>OZ012737.1:524930127-526254165 GCA_963859935.3 Lathyrus sativus | reverse complement strand
AAACCAAGTGCATTTTACATTGCATCTCATTGTTTTTAATAACATTAAAGGAGACCAATATCTTGTTTTGCAGACATTGTAATGGATTCAAGAAAGAGAACAACTCTGAGATACACATTCAAAGGTCCGAGATTGGAAAATCTGAGAATACTAGGAGGCCTAGTAGAAGATCCTTTGTCATTCGGCAACAAGTATGGAAGCATTCTGCCATTGGTAAAGCTCCAAGTAGATGAAGAAATATTGATGGTGCTTGTACAATTCTACGACCAAATCTATCATTGCTTCACATTTTCAGACTATCAACAACTACCAACACTACAAGAGTATTATGTATTGATAGGGTTTCATGTCATTCCTCAACCATTTTTTGGAAGGGAGAGAAGATCAAATAAAAGAGTCTTGGCTGAAGCCCTACATCTAGAGCCATCTGATCTTCAGACTCATTTGGATGTCAAGGATGGATTCTCTGGTTTACAAATAATACCCTTGATGGAGAAAGCTGAAGTCCATGCTGATAAGAAACACACAGAGATCTTTGAAGCCATCTTGGCCTTATTGATTTATGGACTCCTTTTGTTCCCAAGTGTCGATGAGTTTGTTAACTTGAACACCATCAACCTTTTTTTGATCAAGAATCCCGTTCCCACCTTGCTAGTTGATGCATATTTCTCTATCCATATGAAGAGCTCCCAGGGAGAAGGCTAGATCATCTGTTGTACTGCTTTCCTTCACAAGTGGTTTATTTCGCATTTGCCAAGGACCGCCTCTTAATGGAATCTAAAGGACAGTCCTGCATGGGACAGAAAAGCTTCTATTACTCAAACAATCTAACATCCATTGGTATGATCCCATGTATGGAGGAGTTACCATGATTCCCAGTTGTGGGGATTTCCCTAATGAACCTCTTCTTGGCATAAAAGGATGTATTAGTTACAACCATATCCTATCTCGCCATTAGCTAGGATACCCAACAGAGGAAGAGCCTGATCAAGTCCTTTTGGAGAGATGTTTTCTTGAAGAATGATGAAACTCAAATCTCAAAGAATGAATTACGTCAGCTTGGTGTCACCTTAATACACAAGGAATGAGAGCTCTGGGGGAATCTAGATTGTACCATCTCAGAGGCGTATCTTCTTTGATCTAAAGAAATAGCTTTAAAGATGTTATACACTCACTTCGAGCCAGTTCTGATGACTTCGAAGGAGCCTCTCTCTGTGGAGGAATTAAGGAATGTTTTAGTCAAAGTTGAAGAGGAGAAGAAGGCATGGGAGGATAAGCAGTCCATGGTTGCTCAAGAAAATGAAGAACTCTGGAAGCTGCTTCGTCAGAACCAAGAGGAAGAGGTTGCAAAGAAGATGAAGTTTCAAGAAGGGGAATGATCTTCTCGTCAGAAGGACTAGGATTTTTTAGTTTCAAAATTTTGTTGTTAATTTGTATCCACACTTTGGCTTTTGATGTGTGTAATACCCCAAATTTTACCCTTATATTTAGTCAGTCATTTCGCATAGCATCTCATATGTACATTTGCTAACCACTAACAAGTTATGGAGGTGTTTTGTTTTGCAGATTTGGTTCCAGGGGTATTTTGGTCATTTTACGCAAATTCTGCTAATTCCTTGAAGACGGGCTGTTATTAAGTTCTGAGGCGTTTGATACACTATTTTTGAGGCATTTACCTATCACCAGGTCCGATTATATCAAGGTGCCAATTCGACGTAGCCGATATTTAAGTTTGTCGAGCACAACTGAATCTAAGACTTATTTTATTGCTCGTGGCTTATTTCCGGCACACCTCCGTTAATAAGGCACAGTTTTACTGGGGTATTATTGGATTGTTGCTCACAGTCTTTGGTCGATGGAATACAATTACGGGCAAGGTTATCATTGATATTAAATCGGTGTTGATTACAGCGCGCATCCGGGTTTGGGCTATAAAATGATTGGTTAGAATTTAAAGTTGGAATGCGATTTGAATCTAATCAAGTGCTGAAATTAAGACTACAAATGAACAAACAAGAATGTCGTTCGGGAAATGCTTACAGTTTATGACTATGTTAATGAGTTTAAACATTTGTGGATTTATTCACAAATATTTATAATTTATAACTAGAAATAAAGTAAGTAAATTCAAGAGCAGGTCATGAATATAAAGGAAAATCTGACATTTTATTTCATAAAAAGGATCATCATACAAAAGGGAGTGAATTGTTTCACATTCTTAATTGTGATAAAATTACAGTTACGGATATTACATTAACTCTAAAAATCCTAAGTCCTAAAATTGCTAAGTGTCTTCATGATGGCCCTTGAGTTTCTCCACGAGTCCTCGACTAACCTGCACATCAAAAAGAATGCAACAGTATAGAAAAATGTTAGGAGTTGTTTTTGACACTCTCAGAACAGTGTCATCATCGAGTGCCGGGAGTGGCACAACCGAAGCTGCGTCCTACCCCCCGTTACCGATCCGCGCCGTTGGCGTCAGATCAGGTAACACCTGTTCTTATCGTTACGGGACATCCGAGAGATAGAAGTGATAAAAGAAGCGGGACTGTTTCGTTTTGCCGCGATTGGATTTCCAAACTGATACGAGAATAAGGCAACATAGGCAAGTTTGGACTCAGACCCGGATGCCGGCAGGTCTGAGTCGCTTTGGTTTCGAAATTTACAACACCTGAAAAGCCACAAACGCATCAATATCAGATTCAGAATTTGGAACCCAAAACCTAAACAATTCATGAGCAGTATCAATTCTGAACCATTAGGTGAGGTCATGAAAACCAAGTCCAAACAGAACACCAAATACAAACTGCATCAAAACAATGTATCAGAAGGGAAATTCATGCGCAAAGGGCCATAAGAAAACATCCTACAAATTTGTCGTGACAGAAAAGTATTCAGCAGGATCCAAAGAAGCACAACAGCATCAAACATGGTTTAGCAGCGAGGCTATCACGAAGTTCAGAATGCAAACAGCACAAAACCATGACAGAAAGCAAGATAGACCAAAAGAGCAGGCACATTGGAGAAACAAATTACCAAACATCATATCCCAAATCATCATCACCAATTCAATCAGAAGCAACAATATAATCGAAAGCCAGGATTGTAGTATCCTGTTCCAACGGTTCAGACAAATGACATCATTACCGCGTACCCTTCTCGGCGGCAAAGACCAAGGCAAAGCGTCCATCCTGAAAGAAGAAGAAGAAAAGTAGGTGTTAATAATCAAGTTGAATGAAAACAGATCGCAATATCCAATCAGGTTTGGTCCCAAAACAGATCAAAACAAAGTCTCATCAGAAAGGAACCAAATCGGTATCCAAGTTCCCCAAAGGCAATCCGTTCCACATCTGAAAAATAAGCATATCAGAGAAACCCAATTAGATCCAATCAAGGAAACGAAGAAGCTGGATATCCACAAATCAAGACAAATCCATTCAGTTATCAAAATCAAATGAAAACCCGGGCAAATCCATATCCGAGCCATAGGGAATCATGAAAAAGGAAGGTTCAAATTATGAGATCAAACATATCAGAAAAATGAAATCCAATCTCACCAAAATCCCAATCAAATTCTAAAAGAGGGAACAGGGTTCAATCAGTATCTGAAAAAACCAAACAAAATCAAATCAAACAAAATCATTCGAAATCAAATCTCAGAGTAACATAAACCCGACACGGATTAAAGGCCCAAAAAAAATAGAAGTTATAAAAAGGGTTGATTTCACCTCATAAAGGAAAGAGGACGAAATCGTGAAAGCCCTAACGAACAAACCCTAGGCGTCGTGAACGAACAGCCGCGAACTCAGACGAAGATTGATCGTCATCATCGTTCGTCACCAACCACCAATATCGTCTGCTAACGGATAGCCGCGAGAGAGAGGAACCGCGATCACAAACCCTAACGGAGATCACAAGCGAACGCCAACGAAGGAAGATCGCGAGCGAACCATAGACGGCGACAACAAATATCACTGAACAACCAATATCATCCGCGAATCACACCGAACTGAGAAGATCGCCATCGCCGTTCGTAGCACCGGCGGGCAATCAACTCTGAGCCTCAGCTTTACATCATCGGCTAAAGACAAATGTAAACCACCACGCGTTAACTCACATGTTCATTATTTTTCATGTTTTTTTGTAGAAGAAGACGCAAAACATAGCGACCGCGAGAGAAAGAAGAGGAAGATGGAGAACAGCGGCGCCGCGAGAGGAAGTCTGGGTTTGGAAACCCTAAAAAACATTTCATCTTATGACTAACAACTGGGTTGGGTCCGGGTGTGATTACCGCCCCCCCCCCCCCCCCCCCCCCTTTTATTTATTTTATGTTGTTTTGTTTTTTTAAAAATTTGTTTTATGTTTTTTAAAACCGTTTTTTAACATTTTAATTTTATAATTTAAAAAATCTGTTTTTTAAAATGTAAATATTAAGGATAAATAAAAAACTTTTTTTAAAATAAAATAAGAAAAACTTTTTTTAAAAATATAAAAAATAAAACCTTTTTAAAAGAGTAAAATATTTTTAAATTAAATTTCTTTTGCAAGCTAACATTAAATTATTTAAGATTTTTTAAATAAAACAATAATAAAATCTCAAATTTGCATCTTTTTCTTCATTGTCTCGTAACTCATTTGATTGCCGCCTAACTCTGCCCACTAATATCGTTTGTTCATTTTGCAGCTCATTACCTTTACCATTACTTATTTCATCTTATCATATTGTATATGTTTCTCGGTTGTAATCTCGCGAACTAATAATCGCGCTTTAAATTTCTGCTCTTAAATTTCTGTTTGCATGACTTTAACTTCTGTTTTTATTCCCTGTTTACAATTCAATTATCTCACACCTTCATCAATATTTCTGTCACATTGCACACCCTGCCGAAGGAGTTAGGTCCAGCTTTTGACCGCCGTGTCAATAGTCCTAACACGTTCAAACCCTCAAAATTACACCTCACAAACCCTAATTTTCACAAATGCCTCGCCGCAGGCAAAATTACAATTTTACCCCTAGCATTAGGTCAAAGAGCCGCCGTGCTCATTTTAGGGTTTCCCGCCGTGGAATCCCTAATTTAACCCTAATTACAACTTAACATTTCAACGTAGAGATTTGGAGTTTCTACACTCCACGTAAGCGTGTCCTTAAGATGCGTTTATTCCCCTTGAGACCTTGACCACAGTCAAGAAGTTTCTAACCTCCCTATTGAGGGGAACTACGATTACTCTGATTCCACTCCCGTAAGGATACGTAGGCACAAGATGCGATGTCTTGCCGAGTAAACTTAGAATTAACCCCTTAGGTCTCTTTTCTCACTTTTAATCCTTTGTACATATACCTTAAGCAAATAAATAAAGCAAATAGTAAACATCTGAACAAAAGGTTCCTGTAGAGTACTACAGAAGTTTAGGGTGCTAATACCTTCCCTAAATTTAACCAACCCCCGAACCCTAGATCTTTCCCCGCATTGTGTTTACGATGCAAAATAGGTTTTCCCTCTTTTGACCTTTTCCTTCGGATAAATCAAAGAGCGGTTGTGAATTGAATTGCGATTCAAACTCATTAATAGTTTGTGATCCTATTTCCACCGCAACAGAAAATGGCGACTTCACTGGGGAATGTCTTAATTTTTGAGGGTTATCCCTAACTTGTTCATATTTATTACTATCTGTGTTACTATTCATTTACATATATATATTTATGCTTTCATGGTGGGACTGTTCCTTGTGCTGTGAGATAAGTCCTACGCCCGGACTAGTGACATTATTATAGGATGGGGATATATTCGATGAGGCTTATAGGGAGTGAATCCCGACCAAGCTGATTCGAGAATCACCGCTCAGTTGAGACCTTTTCGAAAATGGTTCGGTTGAACGAGTAATCGTGAAAACGTTTTCCATGGTCGATTGGAGTCTGTGATATTGAGGACCGTAGTACCTTAACACCACCTTGGCCTTATTTAGGACGTAGTGCGGGGGCTATGTGGGAGTAATCCTACAACGGCTGCTACGCGATACTACACTCAAAAGAGGTTCTCTTGAGAATATTATTCACCCCCGAGTCAGTCGGAAGGTTGATAATATCCGAAAGATGGGCTGATGACTTTGGGCACTTTTTAGAACCTTGTTCTGCAGGTACAACTAACCTATAGTACACTCCTTTTGGGATGGGTAGACCTTGACTCCGCTCACGCTCCTTTAACCTAGGACTTTGTGTGTTTTCATGCATTGCATCCATAAAGCATCTCATTGCGTTTCATGAAGTTCAAATATCATTTATGGATACCGCGGGATACCATAAATAAAAAAATAAAATGAAAAACAAGAAAAAGATTTCCTTGGTACCCCACGACATTCGTAAATGTTTCAATTCCATGAAATCTTCATTTGCATCATAGCATCACTTACTTTCTTGCATTGCATGTGTCTTCCGTTTTCTCATGTTCGGTTCTCTCGCTTTCCAGTTTCGTCACCCTGAGTTCTCGGCACCAGTACAACACCAGAGCTCAAACTCGGAAAAGAATGGAGGATCAGGCAAAAGAGATTGATCGCCTTAGCAATGAACTTGAAGACCTTCGAGGGGGTATGGGGCGTATGATGGAATTGTTACATGTCATGAACGCTAAGATGGATACCCAGCCCACTGTTGTTTCCGAGATTACCGGCGTTAATGTGGACCCTCCACCAAGTGTGACCGTAGCAAGGGACCCACCTTATGGTCTTGCTCCCGGTTTTGTGCCTCCTCAAGCCACTGTTCCGATTAATCAGCCTGTTCAGCAAGCCGTGCCTTTATTTTCTGAAGTTCCTAGGGGGGCTCCTATCTTTGCACCACCTGTTGTACACACCCGTGCGCAACCGTACTTCAATGAGACAGTTTTTGATAATCTTGATGAGAATGTTGAAGGTTATGAGAAACGTGATAAGCTTCATGAGGAAGTAGACACCATCGTCCAGAGATTGAAAAAAGTAGAGGGCGATCAAATTTTTGGGACTGCTGCAAGGGATGTTTGTTTGGTCTCAGGTTTGGTTATTCCCCCGAAGTTCAAAACTCCGAACTTCGATCGTTATGAAGGTGCCACCTGTCCTAAGAGTCATCTGATCATGTATTATCGCAAAATGGCTGCCCATGTTGAGAATGATAAACTGATGATTCATTGCTTCCAAGATAGTTTGAAGGGTGCTTCCTCCAAGTGGTATTTAACTTTGGACCAGTCTCGCGTTAAGAGTTTTCAAGATTTATCTGACGCTTTCATCAAACACTACAAGTACAATATGGATCTGGCTCCTGACAGAAGACAGTTGTTGAGTATGTCACAAAAGAATTCTGAGTCATTCAAAGAGTACGCTCAAAGGTGGAGAGAGATTGCTTCGCAGGTAGAACCTCCTTTGACCTAGAAAGAGTTAGCTGATTGGTTTGTCGACACGGTTCGTCCAGAATTTTACGAGAGAATGGTGGGTAGTGTGACTTCAAATTTCTCCGACATCGTTGCTGTGGGTGTCAAGATTGAATTGGGTATGAAAAGTGGTAAAATGACAAGTAATCATGGTGCTTCTAAGGATCAGCCGAAGAAACCTCCGTATAGCTCCCAGAAGAAGAAAGAAGGCGAGACTAATGCTATATCCTCCGGTAGACCAAGAGACCATTTTTATCAATATCCGCAAGGTTATGCTCAACCTCCAGGGTACCCAATCCAATATGCTCAACAACCCTATGTGGCAGCTGTTACACCTTCTTTCAATCAACAGGTTCCTATGTATCAACCCATGCAACAACCTCCTGTTTATCCGCCTCCTATCAACTACCTACAGGCACCCAACGCCCCTGCTCCTCAACAGCCAAAGAGTCCGGCTCCTCTCCAGAATGTTCCGAACAGAAGAACGTATAAGCCTTGTCCGCCGATTCCAATGACTTTCACCGAGTTGTACCCCTCTTTGGTCAAGCAAGGTCTAATCACTACTCGGGCTTTGGGTCCGCCTCCTAATCCTCTACCCGCCAATTACAACGCCGCCGCTCATTGTTTATTTCATGAGGGTGCGCCTGGTCATGATCTGGAGAATTGTTATGCTCTCAAAAATCTTGTCAGGGATTTATTGGAAAAGAAGATTTTGTCATTTGAAGATCCTCAACCGAATGTTAAGAAGAACCCTTTTCCTAACCATGAGAGTGTCAATGCCATTAGTGCTGATTCGAAGGAAGGTTATGCCCTTGACGTTGAACAGATTAAGACTCCTCTCAAGATGTTCCATTCGAAACTGTTTGAAGCTGGTCTGGTAGATACGTCCCATGTTACATGTGTAAGTTGTAAAGCCAGTATTAAGGGTTGTGTGTTGGTTCAGAATGATGTTCAGAGGTTGATTGACGAGGGTGTTTTACAAGTGACAAGCCAAGCCAAGAAGGATGAGGTCGCTGTGGTTGAGCCTGTCTTCCATCAGCCTGAATCCAAGGGCAAGGTACCAGTGTTTAATTTGTCAGGGGCAAGTTCTGCCAATCCCGTGTTCGATATACCGAGGTCGTCTATTCCTGAGGTGAATCAGCATAAGCCTATAGTTATTCGAAGACCAGGTCCGTTTCCTTTCAGTGATCCTAAAGCCGTGCCTTGGAAATACGACGTGACGATGATTGACAAGGAGTCTGGGAACGTTATTCCAAATGAAGAGGTTAAGGACACTGTGACCAATATCGCAGAGGCAAGCAGGATGACTCGCAGTGGCCGTGTGTATACTCCCCGTTCTAATGAGGTTCCACCTAAGGAAACCACTAATATCCCAGTGGCCGTTAAAGACAAAGGTAAGGGAGCCGTTACGAATGATGAAGATGCTGAGTTTTTGAGGATCATCAAGAAAAGTGACTATAAAGTTATCGATCAACTTCATCAGACTCCTTCCAAGATTTCGATTTTATCTCTGTTGATGAGTTCACCCGCTCATAGGATGGCCTTGCAGAAAGTTTTGACTCAAGCACATGTGGATCAGGATATCAGCACCAGTCGGTTTGATAGTGTGATCGCCAATTTGACCGCATGTAACACCCTTAGTTTCAGCAACGAAGAGTTACCAAAGGAGGGTCCGAATCATAATCGTGCTTTACATATATCGGTGAAATGTCAGGAGGACAATTTAGCGAGAGTACTAGTAGACACCGGCTCTTCTCTGAATGTTCTACCCAAGAGGGTTCTTGATAAGTTGGTTTTCAAAGAGACTGAGTTGAAACCTACTCCTTTGATCGTCAAGGCTTTCGATGGTTCTCGCCGGTCGGTAATGGGGGAGGTTGAGCTTCCTATCCTAATTGGTCCGCAAGTTTTTAATATCACATTTCAAGTCATGGACATTAATCCCAATTACAGTTGTTTACTTGGAAGGCCGTGGATTCATGCTGCTGGGGCAGTAACATCAACGTTACATCAAAAGATGAAGTTCGTGATCGATGGAAAGTTGGTTATTATACACGGTGAAGAGGATCTGATGGTCAGTAACCTGTCTTCTTTCCGTTACATCGAGGCCGATGAGAATGCTTTGGAAATCTCATTTCAAGCACTTGAGATCGCCAATGCTGTCCTGCTAGAAGTCGAAGAGACAGTGGGTCAGGGTAATCCATCTTTTGCATCTCTGAAGAGTACCAAATCAACAATTGACAGGGGCATTCCTGAAGGTTGGGGAGAGGTAATTGATGTCAAGACCAAGACTGATCGCTCTGGGTTGGGTTACAAACCAACTCAGAATGGAGTTACCACAACTGTCGAAGGACGTCCGAAGGTTATCCAAGAGGTATTTGTCAGCGGAGGTTTCCAAGTCAATGCCATCAGTGACTGTGAGGAAAATGAAGAGCTGAGCAACCTGGTGTTTAAGGGTGATGCAGTTTTGAACAACTGGGAGGCCGTAGAGATCCCTGTCATTTTTCCCTTGTCAAAGTAATTTTTTTTCATTTACGTTTTCAAATAAAAATCCGTAGCTCTGCCCAAGGCTATAGGGTCGTTTTTGTTGGGCCACTTTTCATTTCTAAGAGGATATTAATAAAGGCATTTTGTTCAATTCCACTTTGGTTCATTTGCGTTTTTTGTTTTCACCTTTAAAAATGAAATTGGCAACCTTTTTTCCAAAAAAATAAAACAAAAAAACAGCATTTCATTTCTTATCTTACATATCTTTGAGCATTTTAATTAAGTAAGCCTTCCATCATGCAGAGACATCGTAAACCTTGTTGGATCCAATGACTTTACTGACACTCCTGACTGGGATGCACCCATCAATCAAGCTGAGGACGAGGGTGAAGAAGATTTTGAAGTACCCGCTGAACTGACAAGATTGATTGAGTACGAGTACACAGAGCTTTAACCGTATAAAGAGCAGGTAGACTTAATTAATCTCGGTACAGATGAGAACAAGAAAGAGGTCAAGATTGGTGCAATGCTTGGGACAGAGGTTAAGCCGAGGTTGATTAAGTTGTTAAAAGAGTATATTGATGTGTTTGCGTGGTCGTATTAAGATATGCCGGGCCTAGACACAGATATTGTTGTCCACAAGTTGCCACTTAAGCCAGATTGTCCACCTATCAAGCAAAAACTTCGAAGAACGAGACCCGACATGGCTTTGAAAATTCGAGATGAAGTTAAAAAGCAGTTGGATGCAGGTTTCTTGGCAGTCGCAAAATATCCAGATTGGGTCGCCAACATTGTGCCAGTGCCCAAGAAGGACGGTAAAGTTAGGATGTGTGTGGATTACAGGGATCTGAACAAAGCAAGTCCGAAAGACGACTTCCCTCTGCCGCATATTGATACACTGGTAGACAATACAGCCAGTTTTGCGTTGTTCTCATTTATGGATGGTTTCTCTGGCTATAATCAGATCAAAATGGATCCCGACGATCGAGAGAAGACTACTTTCATTACTCCTTGGGGGACCTTCTGCTACAAAGTCATGCCCTTCGGTTTAAAGAACGCGGGGGCAACTTACCAACGCGCTATGACCACTCTTTTTCATGATATGATGCACAAGGAGATCGAGGTGTATGTGGACGATATGATAGCCAAGTCTCAGAGTGAAGAGGAGCATCTAGACCATTTGGTGAAGCTGTTTGAACGACTCAGGAAATATCAGTTGAAATTGAATCCTGCTAAATGTACCTTCGGTGTCAGATCTGGAAAATTGCTTGGTTTCATTGTTAGCCAGCGAGGGATTGAGGTGGATCCTGACAAAGTCCGAGCCATTCAAGATATGCCAGCTCCGCAAACCGAGACGCAAGTTAGAGGTTTTCTGGGACGTTTGAATTATATTTCCCGGTTTATCTCCAACATGACCGCTACTTGTGAGCCGATATTCAAGTTACTTTGCAAGGGGCAGACGGTTGAGTGGAACCCCGATTGTCAGAAAGCGTTTGAGAAGATTAAGGGTTATTTGCAAGACCCCCCTATTCTGATTCCTCCCGTACCTGGAAGGCCGTTGTTTATGTACCTTACCGTTCTTGAGAAGTCTATGGGTTGTGTGCTTGGACAACATGATGAGACTGGAAGAAAGGAGCATGCGATTTATTACCTGAGCAAGAAGTTTACCGATTGTGAAAACAGATACTCACCATTAGAGAAAACTTGTTGTGCATTGGCATGGGCCGCTAGGCGCCTTCGGCAATATATGGTCTGTCATACCACATTGTTGATTTCTAAAATGGATCCGATCAAGTATATTTTTGAAAAACCTGCTCAAACCGGGAGGCTAGCCCGTTGGCACATGTTGTTATCCGAATATGACATCCAGTATGTACCCCAGAAGGCGATTAAGGGTAGTATTTTATCTGATTATCTTGCAGACCAGCCAGTTGAAGATTATGAACCTCTTAAGTTTGATTTTCCTGATGAGGATATTTTGTTGATTAAAAGAGATTGTGAAGAGCCAGATCCGAGCGAAGGTCCAGAACCAGGTCTTTGGTGGAGGATGATGTTTGATGGTTCCTCGAATTTCAATGGGCATGTTATAGGCGCCGTTTTGATGAACCCAAAGGGTGGATTCACTCCATTTACAGCAAGGTTGGACTTTGAGTGTACTAATAACGTCGCAGAGTATGAAGCATGTATTCTTGGCCTCGAAGCAGCAATTCACCTCCGAATCAAACTTCTTAAAGTAAGTGGTGACTCAGCCTTGGTTATTTACCAGGTACAAGGCAAATGGGAAACGAAGAATGAGAAGTTAATCCCTTATAAGGACTATATTATTGAGTTGATCAAGTATTTCGACGAGATAGAGTTCGAGCATGTTCCTAGATCCGAGAATCACGTTGCTGATGCTTTAGCCATGTTAGCATCCATGTGGAAAGTTAAATTCGTTAATGAAGCACCTCTTATCCATATTGAGCGCAAAGTTGAGCCCGCTTATTGTCAGATGGTCGAAGAAGTTGAGGTGGATGAAAAGCCTTGGTTTCATAATATCAAGAACTATCTCGTCAAGCAAGAGTATCCCGATGGTGCTACTGGTCTGGACAAGAAAACATTGAGAAGACTGGCGTCCAAATTCTTTATCAGTAATGGTGTGTTATACAAGAGAAATCACGACATGGTTCTGCTCAGATGTGTTGATAAACGGGAAGCAGACATGTTACTGCAGGAAATTCATGAGGGGACCTTCGGAACTCATGCCAATGGTTATGCTATGTCCAAGAAAATGTTAAGGGCTGGGTATTATTGGTTAACCATGGAAGCTGACTGCATCCAATACGCTAGAAAATGCCATAAGTGCCAAATTTATGCTGATAAAATGCATGTACCTCCATCACCGTTGAATGTTTTGTCTTCACCATGGTCGTTCTCTATGTGGGGCATTGACATGATTGGGGCAATTGAGCCGAAGGCTTCTAACGGTCATCGTTTTATCCTTGTTGCTATTGATTATTTCACCAAGTGGGTAGAGGCTGCCTCCTACGCCAACGTGACCAAGCAAGTGGTTGCCCGCTTCATCAGGAAAGAAATCATCTGCCGTTATGGAATCCCAAGCCGGATAATAACTGACAATGGCACCAATCTGAATAACAAAACTATGAAAGAGCTGTGTGACAGTTTCAAGATCACTCATCACAACTCTTCTCCGTATCGTCCTAAGATGAATGGGGCCGTTGAAGCTGCGAATAAGAATATCAAGAAAATCCTGCAAAAGATGGTTGTGACTTACAAAGATTGGCATGAGATGTTACCGTTTGCTTTGCATGGATATAGAACCTCAGTAAGAACTTCGACAGGGGCAACCCCTTTCTCATTGGTGTATGGAATGGACGTCGTGCTCCCCATCGAAGTAGAGATACCTTCTTTAAGAGTGTTGATGGAAGCTGAACTTGAGGAAGCTGAGTGGGTTCAAGACAGACTGGATCAGTTGAATCTCATTGACGAGAAGCGCTTGACAGCCATGTACCATGGGCAATTATATCAGAAACGGATGAAAAGAGCGTTTGATAAGAAGATTCGTATCCGTGAGTTCCGTCAAGGAGAGCTCGTACTCAAAAAGATCTTGCCAGTGCATAAAGATATGCGTGGAAAGTGGATGCCCAATTATGAAGGCCCATTTGTTGTAAAGACCGTTTTCTCCGGAGGGTCTCTGATACTTACAACAATGGACGATGAAGAACTAGCACATCCCGTGAATTCTGATGCAGTCCGAAAATATTATGCCTAAAAACCCGCTAAGTCGAAAACCTGCAAAAGGCGACTTAGGCAAAAGTAAGGGTTGAAAAAAAAGAAATAATAATAAAAAGCTCGCTAAGTTGAAAACCCGAAAGGGCGGCTTAGGCAAAAAGGAGCGTCCCGGTGGATTGAAAACCCGAGAGGGCGGTCCAGGCAAAAGTTAGGGACAAAGGCATTTCATTGCATCAGAGGACACTGATCATCGCGAACACACTTTTCGCATGAGAGCCATGTTTCAGTTCTTTCATCCTTGCCCAAAGCAAGATTCTGGATTAGTCTTAGTTATTAGTGTCAGTATGTGCCGTTGGATTCAATGTAGCCTTTTCCCATGTTGCCAATTTCAAAACATAATCATCTGTGGAGCTATGCCTTCAGCGAGCTTCCACCCTTTAATAAAAGATACCATTTTGTTACTTACATTCCTTGGTGCATTGCTCTTTATTTTCTATTGTTATGCAAAATGCGTTTATTCTTAAAATTTGAAAATGAAAGGTGCATTGTAGATTTTTCAAAACTGTTCTTCAAAAAAACGAAATTGAAATATAAGAAATTACTTTGGCTAGTGGAAATTTCGGAAGGATCTCTTCACCCCCCCCCCCCCCCGAAAATATCATTATTGCAGAAACACTCTCAAATCATTGCTCTAACACAGTCCCCAGCGAGACTATAAGCTGACAACCTTTTCTTGGGTAACTCGAAAGTGTCCTTCAGGTTTTCCTCTCCCCATGAGAAGACGTGATACTGTGCACCTAAGCAATTTACTTTCTCCCCAGAGAATTCAGAATTTTGAAACCAGATTTGGTCCTACCATTCCCTCCCATGATTGACGTATTGGTTGCAGAGAACGCAGGGTATCTCCGTCGAGATGTTTATTTCATCTCTCGTCCCGTCTCTAGTCTGTTTCGTCAACGTACGCAAGGGCATAAGCATCACATGCCTATTTCATTACATATTCATTACATACTCATTACATATTCATTACATATTCATTACATACTCATTTCATAACATCTTGCATACATAAACATTAACATACATTCATATTAACATATTCATTAACATACGCGTTAGCATGCACAGGTTCATTGTGTCTCTATCATTGGTCGTTACCGCCGAGTAACTGGGTTCGTCCATTCTCTTCAAATAGATTGTCAGCCCTAAGCATAAAATACTTACTTGTTTCCAGTTTCCCCATAGAGCTCGATCCTCGTGGATGACGGTTACTTCAGCTATCTTTCCTCGCCAGGATAAGATATCTACCCTTCGAGTTCATTCCCTCGATCGGGTCTTGATTACCAGTTTTCTTTCTAGCTCGATCCTAGATTGAATCTCATTCTTGTCGGTCGTCAATCCCAACCAGACGTGCATTTATTTTGCACCATCTGAAGATTTTCACCATGCCTTGGCAGATACGCGCCATGTTTTTTCCCGAGAAGTTGATCACTGTACACGGACGTGCATTTATTTTGCACTATCTTTCAAGAAAATCAACTACAATCCTTTACAGATACATGCCAGTTCATGCCTGGATAATTTATTATTACAATTCTACACCTTACAGCATCGATATACAACATTTCTCACCTAAGAAGCCGATCCTATCTTCGTTATGACTCGCAGCAAATGGCCATCTCCATGGAGCAGTTGGGCTTCCATTTACCTGTCGTCTGGAAGTATGGGGGGTTTTGAACCAAATCGTATTCAGGAGAGCACGATCCTGAAGTACGGGGAGGTTTGAGCGGAATCATATTCAGGAGAGCACGATTCTGAGTTATGAGGAAGTTCAATTAGCCCTTTTCATATTCAGGAGAGCACGATTCTGAAGTATGAAGAATTTCATTTACAAGAAAGAGCCGAATCATATTCAGGAGAGCACGATTCTGAAGTATGAGGATGTTCAGTTAGCCCTTTTAATATTCAGGAGGGCACGATTCTGAAGTATGAAGAAATTTCAGGAACGGAATCATATTCAGGAGAGCACGATTCTGAAGTATGAGGAAGTTCAGTTCACCCTTTTCATATTCAGGAGAGCACGATTCTGAAGTATGAAGAATTTCATTT
The DNA here is from genome assembly GCA_963859935.3 of Lathyrus sativus. Lineage (NCBI taxonomy): Eukaryota > Viridiplantae > Streptophyta > Magnoliopsida > Fabales > Fabaceae > Lathyrus > Lathyrus sativus. The sequence continues at coordinate 526,238,446 of OZ012737.1, read as the reverse complement.
ACCCGAAAGAGCCGAATCATATTCAGGAGAGCACGATTCTGAAGTATGAGGAAGTTCAGTCAGCCCTTTTCACATTCAGGAGAGCACGATTCTGAATTTCATTTATCCGAAAGAGCCGAATCATATTCAGGAGAGCACGATTTTGAAGTATGAGGAAGTTCAATTTACCCTTTTCATGATCAGGAGAGCACGATCTTGAAGCATGAAGAAGTTTATTTATCCTTCAGTAAGAGAAGAATCAGAATCGTATTCCAGGCGCCGACCTTAAATACGAGAAGATTTATCAGATAAGCAGCAGCCTCTTTATTTGAGTGCTTATCCATTTTGGCACATAAGTCCCTTCCAACGATAAGTGACAGTTCTCTCGCGAGAAGCTTATCAGGGCATTTCCCATCAAAGTCCATTTATTTTGGCATACAGCCGGTCTTTACCCTGTATATTTGTTACGGAGTTCCGAGAAGTCTGTTTGATCCTGTCACGAGGGATAGTTTACAGAAGCTTGGATGTTATTCTTTGCTCAATGCTCCAGCATTCTGTAATCGATCTTGCAATCGTACGAGATCCAGTTTTATTTTTAGATTCCCCAGTGGAGGCCGTCTCATAGGTACCATCTCCGTTTGAGAATCTCGTTTTCTGAAAAAGGGACAATTGGTCGTGTTCGCACCAGTTGACCATCATTTTTAGAATTCCCCAGTGTTGTACTGTGTCTCAGCGCGTCGTTTTCCCCAGTGTGTTCTTCTCGTAGCGTCTGTCCCTGTGTCGTCATATTCGTCGTCATTTTCGCATTCATCATTCCAGCATACGCATCATATCATTATTCACGGCATCATCTGCATTAAGCTGTCCTCGCTTTGTCCAATAGCATTGCATATCGTCGCATATAAGGGCAAAATTTTCGGTTATCTATATTTAAATCTCTCCACCACGATTCCTCGAGTCTCTGTCACTCAAATCGTCCGGTGTAGCTATTTAAATAGGGGCAACTGTAATACCCCAAATTTTACCCTTATATTTAGTCAGTCATTTCGCATAGCATCTCATATGTACATTTGCTAACCACTAACAAGTTATGGAGGTGTTTTGTTTTGCAGATTTGGTTCCAGGGGTATTTTGGTCATTTTACGCAAATTCTGCTAATTCCTTGAAGACGGGCTGTTATTAAGTTCTGAGGCGTTTGATACACTATTTTTGAGGCATTTACCTATCACCAGGTCCGATTATATCAAGGTGCCAATTCGACGTAGCCGATATTTAAGTTTGTCGAGCACAACTGAATCTAAGACTTATTTTATTGCTCGTGGCTTATTTCCGGCACACCTCCGTTAATAAGGCACAGTTTTACTGGGGTATTATTGGATTGTTGCTCACAGTCTTTGGTCGATGGAATATAATTACGGGCAAGGTTATCATTGATATTAAATCGGTGTTGATTACAGCGCGCATCCGGGTTTGGGCTATAAAATGATTGGTTAGAATTTAAAGTTGGAATGCGATTTGAATCTAATCAAGTGCTGAAATTAAGACTACAAATGAACAAACAAGAATTTCGTTCGGGAAATGCTTACAGTTTATGACTATGTTAATGAGTTTAAACATTTGTGGATTTATTCACAAATATTTATAATTTATAACTAGAAATAAAGTAAGTAAATTCAAGAGCAGGTCATGAATATAAAGGAAAATCTGACATTTTATTTCATAAAAAGGATCATCATACAAAAGGGAGTGAATTGTTTCACATTCTTAATTGTGATAAAATTACAGTTACGGATATTACATTAACTCTAAAAATCCTAAGTCCTAAAATTGCTAAGTGTCTTCATGATGGCCCTTGAGTTTCTCCATGAGTCCTCGACTAACCTGCACATCAAAAAGAATGCAACAGTATAGAAAAATGTTAGGAGTTGTTTTTGACACTCTCAGAACAGTGTCATCATCGAGTGCCGGGAGTGGCACAACCGAAGCTGCGTCCTACCCCCCGTTACCGATCCGCGCCGTTGGCGTCAGATCAGGTAACACCTGTTCTTATCGTTACGGGACATCCGAGAGATAGAAGTGATAAAAGAAGCGGGACTGTTTCGTTTTGCCGCGATTGGATTTCCAAACTGATACGAGAATAAGGCAACATAGGCAAGTTTGGACTCAGACCCGGATGTCGGCAGGTCTGAGTCGCTTTGGTTTCGAAATTTACAACACCTGAAAAGCCACAAACGCATCAATATCAGATTCAGAATTTGGAACCCAAAACCTAAACAATTCATGAGCAGTATCAATTCTGAACCATTAGGTGAGGTCATGAAAACCAAGTCCAAACAGAACACCAAATACAAACTGCATCAAAACAATGTATCAGAAGGGAAATTCATGCGCAAAGGGCCATAAGAAAACATCCTACAAATTTGTCGTGACAGAAAAGTATTCAGCAGGATCCAAAGAAGCACAACAGCATCAAACATGGTTTAGCAGCGAGGCTATCACGAAGTTCAGAATGCAAACAGCACAAAACCATGACAGAAAGCAAGATAGACCAAAAGAGCAGGCACATTGGAGAAACAAATTACCAAACATCATAGCCCAAATCATCATCACCAATTCAATCAGAAGCAACAATATAATCGAAAGCCAGGATTGTAGTATCCTGTTCCAACGGTTCAGACAAATGACATCATTACCGCGTACCCTTCTCGGCGGCAAAGACCAAGGCAAAGCGTCCATCCTGAAAGAAGAAGAAGAAAAGTAGGTGTTAATAATCAAGTTGAATGAAAACAGATCGCAATATCCAATCAGGTTTGGTCCCAAAACAGATCAAAACAAAGTCTCATCAGAAAGGAACCAAATCGGTATCCAAGTTCCCCAAAGGCAATCCGTTCCACATCTGAAAAATAAGCATATCAGAGAAACCCAATTAGATCCAATCAAGGAAACGAAGAAGCTGGATATCCACAAATCAAGACAAATCCATTCAGTTATCAAAATCAAATGAAAACCCGGGCAAATCCATATCCGAGCCATAGGGAATCCTGAAAAAGGAAGGTTCAAATTATGAGATCAAACATATCAGAAAAATGAAATCCAATCTCACCAAAATCCCAATCAAATTCTAAAAGAGGGAACAGGGTTCAATCAGTATCTGAAAAAACCAAACAAAATCAAATCAAACAAAATCATTCGAAATCAAATCTCAGAGTAACATAAACCCGACACGGATTAAAGGCCCAAAAAAAATAGAAGTTATAAAAAGGGTTGATTTCACCTCATAAAGGAAAGAGGACGAAATCGTGAAAGCCCTAACGAACAAACCCTAGGCGTCGTGAACGAACAGCCGCGAACTCAGACGAAGATTGATCGTCATCATCGTTCGTCACCAACCACCAATATCGTCTGCTAACGGATAGCCGCGAGAGAGAGGAACCGCGATCACAAACCCTAACGGAGATCACAAGCGAACGCCAACGAAGGAAGATCGCGAGCGAACCATAGACGGCGACAACAAATATCACTGAACAACCAATATCATCCGCGAATCACACCGAACTGAGAAGATCGCCATCGCCGTTCGTAGCACCGGCGGGCAATCAACTCTGAGCCTCAGCTTTACATCATCGGCTAAAGACAAATGTAAACCACCACGCGTTAACTCACATGTTCATTATTTTTCATGTTTTTTTGTAGAAGAAGACGCAAAACATAGTGACCGCGAGAGAAAGAAGAGGAAGATGGAGAACAGCGGCGCCGCGAGAGGAAGTCTGGGTTTGGAAACCCTAAAAAACATTTCATCTTATGACTAACAACTGGGTTGGGTCCGGGTGTGATTACCGGCCCAACCCCCCCCCCCCCCCCCCCTTTTATTTATTTTATGTTGTTTTGTTTTTTTTAAAATTTGTTTTATGTTTTTTAACATTTTAATTTTATAATTTAAAAAAATCTGTTTTTTAAAATGTAAATATTAAGGATAAATAAAAAACTTTTTTTAAAATAAAATAAGAAAAACTTTTTTTAAAAATATAAAAAATAAAACCTTTTTAAAAGAGTAAAATATTTTTAAATTAAATTTCTTTTGCAAGCTAACATTAAATTATTTAAGATTTTTTAAATAAAACAATAATAAAATCTCAAATTTGCATCTTTTTCTTCATTGTCTCGTAACTCATTTGATTGCCGCCTAACTCTGCCCACTAATATCGTTTGTTCATTTTGCAGCTCATTACCTTTACCATTACTTATTTCATCTTATCATATTGTATATGTTTCTCGGTTGTAATCTCGCGAACTAATAATCGCGCTTTAAATTTCTGCTCTTAAATTTCTGTTTGCATGACTTTAACTTCTGTTTTTATTCCCTATTTACAATTCAATTATCTCACACCTTCATCAATATTTCTGTCACATTGCACACTCTGCCGAAGGAGTTAGGTCCAGCTTTTGACCGCCGTGTCAATAGTCCTAACACGTTCAAACCCTCAAAATTACACCTCACAAACCGTAATTTTCACAAATGCCTCGCCGCAGGCAAAATTACAATTTTACCCCTAGCATTAGGTCAAAGAGCCGCCGTGCTCATTTTAGGGTTTCCCGCCGTGGAATCCCTAATTTAACCCTAATTACAACTTAACATTTCAACGTAGAGATTTGGAGTTTCTACACTCCACGTAAGCGTGTCCTTAAGATGCGTTTATTCCCCTTGAGACCTTGACCACAGTCAAGAAGTTTCTAACCTCCCTATTGAGGGGAACTACGATTACTCTGATTCCACTCCCGTAAGGATACGTAGGCACAAGATGCGATGTCTTGCTGAGTAAACTTAGAATTAACCCCTTAGGTCTCTTTTCTCACTTTTAATCCTTTGTACATATACCTTAAGCAAATAAATAAAGCAAATAGTAAACATCTGAACAAAAGGTTCCTGTAGAGTACTACAGAAGTTTAGGGTGCTAATACCTTCCCTAAATTTAACCAACCCCCGAACCCTAGATCTTTCCCCGCATTGTGTTTACGATGCAAAATAGGTTTTCCCTCTTTTGACCTTTTCCTTCGGATAAATCAAAGAGCGGTTGTGAATTGAATTGCGATTCAAACTCATTAATAGTTTGTGATCCTATTTCCACCGCAACAGAAAATGGCGACTTCACTGGGGAATGTCTTAATTTTTGAGGGTTATCCCTAACTTGTTCATATTTATTACTATCTGTGTTACTATTCATTTACATATATATATATATATATATATATATATATATATATATATATATATATATATATATATATATATATATATATATATATATATATATATATATATATATATATATATATATATATATATATATATATATATATATATATATATATATATATATATATATATATTTATGCTTTCATGGTGGGACTGTTCCTTGTGCTGTGAGATAAGTCCTACGCCCGGACTAGTGACATTATTATAGGATGGGGATATATTCGATGAGGCTTATAGGGAGTGAATCCCGACCAAGCTGATTCGAGAATCACCGCTCAGTTGAGACCTTTTCGAAAATGGTTCGGTTGAATGAGTAATCGTGAAAACTTTTTCCATGGTCGATTGGAGTCTGTGATATTGAGGACCGTAGTACCTTAACACCACCTTGGCCTTATTTAGGACGTAGTGCGGGGGCTATGTGGGAGTAATCCTACAACGGCTGCTACGCGATACTACACTCAAAAGAGGTTCTCTTGAGAATATTATTCACCCCCGAGTCAGTCGGAAGGTTGATAATATCCGAAAGATGGGCTGATGACTTTGGGCACTTTTTAGAACCTTGTTCTGCAGGTACAACTAACCTATAGTACACTCCTTTTGGGATGGGTAGACCTTGACTCCGCTCACGTTCCTTTAACCTAGGACTTTGTGTGTTTTCATGCATTGCATCCATAAAGCATCTCATTGCATTTCATGAAGTTCAAATATCATTTATGGATACCGCGGGATACCATAAATAAAAAAATAAAATGAAAAACAAGAAAAAGATTTCCTTGGTACCCCACGACATTCGTAAATGTTTCAATTCCATGAAATCTTCATTTGCATCATAGCATCACTTACTTTCTTGCATTGCATGTGTCTTCCGTTTTCTCATGTTCGGTTCTCTCGCCTTCCAGTTTCGTCACCCTGAGTTCTCGGCACCAGTACAACACCAGAGCTCAAACTCGGAAAAGAATGGAGGATCAGGCAAAAGAGATTGATCGCCTTAGCAATGAACTTGAAGACCTTCGAGGGGGTATGGGGCGTATGATGGAATTGTTACATGTCATGAACGCTAAGATGGATACCCAGCCCACTGTTGTTTCCGAGATTACCGGCGTTAATGTGGACCCTCCACCAAGTGTGACCGTAGCAAGGGACCCACCTTATGGTCTTGCTCCCGGTTTTGTGCCTCCTCAAGCCACTGTTCCGATTAATCAGCCTGTTCAGCAAGCCGTGCCTTTATTTTCTGAAGTTCCTAGGGGGGCTCCTATCTTTGCACCACCTGTTGTACACACCCGTGCGCAATCGTACTTCAATGAGACAGTTTTTGATAATCTTGATGAGAATGTTGAAGGTTATGAGAAACGTGATAAGCTTCATGAGGAAGTAGACACCATCGTCCAGAGATTGAAAAAAGTAGAGGGCGATCAAATTTTTGGGACTGCTGCAAGGGAATTGAATTGAATTGCATTTAGCATTACAATTGAATTGCGGTTATGAATTGAATTGCGATTCAAACTCATTAATAGTTTGTGATCCTATTTCCACCGCAACAATGTGTAATATCTATTTCTGTAAAACTTGCATTCTCTAATGAAAATGTTGCATTGCTTTATGCTTATTTCTCCATTATTAATGTTCGTAAACATAAGTTTGGGGTTCCTTGAATGTTAGATTTTGCATTTGCATTTAGCATTACATGTGCATTATTTTGTGGCTTATCCGTGTTGTCCTATCTCTAGTCTGTCACACTGAGTCCTCCACATCACTACAACACCAGAGCTCAAGCTTGAAGGAGGATGACCGAGTAAGATCAAGAATTTGATAAGTCAACAACGAGTTAGACGACATACAAGGCAGTATGGGGAAAATTATGGAGATGTTACAAGTGATTCGTGCAAAGATGAACACCCAGACGACTGTAATTTCTGAGATCAACACCACAATGATTGAGCCTACACCAGTTGCAGCTATCGCCACCAGTGATCCACCCTATGGTCCACCTCTGAATTTTGTACCACCATCATTCACTATCAATACTACTTAACAAATACCTCAACAGACCGTTCCTCTGACGTCTATTTTTCCTCATGTTATTCCAACATACACTCCAGCTGCTGTGTAAGCGCAAGTGCATCCATACTTCAATAACCAACATCAAGTCTATGATGTCCCTGAACTGTCCGAAGAAGGGGACGAGTGCCACAAGAGGTTGGTGGAGAATTTTGAAGCCATGGCAAGAAAGATAATAGCTATGGAGGGTAATAGTGTATTTGGGGCCGATGCAAATGATATGTGCTTCGTTTCTGGGTTGGTGATTCCACCGAAGTTCAAAGTTCCAGTTTTTGATAAATATGAGGGAGCCATTTGTCCCAGAACCCATCTGATCATGTATTACAGGAAGATGGCAACTTATGTTGACAATGATAAACTAATGATCCATTACTTTCAAGATAGTCTCAAGAATGCTTCAGCAAATGGTATTTGAGCTTAGACCAATCTCGAATTCACAGCTTCCAAGACTTATCAGATGCTTTCAGTAAGCACTACAAGTATAACATGGATTTGGCTCCAGACCGAAGGCAATTGTTGAGCATGGCTCAGAAGGGCTCTGGGTTTTTCAAAGAATACGCCCAACGTTTGAGGGAAACCACCTCACAAGTGGAACCCCCTCTAACCGAAAAGGAGTTAGATAATTGGTTCATCGATACAATAAGACTAGAGTTCTACAAAATAATGATTAGTAGCGTGTCTACCAACTTCTCTATGGTTGTGGGTGTGAAGGTAGAATTGGGATTAAAGAATGGGGAAATGACAAGTGCTGCTAGCAATTCAAGTGGGAATATTGCTAAGAATACCTATGGATATTTTCATAAGAAAAAGAGGGTGAAACTAATGATATGTTTACAGAAAGAAGAACTCAGGCCAGGAAGCCTCAACGTCAATAACAACCTTTGTACCCCATAAAATATACTCAACAACCTTACGTAGCAGCCATTACACCCACGTTCCACAACCAAACTCTAGTTTTTAGCAAGTTCAACAACCACCTGCATATCAATAAACTCAACAACAAGGCTATCAGCAGGCGCCTAATGCCCCAACCTATTAGCAACAACAACAACCAAGGGTTCCAGTCCCTCGACAAAATATGCAAAATAGAAGGCTATGAGCAAGAGCTCTTATCCCACTGATTCTGATGAGTTATACTGAGTTGTACCCCTTTCGGGTGCAATAAGGTTTAATCACTACCAGAAAAATGGGGCCACCATCAGATCCGCTCCCACCGTTTTATAATCCTGATGCCCACTGTGTGTTTCATGAAGGGGCTACCGGACATGATTTGGAAGGATGTCTTGCTTTAAAGCATATTGTTTGAGAGTTAATAGAGAAAAAAATTCTATCTTTTGAAGATCTTCAGCCCAATGTTAAAAACAACCCACTGCCTAATCATTGGAATGTTAACGCCATAAAAGACATGTTTAAAGAAGAAGTGATCTCCAATGTAACTGAAATTAAGACTCCATTTCAAGCTCTTCATAAAATATTGGTTGCAGTTGGTTTGATCAAGAGTATCCATTCAGAGTGTGAAGAATGTATTGATAACTCCAGATGTTGTTCACTAGTTCCAGAGGATATTCCGAGATTGATGGATGATGGTTTTCTGCAAGTTTGTGGTAAGACGAAGAAAGAGGATGTGCAATAATTGAACCAATTTTTAATGTACCAAAGGAAACTGGAAAGGTGCCTATATTCAATGTTCCTGATGTCAATTCAGCAGACCTAGTACCTAACACTACCAAGCCTGTGTTCAATGTTAAGAAGCCTGCCACACTGGTAGCTAGTCAGTTGAGACCAGTCAACACCCAAAACCCTAGGCCTTTCTTATTCAATAGTACCAAAGCGGTGCCTTGTAAATACGATATGACATGGACCAACCTTAGATATGGGAAAGATGTATAGAATGAAAGTGTGAAGAATAACCATGAAAATGTCACAAACAACACTGACACAAGCAAGATGACCTGAAGTGGTCGAATTTACCAACCTAAGGTAACTACAGTCCCTCCCAAAGAGGTTATTACTGTTGAACCTACGCAAGGTAAATAAGTGTTGAATGAAGAATATGAAGAGTTCTTAAGAATCATCAAGAGGAGTGACTATAAAGTTGTGGATCAGCTGCACCAAACTCCGTCAAAGATTTCAATCATTTCTCTCCTATTAAGCTCCCCCGTCATAGATCCAACTTACAAAAGCTGCTAGCACAAGCCCATGTGACCAAGGATATAGCAGTCGGCCAGTTTGACTCAGTGATTGCCAACATTACCACGTGTAACACCTTGAGCTTTAGCAACGAAGAATTGTCTGTAGATGGGTGTAAACACAATTGTGCGCTGCATGTATCAGTGAAGTGTCAAGAGGATAATTTAGCAAGAGTCTTGGTGGATACTGAGTCTCATTTGAATGTATTACCCAAGAGATCACTCACCAAGATGGTGTATAAAGGAACTGATATGAGACCTACTTCTCTGATCGTCAAAGCCTTTGATGGTTCTAGAAGAACAGTGATAGGAGAGGTGGATTTACCAATCATGATTGGGCCCCATGTGTTTAACATTACTTTTAAGGTAATAGACATTAATCAAGTGTACAACTGCTTATTGGGAAGGCCATGGATCCATGTCACTGGTGCGGTAACCTCTACTCTACACCAGAAAATGAAGTTTGTGGTGGATGATAAGTTAGTGATTATTCATGGAGAGGAAGATCTGATGGTGATCAACTTGTCATCATTCAGATACATTGAAGCTGAAGAGGATGCCTTGGAGACTTCTTTCCAAGCCTTGGAGATAGCCAATGTCGTAGTGATTGAGGAAGTTGTGGTGGAGGGTGATTCATCTTTTGCATCTGTTTAAAGTATAAAGTATGCACTGAAGAATGGTATTCCTGCATGATGGGGGAGGTCATTGAAGTAGAAGCGAGAGCAAAGACAAATCGCCAAGGGTTGGGTTACAAACCAACTCAAGACAAGACACAGGGGTTTTCCAGAGGATGTTTGAAGACTATCGAAGAAGTATTTGTTAATGGAGGTGTCCAAATCAACACAGCTGAGGAGGACTTTGAAGATGATTGTGTTAACCAGTTGGTGTATCAAGATGAGGTCGTACTGAACAACTGGGAGACTATTGAAATTCATGTTGTTTTTCCCATGCCAAAGTAATTTGTTGTTTGTTTCTTTTGTTTTGTAGTTTTCTTTGAAAGAGTTTCCATAATCGTACCCAAGGTTATTAGACTATTTTGTAGGGCCAAAAGCTTTCAAAGTGATTATCAATTAATGAATGTGTTTTGTTAAACTCCTATTTTCTTGTTTAATTTACTGTTTTTTTGCTTTCACTCTTAAAAAGAAAATGGCAATCTTTTGAAAACCAGAAAAATATCTTCCTTTTTATTGCATCTATCTTTTTGTGTTTTAATAATTCAAACCATTCAAAACATGCAGAGAAACTTCAACACTTATTGAATCCAATGACCTTACTGTCTCTTCTGACTTTGATTTGCCTATATATCAAGCCGAAGATGAGGACAATGAAGACTTTGATATTTCAGATGAATTGGCAAAGATGGTTGAGTACGAGTATATGGACCTTCAGCCTCACCAAGAGCGGGTAGACGTCATTAATCTTGCCACTGATGAAGATAAAAAAGAAGTCAATATTGAGGCAATGTTAAGGGCAAAAGTCAAGAAACGACTGGTAAAGCTGCTAGAGGAATATGTAGATGTTTTTGCTTGGTCTTACCAAGATATGCCTGGCTTGGATACTGATATAGTCGTTCACAAGCTACATCTTCGACTTGAATGTCCGCCTATCAAGAAGAAGCTTAGAAGAACCTGACCTGACATGGCTCTCAAGATCAGAGACGAAGTTAAGAAACAGATCGACACAGGTTTCCTGGCAGTATCGAGGCATCCATAATGGGTAGCCAACATTGTACCTATGTCCAAAAAGGATGGAAAGGTTATAATGTGCGTGGACTATGAGGATCTAAACAAAGCTAGTCCAATGAACGATTTCCCACTGCCATATATCGACACCTTGGTGAACAATACAACTCATTTTGTGGTATTCTCGTTCATGGATGGATTTTATGGATACAATCAGATAAAGATGGATCCGAAATATATGGAGAAAACTACTTTCATCACACCCTGGGGAACTTATTATTATAAGGTCATGCCCTTTTGTTTGAAGAATGCATGTGCTACTTATCAGAGAGTGATGGTCACATTATTTCACAATATAATGCAAAAGAAATAGAAGTGTACGTTAATGATATGATCGCCAAGTCTCAGAATAAAGAAGACCATCTTGATCATCTGTTGAAGTTGTTTGTAAGGCTCATGAAGTATCAGTTGAGACTGAATCCTGTGAAGTGTACTTTTAGAGTGAGGTCTGGAAAGTTGTTTGGTTTCATTGTCAGTCAACATAGAATGGAGGTGGACCATGAAAAGGTACGAGCTATTCAAGAAATGCCTGCTCCGTAAACGGAAAAGCAAGTTAGGGGTTTCCTTGGCAGATTGAACTACATCTCCAAGTTTATTTGTAATATGACTCCTACCTGCGAGCCGATCTTCAAGCTATTTAAAAAAGATCAGATAGTTGTTTGGAATTTATATTGTCAACAAGCCTTTGACAAGATCAAAGGGTATCTTCAAGAACCTCAAATTTTGATTCCTCGTGTGCTTGGAAAACCTCTTTTCATGTACATGACATTGTTTGAGAGATTGATGGGTTGTGTATTGGTTCAACATGATGAGTCTGGATGCAAAGAGCATGCCATTTATTATCTAAGCAAGAAGTTCACTGATTGTGAAAGACTCACTTTTGGAGAAATTTTTTTGTGATTTGGCTTGGGCTGCCACACGTCTGAGGCAGTACATGATATGTCACACTACTATGTTAATTTCCAAGATGGATCCAATAAAGTATATTTTTGAGAAGCCTGCTCAAACAGGAAGACTCGCCCGTTGGCACATGTTGTCATCAGAATATGACATCCACTATGTTGCTCAAAAGTATATCAAGGGTATCATCTTGTCAGATTATATTGCAGATCAGCCAGTAGAAGATTATGAACCTCTGAAGTTTGACTTCCCTGATGAGGACATTATGTTGATAAAGAAAGATTATGAAGAGCTAGGTCTAGACGAAGGTCCCGAGCCCGGTTCCCGGTGGAAGATGATGTTCGACAGCTCCTCCAACTACAATGGGCATGGCATAAGTTCCATTTTGATGAATCCAGATGGTGGTTACACTCTGTTCACAACAAGATTGTGCTTTGAATGTACTAACAATATTGTTGAGTATGAAGCTTGTATCTTGGCCCTTGGAGCAGCAACTGACCTCCGAATCAAAATTCTTGAAGTGAGTGGTGACTCAGCTCTAGTAATCTATCAGGTCAAGGGTGAATGGGAGATCCAAGACGAGAAGTTAATCCCATACAGAGCTTACATTATGGAAATGATCGAATACTTTGATGAGATCACTTTTAAACATGTCCCGAGGGCTAAAAATCACATCACTGATGCATTGGCTATGCTAGCCTCAATGTGGAAGGTAAAATCTGTTAATGAAGTAACACTCATCTGAACTGAGCGGAAGACCGAGCCTGCTTATTGTTAGATGATGGAAGAAGAAATAGATGGGAAACTGTGGTTTCATGATATTAAGAGATATCTTTAGACTTAGGAGTATCCAGTTGATGCAACTTCTCTTGACAAGAAAACTTTAAGAAGGTTGGCATCCAAGTTCTTCCTCAGCAACGATGTGCTTTACAAAAGAAACCATGATATGGTCTTGCTTAGACGTGTCGGCATACGAGAAGAAGATTTGTTAATGCAAGACATCCATGAGGGAACTTTTGGAACTTACACCAACATATATGCTATGTCGAATAAGATTCTAAGGGCCGGGTTTTTTTGGTTGACCATGGAGACAGATTGTGTCCAGTATGCCAGGAAATGCCATGAGTGCCAAATCTATGTGGACAAGGTGCACGTGCCTCCAACGTTGTTAAACGTGTTGTCATCACCTTGGCCATTTTCAATGTGGGGGCATTGACATGATTAGAGCAATTGAGCCGAAAGCTTCTAACGAACACCGTTTCATTCTTGTTACTATCGACTACTTCACTAAGTAAGTGGAAGTTACATCCTATGCTAACGTGACTAAACAGGTGGTTACCCGTTTCATCAAAAAAGGATTATATGTCGATACAGAATCCCTAGCCGAATCATCACGGATAATGGTATCAATCTGAACAACAAAATAATGAAAGAGTTGTGTGATAGTTTCAGGATTGAATATCACAACTCTTCTCCTTATCTCCCAAAGATGAACGAGGCTATTGAAGCTGCAAATAAGAACATCAAGAGGATTATGCAGAAGATGGTAATAACCTACAAAGATTGGCATGAGATGCTACCGTTTTCCTTGCATGGATACAGAACATCTGTTCGCACTTCAATAGGGGAAACCTCCTTTTCTTTAGTATATGGGATGGATGCAGTCCTACCCATTGAAGTTGAGATACCGTCTTTGAGAGTCCTAATGAAAGCAAAGCTGGAAGAAGCAGAGTGGGTCAAAGAAAGGTTTGATCAGTTGAATCTCGTTGATGAGAAGCGAATTACTGTGATGTGTCATGGCTAGCTGTATCAGAAGAGGATCAAGAGAGCCTTTGACAAGAAGGTCCATATTTGAGATTCCCAAGAGGGACAACTCGTACTCAGAAAGATATTGCTAGTTCACAAAGACATGTGTGGGAAGTTGATGCCTAATTATGATGGCCCATTTGTTGTAAAGATAGTTTTTTCTAGAGGCTCACTCATTCTTACGACAATGGACGACAAACAACTTACTCATCCTGTGAACTTTGATGCAGTCAGAAAATGTTATGCCTAAAAGATCCGCTAAGTCGAAAACCTGAAAGGGCGACTTAGGCAAAAATGGGCATCCCTGTGGGTCATAACCTATGAAGGAGATCCAGACAAAAATTAGGGATGAAATATATATATATATATATATATATATATATATATATATATATATATATATATATATATATATATATATATATATATATATATATATATATATATATATATATATATATATATATATAAAGAGAAGCTCGCTAAGTCGAAAACCTGAAAGGGCGACTTAGGCAAAAATGAGTGTCCCGGTGGATTGAAAACTCGAAAGGGCGGTTTAGGAAAAATTTAGGGACAAAGGAATTTCGGTGCATCAGAGGTTGTTACCATTGCCAAAGATTACTAAAGAGGCTCACTTCCACTACTCTTGTCAAAGGGGAAGGTCTGGGGAACTCTTAGTTATTAGGGCGAGATTGTCGTTTGCAAACTACTATTCATGAATAAAATCAGTTTTGGACCATTCAATTATTTTCAATTTATTGCATTCTTTACTTTTCTTTGTTATGCAAAACATCACTTATTTGTTAATAATGATTTTTGAAAGCAAAAGTTTTAAATCGAAAATGACTTTAAAGAAAACTAAAACAGAACAAGTAGTTACTTTGGTTTATGGAATTTTTTTAGTGGAAATCAGGTTGTCCCAGGAGATCTAAAAGTGGCCAAAACCTCGATATTGCCATCCCAGCAGTATATAGCCCCACTTAAAACAGTTTCTCTGGTACCCCTTGGATGATAGAAGTTTGAATATGATTGAATACTCATCCTCAGAGTATACACTTTGACTCCCCAAAGAGGTTGTGCTATATCTTTATCGAGTTTGCCTGAGCTCTACACTGTTCCCCAATGAAGTAAAATGGGTTTAACTCTTATTTTGTTGTGGACACCTTGTTCCCTGGATTCCGTGTGATTCCTTTGTTTCCACAACGAAGTATATTGTTATCTACCTTCCTTTTTGAGTATCATGTTCCTGTGTCTCTTTTTAGGGCCAATTCTTGTGCATATTTGAGCACTTGCATCATACCATAGCATGTGCATTTAGCATATCTTTTGGGTTGTGTTGTTTGGTTGTAGCTTTATGATCTGACCTAATCAGAAGGGAATCGCAGGACTGCTACGCGTGCTTGACTTAATGCTTGTCCACCGGTGTTAAAGAGGAGAATGGGGGTGTACCTGCAAGACACTCTGATGCCAAAGTAAGGAATTGGACAGAGTGAGAGCAAATACAGAAAGTAGGATGAGAATTGAATATCTGACCCTCTTGTGAAAGAGGATATTTATAGAGAGACCCCAGCATAGGGCCAACGGTCATTTGAGTTGGGCTGGATGGCCAGGCCCAACCCAAGTGAATGTTAGGGCTTACGTGGCGTAGTGAAGACCAGAACGTGGTCTTCGCCCTAGTTCAACTGCTCCGTGGACTCCGAAGAATGGGTTGACCTGCTCTTTCGGAGGTGGGCAGTTGGCTGATGACGTGTCCCCGCGGAGGAGAGCACGTAGAGGACGTGTGAGGTGCACGTCTTTCTGCCCGACGGGGGGAAGCGTCCTGCCCGGTGGGGAATGCCTGGCCGACGGGAGCCTCGTACTCGACACATATGAGGAGAGCTCATTTGGGCCTTTCATCAAGCATAAGTGGGTCTGGCCTTCTCGGCCAAGCGGGGGCCCGGGCCAGAACAGGAGCCCTCCAAGTCATAGCTCCCCGGTGGGGAAGCGAGGACTTGATGACATCGTACTTAGGCGGGAGAGCGTGATGGGGAAGCTGCTATCGGGCACCGGTAATGGAGAAATGCCCCTGCCCGACGTGAATGTACTGCGAGCACGGGAGTGCTCGGTCCATCGGACGTCCATGCCGAGGAGGCGCCCCTGACGTCGTTTTCGGGGAGGCGGAAGGTTGTTGTCCGGGAGATATGAAGGGACGCGACTGTCATCCTTAGCCATGTGTCAAGCCCTGGACATGCCAGGTGGGGCGGCTACCCTAGGGCACTCAAGTGCCTAGGGATGCTTCGAGTCTCGTGCTAGGGGTATAAGTACGTGAGCCCCTGTCCATTCCATATTTTTCGCTTCTGCTTCCTTTCTCACATGACGACTGCTTCGTTCGTGCCTGCTCGACCAACCGCCGCACCAACCGTCGTGCACTCCGTCATTACCTATAAACCAGTAAGTCTCCTCTCCTTGCCTTTTATTGTTTTGTGTCTTTGAATTACCACCAGAGCATGTTGATTTCCCCGAGGACGGAGGTGAATCTCCGTCGTTCCTTCCAAGGAGGGATGCGAAAGTCCGCTGCAATAGGCAATGTTTTCTAGGAGTGGGATGAGTGCGTCGAGGGCGTGAGGGGTGAGGTTTTGAATTTCCCGAGGACAGATGTTGGTTTTAGATAAGCGCCCCGGGGACGGGTAATGATATTCCATGAGTGCCCCGGGGAGATTGGTAGGTTTAGGAGTGTTCCCCGGGAGGTCGAGGAATGTAGGACGAACTCCCCGGGGACGCTTGTCTGGATGAGGTTTCCTCGTCGTCGAGGTTTTCCCCTTCGCCCTTTCACTTGGTCTGCGGTGGAAGGGTGAATTTGATCACGGACATTGAATTCACCGTTTCCTTCTGCTTTTCAGGTGTTAATGACATCATTGGTCCCGGAGACTATGGACATGGACGACGAGCTAGAGGTGCCCACCGTTGAAAACGCAGTCCGGCCAGTCGAGGAATGGGTGGCTTAGGAACCTCTGACTACCCCTTTGTACTTCGTGGATGGCGAGAATGGCGCCTTCGCCACTGTCAAGGATAGATGTCGGGATGACCCCTAAAATTGGCAGGCGTATCGTCCGCGCGAGCATCACTGTATTTGCTCGGCGTTCGGGAAGATGCGCTTTCCTATGTATGAGTTTTATTTTCGGGAAGCCAGACTCAGGCTGTCGTTCTCGGATTTCCAACTGGGGGTCTTCGATTGGTTACGGTTAGCCCCCTCACAGCTGCACCCTAACATCGTAGCCTTTGTCTGCATGTTCGAGATCGTCTACCGGTATATGGAGATCGGGGCGATGTTGCCGCTGTTCTTCTGACTTTTTCATCTGCAACGGCAGACAGTAGATGGTCGGCACGGGTGGGTCTCGCTAAAGCAACCGAAGAAACGTTTTTGGACATATATGGATTTTGTTTGGGATTTCAAAGCCCGGTTCTTCATTGTGAAACTGATATCTCATGGGGCGTGCTCCTCGTTGTATAGGCGAGAGGAACGAGTGGTGAACGGGCAGCGGAAGGAAGTCTTGATCCCAAAGGTTCCCTTGGAATGGATCGAGGATCACTTCGTGAGGGGTACCGATTGGTATATCGTGCAGGCAGGGACCCTCGGCAAGGATGACCTGGCCGGTTATCAGAGGATTGTCGGGTTCGTGGCCAGCCTACCTTCGCCGAACCTCGTGATGCCCGACGGTAGATACATCCGTGATAGTGAGGGGCGTGTTTTCCAGAAGCCGAGTCTGATCAGCACGAAGGCTCTGCTCGAGTGCTCGACGGAGGAGGAGGCCCTTAGTTATCTAGGTGGTGGTCGTATCTCTTTTCCCCTGCCCACTCAACTATTTACTCTTTTGCTGATATTTTTCTTTTGTTTTGCAGGGAGTATGTCTACTGCCAAGGAGAGGGTGAAGAGGTTGGCTTCGACCAGAACTCTGGTTAAAGTCGGTAAAACGCGGGTTTCCCAGGTGGCCGGGAAAGCTACTTTTGATCAGGGAGGCGGGGGTTCCTCATCGTCACCCCATGGGAGCCAGACCCCTTCATCTCAAGGTGCTGCCAAACGGGCCAAGGTTCATCAGTCGGAGGGCCTCGTCGACTTGACGGCAGGGTTCGCTGAGGAGGGCTTCTTAATCCCTCTGTGCTACAAGTATCCTTGCTTCTTTCACGGTGCTCGGTCTCCAGACATACTGGTCGGGGAGGCCAAGAAGGTTCTCGGTTTAGACCGGGCTGCTCAGAGGCAGGTTTTGACTGAGGATTTGGCGGCCATGATGTGTGTGTTCTCGACGGATTTGGTCTTGAGCGACGAGAGCTGCTCCTCGACTGAGATAGCTAAGCTGCAAGGTGACCTTACCTTCACGCAGTCGCGACTGAACAAACTGACTGAGGAGCTGGCGAAGGGCCAGGAAGATACAGCTATGGAGCGCAAGGGGAGGGAAAGCACCAAGGAGAAGCTGAAGGTCGTGGAAGTGGAGGTGCAGGCTGTCGCTACTGCGAAAATCGGCGCCAGCTGACAGAAGAGTCGCCACCGTGCGTTATTTATCCCAACGGAGGGAAAGGAAACGCTCGAAGTAAACCTCGCAAAAAACGGGAAAGGTATGGTCATCGCAACCAAAACCTGGATTCGGGAGTCGGTTACGCAAGGGGAAGGTATTAGCACCCCTCACGTCCGTCGTACTCGACGGGATCCACGCTTGCTTGGTTTGTCTAAAGGATGCAAAAACAATCTATCTACGGCTGCTAAATCTAAATAGAAGGGAACTGACTCGATAGAGCATCGCACTTTATGCCTACGTATTCTCAAGAGAGAAAGTCAGAGTCTACGTAGTTCGGGAAACTACAGGGAATTGGCTCGCCAAGACTTCGCGTCTTGTGCCTACGTACTTCCACACTGCATGGAAGATCAGAGCTTACGTAGTTCAGGCTAACTACGGCTAAACTAGGCGTTCTCACACAGGAGTGAGAAATTAATCTGGTTTTAAAGGTACGGGAACCTATGGGAAAAACTACGGTCTGGTCTCAAATGCAATCGGGCAAGAGAAAGGGATAACATCAGTCGTCAGCGGGAAAGTCTCGATCGCACAGCAGCGAGAGAACAAAAGGTTAGTCGTTAGTGTGCTCGCTAGGATATCGCATCCTATGCCTACATATTCTCGTCTGGTACGAGAAATCAGAGCAGCTGTAGTTTGGCTACTTCAGGACCACAGCTCAAATCTTGTTTTATTGATATTCTGAAAAATGATTACAATGATTGAATACGGGAAATAAACTCCTAGGAAATACTATCCTATCCTGGAAAAAATCGAGTGGAAAATAGTCCCCTAACAAATGGACATTTAAAACTATCCCTAAAAAGGTAAAATAAACTCTATGAAAAATTAAATCCTAAAAGAAAAATATATCATTTCTCTATTTTTTCCATATTCTTTTTTCTTAACATTTCTTTTCAACATTCTTTTTCAAATATATTTTTTCACTCTTTTCTCTTTTCTTTTACTCTTTTTTTCAATATTTTTTCCATATTCTTTTTCTCATTATTTTTTCTTCTTCTTTTTTCTCAACATTTCTTTATTCTTTTTCATAAAGAGAACAAAAATAAAAATGAAGAAAATACAAGGGAGGGGGGCACAGCTGTTACAGGGGGATGTGCAGCAGAAAAAACAATGGCCCAGCCCAGAAAAAATAAGCAAACAAAAACTGGGGAGGGGTGTGTCGGTGTGAAAACAGGGGTGTAGTTAGCAGAAGGGCCCAGCCCAATCCATAACAAAAACGGATGGGGAATGTCCAAAAACGGGGGGGGGGGGGGGGGGGGGGGCGATTAGGATGTTCGTTGGGCTTTAGGAAAGGCCCACATGACCCAGCGTCCAATGTTCAGAACAAAGCAAAACCCTAATTCCTTCTTGTTACTGTTCACCACTGCCCATACGCGTCGTTCACTCCTCTCTCCCTCAACCTTTCTCCTTCTCCCTGTCACTGTTCACGGCCGTCACCACCGTTCTCTCACCTCTCTCGTTCTCACCTTCATCTCGTTTCTCCATCAGAAATCCTCACCACCACCTCTTCAATCAGCGTTGCACCTTATCTATCACCCCAAATATCTTCATTCAAAACGACGACATGAAGCTCTTCATTATCTGGAGCTCAATCGAAGCTGGTTGACGAATGTTCTTGCTGATGAACAAACCACAAAGATTCTGGAAAAAACGTGAGTAACTCGCGGAGGATCGTACAAATCTGGACGCCTCCGAGGTTTGAAGATCTTGAGGACTTCGTTGAAGATCCTTGAAGGTTGCGCGCTTTGAAGGTTGATGGAACCTGGAGATTTCTGGGGATTTGTTGGATGAACACGCAAGAACGTTGATGAACCTGATGAACACCACACAAGTTCTCCAAGATTCAGGAAACGATAGATGAGGCTCAAACACGGATCTTGATGATTGCCTGAAGATTTCTTGAAAAGTAGTGGGGATTTCTAGTTTGAGGAACATGTAAGGAGCTCCGATGGAGATCTTGTTGGACGTTCTGGAGATCGATGACGACGGTTGTTGTGAGGTTTCCGAACGATCTTGATGAAGGGATGAGCGTGATGATTGACTCTTTTCTGGAGATTCGCTTGCATGTTTATAGATCCTTTGTTCTCGAAGATGAAGACGCATGTATTGATGAAGATCTTTTGAGTTCTGTTGAAGCTCTTGATGAACACAACTCGTTGATGAAGAACTCGTACGAAGATTCAATCGATTCTGGAAAAGTATGGTGTTTATGGATGGTTGATGATCTTGTGGATTTCTGGAAAAATATGATCATCGATATTGATGATGATGATGATCAGAGGACGGAGACGAGAGGAGAAAGATGAAGATCATGCGAAAACGATGAAGATTCTGGGTTCTTTGAGTTTTCCGGTGAAGTTCACGGCGGAGGGAGGTGGTCGGAGACAGTTGGAGGTTGGTTAGGGTTGGCCGGAAGTTAGTTGGTGGTGGCCGGCGAGGTTGGGGACGGTGGTTGCATGGCCGCCGGCCATGCAACCGGTGATGCTCAGGAGCGAACAGGTGTCATGGTTGGGTGGCAGAGGGAGCGTTGCATGCGTAACACGTGGAGGGGGAGGGAGAAAGTGGGAAACGTGGCTTCTGAGTGTGAGATGGAAAAATGTGACGTGTTGGCTCTGAATGATAATGGGAATTGTGATGTGGATCCCCCCTGAGTTGAACGCGTGGCTTCAGTATATATATGACACCTGGCAAATCCTGGACTGAAAATGGACAAAAAGGACTGAAAGATAAACTGGGCCTCCAAAACCCTCTTCTGGGCCCAAACGAAAAATGAGTTCAATAAACCCAAAAATCTGAATTAAAATGGATTAACCCAATTAAAAACTAATTAAAAACTAAACCTAATTAACTAGCTAATACTCAACTAACTAATCTGAAAATTGAGACTAATCTAATCTAATTAATTCTGATAAATCCTAATTAACACCTAAACAACCGATTAAGACCTAATTAATCTAACTAAATCTCAATTAAACCTAAAAAGAGAATTAACCTAAAAAACTCTATTAATTCCAATTAATTTCTAAACTAATAAAACTCTAATAATCCCACTAATCTAAAAAACTCTAATAATTCTCTATTTAAAATTTTATTAAATTTCTATTAAATCTCTAATAAAACCTACATTACTTATTTAAAAGAAAATCTATTATTAATAAAAGAAAAATCTATATTCTCTCTATATTATTCTAAAAACATTTCAAAGCTATTTAATATCTAATATATTCTAAAAGAAAATGATCAAAACTATTAACAAAGATTAAAATCTATTTATTATCTATTAAAAATCTATTATAACCTAAAAAAAACTCTATAAAATTCTAGAAAATGCTAATAATATCTAATAAAATCCTAATAATTCCAGAGGGACCAAAAATAGCACAAAACCACAAATAGGACCACGAGAGCGCACCGGAACGACCGGTAAAAATCAATAGACACCGAAATATCCCTAAAAACAACAGCGCGAGCTGAAAACACTGGGAAGGGCACGACTTCCCAAAAATGCGACTCTACTTATCTAAACTGACTAAAAACACCTGAAACGCGAGAAGAGGGCTGTGATCCCGATAAACTCAAAACAACTGAAAAAATGCACTGTATGCGATATGCGGATGCGAATGCGGAAATGCGTCGAAACATCGAGCCAGATACGGGACCCGGTTGGTCAAATTTTAGGGTGCATCAGCTGCCCCTATTCAAGCGGCTTGGACCTGAATGGGTGAAGAGCGCTCAGCCTTCAAACATTCAAAGGTAGAAGATGGTTGAATACCAATGAAACCCTGAAATTTGCCAACCGTGGGAATATACTGCAAAACTGCTTGAGGAATAGCCTCCAATGAACTGAAGTTTGGTTGTCACGGCAACAACTGGTCCATTATCTGATAAAAATTTCTTCTCCTTGTCACCATCAATCACCTGTGCGACGCCACAAGTATTGTAATAATGCTTCGGAAAGCAAACAACTTGATTCTCATCTCTCTTATGGGATCAAATCTTGTCATCTCACAGTTCACAGCGAACTTGAGGAAAATTCTCCTGGGGAACTTCTGAATCAACTGCTCAGCACCCATTCTGACCATAGGCTGCAGCTTCAGAAATCTGATATATGTCAATCTTTTTTCAGTGCCGACGTAACAACCACATGTGAAGAATCACTCCGCTGGGGGAGAAGAGAAGCTTAACCACACAACTCTGCAGGGGAAACAAATTCGAAATCCAATAGGTAACCAACCTGGTCCATGTTTCGAAATGCGTATGTCTGATAATGATGCAATGTCCTACATGACATGGAAATGCTATGCGTTCTGCTTGAAAATGCGAGGCCCAGACGGCATGGAAATGCTATATGTTTGTACAAATGCTATGACGATATATGCCAATGCTAATGCAGGCTCGAGCTGCCAGAGAACACCAGGTCTGCAACCACTTGGCAAAATAAATGTCGAAGGACGTCAACTCCAACTGAGGGTAACCCGATATCACAGACTCATTTCAGCAACATAAATGCTGGAAAGAGGGAAACCAAATCTGCTGGGTATAACCATCCTGCTGGAGAAAGGGAAAGGCAACCCTGCTTGGGGAGAAAGAAAAAACAACCCTGCTTGGGAATGCTCTCTTCAAACCATTGGCAACTGATTGTGCTCTGTGGGGATTGACCCAAACTGGGGTTGACTGCTGTAACACGGTGGGAGAACTGACTTTAAACAATGTTGCGGATAGCAAGAGTCGCCACCGACTTTTATTTTATCCATAAGGAAAGGTTATAAAAGAACAGGAAAGACCTTAGAGAATATTTTGGGTCCGGGGGGTAGGTTATGGAAAGGGAAGGTGTTAGCACCCTTTTCATCCATGGTTATCCATGGGCTCTTAGGTACTTAAGCTCACTTTTGAATTGTTTTGAAAGTGTAGTGTGTGAATAGCAAAAAATTTCAGAATAGTTTAATAATAATCCGTGTATGGATGTAAAAAAAACTTGTTTGAAAATTTTGTTGGAAATTTGTTTAAGTGTGAAAAAGTTTTGAAATGAGCAAGTATCTAGGAGTAGCCTACCCTAATGTTTTAAGGTCTTTCTTATTCTTTATCCTTTCCTTAGTAAGACTATCCCTACTATAATGGAGTAGGTAGTCCTTACTTTGGATGTTAAGGGATATGTGATGGACAATTTGACTTTGAAGGCCATTGTGGGATGTAATAAGCACATATAAGGGACCATCATCATTTTTCGAAAGGGACTCGATTCGTAAAGGCAACCATAAGGGACTTTGATGATTTTTCTATTTTGAGGGACTTGCTTTATACACCCCACTTAACCATTATTCGTAGGCAACTTGAGGGATATCCTTAGGAAGTGAGACGGCGATTAAAATCGACTTACGTGTGTGACGTGTTTATTTTAATTATCTTTATTTAAAAGTGATCTAAATTTATTTTAATATTACATACGTGTTGTTACACTCCCTAATTACTAACCATAATAATAATTAAATAATTAAACAACTTTACATCCAAGAAACAATTACAAAATAATAAGCAAAATAATTAAATAGCAAAGATAAATAAAATATAAATAAGCAATAATAAATAATAAAGGGGGTTAATTCTAAGTTTACTCGGCAAGACATCGCATCTTGTGCCTACGTATCCTTACGGGAGTGGAATCAGAGTAATCGTAGTTCCCCTCAATAGGGAGGTTAGAAACTTCTTGACTGTGGTCAAGGTCTCAAGGGGAATAAACGCATCTTAAGGACACGCTTACGTGGAGTGTAGAAACTCCAAATCTCTACGTTGAAATGTTAAGTTGTAATTAGGGTTAAATTAGGGATTCCACGGCGGGAAACCCTAAAATGAGCGCGGCGGCTCTTTGACCTAATGCTAAGGGTAAAATTGTAATTTTGCCTGCGGCGAGGCATTTGTGAAAATTAGGGTTTGTAGTTTGTAGTTTTGAGGATTTGAAATTGAATGTGTGAAGTTTTACGGACTATTGGCGCGGCGGCCAAACAGTTAGACCTAACCTTCGGATGTGTGCAATGTGACAGAAATAATAGTAAACGCGTGAGATAATTGAATCATGCAAACAGAGAGATAATGTCATAATTTAAACCATGCAAGCAGAAATTTAAAGGCAGAATTTAAAGAGCGATTGTTAAGTTCGCGAGGTTACATGAGAGGAGCAGATACAATATGATAATGAAATTTGAATTGAACAATAATAAAATAAAATAAATAACGGTTCTAGTTATTATTTTAAAAAAAAAAGATTTTAGTTATTATTTTAAATTTATCTAAAAAAAAGTTTTTCTTAAAAATAATAGGTTTTCATATTAATTTGGAAAAGATGTTAATGTTATTTATTTTAAAAAACAGATTTTTATATTATAACAAATTTTAATAAATTAATGAATAACAATAATAATAATAATGGTAATAATAATGATAATAATGATAATAATAATAAATAATGATAATAATAATAATAATAATAATAATAATAATAATAATAATAATAATAATAATAATAATAATAATAAAGCAATAATGAATTTTAAATGTGCCAAATAACCCAACAATGTTGCTAACGCAGAAATGCGCTCATCGCAACCAGATCTAAATCGGACGAAACAAAATTTATCGCAAAGAAAAAGAAATTAAGCAAAAAATAGTATTATTGCTCACACAAAAATGCGATCATCGCAACCAGATCGAACTAACACAAATGTCACGCGTCATGCACACAAATGTGCAAACATCGTATCGACATAATTCGATCAAAAATCTTATATATATAAACTCTAACAATTTAAAAATTATATATATAAACGTAACAGTAATAGATAAAGAAAAAGAAATAACGGTAATAGATGAAGAAAAAGAAATAACGGTAAAAGATGAAGAAAAAGAAACAACAGTAATAGATGAAGGAAAAGAAATAACGGTAAACGATGAAGAAAAAGAAACAATAGTAATGGATGAAGAAGAAAACTAAATAACGGCAAACGGCACTCACTCCTCTTAGGTTTTTTTCATTCTCTCCTTTTTTCCAACAAGGCAACACATGTATATATAGGGAACAAATTAGGGTTAACACCAAATTGTCAATAATGTCCCTAAAGCCCATTTTAAAGCCCAAACTAAATAATTAGTTAAGAAAAAATAAAATTTAAATAATTTAAAATAATTAAAATAAACTTAAAATAAAAACTAATAATCCTATTGATTCCTAAAATAAAAAATATTATAAAAAGAACAAAATTTTTTTCAATATTTTTTATTTTATGATTTTTTTGGATATTTTTATGAATAATTTAGAAAAAAGTGAAAAAAATAATATTTTAAAAAATGATTTAATTAAAATACGAAAATAATAATTAAATAATAATAAAAAACTATTTTTGTTATTTTTTTAATGAAAGATAGAAAAATTTAGAGTAAAAATAATAAAAAACAAAAAAAAATGACAAAGGTGAGATTCGAACTCTCAACCTCTCACACTCATAACTCCTTACACATGTCCTCCTGCCAATTGTGTCATTTTTACTTTTTAGAAAAAAAATGCATGCCATATGATATTTACCTGCAAAAAGTCAAACGACTACACAAATTTGTTAGTAATTGATTAAATGCAATGAAATGCAACGACAAATCTTAGGGCAAAATTTGGGGTATTACAGTTATTATGATAATATTTCTCACCCAACCTCTCTTTGATGTTGGCAAAAAAAAAAAAAGTCATGAAGTTTGACTTTGGTTTGATCACAGTTGACCTCAGTTTGACCTTTTAACTGCATTGACTGCTTTTGACTTATCTGATCATCTGACTGAGCAAACTTTTGAGAAAAGTCTTGAAACTTGACATGGGGGTTCTTATACACATATAAGATGTTATGAAGCTCACTTGAAGTCTTGGAAGTCCATTTAGCCTGATTAAAGTCAAAACCCTAGTTTTGGATGCACTGCTTAGGAGGTGCATTGTCTGAGGGAATTGTCAACTCTTCTGACCAATTATGAATTTTGTGAACCTTCTTGGAACACAAAGTCTTGTATTGTGAGGGCAAATTTTGGGGTGCAACAGCTGCCCCTGTTCAATTTTCTGAAACCTGAGGGGTTAGATTGGTATATTTGCCAGTCGTAACCTGGAAGGTTGAAGGGGATTGAACACAAAAGCCCAAAAATTTGCACTCACCAGTGCATGGAGTGATATTGATGGTTGGTTGAACATGATTGAGTGGGCTTAAAGATGCCACTAGGGGAAAGTTCTTCAGTAGTATGATGAGAACTGTCAGGAGTCTGGAGTAATACTGATGTAACAGCATGTCTTCATGAGGATAGAGCAATCAATAATGATAACCCTAAAGCAGTCTTGAAGTGATAGATCTGACCTCAGGAGGATAGAGCAATCAATAGCTCTAAAGCAGTCTTGAAGTAATAATGGCTTCAGGAGGATAGAGCAATCAATAGCTCTAAAGCAGTCTTGAAGTAATGATTTCAGGAGGATAGAGCAATGAATAGCTCTAAAGCAGTCTTGAAATAATAACGTGATATGTCTTCAGGAGGATAGAGCAATCAATAGCTCTAAAGCAGTCTTGAAGTAATGATTTCAGGAGGATAGAGCAATGAATACTCTAAAGCAGTCTTGAAATAATAATGTAATTTCAGGAGGATAGAGCAATGAATACTCTAAAGCAGTCTTGAAATAATAATGATGGTTTCAGGAGGATAGAGCAATCAGTAGCTCTAAAGCAGTCTTGAAGTAGTAATATGACCTCATGAGGATAGAGCAATGAATAGCTCTAAAACAGTCTTGCAGTAATAGGATGATTTCAGGAGGATAGAGCAATCAGTAGCTCTAAAGCAGTCTTGAAGTCATGAGAGGCTATCAGGAGGATAAAATAACCCTGAGGTTACAATAAAGCAGTCCCAAAGTAATAAGAAGCTCATCAGGAGGATAAAGTAACCCTGAGGTTACAATAAAGCAGTCCCAAAGATCATAAGATTGTTTGTTGGATAATTAACCTGAAAACAAGGTAGCATTCTGTATAACAACATTAGTTTATGCTTTATGTATGCATGTATGACATGATGCACTTAGGTAATGTACTATAGACATATATGTTATGGTATGATGTAAATGATGTATGTATGCTATGACACTGCTGGAAGTGTCTGGATATCCTTGTATAACAACTGCTGGCCAAGGAAAATAAATCCCGATTCGTTGTTGAAGAATATATAACCCTCCGTCTGCTGGGGATAACAAGGTATAGATAACCTCCCGTTGTTGGGGATAACAAGGTATAGATAACCTCCCGTTGTTGGGGATAACAAGGTATAGATAACCTCCCGTTGTTGTTTGATAGTAGGGTAAGTATAACATTCGTTTTCGTTTGATAGTAGGGTAAGTATAACATCCCGTCTTCGTTCATCGTGCCCTTATTGGAAAGTAATTTCCCGTATATCCGTATGAGGATAAAAGAGATGGATATAAATTCCAGGGGAGATTAGACTTTGTGAAAATGGATTAGTCCTACTGATGGTTTGTAACTGCCTTGTAAAGATGAACCGGCGAAGCTTCGTTGAAATCCTTCCCTCGTTCGTCCTTAGTAAATACTATTACTGCATTTTCATGCATTTCTGGTAAACATCAATCATATTAAAAGCATACATGCATTTCTGGTAAACATCAATCATATTCAAAGGCATACATACATTCAAACACAACCAATGGACGTTTCGCTTATGTAAAAGTAAGTCTGGATTCAAAAGATGGAATTTATTTATATCAAAAGTGACCCATACACGGGTAAGTTTGTACAAGGAGACATAAACCCTAGTAAGAGAATTTTGTCATGAAGTTTTACAAAAAGAATCAGCTATGTGGGAAATAATCCTATTGAGTTTCAATTCTACTATTGCCACTCAAGTATCTCATCTTCTTGCTGTTGAGACGGAAACGATTGGATTGAGCTTCATCTGTTTGAGCTTGAGTAAGTAGTACAACTGGTTGCAATTTCATGAGTGATCCAAACGAGACATAGTCATACGCTTTAATCCCTAACTTTTGCCTGGATTGCCCTTTCAGGTTTTCAATCCACCGGGATACCCTTTTTTGCCCAAGCCGCCTTTTCAGGTTTTCGACTTGCCGGGTGTACATCTTTTTATATATATATCCCTAATTTTTGCCCAAACCCTTTTGGTTTGCCGGGATGCCCTTATTTTTGCCTAGGCCTGTCAACCTAGCGGGTCTCTTTTTATGCGTAGTATTTTTTAACTATGTCTGTGTTTACAGGTTGTGGGAAGTCTTCACCATCCATTGTAGTCAGTATCATGGCACCTCCTGAGAACACTGTCTTGACTACAAATGGTCCCTCATATGTTGGAGTCCACTTGCCCCTAGGATCGCCCTGTGGTAATATGATACGCTTGATTACCAAGTCACCAGCCTGATATACCTTTGGCTTAACCTTCTTGTTAAAAGCTTTGATCATCCGTTTCTGGTACATCTGGCCATGACAAACTGCTGCTAACCTTTTCTCATCAATCAAATTTATCTGGTCAAGTCGAGTCTGAATCCACTCATCTTCATCCAAGCCTGCATCCTTCATAATTCTCAAGGAGGGGATCTGAACTTCAATAGGCAGAACTGCTTCCATACCATAGACTAAGGAGAATGGGGTTGCCCCTGTTGAAGTACGTATTGTAGTACGATAACCATGCAGAGCAAATGGTAACATCTCGTGCCAATCCTTGTAAGTAACAGTCATCTTCTGTACAATCTTCTTAATGTTCTTATTAGCAGCTTCAACTGCCCCATTCATCTTTGGACGATACGGAGAAGAGTTGTGATGCTTAATCTTGAACTGCGTACAGAGATCAGTAATCATAGTGTTGTTCAGATTAGAGCCATTGTCAGTGATAATCCTTTCAGGGATACCATACCTACATATGAGATTATTCTTAATGAACCGAGCCACAACATTCTTAGTCACAGATGCAAATGAAGCTGCCTCTACCCACTTCGTGAAGTAATCAATAGCAACCAGGATGAAACGATGCCCATTAGAAGCAGTAGGCTTGATCTCACCAATCATATCAATGCCCCACATGGCAAAGGGCCAAGGAGCAGTCAACACATTCAATGGAGATGGAGGTACATGTACTTTATCAGCATAGATTTGACATTTGTGACATGTTCTGGAGTGTTGATAGCAATCAGCTTCCATGGTAGACCAATAGTAACCTGCTCTCAAAATCTTCTTTGCCATGGTATGACCACTAGAATGAGTGCCAAAGGTCCCATCATGCATCTCTTCCATAATTTCTGTAGCTTCCTTCTTATCCACACAACGAAGCATAGTTGAATCATGATTACGCTTATACAGAATGCCATTACTCAGAAAGAACTTAGCAGAAAACCTTCTCAGGAACTTCCTATCTTTGACAGATGCCCCTTCAGGGAACTCCTGAGCTTCAAGATAGTTTTTCACTTCATAGAACCAAGGCTTCTCCTCTGCCTCTTCAGTGTCAATCTCATTGCAGTATGCAGGCTTCTCAAATCTATCAATGGTAATCTTGGGAGCTTCATCATCCCAACTTATCTCAAACATAGATGCCATGGTGGCCAATGCGTCTGCCAACTGATTCTCTCTTCGTGGAATATGTCCAAAAGTAATCTCTTTGAAATGTGGGATCAAAGACAACACATGTTCTCTGTAAGGAATGAGATTATCATGCTTTGTATCCCAATCTCCTTTAATCTGACTTACTACCAGAGCTGAATCTCCATACACCTCAAGGAACTGAATCTTCATATCAATAGCAACTTGCATACCCATGATACATGCCTCATACTCAGCCATGTTATTGGTACAATAGAAACAAAGTCTGGCAGTAATCGGGGTATGACAACCTTCAGGGAAACTAATCACAACACCAACACCATTACCATGTGCATTGGAGGCACCATCAAAAACCATAGTCCATCGGGATCCTTGTTCAGGTCCGTCATATTGTCCAGGTTCTTTGGTAACAGACATAATGTCTTCATCAGGGAACTCAAAATTCATTGACTGGTAATCACCTACTGCTTGATGAGCCAAATGATCAGCAACAACACTCCCCTTAATGGCCTTCTGAGTAGTATACTGTATATCATATTCCGTCAAGATCATTTGCCATCTTGCAATTCTTCCGGAGAGAACAGGTTTCTCAAATATGTACTTGATTGGATCCATCTTCGAAATCAACAAGGTAGTATGGGTCAACATATACTGTCTTAGTCGGCGAGCAGCCCATGCCAAAGCGCAGCAAGTTTTCTCGAGCAGTGAGTATCTTGTTTCACAGTCGGTAAACTTTTTGCTAAGGTAGTATATTGCCTGCTCTTTTCGACCAGACTCGTCATGTTGCCCCAATACACACCCCATTGAGTTGTCTAATACTGTTAAATACATAATCAAGGGTCTTCCATCAACTGGTGGCATTAAAATTGGAGGTTCTAGCAAATATCTCTTGATTTCATCAAAGGCAGTCTGGCACTCATCATTCCATTCCATCACCTGATCTTTCTTCAACAACTTGAAGATTGGCTCACAGATGGTAGTTAATTGGGAAATAAATCTTGCAATGTAGTTCAATCGTCCCAAGAAACCTCTAACCTCCTTCTCAGTACGGGGAGCTGGCATCTCTCGTATAGCTTTCACTTTTGCAGGATCCACTTCAATACCTTTTCCACTGACAATGAAACCCAGGAGCTTTCCAGATCTAACTCCAAAAGTACACTTGTTTGGATTTAATCTCAACCTGTATTTCTTCAACCTCTCAAACAACTTGTGCAGATGATCAAGATGTTGTTCTTCATTCTGAGACCTGGCTATCATATCATCCACATATACCTCTATCTCATGATGAATCATATCATGAAACAAAGCCACCATGGCACGCTGATATGTTGCCCCTGCATTCTTCAAACCAAATGGCATTACCTTATAGCAAAAGGTGCCCCACTGTGTCACAAATGTAGTCTTCTCCATATCTTCAGGTGCCATCTTGATTTGATTGTAACCAGAGAAACCATCCATAAAAGAGAATACCTTATGCTGAGCAGTGTTGTCTACCAGGATATCAATATGAGGAAGTGGAAAGTCATCTTTAGGGCTAGCCTTGTTCAGATCTCTGTAGTCTACACACATACGTACCTTACCATCTTTCTTAGGAACTGGTACCACATTTGCAACCCACTGAGGATAAGAAGTTACGGCCAAGAACCCTGCATTGAACTGTTTCATTACCTCTGCTTTGATCTTTTCTGACATTTCAGGACGCATACGACGAACTTTCTGCTTCTTTGGACGACAATCTTCTTTCACTGGCAAACGGTGAACCACAATGTCTGTATCCAACCCTGGCATATCTTCATAAGACCAAGCAAAGATCTCCACATAGTCACGTAGCATCTGAATCAACCTGCTCTTGACACTGTCTTCTAAATCAGCCCCTATCTTGACCTCTTTTCTGTTTTCTTCAGTTCCCAGATTCACAACTTCGACTGGCTCTTCATGTGGCTGTATAGCTTTCTCTTCTTGTTGTAACAACCTAGCAAGCTCTACAGGTATTTCACAATCGTCCTCGTTTCCGTCTTCAGTTTGATAGATCGGATTCTCGAAATTGTAATTGGCAATAGTAGAACTGTTATCAACTGGATCCAGAGTGGATGAGGATCTGCATTTTAGTGACGTGGGTGTGTGTAAGAACACATAGCTGATAAAGCAAAAATAAAAGAAAAAGAAAGACAAGGAACACAATATTTACGAAAACGAAACGTCCACTGATTTTATTGAATGAAGTATGCAAATGAAATGACAACCCGTAACAAGCACACCATTGTGCCCCGGGTAAGGCACATGGCTTGAAAGTTTTAATTATTCCAGAAATTACAAATTTAAAAACATAACACAGTAATAGTATTTACTCCTGACTAAAGGAGATAGGGATAACATCTTCAGCTTTCCAATTATTGAGTCCAGCACCCACAGTAGGAAAAATCCATGCCTCCAAGTTGTAGTCTTCATCTTGATCTCCCACAGCATTGATAACCCCTTGATTGGTGATACGAACAGCACGAGCACGACGAACAGCCTTCTGGGACTCTGCAGTGAAACCCAAACCAAACTTGTCAGACTTGTATGGAATATCAGGAAGCTGACCCCAAATAGTACAACCACCTTCTTCCACCACAGCTTTTGCATCATTGAGGGAGGCCATTGCCATTGTTGGAGGGTTTCTGATGACCACAGGAACCTTCTTCACAGCAGGAGGAGTCACACAATCCTTAACAGCCCAGGGAACCACTTCAAATGACTGACATGGAGTTTCAATGTATTCACCTAGATACTTGAAAGTGTTTACATGGCTGACAAAGTATTCTTCCTCTCCAAAGACAGTAACAACTTTTCCATTCACCGGATATCTCAACTTTTGATGTAATGTGGAGGTCACCGCACCTGCCCCATGGATCCAGGGACGACCAAGCAGACATGAGTACGAAGGACGAATATCCATCACATAGAATGTAGCAGTAAACACCTGAGAGCCAACCTTGATTGGAAGATCAATTTCCCCATGCACTACTCTTCTAGAACCATCAAAAGCCTTTACCACAATATTACTGGGCTTCAATACCGTATCTTCAGGACTCAGCTTGTTCAGGACTCCCTTAGGCAACACATTCAGAGAGGAACCATTGTCTATCAGCACATGAGACAGGGTAGTGCCCCTGCATTCAATTGAAATATGCAAGGCCCTGTTATGATCCCTCTTGGCAGGGGTCAAGTCAGCATCAGAAAATCCTAACCCGTTGTCATAGGTCAGGTGAGCAACACAATTCTCAAACTGGTCCACAGAAATTGCACTGGGTACATGAGCCATCTTTAGAAACTTGATCAATGACTTGGCATGAGCCTCAGAACATAATAACAGGGAGAGCATATAAATCTTTGAGGGAGTATACCCCAGCTGATCAACAATATCATAATCACTCTTGCGAATGATTTTCAATACTTCTTCCATCTGCTTAGAGAGGTCATCAGCAGCTGGCACATCAGTAGATACAGGCTCAATAACAGGACCCTTGCCCCGAGCATCAGTGGTGGAAGTAACAGCAGGGGTAACTGCACTCTTAGAAGCAACTGGAGGAGAGAAGACTCTTCCACTCCGAGTGATCTTGCTAGATCCAGCAATATTATCAATGTCAACAGGCATATCAGGTAAAGGCTCCTGCTTGACACCATGGATGTAAACATCAGACCCATAGTGCCAAGGCACAGCTTTGTCAGATGTATAAGGAATAGGACCAGGAGTGGTAATGATCAGAGGAGCTACTCTGGCTTCAGCGACAACTTTCACAGGACCTTCAGCAGTAATCTTGATTGGGCCCTGATGAGTGATTTTAATGGGACCCTTTGAAGTGATTCTTAGTGGTACTTTGTCAACCATGTCAACCTCTTCAATCTTCTTACCCTGAGTCAGATGATCCACCATACTTTCTACAGATGCTGGTCTTCTTTCAAACACTATAGTATATTTATCCATGAGACGTTGAATCTCATCTCTCAAAATGAAGCAACTATCCGGCTTATAGGTACAATATAGACAATCTTCATGACAACCTGGAAAGATCCCAGCTTGTACTAACCTCTTTTTGATAACAGACAATGGTGTGCTCAACTCCATAACTGAATAGACATGCAGACCTTCATCAATATCTTCATCAATGGCGTTGACAGTCTTCTCGTGATTTGGCATTGGAGCTGTAATCACATTTGGAGTACCTGGTGGATCAAACTCAATTTCTCCAGCATCAATCATATCCTGAATTTTGTTCTTCAAGACCCAGCAGTTATTAGTATCATGTCCTGGACAGTTTGAATGATATGCACATCGTGCATTGGGATTGTACTTGGGAGAGGTAACATTGGGATTCTGAGGAGCCTCCCTCAGGGTAATAAGTTCAGTCTTCAACAAGTGTTGCAATGCCTGAGCCATTGACATGTTGATCTTCGTGAACTGTCTTCTAGCCCTCTGTTGGTTGCCTTGAGGCTGCTCTGTTGTTGCAGGAGTTGGATTTGAAATATGAACTGCACTAACAGACTGATGCCTTCTGTTACGATCAGGCTGACCATACACAGCATTAGATTCTTTCTTCCCAGTGGGAGGCTTCTTTGCAGCACCTGATGAAGAAGTGCCTACTTGGATCTTACCACTCTTGATACCATTCTCTACTCGCTCTCCTGTCATGATCAACTCCGTGAAGCCAGATGATGAGCTTCCAATGAGATGACTGTAAAACGGACCATTCAGCGTACACATGAACATATCAACCAACTCCCTATCAGTCAAAGGGGGTTGAACTCTTCCAGCTAAGTCTCTCCACTTCTGAGCATACTCCTTAAAGCTTTCTTTGGCACCCATAGACATGCTTTGAAGCTGCATGCGAGTGGGGGCTAAGTCAGCATTGTATTGATACTGCTTGTAGAAAGCTTCAGCAAGGTCATTCCAATCTCTGATGTTGACACTCTCCAACTGATAATACCACTCTAGCTGAGCTCCAGATAAACTCTCTTGAAAGAAATGGATCCACAACTTTTTATCAGCAGTGTGGGGTTGCATTCTTCTGACATAAGACCTCAGATGCAATTTGGGACAAGAGACCCCATCATAGACAACAAATGTAGGAACTTTGAACCCAATGGGTATGACCACCCCAGATATCAAGCTCAAATCCTCAAAATCCAGCCCAGATGATTTCTGTAATTCCATAGCATCCATTCTATCCACCAGCATCTTGAATTTGTCTTCGTTAGGCTCATGGTAGTAGTTAGCCTCAGAATCAGAGTCCCCCATAGTGTTGTGGAGACTGCCTCTCTCCTGCTCAGATTCTTCAGATTCATAGTCTTCAACATGTTCCTTGGTCTTGACAGGACCTTTGAACCTTCTTCCCATGTTGAGCAACCCAGCAGACCTTCTAGCCTTCTTAGTCTTCTTGGCCAGCAGTGTCTTCAATTCATCCTGCCCCTTGGATAGGTTCAGGATCAGCTCTTGGAACTGTGCATTCTGTGCCTGGAGATCCTTAACTGATTGTTCAAGAGCCATTGCTGAAATAAACAGCGAGAAGATGAGAAACCTGTGCACAATTATAAACCTGTGATGCAATGATATGGGAATGCATATGCAATGTTTTCAAGGACCGCAGGATTTAAATTTGCTTAAACAAACAAGAAAGTAACTTTTTATTAGTAATAACTTGTTTTGCCTTTTAGGCTTACAAAAAATGAAAACGAAATAAGTACAAAAGATGGGGTTTTAAGTCTCCCATGGACGTTTCCTCTTTGTGTTGAGGTATGAGTTGAGGTTTCGTTCCTCATGAAGTAGCTTTGTTAGCTCTAGGATCCTTGCTTGGCTTGCTTTGTAATGAGCCTCGAAAGTATCCCTTTGCTCTTTCAGTTGGATCCATGATCTCTGCAAGTCTTCCATATCAGTAGGCATGTCTGGGTGAAGGATGGTATAAGCTGTGTCTCCTTCAGCAACAGGTTCCATGGTAACTGGTAGGATGGCAGGATATGGCA
The DNA here is from genome assembly GCA_963859935.3 of Lathyrus sativus. Lineage (NCBI taxonomy): Eukaryota > Viridiplantae > Streptophyta > Magnoliopsida > Fabales > Fabaceae > Lathyrus > Lathyrus sativus. The sequence continues at coordinate 526,202,356 of OZ012737.1, read as the reverse complement.
TCATGAGTGTCTGAGCACGAAATCGTACCCATCTGAGATAAGCCGCCATAGGAATAGTGTACTTAGGCTCCAGTGTCTTGCTGTCAATCCTGTTTACCTTTCCCCAAGCTCGTATGAATCTCTGACGGTAACCCTGAAGATCGTTGTCGTAGTCAAACACAATGCCCTGAATCAACATGTCATGTGGACCATCGCTCCGGGCGTAACCAAACTGTCGTAAAGCTAGAGATGGGTTGTAGGTGATGCCTCCTCTTATGCCTAGAAGTGGCACATTAGGAAACTCCCCACAACGGTCAATGATGGTGACATTCTCCATAGATCTGGAGCACCAATGGATGTCTGAGTGAGAAAGTGACATGATCCTCTTGGACCATCTGAACCCTTGCTCATTCTTCATTACTGAGCGAGGAAGGTGAGAAATAAACCACCTAGAAAGTAAAGGTATGCAGCACATCAAAGTTCCTCTTGCCCTTGTAGTACGGGTGTGAAGAGAATGTAGGATGTCTCCAAGTAAGGTAGGCACTGGATTGTGACTCAGGAATATGTTGATGGCATGAACGTCTATGAACTGATCAGGATTGGGGAACAACACTAAGCCATAAATCAATAAGGCTAAGATCTCCTCAAAAGCATCGTAGCTCATAGCCTTCAAGAACATTTGAGCTTTATCCACTAATACCTTGGCAAGAATACCTTTAACTCCACTTCTCGTCTCTAGAACAATGTCAGACTTCTTCAGATGTAGAGCTGCAGCAATAACTTCTGGTTTAAGCTCCTTCTCTAAGCCTGTGAATGGCTTCTGATCAAGAACAGGTATACCCAGAAGTTTAGAGAACTCCTCCATGGTTGGAACCAGCTGATAATCAGGAAATGTAAAGCAATGGTGCTTAGGGTCAAAGAACTGAAACAGCACACTCATCATGTCTTCACTGAACCCTGAAGTAACTAGGTCCAATAAGTGACCATGTCTCTTGTTGAACTGGGAATGATCAGGCACTAGGGAAACCAACTCCTTGAGCTTAGCAGGTATCCCTACAAAGTTGATCCTGATGGTGTTTCTACGAGCAGAAGCCATGACCTGCAACAAAGAACAAAGATAAATCCTTTGGTCCTTGAAATGGTTAGGGAAAATGATATGCTTATGATGCATGATGATGTCATGATGTCATGCTCAATCACAAACATGTGGCACACACAAACAAGTCACACCATAGCCCTAGGTTTAAAGGCTTGCATGAGGTTCAAAGGCAAGTACCCTCCCCTGAAGTTAGATGGTTCATCCTGTCCTACAAAAGTAACCAGGTTCTAAGGGATCTCAATATCATTGATCCTTCACAAGGGTGGTTGTTCAGAAGGCAACTTACTTGCCAACCAAAACCCTCCAAGTTTAAGATCTCAATGAGCGTAGTATCGAGTGTCAACCAACTTCAGTCTGCACCAAAGCCGGTTACCTCACTACTTTCTAAAGGCCAAGATGAGTTAACTAGGGTTCTAAAAGTCAGTTAGTGCATTGACAACATATGGCAGCCTCAATATTATCCTCAACTTGACTTAAGGAATATAAGCACCAACCAAGAAGTCGCACTAACTATGGCCACCAGATCAACCGTATCGATATACGTCGTACAGTTTCCTTGGTCTATTGCCATTTACCTAAGGTACACTAGATCCGGGTTAGGACCTTTCACACATAAGAGCACCCCAACAATATAATAATAAAGCAAACAAGGCAAACAATTTAAAGTGATCTTAATTCCTAAGGGTACCCCTCTTAAATAGATCCCCAGCAGAGTCGCCAGTTCTGTAACACGGTGGGAGAACTGACTTTAAACAATGTTGCGGATAGCAAGAGTCGCCACCGACTTTTATTTTATCCATAAGGAAAGGTTATAAAAGAACAGGAAAGACCTTAGAGAATATTTTGGGTCCGGGGGGTAGGTTATGGAAAGGGAAGGTGTTAGCACCCTTTTCATCCATGGTTATCCATGGGCTCTTAGGTACTTAAGCTCACTTTTGAATTGTTTTGAAAGTGTAGTGTGTGAATAGCAAAAAATTTCAGAATAGTTTAATAATAATCCGTGTATGGATGTAAAAAAAACTTGTTTGAAAATTTTGTTGGAAATTTGTTTAAGTGTGAAAAAGTTTTGAAATGAGCAAGTATCTAGGAGTAGCCTACCCTAATGTTTTAAGGTCTTTCTTATTCTTTATCCTTTCCTTAGTAAGACTATCCCTACTATAATGGAGTAGGTAGTCCTTACTTTGGATGTTAAGGGATATGTGATGGACAATTTGACTTTGAAGGCCATTGTGGGATGTAATAAGCACATATAAGGGACCATCATCATTTTTCGAAAGGGACTCGATTCGTAAAGGCAACCATAAGGGACTTTGATGATTTTTCTATTTTGAGGGACTTGCTTTATACACCCCACTTAACCATTATTCGTAGGCAACTTGAGGGATATCCTTAGGAAGTGAGACGGCGATTAAAATCGACTTACGTGTGTGACGTGTTTATTTTAATTATCTTTATTTAAAAGTGATCTAAATTTATTTTAATATTACATACGTGTTGTTACACTCCCTAATTACTAACCATAATAATAATTAAATAATTAAACAACTTTACATCCAAGAAACAATTACAAAATAATAAGCAAAATAATTAAATAGCAAAGATAAATAAAATATAAATAAGCAATAATAAATAATAAAGGGGGTTAATTCTAAGTTTACTCGGCAAGACATCGCATCTTGTGCCTACGTATCCTTACGGGAGTGGAATCAGAGTAATCGTAGTTCCCCTCAATAGGGAGGTTAGAAACTTCTTGACTGTGGTCAAGGTCTCAAGGGGAATAAACGCATCTTAAGGACACGCTTACGTGGAGTGTAGAAACTCCAAATCTCTACGTTGAAATGTTAAGTTGTAATTAGGGTTAAATTAGGGATTCCACGGCGGGAAACCCTAAAATGAGCGCGGCGGCTCTTTGACCTAATGCTAAGGGTAAAATTGTAATTTTGCCTGCGGCGAGGCATTTGTGAAAATTAGGGTTTGTAGTTTGTAGTTTTGAGGATTTGAAATTGAATGTGTGAAGTTTTACGGACTATTGGCGCGGCGGCCAAACAGTTAGACCTAACCTTCGGATGTGTGCAATGTGACAGAAATAATAGTAAACGCGTGAGATAATTGAATCATGCAAACAGAGAGATAATGTCATAATTTAAACCATGCAAGCAGAAATTTAAAGGCAGAATTTAAAGAGCGATTGTTAAGTTCGCGAGGTTACATGAGAGGAGCAGATACAATATGATAATGAAATTTGAATTGAACAATAATAAAATAAAATAAATAACGGTTCTAGTTATTATTTAAAAAAAAAGATTTTAGTTATTATTTTAAATTTATCTAAAAAAAAGTTTTTCTTAAAAATAATAGGTTTTCATATTAATTTGGAAAAGATGTTAATGTTATTTATTTTAAAAAACAGATTTTTATATTATAACAAATTTTAATAAATTAATGAATAACAATAATAATAATAATGGTAATAATAATGATAATAATGATAATAATAATAAATAATGATAATAATAATAATAATAATAATAATAATAATAATAATAATAATAATAATAATAATAATAAAGCAATAATGAATTTTAAATGTGCCAAATAACCCAACAATGTTGCTAACGCAGAAATGCGCTCATCGCAACCAGATCTAAATCGGACGAAACAAAATTTATCGCAAAGAAAAAGAAATTAAGCAAAAAATAGTATTATTGCTCACACAAAAATGCGATCATCGCAACCAGATCGAACTAACACAAATGTCACGCGTCATGCACACAAATGTGCAAACATCGTATCGACATAATTCGATCAAAAATCTTATATATATAAACTCTAACAATTTAAAAATTATATATATATAAACGTAACAGTAATAGATAAAGAAAAAGAAATAACGGTAATAGATGAAGAAAAAGAAATAACGGTAAAAGATGAAGAAAAAGAAACAACAGTAATAGATGAAGGAAAAGAAATAACGGTAAACGATGAAGAAAAAGAAACAATAGTAATGGATGAAGAAGAAAACTAAATAACGGCAAACGGCACTCACTCCTCTTAGGTTTTTTTCATTCTCTCCTTTTTTCCAACAAGGCAACACATGTATATATAGGGAACAAATTAGGGTTAACACCAAATTGTCAATAATGTCCCTAAAGCCCATTTTAAAGCCCAAACTAAATAATTAGTTAAGAAAAAATAAAATTTAAATAATTTAAAATAATTAAAATAAACTTAAAATAAAAACTAATAATCCTATTGATTCCTAAAATAAAAAATATTATAAAAAGAACAAAAATTTTTTCAATATTTTTTATTTTATGATTTTTTTGGATATTTTTATGAATAATTTAGAAAAAAGTGAAAAAAATAATATTTTAAAAAATGATTTAATTAAAATACGAAAATAATAATTAAATAATAATAAAAAACTATTTTTGTTATTTTTTTAATGAAAGATAGAAAAATTTAGAGTAAAAATAATAAAAAACAAAAAAAAATGACAAAGGTGAGATTCGAACTCTCAACCTCTCACACTCATAACTCCTTACACATGTCCTCCTGCCAATTGTGCCATTTTTACTTTTTAGAAAAAAAATGCATGCCATATGATATTTACCTGCAAAAAGTCAAACGACTACACAAATTTGTTAGTAATTGATTAAATGCAATGAAATGCAACGACAAATCTTAGGGCAAAATTTGGGGTATTACAGTTATTATGATAATATTTCTCACCCAACCTCTCTTTGATGTTGGCAAAAAAAAAAAGTCATGAAGTTTGACTTTGGTTTGATCACAGTTGACCTCAGTTTGACCTTTTAACTGCATTGACTGCTTTTGACTTATCTGATCATCTGACTGAGCAAACTTTTGAGAAAAGTCTTGAAACTTGACATGGGGGTTCTTATACACATATAAGATGTTATGAAGCTCACTTGAAGTCTTGGAAGTCCATTTAGCCTGATTAAAGTCAAAACCCTAGTTTTGGATGCACTGCTTAGGAGGTGCATTGTCTGAGGGAATTGTCAACTCTTCTGACCAATTATGAATTTTGTGAACCTTGTGAACCTTCTTGGAACACAAAGTCTTGTATTGTGAGGGCAAATTTTGGGGTGCAACAACTGCGCGTAGCACGCTGCTGGAAATGCCCCTACTATCAAGGATATCAATCTTAATCTGCTGAAGATACTCCTGATCCTACTCTGATGCGGGATAACAATAGAATCTCAACTCTTCCGGGGATAAGACGCAACTTTCATCTGCTGAAGAGTAGCAATTCTGATTTAACAACATCCACAAGGAATTCAAACATTAATCGGAGCACTGGTATCCGTCGAGCTTCGTATCGGGGAACATGACAACATGCGAGTCATTGGGAATTACTGTGTCAGATACCTTTTGGTTTTTGTTTTTATGGTTTAGGATAAACATGGATTATGTACAAAACGGAAGATATGGAAAATGCTAGACGAGAACTAGCATTCACAGGTAGACTACCAGGTGAGAACTGATAGCAAAATAGGTTATCGGACGAGAATTGATTTTGTGTTTTGACATCAGACGAGGCTGACTGGATAACAGACTGAGGCATAGACAACCAGACGAGAACTGGTTGAAAGCTAACGCACACCAGACGAGAACTGGTATAACACATAGGTTAAGACACACGATGACCAGACGAGAACTGATTACGCGATGACATGCACCAGACGAGAACTGATACAACACTTGAAGAAACGGTGACCCAAACGAGAACTGGTTACAATAAACTACACCAGACGGGAACTGATGCTTACAATAAACTACACCAGACGGGAACTGATGCTTACAATAAACTACACCAGACGGGAACTGATGCTTACGGAAGGGTGGGCCAGACGAGAACTGGTTACCGGTTTGCCAGGCGAGAACTGGACTTTGGAAACGACTGGTTACTGACACGTAACAGGTTTAAACTGTAAGGCCTTTTTCGGAATGTTAAGGTTTTTTGGTAAGGGTAATGACATGATTCCCCGACACTCAACTCTGGCTGGGGATAAACAGACTGGCTTGAATAACTTGCCCCAATCTAACTTCCTGGGAGTATTGCTCTGAGCAGCTTGCTACGAGACGACCTCGAGATTACTTGCCCCGGTATCCATATGACAACAGAATTCAAACTCCATTAAACCCCTATCAACCCAGTTGGTTTCAACACTCTCTGCGGTGACTTGCCCCTGAATGAGCGTTCTAGCGACTTAACCCGATCTGATTATCCACCTGAAGGTTCTGCTTTCAAATCTCAACGCTCTGCATAATTGCCCCTGATTGGCTCTCGAGAAGACTCACTTCTGATCAACTGCTTCTCAAATAAACTGCCCCTGATCGACTGAAGCTTCGGGACTTGTCCTCAGACTAACTGATTCTGAACTTACTGGAAATCAATGCCCCGGATTCACAGGTCTTCACAACATACACCATCCTGGTTCAGACTACTGAATTATTCAGCCCTGCTCGATTATTCCCTGTTGGAATTTCTTTCATGTCAACTACTAACCTGCAATTAAAACTGTCTATTCACGAATGGTAATCTTAATGCAGTGTTCATGCAGATTTTGAAAAATTTTGTGCTGTCACTCATTTACATGTCATGATTATGAGTGACGGATGAACCAAAGTTCAAACGTAGTGCTGATTTGATCAGTGAAAAACACAACAAGGATGTGACTAGCAAGTCAAGAAGGAGTCAGGTTACTCAACCTTATCGTAATGCGCTTTCAGAATAAACCCTACCTCAATTAGGTCTTTTGAGGGTTATATCGTGGTCGGGTTCACGGTTCGTGAAACAAAGGATATTTGGCTCAAATTTTGATTTGTACCCACCCCTTCTACGTGATGATCTCCGATCCTAAAGTTCAGCTAACCTGGCACAAGCGCTCGCCTCTTCGAGAGGTATGTTGAATGGTAAGAACCACAATTAAGGAACTCACAGGGCTTTTCCGGAGTGACAGTTACTCCTTCTTCGTCTTCGGTGTCTGTGTACACGACTTTGTGACTCGCTGGGGAAAAAATTTATATTGACATCCTTCCTTTTTCGTTCTTTTGATTCCCTAATTTTTGCCTGGACTGACTCCTTTTGAGTTCCTTTCGTTTTTCCGTTTTCTTTTGAAGTCCAGCGGGATGCCCTGATTTTTGCCTAAGTATTAGCTTTCCAGCTTTTGCTTTCTTTTTACTTAGCGGGCTTTCTTTTCTTTCTTTTGGAACAAAGTCGTGTGACACTGGTTGTCTTGATTGCTCCGAAAGGATTGTAACTGTCTCACTCCTGATTGGTGAGGTTTACCCACTGTGGTTGACGAGGTACGACCTCTGGGGAAGAATGCAATGTGATTGGTCCTCGAAAGACAACACTCCTCTGTAAGACTTGAATGCTCGGTCAAGCTAACTGACAACTACCCTGCCCCGGGTTAAGATGTGAGGGTTTAAAAGTCCGAAAAAACTTCTACTTCCTGGCTCGAAGTGGTTAACAAGGGACTAACTCCTTATATCTCCAGCATTTGGGGGATTTGAAACAATGCCTTGTACGTCATCGGAAAGATTTTATCTGAAAGCATACGATCATCGGTTATGAGTTTATTTCGTCATCCTCCCTCCAATCTTTGCTAGTCACAGTGATAAAGTGGAGTGAATAAAATGCAAGTGTCAGTGCAATGCAGTGAATGAGCGACAGCGACATGATTAATTCAGAAAAATGCATAGTCACTTTATTATTATCACCATTTGAAACATACAATGTTTAAAAGCAAGTAGTAACTAACAAAAAAGAAACTACAAATGCAAATGATATAAAGTCTGAGGACTGCCAATGCTGATGGCGCCTGCCTGTCTGGACCACTGGCTTTTGCTGGGGAATACTTTCCGAGTCTACGAGCTTAGACAACTGAGCGGTTGGTATGAACAAACAGAAATCCTTCACGAAAGGAAATGCAATCCTGGTCGATCAACTGCTGTACCTTCGCCTGAAACGCTTTACAATCTTCAGTTGAATGCCCCGGTGATCCGCCATGATAATCGCACTGAACATGGGGATTGTACCCAGGAGGGTAAGGTTCTGGCACGGGCTTGAGAGCTTTAGGTTCCACCAAAGAACTCTGGACCAACTGCGGCAAAATCTGACTGTACGGCACAAGAACTGGATGAGAAGGACCATTCCTTCGTTCCAAATTGCTACGAGGTCGGTTCTGATTCTGGCGCGGAGTCTGATAACCTCGGCCACAAGTCCGTTGATTTTCAAGGGAAGCGACATAAGACTCCTGATATGGTGCCCCAGGCACAGTGGTCTGTCCAGCATAACAAGGCATAGAAGATACCGATCTCTGAGAAGATGAAGAACCCATAAATTTCACCAATTCATCTCGAGGATACCCAACATCTGGCATGACTGCATTGATCACAACTCCCTCTTCATTCTGATAGTCGCAAAGAGATTCAGTTTCACTAGCCTGACCGCTTGAGACAACCTGAATTTTTCCAATCTTTATAGCATTCTCAATACGTTCTCCAACTCCCACTAATTCGGAGAAGTTCAGCAAAACTCCAAGCAATCTCTCGAAGTACGGGCTTTGCAAAGAGTCTACGAACATGCCTGCTAACTCTCAGTCAGGGATCGGTGGTTCCACTCTGGAAGCAAAATCTCTCCATCTCCGAGCATACTTTCTGAAAGGTTCATTGATCCCCATAGACAAAGATTGCAACTCCATGCGAATGGGAGCTATGTCCATATTGCAATCATACCGCTTCAGGAAAGCTCTGGCTAAATCCACCCATGATCAAATCTGATCCTTCTCTAACTGCATATACCAACGTAGAGATGCCCCAATCAAACTGTCCTGAAAACAGTAAATCATCAATTTGTCATCTTGCACAAACGAAGTCATCTTTCTGCAGAACATCACCAAATGTAGCCTCGGACAGCTATCTCCTTTATACTTCTCAAACTTCGGCGCTCTGAATTTAGGAGGTAACACCAGGTCAGAAACCAAACACATATCTGAAGCATTGAGACCAACATCGTTCTTAACCTCCAGGGCTTTGACTTGTTCCTCCAATGCGTGCAACCTCTTAGCTTGCACAAGAGCTAATGAATTATTAGTCCTCACTATCGGAACTTCTCTTCGGGAGATCAAACCAGCAGGAATAACATTCTGATAATTCGCGGCATCAGAAGAAGAACGTTCACTTGGGATGACAAACTGTTGGTGCAGATTTTGGCCTCTAACAGAAGTTTGCACAAGTTAAGCTGCAGTAAGGTTATTCACTTGCGGGAAGCCTTCATCAGACGTGGAATCATACAAAGGATTGGTCGTCATAATAAAGCCTGACAAGGCATCAGCAATCTGGAAGTCGTTCCCTGACATGACTATCAGCAACTTTCAACTGACGGCACTGCTTGATTCTGCTTGATCCGTTTCAACCCCTCGATCGTCTTCTAACAATCCACAGTTGCTCAGACCAATCACCGGATAATCACCTTCTGAAATCAAACAACGGCTGGATAAGAGCTCTGGCCAGCTGGAGAAATGCTATGCAATATGATGCAAAGATGCTTATGCGAATGCAATGCAATGCAGCAACAAACACGGGATCACAGCCCCCACACAACATGCTCTAAATGCTGCTGCGCAGCCGACGGGGTACGTTCTCTCTAAAAGAGAACGCCAAGATAGCGGGTAGGCTAGAAGTCAAGGTTCGCAAAAAAAAAAAAAACCCCACTCACGGGTATGGACCTAATCTGACGAGGTACGGCATCCTATGCGGTCATCAGCGTCACAGACTTTCATAAGGAATGATGCGATTCCCAGAAGGAGTGGCACCGTCATCTCATGAAGAGGCCTCACTTAGCTGACTTCCAATTGATCGGTCCCCAGAGTCGACAATCCTCACGTCTGGACTCCTCTCAGATCCTCAGGACCGGAAAGAAGCGCCTCGGAGAGAACCTCGTCTGAGCGCAGATTTCGTGGGGAACTCTTGCCTGCTCAGCAAACAGGTTCGCCCACTAATCTCCACAACTACGTCTAAATGCATACTCAAGCAGCCCAGGTCCGGCTATCACTTAAAATATCACCCTCCCCAGCACAACAGCAACAGATAATAGCGATGAAAAAAAAACACCCAAAAGACAAGCAAACAAGCGCTAGGATTGACTCTCTTAGGGGACGTTGGATCCCACATGCATAAGGACTATCGCAGTCCTTAGCATCCAGGGGACGTTGGATCCCCAGCAGAGTCGCCAGCTGTCGCTACTGCGAAAATCGGCGCCGGCTGACAGAAGAGTCGCCACCGTGCGTTATTTATCCCAACGGAGGGAAAGGAAACGCTTGAAGTAAACCTCGCAAAAAACGGGAAAGGTATGGTCATCGCAACCAAAACCTGGATTCGGGAGTCGGTTACGCAAGGGGAAGGTATTATCACCCCTCACGTCCGTTGTACTCGACGGGATCCACGCTTGCTTGGTTTGTCTAAAGGATGCAAAAACAATCTATCTACGGCTGCTAAATCTAAACAGAAGGGAACTGACTCGATAGAGCGTTGCACTCTATGCCTACGTATTCTCAAGAGAGAAAGTCAGAGTCTACGTAGTTCGGGAAACTACAGGGAATTGGCTCACCAAGACTTCGCGTCTTGTGCCTACGTACTTCCACACTGCATGGAAGATCAGAGCTTACGTAGTTCAGGCTAACTACGGCTAAACTAGGCGTTCTCACACAGGAGTGAGAAATTAATCTGGTTTTAAAGGTACGGGAACCTATGGGAAAAACTACGGTCTGGTCTCAAATGCAATCGGGCAAGAGAAAGGGATAACATCAGTCGTCAGCGGAAAAGTCTCGATCGCACAGCAGCGAGAGAACAAAAGGTTAGTCGTTAGTATGCTCGCTAGGATATCGCATCCTATGCCTACATATTCTCGTCTGGTACGAGAAATCAGAGCAGCTGTAGTTCGGCTACTTCGGGACCACAGCTCAAATCTCGTTTTATTGATATTCTGAAAAATGATTACAATGATTGAATACGGGAAATAAACTCCTAGGAAATACTATCCTATCCTGGAGAAAATCAAGTGGAAAATAGTCCCCTAACAAATGGACATTTAAAACTATCCCTAAAAAGGTAAAATAAACTCTATGAAAAATTAAATCCTAAAAGAAAAATATATCATTTCTCTATTTTTTCCATATTCTTTTTTCTTAACATTTCTTTTCAACATTCTTTTTCAAATATATTTTTTCACTCTTTTCTCTTTTCTTTTACTCTTTTTTCCAATATTTTTTCCATATTCTTTTTCTCATTATTTTTTCTTCTTCTTTTTTCTCAACATTTCTTTATTCTTTTTCATAAAGAGAACAAAAATAAAAATGAAGAAAATACAAGGGGAGGGGGGCACAGCTGTTACAGGGGGAAGTGCAGCAGAAAAAACAATGGGCCCAGCCCAGAAAAAATAAGCAAACAAAAACTGGGGAGGGGTGTGTTGGTGTGAAAATGGGGGTGTAGTTAGCAAAAGGGCTCAGCCCAATCCATAACAAAAATGGACGGGGAATGTCCAAAAACGGGGGGGGGGGGGGGGGGGGGGGGGGGGGGGGCGATTAGGATGTTCGTTGGGCTTTAGGAAAGGCCCACATGACCCAGCGTCCAATGTTCAGAACAAAGCAAAACCCTAATTCCTTCTTGTTACTGTTCACCACTGCCCATACGCGCCGTTCACTCCTCTCTCCCTCAACCTTTCTCCTTCTCCCTGTCACTGTTCACGGCCGTCACCACCGTTCTCTCACCTCTCTCGTTCTCACCTTCATCTCGTTTCTCCATCAGAAATCCTCACCACCACCTCTTCAATCAGCGTTGCACCTTATCTACCACCCCAAATATCTTCATTCAAAACGACGACATGAAGCTCTTTATTATCTGGAGCTCAATCGAAGCTGGTTGACGAATGTTCTTGCTGATGAACAAACCACAAAGATTCTGGAAAAAACGTGAGTAACTCGCGGAGGATCGTACAAATCTGGACGCCTCCGAGGTTTGAAGATCTTGAGGACTTCGTTGAAGATCCTTGAAGGTTGCGCGCTTTGAAGGTTGATGGAATCTGGAGATTTCTGGGGATTTTTTGGATGAACACGCAAGAACGTTGATGAACCTGATGAACACCACACAAGTTCTCCAAGATTCAGGAAACGATAAATGAGGCTCAAACACGGATCTTGATGATTGCCTGAAGATTTCTTGAAAAGTAGTGGGGATTTCTAGTTTGAGGAACATGTAAGGAGCTCCGATGGAGATATTGTTGGACGTTCTGGAGATCGATGACGACGGTTGTTGTGAGGTTTCCGAACGATCTTGATGAAGGGATGAGCGTGATGATTGACTCTTTTCTGGAGATTCGCTTGCATGTTCATAGATCCTTTGTTCTCGAAGATGAAGACGCATGTATTGATGAAGATCTTTTGAGTTCTGTTGAAGCTCTTGATGAACACAACTCGTTGATGAAGAACTCGTACGAAGATTCAATCGATTCTGGAAAAGTATGGTGTTTATGGATGGTTGATGATCTTGTGGATTTCTGGAAAAATATGATCATCGATATTGATGATGATGATGATCAGAGGACGGAGACGAGAGGAGAAAGATGAAGATCATGCGAAAACGATGAAGATTCTGGGTTCTTTGAGTTTTCCGGTGAAGTTCACGGCGGAGGGCGGTGGTCGGAGACAGTTGGAGGTTGGTTAGGGTTGGCCGGAAGTTAGTTGGTGGTGGCCGGCGAGGTTGGGGACGGTGGTTGCATGGCCGCCGGCCATGCAACCGGTGATGCTCAGGAGCAAACAGGTGTCATGGTTGGGTGGCAGAGGGAGCGTTGCATGCGTAACACGTGGAGGGGGAGGGAGAAAGTGGGAAACGTGGCTTCTGAGTGTGAGATGGAAAAATGTGACGTGTTGGCTCTGAATGATAATGGGAATTATGATGTGGATCCCCCCTGAGTTGAACGCGTGGCTTCAGTATATATATGACACCTGGCAAATCCTGGACTGAAAATGGACAAAAAGGACTGAAAGATAAACTGGGCCTCCAAAACCCTCTTCTGGGCCCAAACGAAAAATGAGTTCAATAAACCCAAAAATCTGAATTAAAATGGATTAACCCAATTAAAAACTAATTAAAAACTAAACCTAATTAACTAGCTAATACTCAACTAACTAATCTGAAAATTGAGACTAATCTAATCTAATTAATTCTGATAAATCCTAATTAACACCTAAACAACCGATTAAGACCTAATTAATCTAACTAAATCTCAATTAAACCTAAAAAGAGAATTAACCTAAAAAACTCTATTAATTCCAATTAATTTCTAAACTAATAAAACTCTAATAATCCCACTAATCTAAAAAACTCTAATAATTCTCTATTTAAAATTTTATTAAATTTCTATTAAATCTCTAATAAAACCTACATTACTTATTTAAAAGAAAATCTATTATTAATAAAAGAAAAATCTATATTCTCTCTATATTATTCTAAAAACATTTAAAAGTTATTTAATATCTAATATATTCTAAAAGAAAATGATTAAAACTATTAACAAAGATTAAAATCTATTTATTATCTATTAAAAATCTATTATAACCTAAAAAAAACTCTATAAAATTCTAGAAAATGCTAATAATATCTAATAAAATCCTAATAATTCCAGAGGGACCAAAAATAGCACAAAACCACAAATAGGACCACGAGAGCGCACCGGAACGACCGGTAAAAATCAATAGACACCGAAATATCCCTAAAAACAACAGCGCGAGCTGAAAACACTAGGAAGGGCACGACTTCCCAAAAATGCGACTCTACTTATCTAACTTGACTAAAAACACCTGAAACGCGAGAAGAGGGCTGTGATCCCGATAAACTCAAAACAACTGAAAAAATGCACTGTATGCGATATGCGGATGCGAATGCGGAAATGCGTCGAAACATCGAGCCAGATACGGGACCCGGTTGGTCAAATTTTAGGGTGCAACACAGGCGTTGAAGGCCCGTGTGGGGGAGCTAGAGGGATCTCTCTGTCCTGACGACGACGAGACGGACGAGGACAAACTTATGGTCATCGTTCGGGTTTGATGAGGAAGATCCGGGAGTTTGAGGGTGATTGCTTGGAGGCGTTCGGAATTGGCTTTCCCACCAGATAGTCGACGGACGGGTGGTCGACCCTACCGCTGAAGTTGCCGATGACTCTGCCCCGATGGACGAGCATGATGTGGACATTGAAGATGTGTAGATTTCTCCAGGCCTGCGTGTCCGTGGTTTGTGGGCCTGCGCGCCAATGTTTAGGTATTTTTATTTAAGTGTTTTTGTTGGACCTGCGCGCCTCATTTGATTTTGTAACCTGACTACTGGGTTGGTGCCCGATTTTATAAGATGGTATTTTGTTCAAGTGTGTGCTCGTTTTGTTTTTGCATGATGATATGCCTGTTTTGTTTCTGCATATCGTATGCTCGTTTAAAATGTGTGTTTATTGTGCCTTTTGGTATGTCTGGAGGAAGTAGCTAGACGATAATTGTGCCAGGTAGTGCGGAGAACTGGTCGGTAGACCGGTTTCGTTACCTGGTCGTGGTAGGGGTAGTTTGGTCCCCGCGGCGTGAACGTCCCATCGGGAGCTGGGTGTCCTGCCTATTCTGGTACAGCGGCGGGGAGACTCGGTCGAGGGAATCTCTGTCGAGTAGAACCTTATACACGTGCACACAAGGTTAGGGCTTGCTATTTCGTTGGTCTCGGGGAGACGCGAGGAGGTGCGAAGGTACCATGTCGCCCCCTGTGGTCGCGGCAGTTGTCGCAGTGGGCAGTATTTTAACTGTAGTATTTTTTCAGCTTCTCAGTGTTCCATGGTCGAGCTAGTTGCTCCCCGTGGAGGTTTTCGAGGTAATAGGCCCCATGCTCTGTGTTATCTCGCACACGATAGGGACCTTTCCAATTTACGTCGAGCTTGCCCTCGTGCGAGTCGTTTTGGTTTCTTCGTAGGACCAGGTCACCAATCTGGAATTTGCGCCTCATGACTCTGTTGTTGTAGCATTGGGCTATTTTCTGTTTTAACCTGGCCTCGCGGAGGACCGCTCCTGACCGGATCTCCTCGACTAGATCGAGTTCCTCCTGAAAAGCTTCGTTGTTGGCTTCCTCCTCGAGAGGTGCTTCAGTCCTTCTGGATGGTTCCCTGATTTCGACTGGGATCACGGCCTCGGTTCCATACGTGAGGCGGAACGGGGTTTCCCCGGTGTTCGAGTGGGGCGTTGTTCGGTATGCCCAGAGCATACTGTGGAGCTCCTCGGCCCACTCTCTTTTGGCGTCGCCGAGGCTTCGTTTTAATCCTAGGAGGATTACTCTGTTTGCGGCCTCGGCTTGACCGTTTATCTGTGGGTGTTCGACCGAGGTGAAGTGGTGTATGGTTCCGAGTTTGGTGACGAAGTACCGGAAGTTTCTGTCGGTGAATTGTGTCCCGTTGTCGGTGACTATGACGAGCGGGACGCTGAACCTGGCGAGGATGTTCCTTTTGTAGAACTGGAGTATGTTATGTTCCGTGATTTTAGCTAAAGCTTAGGCTTCGACCTACTTGGTGAAGTAGTCGACGCCTACTATCAAGTACTTGTTCTGATATGAGCCTAAGGTGAACGATCCGAGGATATCCATCCCTCACTAGGCGAACATCCAGGGCGAGGAGAGGGATTTGAGTTTGCTCGGAGGAGCGAGGTGCATGTCCCCGTGCCACTGGCACCTGTCACACTTCTTGACGTGCTCTTTTGCGTCTTCCTGCATCGTCGGCCAGTAATACCTAGCCGGGAGGGCTTTCCTTGCCAAGGATCGTCCTCCGAGGTGTTATGCGTTGATGCCCTTGTGGACCTCCTGTAAGATGGTCGAGGCTTGGGTCTGGTCGACGCACTTGAGGAGTGGGATCGAGAAGCCTCTGCGGTAGAGTTTATCGTCGAGCAGGACGTATGAGCAGGATCATCTCTTGACGATGCTAGCTTCCTTCGCGTCTGGGGGAAGGTTCCCCCTGTCGAGGTAGACATGTATGGGGGTCATCCAACAATTGGCGTTGACGTCGAGTGGCACTTTCACTACCTCCGTGCTTGGCTATGAGAGAATCTCCTGGATGACAGATTTGTGCCTGCCCTTCTTCTTGGTGCTCGCTAATTTCGACAGGATGTCAACCCATGTGTTTTGCTCGCGCGGCATATGCAGGACCTCCGCAGAATCGAAATTCTTCATTCGTTATCTAATAAGGGCTAAGTATTCGGCCAGGTTGTCTTTCTTTGCTTGGTATTCTCCCCGTACTTGCGAGGCGACCAGTTGGGAGTCCGTGAAAATTTTTATCTCCTTGGCTCTGATATCTTCTGCTAGGCGGGGACCGACCAAGAAAGCCTCGTATTCTGCCTGGTTATTCGTCGTTGGGAAGGCCAGTGTTAGGGAGACCTCCACGATAGTGCCTTCCTTGTTTTCGAGGATGATGCATGCGCCACTTCCTGAGGGGCTTGAGGCGCCATCGACGAAGATAGTCCACTTGTGAGTGCTCGGGGTGGATTCGGACGCGGGTGTCATCTCAGCGACGAAGTCAGACAAGACTTGGGCCTTCAGGGCTTTTCTGCCTTCATAGATGATGTCGAACTCGGAAAGTTCCAACGACCATTTCAGCATGCGCCCCACCATGCTGGGTCGATCAAGCAGCTGTTTAATAGGTTGCTCGGTTCTAACTACGATAGTGTGGGCCAGGAAATAGTGTCGGAGTCGTATGAACACGTTGATGAGAGATAAGGCGACTTTCTCGATCTGTCGGTACCTCGTTTCCGGGCCGTGGAGAGCTTTGCTCATGAAGTAGATCGGTGTCTTTCCCTCGGGGTTTTCTCAGATTAGTACGGCGCTGACAGCTTCGTTTGCTACGGCCACGTACACGTACAGGGTCTCCCCAGCCTCTGGCCGCGTCAGCATGGGTGGCTCCGATAGGATGCGTTTGAGGTGGAGGAGAGCTTGCTTGCAATCCCCTTTCCACTCGGACGCGGCTTCCTTTCTTAGTAGTTTGAAAAAGGGAAGGGCGAGCTGCGCGGATTTGGAGATGAAGCGGGAAAGTGACGCGACCATCCCATTGAGGGTCTGTATTGCTTTTTTTGATCTTGGCGTTGCGATCTCGGAAAATGCCCGACACTTGTCCGAGTTTGCTTCGATCCCCCGCTCGGTAAGGAAGAACCCTAGGAACTTCCCTGCGCGTACCCCGAAGGTGCATTTTTCCGAGTTGAACCGCATCCTGCATCCCCTTGCGATCTCGAATACGTTCCTGAGGTGAGCTGTGTGATCGACCTCCTAGAAGGATTTGACGATCATGTCGTCCATATAGACTTCGAGCATGTCGCCGATTTCTCCTCGGAAGACTTTGTTCATCATCCGTTGGTATATGGCGTCGGTGTTCTTCAGACCGAAGGGCATTATGTTGTAGTAGTAATTCCCCGATTCAGTCATGAAAGTCGTGCTTTGTTTGTCGGCCTCGGCCATGGGTATCTGGTTGTACCCTGAGTACGCGTCCATAAAGGACAGGAGTTTGAAGCCCACCGAGTTGTCGACGAGCTTGTCTATGTTGGGAAGGGGGTAGGCGTCCTTGGGACATTCTCGTTTAAGATCCGTGTAGTCGACACACATTCTCCATTTTCCATTATTTTTCTTAACGAGTACAATGTTGGACAGCCAGGTTGAATACCGGGCTTCCGAAATAAAATTTGCCTCTAGGAGGTCTTTTACAGCTTTTTCAGTCGCCGCCGACTTTTCAGGGGACTATCTACGCCTATGTTGAACTACAACCCTAGAGGTCGGGTTGACGGAGAGCTGGTGGCAGGCGACCTCGGGGTCGAGGCGCTCCAAGCGAAGAGATCGGCATTCTCCCGGAGGCATGCTTCTAGTTGTTTCCTCGCGATGTCAGGCAACCCTGCCCCAATCTTCACGGTCTTCGTTGTGTCTGCCCCAAAGGTTATGAGCTCGAAGTCTCTGTCTGGAATGGGGCATGTTGGGTGGGAAGGTTGCCCGTTGGTTTCTCCGGATTCGCCATCGTGGACCGGCTCTTCGGCGAAGCGGCAGTCGAGGTCCACAACATCGACGTGATCCTTTGGTTTGATCTCTGGGGTAGGAGGTGTCTTGGTCGTTTTTATCGAGGGGCCGATTATGCTGAGACCCTTCATTGCTGCGTCGAAGCATCGTCGGGCGGCTTCGATATCACCGTTGAGAGTGACAGCGGCTCCGAGTCTGGTGTAGTACTTTATCTTTAGGTGGACGGTTGATGGCACCGCGGTGAGTTCGGCCATGGTCGTTCTGCCTAGGATGCAGTTGTATAGCGACGGGCATTCGACGACCAGAAAACGGATGTTGATTTCTCTGGCTGTTTCCTTCTACCCGAATGTGACCTTGAGCTCCACGTACCCCCATGGTCTTATGGTCATCCCATTGTCGCTTGCGCGAAAATAAGGTGCCGGTATGACAGAAGAGTCGCCACCTTTCGTTATTTATCCCTCAGAGCGGGAAAGGAAACGATCGGAAAAACCTGACGAATAAGGGTAAGACAAGGTCATCGCAACCATTGTCTGGGTTCGGGAGTCGGTTACGCAAGGGGAAGGTATTAGCACCCTTCACGTCCGTCGTACTCGACGGGATCCTCGCTTGTTTGTTTACTTGGACGGGTTGGTTATAATCTATCTACCTATCAAGGCTGGCTGAAAAAGAAAAGAAAAATGACTCGGCAAAGCGTCGCACTTTATGCCTACGTATTCCCGTCTGGAACGAGAAATCAGAGTCAACGTAGTTCGGCCTACGAAGGACTACGGGGAAAGGTTGCTCGCTAGGATATCGCATCCTATGCCTACGTACTTTCATCTGGTATGAAAGATCAGAGCAAACGTAGTTCGGCTTACTACGGGTTATCTCCTGAAAGAAATGTTTTTTATTGTGTTTGCGATCTCAATCGCACTAGAGACTATAACCTGAGAGGGAATGCATCCTTTCTCAGATAGCTTAAGGCTCGTAATGTACGAAAGAAATCATTCATGATTACTGTATTTTAAACTGCTTTGAGATGAGAAGAGAGCAGGCCCAACTAGGAGGGAGACTATCAAGTCCTACTGTTATCATGCCATGGATTCATCCTATGGTTGAGGTTTGAACAGGGAACTCCTAGATGTTGTCATGCATAGGTTTCAACCTAAAAGTCTATCATCAAATCCTCATCAGAAGAAATGAGAGTCCTAAGGGATCATGTCAATGATACACCAAAACAGACAAAGCATCAGCTTAACAGTAAAATGCATGCAATGCAAGTGAGGGAGGAAATGTGTGTGGGGCTTCAGCCTCCACAAGCTCGTCTCGACCTCAAGCCAGTCATGAGATAACAGTAATCATACTGAAAATAAACAACATGCTATCAAGCAATAACAGATAAAAGAAATGAAGTGCCATCAGGCAAACAAAACACACTTGAGAAAGAATCATCTACTCTCTAATCCTAACCTTAACACAGAATCTTGATCAAATCTAAGCAAAGCCCTAAAGCAAAACCTAACCAAAAGAAATCAATCCCAGTCTTCAAGCTTCAGAACAAGCTTACCAAAGAAAGGGAGCTAAGTAAGCAGACTCATAGTGTCTTCCTCAGGAAAGCACTAGGAGGTGTATACTCAGGAGTCATACCCTATGTGGCTCAACCACTGTGATCAGTTTACATTCCTCCTCAGGAGAAACTAAACTCACAAGCAGGCTCCAACATCACTGGATATTTAGGAAATCCTATCTGAACTAGTGGAACTAAATGAACAGACTCATAGGACCTTCCTCAGGAAAGTACTAGGAGGCTTCCACTTAGGAGTTGTATCCCATGTGGCTCAACAACATGTGATCAGTTTACATTCCTCCTCAGGAGGAATTAAACTCACAAGTTGGCTCCAACATCATTGGATACTTGAGAAATCCTAGATAAACTAAGGGAACTAAGTGAATAGACCCATAGGACCTTCCTCAGGAAAGTACTAGGAGGCTTCCACTTAGGAGTTGTATCCCATGTGGCTCAACAATTGTGATCAGTTTACATTCCTCCTCAGGAGAAATTAAACTCACAAGTTGGCTCCAACATCATTGGATACTTAAGAAAGGGGTGAGAAGAAAGAATGAAAGTCATTCATAGTGCCTTCCTCAGGAAAGTACCATGAACTTCCCTCAAACTTCAGGATCTCAAACCTCACAGGCAGGGAACAAGCCAAGCTCTGGGTCTCTAAGTCTTGATCTACAATCTTCTCTCCATCATGCTCTCCAACAAGCTCTTCAAGACAACACAAGCCCCACAACAAATTCCCCAAAACAACCCCCCAGAGATGAACAGATAACCACAGAACAGACAAAATTATCAGGCAACTTCAGAAAATACCTAAAAATACTAAACCAAGGGGGAAAAGTCTAACAATTATTCACAAGGGCCTACAACATCTACCCATAACATCCACATGGGCCTCTACCTAAAAATCAAGACAAAACTTATTTAAAGAAAATGAATTTCCTTACCTATGCACAACCTAAACCCTAATTAGGATACCCTAATGCTAACCTAATTCAACTAATCAAAATTTAATCTAAAAATCTAGTAATAAATCCAGGGAATACTATGATCTAATATCTAATTACACAAAAAAGAATGGATTAAAAATCCTAAGGGAAAGCCTCAAAAGAAAATCTACAAAATCATGTACAAAATTAAACATATTAAAAAGCTATTTAAAAGAAAAATCTATTAAAAATATGAAAAGAGAATAAAATGGAGATTTTATTTATCTATATTTTTCTAGACAAATTTATTAACATGTAGAAAAAAGAAGAATTAAAAAATATGCATTTTTGGATTTTATATGAATTTTTAAAGAACAAGAAAATATTAAATGAATAAAAAATAAAAGAAAACAAAATAAAGGGGAGGGGGTGTGATAAGCAATGCTCGCTGGTTGGTTTTATTCATTGGGCCATGATGTGGGGTGCGAAAATCAATTGGCTTAGGCCCAGCGTGCTAATCAGAAAAATAAAACCAAAAACACGTGGGGGGTATGTTCAGCAAGCTATTCCTCTTGCATTTCCTAATGGGCCTAATGTGGAGGTGTGATTAGTGGATTGGATCTGAGCCCAATTAATCAGAAAAAAGACAAGAAATAGAGAAAGGCGTGTAGGGGGTGAGAACGACAGTTATTCCACGTGTTAAAGTCATTGGGCTTCAAACAGGGTGTTTGTATAGCAATTTGAGTCTGGGCCCATTTCCCTTCACTAACTCAAACGCACCGTTTCACTCTTATTTTTCCCTCCGTTTTTTGAGCTTTCAATTGGAGCCACACGATTAGATTAACTGGTCAAGAAAAATGAAAGGATCCTACGGTGGGAGTTCATCGTCCCCAAAATATTTCTAGGGTTTCACTCAAAACGCAGCTCCATGCACAAGCTTTCCCCTCACTCGTTCTCTCTAACCAGTCCATGAAATCCTAAAATTCCAACACCAAAATTGTTCTACTAATTAAGAGGAACAAGACTGCACGTGTACTTTTTCCTAATTCTCTTTGAGTCACTCTAACAGAAAGCTTAAAGACTTGGGTTCCACCATGGATCTCTGAGATCAATCATGTCAAAGCTTCAATCTAATGGCCTGAGGGTGTTCTTCATGCTACCCTAGTCACACTAAACCCTAGCACGATCATTAAAACCTAATACACAGTCTGTTCTTGCAACCTAAAGAATCTTGCACCTGTTATGGATCTACATACAGAGCTCTCAAACTCTCAGAATTTGATCCTCTATCCTAGCACGTTAATTCTACACCTAAAGAACGAACTGAAACTAAATAAATTAAGAGGTATAGGGAGAAGAAAGAACCTGTCAAGTGATGATGGAGAAGGTATGAGGAGAAGGTTTCAGGCCTTGTAATTGCTTCAGGACACTCTTCCAATGGGGAGAAGCTTTCTGTTTGCAAGAATCTTGATGGAGAACCCTTGTAATGGAAGAAATCGTGTGTAGCTTGCTTTTGAAGAAAGCTTGAATTCCAACCTCTCTCTCTCACTCTCTCCACTGATCTCTCTCTCCTTGACCAACCTTTAATCCATTGTGGGTCACTTGTTATATAGGGATTGATGGAACCAACTAGATCCATCTAGAACCATCTAGAAAAGTCTTGAAAGTATCATGTGATGACAACTTGAAAATCTCATGCACCATGAATTAAGTCTTGCAAAATGACCTTAAAATGTCATCATAAGAGATATTGGAGAGATATGAGCAAATACAATGCTTTTCCTTGCCTTGTGTTGAAATTTCCAAAGATGACTTATAATGCAAGTTTCAAATTAACAAAGCATCACCCATTTTAAAGTCTCAAATCAAAATTCTATTTGAACCAATGTTCTCAAAATGATGTTTCCAATCAAAATGATATATTGGATGACCTATTTTTGATTTGTGGATCTTCCAAACCAATTTTCAAATTCACTTGAATTAAGTTATATGCCATTTTTAGTTCATTTTTGACCAATAATGAAATCCATGCTATGAGCTTTTCCAACAATTCATGACCTTCTTTCTAGACTTAAAATCACATTTTGAACAACTTTCATGTTTTGAGTTTTTCCATTTGAGGCTTGGAAATAGGAGTTTTAGGCATTGGCTAAAAATGACCTATAACTGACAAATGACCAAAATACCCCTGTCTTGTTCAAACCATAAATTGAGTTCCACAAATCCTATCAAGGACTTCTACCACTCAAATTAAAGCTAAGAAAATACCCTCTAACATTCATGTTGACCAAGAGATCATAGGAATCATCCTACTAGGGCAAAAGTTGTCTGCAAGTTGGGTGACTTTCAAGGACCCAGATTCACACACTTCTACTGACCTGTAATTTGTCAAAACCATAACTTGAGCTCTGTAACTCCTATCAAGGACTTCCACCACTCAAATTAAAGCTAAGAACAAGCTCTACAACATTAATGTTGTGGGGAAGATGAGATATCAATCACACCTAGAGCTAAAACTGCCTGGAAGATAGGGATCAAACTAGGGTTTTTCACTGACAATCCTTGGAAACCCTAACTCAAAACTTCTCAAACTCTTCAATCATGATGAGTTGGTCTAGGAATCATCTTTATATCATCTCTATGCATCATTCCATGATCCCATGGCCCTTGGATTAGGTCTCAACCTTCTCCAAATCTTCAGCTGATCTAGGGTTGACCCAGTCAAAACCCTAATTCTACCATTCATCGTTGAATCTCCTGAATTCTTGCCTAATGACCTCTCTGGGCTTCATGATGGCTTTCAAGGCATCTCATAGGCTTTATCAAAACATCAAGTTCATTCTCAAAGTCTCAGAATCATCTGAGGAGCACCCACAACTCTCAAGCTATGAAGCACACAATCCTGGTTTCACTCCACTTCCTCTGAAGATCTTTTGAACTGTCTGATGGAGGTATCAACTTTCAAATACTCAATGAATAAATAATTGTTGGTCAAATTTTGGGGTGCAACAGCTGCCCCTATTCAAACGGCTTGAACCTGACTGGGTGAGAAGCGGACGGCTCTCAACCAATCAAGGTGCGAGATGATTGAATACCGGTAAACCCGAAAATTTGCCAACTGCACAAGCACACGGTACTCTGCGAGGAACAAATCTTCGAATATTGCAATGCTAGCTGCACGGCAACTAGCTGGAGACATACTGATCTGACATCGCCGCCAGTTATCCACATAAACTTCTTCTGACATTGCCTTCAGGCAATCACATCACCCAACATCGTCGCTGGAAGACTAAACCACCTGACGTTATCGTCAAACAAGATTCTGAGGAACGCCCAACATCTCCGCTGGAACACCAAATCATCTGACATCGCCGTCAAGAACAACCATAACTCGGGGAAACAAGCGCCCAACATCGCCACTGGGAGACTAAACCGCCTGACATCGCCGTCAAGCAAGATTCTAAGGAACGCCCAACATCGCCGCTGGAACACCAAACCACCTGACATCGCCGTCAAGAACAACCATAACTCGGAAAAACAAGCATCCAACATCGCCGCCGGAGACTTAAACCCGAATCACCAAAATATCCAACATCGCCGCTGGAGAAAATACAACAATAAACAAAATACCCCACATCGCCGCTGGAGAGAATACAACACTGAACAAAATACCCCGCATCGCCGCTGGAGAAAATACATCTCTAAACAAAGTACCCCGCATCGCCGCTGGAGAACTACGCCTGACAGAATACCCCGCATCGCCGCCGGAGAAACACATCTGACAGAATACCCCGTATCGCCGCTGGAGAACTAAATATGTCAAAATACCCCGCATCACCGCTGGAGAACTAAAGGATCTGCGTCACCTAACATCGTCGTCGGAAGACTGGATCACCTTGACACGCCCAACATCGCCGCTGGAAAACTGAATCTGACATCGCCGTCGGAAACAAACATCCTTTTAGAGCCACTCGACATCGCCGTCGTACAAACATCATCTTTACTGGGGATTTAAAGAGTCTGACCTCGCCGTCAAACAAACATAATTTGACCTCGCCGTCGAATCCAAACGTTCAACCTCGTCGTCGAACAAACATCCAACCTCGCCGCTGGACAAATGATGATCTGACCTCGCCGTCAAATCCAAACGTTCAACCTCGCCGTCGAACAAACATCCAACCTCGCCGCCGGACAAATGATGATCTGACCTCTTCGTCAAATCCAAACGTTCAACCTCGCCGTCGAACAAACATCCAACCTCGCCGCCGGACAAATGATGATTTAACCTCGCCGTCAAATCCAAACGTTCAACCTCGCCGTCGAACAAAAATCCAACCTCGCCGCCGGACAAATGATGATCTGACCTCGCCGCCAAATCCAAACGTTCAACCTCGTCGTCGAACAAACATCCAACCTCGCCGCCGGACAAATGATGATCTAACCTCGCCGTCAAATCCAAACGTTCAACCTCGCCGCCGAACAATACACGATCTGACCTCGCCGCCAAATCCAAACGTTCAACCTCGCCGTCGAACAAACATCCAACCTCGCCGTCGGACAAAATATAATCTGAACAAATCTAACTTGGGGTTCACCCCTGGTAAATGGAACAAAAGGTATACTTGCGTATTTGAAACTACTCCGCTGGGAATGAGAGACTTAACCGAGCGCACTCTGATTTGGGGGTTCACCCTCAGAACCATAACGAACATCGGAACACTGCTGCACACTGCCCGCCGCAGAACTTCAACATTAAAGATATATGCAACCCTGGCCCCTGGCCACTCCAGATCCGCTGGAGAATCTTCAAGTATCTCTGAAGATGAATGAAACCCTGGCCCCTGGCCACTCCAGATCCGCTGGAGAATCTTCAAGTATTTCTGAAGATAGATGAAACCCTGGCCCCTGGCCATTCCGCAGGAGGTATCTTCGACTTCAGTCTGAAGAAATGGTCCTTGGCCTTCAAGGATACATGGATCTGCCTTCAGGCAACTCCGCCTCTGCTATAGAGCATCCGTGACTTCAGTCAGGGATATATTTCGGCCTTCAGTCCGAAAAATGAATCCTAGGTCGTTCATGACCTTGGGGATAACCTTGCCCTTAGGCACCTTCGCTTCAGCTTAGGAAATCTGTGACTTCAGTCAAAGAAATGGTATCCAGAGCCATTCATGACTCTACGGGGATTCAAACACTTTGCCTTCAGGAAAAACTCCGCTTCAGCTGGAGAAACATCTTCGACTTCAGTCAGAAGAAAAACTATCCACTTGATCGCAATCAATCATCTCCTCAGGACAACTGACTTGGTCTTCAGACCAACACGGATCATCTTGTTATATCTACAAACTTTGGAACCTTGTCTCCAGCCACACGTCGATTCATCGACAGGGAGATCTGAACTCACAGGAACCTTCTGATATCGCCTTCAGGCGTCTACGAAGTCAATCTTCAGATTAGACATCACTGTTGGAGCAGACATATCACGCTGCTAAGGACTTCAAGAATCATCTTGAACAAACAACTCCGTCGGGCACCTTCAAGAATCATCCTGATAACCATTCTGGAGACTTTATTCTGCTGCGCATATTCCGGGAATCTTCCTGGGCAACTCTTGCTGGGGAAGCTACTGGGGAACTCAAGAATCATCCTAAGCAAACAACTCGGGAACCTGCTGAGGGATTCAAGAATCATCTCGAACTGAAGACTTCGCTGGGGATCTCAAAAATCATCTTGAGCGAGCGACTGTGGGAGTTACACCGGGGTCTTAAGAATCATCTTAAGAAAGCGACCTTGTTGGAGAGAATATCAGGAATCGTCTTGAGCAACTGGTCTCTTGGTGACATACCTGTAAGGCAAGAAGGATAATGACCTAGATCATGCTTATGATGCGTATGCTTTTGCACTATGCCCCACACGGTGGGAACGATATGCGTTTATGCTAAATGCTGTGCAATCATGCACAATGCTATGCAACGTTAAATGTTATGCAGTGTTAAATGCTATGCAGTCATGCATAATGATGCGATCCCGTCAGCAAAAACAAATGCCGAGGGGAATTCTCCTGTCAAGGAAAAAAGAACTATTCCGGTAGAGGAATCATCCTGCTGAGGAGAACGTAGACACGCCAATATCAATCAGGCTCTGCCTGGGGAACTGATCTTCCACGGACTGCTGCAGGGAAAACAACTCTGTGGGGGGACAACTTCAGCTGCTCAACACTCCACTGGGGAAAAACCAATCATGATCTGATCACCTTCCAAGGATTCGGCTCTCTTGGACATCTGCAAACTCGGCTGGGGAAGGAGAAATCATTCTGCTTCGCTGGAGAGAGTGCGACTCTGGGGAAACACAGCATTAGCTGCCCCACGCTCTGCTGGGGAAAATTGATCATGATCTGATCAACTTCCAAGGATTCTGCTTTTCTGCGGACTCAGCCGCGGAGAGAAATCATGCTACTTCACTGGAGAGTACGACTCTGATGAGGAATTCGATTCCACTGGGGAAGAAAGAATCATCTGACTTCGGGGGAGAGTACAACTCTGCAGGGGAATACAACATCAGCCGCTCCAACACTCTGTTGGGGAAGAGAGAATCATCCAACTTCAGGAGAGAGCATGACTCTGGTGGGGAATCTCAACTCCGCTGGAGACTTCAGTCTGGCACCATCAGTTACTGCATCCTTCGGCATACGAACAACCTCCTGCGAAACCTGCACTTGTGCCCCGGTGCTGGGGAGACACCTGCTTCGGTGACTTTACTGGGGAAACACGGGCTTCGGCATCCGAACACTTCTATGAACTCTGCACCTGCGACCCGGTGCTGGGGAAACGACATCATTCTTTGGTGCTTGACTCGGCTGATGAGGTGACATTCCTTCTGGATGCGTCTGCTTGGGGACGAGAATCCTCTCTGCCTGGGGGAGACATATCAATGCTCACCATTCTGATTTTGATTCTATGAGAGACTACCGAACTCTGCTGGAGAAGGAGGATTCATCCTGCTTCGGGGATGCGCACGGCACATCCTCTGGAAGGTGCTGCACCTGCAACAACACAAACAAACAGACAAGATACCCTCCTCAAAGGGGCCTATCCAGGTTATTATCTCGTGACAAAATTCAATTAATTAATTGTTTCAACAATCAATGGGCCTAGGCCCGTGAGTTTATGTATGCGCATTTTATAAAAAACATCGGCGTTTTCATTCGCAAACAAAACAGATAAATGCTAAACAGACAAGCAGAATTGCTGAATAATGTGCATTTTATTGATGATGAACCCCTGAATGGGCAAAAATGTTTTACAACAGAGGCAAGCTCCTGGAATGAGGAAGCCGCGCAAAAAGAAAACATAAATATACATCAGTATATACAAATGTCGGCAATCGAGGCGTAGACGAACACCATGAGTTGATCCCTCTAAGACCCACTCGACTTCGATACTTCTCCGATGCTTCAGCTTCGGAAGAGATTGATTCAGATAAACGGCCCTCAGGTCTTCCGAACCACTAAACAATGAAAGTCCATACGTGGAACGCAGTCATTTGCTTATTCAAACCCCTAACTTTTGCGTGAACCGCCCTTTACGGGTTTTCAGTTCACCGGGATACCCTTTTTGCCGAAGCCGCCCAGTGTAGGTTTTCGACTTCGCGGGTGTACATTTTTCAATATATCCCTAATTTTTGCTTAAACCTTTTATTCTGTTTTTGGTTCGCCGGGATGCCCCTTTTTTGCCTGGACTCTTTCTTTTTTGTCCAGCGGGTCTCTTTCAAGCAAAGTATTTTTTAACTGCGTCCGTGTTCACCGGGGATGCAAAATCTTCACCATCCATCGTGGATAACAACAAAGCTCCTCCTGAGAAGACCTTGCTGACAACATACGGCCCTTCGTAATTCGGAGTCCATTTGCCCCGGTGATCGGAGTGTGGCGGAAGAATCTTCTTCAGGACGAGATCACCCGTCTGAAAGCTTCGAGGACGCACCTTCTTATCATAAGCTTTCTTCATTCGGCTTTGGTACAGGCGACCAAATGCAATCGATGCTAACCTCTTCTCGTCCATCAGGCTGAGCTGGTTCAAGCGATTTGTGATCCATTCTGCCTCGTCGAGTTTCACGTCAACCAAAACTCGCAAAGAGGGAATCTCCACTTCTAACGGTAGGACAACTTCCATACCGTACACCAAGGAGAAAGGAGTTGCCCCGGTCGACGTACGCACTATCGTACGATAACCGTGCAAGGCAAACGGCAACATCTCGTGTCAATCTTTGTACGTCACAACCATCTTCTGAACAATCTTCTTGATGTTCTTATTGGCGGCTTCAACGGCGCCATTCATCTTCGGCCGGTAGGGAGATGAGTTGTGGTGTTCAATCTTGAAGCTCTGGCACAGCTCCTTCATCATCTTGTTATTCAAATTTGAACCATTATCAGTAATGATCCGTTCGGGAATTCCATAGCGACAGATGATGTCCCTCTTTATGAATTTAGCTACCACCTGCTTGGTCACATTAGCGTACGAGGCTGCCTCCACCCATTTGGTGAAGTAGTCTATAGCTACCAGAATAAAACGATGACCATTGGATGCAGTGGGCTCGATCTTGCCTATCATGTCGATGCCCCACATGGAGAACGGCCAAGGGGAGGACATGACATTCAATGGGCACGGCGGCACATGAACTTTATCAGCATAAATCTGGCATTTGTGACATTTCTTCGCGAATCTGAAGCAATCCGACTCCATAGTCAGCCAGTAATACCCTGCTCTCAGGATCTTTCTCGTCATGGCATGCCCGCCGGCGTGCGTACCAAATGTGCCCTCATGGACTTCCTTCATGAGCATACTTGCCTCTTTCTCATCTACACATCTGAGTAGCACGAGATCGTGGTTTCTCTTATACAGCACTCCATCAGGATTGAGATAAAAGTTTCCAAATAGCCTCCTCAGAGTCTTCTTATCCTGGGTTGACGCACCCGCGGGATACTCCTTAGTCATGAGGAAGGTCTGGATGTCGTGGAACCATGGCTTGCCGTCGGTGGCATCCTCGATTGCAAACACAAATGCTGGTCTGTTAAGACGCGAAAGAACAATGCTTGGAGCTTCATTCCAAAGATTGACCTTATACATCGAAGCCAACGTGGCTAAGGCATCAGCCATCTGATTTTCAGCCCTAGGTACATGATGAAGTTCCACTCGGTCGAAGAACGGAAGCAGCCTCCTGGCATAATTCATGTACGACACTAAATTCGCTTGACAAGTTTCCCACTCCCCTTTAATCTGATTGATTACAAGCGCTGAGTCACCATATATGTCTAGATTCTTGATTCTCAAATCAATTGCCTCTTCTAGACCCATAATACATGCTTCATACTCTGCTTCATTGTTGGTAACTGGAAACGTCAGTCTCGCAGTAAAAGGGATGTGGGATCCGTGAGGAGTCGTGATGATAGCCCCGATACCACTTCCGTAGGAATTAACCGCTCCGTCGAATATCAACTTCCACTGAGACTTCCTATCTGGCCCCTCATCGGGCAATGGCTCATCGCAATCCTTCGCTTTGAGAAACATAATATCCTCGTCAGGGAATTCGAACTTCATCGGCTGGTAGTCTTCGATTGGCTGTTCGGCAAGGTAGTCAGACAATACGCTCCCCTTAATGGCTTTCTGAGAGACGTACTGAATATCATATTCTGTTAACACCATTTGCCATCTGGCAATCCTGCCCGAAAGAGCCTGCTTCTCGAAGACGTACTTGATCGGATCCATCTTCGAAATTAGCATAGTGGTGTGATTGAGCATATACTGTCGTAGACGTTTGGCGGCCCAAGCTAACGCACAACATGTTTTCTCCAGCATCGAGTATCGAGATTCACGCTCAGTGAACTTTTTACTCAAATAATAAATGGCATGCTCGTTTCTGCCCGTCTCGTCGTGCTGACCGAGAACACACCCCATACTATTCTCCAGAACCGTCAGGTACATGATTAATGGCCGTCCAGCCACTGGGGGTATCAAGATTGGAGGTTCTTGAAGATACTGCTTTATTTTGTCGAATGCCTTCTGACAATCCTCATTCCAAGTAATCGCCTGATTTTTCTTTAAAAGCTTGAACATCGGTTCACAAGTGGCCGTGAGCTGAGAGATAAACCTTGCAATGTAGTTTATTCGGCCCAGGAAACCACGAACTTCTCTTTCTGTTTTCGACGCTGGCATTTCTTGGATAGCTTTTACTTTTGCAGGACCAACTTCAATACCCCGTTCACTAACGATAAACCCCAATAGCTTTCCAGACCGCACTCCGAAAGTGCACTTGTTAGGATTCAGCCTCAGCCTGAATTTCCTAAGCCTCTCAAACAGCTTCAGTAGGTTGACCAGATGCTCTTCCTCCGTTTGGGACTTTGCAATCATGTCATCAACATAGACCTCGATCTCATGATGAATCATATCATGAAACAAAGTTACCATTGCTCGCTGGTAAGTGGCCCCTGCGTGCTTCAGACCGAAGGGCATTACCTTGTAGCAGAATGTGCCCCAGGGGGTAATAAACGTCGTTTTCTCCATGTCCTCCGGTGCCATCTTAATCTGATTGTAACCGGAGAAGCCATCCATGAACGAAAACACGGAAAACTGGGCTGTATTGTCGACCAACACATCGATATGAGGCAACGGGAAATCATCCTTAGGGCTCGCCCTATTCAAATCCCGATAATCAACGCACATGCGTACCTTACCGTCCTTCTTCGGTACAGGCACTATGTTGGCGACCCACGGAGGGTAAGTGGTAACGGCTAGAAATCCTGCGTCCAACTGCTTCTGGACTTCTTCCTTGATTTTTACAGCCATGTCTGGTCTCGTCCTCCTGAGCTTCTGCTTGACTGGAGGGCAATCTTCTCGCAACGGCAAGCGATGAACCACGATATCAGTGTCAAGTCCGGGCATATCCTCATATGACCAAGCAAAGACGTCACTATACTCTCGAAGCATCTCGACTAGTCTATGCTTGACATCATTCTGCAGCGCAGCCCCTACTCTGACATTCCTGATAAGCTCCTCAGAACCCAGATTTATGATCTCAATATCCTCCTCGTGAGGCAGAATAACCTTCTCCTCTTGTCTCAACAAGCGGGCCAACTCTTCCGGAAGGTCTTCGTCTTCATCAATCTCATCCTCGGCTTGATAGATCGGGCAATCAAAGTCGTAGTGAGCCGTAGAGGGTCCAGAGTCGATGTCATCTGTTATGTGGATCCTACAATAACAAGGGTTAAGTTTAAAGCAAGAATATGCAGGTTAGCACAAACCTCGTTGCCATTTTGCTATTTTTCGAAATAAACAGAAAACAGGAATAACAGAGAACACAATATTTGATTACGAAGAAAACGCCTTTTATTTATCAACAAAATGCATACACATAATCCAACAAGGCCCTGACAGTAAAACCACTATGCCCCGGGCAGGACATAGGGTTGTACAAAGATTGTAAAAAGCAAATCATTACTCTTCACTTGTCAGCTTGATGATCTCCTTGATGGTCCAATTGTGGAGGTGCTCGCCCGGCTTGCTCGGTTGAATCTAGGCGTCAAGATCGCAATCACTGTCCCCGCTGTCCTCCGACGCAGCGTTGATGCTCTCGAAAATTACTCCCCCTTTGGTGAACAGGATCGGCCCTTTCCCACGAGACGAGCTGCCAGAAGAAGATGAAGCTTCCGCTCCAGGAGAATATCCCAATCCAAACTTATCCTGCTTGATTGGTATATCCAAGACATGCCCCCAGCCTGGGGTGGAACCGGCTTCGACAGCGGCTTGAGCTTCCTTAAACGAGGAGAGACTCAACTCTTGCTTCTCTGTGACGATAGGAGCTACCTCCTTCACCCTGACGGTTTCAAATGCTTGGCAGAGCGTCTCATGGATCTCGCCATCCATTTCGACGTATTTAAAGGACGACAGGTGACTCACCATGATGTCCTCTTCACCACAGACTGTCACTATGCTGCCCCCAACAGCATATTTGAGCTTCTGATGCAGCGTGGACGTCACGGCACCAGCAGAATGGATCCATGGCCGACCTAAGAGGCAACTATAGGCTGGCATGATATCCATGATATAGAAAACCGTATTGAATGTCTCTGGACCAACTTGAATTGGCAGGGTCAACTCTCCAAAGACGTGTCGCTTAGTCCCATCAAAGGCTTTCACGACCAGATCGCTAGGCGTGCACAGCAATCCACGGGTATCCAACTTCATCAGTTCCTTCTTCGGGAGCACATTAAGCGAGGAACCCGTATCCACCAGGACATGCGACATGATCGTACCTCTGCACTCTATCGAGACGTGCAAGGCATTGTTGTGATCTCTTCCCTTAGGAGTCAGCTCCAGATCTGTAAAACCCAGCCCATTACCAGCGTTGACATGGGCCACCACCTCCTCGAGTTGATTTACTGATATCTCCTGCGGCACGTATGCAGCATTCAATACTTTCAGCAAGGCGTTGCGGTGCGCCTCAGAACACAACAACAAGTTAAGAATCGAGATCTTTGACGGAGTCTGATGAAGATGATCTACAATTTTGTAGTCACTTTTCTTGATTAGTCGCATGAACTCTTCAGCATCTTTAACCAGAAAATCTTTCTCTGCCCCTGCAGGGACCTCTTCAACAACTTTACCTTTACCTTTATCCACAGCGTCAGCCCGGACCACCTTCTCTGCTGCAACCTCTGCTGGCGCAAACACTCTACCGCTTCTAGCGATACCACTGACTTCGATAAGATCCTGCACAGTCGATCCGAATGGCTCAAGCTCTATCTTCTGACCATTACAATAAACTTCGGCGCCATAATGCCATGGAACGGCATTAGTGCTTTCGAATGGGATTGGTCCGGCCCTAGTGATAGTGATAGTAGGCGGACGGGGCGCAGAAATAGTAATAGGGTGACGAGGAATAGTAATGGTAGCAACTTCATCTGCCTGCTTCAGCACGACTTCCCCTGACGCACTCTCAACGCTCCGGCTGAACTGCAAAATACCCTCGGGCATCAGACTTTGGATACCTTCGATCAGCTGCTCACACCCATCAGGAAGTGTAGCACAAGCCATACATAACTCTCCGCATCCAGGGAAGAAACCCTTCTTCAGCAACTTAGCCTTGACAAAACTCAACGGCGTCTTCAAATCTTTGACATCAGTCAGCAAGTCTGAACTCTCCTCAGTGATAACAGCATTCACTCCGCCCCCCTTATGATGAGGCATCGGGTTTTTGGTGACGTTGGGCACGTTGTCAGAAAAGTTGATAACCTTGGCGTCCACCAAGTCCTGGACTTTGTGCTTAAAAGCTTTACAATTCTCAATCATATGGCCAGGTGCCCCAGTGTGGAACTCACAAGTAGCATTGGCATCATACCCCGGTGGTGGTGCCCCTGTTAAGGGAGCCAACGTCCTCTTTTGAACTAATTGGAGCTGAAGCAACGTTTGCAAAATCTATGCATACGACATAGGTGGAGTATCAAAATGACGGCCTGCCATAGGACCCCGATTCTGATATCTTTTATACCCCTGATTATTCTGCTGCTGGGGCTACTGCTGCTGCTGCTGCGGAGCAGCCGGGATATTTATGCTAGCGATCTGAGGCTGAGGGCCCTTGCCCTTTCTCCGAGCATTAGTGACAGCACTGGCATCTCCCTCTCGACGCTTGCCAGTATAGGGTTTCTTGCTACCTCCTCCAACTGAGGACGACTCACCCTGAATTTTTCCGATCTTTATACCGTTCTCAACATGCTCGCCCAGAGTGATGAGAGCCGAGAATGTTCCAGTCATGCCACTGACCAGCTTTTCATAATAGATTCCAGGAAGGGTAGCCACGGACATTTGCACCAACTCACGCTCAACCATCGGTGGTTGAACCCGAGCAGCCAATTCACGCCACCGTTGGGCGTACTCTTTGAAGCTTTCATTGTTTCTCTGTGAAAGATTCTGAAGCTGAACTCGGTTGGGAGCCAAGTCGCTATTGTATTGATAGTGGAGGACGAACGCTTCTGCAAGATCTTTCCAGGTGCGCACAGCAGCGGGCTCTAAACCCATATACCATTCGAGCGATGGACCAGAAAGACTATCCTGAAAGAAGTGCATCAGCAACTTCTCATCGTCAGAATAAGCGGACATCTTTCTATAATAAGATCGGAGGTGGACCCGGGGGCAAGTAGTACCCTTATACTTCTCAAAGGTAGGCACCTTGAACTTGTGAGGTACTTTAAAGTCAGCAATCAACCCGAGCTTGGACATGTCAACCCCCAATGTGTTCTGATTTTCTATGTCTCTCATCTTGTCTTCCAGCGCCTTGAACCTGAGTCGAGCCTCAGCATTCAACTCTGCCTCTACACCTCTCTGAGAGAATATGTCATCCTGATGGTCCTCCAGCCATGGTTGAGGCACCACCAGATTTCCTGCACCAGCATTGCCGTTGACCGGCCCTATGTTAACATTGGCTCCTAGACTGCCATTACCGACGCCTGCTGCATTGAGTCCGAGATTAGTCATCAGATTGCCGTTAGCACTGCCGTTGCCCCCGGCAACAGGAACAACGTTCTGTGGAGTATCCCCTGGAGGAGGAGTGGGCACGGCCCCGCCGTGAAGTATGCCATTACTGTCAACCCTGGAGATGAGAGGTTGAACCAAAGTACGAAGCTGGTCTTGCCCATTCGCAACTACTTGCATCAGCTCCATAAAACGATCCATCCGTTCACGGAGCTCTTGAACATCTGACTGCACCTGGTCCATTATCCTTGTCTGATTGGCGCGAGTTGAGTAGCGGTGGATGAGTCTTTGATCAATCCTGGAGATCGAAAGCAGCTCGGAACCTGAGTACCTGAAAAACCTGTCAACATTAAAGGTTAGGAAAGGCAACAGAATGTATGTCATGCAAAATGCTTTATGCAGATGTATGCGTGTGACTGTGTGCTTGAGAGACTCCCCCCGATCCTGGCGCCTTAGTACCAGTGCTGACAATAATAAGGAGAGGAATCTGGGCCCAATCATGGAAACAGCAACCTCACACATACACGGAAAGCCTATAGCATTGGTGATAGCCAACTCCGACACATCAGGGATCGAGAACTCGTACGCAATAGTCTTTCTGAGAGAGGCTGTAGTAATACAATAAGAGGCGAGAGATCCTGGATCGGGGAAATGGTACTTGTCACAGACACACGCCAATGGAATGCGAATGATTATGCAAGCTAATGCAAAATGCAGGTATGCAATAATATATCCAGGTGGCTGCTGTGGAGATTCGGCATCAACAGTCACTGATGAGAAGGAAACCCCGGTGTAAGACCACTGATCTGATCTGCTGAGAATAACCATCTGATAGGATCGAGATCAAAATTATGCCCTGACAAGAATAAGTGCCTGATAATAAGGACCCTGGGTGCAAGATCAGGTAACATCTGTTGATGAAGTCTTCAGACCCCAAATCAAAAATCTGCCCTGTCGAGAGCAAACACACAGCTGCTGATGAGATCCTCAGACCCCACTCAAAATCTGCTCTATCCGGAACAAACCTCTGATGACAATACTCTGATCGAAACCTGCTCTATCAAGAACAGATATACACCCGATGATAAGATCCTCTGATCAAAAATTCGCTCTGTCAAGAACATATCCGCAACTGAGAACTCAACATAACCGATTCACTGTCAAGAAAACCAGGTAGTCTGGAGGTCAAAGTTTCCTGCAATATCCCAATCCCACTCACAGGTATGGACCTAATCCACGGACAAAGGTACGGCATCCTATGCGGTCATCAGCGTCACATACTTTCATGAGTGGCGATACGATTCCCAGAAGGAGTGGCATCGTCAAGTCATGAAGAGGCCTCTCTTAGCTGACTTCCAAATGATCGGTCCCCAGAGTCGACAATCCTCACGTCTGGACTCCCCTCAGATCCTCAGGACCGGAAAGGAGCACCTCTGCAAGAATCTCGTCTGAGCGCAGATTTTCGTAGGGAACTGTGCCTGCTCAGCAGACAGGTTCGTCTACTACTTCTCCGCAACTATATCTAGGTGTGTACTCAAGCCCAGGTCCGGCTTCTCACTCACAGTAACATCCCTTTCCCACAGCAGCACAGATAATCATATCAAACTGGATATAAAATGCGGGAAATAAAAATGCGGGAAGTAAAAATGCGATAAATAAACGCAACCCAACAAGCAAACACACAAACGATAGGATTGACTCTCATAGGGAACCAGAACCAGAGATTCTGGGTTGGGTCCCCAGCAGAGTCGCCAGCTGTCGCTTGCGCGAAAATAAGGTGCCGGCATGACAGAAGAGTCGCCACCTTTCGTTATTTATCCCTCAGAGCGGGAAAGGAAACGATCGGAAAAACCTGACGAATAAGGGTAAGACAAGGTCATCGCAACCATTGTCTGGGTTCGGGAGTCGGTTACGCAAGGGGAAGGTATTAGCACCCCTCACGTCCGTCGTACTCGACGGGATCCTCGCTTGTTTGTTTACTTGGACGGGTTGGTTATAATCTATCTACCTATCAAGGCTGGCTGAAAAAGAAAAGAAAAATGACTCGGCAAAGCGTCGCACTTTATGCCTACGTATTCCCGTCTGGAACGAGAAATCAGAGTCAACGTAGTTCGGCCTACGAAGGACTACGGGGAAAGGTTGCTCGCTAGGATATCGCATCCTATGCCTACGTACTTTCATCTGGTATGAAAGATCAGAGCAAACGTAGTTCGGCTTACTACGGGTTATCTCCTAAAAGAAATGTTTTTTATTGTGTTTGCGATCTCAATCGCACTAGAGACTATGACCTGAGAGGGAATGCATCCTTTCTCAGATAGCTTAAGGCTCGTAACATACGAAAGAAATCATTCATGATTACTGTATTTTAAACTGCTTTGAGATGAGAAGAGAGCAGGCCCAACTAGGAGGGAGACTATCAAGTCCTACTGTTATCATGCCATGGATTCATCCTATGGTTGAGGTTTGAACAGGGAACTCCTAGATGTTGTCATGCATAGGTTTCAACCTAAAAGTCTATCATCAAATCCTCATCAGAGGAAATGAGATTCCTAAGGGATCATGTCAATGATACACCAAAACAGACAAAGCATCATCTTAACAGTAAAATGCATGCAATGCAAGTGAGGGAGGAAATGTGTGTGGGGCTTCAGCCTCCACAAGCTCGTCTCGACCTCAAGCCAGTCATGAGATAACAGTAATCATACTGAAAATAAACAACATGCTATCAAGCAATAACAGATAAAAGAAATGAAGTGCCATCAGGCAAACAAAACACACTTGAGAAAGAATCATCTACTCTCTAATCCTAACCTTAACACAGAATCTTGATCAAATCTAAGCAAAGCCCTAAAGCAAAACCTAACCAAAAGAAATCAATCCCAGTCTTCAAGCTTCAGAACAAGCTTACCAAAGAAAGGGAGCTAAGTAAGCAGACTCATAGTGTCTTCCTCAGGAAAGCACTAGGAGGTGTATACTCAGGAGTCATACCCTATGTGGCTCAACCACTGTGATCAGTTTACATTCCTCCTCAGGAGAAACTAAACTCACAAGCAGGCTCCAACATCACTGGATATTTAGGAAATCCTATCTGAACTAGTGGAACTAAATGAACAGACTCATAGGACCTTCCTCAGGAAAGTACTAGGAGGCTTCCACTTAGGAGTTGTATCCCATGTGGCTCAACAACATGTGATCAGTTTACATTCCTCCTCAGGAGGAATTAAACTCACAAGTTGGCTCCAACATCATTGGATACTTGAGAAATCCTAGATAAACTAAGGGAACTAAGTGAATAGACCCATAGGACCTTCCTCAGGAAAGTACTAGGAGGCTTCCACTTAGGAGTTGTATCCCATGTGGCTCAACAATTGTGATCAGTTTACATTCCTCCTCAGGAGAAATTAAACTCACAAGTTGGCTCCAACATCATTGGATACTTAAGAAAGGGGTGAGAAGAAAGAATGAAAGTCATTCATAGTGCCTTCCTCAGGAAAGTACCATGAACTTCCCTCAAACTTCAGGATCTCAAACCTCACAGGCAGGGAACAAGCCAAGCTCTGGGTCTCTAAGTCTTGATCTACAATCTTCTCTCCATCATGCTCTCCAACAAGCTCTTCAAGACAACACAAGCCCCACAACAAATTCCCCAAAACAACCCCCCAGAGATGAACAGATAACCACAGAACAGACAAAATTATCAGGCAACTTCAGAAAATACCTAAAAATACTAAACCAAGGGGGAAAAGTCTAACAATTATTCACAAGGGCCTACAACATCTACCCATAACATCCACATGGGCCTCTACCCAAAAATCAAGACAAAACTTATTTAAAGAAAATGAATTTCCTTACCTATGCACAACCTAAACCCTAATTAGGATACCCTAATGCTAACCTAATTCAACTAATCAAAATTTAATCTAAAAATCTAGTAATAAATCCAGGGAATACTATGATCTAATATCTAATTACACAAAAAAGAATGGATTAAAAATCCTAAGGGAAAGCCTCAAAAGAAAATCTACAAAATCATGTACAAAATTAAACATATTAAAAAGCTATTTAAAAGAAAAATCTATTAAAAATATGAAAAGAGAATAAAATGGAGATTTTATTTATCTATATTTTTCTAGACAAATTTATTAACATGTAGAAAAAAGAAGAATTAAAAAATATGCATTTTTGGATTTTATATGAATTTTTAAAGAACAAGAAAATATTAAATGAATAAAAAATAAAAGAAAACAAAATAAAGGGGAGGGGGTGTGATAAGCAATGCTCGCTGGTTGGTTTTATTCATTGGGCCATGATGTGGGGTGCGAAAATCAATTGGCTTAGGCCCAGCGTGCTAATCAGAAAAATAAAACCAAAAACACGTGGGGGGGTATGTTCAGCAAGCTATTCCTTTTGCATTTCCTAATGGGCCTAATGTGGAGGTGTGATTAGTGGATTGGATCTGAGCCCAATTAATCAGAAAAAAGACAAGAAATAGAGAAAGGCGTGTAGGGGGTGAGAACGGCAGTTATTCCACGTGTTAAAGTCATTGGGCTTCAAACAGGGTGTTTGTATAGCAATTTGAGTCTGGGCCCATTTCCCTTCACTAACTCAAACGCACCGTTTCACTCTTATTTTTCCCTCCGTTTTTGAGCTTTCAATTGGAGCCACACGATTAGATTAACTGGTCAAGAAAAATGAAAGGATCCTACGGTGGGAGTTCATCGTCCCCAAAATATTTCTAGGGTTTCACTCAAAACGCAACTCCATGCACAAGCTTTCCCTTCACTCGTTCTCTCTAACCAGTCCATGAAATCCTAAAATTCCAACACCAAAATTGTTCTACTAATTAAGAGGAACAAGACTGCACGTGTACTTTTTCCTAATTCTCTTTGAGTCACTCTAACAGAAAGCTTAAAGACTTGGGTTCCACCATGGATCTCTGAGATCAATCATGTCAAAGCTTCAATCTAATGGCCTGAGGGTGTTCTTCATGCTACCCTAGTCACACTAAACCCTAGCACGATCATTAAAACCTAATACACAGTCTGTTCTTGCAACCTAAAGAATCTTGCACCTGTTATGGATCTACATACAGAGCTCTCAAACTCTCAGAATTTGATCCTCTATCCTAGCACGTTAATTCTACACCTAAAGAACGAACTGAAACTAAATAAATTAAGAGGTATAGGGAGAAGAAAGAACCTGTCAAGTGATGATGGAGAAGGTATGAGGAGAAGGTTTCAGGCCTTGTAATTGCTTCAGGACACTCTTCCAATGGGGAGAAGCTTTCTGTTTGCAAGAATCTTGATGGAGAACCCTTGTAATGGAAGAAATCGTGTGTAGCTTGCTTTTGAAGAAAGCTTGAATTCCAACCTCTCTCTCTCACTCTCTCCACTGATCTCTCTCTCCTTGACCAACCTTTAATCCATTGTGGGTCACTTGTTATATAGGGATTGATGGAACCAACTAGATCCATCTAGAAAAGTCTTGAAAGTATCATGTGATGACAACTTGAAAATCTCATGCACCATGCATTAAGTCTTGCAAAATGACCTTAAAATGTCATCATAAGAGATATTGGAGAGATATGAGCAAATACAATGCTTTTCCTTGCCTTGTGTTGAAATTTCCAAAGATGACTTATAATGCAAGTTTCAAATTAACAAAGCATCACCCATTTTAAAGTCTCAAATAAAAATTCTATTTGAACCAATGTTCTCAAAATGATGTTTCCAATCAAAATGATATATTGGATGACCTATTTTGGATTTGTGGATCTTCCAAACCAATTTTCAAATTCACTTGAATTAAGTTATATGCCATTTTTAGTTCATTTTTGACCAATCATGCAAATCCATGCTATGAGCTTTTCCAACAATTCATGACCTTCTTTCTAGACTTAAAATCACATTTTGAACAACTTTCATGTTTTGAGTTTTTCCATTTGAGGCTTGGAAATAGGAGTTTTAGGCATTGGCTAAAAATGACCTATAACTGACAAATGACCAAAATACCCCTGTCTTGTTCAAACCATAAGTTGAGTTCCACAAATCCTATCAAGGACTTCTACCACTCAAATTAAAGCTAAGAAAATACCCTCCAACATTCATGTTGACCAAGAGATCATAGGAATCATCCTACTAGGGCAAAAGTTGTCTGCAAGTTGGGTGACTTTCAAGGACCCAGATTCACACACTTCTACTGACCTGTAATTTGTCAAAACCATAACTTGAGCTCTGTAACTCCTATCAAGGACTTCCACCACTCAAATTAAAGCTAAGAACAAGATCTACAACATTCATGTTGTGGGGAAGATGAGATATCAATCACACCTAGAGCTAAAACTGCCTGGAAGATAGGGATCAAACTAGGGTTTTTCACTGACAATCCTTGGAAACCCTAACTCAAAACTTCTCAAACTCTTCAATCATGATGAGTTGGTCTAGGAATCATCTTTATATCATCTCTATGCATCATTTCATGATCCCATGGCCCTTGGATTAGGTCTCAACCTTCTCCAAATCTTCAGCTGATCTAGGGTTGACCCAGTCAAAACCCTAATTCTACCATTCATGGTTGAATCTCCTGAATTCTTGCCTAATGACCTCTCTGGGCTTCATGATGGCTTTCAAGGCATCTCATAGGATTTCTCAAAACATCAAGTTCATTCTCAAAGTCTCAGAATCATCTAAGGAGCACCCACAACTCTCAAGCTATGAAGCACACAATCCTGGTTTCACTCCACTTCCTCTGAAGATCTTTTGAACTGTCTGATGGAGGTATCAACTTTCAAATAC
The DNA here is from genome assembly GCA_963859935.3 of Lathyrus sativus. Taxonomy (NCBI): domain Eukaryota; kingdom Viridiplantae; phylum Streptophyta; class Magnoliopsida; order Fabales; family Fabaceae; genus Lathyrus; species Lathyrus sativus. The sequence continues at coordinate 526,160,402 of OZ012737.1, read as the reverse complement.
TCAATGAATAAATAATTGTTGATCAAATTTTGGGGTGCAACACCCATTGAAGCCCTGTAGATCCGAGCCTAGGTACGAGGACAAGTTGGATTCGTCGAGCTGAAGTGTCGCGAAGAGATGGGTGTACATGATGTCCACCGAACTCCCTCCGTCGACCAAGGTGCGTCAGACGTTGAAGTTAGCCATCTGCGCCCGGATCAGTAAAGGGATATTGGAGTTTGGGGCTCCCCCGGGGAGTTCCTCGAGGTAGAAGGTGATCGGGTTGGAACGGCCTCGGAACTTGTCGAGCATGCTCATCTTGCCGGAGCTGCTGCTGATAAGCTCGTCGAACTTCCGTTTATCAGACCCCACATACAGTTTGCTTGAGTGTCCGCCGGAGATGACCATTGTCCTTGGGAAGTACTTCCACCGGCTGGTGGGGCGCACCGGCTCCTTGGGCAGCTCAAGCTCGGCGGGGAGGCCAAACTCCCTGAGGGCGAACCAGTCCTCAGGTAAGGTGACGCTGAGGGCCACCTGTAGACTGGATTCTCCTTCTGGAGGAGGGAGGTCCTCGACTCTTTTAGCCTCGGGGTCCTCCTGCCGCGAGGGCTCTCCTCCTCGGGTGTATCTTTTAAGGTGCCCGTCCTTGATCAGAATCTCGATTGCATCCTTTAGGTGGATGCAGTCCTCGGTTACATGGCTGTGGCTTCGGTGGAATCGACAGTATTTCGATTTGTCCATGTTGGCTTTAGTGGGCGTCAGTTTCGGAAAACAGACCCCTCCCTGGACAAACTCTGTTTTGGCGCACTCCGCCAGTATGCGCTCGTGGGAAGCGATCAGGGTGGTGTATTCCGTGAACCGTCCAACTGGGCCTCGCTGCTCGCGGGGTTCTCTGGGGCGGTCATCTCGTCGTCGATCTCCCCCTTGTCGGTGGCTCGAGGCTGCATCGTCTCTGGATCCGCGGGGGGGTCTCTTTGTCCCGAGTGTCCTGGGCGGAGTTGGCAGCTTGCGTTTCTTCAAATCGGATATAATGGCGAGCATGGTCGAGGAAATATTGGAGGGAGTCTGGTCGGTGGATAGCCACGATCTCGTAGAATTTGGAGTCTCGGCACAGACCTTGCTCCATCAGGTAACGCTTCATCTCCTCCGAAGTCGTTACTTGTACTGCCTCTCTTGTGAACCTCTTGATGTAGTTACTGAGGGGTTCGTCAGGGGCCTGGATGATCGTGCCGAGCGCGGCTTCTGCCTTCGGGTGGCGTCTTGACGCCGTGAAGTGTCGCGAGAAGAGGTCCTTTAGGACCCTCCACGACGTGATGGACTCTGGCTCTAGGCTCTTGTACCATGTCATGGCGCCTTTCCGTATGGTCGTCGGGAAGAGCTGGCATTTGATGGCTCCCCAGATGTTACGGTAATCGAGCATAGCCTCGATATCCTCCAAGTGGTCGTCTGGGTCCGAGGTGTCGGCGTATGTTGAGAGCGTCAGTGGCTTTTCCATCTCGTGGGGGATGGGAGCCGCCATGATCTCCCGAGACAAGGGGGTCCGGTAGTCGTCCTCATCATTGAGAATCGGGAACGGAGGAGGTGAGGGTCCGTGCTGTGGGTGGGGTTGATTTCATACTCTCTGCTGCCTCATCGGGGGTTCTGCTCCCGTCGCCCTTGGCTCCTGGGTTCGCTTCTCTTTCCGGGCTAGCAACCTTGCCCACTTCTTGGAGGCAACGGGTTGGGGCCTCTCCAGCTGTGGTCGGCGATTTCGCGGACGGGGTGACGGGCTCCTTGAGTTCCTGTGCTGCTCTTCCTGCGGAGGGGAGTGGGACAGGGCTTTGTGCTTGAGTGCGCCAATGCGCTAATTCTACTGGAACAACATCTGATTTGTCCGGTTGATGGCCGCAAAGAGGGCGACCATCGTCGGGTTTGCACCGGTCGGAGTAGGGATAGGCTGGAACAGTGTCGGGCTTTGTGGCCGAGGGGAATCACGGAGTGGGGAGCCTTCGGGGGAAGGTGAGGCATGTTGGCCATCCCTGGCGTCGGTCTCATGTGGTCGAGATGTCCCAATGTGACCGTTGCCGTTGGTGGGCGGAACAACGGAGGAGTTATGGACGGCGTCGTCATGGCGTGGGCTAGTCATGATTCAGAAGCGTTGAGGTGAAACTTTGGTTCTCTTCTCGGAGGAACGGGGAAGTTTATGTTCCCACAGACGGCGTCACTGATCTGACATAATCAGAAGGGAATCGCAGGACTGCCATGCGTGCTTGACTTAATGCTTGTCCACCGGTGTTGAAAAGGAGAAGGGGGTGTACCTGCAAGACACTCTGATGCCAAAGTAAGGAATTAGACAGAGTGAGAGAAAATACAGAAAGTAAGATGAGAATTGAATACCTGACCCTCTTGTGAAAGAAGGTATATATAGAGAGACCCTAGCGTAGGGCCAATTGTCATTTGAGTTGGGTTGGATGGCCAGGCCCAACCCAAGTGACTGTTAGGGCTTACGTGGTGTAGTGAAGACCAGAACGTGGTCTTTGCCCTAGTTCAAATGCTCCGTGGACTCCGGAGAGTGGGTTGACCTGCTCTTTCAGAGGCATACAGTTGGTTGATGACGTGTCCCCGTGGAGGGGAGCACATGGAGGACGTGTGAGGTGCACGTCTTTCTGCCCGACATGGGGAAGCGTCCTTCTCGACGGGGAATGCCTGGCCAATGGGAGCCTCGTGCTCGACACAGATGAGGAGAGCTCATTTGGGCCTTTCATCAAGCATAAGTGGGTCGGGCCTTCCCGGCCAAGCGGGGGCCCGGGCCAGAACACTTTCGATTCTAAGTCTGGTTGTAACTGGCAATCTTTGTTACATCTTCTGTGATTGTCGGTTGTTCCTATTTCCAGTAGTCACTGGCACCTTTTTTGAGATCCTTGGTTGTCACCAATTCCCTTATCCAAACCCAGTTGTTACTGGCATCTTTTACTTTTTTGGTTGTTACCAATTCCCCTAAAGTCTAGTTGTAACTAGCAATCTATAGTGGACAATCCAATAGTCATTGGCACTTATGCAGTTTCAAACTTTATTGACATTGTCTGTCAGGTAGTTACCATTATTACCCCGTGAGGCTAGTCGTTATTAATTCCTTAGTTCAATTAGTTATTCGGTGTTCACCAGCTTTTCCCCATGAAGTTTAGCCGTTGCTAGCTCCCCATAAAGTCTAGTGGCATTGGCATTGCTTAAACCCAATGGTTATTGGTATTATTGATTTGGTTGTTACCATATCCTATTTTGAAAGTACAGTGGTTCAGGCATTGCTTAAATCCAATTGTTATTGGTATTGTTGACCTGGTCATCACTATATCCTATTTTAAAATTCCAGTGGTTACTGTTATTGCTTGAAAATCCAATCGTTATTGGTATTGTAGATTTAGTCGTTACCAATCCCTAGAAAAGTCCAGCGATTGTTGGCATTGCTTAAACCCAATGATTATTGCTAGTGGAATACTTGATTATTACCAGCCCACCTTTTGAAGTTTAATCGTTACTAGTGTTTGTTTAAAGTCCAATGGTTATTGGCGATGTTCACCTAACCTTGTAATTTTAGGACAACTGGTTGTTACCAATATTCTTAGTGAGATCTTAGGATATTCGGTTGTTACTAGTATTCCCAATAAGTCCAGTTAGCTTGTTTTTATTTTTTCCTTCGGTCATTTCCTGAAGATCCCATTTAAACTCTTCACTATAAGGAAATTCTCCGTTTGGTTTAGTCCCCTTTGGAGTCTTATTTTGTCTTGTATTGTTTCTCTTGTTAGAGGTCAGCCTTTTATTCAGCTTGGTCCCCAAGCGAATAACGTGTTCCTTTCCGGTTTTATTCTCGGTAGAGATTCTTGTTCTGTGTTTCTGGTTTTCCCCAGTGGAGTTGTTTTGTTGTTTCTACCTCCATTTGGAAGTTCTTTCCTCTAGAGTATCATCCTGGTCATGTTTGAATTTGTGCCTGATCACTCTAGATTTCCCCAGTGTTTGTCGTCCCTAGTGAGTGGTTACTCGTTTGTGTTGGCCTTTTCTCTTTCTGTTTGTTGTTGTCGTCTGCATTTTGAAATTTTCATCATGAAGCGTCATTGTAGAGTTCATAGCATGTCAACACTTGCATAGCTTTGTCATCCTTAGCATATCAATGCATCTAAGGAAAAAAAATTTGGTTTGCTATACTTAAATACCTTTCACCTTGATTTTATGGAGATTGTCATCTCTCATGCCATCTGGTAAAGCTATTTAAATAGAGGCAACTGTCATACCCCAAATTTTGACCCCTATATTTCATCACTATTCTATGAGCATCAAGCATATTTACTAACCCTAACTATGTTTCAAGTTTGCTCTTGTGTGAGCTCCATCTGAATTAAGGTTTTGCACCTTCGAAATCAAGATGATTATTGCTTGATCAATCAAAATTTTGGATTGACCATCATCAAACCAAGTTTCCATACACTCAAGAGGCCTATATTCAACAAAAATCAAGTGCTAATTAATCCCACTACACGATCATTGAAGCCTAATTTCAGCTAACCCTAAATTAGGGTTTCATTAAGGAAAAGTCAATTGTGCCCTGATTTTGATCCAAGCATGATCCCAAGCCTTGGGAGATGATTCAAAATGCTCATATACATCCTTGGAGCCTATTCATGATGTTTGAAAAGCTCAAAGATGCAAGTTCATTGAAGATCATGCAGTTGAATTCATCTGATACAAGTTTCATTTGACAAAGTCAACCCTGTGATTTTTAGGGTTTTTGGTCCAAATTGAAGCATTCAAGCCAAATTTCATCAAGACATGTTTTATAAATGGATTTGAACATTAAAAATCAAGATTTGGGAGGTTTCTTGCAAAAGGGGTAAACTTGGATATTTGAATTTTTTCTAAGTGTGAGAAAAAACCCTAGTTTTGGTACCAACTTTGAAAGATCATAACTTTTAATCAACACATCCATTTGTTGAGTTCCAAAGGTCAATTTGTAGCTATCATCATGTACTATAAAAGTTTCCAACTTACCTATGGGAAAAAGAGGCTTAGATTTTGAGATATGGAGCTTCAAAGTTTGGAAGAATTTCAAAACACTTAGAAAAAATTTCAAGGCAGATTTTGATCATTAAATGCAATAATTTTTTGAGCTAGTTTTCATCATGATCCTTTTGGATTCAAGAATTTCATCAAACATGAAAGTTTCAGAGAATGTTTGGGGATTTCCAAAAGGTACAAGAACTCTTCAATCCCTTTTGCGAGCTAGGAGAATAAAAGCCATGGAGTTAGGGTTTTGAAACTTGAATTTTGAGGTTATGCACTTGATGAACTTGATGCAAATCCAATTCCATGCTATAAATATTTGTGTGTCATAAGCTATTACTTGTAAATCTTCACATGATCAGAAGATTACATGATTTTGGAGGCATTATGCATTAAATTAGGACATTAACCACTTGATCTTTCCATTTTTGCATAAAGGCATGACTTCCATTTTGGTAAAGGTGACTTTATGCATAAAGTCAGCTTCTTGAGTCTCTCCATTTTTCCTTATGCACTAAAAGTACTTTGTGGATCAGAAGCAACATCTCTATGCCTCCCAACCACCCTACAACAAGTTGTACTTGGCATTGGAACTCAAAATTCATGAAACTACACTTTAAATTTCAACCAAACCAAGTGAAGTTCAAGTTGCAAATTCTGACCAGAGCTTTTGTCCATTCTTTCTCTATAGAGGGACTCATAAGGCCTCAAAACACAACAAAAAAACCAGAGCAAATGTAACGCCCCGATTCTGATTTCCCATTTTGTTGAGTCTTTTTGATTTAATTGGGTGATTATTATTTTAAATTGTGTAATTGATGTGTTAATATGTTATTTTTGCATATTAGGCTATTTTTACCAATTTTGAGAGTTCGAGGAAAATAGATTGGAGGGTATTTTAGACAGTTCTTATTTAATGTTAAGTTGGATATTTTGTGAGAATATGAATTGATAGATAATTTTGAGAGAAGAAAATATAATAGAGAGAAATAGAATAGAAATATATATAAGAGAAAATGGAAAGAAAAGAGATAGAAAGGAAGAGAAAGAAAGAGGAAGAAGAGAAAGGAGAAGGAAAAGAGAGGAAAGCTTGGATTCATCAAGATCAACCCTTAGGAATCGATTTAATCGGGTAAGGGTGTGAAATCTTATTATCTTCTCAATGTGTATGATTATGCATGTGTTGTTTGGATTGTTTGGGTGTTTTTCTACATTTTCCATTCTAGGTCAGAAATGGTTTAATCGATAGAAACTGATGTTTTAACGATTAGAATCTGGAGCAAATGGTGTAGTTTAGTCGAGGAATGTTAGGCTAAGACCATGGAAACTTGTTGGAATTAAATCGGGAGATTTTGTGAAGTTTTGGATATTTTGGACAGTAGAGGATTTTGAGAAATCGCAGGACTCGCTAGGCAAGCAGCTAGCGAGCGAGCTAGCAAGTGGTTTGCTAGGCGAGCTGCTAGCGAGCCAGTAGCGAATGGTCCCAGACTTGGGCAGAACCCAATGATCCAATCTCGCTAGAGGCGAGTGAGGTAGCGAGTGTTCGCTAAGCCTTTGCTAAGCGAGCTGTGTAGCGAACACTTCCAGTAGCAAAAAGGCAGGCTTCGGTAGCATGTTCGCTAGGCGAGCCAATAGCGAATGTTCGCTATGCCTTCGCTAGGCGAGTGGACTAGCGAGCATGACAACATGTTTTATTTTGTTGTTTCCATCCAATGTTGATTCTTTGATTCTTCAACGCATAGCTTGTGTGTTGTTGGGTGATGTGATATGGATAGCCGTATGGCGTGATTCCTAGATTGTGGAATCGATTGTGAATCGTGGCCTTTTGGCAAATATATGCATTGTTTAAATTGATTAAAAATGCATGATGATTGGGATGGGGTTTGTTGCTGTTTGGCATAGTATTGTGAATGCATATTGATTGTATGCGATAGAATGTGATGAATGATGAATATATATTATGCAATATACATTGTGAATGTATACTGATTGTATGAGATTAGATGAGATGAAAATGCATGAAAACATTATGAATATGTATGAATTTCAAGAAGTGTATAGAGTCATTTTGCATGTGAAGCATCATGATATACATTCTTGTGCTGTGTGATTCTAATGAGAATCCGTTGTAACATCGTGTGCCATGGGAGGTGTGAGCGATGATTACAGATGGTTGTGTGCTATGAGGGGTGTGAGCAACCGGATTGTGAGCCCAAGGTGGGGTGTGAGGAATCGTATTGTGTGCCAGGTGGGGTGTGAGCAATCCATAACATTGCGTGCCTATGTGGGTGTGAGCAATCCATAACATTGCGTACCTATGTGGGTGTGAGCAATGGGTGAACATCGTGTACCCACGTGGGGTGTGAGCGATGGTTCCAATAAGTTCCTGAGTGAACTTGATGATGATTGAGTCGGTACCGCATTTACATCTGCATAGGGTCGTGAGTCAGTCTCTATGATTTGCATTTGTCATCCGTATAATGATGCATTGGTGAATAAACATGAATGTTTATGTTTATGTGAAATTATGAGAGTTATGGATATATGCATGATAATTATGCTTTGTGTTGTATATATATGTGTATATACACTTTATGATGAAATATGGTGAGAACGTGGAGCATGTATATTTTTATGTTATATATCTATATAATTGTATGCATTGATTATTATGATAATATTTCTTACCCTTCTGTTGTTTTATGATGCTCTATGAGGCATTGCAGAGTAGGTTCGCTGGAGTTCTTTTTGTGAAGCGTGTCTTCATTCTTTTGGTCGGTCGGCTCTGATATGTAGCACCGGGTAGCTAGGAGATATATGATTCTTTTGTAATGCATTGTATATGTATCTGGATGTTGAATGTTTATGAAAACATGTTTTATGATGATTGAATCATGATGGGTGATGTATATATGCTTATACGTTTGATGATTAATCAATGTTTAGATTTTCCGCTTTTATTCTAAATATTGAGATGTGGGTGTAAGGACTAAGTTCCTCTGTTGCAAGTTACCCCACTGTTGCATATCTTTGTGAGCAGGTATTGTATGTTTTAATTTCACGTATAATGTGACATGCCTCTTTTATACCGTGATTGTATCTTATGTGATTATTTGGGGGTATAGAAAGGGGGTGTTACAGCAAACATCCCTCAAACCTCCCAAACTCATCATCTTGCAAACCAAACCCTTCTTTGTACCAAGAAACTCAACCTTGCACAAACACAACTAGTTTCACTTCCACACCTCAAACCACCAAACCAATTGTCCTAAAACACTAAAAAAAACACATTTTGAAGGTGTCTAAACCTTCATCTCCATCTAAAACCTACTAGAACAAAAAGTCAACCCTCAAAACCAAGTTTTGTTGAATTTCTGCATCTTCTAAGCCAAGTATTTATTATGACCAGTTTCAATCACTCAAACCACTCAAATACCTTCCATAAATCACCCCTAAACTATTCCAAACCTTGCTTGGCATTTGTAACTTCATTTACTTGAAGTTCCATTTTGGCACTTTTCACACATTTGCAAGAAGGAAGGTACATTATGTTCCAAGGGATTTCAAGGGCTCCTCAGCATCCCAAAACTTCCTTAGAGGTGTATTGAAGCTATCCAAATTATCAAAGTGTAGTTGTAACATCTTTGGAAGATTTTCAAGAATTTCTTCAAGTGGTAAGTTTACTAAAATCTTGAACTCTCCAAACCATGCCATATCTTGATGTACATTGAACATGAACTTGTTTATTATGATGTATATGATGTTTTTGATCCATCAGTTGTTGCTTACCATGACTGTATATGACTGCACCATAGAAATTGAAAATGTAAGATTGTTGAGGTTTTTATGTCTTGTTTTTATTTTGAAGCATCTTTAGACAAAACTAATGGTACCACTAAATTCCTTGTGAAAAATCACGCAAGTTTGGTTTTTACATCATTAAGTTTCATGGATCATTAAGAGAGTTAGAGTGGTTCTTGCAAATGAAGTTGTTGAGGTTGATGATGCAACTATGGTGCACTAAGGCGGGTTTTTAGCTCCACTTGGTTTATATTTTATTTGGTGGGGGTGATACAATGGATGTATCACCACCCCAGTGGCAGAGGCTTGCGTGTATATATGTGTGTGACTGAAAGAATTGGGGTTTGGATCCCCCTCGCCCCAGTTCTTTTTATTTCTTTCCACCTTCAAGTAACTTTCATATATTATATCATGATTCCACCCTTATTATCACATGCATGTTAGTTCAGCTGACTATGTTTTGTGATGTGAACCAACCTGGCTTGGGTTCAACACCCACCAAGGCCATTTCTTTTTTTAATACTTATTTTTGTTTATTTTCTTCATAATTTCAAACTTTTACAACTTCTTCATTTTAAATCATTTTTGACCCATTATTTTTGCAAAATGCTCATGATGATGTATATTTTCTGTTTGTGAAAAGAAAATACCAAAAATATTTATTTTTATGGTACTTAGTCATGTTTAAATTGAATGATTTTTTTAGGGTTTCTTAAGACTTCTTTTGTTTCCTTTGAATGATCCCTTAATTTTATTTGTGCCCATGGACTTGTATGAACCTTGTGTAAACCTTATATGACGTTGTAACATTGTATGCCTTTGATTCACTTTAATTATCATGCTTGTTTCAATATTGTTTACATGTAAATGTATTGAAAATTTTCTTTTGTTCATACCATTGAAAATTTGGATGTTACCTTGCTATAAACATGTAATCTTCCTCCATATTTGTGTAAAATATTGATGTATACATGTGGTTTATGCTTGCCATATCATGTTGAAGTGTTTCCTAAATGATTTTATGCCTTAAATTGTAATCTTAGGATACATGTTTGTATGAGAGAACCTTGTGATGTTATCTCCTTCCTCAAAGCCATGATTGAACCCTAATTTACATGTTGGTTGTTACCTACTTGTCATGGATTATCCAAGCTTGTACCATGCTTATTTGTTCCATCAATGTCTCATTTTTTTCATATAATCTTATACATGGGTGTTTATGTGAATCTTTGTAAAGTTTCCACTTTGTTCAAAACCATGTTTGAAACCCTAATGCATACTTTCCTAAATTTTGACACTTAATTTGTATTCATGATGTTTTAGTATTGTTAGAACTATATTTCATGATTATTTATATTTTTTAATATCTATGGTTACCTTTGTTTGTAACCATTTGATTCTAAACTTCTTTAAATGAATGTTTGGTTGTTATCTTGTCTTCTGTTAATGTTATCAACCTTTACTTGATATTGTCACATACTTGCCCTTATCTTCTTAGTTGTTACCATGATCATATGTTTTCATCATGCTTGAATGAATATATCCTTGAAGTGTACTTGAATATTACCTTTTATATGTTACCTCTTAAACTTTATTAAGTTTTCCTCAAGTGATGTAGCTTGTTAGCTCTCATCAAAGAGTTGCATTTTTTCCTTAGTCCAAAGGAAAGTATCTCTGTTGACTTAATGTCATAGATAACTTATTTGTTACTATCCCTTGACCTTGTTAGAGTCATTGGGTTCTTCAACTAAGCCTTAAGTTAGAACCTATATCCCTTTGGCTTTGTTAAAATTAAGACTTTAGCATACCTTATTAGTAGTCCTACAACTTAGAACTTAGGTCTAGAGTTTGTTAACTCTAGGTGTGTACCATTGTTATGTGTACTCACTTTCCCCTTTGACTTTTGTTAAAGTTAGTCTCTAGTTAGGTCTTTCAACTTAGAGTTAGAGAGTTTTTTTTTAACTTTATGTAAGTATCATTGTTATGGATACTTATTCCCTTGGAACCTTGATCACAGTTAAGAGTTCCTCAACCCTAGTTAGGTGAACTACGATTGCTTTGATTTCATCCTTGTTAGGATACGTAGGCACGAGATGAGACGTCTTGGCGAGCATACCTAGTGTATATACTCATAGGTATTTACCTTTAGCACCTTTACCTTAGCAGATAACCATTAGCAAGCAAACATTAGCAATAACACAAATACCTAATAAGAGGTTTCTTTAGAGTACACAGATATTTAGGATGATAACACCTTCCTTAGGTATAACCAACCCGAATCTCGCAATCTCTTAACTTCATTGTTATGTAGCACACTTAGGGTTTTTTTATCTTTACTTTTTCCTTTGAATAAATCAAAGCTCGGTGGTGAAATTCAATGATTTGTGATTCAAGTTAATCAATAGCTTGATATCTGATTCTACCCGCAACACATACTTTACACTACCAATGGCTCAAAGCATCAAACCTCAACCTAAAATAAGACAACACAAAAGCATGATTCCTAGCATAAAACTTGGCAATTTATCATACACTGTTTTTTAAATTAATCAAGTCTTAGAAATCCAACGAAAAGTTCTAAAGCACCTGATCCTAAAGAACCAAATTAACCTCGACCCCATAATAACTGAAGAATTCTCTTAATTTTTGTTTGAGTAGGTTGTCCATTGGTAGCTGCCATAGCTACAACTAATTCTTCAACCTGTTTTAATTAATAGAAACACAATAACACATCAAAATAGATAGCAAGAAACTAAGATTGATATTAGAAATAAATCTTAAACACATAAATGATAAATTTAAATATGTATTTTAAAATACATCTTAGACAAAGATTTACTGGATAAGATACAAAAAGAAATGGGGTTTTGAACTCAGATCTACATAAAGTGATTAAACAAATATATGAAAAACATATTTTAGGAGAGAAATGCAGAAAATTGAGGACATACAAACAAAGACTTGGAACCCAAAATAGTTGATTCACCTGTCATACAAAATATTAACAAAAAGAACATTCAAAAACTCAACAGACTAATCTCTAAGTCATAATAGGTTAGCTTACCCCCATAATAGTATGCAACAAAGTACATATGGAACAAAACTCGCATTTGGATTAAATTTATTGGGTCCGTCGTTAGCAAGACCATGTCCACTATGTTACATAGAATTATATTATAAGAATCAATCAATAGACTACAATTCCAACAAAAACAAACATCTATTTTGAAAGTAGCAAAGGGAGAATCGAAGACGAAGGAGAAAGGGGGGCGACAGAGATCTAGGGCTTTGAGGGGAAAGAGAGACGGGAGAAAACGGAAATAGAAGTATATTAATGAACATAAAGAAACATACATTTGCTGTCTAAAAAATGTTCTGATTTCTTGGTGATTTCGTGGCTCCCGTGTCTACTACTAGAGATACTTGTGCAATGTTGAAGTGGAAGATGGAAAAACTTTGAAGGAGGTACAACAAATGAGACAGAATGAGACGAAATAGAGTGAGAAAGGAATAATAGGTTTAGTGTGTGATATGGTTTATGTTGGAACGAGAGAATTTTGTTTAAGGAAGTCAATTGTTGATGGACATTTGGCAGGAAGGGAGGGGCTTAGTTTGGATTTATTGTAATATTTTGTTATTTATCAAAGTGTTCAAAATGTAGTGCAAAATAAAATGGTTAAAAGGGAAATATGGTAAAGGCATGCAATCAACTTTTGAAGGGTTGATAGTTGATAATAATAATAATTTATACAATTTTACATAATTTTACGAAATAACATTACATCATACATAACATTATTATTTTTTAATATTTTACAAAAAAACATTATTTTACGACTTTATATTTTTAAAGTGTGGGTGTGTGATAAATGATGAAGATTTGAGTCTTGAATATGCTCATTTTAAGATTTCAAGTTTGAACTTTGATAGATGCAAATTATTTATAAAAATACTTTATATTTTTAAAAAAGATAAATTATATTAAATAATTAGAGAAAAAATGTAAAGAATAATTCTAAAAGAAGTTGTCAAGAGAAAAAAAATAAAAATAAAAATTTCAAGAATGAAAGAACCTAATAGTACACACACCCAAAGAATTCAATTGGGTCTTCAAATGAATTCCATAATTTTTTTATAATATTACGCACCTTCTAATTATTTAAATAACTCATCTATATTTATTAAATATCTATATAATTTTATCTAAAATTTTTAAATAGGTCTCATTAAACACTACAATATACCATAAATTAATTTTATATTCATATTTCTAAGTCAAATTTTAGTGTAGGAGCATTGATCAACGTTTTCAACCTAAAGCATGACGCACTAACATGAATATCTATAGTATGTTGACACAATGGCTATGGGATTCGTGAAAGAACGTTTACTCACCACCAATATGTCTGTTGGAAGAGTATCCATATCCATCATACTCATTTAAGTTTTTTAAATGGGTCCCATTCAGTTTGCTATATTATATTACACTTTTAAATTATTTAAACAATTCATCTATAATTTTCAAATATCCATTTAACACATTAAAAAATATAAAATGGGTCCCACTAAACTCCATAATTTACATCCATATATTTATTGGCAGTTGAAGAATAATATTTTATCTTAATTAAATAGGAAGTAATAGAATAAAACACTCATACAAGTAACAACGTGTGCAAATGAAACAACATTTTTTTCTATTAAATATCCATTATATTCAGACATAATGGCTTAAAAATTGTGTAGACACGACTTGAGTTCCACCTATATTTATGCTCTAAGCCAATTTAATGGGTTACACCACCATGCAATAATTTTCACTTTATTTAAATTTTAGGATGTTGAAGATTCTTTTTGGCTAAAATGTTGATTATTTCGAAGGGTTTTATGGGAGGATCTTCAGGATATTAGTGTTAACATGAGAGAGTCGTGGCTTGTGGCAGGCGATATGAACGATATTGCTTTTGATCGCGAAAAGAAAGGGGGAGCTACTATTTGTCAAAACAAGTGTAAGAAGTTCATAGATTGGATTGACAAGTGTGGTTTGATTGATTTGGGAGCTGTAGGGGCTAGGTTTACGTGGAAGGGTCCGATCTATAATGATGGTCAACTTATATATGAGAGACTTGATAGAGCTCTTTTCAATGAGAATTGTAGAATCTACTTTCGTGATGGTTTTGTTTAAGTTCTTCCTTGCCTAGATTTCTCAGATCATCATCCTATCCTAATATGTCCTCAAGGAAATATTACAAAGTATAGTCAATCGTGCTTTAGATTTGAGAGTGTGTGAATGGTAGAGAGATATTATCACAACATGGTTGAAGCTTTTTGGAAAGAGAATATGCCTTTAACTAATAATCTGGTGAATGTCATGGAGGGGGCAAAGGAGTGGAAGATGTCAACACTGTCTGAAGTCACAAGGAGGAAGAGAGAGATTATGAGAAGGTTGGAAGGGATTCAAAAGGTGTTGTATAGGAGAACGCATGTTGGTGGCCTGCATCGAATAGAACAAGAACTTTAAAATGAAATGAATGAGATGTTTAAGAAAGAAGAATTGATGTGGTTCCAAAGATCTAGATTCAAGTGGCTTATTGATGATGATCGTAATACTAAGTATTATCATATTAAGACGGTTCAACGCAAAAGGAGAAATAAGATTGTAATGATTAAGAATAGTGGTAGACAATGGGTAGAAGATGAAGACAAGGTTTATCAACTATTCATTGATCATTACAAGAGGATTTTTGACCTGAAGGAGATAGGGCAGCCTTGGGAGTAAACTAAATTCACGTTTCCAATGATCGATCAAGCTAAGTTGGTTAATCTCGGAGATAGCATTACCGAGGAGGATATAAAACATGCTTTGTTCTACACGGCTCCTTAGAAAGCGTCGGGGCCGGACGGATTCCTTACCGGTTTTTACCAAAAATCATGGAACATTGTTGGAGGTTCTGTTTGTAAGTATATCAAGGAGGTGTGGGACAGTCCTAGTAGGTTGGTAGACATAAACAAAACTGACATTTATCTTATTCTTAAGAAGGAGCATCCAATGTTTGTTAACAAATTTAGACCAATTTCATTGTGTAATGCCATTTACAAGTTGATTAGTAAGGTTGTAGTGGAATGACTTAAGACATGCATTGCTTCAATTGTATCACCTTATCAGTCAGGTTTTGTTTTAGGTAGAAGCATCCATGAAAACATAATTGTGGCACAAGAAGTCATACACAATATGGACAAATCAAAGAGTAGGAAAGACCACTTTGCTATTAAAGTTGATTTATCCAAAGCTTATGATAGATTAAACTAGGAGTTCATATGGTGGATTCTGGAGGAAATTATGCTCCATACGAAGATGATCAATTTAATCATGCATAAAGTTACGAGTGTTGAGACGAACATTAAGTGGAATGGCGTGCAGTCAGAACTCTTCAGGCCTATGAGAGGGATCCGACAAGGAGATCCCATCTCCCCCTGTTTATTTGTGCTTTGCGTGGACAAATTGTCTCATATCATCATGCAAGCAGTGGAGGACGATGAATGGAAAGCGATGAAGGTTAGCAAACATGGGCCAACAGTGTCCAATCTCATGTTTGTTGACGATTTATTGTTGTTTGGGGAAGCGACAACCAAGAAGGTAAGATGTGTCATGAGGAGTTTGGAAAAGTTATGTGCTTTGTCTGGTGAAGAAGTTAGTCAAGATAAAACGCGAGTTTTCTTTTCAAAACAAGTTAACAAGAATATGAAGGAGCAGTTACTTCATATGTTGGGTTTCAAGGAAACAAATTTGTTGGGGAAGCATCTGGGTGTTCCGTTGACCGGTAAAGCTCCGAAACGAGAAAATTATCATTATATCATTGATCAAGTTAGTGAGAAGCTTAGGATGTGGAAAGGCAACAATTTAGCTTTTGTTGGTAGAGTGACTCTTACCAAGAGCATTGTCGAAGCTATCCCTATTTATCCAATGATGACTACCATGTTACATATGACTTGCATTAAGGAAATTCAGAAGATTCAATGATGATTTATATGGGGGGATACTGATGTAAAAAAGAAATTTCATGCAGTAAATTGGAAAACGGTTACTCGACCGAAGGAGGAAGGAGGCTTAGGAATAAGGAGCTTAGATATTATTAACAAGGCTTGCCTTTCAAAGATAGCGTGGAAGCTGCATAATAGAGTTGATGATCTTTGGTACCAAATTATGAGAGGTAAGTATGACAGAAGCAGGGACAATTTCACATTGATTGCGAAGCCTACAAATTCATCGTTATGGAGGAATGTTGCAAAGTTATGGCCTAGAGTTGAGGAGCGTTCCTTGTGGTAGGTAGGAGATGGAAAAATGGTAGGCGCTTGGATTTCAAAGTGGCTTGGGCAGGACATTAAAATCATTAAGAAAAATGTTAACATTCTGATCCATTTGCAGTCTGCCAAGTAGGGGTGGCAAAATGGATGGATTAGATGGATATGGATTGAATTGTTAATGGACAGATTAAAACAATCCATTAGTCCATTAACAATCCACTAAAATTTTCTTAAAATTATCCAATCCAATCCATCAATTAAGAATAAAATCCATTCAATCCATTCATTAACATATTTTTAATGCATGGATATCCATCCATCCAACTTTTTTTTTTATTTCGTAAAAATAAATATATTTTTTATTTTTGAAAAATTCATTTTTTGTTTAAAAAAAATTGATATTTTAATTTTTGAAAAATATTGATTTTTTTTTCAAAAAAAAAAGTTAGTTTTTTTATTAAAAAAATTAGTTTTTTTTTCGAAAAACAAATCAGTTTTTTATTTTGAAAAAAATCCGACTTTTTTCGAAAAAAATCTTTTTTTTTCGAAAAAAATTCGATTTTTTTTTAAAAAATTACAGTTTTTTAATTATTTTAAAAATATATATATATATATTAAATTATTTTTAAAAAAATAAATATAACGAAAATAAAAATAATTCATTGGATCCTTGAAATATGTTGGATGGATTAAATTCATCTATGCATATAAATGGATGGATTTAATCCAATCCATTAACTTATTTTTTATGTGGTGGATGGATTGGATGGATTGGATGAATTTTGTCTTAATGGATATAATTGTCACCTCTACTGCCAAGGTTGTTGAATTGTTGAATGATAATGGCGGCTGGGACCAGGAATAGTTAAATAGTTGGATTCCATACCACATAACTAGCAATATATGTGGTATGAGGCCTCCAACGGAAGAAGCGAGAAGTGATTATTGCATCGTTTTTTGAGCTAAGGGCCAACAGTTCACGTTTGCACATATGTATGACAAATTGGATGAGGAAATTATAATGGAAAAGAAAGAAATTTAGAAGGAGTTTTGGAAGCTAGAAGTCCAAGAAAGACATAGGAGTTTTATTTGGATTCTTATCCATGATGGACTTCTCACTAATAACAAGAAAAGAAAGATGGGAATGGGCAGTGCAATGTGTAGATTTTGCGGAGATGAAGAAGAAGACATGTTTCATGTTCTAAGAGATTGTCCGCTGACTATGCCTCTTTGGCTATCGGCGGTGCACACTAATATGCAATTGTTTTTCTTTGCAGGTGACCTTGATAATTGGCTTGAAGATAACATAAAATATAATATGGGATGGAATTCTAATGAGTAGTGACAATCCTTTTGGGCTACTGCTTGTTATCAGTTATGGTGCTGGCATAATAAATAAATTCATGAGGAAGGATATTCTCGACCACCAAACCTGATGCATGTAATTAACAGACATGTCCAGGAATACAAGCATGGTCAACTTTATAATATAATTACTAGTAATCACCATAGGGAATTGATTCATATCAAATGGGATGCTCCTTCGCCGGGGAGAGTTAAATTGAATTAAGATGGTGCAAGAGATATTATAGGCTTAACGAGGTGCAGAGATGTTGTGAGAGGTAATGAAGGAGAATGACTAGGTGAATTCTCAAAGTCCCTAGGAGTGGGAGATACATATATTGTAGTTGTGGGGGTTTTGGAAGGTTTCCCGCTTGTGATAGATTTGGGGTGTAATAAAATAGATATTTATGTTGATGCCCATCAAGTTCCGTATGATAATAATAATTATTATTCTAGCAATTTATTGGGGGTGAAAATCAATCAAAAAGACAAAGTCTCTTTTTTGTGAAGGTAATGATATTAAAGTTTTGTAAGTCTGTTGTGAGACAAATCTGTGTGCAGATGCACTAGCCAAGATGAGAAATCAATTAGCTAATGGCATTTATTTTTTCAGATCGTGTCCTTTAACTATAGAATCTTTGTATGAAAAAGATTTAGTTGGGTCTTCTTTCCTTAGAGTTGTTTTTGTTTAGTTTTTATTTTTGGGCTTATCCCCTCCCTTATATAAAAAAATGTTAATTATTTTCTTATTTCCACAAATCATGCCAAAACAATAACTTTAAAAATATTCTCACTCATCTCTATTACAAGAGACTAGGTCACTATTAAAATATATTATTATTGTTATTAGAATATTATTATTATTAAAATATTATAGGATCATATATATATATATATATATATATATATATATATATATATATATATATATATATATATATATATATATATATATATATATATATATATATATAGAGAGAGAGAGAGAGAGAGAGAGAGAGAGAGAGGGGGGGGAGGGAGGGAGAGAGAGAGGGGGGGAGGGGTACTCTGCTTTTACAAATTCATATTTTCAATCAAAACAACTAATATCTCCTAAAATAGAAAGTCTAGAAAGTCTCCCTACAAAATAAAAAATAAATACACACAAAATACAAATAATATGTTGAAAAAGAAAAACATAAATCTTAAATTCCTAACTATGTAGAAGAATAGAAGACTGATATGATAATGCTAAGCTCTTTATCCTTTCTCTAATGGATTCCCTTTCTCTTCTCCTCTCTTATCCAAAACTCTCCACCACAAAGTCCTTCTCCTTTCTCTCAAACCCTAATTCACCCCTCTCTGCATCTCTCCCCCAATCTCACATTTCACCTCCCACCAAAAAACCCCAAATTCCATCCCTCAAACCCCATTCTCCAATCTCACTTCAAAATCCCCTCACAAAATCATGCTTTTCCCTCGCTACTATCAACCTTCTCGCTCCACTCCAATCCCTCGCCGTCGAACCCACTTTACTCGAATCAGACGCAGGCAGAATCAACTTGGAAACAATTCTTGTCTCCATTGATGATTTCTTCAACCGATATCCATTTTTTGTTGCTGCATGTAGCTTGGTTTATCTCGTTGGTATCCCTTTAGCAGAAGAGTATTTCAGAAAGTATAAGTTTGTGTCAGCTATTGACGCTTTCAGGAAGCTCCGGGATGAACCGGATTCGCAGTTGTTGGATATCAGGGATAGGAAGAATGTGAAGTTTCTTCGGTCGCCTAATTTGATGATGTTGAAGAAGGAAGTGGTGCAGGTTGAGTTTAACGAGGGGAATGAAGATGTGTTTGTGAAGAAAGTTTTGGAGAGGTTCGAGGATGCTTCGAATACTGTTGTCTTTATTTTGGATAGGTAAAGTAGGGAGAAAAAGAAAGAGAAACTTTTTTGCAGTAATTTTAAAGCAATGTGTATCTTGATGAAACTGAAATTTGCACTTTTTTTAACCATTTAGTATAAAAGTGTGAAATTTCTCACTTGTTACTCTTTTGAATGTAAGGTAGTTTCGACGGTAATTCCTTGAAAGTTGCTGAATTGTTATTCAAGAATGGTTTCAAAGAGGCCTATGCAATCAAAGGTGGAGTTAGAGGCCAGCAAGGGTGGATGGTATGGACGGGAATGATGTGTCTGGTTGTGAAAATTTGTTTGAAGTAAGGAATATATTTCTTATGTTGGGTCTTTGTTGTTGCAGGATATACAGGATACTCTTTTGCCCCCTCCTGTGCATATAAAACGGAGGAAAAAGACTAAAGTGCCACAAGAGCTCGGTACAAATGGAAACGGATCCATTCAGCAAAATGATAGTGATAATGAAAGTGTGTTATCCTCAGATATCCCGGAAGTTGGAAACCAAGAGACAGAAAATGGTCATGTGAAAAGGTCTGTTGAGTCCAAGCCGAAAATGAAACTTGGATCGGTAGTTTCCTATTCTCCCTATCCCAACGTATGTTACTCTCAACTCTCTATGTCTTTTGCTCTCATTTCCTTTTCAACTGTGACTCTTGTATGTAGAAGTGCATGTTCGATGGTTTAAGCAGAAATAGCAATTAGTTAATATTGATTTTTGAATTATTATGTAATAGAACTAACAGACAAGGAGGAAAAGAGAAAGTGTAGAATCATACTTGGGGTCACACTCAGAATATCAATATTCAGGCCATATTAGTACTGTGATTTGTTTGTCCCTAGATATACCAGGTTTGAATAATACGCAGCATATGTAGGAGTGGTTTCTTTAGCACTCTAGTTCTACCTTGTGGAGCATGACCTTAGAGCATGTTTGGTTGAATTCGGGAGGGAATGATAATGAGACTTAAAATGACTGATTCCCATTTCATTCCATATTTGGTTAGGTTATTGGAATGGGATGTGAACTTTACTGTTGTAGGAATGTAAAAATTTAAAACAAAAGAGACTGAAGTATATAACCTAGAAAACTCACATTACCAAAGTTTATCCTGGCTCCTAGAGGTTAGCGAAATAGCATCCTTTCAGGAATTATAATCTCTAGGTGCACCTCTGCTCTTTCCTTTTGGATCCTAAGCATGTCGTTAACCCTCTAACTGATAGTACTCTTATTACCATTTGAGAGCAAACAAATTTAAAATGAAGTTGCACCTGCATCAATTGTGCTATAACTCATTGGTAGAGGGACATAGGCAGTTTTTATTTTGTGAAATGGTCAATGTTAGTTTTGTTAGTTTTTATACTGAGGGTAGGAAGAACATTGTTTTTCCTATAGTTTGATATCAATTATAGAAAACCTTGTTGGATATGAAAAGAAAGTAATGGCTTTAAAAAAAGAAAGAAAGTAATGACTTGCTTGCTATTAACTTGTTTCTGTAATTCCCTCACTACCTGAAAGCTTTAGGTGTTTAGGATTCTGATTCACTTCATGTACAGTTATTTATTATGCAATATCTATCACACTTTTAGATAGAAGTTTTGAATCTTGATAGTAATTGTATTTTAAGAAATCGTTTACATATGTGTAAAACTACTTTATCTCGAGTGAAGTCATTATAAAATACAAGAATTGTTAAATATGTTTTTAGTCCATAAACTTGTTCGTACTAATGGTAAGTTATCTCACATAAGATTTAAATAAATTTAATGACCGAGGATGGAGATGTATATTTTAGATTCCTACTTGGCCAATTTGGTTTTATGTCTAGGAGGTCGATCATGGAAGCGATCTATTTACTACGACGTGTGATGGAGTAGAATCAGATGGATAAAAGAGACTTGCACATAGTTTTCATTGATTTGGAGAAGGCGTATTATAGAGGGCCTAGAGATTTCTTGTTGAAAGTCCTAGAGATGAAAGGAGTTAGGATTGTATATTCTAACTATTTAAGATATGTATGAAGAGGTATTGACTAGTGTGAGGACACAGGATGTAGACACGTGCGATTTTTACATAACAATAGGATTGCACCGAGATTCAACCATAAATCCTTACCTTTTTGCTTTAATTTTGGATGTATTTATGAAATATTGAAGAGCTAGCATCAAAATGTAAGCATTTTGCAGATGATATAGTTCTATTTGGAGAGTCGAGGGAGGAATTAAATGGGAGGTTGGAGACAAGTCTTGGAAGATATGGCTTTCGCCTGAGTAGAAGTAAGAGGAAGTATATGGAATCTAAATTTAGCAATTGACTACGCATTTCGAGCTTAGAAGTAAAAATTGGAGACCATATCATACCATGAGTTATACAATTTAAATATCTTGGGTACATATAGTACAAAATGATGAAGAAATAGAAGGCGATGTTAACCATCAAATTCCAGTTGGGTGGTTGAAATGGAGGAAGATCTCGGGTGTTCTATGTTATATGAAAGTACCACTCAAATTGAAGGAAATTTTTTATCGGGCAACTGTAAGACTGATGATATTGTACGTGACATTCTTAGGCTGTAATTGTAAAGAACCAATACGAAAAAAAAGTAAGTGCAGTAGATATGAGGATGTTGCGTTTGATACATGGTAATACTGGATGAGATAGAATTATAAATGACAACATTAGATAGAGAGGGTTAAGGTAACACCTATAGTTAGAAAGATATGAAAATTAGGCTTAGGTAGTTTGTTCATATAGAGAGAGAGGATTTGGGGATTATATAGCAAGGAGAGTAAGTTGGATGTAGAGTAGCCAAAGAGGAAGGTTAGAAAAACGCCAAGTTAGTTGGATAGAAACATGTTTTTTTTAGAAAACTATTATGACGTAGTTTGATTCACGTAGTCAATTCCACTTAGTAAGGTTTTATTGTCATTATTTTGTCAATATAATGAATTTGATCAATTTTATCAAACTAAATTTTTACTCGTGATTCTAAAACATAAAAAAGAACCACACTGCAGCGAACATCTATGTTTACGCTGTTTCCTCTTACTGCTTTCTTTCGTTTGAACTTATAGGATTCTATTCTTTGTTAAAATAATAACTCTTTCATCATTTTTCTTTTTCTTTGCAGTATCCAGATTTAAAGCCCCCATCATCTCCAACTCCATCAAAGCCACAATGATGATGCTAGCTATACCAAATTCAACCGGAATCTTTGGAGAAAAAATATAGGAATCGTGAAAGTCTTTCAATTACCATCTTAATCACTCACCTCTTACTCCAAAGTCTTTCGATTACCATCGTATCTCATTGAATCTCATCTTGCATTTTGTAAATCAATTACAATCCTTTGCATTTTAGGGATGAATTTGAAGAACAAATGATGACACACTCCTTATTTTCTAACATTTTTGATGAATTTATTTTCATCAATTCTTTATAGAGTTGGTTTGTTAGATTTGAGTTTTCCAGTAAGTTTACACTTGCATATTGATTTTTTTTTTATCAAAATTTTAAATTTTGCTTGCTCAGTGATGTTTTTTAGTTACATGTGTTTACCATAGTATGAGTATCAAATTTGCTAAACTTGTTAATTATTTAATATGATGATTACTTTGGGTAAAATGATTTGGGATTGATTAAAATATTTCTAAAGCAAAACTTAGGACTAAGATTTCTGTCTTCAACTCGTTCACGCAGACTCGCATTTTTCTCTATTACGAGAATTTATGCTTTGCAGTAACGAATAAATAAAAGTAATCATAGCTCCTTTCAAACAACGAATGAACTTTTTTTAAATCAATGAACTACTTACTTTTTTTAATGCAATTCATTCTTTCAGGATCGTTTAAGATTTACTATTTTTTAGTTTTACCATAGACACTTTTGTAGCCTCAATTTAACCATTTGACCTTTTAGAGTTTAGATATCAGTCTTACCCATATATATATATATATATATATATATATATATATATATATATATATATATATATATATATATATATATATATATATATATATATATATATTATAACAATAAAAATTACATTTGAACTATTTGTCCAAGCTCGCCAAAACCTCCTCCAATATAAAGTTTGAGTTTCTCCAAATAAAGGATTTTTGGTGTTATTAACAAACACAAACCATCCAAAACCATCCCAACCAAAATTCTTCTATTATTTTCACTCAATTTTTTCTATTTTTCAAAGTCCTTCCCCCCTTTCGCCCTATAAACTCTCAAACAAAGCCTAAGAAAAAAAGTAAGCTCAATTTAATTCTTTCCAGTCAAAAAGTTTTTTTATATAATAAAAATAACGTAGGGTATAAAATATGATAGATTGCATGGTAAGAAAAAATATAATCGCCCTGTTTTTAAATGCAAGTTTTGTAATTAGCTTGACCATCTTGAGTCGTTATGTTTTGCTAAATTAAAAGGGTTGAAAGGGAATACCCCAGACCTCTTAAAGTAACTAACCCACCATGAGCAAAAAATATTTAGATACCATAGGTGAAAACCTAATTATGTTTAGCAATGATTGCTTTGCAGCTTTAAAGGCGCATATTGCAATCTGGATAAAGTTATGCAAAGCATGCATATACAACGAGTGTACAAGAGTTGTTGTTCCTGTTGATGTCTAACCATAGTGTTGTGGGCATTGAAGGTAGTGTGAAAGCCCCCTGAGTCTTTTTTAAGTGATAAGAGTATGTTAAGTTATAAGACTAATTCTTGAATTTACTAAGGCAAATTACACACACACACACACACACACACACACACTTTAAACCCTTTTAACAGCCTATCGCTTTTTAAGAAAATCACCAAAAGCCTATCTCAACAAAACAACAACAAACAATCACTAGAATCAGAAACAACTAACAAAAATCAAACTGATGACCCAAACCGGTCAATTGAAAGTATGACAGTCAATCACCCGTCATGACAACTTGACACCCTTCCCTCACATAAATTCGTCATCCTGTTGACGCCCGAGCAAGAAGCCTGTGTCGGGGACCGTAACGATCTCTTTGTCACCTCCCCTGTTTGCAAAGATGGGTTACCCGTCACCGCTGTGCATAAGGCATAACTACATTTCTCCACCATGGGATCACTTCTAAAGCGCCTAGTTCAATCCCCAAACACTCAAATCAAACAAAAAAACATCATACATATTTATTCAATGTTTAATACATCATTTGCACACATATTTACCCATTTATTCCATAGATTTCCACAGAATCAATTCACATGTTTATCATATTAGGCATAGCAACATGAACAATTATATATGTGTGTGTGTGTGCGCGCGCGCGTGTTTGTGTATGCGCGTGCGTGCGTGAGTGTGTGCAAATTTTTATAAAATTATAGAAAATTATAACAATAATATTTGTAGCCCCTTTAAATTTTTAAACAAAATTCGCCACTGCCAATAAGGAATGTGTTTGCCTAAGGAAATTATGATTTCTCTTGTTGCTATTGGACGTCTTATGCTTCGAAGACCAAACACGTTTAATAGGAAAATATTATTATATTGCTAATTTAAAAATGAAAATGAATAGTCATAATAATACTGTTGATGTTGGTAATTTACCATATTATAAGATTGAGATGCCGAGAAAATCTGTGAGATTTTCCAAGTCTGACATTTCAAACTCCTCACTTAGGTCATGTTTGAAATCTTCGATCTCCTTTTTGCAACTTCCTGTTATCAACATGTCATCGACATAGATACATAGTATAAGCAATTAACTATTGCTTCTTCTTACATAAACTCCATGTTCAGTTGTGCACTTCACAAATTTCTTCTCCCTTAGAAAGTTATATATCTTCTTATTCCAAGCTCTTGGAGCTTGCTTAAGTCCATACAAGGCTTTATGCAGCTTGTACGCATTTCTTTCTTCGCCTTGTTTCACAAATCTATCTGGTTGTGCAACATAAACTTCTTTATTTAAGGGGCCATTCAGGAATGCATATTTCACATTCATTTAACATACATGCTAGTTATTCATGTTTTCTAGACCAACAACCAACCTGATTGTTTTGATCCTAGCAACGGTTGCAAAGACTTCGTCGAAGTCAATTCCTTATTTTTGAAGAAATCCTTTCGCCACAAGTCTCGCCTTGTGTCGAGTTACTTCTCCTTTAGGATTCAGCTTCACATTGTATACTCATTTCACATCAATTGCCTTCTTGCCTTGAGGCAATTAGACAGATGACCAAGTGTTGTTGACTTCAATAGACTCTAGTTCCTCATTTATTGCTTTCACTCACTTCGAATCTTTCAATGCCTCAGCTGGATTGACTGATTTGACGTCTGCATAGAAAGCATAGTGTACCAAACCACATTTTTCATTTGCCATATCATCTAATGTATCACACATTCTTGCAACCTTGCAGGCATGTATCTTATTCATTGAGGTCTGCTTGGGTCTGCTTAACCTCTGACTTCTTCTTGTCTAACTTCTCTTTAGAATTCACTAGTTGGTTCTTCATATAAGATTCTTACTGAATCCTTCTTAACATTATCAGTCCAATCCCATTCCTTAAGCTCATATATGATAACGTCCTTGCTGATCACAACTTGTTTGCTCACTGGGTCGAACAACTTGTAACCTCCAGCCAAATGATATCCTATCAAGATCATTTGACTCGACATGTCATTAATTTTTCTTCTCAACTAATCTGGAACATATCTATGTGTTATAGATCCAAACACCTTCAAATTACTTAGGCTAGGCTTGACACTAGACATACATTCTTTTGGTGTGATTCCTCCTAGCTTTTTCATCAGACATCTATTTAAGATGTATATTATTGTCAACATAACTTCTTCCCATAATTCTTTTGGTGGATGTCTGTCTTTCAACATGCCTCTCACCATATTTATGATGGTTTCATTCTTCCTTTCTGCAATTCCATTCTGCTGTTGAATGTAGGGTGGCACCACTTCATGCACAATCCCTTCTTTCTCACATAATGCATCGAAATCTTTTGACACATACTCTCCACCACCATCAGTCCTCACAATATTTATCTTTCGACCACTTTGTCTTTCGATCATAAATTTAAATTTAGCAAATAACTCAATCACTTAGATTTTCTTCTTGATCAAGTAAGTCCATAATTTTCGACTGAAATCATCTATGAATGTGACAAAGTATCTCTTACCTCCAATCGAATCCACCTGGATAGGACCACATACATCAGAGTATATGAATTTAAGAATTGCCTTCGACTTACTTCTTACATCCTTGCTGAAGTTATTCTTGTGATGTTTCACCTGAACACATCTTTCACACACTTCACTTGGAATGTCGATTTCTGGTAATCCTGAAATCATATTTGTTCTCTTCAAATCTATGATGTCTTTGAAATTGAGATGGCCAAGTCTATAATGCCATATCCATTTATCTCTACTGGCTACAGTTGCAAGGCACTTATTCTCCATCACATTAAGTTCAATCTTGAAGGTTTTATTCTAAAACATTGGAGCCTTCAAGATCAACCTTCTATTTGAGTCGAGAACTCTCATCATCTTATCTATAATTGACACATTGTAGTTCTTTTCAACTAACTGCATTATACTGAGCAAATTACTCTTCATGTCTGGTATGTATAATACATAGGAAATTACTGACTTCTTGCCATCTTTCCTCATAATCAGAACATCATCAATACCTCCAGCTGCTAGAGTATTGTCATTTGCAAATTTCACAATGTTCTTCATTAAAGGTTTTATGTTTACAAACTAATCCTTCCTACCAGTCCTGTGTGATGAGCATCCTGAGTCCAAGCACCATTGGTTATGGAATCTTTCTTCATCTCTTGTTGTAATCATCAACAACATCTCTTCTTCTTCATGTTTCGCCAATTTTGCATCAGTTTCTTAATTTTTCTTCTTTTCTGGACAATCACTTGAATATTGACCATACTTTTGACAATTGTAACACTGAATATGACTTTTGTCAGGTTTTCAACCACGACATCTTCCTCTTCCTGCAACACCACATATTTGGTTGCCTTGGTTTCATGGTTTTCTCTGATTCGACCAGTTTCCTTCTTGCTGATTTCGATCAGTCAAATTATTGTATCCTCATCTGCCTTTGTTGCTACTCCAATTTCCTTTGCCTTAGTTTTCTTTTGCTGATTACGCTCGCAAAGCCATATCATTCTTCGAATTTTCTGCAACTCTTTCAGCCATCCTTTGTTCATGAGATTCAAGAGTCCCATGAGCTCTTCCTTTGTCAATGTTGACAAATCTTTCGACTCTTTTTTGCAACAACTGATCTTGATGTCAACACTTGTCCACATACCCTGATTTGATTCACCAATTTAGTAATCTTAGTGAAGAAATCAGTGATGTTTTCACTTTCTTCCATCTGAAGCAATTCATATGTCCTTTTGTGAGTTTGTAACCTCACATCTTTCACCTTCTCTGCGCCTCCGAACGATTTCTCCAAGATTTTCCATGCTTCTTTTGCTGATTCTACATACCTTGATTTGATTCACCAATTTAGTAACCTTAGTGAAGAAATCAGTGATGTTTTCACTTTCTTCCATCTGAAGCAATTCATATGTCCTTTTGTGAGTTTGTAACCTCACATCTTTTACCTTCTCTGCGCCTCCGCACAAATAAGTAAAAATTTAAGAAATTTCTTAATGAACCTTGTATATTAACACCATATGAAAATACTCTCAGATTTCAGAGATTTATTTCTGGACGCATCCGAAAATACATCAAATATATGCGTAAATGAATCACACTCTTATATTTTGTAAAAACAATAATTCGAAAATACATTTTCGAAATTTTTGATATATGTAAGGATAAATGTTGGTCATAATAAGAAGAAAGTATAGGTAATGATAATGGAATGCTATGATACTTTACATAAATACATTTTTAAATTTTGGAAATGTATCATCGAACACTTTTTAAGGTAAAATAGATGTGTCTCATCTACAGTGTCTTTGTTGTGATTTTAGATCTATTCTGGACTAGGTCAGAATCTCCCCCTCAGTCGGGCAGACCCAACCCAATGCTATGTTGATTAGGCCCAACAAGACTCAATCCTCCTCCATCGGGCACAGACATCAACCAGACACTTATTTCAAGCAGAAGACCATCCTGACGGGGAAGCTCACGCACTTCCCCCACGTCCTCTACGTGTCCCTCACGCGGAAACACATCATTAGACAACTACCCACCTCCGAAAGAGTCGGTCAACCCACATTTTGAAGATCACGGGGCAGTTGATCTAAGGCCAAGACCACGTTCTGGTCTTCACTACGCCATGTAAGCCCTGGCAGTTACTTGGGTTGGATATGGCAATCTGGCCCAATACAATGTAATCGTTGGCCCTGCGCTAGGGGCACACTATAAATACCTTCTTTCACTATAGGGTCAGATAACTTCTTCTCCACACCTAATCTATGTGCTTGCTTTATCTCTGATCCTTTTCTCACTTAAGCATCAGAGTGCCTTGTAGGTATACCTCTTTTCTCTCCACAACTCTGGTGAAAACAACAATCCAATGACACGTGGCAGACTATTGATTCTTTCTGATCAGGTGAGATCAGTGGCACCGTCTGTGGGAATCTTTCGCTTCCCCGTCCCTTCTCCTATCTCAGCATAGCAGCCCAGGGACCAAAGCATCTTCCAACACTTTCATCTCAATCATGGCCAGCCCATGTGACGGCAATACGTCAGGATTCACCTTTACCCCCTTCTCCAACAGGGACGGCCGCGACCCCAACGCGACCGCCCACAATGAAAAATATCACCAGAGGGACAGGCGCACTGCCTCCATATCCTCTGAGGATATTGCCTTGAATGCCATCTAACACTTTGACAACCCGACTGTCTACCAGCCCATTTTGGTTTCGGCGAGCACCGATCCTATCGTCATGGCGATAAATCAAACCAATTTTATGATCTTCGGGCAGAACGAACAGATAGGGATGCTCGAGAGGGAACAACCGTTGCGCTCTCCTCCGCGGAGACACCTTCGCTCGGTTTCTCCCAGTCTTTCTCCTCCCCCACGGAGACACCGCTGACGGCCCTCTGTCAGCCTCTCTCCCCTGCGGAGACACCGTCGCCCGGCTTCCATCAGCCTCTCTCCTCCCCCATGGAGGACACGGTACATAGAAGATTCTAGGAGCCTATCTCCCCAACCAACAGGGCGCCGTCCCCGGCTGAAACAACCCCAACCAACGGTTTCTCACAAGAGGGGCAGGTCACCTCTCCGAGAGGAGCGACGCTCTCTGGCTCAGAAGAATACCAAAGTCGCTGCAGCCTCCTCCAGACTAAAGGCCCGACCGAAGAGTCCACGCCGGCACAAAAACCACCTAAAATCAGCCTCCCTCTCGCAGTCACTTTTTCGGAGCAACGAAGATACCCGACACTCACCACTGTGCAGAGCCATCAGGGAGGCGTCGTTGCCCATCAGGATGGAAAAACCCCTGATCCTGGCAACCTACGATGGGACGACCGACCCAGACGACCACATCGAAAGCATAGACGTGATGCTGGATTACAGAAACGTCCGAGGAGCCATCAAGTGCAGACTATTCTCCACCACCTTGAGGAAGGGGGCTATGGCGTGGTACAAACGCCTTGCTCCCGACTCCATCGCCTCATGGGGCAAACTAAAGCGCTAGTTTTCCAGGCATTTCACAGCTTCTCGACGCCATCCAAAGATAGAGACGACCCTGGAGGTCATTATCCAGGGGAAGAGCGAGTCTCTTAGAGATTACATTGAGAGGTTCAATCGCGAGGCCATCTAAGTGTTTGCGATGGATGACATGAAGAAATTTCTGATCCAGAGGGGCATAAGACCACACTCTGACTTCGCCAAAGTCGTCGGCCTCACGCGTCCCTGCACCTTGAATGCCCTTCTCCACATGGCTCAGCCACACATAAAGTATGAGGAAATAGAGGCTGCAAACACCGTCCGGCCCAGGCGTCACCAGGAAGCCTTCAAAGGTGCGAGGCGTGAAGAAACCCCCTCTGCTCCTCCTTGATGAAACAAACTGAGAAGGCGCGAAGATCGTCCCTGGGAGCAGAGAGGACCAGCAGGTCGGTTCACTGAGTACACGCTACTCACAACTCCCCGCGAGTGCATCCTGGCCGAATGTATCAATTCAGAGTTTCAGAGGGGTGGTGTTCGACTCTCGAAACCGATACCCTCGAAGCCCAACGCGGACAAGTCCAAGCACTGTCAGTTCCACCGGAACCATGGACACGCGATGGAATATTGCATTCACCTCAAAGATGCAATCGAATTTTAATCAAAGAAGGGCATATGAAACAATACACTCGGAGAGGAGAAACCCCCCGACCTGAGACCCGAGAGGCGAAGAAGGTCGAAGAAGCATCAATCTCCTCCGATGAAGCGGGACTGCAGGTGGCCCTATGCATCTCCTGACTAGAGGATTTCTTCTTCAGCGAGCCCGTCACACCGTTGACCGCCCTCAGCCCGTGGGGGGACTTCCCAGCCACAATGGTTATAACTGGCGGGGGGCCCAACCAACTGTCGGTCACGAGGAAATTTGAGGAGGTCATCGACAAGAGCTCGAAGATGAACGCTACCCTCGATAGGTTCAAAAGGCAATCGAACTTGATTACCTTTTACCTTAAGGAGCTTCCCGGATGGGGCCCTAATGCCAACATTCCCCTTCATAGATGGCAAACTTCAATGTTCGCCGAATCCTGGTCGACCAAGGAAGTTCGGTGGACATCATGTACGCCCATCTATTCACCACCCTGCAGGTGGACGAGAGCCACTTGACCCCGTATGTGGGCCCCGACCTCCAAGGCTTCAACGACACGACCACCAAGCCATGAGGATATGTGGAACTACTCGTCACCTTCTTAACTGAGGAGACGGCAAGACAAGTGAAAGTTTGCTTTTTGGTGATTGAGTGTCCCTCATTGTACTAGTGCATCCTGGGACAGCCAACCATAGTCGAACTGACTGTAGTACCGTCGGTAGTCCACCTAAATATGAAGTACTACACGACCAGAGGGCGGGTCATCACCCTTCACGGAGACATTGAGGCAGCTAGAAGATGCTTCGAGATGGCACTTAAAGGACTCAGCTTCATCAACGTCTCCCCCAAGCTGGCCAACCGACCAGCTCGAACTGAGGAACCAAAGCCCCTCCCGCACGTCAACTCTGTCGACCTCGACAGCCATTTCTTCGGCAAGCAGGGACAAGGAAAAGACTCTGAGGACACACCTCTAGCGGACACCAGGCAGCTCCCCGTCCAACACGCCCCATCCCGGACGGAGACTTCAAGCTCATCATGTTAGGAGATAACCCCGAAAGAGGCGTGAAGATCGGCACGGGCCTATCCGACATAGCAAGGAAACAAATCAAGGCCTGCCTCCGGGAGAATGCAAATATTTTTGTGTGGAGTGCTGCCGAGATGCCTGAACTCCAACCCGATGTGGCATACCACCACCTCTCCATAGATCAGGCCGCTAAGGCCATAGTTCAACATAGGCGTAGGCAGTCTCCCGAGATAGTGGAGGCTGCTGAAAAAGTTGTAAAAGACCTCTTAGAGGCGAATTTTATTTCGGAATCCCGGTACACAACCTGGTTGTCCAACATTGTACTTGTTAAGAAAAATAATGGAAAATTAAGAATGTGTGTTGACTATACTGATCTCAATTGGGCATGTCCCAAAGATGCTTACCCGTTGCCTAACATCGACAATTCTGCAGGTTTCAAACTCTTGTCGTTCATGGACGGATACTTGGGATACAATCAAATCCTCATGACGAAGTCCGAGAGGCAGCATATAACCTTTATGACCGAGTCGGGAAACTACTACTATAACATAATACCTTTCGGCCTGAAGAACACCGGGGCGACCTATCAAAGCATGATGAACAAAGTCTTCCAAGGAGAAATCAGCGAAATGCTCGAAGTCTACATGGATGACATGATCGTGAAGTTGCGAGACGAGGTCGACCATACTGATCATCTCAGGAAAGGTTTTGAAACGGCGAGGAAGTGCAGGATGAGGTTCAACCCCGACAAGTGCACCTTCGGCGTGCGAGCAGGCAAGTTCCTCGGTTTCTACCTAACAGAACGAAGAATATAAGCTAACCCGGACAAGTGCAGGGCCTTCTCTGAGTTCTCCATGCCAAACACAGAGAGGTTCATCTAGTCACTAAACGAGATGCTCGCGTCCTTGTCATGATTCGTCGCCAAATCCGCACATCACACCCTTCCTTTTTTAAAAGTTATTACGCAAGGAAGCCGCATTTGAATGAACCGAGGAGTGCGAGCAGGCTTTCCTACACCTCAAATAGGTCCTCTCGGAGCCACCGGTACTATCAAGACTGGAAGTCGGGGAAACCTTATATTTGTATCTCGTCGTCGCCACGGAGACCGTCAGCGCGGCGTTAATCCGCGAAAGCCAGAAAGTCAGAAGCCAATATACTTCATGAGCTCCAAGACCCCAAGCTCAGATACCAACAGATCGAAAAGGTCACCCTGGCCCTCATAAACGTGGCCAGGAGGTTGCGACATTACTTCCTGGCCCACACGGTCGTAGTCAGATCTGACCAGTCCGTCAAACAATTGCTCGAGCGGCCAGATATGTCGGGAGAAATGCTCACATGATCGCTTGAACTATATGAATTTGACGTCCAGTACAAAAGTAGAAAAACCCTCAAAGCCTAAGTCCTGGCCGAATTTATCGCCGAAGTGGAACAAGAATTATCTTAGAAAATGAAGAAGGTATCCTGATAGAAGTCTCCCCCGCCTTAATGTTTCCAACATCGAACAATCAGGCCGAATACGAAGCGTTTCTCGTGGGCCTATGTCTGGCCGAAGATCTAGAAACCAAAGAGGTGAAGATTTTCACAGACTCACAGCTCGTGGCCTCCCAGGTGCGAGGGGAGCATCAATCTAAGAACGACAACCTCGCCGAGCATCTTTCCTTGGTAAAAGAAAAAATGAAGTGCTTCGATTCCGCGGAGGTAAGACATGTTCCGCGTGAACATAATACCCGAGTGGATGTCTTGTCCAAACTAGCCAGCACAGAGAGGAAGGGCGGGAACAAATTTGTGATCCTAGATGTCCTCCATTACCCCAACATTAAGAGATATGCAACACCCGCCGAGGTAAACACCGTCAGCGACATTGACTGCTGGATGATCCCGGTGTATACGTACCTTTGTACGGGATGCCTTCCCGATAATTCTAAGGAAGCAGGCGTAGTTAGGCACTGTGCATGTTCTTATGTCCTGGTCGAAGACAAACTGTATAGGCGGGGAATCTCCATCCCCCTCCTTAAGTGTGTTGACGAATCCCAAGTGTCGGCCATACTCTAAGAGATCCACGAAGTGATCAACGCCCAACACTTAGGCGGAAGAGCACTTGACCACAAGGCGTTACGAGTAGGGACTATTGGCCCACCATACAGTAGGACGCCAAAGAACACGTCAAGAAGTGCGATAGATGCCAGCGACACGGGGACATGAACCTCGCCTCACCTAACGAGCTGAAAATGCTTTCATCGTCGTGGCTATTTGCCTGGTGGGGAACGGATATCCTTAGACCCTTCACCATTGGGTCCTATCAAAGCAAGTATTTGATAGTCGGGGTGGATTACTTCACCAAGTGGATAGAAGCCAAAGCTTTGGCCAAAATCACAGCCTAAAATATACTACGATTCTATAAACGAAACATACTTGCCCGATTCGGCATGCCCCAGGCTATCGTAACTGACAACAGAACACAATTCACCAACAAGAAATTCCAGGACTTCGTCGCCAGACTAGGCCCGAAATAGCACTTCAAGTTGGGTGAACACCCGCAGAGGAACAGACAGGCTAAAGCAGCGAACAGGGTGATCCTGTGCGGGCTGAAATGTAGGTTGAGAGACACCAAGAAAGGATGGGTCGAGGAGCTGCATATCATCCTCTGGGCTTACAGGACCACCCCGCACTCCACGAGCAGAGAAACCCCATTCTGACTAACCTATAGGACGGAAGCAGTGATCCTTGTCGAGATAAGAGAGTTCTCTCGGAGAATCGGATTCCCTCTGCCCGAGGAGGCAAACAACGAGACACTCAGGGAAGAAACCAAAAGGACTCCTCGGGCGCGAGTTCTAAACGGGAAACTTGGTCCTGCGAAGAAACCAAAAGGACTCGCACGAAGGCAAGCTCGTCGCAAACTGAAAAGGCCCCTATCGCGTCCGGGACAAGACGGGAAACAGGGCCTACTACCATGAAAACCTACAAGGAAACAAACTTGCTCGACCATGGAATGCAGAAAAACTTAAACAGTATTACAGCTAAACACTGCCTGCGACCCGTCGGCGTCGCAACACAGGGGCGCGACATGGTACCACCGCGACTCCTAATTTTAAAAACAAAAAGACAAGAGTCAGCCCTTTGCATGTGCGGGCACGACCCTTGCTCCAGCGGGGATCCCTCGACCGAGCTCTACTGCTGCCGTACCATTAGGGTAGAACACCCAACTTACGATGGGAGGTTCACGCCCGGGGAAGAGCCTTTGCCAAGGAATTTAACCCCTAACTGGCCGGGTACCATCTCCGACCATCCGACTAGTTTCCCACACAGTCGGTCATGCCGAATGTCGAGCAAGTAAACAAACAGAACATTCAGACATAGAAAATAAACATACAAGCACACACAGTAGAAAAATATCAAATGAGTCATTTAAGAAAGTGGGCAGAGCTCATTGTACGTAGTTACACAAAAGGAGCATCGGCCCAAAAGTACGTTCTAAAATGAAAATAGGCGCGCAAGCCAGAACAATCAACACGGGCACGCAGGCCCAAAAATACCGAAACAAACCCTAAGAGGTCTCTTTCCCTTCCCGCTCTTCCTCCTCGGTCGTCGGGCTTTCACCATCATCCTAGTCTTAGGCGCTAACACCCGTCCCTCGACAACCTGGTAATAGGGCCTCGTCCCTTCACTAATGAGAGCAACCTCGGGATTCACTATCTTGAGCTGCTCCACGGCGCTCTCATAGCCGACCTCGACAACCCTTAAGCAATCTTGCTCGAGCTGCTGGATCCTCGCCACTAGCTCAGCCCGAGACGTCAAAAGCTTCTCCTCATCGGTCTCCTCCTCGGCAGGACTAAAAGCAATATCTAGCTTCGTGATCCGTGCCTGCAGCTTCAACTTGTCCTCCCCAACAGACTTCAACTACTCCTCGACCTCGCTGATAAGTTTGCACTGGGCAGCGCTATCCTCTCTGGCCAAGTCGAGCTCAACAACCAATTTTGTCATCTTCGACTCAGTAGCCGCAAGGTCCTCCCGTAGTTTGGAAAGGTCAGTATAGGAGCAGCCCTCGTTGCTCAGAGCCAAGGTTGTCGAGAAGATCTACATCATCGCAGCCAGGTCCTCGATTAATCTCTGTCTCCTTGCTTCCCGACTATCATCGAGAACCGCCTTCGCCTCCGCGGTAGGCACAACAGAAGACCTGTCCCCGTGGAAAAAGCTAGGATGCAAATGGCAATGAAGAATCAGAAACCCCTCCTTAATGCTACCCTCAGCAAGGTCGACGAAGGTCTCCGGCCCAGTGACCCTCGGCCTCTTTGGAGTCCTTTGCGACAAGGGAGATTGGCTCCCTCGAGGTGACAATGAAGAGCCCTCTCCTCCTTGCTAGACACTAGGCATCTGTTGCACTTGGGAGACCCTCCCTTTGCCATCCTTCATCCCGCCTCTGATGGCCGCTAGTCGCTTCACACGTTCTTGCATGGTCGACATCTTCCCTGCAAAATAAAAAAGCAAAAGGTTAGCGAAACACAAAAATGACAGACACAGAACACGCCCGGGCAAGAAATGACCCACTACATAACAGACGCAAAGCCTCCTCGTCAGAAGCACATTCGAGAAAGGCCTTCGTATTGATGAGCTTCGGCTCTTGGAGAATCTCCCCGTTCTTGTTGAGGATGAAGTTATCGTCGAGCGTCATACATTTCGCAGGAGTGAAGCTGGCCATGAAGACCACCAACCTTTGGTAGCCCACCTGGTCCTCTGCATCCAAAGTGTTTGCCCATATGATATAATGATATGTGCTCTGTTTGAAATGCTCTTATGTCCAGTCTAGGGGAACCCTCGGCACCATAACCTCTTCCTGTTGCCCGTCCACCTCCCAGACCTCACGATGGAATAGCGAGGTGCAGACCTAATGAGACACGAGCCTGACCATGAAGCACCGATCCTTGAAGGTCCGGACAGAGTCCATATACGCCCGTAATAACCTCCTCGTTTGCTTCAAGGACACCCATCCCTGTTGGTCGTCAATCGTTTGTCTTTGCAGATGAAAGGGCCGAAAGAACAGAGTGAGCATGGTCCCGATCTGAAGGTGCCGACAAACGAGCTCATATGCCCGGACAAAGGCAATCATATTAGGATGTAATTGTGAAGGCGCCAACCTCAACTAGTCAAAGACCCCCATTTGAAAATCTGAGAAAGGTAGACGAAGTCCCGCCTCACGAAAACAAAACTCATACATAGGAAACCGCATCTTCCTATAGCTCGAGCAGATCCAATGATGGGCCCACGACTTATACACTTGCCAATTTATAGAGGAACCCTCACGAGTATCCTCGACTATGGAAAATGCGTCAGAGTCATCTTCGACAAAACGAGAAGCTGTACTTAAGGGCTCTTCCCCAACCCAGTCTTCGACTATCCGACTCTTCCCCTCGACGGGCGGGGTTGTCGGAGACTTCGGCTCCTGGTCGACTTCTATGACTCTAGGTATCCATGCAGCCATATTCACCTGAAAGCAGAGGAAAATGGTGAATTTGACGTTTCAAGATCAAATTCACCATTCCACCACAACTCAAGTGAAAGGGCGAAGGGGACGACATCTACGACCTAGGCTCCTCCAACCTCGACATCCACTCCCCAGCGTTATTTACTATCATATGTCCCTGGGGCATTCATCTAGATATATCATATATCCCGAGGGTATTCATCTAGACCTATCATATGTCCACGGGACATTCATCTAGATCTATCATATATCTCCGGGGTATTCATCCAGCCCTATCATCTGTACCCGGG
This sequence comes from Lathyrus sativus, assembly GCA_963859935.3. Classification (NCBI taxonomy): domain Eukaryota; kingdom Viridiplantae; phylum Streptophyta; class Magnoliopsida; order Fabales; family Fabaceae; genus Lathyrus; species Lathyrus sativus. Next base: position 526,122,992 of record OZ012737.1, on the reverse strand, counting down.
GAGCCCATCTAGAACTACTATGCGTCTCCAGGAGCATCATCCTATACCCACCCTTGGCCAAGGGAATCCCGTTGTAGTCTCCGGAAAACCCGCAGCTTCCTCGGGACACTCAACGTGTCCGCCGTATAAGTTGCCAGAAAATAAAGAAACAAAAGGAAATGAACGAACAAACTTACTTGGTACGATAGCTTGGGTAGAGACGCCACGGACTTCGTGGTGGACGATGTAGCACCCCAAAATTCTTGGAATATTTATTTAATTTATTTAAATATGAATATTCGCATTTTTGGTGATTTTTGGTGGTTGGTGTGAATATTGAGAATTATGAATTTTGAGTTATTTATTTAAATAATAGTATATAATATGAATATATTGGTATTATTATTAATTTAAATAAATATAAATGAATTAAGGGCAAAGTGGATATTTCAGGACGAGTTAGTGAGGGTGAAGTTGGAAAGCCCAATTTTAAGGCCCAAAGTTAGGTTTAACAAAAAGGAATTTTGAGGGAATTAGGATTCATTCTTGTTAGACCGTGAAAAGGGAAGAAATAAAGGCCAGAGCTCTCAGGAAGAGGATTGAGGCAAGGCTTCGCGAGGTTTCCAAGAATCAAGGAAAAAGGCTTAGAGTTGGCAATTAAGGTATGGGGAGTATTACCTTCATTCTTTTCAATATGTGATTCAATGTGTTTAAAGCTGATTTAAGGGTTTAAGGATTTTTGAATATTGAATTGTTGTTTCCTTTCTGGTGGTGAGTTCAAATGAGTTTGAGGGATTTGAACTGATGGTCTGATAGGTTTGAGGCCAATTTGAGATAAGGGAAATTAGGCATTTATGGCCAAAATCTGTTGTTGAGGTTTTAAGTGTATAGGGTAATTGATTATGAGAACTCTAATGACTGTGGAGTATTTGTAAGGATTTATGGGAATTGGAGGCGTAAATATGATACAGGATTGACCTAATAAGTCGTAGTTTTTGTGCCTTTATCGTCGTAATACCTTAGGAATGATTTAGGGATGTTTTTTCGGCATTGGGGGAAGGAAATCATAGAGGTTTTTGGTCTAGTTTTAATGCTGGTGCATAACAGCGATTTGCTGTAATCGCGAGTTCACACAATGAAGAATGCTTTGCACAACGAACATTCACCCCAGACTCACACAACGAACTTGCTAGCGAACGTATCAGAGTTTCGCAAATTTTGATCTTGTGCAGTGATGTATTGATGTTTTGATGCTGTGATTTCTACGATGAATTACCATGAGTATAATTGTAATTTTTATGTGATTATCACATGATCGTATGATGACTCCCATGAATAATTGTGATGATTTATGATGTTGATTCCATGAGTTTTTGATGATTATATAATGACATGATTATTATGATGAATGATGATGCACCTAATGAGTTTATCATGAGGATGATATTGGCGTGTGCATCATGCATTCATATGTATCCGAACTTCGGTTCAGGACCTTGATTTTTGTGGCTTCAGTCCCATTGTGCGGATGTGAGGTATTTTGTTGTGCTCTGGTTCTCAAGTAGAACCGATCCTACTGTTGTGGATCTATGGAGGATTGATGGCCCAGTGTCCATTGAATTTTGTTGATTGGTACCACATACATGAGTCGTGTTGCATTTGCATTTATTTGACATTTTGGTGTAATTATAATGTTGTGGCTTTGATGTTCCTTGATGATTATGATGATGTTGAATATGAAAATGACGTTATTTTATATATTGATTCCTGTATTGATTATTATGAATCGTTTTACTCACCCATCCTATTTGAATTTTTCCTCCACATGGGTAATGTGCAGATGACCAGGCTTAGCTGTGGATGTCGTCGAGGACTTTTGAAGTTTTGGGTCGTTGGCCATTGTGGTTGACTCAGAGGGTCTTGCTCTGATAGTGTAACATCGAGTTGGGGTCTTTGAGTCAAACTATATTTTATCGAGTTTTTGTTATGTTGATTGCCTTGCGGCGCAAGAAAAACTTTGGATTATTGCCTTTTTGAGTTTCGCTGCCTTTTGAGTAATATTTTGAGTAATTTTGGGAAAATTCGTTGTTTACGGAGCATTGACTATATTAGAATTTTTGAGAAATGTGCGCTCTTTTATGATGATTTTATTGCGTTCAATATTTTACTCTGATAAATATGATTATTTTGCCATTATATTTGTGGGGTAGAAAAGAGTGTTACAGACGGCGCGACAGTGGCGATTGCACGACGATGTAGACGACGGGGGAGTAGGAAACAATTCTATTCGCTAGAGTTGGGAGCGAAAAGTAACAAAGGGGCAGACCCCAGCCTACTTATAACCCTAGCACGGAACTCGAAGTGCCCCTAGGCACTCAAGCACCCCTACAACTAGCCGCCCTAGAAAGGGCAATGGGCGCCTGGCACGTGGCAACTGTGACAGATCGTGTCCCTTCGCTTCCTCTCGAGCTCAGAAAGCCGGCACGCCCGATCACCTTTCACCTCCCCGACATGATGTTCCGACGAGCGCGGCTATCGACCCCATCTTTTGGGCATAAGACCACCTTTCCAATTTGTCCTCGACTTTGACTTATCCTTAAGTCGTCACTCCTCCACCTTGGAGCAACGACTTGAAGGGATCCTGTTCTGGACTGAGCCGAGAACTGCCCCTCAGCCGGGCAGACCCAACCTAATGCTATGCTGATGAGACCCAACAAGGCTCAATCCTCCTCCGTCGGGCACATGAATCAACCAGACACCTGCGTCGAGCAAAGACCTTCCTGACGGGGAAGCTCACACACTTCCCCCACGTCCTCTACGTGTCCCCCATGCGGGGACACATCATCAGGTAGCTACCCACTTCTGAAAGAGTCGGTCAACCCACCTTCCGAAGATCACGAGGGAGTTGATCTAGGGCGAATACCACATGCTGGTCTTCACTACGCCATGTAAGCCCTGAGAGTTACTTAGGTTTAGCTTGACAGTCTGGCCAAATACAATGTAACTGTTGCCCATACGCTGAGGGCACACTATACATATCCTCTTTCACTAGAGGGCCAGATAACTTCTTTTCCACACCTAATCTCTGTGCTTGCTTTCTCTCTGATCCTTTAGGGTCTGTTTGGTTCAATCGAGGGGAGGGGAGAGGAGGGATTTTTATCAAGGGGAGGGAAGGGGAAGGGAAGGGAGGGGAGGGGTTTTAATTACATATATGTTTGGTTCAAAATATGAAAAGGGAAGGGAGGGGAGGCATTTTATTTACAAATATGTTTGGTTCACAAGGGGAGGGGAGATATTTTAAAACTAATTTACTTTTTTATCCTTCTAATTTTACCATAAGACTTGTGATATTTACCGTTTATAATTCAAATACAAATTTATTGACGAAATATAAATATTCAATAAGAGATCATCATGAAATATTTTATAAAAATGCAACGATTATAATATATAATTGGCTAAATTATAATTTTGGTCTCCCTAATATTATAAATAAAAATATTACGATAACTAAAATTCACATTAAAATATGAAAAATAAAATAAAAACTTTAAACAAATATAATGATAGTAAGATGAAGATATAAAAATACAAAAAATATATATAAAAAAAGATTAAATTTGTTCAAAATAAAACTTTTAACATTGTTATAAGTTAAACTTATATTTAAATAAATAATAAGGGTAAATGTGTAAACATAATTATAATAAAATCAAACACATCCCCTCCCCTCCAAATCCCTCCAAATCGAGGGGAAACAAAAAGTTGTTCAGGAGGGATTTTGGTCCCCTCCATCTACCTCCTCTCCCCCTCTTAAAATTTGAACCAAACACATAAATTATTAAATATTCCCTCCCCTCCCCTCCCTTTACCCCTCCCTTCCCTTTACCCCCAACCAAACAGATCCTTACTCACTTAAGCATCAGAGTGTCTTGTAGGTACACTCCATTTCTCTCCACAACTTCAGTAAAAACAACAATCCAATAACACGTGGCAGACTATTAATTTTTTCTGATCAGGTGAGATTAAGATCCCTCCGAAAATATGACCATTTTGGATTTTCATACTGTTATTCAACTTGTCGATTGGAAACTCCCAAAACTTATCATACATACATATATTGGGCTTTTAATCTTAAAACCAAAGGCCAAGTCTATCAGGCTAACCCTAAATTACACCGGGTCCATTATGTTTCAGTATTACCCATTCCATCCATCTCTTCTCTCTTTCTTCCACCTCGTTCCATCTTCCTCCGTTTCCGGCGACCAAAAGCGGCGGACATCCCGTGCTCCGCCGAGTCACTGTTAACTTGAGTTAACCGTATTACACAGAATTAGTTGCTAGTTCAAAACCAAACACCAACAGTTTCTCCGATTACAGTCGTCAATGGAAGGGTTAAAGGTTTCAGAAGCCAGCTTAATCGTTCACATTCATCCTTCTAAAAGCAATCAAGTTTCAAAATCAGTTCTTCGTGAACTCAGCACTATGCTTTTCACGTAACCTTTCTTCAACCAATTAGTTACACACTTTCAAATATTGTAATCAACGTGACTCTTTATTTATTTTGTTATTGTTGCGTCTCTTTGCAGGTACAACGAGGTCTTCGACGGTATCGTTTTGGCTTACGATGTTAACTCGTTAGACAAATGCGCGAAGATCCTTCCTGGAGTTTATCCTTATTTCGGTGTTAATCTGAAGGTTAATCTGTTACTTTTTTCTCCCAAGCCAGATATGCTTTTAGGTATTCTTAATTTCATTTGTTAATGCTGCTAGTTTTGTTTTGTTCTATAGTTGTATGAAAAATCAACAAATCGTGTTAGTTCAATTTTCTCAGGGTAGTTGATTAATTAATAGGGTGTGTTGTGTTGTGTTTTTTTTTTTTTCAGAAGGAAAGGTAGTGAAACTTACTCATGAGTCTATTCATGTTGTTGTGCTTGGATTTGCTTCCGCGATTATAACGGAGAAAGATATCAGGGCAGAGTTTGTGTACAAAATGGTGAGTGTCTTCCAGGAATGTTTTGATAGTTGCCGTTGCTTTGTGTCTGCGTTATTGATATATTGTGTATAGTTATATATGTGTTGTTTTAGTATTCAGTAGTGGTGATGTGTGGTTTTTGTTTTTGTAGAAACACGGGCAAGAAGTGTATGCGAGCAACTCTCACAAGCGGCATGTGATAAAGGTTGGAACAACGATAAAATTTTTGGTCAAGAGGTGACGTACTTTTAAATTGCTTCAAATAAGATTAGATTTGTTCAATGCATCTTTTTGCGTTACAATTACATGACAATCTGTTTTATATCATGATAGGTAGGACTCTAATTTGGTTTCTTTTTCCTGATCTTCATTCTCTAGACTCAAATTAGTGGAATTGATTGTATGTTGAATTTTAAATATATGAGTTAGTTCAGCCATCTATAAGGATATATAGTAACCATCCCTCTAGATGGGTTGCATTGCGTATCCTAATTGATTTTTGATGCGATGAAGAAGCACTACGTATATGTACATTTGTATGAGTAGTAGCTAATACTATAACTCTATACCGCTGTGTCATTGGTTGTACATGAATATATTCAAAAAGAATTGGCTACCTTATCATCAAATCTGTAGGGAGTGATGGGAGTTGGACTTCTACTAACATATATAAATCCCTTTCTGTGTCTTTGGATGTATATCTAGTATCTACTAGGAAGGTTTGCCCGTTCTTTGTATAAATACTTGTCCTATTTTGGGTCTTGTCTAGTCTAGAAGCACCCTTAAAGGCGCACAAACATACATTCTGCTATAGCCAAACCACAAATGCACCAAAATGTACAAAAGTTGTAACACACTTGCTGGATTTTGGTATCCTTACTCTTTCCAAAACCTTAAAAATGAGCCTTTAATAATTGCTCTTCGGGAGTCTTTCTCACTTGTCGATATGTATGCTCCTATACTGTCATTGGCAACTCATACACTCACATCTTATATCTCTCAATAGTAATATTTGTTTATTTGTATAGGATTTAATTTGAAGAGTTTTATTTGTTTTTCTGTTGGTTGTTGTTAGTCTTCACTACATGTTGGATAACTTAGGTGGTTATGGTGACTTGACACAGTTGCCACTTTCTTTCATTGATAGTATATCTTCAAATAGTTTTAAAATGACCCTGGGTAAAATTTGCATGGGTTATGAGTTGAACATTGTATCAAATGATTAATTTTGGTGATTAATTGCTGCAGCTTTGATGAGGAAATGCTTCATGTTTATGGATCTCTAGTTCCAGATAACACAGGAAGCATACATTGGCTGGATAAGAAATTGGAAGTTGTTTCCCACTCTGACAGGTTTTTCTCTTTCAAATATTTGTTCAGTCTAAAGAATATTCTTAAAAGTACATATCTTTGTGCTTATCTATCTTAGAAAACCTGACAGGAGCATAAAAAAGAGAGATAATGAGGGACAACCATTAATCTCAGATAAAGATGCTTTAGATGGGGAACGGTCAACGGGTGACACTGCTCAAAAACTAAAGAAGTCGAAGAAGCAAAAAGTCAGAGAAGAATCTTGAATGCAACTTATATTTTCACAGGTTATTTTAATTAAAAGGATTTTATATTTTGTCTTAAAATTTGATGACGAAGTGTTTATTGTTTGGTGACTTTGTTTCTGCATTAATTTATTTATACTAAAACTACTGTTAAAATGTATGTTATAAACTTAACAAAGTCAACATGTGAAGAAAGAAACAGCGTGTAACTATAGGATTCCCACTTCCTCTGCTGGAAGAAATATTTCAAATAGAGAAGAATTCTTTGTGCATACAGAAAAAGGTTAATTCAAGTGACACGAAAAAACTGAAGAATAATTAAGGCTGCCCTATCTCTGCATGTTTGATACATAGGCCCTCTTTAAAGAACATCAAACAGGAGCAAGAATATAGATGATCTCGTAATGGATTCAGACGTAAAGAGACAGTTAAAGCTGTGTGCATTCTCTTGCTAGTCTCCTAACAGTTGCCAAACACCGAGATTCAGCAACCTTGCCTGGCTTTTCTGGCTTTGTTGGGTATGCTGATCAACCAGAACCCATGTTCACCCCTGACATATACCCTTCTAAATTAAATAATTTTATACTTCTAGTTGAATTAGATTTCCAGCATCTATATTTGTTTAACTTCATTTGTCCTTTTTGGAGCATGGTTAAATGCTATAAGCTGATTAATGACAAATTGACAATGCAGAGTAGCTAAGTCTATGGATGGAAGAGTTTTGACTCGCCAGTTTTTGATATATTACTTTTTATTCAAGGACCCATACAACAGGGAAAAACAATTGGCATGCCATTACTGATGGGAGATTTGCTCCTTGGGAATGCGTGCACTGGTTGTATCAATTAGATCACACTCTTCACAATTTGTATGATTGTAATTTGAGGAACTTTGCTTCTAATTTAAAGTGTGAATTTAGAAGCCAGTCTATTATTATTATTTTTTATTAAAGAAATTTTTTGGGTACCATCTTTTTCTATTTGTAAAAAGCATGAATAATTGAATTCGTTTTGAAGTGGGACATCTAAATTGTACACTAGGTCCTAAATCAGAAAGAATGAAAAGAGTGGTGTAGTGAGTTAAGTTTTTGATTAGGATTATCATTTTTCTTGGTTTGATCACATTTTGAGATGGATAAATACTGAAACGGTCTTCACCTTTTACCATTTATATAAAACTTGGAACAAGATTCATTTGTAATCATTACCAACTTCACTAGTCTAATATGGGTCCATTTAATTCAGTGTTTTTTTTAATTTTTATTTTATTTTATAGTCTTCTAGATTATTGTTTTAAAAAAAGTTATATGAGTTAAAGAAAAATTAGTTTAATTAGGAGAATGGGATAACTTTTTAGGGATAGAAAAGTTTATTCTGCCATTAGTTGTTTCTATTTGAAGTTATAAATGCAATTTTTACAATGAAAAAAATTTACCTTTCGACTCACACTTTACATTCAACATACTTTTATCTGCAAAATTAATTCATTAAGAATCAATTATTGTCACCGCAGAACCAAACACACATGCGGTTCAATGTTATAATTCAACTTACTTTTAATTAGAATCAATTCTACAAAATTAATTTATTCAACCTCTAAGGGTTTGCCTAATGGTAGATGCATGGGTCTTGAGAGCATGTTTCTTTTAAAGTCTCGGATTCGAATCCTATTAGGTGCCACCAATCCTTGTGTTGGGTTAGTCCATACAGAACTTTGATCTCCCTTTAAATAGGACCCCCTACTAATAGACGGTGTGATTGGTCCTCTTGAATTAGTCGGTCGCAAAACGAAATATTAAAAAAAAATCCATTCATAATCAATTATTGTCACCATAGAACCAAACACACATGCAGTTCAATAGACTTGAAAATGAACATTTCAAAAAGCAAAGCTAGAATCGGGTGGGTGTCACCCTAGGTTAAAAATGAACATTTCAAAAAGCAACGCTAGAATTGGGTGGGTGTCACCCTAGGTTACCTGATTGTGACTTTGGTCACACGACCCATACCCGTATCCTTTCTATTTTTTTTTTACCAATTCATCTTTTTTTTCTATCCTTTTATTTTCTTTTTCTTTTTCATAACTTTTATGGGTATGCGTTTTTAAACATTTCTCACCATTTTTTTTTATCTAAACCTCAAATTTAGAAAATTATTATTCTATTATAATCTCAAACTTAATATCGCGCTTCACATAAAAATTTCCAATTTTACAACTATTTAACTCTAATAAAATTAAATGATTACTAAAAATACTTTATAAATAATAATATTTATTTGGTTTCAACAAAGGAAAGGTTTAAGGCTAATACACCTCAAACCTTAATGCTTAACAATATAGAACAGTTCACCTCAAATTTTAATACAAAAATATAAATAAATATTATTCATTTAATTCGACTAACACATATTAGTTGAGCTATTTCACTCACTCTTATTTAGATATTTAAAAATTGAAATATTTGAAGTTAGAGTGTCATTTTAATTATCCTTCTCTTATTAGCCTTTTCAAACTTTCATAGATCTTAGACATTCACATTAGGTAACTAAGTTATTTCACAGTCAATTTGTGTTTATCATTATCATGAAAAAAATTAAGAACAAAATTAAATCTTATAAGTCAAATACTTTAATTATTAGAAAACATAACCGTTACAAATTTAGTATTATGAGTATTACTCAACATCTTTAAGAAAATATGAAACTATAGATAAAATGTAAAATATGATAGCACTACGAAAAACATAAAAAGTAAAATAATAAATTTAAAACAAGTATAAAGATTGACATAAGCTAAAAAGAAATAAAAAATTAAAATAAAGAAAAATGAAACAATTAATAAGAAGAACAATAGGGAGAGATGATTATCCGTGTAAAACGCCGAAATAGCGTCAGATCTGGAGAATAACATTGATGCAATAGTGGAAGAAAATCAAAGCTCTATAAGTTAATGGTGAGTTTACTCTAACCTCCTTCTTAAAACACTTCCAGCCAATGATTTATGCATGCTACACTAAGACGCGAATAATGGATGATGAGAGATATGAATAAAAAATCAAAATCTATGACTATAAAATGCCATGACTTTAAAACAAATTAATCACGACACGTTAGAAAAATAGAGTAGCAGTCTTAGCAAACAAAAACATCAAATCACACTACTTAAAAGGGAGGTGCGATCCTATTACTGTAAAACTTCAAAAATCTCTTTCTTCTTATTCTAATTTTCTTCCAATTTTACCTTTTCTACCCTAAATTTAGTTCAATTGTTCTTTTAAAAATAATTTCTACTCCACCCTAAGATCAATCAAATTAAAGTATGAATAAAAATAAAATACAAATAAAATTGATAAAATTTAATTTTGATGGGTTGTCTCTCACCTAACACTCGTTTAATGCCATTAGTTTGACATTTAACCTCTTAAGTTAGGGAGGATACTTCATGCTACAATTGTCATTGACCTTGTTTGCTTTTTCATCTCAGTATCCAACTCAACTTCAGTCTTCAGTTCTTGTGGGCATGTGACCTTTAACCAATAAATAAAGGTTTGATTTTGTTCTATCATTTGTTTCTTTGGCCTTTAGAATCAAGCCTTTTCGACTCTAAGTTTATACGTTTATTTGTCCTTGCTATCATTGTTTTCTTCAATCACTTGGTAAATATATTCAAACTTATTATGATTTATCTTTGTCTTCTTTGACAAGTGCATTTCCTATTCAACTTTTGGCACTTGCTACATATTCTCATCACTATCTTCTATATTATCCCCCCAAAGTTGAAAGTCATCAAACACCTTGATTATCATATTATCTTTCCAAAATTTGAGTATAAGCTCACCACTTTCTAAGTCGTCATTTTCCACGGGAGTACGTAAAAATGTTTTTTCCAAGATGATAAGAATCTAAACTTTTTTTTCAAAGTCGACAATTATAAATTAACAGGGTAAATAAATATTTCCACAAGGAACTATAAAAGATTTATCTTCTAATGTCAATGTTAGATTTATCATAAAGAATGATATCAAACTAGTGTTTTCCCCCAAATCGCTTAATGCTCCATGAGTATTTAGTTGACATATGGTGCTAGGTATATTGAAACTCCCTGGGTCTACTAGCTTTGGTGGAAGCTTCTATCGAATGATTGCACTACATACTTAGAAAAAATTAACTATCACATTGTTCAGGAGTCTCATATTCTTTGATAGAAGCTCTTTCAAAATTTTAGTATACACCAAAATTCGTTGAAGTGCTTCAGAGAACAGTACTAGCCACCTACTAGTTGTTGAATAATGTGAGGAATTTATATTTTGTCCTTCTTTAGGATATTTATTCTTTATTAGTGGGGTATGGTAATGACTTAGAGGTCAATCTCTTTTCCTGTTTTTTCTCTCCCTCACTCATATTATTTCTTCACTCTTTTTTTCTTTGTCTTCACTTTTCTACTCTACTCACCATTTTTTGTTTCTCTTTTTTTCACCATTTATCCATATTCCATTTTTTTCTTCTGATGATATATTTCTATAATGTTTAGGTTTTAAATCTTAACAAACCTCCTCCTTATGAAATCTATTGCATAACATGTTTCATTATTCTTGGGTTTATCGATTGCATTCCCTTCATAATTGTTGGTAGATTAGTTGATAACTCTTTTGAGGGTTGCTCGACTTATCTTTCTAAATTCCTAATTGAGGCTTCATTATTATTGAAATTATCTATTCATGCATGCATGAAGTGATTGAATGTTTCCTCTGTTTGACATGGTTTGTTTTCTTGTTGAGGTTGTTGATTGTGCTATTGATGACATTGTTGTTGATTCTTATTCAAATACCATTGTTGTGGTTTTTCTATATGGTTTATGGTATTGTTGTTTATTCGAGTACAAGTGTTTTAGATTCAAGTATTGTTTCTATTGATACTGATAAGGTTGTTATTTCTTCGAGTATTGATGTTGTTGGTTCAAGTACTCTTGTTGATATTGACATGGTTATTGTTGATTTGAGTACTGATGTTGTTATTGTAGTCTCATATTTTGATTATGATATCTATTTTGATATTGTTGCCTTTGATTAGACTCCTGACTAGTATTTTTTATCTATCTAAAATTTGGATGATTTCTCCATGATAGTGCATAAGTAGGTGCTTGAGAATGGTCTATTTCTTGGAAAATATCCCATAAAACAAGCCTCTTCTTCATGGTATCCTTTTGGGATACATTGGCCAATTTTGTGCTTTTCACCATAGTAATTGAATATATGAGTTTATTGCACCTATTTTAACTTATGATATTTGGGAATCATCTATTTTCTTAGTAAAAGAGTATCCAACTGTGGCTTCATCCATTTGTGATTGGCTAATAGTGCATTCTAAGTATCAATTAATCCACTTCATTTTTTTCTAACACCTCTATTGAATAATGGACGATAATCATTCTAGGTCATATTTGTTGGATGAGAATATGGAAGTAGAAAAATGGTTTAGAGGGAGGGGGTGAATAAACTCTTATTAAAACATTCAATCGTTTTTTCAAAAATCGAATATCAGAGTTCATACAATCATTAATTCATAATAATGCTGATAAGAACTTGGTTTGCCTACGTGTACCTTTTAATGGTTTCCCATTGGAATCTACATCGTTCCTTTTTATTTGAAAAATATTTGCAAGAGTTCATACAATCATTAATCCACAATAATTCTGAGAATTATAAAATCTCCTATCAGGATCTTGACATGTATACAATGTAATGCCAAACTCTTCTGTGTAATCTTTACTCGATTTATGCTTCTTGAATTTTCCAATATCACCAATCTACTTCAAGCCTTCACGTGTAGCAATTAACCCCTTGATCCTACAAATTATTTGAGTGATGAATTGTCCGAAGATTTTAAAAGTACTCCTTATCCTTAGTCTTCCACACAATCACTACCAAGGCAATCTGGAGAGAAGAACCTCATTCTTTTCACAAGAATTTGTCAGCACCAATGACAACAACCTCAATCTTGCAAACTACCATAAAATATTAACCACTTTCATGAGCGCGTCTCCTTCAATCAATTACAAACCTCTTATTATCAAGATCTAGAATCAAATTGAAGTTGAAGATGTAAGAATTTCGTTACAAGAACTTTATGCTTTCAAAAACAGAGGGTATTGATTTTTTCACAGAATCAAACAAAAATGATTATGAATTTGTTGATTTGTTACATGAAAAATGATGACAAAAAGGTTTTGCATGTGGGTGAGATTAAGAAGTAAATATGATTGAAAAATTAGTTAGATTGAAATCAAGAGCTTTCCATGATTTGAATCAACTAAGCAGGTGAAATGGAATAAAAGAAAAACAAAGTTTTGACCCATTTTTTAGTTGATTTGAATCAAGAGAGAGATCTGATTTGAACCAAAGACCTCGTGATTCAAATCATGTTTTAATTCTAATTCAAATCAATAAAGACGAGCTAATTGAAAAATGTGGAAAATTGTCTGATTCAAATCAGATGTAAAGTTGATTAGAATCAGATGTAAAGTCTGATTAGAATCAATTCTAGCAGAGGTGACCCAGAGTTGGATAATTTGAATCATGTGTAAAATTTTATTCGAATCAAATTGCTTGAAAATTTCTACTTTTCCTCTATCCAAAGTGATTCGAATCAGGACATGTGTTTGATTCAACTCAAACACCCAAAATCTCAATTTTTATAATTTCCAAAAAAATTTGATATTTTTATTTCCACCTAACTTGAATCAATAACATATATGACTCTTATTCCACTGACTCATACAATTGATTAAAAATATCATGATCAAGTTCAAACCTAATAAATGGTTTATGCATACTAAAAACGAATCATTTCAAAACTTGATTCAAAGAGGTGCAATCATGAAGGAGACTCAATAATCAAAAGTAAATCAAAATGAAAGTGATAAAACAAGAAACAAATAATTGTATTGGAGTGCTCCCCCTAAACATGTTAGAAACATGAAGCTACAATGTTATCAAATAATTCTCTTAATGTCGTGGTAGATTTGCTTAGCAATGTGCCTTCAGTTGAAGCATTGAATAATAGTATTGTGTCTCCCTGAAGCCCTTTTGTGAAGTATTATAATTGCGACAAATGATCAAGGTTATGTGAAGGATAATATTTAATAATTAATTTATACCTTTTCCATGCGTCGTAGATAGATTGAGTCTCTCTTTGATCAAACCCCGTGATGTCAGCCATTTGGCCCACAAAGTTGTTAATGGAATAAAACCTTTCAAGAAATGATTTTTCTAGTTCCAACCATGCAGTGATTGTTTCATATGCCAGTGCTTCGATCCAATCTTTAGCTCTTCCTGTTAATGTTATCACAGACATTCAACGACTCTTCTTTCTTTCAGATTTCCAATTGAACTACAAAATGAACACATCTCTTAAATTTTTTTCCAAATACTCATATGTATCTATCATAACACTTTTATCTAGTTGAATATCCTTTAAAACTGATAGAATAAAATGCTTTACATAAATAAGCACAAATTTCTCGGTTGGAACCCATAAGTTACTTCTTCATGAGATGTGTGATGCATAAAATTTCCCATAATACATGCATCTGGTTCATCCATCTTCTCATCTCGTTTCTTAGCTACTCAAGAAGCTTGATGGATTACACTTGCAGTTCTTTTAGTTTCTGGATCAACTACAAATCTTCCAATCTTGCATTATGCATAAACTCAACAATCAAATACCTTTATTAGTATCAAGGAAAATGAAATTTAAAATAAAAAAACTAAATTAAATAAAAACAAAATTTAAACGCGCTAAGTTCAAGTACAATCACATATTGTTACCTTGTTGAAGTGATCAACATTCCTTAACAACAATGCTACTTTATTAAACTAAAAGTGTATGTTGCAATATTTGTGCCAACAAGACCTACAATGTGGAAAATTAAATTATTGTATCCATAAAGATTATGTTAAAATTGTACAAGAACAAGGTGTTTGCACTTGTGAATTCAACACATTGAGTGTGTGAGACAATGAGGGTGCACAAAACATGATTGATTGGTTTGTGTGCTTAATTTCAAATCTATAACACTAGCTAAAGTTTAAAAAATATAATTATAAAATCAATTAAGTTCCCCTTTCAAATCATCTACCTCTAAATGTGAGAAATCTCTTGATTGAACCTATATTGACTCTGTTTTAATAACGACATACTACAAAAAAAAAAACAGAATTATAACCTTAAAATCTTCCTTACAACGAAAAAATGAATTTATAGCAAAAACTCCTAAAAACATAGAATTCAAGTACTAAAAATAGTGTACTAAACTTTCATCACCATTGTCCACGTGGAAGTGCATACAAAATAATGAAAAAGGCTGAGACTCGTTCCTTTCACTCTAAGAGACGACACAAAGTAGTGGTTTGACCAATTACCAACATGAAGCATAACCATATGGACTACCACAGAGAAAAACTTTCTCGATGGGGGAAAATCACTAGGTGAAGCCTACAAAAGATTCAAGAAGATCTTATCTACCTAACCAACACACAACTTTTATGACACATGCCAAATGCAAATATTTTGTAATAACCTTACACTGAAAACAAATTAGATACCATGTACAACAATTACAATGCTATAAACTTCAAAATCGCTACTCATATGAAAAGAATTATCAAAGTTGTTGTTGCAAATGAGAAGTTGGATGAGATATATTGTAGGTGTTCACTACTAGGTAAGGTCTCATTCATCATAACATAGTGGAGAACCATGTTCTCAACAATAATAAAAAGATTCAATATGTAATGAAAGTTGAGGTAGAAAAGAGAATGACAACATCAACTTGGACAAACCACCAATTGGTCAAGTTCACCAAATGAACAACATAAGTTGTGACATGTTTGGAGAACTTCACTTAATTATGAGTTATGTGTGGATCTATGTGATTGCAGGTATAATATATGTCGCATTCAGTTAACCTATATGGTTTTGATGATGACAACACTATGAGGTATTCATATGAAGTTATGATCAAGTTTTTATTCTTGGGAGATCAATATGTCAAATCCAATCTCTTAAGGACAACAACCATTCAAATAGATTTTTGAGATACTGATTAGAAAAATTAAATTAATCTTGTAAAAAAACTCAAATGGTCCAATGTTTTTTTGAATTGCATACATCTTCTAATTCATGATTTCCTCATTAACCCATATAATTTGATTCAATCCCAAATTCTTCAAAGTAATGATGATGAATGAATGTCTTCTAAGTGTTTCATACAAAATTTGATTTCCTCTTTTTTTTTTCTTTCTAGTTTATTTTGCAAACATCAATTTTTGTGTGAAAGACTCATAGTGACATCCATTTATCATCATTGTTTTAAAAAGTTTATGTTATTGAATTCTATAGGTTAAAGAGGAAATCATGAATTACAAGATACATGAAATTCGATAAACACCAGACCGTCTAAGTTAATTTTGAAGAATAATTAAATTTTTCTAATTATTTTCTCAAAAATCTATTTAAATGAATGCATGTTCAATGAGGGTTTAGTGAAACAAGAAATCACATATGTTATAACAAACTCACTAACAACATTTATCAACAAAAACAATAATTAATTAACATATATCATGAGAACTTGATAAATAACAGTTTCTGGAAGCTATGAAGAGGATAAAGTGGAAGGGAGAGTAGAAAACATGTTCACTATGGGAATATTATATAAAAGACTCATATAATATTTCCACAGCGAACACAAGTTCACAAATCTCTTAGATCCATGTTCACACAACCATTTATATCAGTGATAAGTAAAGAACCATAATCATTTTCTAGCCACAACATCAATAATAACATCAACAACATGCAACAATATTTATCAACAACAAACACACCTTTAATTGAAAAGATTCGTGGAAAATTAAGACAAACTATCATGTGAACCACACCCATAATATGCAACCCTGTAAAATGAAATAAGGATGAAACTGAGGAGAAAACTGCAAACTTGTGTTAAATTTGAATGAATGTCGTTCTAGGTCTATCACATAAGTTTTCATCTTTTACTTTAGTTTCATCTTCTCTTGTATTTTTTCTTTGTAGTAACATAAATCAATTATAAACCTAAAAACACGATAAAAAAATAGTATGTTAACATAAACTAATAATACATTGTAATCCAACAAAAGGTTAACGGGAAGTACATTGTAATCCAACAAAAAATTATCAACATCCAAGGTTAACATGTGATCCAACAAAGGTTAACTAGTAGTACATGGTAATCCAACATAAATTTATCAACATGTTAACATGTGAAACATAACAAGGTCTTCAATCTTCATGCCTTGTTAAATTCATGCAGTTTTCAAGGTCTTCATCTGATTTAGAATTAGTTGCATCTAAATTCATTAGGTATTTCACAATAGCCTCTACCTTCCTTATCTTTTCAGGGTTAAGATTCTTGATAAGAATCTTCTTATAGCTTATTCCATCAGACAGTTCAACAAGCTTCATGTGATCCCTAACAACTTCAACTTCTTTGGTTTTGTTCAACCATAACTCCAACATATTAATAACGTCCTCTGAAGTCTCAATCTCATGGATAAGTTTTCTCTCACTATTCATGTTGAAAGAAGGATCTGAAATCTAAGAGTATGATAGGTTTATATGGTGTCAAAGTGGTCGTAGGGAAGAGAAACGTTTTTTCAAAACCTAAACCTAAAGCATATCCAAACCAATAATGAAACATGTGAAACTGAAGTAAATAATATGAAAATCATGTGAAATATGCAACAACAAAAAAACCCATAAACTCTCGAACAAGAAGAAAATTATGTGAAATCATGTGAAACATAACAATAACATACATGAAAACGAGAGAATAAGGAAGAAGAAAGATACCTTTATGTATGAAGAACAATTTAAGGAAATATTGTAGAATAGGAAAGCTAATAACGAAGAAGAAGAAAGAAAATGTGCACTAGGGTTTTGTTATGAGAGATATTGCAATACTGTCAAGAAGCGAAAGCTAATTCACTTATATATGGACAAACAATTTCACCACGGCCTTATTCAAAAACCGTGATGAAATGTAATGCCTTTCACAACGGTTGACATTAACAACCATGGCGATAGGTATATATATATATATATATATATATATATATATATATATATATATATATATATATATATATATATATATATATATATATATATATATATATATATATATATATATATATATATATATATATATATATATATATATATATATATATATATATATATATATATATATATATATATATATATATATATATATATATATATATATATATATATATATTAAGGACAACACTCGTAACGAAAAAGTAGGAAATTGAATGTACAGAAATGGCTATAACAGAGTTTCTGTTATTTATATTAACCGCTACTCTAGGAGGAATGTTTTTATGCAGCGCTAACGATTTAATAACTATCTTTGTAGCTCTAGAATGTTTCAGTTTATGCTCCTATCTACTATCTGGATATACCAAGAAAGATGTAAGGTCTAATGAGGCTACTATGAAATATTTACTCATGGGTGGGGCAAGCTCTTCTATTCTGGTTCATGATTTTTCTTGGCTATATGGTTCATTCGGGGGAGAAATGGAGCTTCAAGAAATAGTAAATGGTCTTATCAATACACAAATGTATAACTCTCCGGGAATTTCAATTGCGCTTATATTCATCACTGTAGGAATTGGGTTCGAACCCTGTCACTCCATGAATATATAATCATGGTTAAATGGTTTGAGTATAATGCAATGTCTTTTCGTAAATATAAAAAAACAAAATGTGTCAAAAATGATGTATTACTACGGCTAACTGTCAGTCTGTTGTAATTTAGTGTTACCAAAGGTATCTTTTGTAGTAGTTCACTCACCTAAATCTATTTTTAACCTCTCTATTTTATAAAAATCCTTAAATCCCTTAGAGGAACCAACAAGGTGATTGCTAAATTTGTAAAGGGTGTTCTTAAACATTTATGAGGCTTATATACACTACTTAATCGATTAAGGCCCTTAGCAAATCGGTTAGAGCAAGGTTTAAAGCTTTTTTTATCGATTAAGAACACTTCAAATTAATTAGGACGCTGGCTGTTTAGGGTTTCAATTTTTAGATTTAAGGTTGTTGTTTTTATGAAGTGCATAATCGATTAGATCTAATGCATAATTGATTATGAGCATTGAAAAGCCCATGGATGGTTTTCCTTTTTTACTAAGATTTCTCTCATATAAACAAAGGACTCTCATCACTTTTAAATCACACATTGAAAAAGTGTTTTGACATACTTTCTCACTATCTACTCATTTTCTTCTTATTTATTTCATTTTACTAAATATGCCTTAGTGCATTAAAAGTGAATAATATTTATAAGGATTTTCTTGTGTATTATAGTTTGGAGTATTATTGTAATTTGCACAAAAATAATTTATGTCTTGTGCAATACCCTTTGTGAGAAGTCATTGTTTGGTATCTAAGCTTAGCCAATAAAGGCTTTCGTTTGGTATCTTGAAGGAAATGGTAAACTTAGAGAACATATCTTAGGTTCTTGAAGGAATTATTAACACTTTCAAGATAGAAATAACTATGATTAGAAAGTTAAAAGAAACATGTGAGACTTGTGTCTTTTTAAAAAAGGAAGTAATTGAACTGCATGAAATCCTAGGTAAATTTATCCAAGGGAAAGAAAAACTTGATTTGATCCTATCTAGTCAAAGATCTTCCTTAAACAAGAATGAACTAGGATTTAAAAAAGAATAGAAAACCTAATAAAGGCGTAAATCACAAAAAAAAAAGAACCATCAAGTTTATAAATGCACACACCGTAAAAGAGTTGGTCCTTTAGAGATTTTTTGTCTTGATAAATAAAAAATATCTAAAGATAAATACCTTAGAGATTTTGGAACTAATACACTTGGGTCCAAGAAGACGTGGGCACCAAAGGTGAAACCTTAGTGTTTTGTAGATATATTTTACAACTCAAAGTTCTAATTGATTATCAATGGAGCCGTGCAAAGGAAGAGTATACTTCTAAGTATACAAATTTTATAAAATATTTGATCAAATGATGAAAGATGATGACAAATATCAATCACAATGATTAAAGCAAACATTTTTTTTTAATTTATGATCCTTAGTGATCAGTTGAGTGAATATGTCTATAAAGGACTGATTCACCTCGTGTTTTTACTAACTCTCACATCTAACGATGTGTAGAGAAAGACACACTATAATATGCTTAATGTTCCCTTTTAAGGAAAGTGTTTATATAAAAATTATTGATAAAAGAGGTATACACTATTTTAAAGGGTAAATTAATCGGGTAACTGTGATTAATCCTAAAAATATAATTTATTTTTGCTCATGTCAAATAAAATATTTTTTCACAAACCAAAAGATGTGTTTTCAAGTGCTTTTAGAAAAAAGGTTTAAATAAGGTCAGATAGGGATAAACCACACAAACTCAAAACAAAATATGCTAAAAATTGGTCAACTAATCGATTGACACTATGATCTAATCGTTTGAAGCATCAAAAATTCAAAAATTTAAACATTGGAGGTGTCCAAAACGAATAGTTGGAAGAGCAATAATTGCAATAGTCATTTGCAACGGAAAAATCATACAATGATTTCTCAAATCAAACTTAAAGTTGTCAATCGATTGAATAGAGACTATAAAATCATGATAATTTTCTCATCATTTTTATCTCATCATATCTTCACTTTCTCATTCTCATTGAAAAGACTTTAGTTCTCTCAATCATCCATCATCACCTCAAATAATCTAAAAAAAATTCGTTGTTTTCAACTATCTTCATCTTACTTCTCCAAATAAAACTAAAAAAAGGCAGTTGGTACTATCCTTAACTTGTGCCCCATAAAGACCCTTATTCTAAAAATAACAACATTATCTCAAACTTTGATTCCACTTATATCAACATTATCTCTATCGTTGATTCCACTTATATCAAACAAGTTTAATTATTTTAGTACTTTATATAAATAATTTTAAGATTCAATTACAACACTACATTGACATGTTAGAATAACAAATGTAAATTTATTACATATATAAAATACAAATAGAGCATTCACACCCTTTAACTTTTTTAAATCTTATTATTTTTCAAGTAAAATGCTTCTTTTCTTTTCATTCAATATTGTTTGCATGACAAAAAAGAACCGAAAATATATTTATCTGAAATTTTGATAGGTAAAAGAAAATTTGAAGACATTGAGTTTCTTGGGACAATAGTGGCCCCTGATTTTCAGCAAAAGCGAGTAACGTAGTCAAACAAACCTGTTCCAAGTCTTCCCGGTCTATTGTCTTGTCTCTCATCACATCATCTTCCAAATATCAAATCATTTCACTCGGTATTCACATCTTCTTCAAACAAACACTCTCTCATACTAAATTCTTATTCTACACAAACAACCCTTTTTTGTTTCTATGCTTCTGTTTCTAAAATTGGATTTTTCTTAATCCAGGTGAGTTTTTCAATACCCTTATCTAAAATTCATGTGATTTTGAATTTGGGTTCTTTCAGTTTTTGCTTCTTTTGATTCATACCTAATGAAACTTTACTGGGTTTCTAAAAAAAGTGTTTTTTTTTGTATGGAAGGGAAAAAATTGTTTCTTTTTTTGTGCCTTTTTGTTAATGATTGATTTGGTTGTTGTAGTAAACTGCTGAATTGATTTGTTTTTTCTAGGGTATGTTCTTAGGAGGATTACAGTGATGGACTCTATGATTTTTGCTGCGGATTTCATTAGATACCAATCTTGGTGAAGTATTTGGATAACTTGTTCTTGGCTTTTTTGTTTGTGTTTTTGGATTTTGATGAAGATGGTTTTGAGTAGTGCTTCTGTTATTGTTAATTTCTTTCTGCTTATTAGTTTTTTCATGATGACCTATGGTACTGAGAGTGACATATTATGCTTAAAAAGTGTAAGAGGCGCACTTAAAGACCCAAACAATTACTTGCAATCTTGGAAATTCGACAATAAAACTGAAGGGTTTATTTGCAAGTTCACTGGTGTTGAATGTTGGCATCCTGATGAAAGTAGGGTTTTGAATCTCAAGCTTTCGAATATGGGGCTTAAGGGAGAGTTTCCTCGCGGAATTCAGAATTGCTCGAGTTTGACAGGATTAGATCTTTCATTGAACAGTCTCTCGAAAACAATTCCAGATGATATATCTACACTTGTTGCATATGTGGTTACTCTTGATTTATCTTCGAATGATTTTACCGGAGAGATTCCTGTGTCGCTTACTAACTGTACCTATCTTAATACTCTTAAACTTGATCAAAACCAATTCACCGGGCAAATTCCTCCACAATTTGCTTCACTGACGCGGATTAAGGTGTTTAGTGTTGCGAATAATCTTTTGTCTGGACCAGTTCCGAATTTTAAGGAAGGTATAGTTTCCAAAGATGCTTATGCAAATAATTCAGCACTCTGCGGCGGTCCGTTGGATCCTTGCGGCGGGTCTTCGAAGACTAACACTGCGGTTATAGCTGGAGCAGCTGTTGGTGGTGTGACTCTTGCAGCTTTAGCTGTGGGCGTTGGAATGCTTTTCTATGTGCGAAGTCTTTCGCGCAGGAAAAAGGAAGAAGATCCCGAAGAAAACAAGTGGGCGAGAATCCTAAAGGGAACCAAAAAAATAAAGGTAGGTTAAATTGATGTTTGTCTTGTTATTTCTTAAATAGATTAAGAATAGTGTTTGTAACAATTATGCTTAATTGTTTTGAATTTCTTATCAGGTTTCGATGTTTGAGAAGTCGATTTCGAAAATGAGCTTGAGTGATCTGATGAAGGCTACAAATAACTTCAGCAAAAGTAATGTCATTGGGACTGGAAGATCAGGAACTGTTTACAAAGCTGTCCTCGATGACGGCACATCACTCATGGTTAAGAGATTGCTGGAATCTCAACACTCGGAGCAAGAGTTTACGGCTGAGATGGCTACACTAGGAACAGTGCGACATCGAAACTTGGTTCCTCTCTTAGGTTTTTGCCTCGCCAAAAAGGAGAGACTTTTGGTCTATAAAAATATGCCAAACGGTACTCTTCACAACCAACTACATCCTGAAACTGGCGAATGCACTATGGAGTGGTCTACAAGGCTCAAAATCGCAATCGGAGCAGCTAAAGGATTCGCGTGGCTTCATCACAACTGCAATCCGCGTATCATCCACCGAAATATAAGCTCTAAGTGCATCTTGTTGGATTCAAATTTTGAGCCCAAAATCTCAGATTTCGGCCTTGCCAGGTTAATGAACCCGATCGATACTCATTTGAGTACTTTTGTAAACGGCGAGTTTGGTGATTTAGGTTATGTTGCTCCCGAGTATACGACAACTCTGGTGGCTACACCTAAGGGCGATGTTTACAGCTTTGGAACTGTGCTTCTCGAGCTCGTAACCGGCGAAAGACCTACGCATATTGCAAAAGCTCCAGAAACTTTTAAAGGAAATTTGGTAGAATGGATCATGCAGCTATCAGTGAACTCAAGCCTAAAAGACGCAATCGATGAATCACTAACCGGAAAAGGTGTCGATCATGAACTTTTTCAGTTTCTTAAGGTTGCTTGCAACTGTGTTACTTCAAGTCCGAAGGAGAGGCCAACGATGTTCGAAGTATATCAGTTTCTAAGAGAGATTGGAAGTAAATATAATTTCACAACCGAGGATGAGATAATGGTGCTTACAGAAAACGGTGATGCTGGTAAGTTGGAAGAACTTATCGTAGCGCGCGAGGCGTAAAATTGAAAAGGTATTTGAAATATAACTGTGTATGCAAATTTGCAATCAAATTTAAATTTGTAAAATTATCTCTTTCTGTGTTCTGAAAAAAATGTTATAATGTTAATGTGTTATTATTATATATATAAATGTTATGGCCTAAATGCAGTTGTGTGGCATCAATATTGAAATTTTTATATATCCTGTTATCTCTCATGTTTTTAATCTAACGGTTCAGAATTTATAATAAATAATTAAATAAAAAAAAATCATCTAACGGTTCAGAATTTGTAATAAATAATTAAATAAAAAAAATCATTTAATAGGATTGAAAAATGGATAAGTAATTTGTCTTTTATCAAATGACTTTTTTTATTTAATTATTTATTATAAATTCTGAACCGTTAGATTAGAAATATAAGAGATAACAGGATATATAAAAAATGGATAATTCAAATCCAATCTAAATTCATATTGAAACATCATTAATCATGGTTGTTCATATGTAGGTGACTTATGTTGTTTGATTGTTATGTAGGTAACTTATGTTGTTTGAAAGATTCTCAATTGTTGACGATAGTTACATCCGTAAACAACGCTAAATTAATTGTCTATGTTTTATTGTTTTTGTTCAGACAGAAGAGACTTTATAGGTCTAAACAAAACAAAACATGTTTTTTCAATTAGAGCTACATGTGTTCAAAGTGAAGTGGTTTATATGTTTTTGTATTTATTTATTTTTTGCATCCTTTATTCTTTATTGTGAATTTATATTTTAAAATCATTTTACTCAACTCTCAATTTTTCATATTAATTTAATTTAATCTTTTTTTTATAGGGTCACGCTCACAATTGGATTCAAATTCATGTGATAATATCCAACCTAATGTCGATATTTATAATAAAAAATCTTTGACTAATTTTTTTGTTTATTTAATAAAAACAAGATTTTTAAATCCCTTTGCAATGGTATAAAAAGTTATTTGAAAAGTTATGATGAAAAATCAATGAATACCAAAGTTATGAAGTAAAGAATCACAAAGTTATGAATACCATTCTCTGTTAGTTTGTTTAAGTCTATAAATGGGCTTTTGATGTGTGCATACGTTGGTATTAGAGGAGGTTGAATCAATAATCAATCTTTTGGATAAAGTTATGTAAATCTCTTCATTTAAATCACCATGTAAGAAATATCAATATTTAATTGTTTCAAAAACCAACCTTTTATTAAAAGCCAAAGACAAGGAGAAATCTTATTATTGTGAGTTTGATAACTGGAGAAAACATGTCAAAATAGTTAATACCCTCAGGTTGAGTGTATCCATTGCCAATTAGACGAGTTTTGTAGTGCTTAATAGAACCATCTACATTATTCTTGATTCTGGACACTCATTTATAACCTATGAGCTTTTTATTTACATGTAAATCTACTATTGACTAAGTGTTAGTAGAAATTGTGAGATATTGCATCGAACTCTAGTATTGTTAACATAGGTTTAGCATGTCGTCGAAGTCTGCTCATATGCTGTTGTCGAAGACTTATATATTATAGTCGAAATGTGTTTTAGTATGTAGTTGTCGAATTGAGTCTGTTTGTCATGTCCAATTGTTTAACTTAACTTGTACCCTAAGTTAGCTTGTAATGGGTAATTGTTAAAAAAAATCCATTAGCTTAGTATGTTAGGTTTTATTTTAAATAACATACTAGTCTCTCATCTTAAGTGTGACAAATCTAATTAGGGTGAAATGACTATTTTTTATTCTTGAGTATGTGTAATCTGATTTAAAGAGAAAGTAAAGAATAACATTTATAACTAATTCTTGTTGTTCTTCTTCTTGTTTTTTACGTTAGCCCTAACTCTTGTGTGTTTCTTGATCATAAAGAAATCGTTTATACTTTGTTTCTAGACATCGGATTTCACAACAAATTGGTGCGATGAGCGTGGAGGAAGATGCCTTTAACAAAGTAAGAGATTGAAAAGTTCACCCGAGTGAACGACTTTGGTCTGTGGTGCTTGAAGATGAAACCCCTACTGCTTCAGCAGGGTTGTTTGGAAGCATTGAAGGGAGAGACAACCATGAACGTTGCATTAATGGAAACTGAAAAGACGACCATGATAGAGAAAGCCCACAATGCAATACTATTGAGCATTGGTGATAAGGTTCTCCGACAGGTATCAAAGGAGACTACGACATCGGGGTTATGGTTGAAACTTGAAAGTTTGTACATGACCAAATCTCTGACGAATCGACTCTACCTGAAACAAGCTTTGTATTCATTCAAGATGAGTGAAGACAAAATGTTGGCTGAGCAGTTGGATATGTTCAACAAACTGATTCTTGATTTTGAAAATATTGATGTGAAGATCGATGATGAAGATCAAACATTGTTGTTGTTGTGCGCTTTGCCCAGAACACATGCTCACTTCAAAGAAACTCTCATGTATGGAAGGGAGTTCCTGAGCTTTGAAGAAGTTCAATCAGCCTTGTATTCTAAGGACTTGAAAGAACGAAATGAGCATAAACATTTGACGATTGGTGAAGGTTTGGCCGTTAGGGGAAATTCTTGCGAAAGGATGGTAAGTTCGACAAGAAGAAATGTAAAATTCAACAGAAGTCTTATAGTGGCGAGGCATCTGGTATTCAATGTTATCACTGTAAGAAGGAGGGTCACACAAGAAAGTTGTGCCCTGAACGCCTAAAAGATCATGGAGGTAAGGATAATGACAACGCAACCATTGTTCAAGATGACTTCGACTCATCTGATGTCATTGTGGTTTCAAGCAGCGACTCAAGAAAGGAGTGGATTATGGATTCAGGTTACACTTGACACGTAACTCCAAACGGAGAAGTGTTTGAGGAATTGTATGATCAAGATGGTGGATCAGTGCTGCTGGGTGTAGCACCTCAAAATTTTCCCTTTCGTTTTTAATCGTAACTGACTTATGTTTCGTTCTTTTTTGCATTGTCATTGTGCGTATCATGATATTGGTTCTTGGGACATGGGATCAAGTTGTTTCTATGGCTCAAGGTTTTTTGTTGTTGCAAGTTTTAAAGCATCAAGCATCAGAAGCTTCAACATTTTTTCAGTGATCGGGTACCAGATCATATTTTTCAGTAGGTTATTTTGAGCGCACGAGACAGTTTACGACTTATTTCAGACATTATACAGGTGCAATATTAAAAGACAAGTTTCCTTGGTAGAACAAAGCTCAGAACAAGTGGTTACAGGTTATTCTCCAAGTTTCTCTCCTTGTGGCGCCAAATTTGAAATTTTGAATGTGGTAATCGATTACCATAGGCGAAATTTGCCCAGATTGTTCATTTTGCAGCACTACAACATTTGGATGGCATTTTGGTCATGTGATTTCAATTTTACACCAGTAGAAGGATCTAGAAGTGGTTCTAAATGTGATTTATTTTCCAATTAATTTCATTCCCTCTAATTTTCAAACATTTCCATTCCTAATTCCACTCCTAATTTTCATTCCTCATACTAACCCACACTCCAAACCATATTTAATTCCAAACCTAAATGATACTTAATCATTTTGCTCCAAACCTTTTATAACTCTCACTCATTTTCTGAATTTTCTACACATCTCACTTCAATTCTCTCAACTTTTCTCTCATTTTGCTCCAAATCATTGCAATTTGTGAATTCTTGAGGTAAACCTCCATTGCATTATCATTCTTAGTTCAATTATGGTTTGGTAGTTTATTTGGATCTTGAATTAAGTTGTTTGAATCACTTTTGGAAGAGCTTTTGCTTATTTGTGGACTATTGCTTGGATCTTCAAGTATTTTTGCTAGAGCTTCATGGATCCTTGGATTTCTTGCTTGGATCTGTTAATTGCAGTTTAACAACACTCACCAAAGCAAATCTCATCTTTGTAGGTTGGTAAATTCTAGATCTAGCTTTGATTTTGCTTAATCTTGCATTTCACAATGTAGATCCTTGGCTTTTTGGTGATATTTGATCCATTGCTTGTTTGGGTTATTGATTTTGGTGTTTGTTGGATCTAATTGTTGTTTGATTGCTGTGATTTGACATGATTTTCGTGCATAATTGAATGCTTATTCATTTGGATGATTGGATAAGTCATTTGCTGCTGAAAGTGCTTTTTGGAAGTTGAAATTTTGCCATTGTCTCAGTGGTAATCGATTACCATAATCTGGTAATTGATTACCCTGCCCATTTTGCACGTGTTTTTGGAGTTTTCAAGTGGGTAACCGATTAACCACATATTGGTAATCGATTACCACTGAGACATGATGCCTTTTTCTTTCATTTTCAAGCTTGTTTGGGTGCCTTTTCATCCTTAAACCTCATGGATTGATATGATGCGTTTATGTGAACTGTTTTGGACCTGTTTCATCCTTCCTGAGAGCATGCTTGTGATCCTTCAATGCGCGAATTTTGGTTTTTGTTGATGAACGTTTATAATTGTCGTGTTACATGCTTGGTGTGATGATCATGTTGCGTATTCATTTCATAGTGGTGATTATTGGTTATTGATGTTTATCTTGCTAAATATGTATCACATGATTATGTTTGTTTCCAATTCCGCAAGCACGTGATTGTTTGATCGATTAATTGGTGTAGAATATGCATGATGTCTGCATCGAATGTTTAATTATGCATCAAACTTGTTTTGTGCTTGATTGTTAATGCATGTTCATGATTGATCCTTACCATGTCATATGCTTTAATTGCAATGTTGATGCTACATGCTGCATGACTTTTCACACCTGTTGTTCTGGATTTTAACATGTTGCTAGTTGTGCATCCATTCTGCCTGCTGCTTTTTACACCTGTTATGTGCTGAAACATGAGCTGTTAAATGTTGTTGTACTTATTTGTTGGGTTTTTATTGTTGTTCTGAAGCTGAAGCGTTGTTGTAGCTGCTGTTTTTTATTTGTTTTCTTTGTTTCGTTTTGTTCTTGCATGCTCCCTTAAGGCCTCCTAGTCCAACTTAATTTGTGCTTAAGCTTCGAGTAGGATAAACATTAGGAGTTGATCCATGCATGATAACATTAGGTTAGTCTCTTTTAACCTCAACCATGGGTCCACTTTTGCATGCTAACATTATGATAGAATTTCCTTTCGCATCCCGACCTTAGGCATTTTGCATGACAACGTTAGGACCGAGTTTCCCCTTAGAACTTCCGTGCGTCTTTCTCTTTATCTCTCAAAATAAATTCAAAACACTTATGAATGCGATGAATATTGTGCGCCACAAGCCTTAAGTATATGGGAAATTATGAGTAAGCAGTCTCTCCTTGCTTCGTCTAGAGTGTTCAGCGTACGTCCCGTCTGGGGGAGATCATGCAACACATTTACTCCTATATTGTAGACTATGGTGCAATGTGAATCTCAAATCAAATCAATTCACTTCTCTAAAACTCACAAAAATTTCAAATCATTTTCATCCTTCGGAATCGTGTGTCAAAACCCTTTTCTGATAGAGTACGTTATTTTTTCGTTCTACCGCAAACTAACATCAATCCTAATTGCTGAAATGTGAACTTAACGTCGCTCATAAAAAACAGTTAACAATTTGTGAACCGAACTACGGCTGCTCTAATTTCTCATTCCTATTGAGAATACGTAGGCACAAGACGACGAAGTCTTAGCGAGCAACCTTCCCCCATCCACCCGTAGTCCTCCGAACTACGTTGACTCTGACTTTCCCATTGCACGAGGGAATACGTAGGCATAGGACGATGAAGTCCTATCGAGTCTCCTTTTATTTTTTCCCTTCTCGTTTCCGTTTAGTAGTAGGTTTTAGATAACACACCATTTGATTAGAACAACAAGTGTGAATCCCGTTGAGTACAATGGACGCGAGGGGGTGCTAATACATTCCTCTTGCGTAATCAACTCCCGAACACTGGATTTGGTTACGAAACCATGTCTTCTCCCTTTCTTTGAGGTTTTCTTCGACTGTTTCCTTTCCCCCGGTCAGGATAAATAACGTTCGGTGGCGACTCTTCTGTTTTTTCCGCCAGCTATTGTTCGCAATTGCGACACTGGGAAACAACAAAGCTTGCAAAATTGCAGGTATTGAATTTGTGAGATTCAAGCTCCATGATGACTCAATAAGGCTATTGACCGAAGTCAGGTATGTACCTGATTTGAAGAGAAATTTGATTTCTCTTGGTGAATTCGACAGGAAGGGATATGTTTTTCAAGGAGAGAAAAGTATCCTAAGATTCATGAAGGGGTCGAAGGAAGTCTTGAGAGGCGTGAAGAAATAAGGCTTGTATGTCCTTAAGGCTGAAGTTGTAAGTGGTTCAACGAATGTTGCATCCATAAAACATTTGTGGAAGACATAAATTTGGCACATGAGATTGGGCCATGTCAGTGAAACAAAATCTTGCAGAGTGAAAAACTTGGTGGAGATACACCTCAGTTGAAATTGGGGAACTAAAATCTGCTTGGTGGAGACAAAGTCGAAAAGTTGAAATTTTGTGAACCTTGTGTACTTGGAAAAACTTGCATACTGAATTTCAACAAAGGCAAACAAAAAACACATGGATCCCTTGATTAAATCCATGTTGATCTTTGGGGGTCTGCAAGGTGTCCATCACATTCAGGAGCAAGGTATTTTCTATCCATATGTAATGATTATTCCATAAAGTTATGGGTATTCATCCAAAATACTAATGATGAAACTTTTGAGAATTTCAAAGGTTGGAAGACTCTGGTCGAAAATCAGACTGGTACAAAGGTAAAGAGGTTAAGAACCGACAATGACCTTGAATTTTGCAATGAGGCGTTCGATAACTTTTGTGCTACCTCAGGTATTGCAAGACACAAAACTACTTTAGGCACTCCACAAAAAAATGGTTTGGCTAAAAGGTTTAATTGAGCTATTTTCGAAAAAGTTAGATGCATGTTGACTAGTGCTGGATTAAAGAAGGTGTTTTAGGTTGAGGTTGTTTCGACAACAACATATTTGATAAACAAATGTCCTTTGAATGTGTTAAATATGAAGACACATGAAGAAGTTTGGTCGAGACATCCACCAGATCTCAACAAATTGAGAGTATTTGGTTGTGTGGCCTATGCTCACATTAGGCAAGACAAGGTCAAACCTAGAGCTCTAAAATGCATGTTCATGGGATACCCTGAAGGAGTCAAAGCTTATAGGCTATGGTTCCTAGACCCAGGTCACAGGAGGTGTATCACCAGTCGAGATGTAATTTTCAATGAAGCTGAGATGACCATCAAGAAAACTGATAATGCTGACGAAGAGCTGGAACAAGGAGAGATTCCTGTTGAGGTGGAGCATGTTGATGCTGAATTGCGTATCCCAGGTGAAGTCAAAGAAGAAGTAGAAGATGCTGTCGAAGATGATGAGACTAATAATGACTACCTACTAGTAAGAGACAGGTCGATGAGAGTTATCAAGCCACCTCAGAGACTTGGTTATGCAGATCTTATAGCTTATGCCTTAATCTCTACAAGTGAGGTTCTAGACGAAGAACCTAGAGACTATAAGGAAGTTATGAGGAGTCGAAATAAGACTGAATGGTTGAAGGCCATTGACGATGAGATGAAATCTCTTCATGATAACAACACCTGGGAACTGATCAAGAAACTTGTTGGAGCCAGGTTAATCAGCTGTAAATGAATTTTCAAAATTAAGGAAGGAATCAAAGGAGTGGTGTCAAAGAGATGCAAGGCAAGATTGGCCGCTAGGGGTTTCATTTGAAAAGAAGGTGTCGACTTCAATGATGTGTTCTCTCTTGTTGTGAAGTACAGGTCCATTCGAATGTTACTTGCCACGGTCGCCCAGTTCGACGTTGAACTAGAACAAATATATGTGAAAACTGCATTCTTGTATGGTGATCTAGATGAAACAATCCTGATGAGGCAACCTGAAGGGTATGTCGAAAGGGGGAAAGAAGATTATGTGTGCAAGCTGAAGAGATCTTTATATGGACTGAAACAATCTCATCGATGGTGGAATAGAAGATTCGACAAGTTCATGGAACGCATAAGTTTCATTAGAAGATAGTCTAACCATTGTGTTTACTTCAGATTTCGACCTGGTAATTCATTTAGTATTTTGTTGCTTTATGTGGATGATATTCTAATAGCAAGCAACAATGTCGAAGAGGTAATGAGGGTGAAGGCTGAACTTAATAAGAAGTTTGATATGAAGGATCTGGGAGCTACGCCCAGGATTCTCGGGATTGACATCCGAAGAGATATAAAGCATTCAAAATTATGCTTATCTCAAGAGGCACGCCCATGAAAAATTCTCGAAAAGTTTGGTATGTCAAATTCAAATCCTGTTGCGACTCCGACAAACCCTCAATTCAAGCTGAGTATAGATTACTGTCCCAATACTGATGTTGAAAGAGCTTATATGAATAGAATTTCATATGCTAATATAATGGGTTCTTTGATGTATGATATGGTGTGTACTTGACCTGACATAACATATGTAGTAAGTCTTGTAAGCAGGTACATGACGAATCTTGGAAAGGCTCACTGGCAAGCATTGAAGTGGATTCTAAGGTACATAAATGGGTCTATGAACAAATTCCTAATTTTTGGTGGAGCCTTGGGTGAAGATCGTAAAGCAACAATCGAAGAATATGTCGACTCTAATTATGCAGGTTGTATGGATTCTAGAAAATCTATTTCTGGATATATGTTTACTATGTTTGGCACAACAATCAGTTGGAAAGCAACACTTCAGAAGGTTGTTGCCTTATCAACCACTGAAGCGGATTATATCACCCTAACTGAAGTTGTGAGGGAAGCATTGTGGCTTGAAGGTTTTGCAAAGAAGCTGAAACTTCAAGGTCGAGTTATCACCGTTATATGTGATAGTCAAAGTGCAATACACTTGTCGAAGTATCCAGCCTATCATGAGCGAACCAAGCACGTCGATATGAGGCTGCATTTCGTCAGAAGGGTAATTGAGCATGGAAAAGTCCAAGTCCTGAAGGTTCTGATAGATTATAATGTTGTTGATATGATCACCAAGACATTTCCCAGTTGCAAGTTTTTCCACTGTGTTGCACCCCAAATTTTGCCCTCGCTTTTTAACCTTTGGATGGCTTTTGCTTTGCATTTCATCTGCATATCATTTAGGTCGATCATTTCTCGCATACTGTATATGTTATCAGCCGGAACGGATTTATCGGGATTACAACCGCTTTGTTCGCGTTTTAGATAATTTAAACTAGTTCAAATGATGAGATTTATGTCGAAATCGAGCAAAAGTTGTTCTCTTCCTGGTGGTTCAGTCCGTGCTGATAATTTTGGTTGCGTTTCGGTGTTCGCCCTTTTTCCGTTTTTATTTCGCGGCATTTTGTGATTTAGTTTTATTTTTGCTTTATAATTTCATATTTATTAGTTAGTATATATAGTAAGTTTTAGTTTTAATTAATTAGAATTTTAATGGAATAGAATTAGTTTAGAATTTTGGATTTCTATTAGAATTAGAATATTAGTTTTTTTATTTAGATGAGTTTAGAATAGATTATTATTATTAGTTGATTATTAGATTAAAATAGGATTTAAAGTTTAATTTTGGACTTTTATTAGAATGTTATTAATAATTAGAATTAGAAAATAGTACATGTTTTAGAATTAATTGAAATAGGACAAAAAAACATCCAGCAACACGGGCCACGTGTCAATTTATCAGTATATAAGACCCTATTCATTTTCTTCAACCTTGGAGCAACACTAGTAGCCGCCCCCTTGTTCCATGGTTCAACTTCTTCTTCATACCCAGAACCCTAGTCGTTTAACTCACCCAGCTTCCGCACACCACCTCCATCATTTCCAAACCAAAATCGCCGTTCTCCACCGTAAACCATCTCCCTCCATCTGTCAATACCCCGAATCGCGAACCCCCACCTCCATATTTCAATCCATCACCATTTTCTCCCTCACCGCGTCACCATCACCCTAACTCGCCTCCGCGAATCCTAACCCCTGAAACCCATTTCTCTTACATCCCCATCGACCATGCTGCATTAAAGCCTCCGAGCTCACTAAGTACCACTCATCGCCATTAACTCTTTCCTTTTCCTCCACCGACATTCGCATAACAGTTGAAGTGAAAATGCCTCTCGGAGACGAAGGAGGTGATAAAAGCGAAGCTCAATTTTGCGGTGTAGAAACAGAGTTCAGCGATGACATGCCTGAAGTCATTACTTCCATTCTTTCCATGGGAAAATTTGATTTCGTTGTTGTTCCTCTGTAATTTCACCTAGACTGAAACCGTTCGATGAGCCTTTTCCGACGAAGCTGCTCTACTGCGAGCGTTTGAGGATTCACTGGATAATTCAATTGAACTACATTATATATAACTAGGAGCCATTTTGCGATTTTCATTTTGCTGTCTAGCTCTGTTTCTGTATGTGATTCATTTCTGTATTGTTAACATATTTTTATATAATCTAGTTTTTTTTTTATATTTAGTTTTGTTTTAAGTTTTGTAAATATATATTTCTAATTAAATTTTAGAGTTCAAACTTTTTTCTAATTAGTTTTTTTTTAAGAATTTGTTAATTTTTTTTCTAACTAATTCAAATTTTTTAATGTATTTCTTAGAAGTTAGATTTTAATGTTTTTATTTTTCTATTGAGGATTTATTTTCATATTTCCTCTTTTGGGTCGATGAAGAGACCTCCAAGTTGTAGTTTGTCAAAATTATTGACGAATAGAGACAAATCTGAGACCAAGTTTTCATTTCATTTTCATTTTCGATTTATATTCCTTTTATCTTTTTTCGGTCGATGACGAGACTTCCGTAAATCATTACTAGTCAAACTATTGATAAATAATGTTGGATTCGAGACTACCTTCTTTTTCTCTCCTTATTTCTTCTTCTTTTCGATTTTATTCAGACTTTCTCGATCTATGAAGTCTTTTATTCGTAAGCGTCGTTTTTTCGAAGTCGATAACCTTCTCGATTTCAAATCTATGGAAAATGATCATTTGAGTCATTTTCTTTACTTTGGGATCGTGATATTCTAACTTCGATTAATCGACATAATGTTTGTGATTAAGACGAGATCCCACCCTTTTTTTGGTCTGTGCGACACGATTAAATCGGAGAATGATCCTCAATATCATTTCTCTATCTTGTCTTTTGCACGGATATCAATCTACGCGACCTCCTATAGTCCGACTTCCATCATAAGTCGAGCTACGACGGTTTAGCGTCACATTCCGTCCCGATTCAATTCATTAACAAACTAACCACTAACTTTACTTTCCGTCAAATATACGACTGCTTTATTTTCTGTCAGATATACACTGCTTTAAATTCAGTCATTATATTCTTGTACATATTATTATATACCTGTTAATATTGTTATCCCATATATATCCATCTCTTCATCTTGTACATTCTTTCGAAACACTTAATAAATTATCGAAACCATAAAACTCAAAATTGGTGGACTATTGTTTGTTTATTCGAGTGTCGGATCTTTGGCCATTTTCAAGAACCCAAGCATGGAGTTGTGCCTGACTTTTTCTCAAAGGCGTAGCTTAGAACACATTGCACATACACGACTTCCTCTTGGGCTACCTGACAATGAGACATTTTATTTTCGTGCAATCCCGTGTAATTTGCATGTACCTCTCTCCCATTTTTGATGTACGTATTTTGTATTTCTTTGATTGTGGCTTATCGTCTAGAAGCACCCCAAGGGATTAGAATAATCCGTTTTCAAACTAATTCTCGATCCGTCATCGAGCTATTTTCAAACTCACTTCCTTCATGTTTTTGTACGTAAATACTGTTAGAACACAAATTGGTGTTTAAATATATCTCTAGGTTTTGATGATAACTCTAATGAAATTTTGTATTAAGAAAATATATACTCTAATTTTGTTCAAGTGTTTTTGTTTCAGATATTAAAATAAATATTCTTATGGAAGCAAAAATGCATCTGAACAGTATTCTACGCAAAGCTCTGAAGCATCAGAAGCAAGTCATCAGAAGACTCTAAGCGCTGCCAGAAGAGACTCTGAAGCAGAAGCTGCAGAAGACTCTGAAGCGTAGTTGAAGAATTTGTATGAAGAGTTTCAAGCATTGTTTCAAGAAGACTCTGAAGTACTTTACGCTGCAAGGACATAGACTTTGTTATTCAAACTCTGCTCTAATTGATATTCACGCTGAAGCACTTTGGCTGCAAGACTCTGATAACATCAAGACTCTGATATTGATAACTTTGAGACAGAAGCATTGTTGAAGAAAATATTATTCAAAAATATATCCGTTGGCATACTCCAAACGACTCTTTCCTTATTCATGTATGGCACAGAAAATCAGACAAAAGGGATTTGCCTGAACATTCCTCTTCTAGGAAAGCTAGAGTCAATAGAAGACAAAAGGCTACAGCTACACAACAATGCACAGTCTTCAAGCATTGAACTTTCTGCCTATAAAAGGGCGTCTTCAATAACATTTCAAAGTTGACGAATCAATTGAGAAATAAAACTGAAAACTACTCTCAAGCTCTCATACAATTTATTTCATAAGCTGAATAGTTTTATTCGTTCTTAAACTAAGTGTAAAAATCACAATTTGTGATATAGCTTTTTAGAAGCAACTTAAACACTTGTTAGTTTACATTAATTTGTAAAAGGTTCCTTAAGAAGACCAAGTTGTGGTCAGGATTTCTTGAGAAGACTAAGACAATTGTTCTTAGTGGTTGACACTGTAATCTGTTTGAATATAGTGGATTAAGTCCTTGTGGAGAAAGGCAAATCACATTGATAGAGTGGACTGGATTAGTTGAGTTCAACGAACCAGGATAAAAATAATGTGTTGTTTTTATTGCCATATTTATTTCTAAACCCTTATTCAACCCCCCCCCCCCCCTTCTAAGTGTTTTTCTCACCTTCAAATACAAGTCAAACCCTTGATCCAACGTCAAGCGGATTTTCTCAACCAACTTTCAAACCAATTCATCTCTTTTCAAAACTTCTTTTTCCAAACTTTTTCTCCTAAAACCTCGGTCTCGCCAAGTGCATTTTCAAATTCTTTTCACAACAAAAACTTGAATGGTCATGGAGTGGTTAGGCATAGGCCTTCTCCTATCCCGAGTGCTTGATATTACCGTTAGGGTTCACTATCGCTAAGAACTTACCATTCGAGATCAAAAACATTTTTAATAACAGAATAAAGTTCTCTTTGTATTGAATTAAAGAGAGAGGATTAAGTGTAGACTTCTTCCTCTCCAAGTGTCAGGATACTCACTGTAGAGTGTATGGTATCAATACTCGTCTTTCAATGCAAAGACGTGATTATGTTCACCACATTCACTTTTCAAAACTTATTTCTGAAACACTTTTTCTCCTAAAACCTCGGTCTCATACGCATTTTAAAAACTCTTTTCACAATAAAACTCGAATGGTCGTGGAGTAGTTAGGCGCATGCCTTCTCCTATCCCGAGTGCTTGACATTACCGTTAGGGTTCACTGTCGCAAAGCACTTACCATTCGAAATCAAAACGCCTTTTAAAAAGAGAATGAAGTTCTCTTTGTATTGAATTAAAGAGAGAGGATTGAGTGTAGACTTTTTCCTCTCTGAGTGTTAGGATACTCACTATAGAGTGTATGGTCTCGATACTCGTCTTTCAATACGAAGACACGATTATATTTGCCATACCTTTTCATAACAAAACTTTGAGATAAAGAATTGGGTACTACCCGCAAGGGGTTACTATTCGAGGACCTATTTCAACCCTAAAAAAAACTTCCACAAGTCAAATGTGACATCTTTCCTCGATAGGCGAAAATTAAACTTTCAAAAAGGATATGTTATGTCCGTTCTACCGTAAATAGGTAATGCCTAAGTCTCTAACGAGAGAGCAACAATACACCTAAACTGCTAGAATGCGCTAAGTTAACATCATCCGCAAAAACACCAGTTAACCATTTCACGAACTACGTTGCTCTGATTTCTCATATCTGTTGAGAATACGTAGGCGCAAGACGACGATGTCTTGGCGAGCACCCCTTTTTCTTTTGTTCCATAGTCTCACGAACTATGTTGCTCTGATTTCTCATATCTGTTGAGAATACGTAGGCACAAGACGAAGATTTCTAAGCGAGCACCCTTTTTCTTTCGTTCTGTAGTATCACGAACTACGTTGCTCTGATTTCTCATGCCAGATGGGAATACGTGGCACAAGACGATGATGTCTTGGCGAGCACCCTTTTCTTTTTTCCCCCGTGTTGCACCCTAATTTTTGACCGTAAGATCCCACGTCCTTGTTTTTATTCCTTGTTTTTAGTTTACATTTATTACATGATGTCTTTGTTACTATTATGTGTGCATGTTTGTTGTTACTAACAAGTCTGTGCAGGTGCGATAATTTCAAATGGAGTTAGTTCTCATTCTCACAAATAATTATGCCAAAGACGTGGTCAGGAGTTTTCCATTAGCTTTTGTCAGTATCTCTTAAGAGTTCCATTACCTATTCGTGAAGAGAAATGGATTTTCCTTGGACTTAAATGTAGTCATTTGAAGATCGATCTTGGTTTGTGGCAAGGAGAATTTCAAGTTGTAAAGGATCCCCACAAGGTGTGGGTCATGTTTTAAAAGAGAGTCCAAGACACGGGACAAATTACATATCAGTTTGGCAGGTTGGAAGGGTCAAATTAAACTTATCAGCCAAAAAAAGAGCCAAGGTGAAATTCATTTAAAGGCTGGATTCACGCTAGTTTCATAAATTGTCTTCAATGTTACAAGTGCAGGACAATTTTATTCTTTCATCTCCAAAGCCATATTATTCAAATCATCCAAGGTTACAAATTTAAAACATAAATAGTTGAGGTTACAAATTTAAAACATAAATAGTTGAGACTACAGGATTCGGAGATCCATGTGGAATCCCACATTTCAACCACGGTGTCCATGCGCTGCCGGCCTCGGTAAAAGATTCACTTCAAGATGTAGAAGCCTCATAACTTTGATTGTGCCGTTATCCAAAACTTCAAGCTCCTTTAGAATTTGAGTGGCCGGTATCATACCTGCTGCGTCACAACGAAGATATCAACATTTAGACAAACAATAACAAGGCTGCAATATATCTACAGTACGATAAAACAAGGTTTCACAGAGATACCTGCTGCAAAGTTCTAAGTCCGCTCCGAGGCCACCGGTCCATCACTCCCACCCATCCAATGCGAAGCCGAAAGTGGAGTACTGCGATTATCATTCTAAGATTTTTGTTTTCACTGCTTCCAGACTTCATTAGTGGCCAACAGGTTGTTTTCAACACAGCCCAGACGCGATACAACTCAGAAGGCAAAACAGCGCCAGCATTACGTGACCGCGGTTCACATCTTGTTGACTCCCCTTGACTGCAAATCACCAGTGTTATTCAGCAAAACCTTCAAAATAGAAGGCAAAACCATTGGATATTAAGAAATTGAGGGATAATTCATTATGCAACTTGATTAAAGTTGCAAGAATACCGTAATACCAAGTCACAAGCCCTTGTCAAGATTATCATCAATAGTCGCGTTGGCCAAGTGAATTTGAGGGTAAACCCACCCGTGTGCAGAACATTCTCAGTAGAAGATAATGTTAGGCATCACAACAACACCTCAATCTGTAGCTTTTCCTGATACAACCAGCTTGAGGCTCTCCTCTTCACATTTGACCATGCCGTGCTGAAAGAAATAAAAAACAATGGTGTTAGCAGGGTTAGACGAACATACAAAACCTCAAGAGCTTTCGAAGTCAAAACACAAAAATAACCTTTCTTTGGTGACGATAGGAGCAAATTCGAAGACAAGTGGAGACCACGCGTTCTCACGTACTCCATTTTAATAAAACGTTGGGAAGGATTTTCTCGAGATTTCTGATATGCCTTTCCAACTTCTCAAACTTCCACCGGCGGCCTCAGCTCTTGAACAACCTGCATTTCAACAAAGATTTGATTTGTCATGTACCTTTCAGTAATCTCAAAAGAAGGAATTCAAAACCAAACTACACCTCTACGACAACTCCGAGGGGGCTTATGTTAAAGCGTCATCACTCTTCTCCAGTTGCGTTCCCTTCTGTTTGCTGTGAGAGCGACGACATTTATTAAAGAATTGGATGAAAGTTGTTCTCAGATTTTGCGGTATCTAGAAGTGCACCAGCAACAATATTTCTTGAGTTAGAAGCTGTTGCTAGAGCTCCCTTCCATGATGTGAATCAGCATGCTTCAGACTAGTAGTGATACTACACTATCACATACCACCCACAATTGATGACATTTTGGTGTAACAACTTAAATGCTCCTGCACAACAAAAACACAACTTCAGCAGAAGTAAAACTGCGACAATAGAAGGCTACCGACCTGTAGAATTGATTACCAAACTTTAGATGACAGAGCCAATTGATTTGTCTTCTAAAGCTGTCAGACATATTGGTAGCGTGCCTCGGTGTGAAACTCCCATCATTACAGTGTACAATCAACAGAGCTGTGAACGAAGGTGGTCGTCGGTCCTCTCCGGTTTCTTGTAGCCAACAGTATTCGCGCTTGCTTTGAAAAGCTTTCATCACGCATCTCTGAGTGTATTGAAGCTGAAACAGATGAGGGGCCTACCATTTGAAACCCAATTAACAAACATTAGCAGACATTCAGTAGAAGGAGAACACAGTCAAACTCACAGCTTTTAAAATAATTCAACTCCAAGTAATCATCACCTTATCATCAAACCCGGTTGGATGCTCCAGAGGTACCACTCCAAAACCAGATTCAGTACCGACACCTCTTGCAGAACAGGTTTTGAAGAGGGCCACTTTCCCCTTTTGAAGATCAATTTTCCGCCATTGTTTCACTCCACCATTCAATCTCCAACTCCATGCCAAGTCACAAGCTCATCCCTGCACAGAGAACAAACACCAATTTAATTACAGGTGGATGACGAAACATTTAGGCCCAAAAGCATAAAGACAGGACATGGTTCTTTTACTTTTATCAACAGTATGGAGGATGAAGATGACCCTGTCCAAACCAGTTTACTGCACATAAAAAGAGAAGACAATTAGAGTTAATACAAGTCAAAGTATAAACTCATTGAGTTCATTTGAAAAGACCGTGTTAGGCTCAAGTAATCCCGCTAGATTGAGTCATTGATGTCGAAAGCCAACTGACATATTTTGAAAGTTAATTGGCGGCAACCAGCATCCGTAACGCACGTTTCAACACTTCTTCAGCTTCCAAACCTTTGATCACTGTTACCCCAAAACAACCATCATATGTTCAATCCAATGTTATCTGTGCCAAAACTCCAACGTATCTTTCTGCACTCTAAAAACGTTGCATAATGAGCAACAAAGACAACACAAGATGCCAAGAACCTGCTGCAACTTCCTGCAGAATGAAAGTAACACGGCATGAATAACGAGACAAAACCTATACCAAAGACTTAATGGAGAAGCTAGTTTAGAAATTAAAAAGAAGAACAACCTAAGCTGAAGCCCAAAGAAGTCATGTGTGATTCTACTTCTTGATACCGTGAAGTGCACATAACTTGCCACCGAGATAATCAATAAGCCGGAAT
This sequence comes from Lathyrus sativus, assembly GCA_963859935.3. NCBI lineage: Eukaryota > Viridiplantae > Streptophyta > Magnoliopsida > Fabales > Fabaceae > Lathyrus > Lathyrus sativus. The sequence goes on along the minus strand of OZ012737.1, from coordinate 526,082,140 downwards.
ATGGTCGAACGCGGTGTTCCAACATGATCGTGATTTGAAGCATTGTACAACTGAGGATGGTTTGCATCCGTTGGTATCCTCAGACGAACCTATCCACTCCGCTACCGTATTTGCTTCGGGCTATCCATCTACTGGCCCAACAACTCGATTGCTACTCACACCTGCAAATCATAATTGCTAAGTCAGCAAAAATCAATCAGAGAATATCCCTAATATGATTCGAATATCCCAATCTAAATCGTGGAACAGATTGATACAGTATCAAGATTTGATTTTCGTTCAGCAGACATTAAAGAGATCAGACAGAAAAAAGAGAAAGTTTTCAAATCGCATCCCAAAACAGAAGGTCCAACTACGACAATCATGGTCATTATCACAAATCCAAATTGGAAAGTTGGGAAATTTGAAGCTTATAAAAGGGCATCAGAGGCGAAAGAAAAAGAGGGCTTACACAGAAAATCCCTAAATTCCGAATAAAACCCTAACAACACGCCGAGAAATCCCTAAAGCAAACCCTAACTGCTAAATCATAGAGGCGAGGAACTTATCTTCCATTTTAGAGTTCCGTCACGGTACATCTATCACCCTGAAACGCCCCTTTTGCGAGCCACCGCGAAATCGCCAGAGAAGCTAAAGCAAACCCTCACGCGGACTCCACCACGATTCCAAACCATCATCGGAGACCGATCTAAGCCCTCAAACTCTACACTCGTCACCATCGCCGCCAACTCCGACGAGCTCCTTCGAATACACGATAGCGTGAGTTATTTCTTTAAATGCGTTGATTATTTTTTACTTGTGTTGTTGCTCTGTTTCAGACATAAGGCAAGAAGAGGGAGAGTTTAGAAGGAAGGTCAGACGAAAGAAGAAGACGCGATTAGGGATGAAGAAGAGATGCGAGGGAAAGACGAGATCGGGAACGAGAGGGGGTGGGGACTTAGGGTTTCTCCTTTGTTTTTTCTGAATTTGCTTCATTTTGTTGATTAATCACCCACTTATCACACACTAACACTAAACACGCACTAAACCTCCACTAATCCCTACCATTAACCGTTAACCTTACCATTTAACCCCCTTATTCTTTAATTAACCTAAAATCAACCCTAATCAACTTTTTAATTAAACTGTTTTTTTAATTAATGAAATATTTAAATTATTTTCTAAATAAGTTTTTTTTTATCTAAATCAATTTTCTGCCTTTTTATTTTTAATAAAAAATATAAATAACTTTTATTTAATTGAATTCTTTTAATTTAAAATAAATAACTTAAGTTTATAAGTGGTTAAAATCTTTTAATAAAACATCTTTTATAATCAAAAACCAACTTATTTAATAAGCACCTCTTTCATTACTTTCAAAACCTATTGTGTAACCTTAAATTTACTAAAAAAAATATAATTCAATCCACTTTCACAAATAATATAACTTCTAAGTAACTTTCTTAAAATCAACTCGCTCAAAACAACATTTTATTCAAAACGAAATCAATCTTCTCATAAGTCAGATCAACTTCATCAACTCAATCTCCCAAAGAAAATCAGACAATCAACATTGCAAAACCAACTTAATTGTGCACTTCACGACATATTCACCTACACCCTAGCGCTTTCATGCGTATATATATTGTCTTACCTTTATATGCTTTTATCTATCGCTTTTATCCACAATACACACACTCACTTAACGCTTTCATGCGTATATGTATGGTTTACATTTCCGCAACTTATTCATTGCAATTTACATTACCGCATTTACATTATCGCATCGCATTTCGTCCAAAGGAAAAACCTACACATGAGTCAACACTTGTGTGTAGTGCACGTCATTTGCATTATTTCCCCACGATCCTTGATTCCATTCAAGTTGATCGCTTAAGATAGATCCTACCCCATAGGAAGGACCATTATCTCTACAACTTAGACAAACAAACAACACTATACAACTTTTTCAAACACAATAGAGAATAGATGTTAATCATCTTAAGTGAGATATAATCTCCACCCCCACAATAATACAATCAAACATGTAGGAACTTTGCCTTAAGAGTGATAAAGGTATACTCGTCAAACAATCCGAGTACTTAAGCCCTTTTCTTAACACGATGCAAAGACTATTTTCCTACAACCCCCTTTACACTTGTGGTGGTTACATCTCCCTTAACATGAAGACTCATCTCTTCTCCTAAACCCAATCAAAACAACTACCCTAAACCCGTAGGAACTTTGACCACAGTCAAAGAGCTCCTCTAACCCTTTAGGGGAACTACAAGTACTCTGATTCCACTCCCGTAAGGATATGTAGGCATAATATGTGACATCTTATCGAGTATACTTAGAAATAAACCACTAGGGTCCTTAATCCCTTAAGCAGATAAACACTTAGCAATAAACAAACATAAAACAAGAGGTTCCTGTAGAGTACTACAGAAACTTAGGATGCTAGTACCTTCCCTAAGTTTAACCAACCCCCGAACCTAAACTCTCTAAACCTTGCATTTGCATTGCATTTTGAGAATTTCGATCTTTATCCCTTCCTTTGGACAAATAAAAGTTCGGTTGCAAAATGAATTAAAGATTCAAACTAATCAATAGTTTGGTATCCAATTTTCACCGCGACACCCCGTAGTTAGCCGAACTACGACTGCTCTAATTCTTTACGTCTTTTTAAGTAAAGATACGTAGGCACAAGGGCCACAATCCTTGCCGAGCACACGTTCCCGTCTTTTATCCATAGTCCTTCGAACTACGTTGGCTCTAACTTTCTCATATCCATTGAGAATACGTAGGCCTAGAACCGTGAAGACCTACCGAGTCTCTTCTCCCCCCTGTTACCTCTCCTTTCCCTGTTTCTAACCCTTCTCTTTATCCCTTGGAACACTATTTATAGCAATAACTTTTAGCAAATATCTTCACACATAGACAAACAAATGGTTCCCATCGAGTACGAGTGATGCGAGGGGTACTAATACCTTCCCTTCGCATAACCGGCTTTCGAACCCATTCTTTGGTCGCGAGACCATCTTATCCGTTTCTTTCTTAAGGTTTTCTCGATATTTTCCTTTCCCCTTATGGGATAAATAAGGTTCGGTGGCGACTCTTCTGTCTTTCTTCTCGCCTCTCCATCGTTGTTATATTTTTTTCCGAGTAGCGACACACTGTATGCAGTTGATAAAGCTGCATGAAGAAAGCTAGTTTGTTTCTTGAGGTTATAGAGTTTGTACCAAGGTGGAGATTTGTGAGATATTGGATCTAACTCTAGCATTTTCAATAGAGGTTTAACATGTTGTCGAAGTCTACTCACATGTTGTTGTCGAAGACCTACATGTTATAGTCGAAATGTGTTATAGTATGTAGTTGTTTAATTGGGCCTGTTTGTTAAGTCCAATTGTTTAAGTTAGCTTGTACCCTAAGTTAACTTGTAACGGGTAATTATTTTTTAAAAAAACCCATTAGTTTAGTATGTTAGGCTTTATTATAAATAGCATACTAGTCTCTCATCTTAAGTGTGACAAATCCTAATTAGGGCGAGAGGGTTATTTGTTATTCTTAAATAATTGTAATCGGATTTAAAGACAAAGTAAATAATAGCAGTTATAACCAATCCTTGTTGTTCTTCTTCTTGTTTTTTCCGTTAGCCCTGACCCTTGTGTGTTTTTTGATCATAAAGAAACTGTTTATACTTCATTCCAAGACATCGGATTTCACAACAGAAATCAAAGAATTCAATTCAGTTTTCATGGCATCTTTTCCACAATCTAACTTACAAGCTTGACTATAAATCCTAGGTTCACTTACAGAATAAATAGAAAGGCAAAAGCTTTTATAGTTAACATAATAGTTGTTATATTGTAAAATAGAGGAAAGAGGAAATATAGTACCATGAGCAGTATCATTGGCAGAAGGATGTCGTTGAAGAAGTTCACATTGAATATCATTGAGATGACTTTAAGGATGGCTAATCCTGATGGAATGTCTTAAGGGTATAAGTGGGGTGTGGGAGAAGGAATGTTAGAAAGTGGCGAATCATTTAGGACAAAAAGGGGGATATGGGAAGTGGTTGGATCAGTAGTAGTTAAAATATGTTGAGGTATGGTTAGGTTATGAGGGGCAATGAGTTGAGAATGAGGCCAAGGTTCTAAATCAGGTTCAGGGGTTTCAGAAGGAATACTTGGAGAATTGGTAGTTTTAGGTGAAGGAATATTAAAAGGAAAGACAGTTTCATAAAACACTACGTTTCTAGGAAAAAAAATCATGAGGTTGTAAATCATATAATAAATAGCCTTTAGTGTCATGTATATATCCTAAAAAAAATATTTTTTTTCTAGCATTAGGATCAAATTTAGTTCTATGAGCATGTAGAGTATAAGAAAAAGCAAGATAACCAAAACATTTGAGATGCAATAGTGTACGGGCTTTATTGTATAAAAGTTGAAAAATCTACTTATTTTTCAATAAAGGTGAGGGAATGCGATTTATTAGATTCACATCATGTTGAATAGAAAAATATCAAATTTTTTGAGGAAGGTGAGCTTAAAAGGAAATGGTTCTAGCAATATTTAAAATGTGTTGATGTTTCCTTTCTATGGAATCATTTTGTTGATAACATTCAACGCAAGAATGTTGATGTAAAATCCCTTTTGAATTAAATAGATCATGCATTAAAAACCCAGGGTCATAGAAAATTGGTTTTCAATAAAGGTAGAAAGATATTTTCTGATTTTACTTTTTAATTCATCAAAATTATCCAAGCAAGTAGATCACATTGATTATACCAGCAGAAGATATGATTGATTTGACTCCCTATTCAAGAAGTGTGGAAGGCTAAGGAGTATTGCTTGTCAAATGTTGTTTCAGAAGAGTAAAAATCTGATGATATTTGTAACAGTCCAATTTTTAATAATTAATTATTTGTACTAATTAATTGATTTATGTGATTTATTTGATTTAAATGAATTATTTGATTTATCTAATTTATATGAGTTAATTGATTTTATTGATTTAATCTAAATGTGTGATTTATTGAATTAATTAAATTAATTGATTTATTCTATTTGGTAGAATAGTGTATAATTACTAGATTGATTAGTTGGGCCTAATGATAAGTGTGTGAATAGAAAGTGAGAGTGAGTTGGGTAAAGCCCAATAGAATGATTAATTGTTAGGGTTTTAGAGATAGAAGTTAGTAAGAAAAAGGGAAAGAAAGAGAAGGGGGAATAAAGAAGAGAAGAATAGAAAGAAGCAAGAGGAAAAGAAGAGTGGAAGGGAGAAAATCAGAATCCAAGCATTCAAGAAATCAAGGATTCTTCTCCAAAGAAAAACCTAAGGTAAGGGTGGGCATTCTCTCATTATTGGAATTGTGGGTTAATGATTAATGGGTAGAAGTTGTGTAGGGAAAAACCCTTAATTTGGAATTGTGGGTTAATGGTTAATGGGTAGAAGATTAGGTAAGGAAAAACCCATAGATTTCTCATGATTTGGTGAATTTTCGAGTGTTGTGAATGCCCTAATATGAAGGGATTGATGATGGTAGCAAAGAAGGGAATGGTTGGTGAATATACAATTTTCTGCATAATTTTTCAAAAACGCACAGTGAGCAATCGATTGCATCAATATGTCAATCGATTTCATACTGAGCAAAGGTGCTGGAAACTGAATTTTTAGCTGTCCAATCTATTGCACTAATATGTCAATCGATTGCACAGCAAAACAGTAGCCAAAATAATGAAAATTTCAAAGGTGCAATCGATTGCACCATAACTCCAATCGATTGCATGTTGTACAGAAGCTGAAATAAGTGAATTTTTCACATGACCAATCGATTGCACCCTAACTCCAATTGATTGCACTAACTGGAATTTGGAAAAATCATGTATTGGGAGTTTGATTACACAGAGTCATTGTTTAATTGAATCTTAACTAAAACATGGATTAATTGAGATGATTTATTGATTATTTACTTGAGTATTGATTGATTATAAACCTTTGGTTGGTTATTGAGATATCAATTGTTGTTTAACAAGTTGATTGTGTATTGAATATTGAATTCAATTATTGGTGATGGATTGATTGTCCTATGTGTAATCGTTGAATTTTGTTGTGCATTGTGATTGAATCTAATTGATTCTTGTGCATTACTTGATAAATATAATGATGATGTGTGAAAGTATGAATACTTTGGTTATTATGAAATGTGTTGTGTGTGCAATCATGTTATAATTCTTGTGTGATGAATTATTTGAGTATGCATGGGATTAAGATGCGAGAACGGTCTTAAGTGCATTTGGTTGTTGATTGCATACGCATCATTTGTGTCAAGAGGCAATGCTTGCTAGTTTCGTGGAGACTAGTGACTTGTCCCAAACCTAGAGCGGGGTTTGAAAGCTTATGGAATGGGCTTTTGTTTGTTATTGGTCTAAGGAACGAACCCGGTTTAATATAAAAACCGAAAAATAATAACAAGTTTTGGTATCACATGGCATGAGTTGCATTGAGCTGCATTGAGTCACATGGCATATATAATTGTTGTATGAAAGTATGTGTATGTGTATGACTTGTTGAATTGAGAGTGTGAATGTGTGGCTGTTGAATGATATTGGCTGATGAAAATTGAAGTGTGAGAATATTGGTGTTTGTCTTAACATGCTTTACATTATTTATTATCTTATGATTTCAATATTGATGTGAATTCTCACCCTTCTGCTGGAATGATGTCCTGCACAACATCGTGCAGGTATCAAGAGTAGAGCTGCCCGTAGTTGCGTGGTCACTGTTGGTGTAGCTATTTAGTATTTTAATTATGTTGGGTCGAGTCGTGCTCTGGCATGTAACACTGGGATCGTTTGTTTTATATCCTAGAGATATATTATGTACTCTACGTTATGTTTTTATATTCATCGGAATATTATGATGTTGGCCTTAGTGCCTAAGTAATGTTGAATTATGTGATGAACATGAATGTTTCCTTTATGAGAATTATGATATAAAATGAATCCGCTGCTACATGCGAAGTGAATTTTTGAAAAGCATGATTATTTATTAAAGTGTTACTGAGCATGACAGGTGTTTTTGATGTTTTGGAAATTATGTGTGACACCCTTTTGTGAATGCATGACAATTTACTATAATTATTTATATATATATATATATATATATATATATATATATATATATATATATATATATATATATATATATATATATATATATATATATATATATATATATATATATATATATATATATATATATATATATATATATATATATATATATATATATATATATATATATATATATATATATATATATATATATATATATATATATATATATATATATATATATATATATATATATATATATATATATATATATATATATATATTCCGCGGGGTTTAGAAGGGTGTTACAATATTGGTCTTGAATAGTGGCATTAGATGAGTTGCCGGAGAAAGACGCCTATGTAGATGTTGTATGGAAATAAGGTTGCTTGGAGTGTTGCTGGAACCCAGGAGGGTAGTTTGGAAAAGTAATTATCAACTGTGTAATTGTTTCTGCCACAATGAATGCAAACACGTTAAGAGCCCTGATTATGTCCATGACCTGAACTTTTGGATGGCAACCCCTACCTCTAAAGGAATATTGTTGAAATCCATGGCTACCCCCATAATGAGATTGAACTTGAGAGACCATAAGTTGATTATATGTGGTGGAGTTGGGAAGGATAAGTTGTTTTTCTTGACCTAGAACAAGAAAGAAGGACTTTACCGAGATTGGTAAGGGTTCAAGCATCATGATTTGTGATATAACATTGAAAAATGTCTCATTAAAACCTTTTAAGAACTTTATAACTTTGTCTTGTTTGCGCAGATCTAAGGTGGCACCACAAATGCAAGGAACGATACAAGTGTAGTCTCGTGTTGGTCAATAAGTGTTAACTTGCTCCCACACAGAGGTTAGTTAGGTAAAGTAATTGGGGACATCAAGGGAGCCTTGTTGAATATGATCCAATTCATCCTAAAGGTCGGAGATCCGAAATATATCACCCTCAGAAAAACGATTGTGCATATTTTTCCAAACAATGTGAGCATTGTTGAGCCACAAAATGGATTGAGAAATAGTATAAAAAATCAAATGTTGGAGCCAAGAAAGAACAAGATTATTATAAATAATTCAAGGATCATGATGAGTTCTATTAACATTAGGTTTTAGTAAAGTATCATCAATAAATCACAATTTGGTTTTAGAGATTAGGGCAACCTACATAGGTTGAGCCCAAGAGATGTAGTTCTTGCTGCCGAGAGGTGGAGTGACAAAAATCATGGTAGGTTTTCATTAGGGTGAATCTAGTAAGGGTTGGAGGGGTTAGTTAAAAAATCCACGAATGTTGTTTCAACCACTGTTGGTTAAGACAAAACTAGGGTTTTTGTTGAAGATTGTAAGAAGAAGGAAATGAGGAAAATTTTGAGTTAGAGTTGAAAATTTGATGACTTTTAAGGTTACAGTGGTGATAATTTTGGTATGTGGAATAGGAATCTTGAAGGATTATGAAGATTTCTATGTAGATAAGTAAGAAACAGAGGAAAATAAGCAATTTTTTAGGTTTTGTGTCAAAGATGTGGGCGTTTTTCTAGGTTTGGGGTTGAATGAAGGATGAAGATATTGATGAAATCAGGGTTTTAGTTTAAATGTATGAATGCGACAAGGAGGGGAGAGAGAGAGAGAGAGAGAGAGAGAGAGAGAGAGAGAGAGAGAGAGAGAGAGAGAGAGAGAGAGAGAGAGAGAGAGAGAGAGAGAGAGAGAGAGAGAGAGAGAGAGAGAATATTGAAAAAAATGAAAAGAAACTTGTTGTTTTTGGTAGTTGATGAGAAGAGAGATAGGAAAATCTTAGAAAACCAGTGAAACTGAAACACGTGAAAAGAGGCAAGATCAATGAGATAAGGTTGAAGATGAGAATCTGACAAAAATTGGGAGAAGATTCTAGGAAGATGATAGAAACTCAAAATTTAGATAAGCAGAAAGTGTTTTATTGATTGAAATTAAAACTATTATAGAGGAATCTCCATAATCCCATAGCCCAATTCTCATCAGAGAAAAGATATTCTCACTCTTTCCAGCCCAAAAGATTTATCCAAATAAATATATAATGAATTCTCCCTTGCTATCGCTGTCCTTATATAACCTTCCTCCCCCCTTCAGTTATAACGAATTACCTATTAAATCTTTGTATTAGGCTAAGCCCTAAATCCAGTATCTTTTCACTAGTGACCGTAAGAAAAATAACCTTGACCTTAAGGCTGAGATAAGAAAAATAGATTGAATAAATATGATCATTTCTAGCTACCTGTGTAACCCTGATATGAGTAGCTTTCAATTCATCAAAGTCTTGTGCATGAACAATTTCAACAAGACAACTACTGTTACAATGGTCATAAAGGAAGTAACTAAGGAAATAGGTAAGTGCAATTGCAATACAAACTCTTGAATAGGCATGGCAACATAACTCATACCCACGGGTACCCACCCAAATGCGCCCTAAAGTTGACAGGGAAAACCCGCTTTGATTGGGTTTGGGTTTGGGTTTTCCCTAATTAAAAAATATGGGGACGGGTTGGGTGGTGGGGACATTAGTACCCACCTGAACCCACCTCGTTTATTTCATTATGTATATTATTATTTAGTTTTGTTAATTTAGAATATTAAAAATATGGCCAATATTTTGATATTTTGATTTGTATTAATTATTTAAAATATTTAAAATGTATGTTTGAAATTTTTTTAGATTGTTTTACTTTATTATTTATAATGTAATTTGATTTTGGAAAAAATAAATATTCTATTAAAAAATTAATTTTATTAAATGGATGGTGGTGGGGGGATACTTGAACCCAACCCGAACCCGTTTGGGACGGGTTTGTATTTTTAATTCTCCATACCCATTTGAGTTTGGGCGGGGAATGGAGATTGTTTGGGGATTCGGGTTTGAGTTTAGGGGAGGTAAAAACTATCTCTGACCTACCCCGTTGTCATGCGTAATCTTGAAAAAAACCTATGAAGTTTGAATTACTCTTGGACCCACTACTTGAATTATGATCTGATTTGACATAAAGGGATTGAGTTGAGATGATTTTGTTCCCAACAAAAAGGAGGATAAGCGCCACCTATTGTAAAGGGCTCATACCTTGTAAATCGTCATCTGGTGGTAGTGGGATCGTTGTCAGGTCTCTCACAAAAAGACCCAAGTGTGATTCAAATGGAACCATAACTGATGAATCCTACATTAGTAGCTTCGGCGAAGGTTGATCCGGAGGCTCCGACATAGGTTATGGCTCTTCCACTAGATCCATAATTGTGTCCATATTTTCTCCCTCTTTCAATCTAGTTGTATCTGTAGATACGAACTTCCATTTTGCTATGTTCATATTCTTCTCTAATGTCAACATTTGAATGGTCAACAGAGGTAACACACACCAAGGAAGATCAATCTTAAATAGACTATTCTTCTGCTATTTCAATTCGAAAAGGATCATTGGGAGTAGGGATGACAATGGGTACCCATGGGCACGAGTACTAGTCGCCCGCTACCCACCATATTTAATAAATATGATATATATACCCGCCCCATACCCGTGCGGGTATCCGCGAGATGGGTATCCGTGAATTTTTAGATACCCACTGGTATTTACGGATATCCATGAATATTATTATTCAAATAAATTTTTAGATGTTGCACACATGGATAGTACAAGATGTATTTTCAAGGTTTTCAAGGTTTTAAATAAGTCTTACTTATCCATATTATTTTTCTTATTTTTAGTATGTTTTCTAAGTTTAATTTATTTTTGCTTTTATTTTATTTTCGTTACTTATTTTCTGAATAAGCAGTAATTTGATACTCTTTCAATGTGGAGATCATAAATTGAGCTACAAGATGTTGTTTGACGCGTTTTAATATTCTTTGGGAAGCTAAGAGGAAAATCTACAAGTTTCATGTTGAAGTTAGAAGCCAAATCAGAGTGAAAAGGAGTCAAATAATGTGTTTTTATTCCATACTTAATAAAATATTTACTTTATGGGCCAAATTTATGTTTTTCGGGCCTGTTGTTGTGAGAACCCAATTTCTTGTATTATTTAAGTTAAAACACATTGCTAGGGAAAAGTATTCAGTTTTCACAAAATTAGAATAGACAGCCGCTAAGAATTCCATGGAAAGCTAAATTACAAGGTTGATCTAACTGAATTTGGATTCCATCAAACTTTGAGGTTATTATAATCTTCAATTCAATTTTAATTCCTTTCATTTTGCATATGCATCTCATTTACTTAATTTAATTTCTTATAGAATAAATTGGATTAAATTTGACTGATGCATGTTACTTACTTTAATCGCGTTTAACTTAGTTTTTTCGTTAATTTACACTACCTTTTAACTATTTGCTTAATTCGGCAATTAGGAACGTAATTCATATAGTATTGATGGTGTTTGTTTGATTGATACTTTAATAAAATAGGAATAAAATCCACTTAGGGAATTGGAATTATAATAATTGATGATAAGTCGGAACTCGAACCAGCTGATTAACTCATTCATCATATTTATTTTCAGCTTATCTATTTACGATTCAAGTTTTCTAAAACCTTAAAAAAAACCCTTTATCAATTCTAACTCAGAGTCTTTGTGATACGACTCGAGTGTCGCTATCATATACTACATTTTATTAACTCTATTTTAACATGTGTACGGCATCGGATCAACAAGGTTGAAGGAAGAAAATGATTTAGGAAGGTGTATGTAAGAGGTTGTTGTGTGAAATTCTTCCATGAAATCATTAATCAATATTTAGGGAGAAGCAAGACTAAGGAATCTGATGCAGTACTTCCATTGACAAAGTTACAAAATAAATTACAGTTGGGCAAGTCAAGAAATGGCCAAAGGAATGCCTACTCTCTTCTGGAAATTTAAGTGTAAATTACTTAATGCTGAACAGGATTGGTTCAGCCAATTAGTCACCCACCAACCACAGTTCAGGCATAACTCTTTCCCTGGCCAAGTTGGGTTTTGTAATAAGAACCAAGTCTAAGTCAAATTTTGGAGACTATGTACTTGACCAAACCATGAAACATGTTGATTCCTTTATTGTGAAGCTTACCATAGATTTTCCTTGTTTGATCACTGGAATTATCTTGAACCAACACCCTATTATTGTGCATGCTGAAGAAATTAAGAACAAAAAGGAAGTGCCTTTGACGTTTGGTTATTGGCTATTTTTTGGAACACATGTTCTAGAAATTATGGTGTGGAGGAACTAAGGTGAAGTTGTTGGTGGAAATTCTTCTCCAGTGTCCAAAGCCACCATAAAGGATGTGTTGTTTGAGTTATTGGAAGTTTCAAAGGCTATGCAAGAGACAATTAGAACAAGTACTATCAGGAAGAGAAATGTGGATGGATTGACCAAAATGTTGACTAAGGAGAAGGAAGCCATAGATGAAGAAAAAGTTGACAATGAAGAGGAAGAACATTCTACTAGTGGTGAAGAAGTTGAAAGATCATAATCCACAAGTGAAGAAGAAGAATGAAGCTCTGATGGCTGAGGTCATTAAATTGGAGCTGGTTTTGTTGATTTTGAAGACAACTGTTTTAAAGAATGATATTTGTATTGATAGTTTTGTGTTGTTTGACCCTTGTAGATGTGCATGTTTATTTTTAGTTTTGAAATGATCTTTTAACCATGATCTTTCTGCACTGTAACCATGGTTCTAGCTACTCTAGATTTGGTCCTCATATATGTTAATGGTTATGCTCTATAGTTTTCCAACTTTGTTTTCATGCCTTTCGGTATTTTCTATGGCTTTTATTTGTCTAACCTTTTCCAAATTATGCAGGGGGGTAATAGGTTGTGTCACACCCTAATTTTTGACCGTAAGATCCCACCTGCTTTCGCTTTTTATTTTGTTATTTGACTTTAATTTAATATTTTATGTTTTGCGGCTAACCAACTCGTGCAAGTGCAGTAGTGTCAAGGTATAGATTCTTACAGCCAAGCATCACAAGGACGTGACTAGCTCAGTTGGGGTTTAAAGTTCACCATTCAAGAATTCAAGCTTAATTTAAGGAGATTTTACAGATTCAATTCAAATTCATAGTGTACTAGCCATTTTCAAGGCTTAGCTTGCAAGAAGATAATTTTAGACATTTGCATAAAGTAGATCCACTTTGTGAGTTCATTCTTGCGCTAGTTTTGGCCTTGATGGTTCAATTTACCTTGGTTGTGCATTGGTGTGATGGATACCTCTTGTTAATTTGTACTTGGAAATTAAGTTTGGGCATATCTTCATGTGTGTTGGGGATTTATTTAATGATTTCAAGATGACAAATGAGGACGTTACTACATCAGTTTAATGTGTTTAAGGCCAGATCCACGAGTTAATTTCCACTTCACATTCAAATTCTAGTAAGGAGCCAAAGGTCCTCAAGTTACAACAAGGCACAGGTCTTTACAATTCAATGCCCGTTATATTTTGTTGCTACAATCCAAAGCCCTTTTGATCATAGAAGAAGAAACCCAATTCAAAGGCATAAGGTTAGGAAGTGACAAGGATTCAAACTTCCATAAAATCTCGTCCAAAGTTTAAAGTGCCAGTGGGAATTAGTGTTAGAATAACAACGTAAATTACAAAGCCTACATGGTCATCATGAAGTGATGGTACAAATCCCTAAAGCATCATTAACAAAAATAATAAAAAGAAGTTGTCTATGCCAAATGGAAGTCGTAACCCAAGAGCCATGGAATTATGTCGTACATAATAATTGTTGTTCTAAAAATAAATGGTTTTGCACACCAGTTAGAACTACATAAACCAAGTTTGTATTAAAAAAAAGAAAAGAAAAGCCTTCGTTGCTAAAACCAGTACGCCACTTCCACGACCCGACAATTCCTTTCCTAGGTAATTAGTGTACATCACAAACAAGACTTTTGAACCTTGCTGCATGAATTGCTGTTGCGATTGTTTTGAAAGCATCTTGACCAATCACCAGAGGCGCAAAAGGAAATCGGCTGGCAACCATAAACCTTAAAACCACCTACAGCAATGAGGAGTACTCAGAATGTTTCAGGCAACGTTCAGCAAAACAATTTAGCTTCAGAAGAATTTGAGAATTATACCTCGAGAGACGTCGGCAGTCATTATAAGAAGAACTCAATCCAAAAGCTCTACGAAGGAAAACCTGCAGCTCTCAGACTTTACAACTCCATAATTTTGTCCTTCGATAAACCTGTGAGAGTAGGAGATGCGGACAGCCCAAAGAACACCATTATTCAGTCCTTCTGGATATTCTGAACAAGTCCAACCACATTTGCGACATCTCCCGTATTACCACAAAGTATTATTCGCGGATTAGAGTCACCAGCCCTGTCAAAACAACACCAACACCATCAAAATAGGGGAAATTAAAAAAAAAACCTAAATGAGTTTTACTTTGAGGATACAAGCCAGCTTCCAGGCTCTTCCTAATACCGCAACTCCCTTACCAACCTGACAAGCACAAGTACCAACTAATAATCAGGACAGGTCGCTAAAGAGATAAAAGCGCAAGTTGAGAATCAAGACAATATAGTTAAATTTAGCCCTCAATTAAGCTCATCATTGGGCATAAACAAGCGGCAGGGAGAGCAATAACCAAAAGCTGTCACTGGCTCCTTACTGAACATCGAAAGAATTGAATTTCGGACAAAAAGAAACCAAGTTCAAATGTCTCAACACAATGAAAGAGCACGAGTACAACATCAATTACAGCAGCATTTCCATTTCCTTCACGGTTTAGACCTGTAAGTCATCATTACCACTTTGAACCTTTTTTCGGCAACGACATAACAATCGACAGCTTCTGAACTTCCAGCGGCATCCTGAAAGAAGAAGAGAGCATCAACATAATTTACAGCAACATAATTCTTTTCTCAACAGCAACAAACACGCCATAACACATCAGTGGCAGCAACAAGCATTTCAACACCAGCAAGAACAACAACCAACTTCGAACAGCTCACACCATGATTCGTAAGCATCACCAAATTGAACCTCAACTCTACATTCCAACATTCGAATTGGAAGCTCAAAATAGAAGAGAGGAGGTTCAAGCTCTCAGAACTTTGAAGCTCATCATCGAGCATAGAACTCGAGCGGCCGAAACAACGATGGAAGTCGTCACCAACTTCCTACCTAGCTCAGAGATAATGCAAGCAACAGAGAAAACTCAGGCAACAAAACGAAAGGCAACAACAGTTGTAAGCCTCCCGTCTCAGACCGTTACGACATCGCCAAGTTCGAAACCCTTTCTCGACAGAATCAGATAAGGCAACATCTGAACTCAGAAGTAGAGTATTCCCTGCGAGAAGAAAAAGAAGCGTTAGCACGGTTTCAGAATATATCACCATGACCTGTTCCTATTTTTAGCAACGCAGCAAAAAAACAAGCTATAAAGTCAAACAGTGAATAACAGCAAAGCAAGACGAAAGAGGAGAAATTCGAAACTTCCCAAATTTGAAGCCAACATTTCATCGACAGATTCAGAAGGAAATTAATTAGAGGTTCCCAAAATCATCCAGCAAATCAGACAAAAGATCATCAAAATAGGAAAGTTTTAAAGCGGATTTCAATGGAGGCCTATCACCTTCACCTATAAAAGGACGAAGGAAACCCACAAAGAGGATCGGAAGAAAAATCACCGAAAAGAGCCGCTGCTACAACAAAGAAGCGAACACGCTCAAAGCTCAAACCGGAGGAGATTCAACACCGCCGTGAAGCTCAAATCATCCTCGGGATTCATCATCGCCTCACCGCCACCGTCAACGAGCCGCCGCCGACTCCTATTCATGGGTAAAGGTTTATTCTCAAATCACCATGCATGTTGTTTTCTGTTTGGTTTACAGGTCGCTGAAGAAGAAGATGGAGGAATCGATCGAAGAAAGGGAGATACGATGGAGATCGTGGAATCAGAAAGAAGAGGATGGCCAGACGGCGCAGTGAAGAGGAGAGAATAGAAACTAGGGTTTCTCTTTCCTTTGTTTATTTTGATGTAATAATCACGTATAGCACACACGCACTAGTTATCGTACACCTCACGCACATGGCTCTTGGATCTCCAACGGATTTAATCCACCAATCCTCACTCGTAGTCCACCGTGGACCTCTCAACCCTTACACACACAATCACCCGCCCATTGATTAACCATAATCTGCTTTAATTAACTTAAGCATCACTTATTTTATTTAAATAACTAATTAACCCTTTTTTTTACATATTAATCAGTTTTTTTAAAATCACAAATCTTTCTTTTTTTTTTCTTTAACTAATTAATTTATTCATCAGCAATTTAACCTTTTACTTAATGAAAATATTTATTCATTTCTAATTAAAAAGAAAAAAAAAACTATTTCAATTTTAATTAACTTCTATTTAATAATAACACTAATTTTTTTTATTTATTAGAAAACTTCTTTCGTAATTAATCTATAATAACACTTCTATTAAAAAGTGAACCACCTCACCTTTTTTTAGATAAGTTGAATATTTTAAAATCCTTTTATTCAAAATGAACCAATTAAAACTTAATTAATTCACTAAAAATAAAATAACTAAAACCAGTCCATCTAGTATAACTTTCCTCTTAAAATCAATCCACCTAATATAATACAAACTTTTTTCTCAAAAACTCTTTTTTTTAATAAATCATTTTCCTTAAAATCAATTCGACCTCCCTCTAAAATAAATCAATTCTCCCCAACTTAATTAATCGTGCACGCTTGCGCCCCCTTCCGTTCACATATTCACAATTCACACACTTGTCTTAGCGCTTTCATGCGTTTGTGTGCTTTTTACTTTATCCGCAATTTATCCTTATCGTCTTTTATTTTATCGCATTGCATAAGCGTCCAAAGGAAGAATCTGCGCGTAACGTAAAACTTGCGCGTATGCATTTCATGTTGTATCATAATCCCCATTTGATCCTTGATCCCATTCAAGTTGATCGTTTAAGATAGATCCTACCCCATAAGGAAGATCTTTTTCTTTTATCTTTACAACATAGAAAAACAATATTTAACTCAATTCAACTATTTCAAACCATTAGAGAATAAGACATGAGTCATCTTGACAGTCGAGATATAAATCTCCTGCCCCATAACAATACAATCAATATGTAGGGACTTTTCCGCTTGAGAATGATAGTGACATACTCGTCGATCACAATCCGAGTTTCTAATCCTTTCTATTAAGACGATGCAAAGACTATTTTATTACAAGTTGTGGTCTAAGTCAAGTATTCTCCCTCGAGATGACAACTCATCTTTTCTCCTAGACCCAATCAATCAACAAACCTTATCTCTTAGGAACTTTGACCCACAATCAAAGAGTTCCTCAAACCCTTTAGGGGAACTACAAATACTCTGATTCCATTCCCGCCAGGATATGTAGGCACAAGATGCGACATCTTGGCGAGTATACTTAAAAATAAACCACTAGGTCTTTCATCCTTAAGCAGATAACCCTTAGCAATAAACACCATAAAACAAGAGGTTCCTGTAGAGTACTACAGAAACTTAGGATGCTAGCACCTTCCCTAAGTTTAACCAACCCCCGAACCTATAACTCTCTAGCTTTTGCATTTTCATTGCATTGTGGGTAATTCGATCTTTTTCCCTTCCTTTGGACAAATAAAAGACCGGTTGTAATGAATTAAGATTCAAGCTAATCAATAGCTTGGTATCCGATTTTCACTACGACAGGTTGTATGCATGCATGTATGCTCTGTTGGTGGTGTGAACTCTTGTTAGTTGATCTCTTAAGGTGTAACAACCACCTTGCATCTCTTGATGTGTACTACTTTTGTTGCTGATAATTGTTCTGATGTGGTGTTCTATTTGTGCTTTGTTTTAATATATTTTTTGCTCATATGTTAAAGCATCTAGCCTAGTATTTGACCTTTAACTATGTGAGCATGTAAGTATGTATCTCACTACTGATGTTTGCTGCTTCTGTGTGTGTGCTCTGATACGTGGGAATTCTCTTGAATGATAATTATTTTAATTTGCTTTTGTGCATCTTATTGAAAGGTTGTAAGGCATTTTAGCCAAAATTTTCCAAAAAGGGAGATTATTGTTCCTTTGGTTGGCTGAATTTGTAATGCATTGAAGATTTAGTGTGCTAGGATTTTTATTCTTTGAGTATTTGTATTATTGTGTTTGTTGTAAACCTCTTAAGAAGCCTAAGCTAAGTATTCAAGGCATAAAGGTGGATTGTTAGTTTAATTGTAATTCAACATCTGTAATCCTTTAAAAGCATTGATCACTAGGGTTGTGATTGAGAGAAAGTGAGATGGGTTCTCATATTTAAGGGGAGTTCTAAATAGAAAGACACTGGTAGTATTAGGAAGCAGGGATTGAACATGGTTTATTCATCTAAGACACTAGTACAGAAAACTTCTCTCACAACGGTTGAAAAAAGGATATCATTATGGTTTACCAACCCTTGTGACGTAAGGTGTGGTCTTAAGTATGCTCTATTCCACAACGGACGTCTGATCCTTATGATAAACTAGATAGTGCGCTACCTTTCACAACATTTATAGTAACTAATAACCATTATGATATATATATATATATATATATATATATATATATATATATATATATATATATATATATATATATATATATATATATATATATATATATATATATATATATATATATATATATATATATATATATATATATATATATATATATATATATATATATATATATATATATATATATATATATATATATATATATTTCTAATGTAACACACATGCTAATCTCGAAGTTTTTATTGAAAAGATATCACAAAACCCTGTGAACAAGTCACTAGTTAAGATGCGATATTGATTTTTGAATGAAAGATTGTATGCACATAAAATACAAACAAAAATCTTTTAGCACAACTCATGGGAGTCAGAAACATTATCTCGTTGAAGTATTCCTTTAGAATAAACTTTGCTTCAGTTAGGACTTTTGAGGGTTGTATCGTGGTCTGTGTCATACCCTAAATTTCACCCCTTAGATGTCATCACCATTTACATATCATTTCAGGTCAATCATTCTTGCATAACTAACCAAGATATTAGGATTTGTATTGTTGTTTTGTGGAAAATTAGAGTTTTGGTCAGGAAGTTTAAAGAGCACTGGTATATCAAGGTTTTGGGATGGATCATTAACCAAACAGATTCATCACCATCATCCTGGGATGAAGGAAGTAGGTGGATTCACAAAAACGGGTTTTCACCTCATCAAGGCAACAAGAAGTCCTAAGAAAATTGGGGTGTGGGTTACTGCAAGACTTTTGTGTGTGTGTGTGCGTGTGTGTGTGTGTGCGTGCGTGTGTGTATGCATGTATGTGTGTGTGTGTGTGTGTGTGTGTGTGTGTGTGTGTGTGTGTGTGTGTGTGTGTGTTTATTATAAAATATAAGGATTGCTTGTTTTCCCTTACCCCTCAATAAACATATATAACCATTCAAATTGATTTAAAAGAATAATCTGAAAAAATAAATAATTCTTGAAAAACAACTTAGATGCTTAACTATTTTTCGATTTACATGCATCTTGTAATTCATTTCTCGTTCTTTAACATATAGAATTTGGTTCAATGCTCCATGTTCTTTAAAGAAAAGTTCATTTTCTTATAGTTTATTTTGCAAAGCATCAATTTGTTGACTAATTTTGAGTCATCGTCATCACTATTATCATCATTATTTTAATCGATGATGATGATTATTATTATGACAATGATGAATACGATTCAAAATTTCTTAACAAATTTGATATTTTGCAATATAAAATAGAAGAAAATGAATTGTTTCTTTGAAGAATTTGGGACATTGAACCAAGTTTTATATGTTAAAGAACCAAAGGTGATTTATAAGATGCATGCAATTCGAAAAACTTTGATTGTTCTAAGTTGGTTTTCAAATATAACCTAATTTTCAGATCATCATTTTCTAAATCAATTTAAATAAATGCATGTTTAGTGAGGGGTTAGTGAAACAAGCAATCTACATACGATGTAATAAGCTCAACTGGAATTAACAAATGAGGAAAACATTTTGAACAAAAATAACATATAAACTCATAAAATGTTTCACAAACCTACTTTCTATTTAAAATATTCATAACGAATGAAAAAAAGAAATGATCTATTTGTCTCATATTGGAGTCCACAACGAAAGGATAATGAAGCTTAAATGAGAGTGACAAACCTGTGCCCATGATTCGGGTCTTTCACACAAGTATGCCTCTTTCACAATAGCTTCATCCTCCTTGTATTTTTTTTCATAGCAACACAGATAATTTGTGAACCATACCTACAAGCCAAAATGTATATTATCATGTTAACCTGATTTAGAAACATAAACTAGCATGAGATTGTAATCCTACAAACAACATGTTAACCTAATTTGGAAACATAAACTAGCATGACATTAATAACATATTAACATAATCAGAAACCTAAGTAATGTCTAATACATTAATGTCTCTATTAAACAAAGATTTTTAGATTTTTAAGAAGAACTAGTGTCATACATGGAACATATATGGTAGCTGAGATCTATTTCAATAACAGAGATTCAAGTAAAGATAACCCAAATAACACAAAATTCATACTAAATGAAAACCCTAAACCCTAAGCTTTCTGCCAAAAGAAAACACAAAAATCATGTCAAATGGAAGTGTATGAAAAAAAAGTGGAAGAACCTATACACAGAGAAATGGAAGAAAGCATGTGAATAACATGGAAGAAAGTTTATGCAGAAGAAAAAGAATGATAAAGCGTATGAACTTGACTAACTTTTAGTATGAAGAAGCTTATGAGAACGAGTTTGTTGCATGTGTTAGAGAGATGTTAGGGTTTTATTTTGAGAGTGATGACTATTCTGTGTGAAAGCTCGATAACTTCGCTTATATATATGTAAAACTTATTACCACAGATATTAACAGAAACCATAATAAATGTAAGTTTTATTCATAACTGTTTTTCGTAATAATTGTTGTAATATGTATTTTAATATTAATATATTTATTAGACTATAATAAATGTCTTTCAATAAAATAGTAAAATAATAAATTATCTTTCACAACGGTTGTTATTAAGGACCGTGATGAAATGTATTTCAAAAAAATAATAAAAAAATCATGCGGTTGTTATTAAGCCCTCAGTACATTATCACATACACAACCAAAATATGAGAAAAACAACTAGAACAACGTCGAAAGATGCACCAACATTATATATGTTATTGTACATAGGGCCTTTACAAACAAAAATAAATATGTTCAAATACAAGAGTCATTAAACTGAAAGAAAAACTTAAATCTTCATGATCAAAAGCTCCCTTATCATTGAAGCCTTCAATCTTCATTCCTAATTGAATCCAAAAAGTTATTCCAGTCTTCATCTAACTCAGAGTCACTTGATTCCATTAGCTCTTCAACAACAACTTTTATCTTTCTTATCTTCTCAAGATTATTATCTTCTTAGTGTCAGGTGTCCTACTAGAAGGTTCAAGAATGGTGATGTTATTCCTAACAGTTCATGCTTCGTTGGCCTTATTTAACCAAGACTCAATTATATCACCAACATTCTTAGGAACCTCAAGTTCTTTGGTAGGTACGCTCCCACTAGATTGGTTAGATAAATCTTCAGAATTTTGATTCATGTTGAGAGGAAGAAACTTATGAGGACGAGTTCGTTGTATGTGAAAGAGAGATATGTTAGAATTTTATTTTGAGAGTGATGACTATTCTATGAGAAAGCTTGATACTTGACTTATATATGTGTGTAAAACTTATCACCACGGTTGTTAATAAAACGTGAGTACTATTCACAATAATTTCTGATAATAATCGTGGTAATATGTATTTTAATATTAATATATTTATTAGACTATAAGGACAAGCCCTTTTTGTAACAAAAATATAAAAAATGTTGGTGTCAAGAATCAAACCAAGTAACCTTTCATCTATCACAACAGTTGTTATTAAAGACCGTGATGAAATGTCTTTTAATAAATTTAAAAAAACTCAGGCAAGCAGAAATGAGATATTTCTACGATTTTTTAAATGGCCGTTGTAAGATGGTGTTATTAAAGATATATTTTATAGTAGTGAGACTAATTGTACTAATACTATTAAGAGTGAAATTTCTTTCTTGGGTTGAAAGCCCCCCAGATATTGGTGATATTGCACTGAACTGTATTAACAATTCTCTTGTGTTCTTTATTGATTTATGCATTTAATTCCTTAGTATTTGTGATAATATGTCAATCTGGTTTGACCTGTGGTACACATTGTGCCAGACATCATGTTCAACATCTGTCTTTTAAGAACTCAACATTTAGATAAATGAAAATTGTATTATTGATTGAAATTAAAACTATTATAGAGAGGAAACCCTGTAAAATCCCATAGCTCGGTGCTCCTCAAATGAGAGATATTCTCACTCTATCCAACCAAAAGGTTAATCCAAAAATACACAAAATAAAGAGTAAGGAAGAGAGATGACAATGAGATTTATAATGATTCGACGTTCGTCCCCGCTTTGTCTATGTACACTTTTTAATGATTTCTCATTAGAACCTAAATTATTCCTTTTTATTTGACAAATATTTATAAGAGTTCATACAATCACCAATTTAGAATAATGTTAAGAAATATAAAATTTCCTATCAGAATCTTGATTTGCATACAATATAATGTCAAACATTTCTGCGTAATCTTTACTTGATTAACGCTTCTTGAATCTTCCAATATCACCAACATGCTTCAAGTCATCATGTGTAGCAATCAACCCCTTGATCTTAGCGATTACTTTAGCGATGAACTGTCCAAATATTTGAGAAGAACTTCTTCTTATCTGTAGTCTTCCACACAGCCACTACCAAGAAAATTTGGAGAGAATAACCTCCTTATTTTTACTAGAATTCGTCAACATTAATGATAACAACCACAATTTTGTAAGCACTAAGAAATCTCAACCAAATATTCAAGAACAATTAGTTTTAAGACCGCATCTCCTTTAATCAATTACAAATCTCTCATTAGCAAGATCTAGAATCAAATTGAAGTTGAAAATGTAACAGTTTCGTTGCAAGAGCTTTGAACTTTTAAAAATAGAGGGTGTTAATTTTTTCACATAATCATACAAAAATGGTTATGGATTTTGTTGATTCATTACATGAAAAATGATGACTAAAAGATTTTATATATGCTTAAGATTAAGCACAAAATATGGTTGACAAAGTTAGTTAGATTCAAATCAAATGCAATTCATGATTTGAGTCAAAGAACAAGTGAAGTGGAATATAAGAAAAATAGTTTTTTACCCATTCTTCCGTTGATTCGAATCAAAATTAAGATCTTATTCAAATCAAATACCCAGTATTCGAATCAATTGTTAATTCTGATTTGAATCAATTCAATCAAAGCCAACTAAAATATGTGAGAAAACTTTCTAATTTGAATCAGGTGCAAAGTTTGATTTGAATAAAGTCAACCATAGATGGCCAAAAAAATCCTGATTCGAATCAGGTATAAATTCTAATTTGAATCAAAGTGTTTGAAAACCTTTGGTTTTCCTCAGTTCAAATTGATTTGAATCAGGATACGTGTTTAATTCGAATTAAACACATAAAATCTCAATTTTTCACAAATTCTAAAACACTGAGATTTTTCTTTCCACCTAACTTGAATCAAAAACATATTTGGCTCATATTCTACTGACATGCAATTTGACAAAAAGCATCATGATCTAATTCAAGCTTAACCAATAATTTATGCATGCTAAAAATGATCTAGACACGTGCAATTATAAAAGAGACTCAATAATCGAAAGTAACTGAAAATAAAAGTGATGAAAAAAGTAACAAAATAAGTGTATTGGAATACTCTCCTGAATGTATCAAGGACATGCAACTACAAATGTGACACAATTGCTAAGCATAAAGAGGCAGATGGGTTAAGATTAAGAAAAGTTGATATCATAAACTCAGTGTGCATAGTGATGTTAGCATGGAAGATTCATAATGGAGCATACTAGCTATGGATCAAAGTTCTAAGGGAAAAGTATAAGTTCAAGTCCATTCTCGAGTGCAAGTATCGCAGAACAGATTTGAAATTATGGAGAGACATTGTCACAAGTTTTAGAAGATGGTAGTTGGAGCGTACGTAATGTAAATAATATATATGCATGGAGAGATTGTTGGATAGAACCTGGCATGAGAAATAAAGATTTGAATGTACAAATTCGTCTTCATCTGCAAGATGCTAAGATTGAGATATGCGGAGTTAAATATGGGCTCGATGATAATAATGAACATGCTCAAAATATGTCTGGTAAAGAAATTTGATGACTATTCATTGATCAAAGAAATCCATAAACTCGTGGAATGACATGAAAAAGTTGTAGTAAATCACACTTATAGAGATGCGAATAAGTGTCTGTAAGTGTTAGCCAAAAAAGATATCAGCACTAAAAGGAAACAATACTTTTTAAAAGAAATTCCAATATCAATTAAAATGTTGGTTAAAGATGATGCAAAATGTGTGCTTTCAAGTAGGCTTGTCGTAGTTTAGTATCTCTAGCTTAGACCCTCTCTTTTATAAATTAAAAAAAATACAAAGAAGCAATGCTAATTATTGCTACATAGTAATATGTTAACTAAACGCAAACACTTTGATAAAATGAAATTTTTGTAATGCACTTTATATATTACTTTAGTAATAAGCGCCATGTAAAAATAAAAAAATATCTGCATATTTTAAAAATGTATTTTCAGACACATTCTAATTTAATAAAAGTCTAATTTAATGTAAAATACTACAGAAAATAAATATTATGAAAATACATGTTCAACGTTGTACATAACATGGCAAAACCCCTATTCTTTCTCACTTGTTAAAAAAACACAGTTTACTCTAAAACTCCCCTAAAATCAATCAAATAACGTCAATATTTCTTAAATCATTATCATAGTACATCAACTTCAAAAATCTTTCACTTCTTATAAGTGTTTGATTATAAATTGTCATTTTCATCAAAATAACCATAAAACTAACTTAACTTCTTATGTTTTGATTGGTTGCAAACATGTATCTCCATAAACCATAAACAAAGGTGCAATTTCAAATCAATAAATGTTTGAAAGAAATGGATAAAGTGTATTTTAAAATAAGAAATGTATAAAGTGTAATCGATAGCCTAGTCACTCTTGCATTTCTCCATTCAAATACTTGAAAGAAAAAAAGCATTTTCCAATACTTTCACACGTAGAGTATGAAAAATGTGTAATTAAAAGAAAAAGTTAAAAGGGTGAATGAGAGAACCGGAGGGCACAGAAAAAACGAAGGATTTTAATATTAGTAACATAAATGAAAGCAGAAAATTTTGATGCTTAAATAGGTTCATAAGTTAAAATAGGTGGTGGATTTTGTTGCCACTATGAACATTTGTTAGAACAGAGCCATGTTTGACATTCAAAGTTTCATTTAGTTGGAGATATATTCAGGTATAAAATTAAAGGTTCTGAAGAGCAACCTGATCCAATAATTGAACCTCGACATACCCACATTGTCTGAAATTCAACCTGAAACTCAACTCAATCCCCATAGCAAGAACTTCAATCTTAGAAATTAAGGAAAAAGAAATTGCAATTTATGAACAGCCAAAAAAAAAAGGAAAGAAATTGCACTATGCGCATTAAATTATGCAAACTAAAGTAAACAAAAACACGAGACTATTGCTTCTATTTGTGAAACAAATGAAAACAAAAGTATGTTTCCATTTAAGTAATAATTGATAAGAATGTTTCAACTTTCAACAACCAATGTCTTAATATAAGTCCACAACCAATATTCGCAACCCAAAACTAGCAATGCAATGCAAAAGGAACAAAATAGCACTGCAAACTAATCAAGTCTGCTTTATTTGCCAAGATAAGTGTGGTTTACACCACAATCAAATGTGTGGAAATTAAAACTCCATGTTTGAAAAGCATACGGAAATTCTATGCATCTGGTGAAGTGGCCTTTTTCAGATATGAGATGAGATCAGCACGATCCTGAGGCTTCTTAAGACCAGGAAACACCATCTTTGTCCCTGGGATGTACTGCACAAGAATAAAAGAGTATGTAAACCAGTGACATACTTGTTCAAATAACACTTTCATAATCATGGTTACCTATCAATATTATCTAGCCATAAAAAATTAACAGCAAAACAGGCTTATTCATATTAGAAAACTCTAAATCCATAAATGATACTGTACAATGAAGCATCAAATGACATAGACATTTTTTATGTCATTTAAAAAGAAACAAACAAAGACGAAAATACCAATCAATATGTTGTACCTTCTTGGGGTTAAGCAAGTAATCATACAGGGCTGTCTCATCCCAATTCACAGCCTTGTTCTTGTTAGCCGCGGAATAGGAATATCCAGGAGTTGTCCCAGATTGTCTTCCAAACAAACCATTCAGATTGGGTCCTAAGGTTAACAACAAATAAATCAAACAATTTTGTTATTAGATTTTTATATTACATAATACATTATTCAGGGAGGGGCACAGAAAATTGCTTAGATTGTGATCAGATATTAGCTGCAGCATAATGAAAAAGGTACTCTTTGAGAAATTGTGTGTGAGGTGTAGTTGGACCTAACTCATCCCTACAAAACCAGCTTAACCAACTTGTAAGGAAACTTAGTGACTAGGGACGGACCGCAATGAAGACGGAAGTTCCGACCTAAACCCATGGGCTTAGTTCATTCAACCAACTCAGGCCAAAAACAATAAATCTAACAATTTAAACTTAATCTTCTCCTTCCGCTTATTTGAACTAAACATTCAGAACATACCAAGTGTACAAATATGTTAATAAAATTATATGAACAAAAAATAAACCAGTAATTTTATCCACTAACTGAATTGATTTAGATTTTTCCTCAAAAACTGATTCTAGATGCTCAAATTTGGAGCATGTGGCTTCTACAATTGATTCTTAGCCTTTAATTTATTCTTCAGCTCACTTTTGTTTGAATATATACAATCATAAAGTATTATAGATTCAACTCATTTTCATAGAATCGAATCAATTCCATAAAATCAAATTTCATAACAACGGAAACCTAACACACACTTCTTGTTTTTTTTCTCCATAAAATGAGAGGAAAAAAAAACCTAGCATGGTCTGCAAAAACAAGCAAACACACTTTTCATAAAAAAAAAAATTAAAATTATAATTAAAAATGATAGCGGTTGGAGAATTAACGAATATAAAATAAAAGTTGAAAAAAACACGAAAAAGCGGAACGAAATGTTCAGATCTGAGAGTTTATTTGGGCAGAAAAGAAGAATATAAATTAATAAACCTTGTTTGTGACCGGCGCCTTTGTCGACGGTGTGGCACTGAGCGCACTTAGTTCTGAAGATCTTCTCGCCGGCGGTGGGGTTTCCGGGAGGTGCTTCATCGAAGGAGGCCATTGGAGAAAGTTCTAGAAAGAAGCAGCGTGTGGAGAAAGAATTGAAAAATGGGAATATGCTATGACAGCTATGTGGACTTTGGAGGACCCGTAACTTATTGAAACTATCACCGCCTTTCTAGACCACCGAAAACACTTTTCAATTATTTAATTACAATATTTATTAAATTTAATTTAAAGTCTTTTTTTAGATAAATTATTAAAATAAAAGTTCATTTTATTTTATTAATAATAAAAATATTTTTTAAATATATTTAAAAAATAGAGTAATGGTTGTAAGACACAAATTAAGAACTAAATAAAGAAATAGTTTAATGGTAATGTATTTCAATGTAAAAAAGTATTAAAATGTTAAAAATATATAAATAATCTAAAATTAATAGTATAGAATATATAATTATTATTGATTGATATTGTAAAAATAATTTATACTATATATCTTTTTTTCCATAAAAAAGTATTGTTTTAGAAATTACCCATTAATTTTATTAAAAATATAAAATTAATATTTTAATTATTTTTTTTAATACAAGTTTTCTATAAATAAATTTTTTAAAATTACTTTAAAAAATATATAAATTATTTTAACATGACTCTAAGTCATTTAAATATGTCGATATGTATTTTACAATTTTGGTAAATGGATTGAGAAAATTTGATTGTTTTTTATTTATTAAATTTAAAGAAAAAATGGTTCTTTTAGGCTATTAATAGTTGATAAAATTTTAATTAATTACTTCGTCTAATACGAAATCAAATTTCTATTTTAAAATCAAACATTTTTAGACTTTATTTTACATTTTGCACCTAAAATTGACATTTTCTCCATTAAATAATGTCTCACTTATGAAACTTCATGAATTATTATATTAGAACTTTGTGGAACATTATAAAATAAAATTATAATTTAAAAAATCCACACTACCAATTTGTAGTGTTAAAAAATAAAAGAAAGTTCAAAATTGTTTGATTTTAAAATAGAAAAATTGATTTTATAAATAAAATAAAATATGAGATTAAAACTGTAATTTAAATTAAGATTTTTGTATCGCTTTTCTAATATTTAAATTTCTTATTATTTGGAATAATGTATTCTTGTTTATTCTTTATTAAAATCATTTTTTAAATAATGATTAAATATATTTTCACTTAGATTAACATTATTTTTTTAATAATCTCAAACATCCCAAATAAATTTTAAAATTCTCAAACATGCATAAATTTATTTAATTTTTTTTTAAATATTCATAAAAGTATTTCTGAATTTTGAAAAAATTCTCTAAAGAAAATATAATCTTGGCCAAATGGTAAGATTTTTTACCTTCTAGAACCATATAAGAAAATCTTATTTTTTAAATTCATTAAAAATGAATGCATCTAAACTACAAGTATTTCAAATATATATATATATATATATATATATATATATATATATATATATATATATATATATATATATATATATATATATATATATATATATATATATATATATATATATATATATATATATATATATATATATATATATATATATATATATATATATATATATATATATATATATATATATATATATATATATATATATATATATATATATATATATATATATATATATATATATATATATATATGTTATGGCCTGAGTCCCAGCTTGGCCAGGTAGGCCCAGTCCAATAATATTCGACCAAGGAGCTCAGTCCAACTTGGGTCGCAGCCGTCGAGCACAGGGTCTCCGACAGGTAGGTAATGTCCCTCCACGGGCAGAACCTGCCTCATCTGTGTCGAGTACAAGACTCCCCCATCGACCAGACACTGCCCTCTCTGTGGGCAGAACCTGTTCCCCTGTCGGGCAGGACAACGTGTCCTTCACACGTTCTCCACGTGCTCCCTTCCGCGGGGACACGTCACCGACCAACTGCCCACCTCCGAAAGAGCAGGTCAAACCCACTTTCCGGAGATCACGGGACAGTTGGATTAGGGCGAAGACCACGTCCTAGTCTTCACTACGCCACATAAGCCCTAGCAGTCACCTGGGTTGGGCCTGGCAATCCAGCCCAACACAAGTGACCGTTGGCCCAGCGATGAGGTCTCTCTATAAATACCCTCTTTAGCAAGAGGGTCAGGTAATTCATTCTTTACCCTTTTTCTGTACTTGTGATCACTCAGCCCGTACGCTTACTTTAGCATCAGAGTGTCTTGCAGGTACACCCTTCTCCTCTTCTTCAACACCGGTGAATAGGCAGCAAGTCGAAAACGCGTGGCAGCCAGCGATCCCCTTCTGATCAGGTCAGATCAATATATATATATATATATATATATATATATATATATATATATATATATATATATATATATATATATATATATATATATATATATATATATATATATATATATATATATATATATATATATATATATATATATATATATATATATATATATATATATATATATATATATATATATATATATATATATATATATATATGGTTGAATTTTTTCTAGAATATTCGCGATACATGGTTGAATTTGATAGTATTTATGAGTCTTGAGAAAACACGACAAAGATGATTTCTTTTTATTTTTCTCTCTCTCTAACCAAAAAGTCAGTATTTTTTTGATAATTTTTTATTTTTACAAAAATATGAACATATATCCTTTTACATGGTGAAACTCAATAGTATATTCATGAATCTTGAAAAAAAAAACATTATTGCTTTTAATGACGTGAGCTTTCGACTTCAAAACTCAATCAACACCGATTATTGAAGTAATTCTCAAAATTACGTGGTCTTTCTCCTGGAACTAAAGTGATTTCTTTCTCTTATCATGATAACTCTTCTGACGACTCTGCGAAGCTTTCATCTTCTCTTGGATCATCTTGATCTTTTCAGAGGTTTGTTAAACGATCTCAGATCCAAGCACAACATTCTCACCTGATTCATATCAACACAAAGGTGTCCTACACCTTCTACCATACAAAGCTTTAAACGGTGTCATTCCAATACTAGAATAGAAATTGTTGTTGTAATTGAACTTAACCAACGACAAGTAATTGTCCTAGTTACCCATTTGCTCTAAAACACTCTCTCAACAAATCCTTCAAAGACTGGATAATCATCTCCATTTGACTGTTCGTATGCAGATGATAGGCAGAACTCAACTTTAGCTCAATACCCAATGCTTCTAGCAAATGATGCGAAAACCTTGATGTGAATCTCGGATCTTTATCTGAAATAATACTCGAAGGAATACCATGCAAAGCTAACAACCTTCTCAATATATAACGATCATCTAACTTATACAAAGGATAACTAATCCTAATTGGTATGAAATGAGTTGACTTAGTTAGTATATCAACAATAACCCAGATGGAATCACATCCATTTTCCGTCTTAAAAAAAACGCCACAAAATCCATGGAAATGTTATCCCACTTCCACTCGGGATTTCTCAATGATTGCATCATACTCGACGACTTCTGATGTCAAATCTTTGACTTCTAAAAATTTAAACAAGCGTAAACAAACTCGTATACTTCCTTCTTCATTCCTAGCCACTAATACATTCTCTTAAAGTCTTCATACATCTTCTGTATGTGTGTGTGTGTGTGTGTGTGTGCATGCGCGCGTGCATTCATGTGTGGGTGTGGGTGGGTGTGCGCGTGTGTGCATGTGTGGCTGTGAGTACGTGTGTGGGTGTGTGCGTGCGTTCATGTATGTGTGTGTGTGGGTGGGTGGGGGTGGGTGTGCACGCGTGTGTATGTGTGGGTGCGTGTGTGTGTGTGTGTGTGTGTGTGTTGTGTGACAAAAATAATTTATATATGTGCTAGAGGTTAGGCATAAAATAGGTGAAAATTAAGCAATTGATTTAAGTCATATCCTACAATTATGATTTGAATGAGATGAAAGAATGACTTGAATGAAAGTGATAAATTCTGGGTTTGATTTGTTTGATTCAAATCATGATTTGAATCATGTGATCTGCGTCAAACAATTACATGATTTGATTCCAAATTTCTCTTTTATTCTTTATTCGAATCAGTCAAAGTTGTAATTGAAAACAAACCTAAAAACTCTTTGTTTTAAGATTTCTAAGTTGTGGTTCAAGGCTTACGCAATTGACTTTGACCAGTTTGCTCAAAATAAATAAATAAAATAGTAACCGCTAAAAATGAAATTACGATAAAATGATCAATTCAAAATTACAATAGAAGATAATTTGAAAATATCAAAAATACAATAGACCATCAAAATAGACATGTGAATTATACTATTATAGATAGAGCAATTTCATGTCATTCATTAACCTTATAATGTAAATAATGAAACTTCACTCTTTTCATCAAAACTAAACCTATCTGAGATACAGTAAATATATACTTAGCATTGTGATTTTTGTCATCAAACTTCTCTTTTTGTTGCTAATGTTGTACAAATTTCTGGTGATTTAAATTTCACGTTGTTCATCAAAAGTTTTAGAGAAAGATACATGTCAATTGTCTAGTTCTAAGATCTTTTGACATAAGCTGAAAATCATGTTGTCAATGCTAGTCGATTAGTGCCTTCCATAAATCCTTATTCAGCTAGAATAATTTGTTTTGGAGTTACTTGGATCAACTATGTTATTGTTGATGTAGCAAAAACTATCATGTTCAACTCAAAAATTTTCCACATTAAAAAGTTAAATTTCATTTTCAAAATTTCATGCACCTTTGTTTCTTATTGATTAATTTTTCAAAATTTTCTTTGTTGATTATGCAACTTTCTTGTTGACTTAGGGTTTTACAATAGTAAAGAGGAAGACTCTAAGATGACTGATTTTACTCATTGTATTGTACAAGTATAAATATTGTCTATTTTTAATCAACTAGTAGTAAACTTGTGTCTACGCATGGGTACTGATATGGTATGCACATTTGTTTTCAAAATGTAATAAAAATGAAATGACAGAAAGAATAAATTACTTAACCAAAAGAGTTTATCATATTTAAAAGAAAGACATATTTTTATTTATATTTGAATCATAAATATATATTTTTTATGTATAATAAAAAATTTGGATTTTCTCCAAATATAAATATTATTTTTGTTTTAGCATTATTTATAAAAATATTTGAATCAATATTAAACGTATTCTTATTTATAAAAATAACGTCATTTATAGAAGTTGATGATTAAGGTTTAAAAATTATTTTTAATTCTTGTTTATAAAAATAACATCATTTATAGAAGTTGATGATTAAGGTTTAAAAATTATTTTTAATTTAGTTGCAAGGATGACTAGGATATTTTAATATTTAATAGTATTTTTGAACTAATTTAATGTTTAATAATATTTTTAACTAAATTAGTATTAAATAATCTTAATTAAGTTTTTTAATCAATTAATTAAAATATTGAAAACATTTTTTGGCCTAAGCCCATTCACTTAAAGTATCAGTCTAACACACATTTGACAACATGTAATGTATATACAAGCTATATAAACAATTGCATTTTTAGTAAAACAATCGATGTGGGACAAAAATAATATAAATGGATTTCAACACAAACAGTTATGAAGAAAGTGAAATGTATCATGCTCAGATTCATTTGTATAAACATGTTTACAATTTTGTAAGTTCCATGACACTCAAGTCTGCTATGGAAATAGTCACTCATATCATCTTAGTTGCAGTGGGTCAAAGACTCTATATTAGGATGAAACCATATAATTACATGATCTCTCGAGTTGGTTGGAATTTTGTTTCATTGAATCCTTATTTATGTGAGCTATGTACTCCCTCTGTTTTAATGAATCCTCGTAGTTTGGTAGGTGGAACTGGAGTTGTGTCAAAACTCATTCATAAAACATTTCATCACATCAAATGCACTGTTCAAATCATTTGTTACTAAAAGATAGTCAAATATAAGCAAAACAACAAGGATCAAATATTATGAAATGTCAAAAGAAGACAGTCAACAAACAATTACACAAGGGAGAAATGAGATATGAAAAGGAAAATTGAAGAAACAAAATATAAATAGAGAAACAATTTAAACTAAGAAAATCTAGTTACAAACTTGCGGAGTTAAATATCAAAGAAAATAATAGAAATTAATTAACACATATCGAGGTAATTCTAATAAATTAAATTCTAAAAATAATCAAAAGTGAAAAGGTTGATCTAAAAACTAGTTAAAGAAAATATTTTTGAGTTTTAATTTTTAAACTGAAAATAAATAAACTACTTATTCTAGGACATCAAAGTTTAAATAATGACGCTTAGAAAAATAACTTGGACATTAATTAACTAATTAACTAATTAAATATGAAATAAAAAAAACAAAATAATATAAAAGATAGAAAAGAAAAGAAAGTGCAGGCCCAAGAATACAATGAGACGGACCAAGTTCATGGTGAAAACGGGTCAAGAGATCCATTCGGATCTCAACCAACCCAACACCTACACAAACAAAACGCAAGGCACAAAGAGAGTGACCTAGTTTGAAGGAAATAAACCAGAATTCATCCATAATTCCTCTGCCTTTTACCTCCAAGAAAATCTCGTGTTCTCTCTCAAAAATCGCTATGATTCCCACTCTCTCAAAATGCAATCTTTCTTCTTTCCCTCACGAGTTGCGCCGCCAACAACAATTACAACATCACCGCACATGAAAAGGCAATCAGCGGCGGCGAAGGTTAAACATCTTGGGACACACTAATCTTTAATCTCTTCCTCAACTCTCTATCTCGAAAAGGGTTCTTGTTGTTTTCGGATTTAAAAAATTGAGTTTGGCACAAGGAAATTATCGGGACGAGTCGCGTACTAGGTCGCTTTCTTTAAGACGTTTCGCCGTACTGCCAAATTATGCAAAGCAGTCGATTTATGACGACGCCTCCAGGATAAAACAGCCTGTTTTTTTTTTTTTTTTGAATAAAAAATTTTCATTAATCCAAAGTCAGAAATAATACAAGGCGATCGAAATCCAGTCCATACCAAGAAATAACTTACGGTACCATCAAAAGAGCTATATGTGGTCTGAGCTTAGGACTTGACCACCCTCTATAAACTATGTTGTTAATGATTCTATCTGTAAAATTCCTATTGTCATTTTTTTGATTAAAACAAGTGTCATTTCTAAAGCTCCACATCTCATGTAGAGTTTCAGTCAGAGCTAATCTAACAAGATCAGCTTTCCAACCTTTACCTCCATAACAATTCAAAATCCAGTTTTTCTCCTCATTCCAATTCCCGGGAGTGTGAGGGATACCAATCCATAGAATCATTTCAACCCAAGCCTGCCTCAAAATAGTACACTCAAAAAATAGGTGGTCAATGGTTTCCACCGCAGAGCAAAAAACACATTTGTTATTATTCACCATACCAAACCGATTCAATCTGGCTTTTGTGGCTAGCTTCCCATGACAGATCATTCAGAGAGTATATATTGCACGAGGTCTAGCTCTATTGTGGAGAATTAGCTTGGCCCAGACAACATTAGGTGTGGCAGGTAACAAGTTCACATACACTCTCCTACCAATGAATCTCCCTGCTTGCACCATCTCATTCCAAGCATCCTGCATATTTCCTATATTTTCCCTCTGCAGAAGAATAGTTTTAAAAATATTTGAATCTGAATTCTTAACCATTCTATTCATAACATCCTCATTCTTCAGGTAATAGGCGTGTATCCACCGAACCCATAGATCATCAGTTTTCATGCATATATTCCAGAGTAACTTCATCATAAACATGCTATTCCATGCCACTAAATCAAGCACATTCAACCCTCCTTTTATAGCAAGTTTACAAACCTTATCCCAGGCAATCGGACTCTTCCTACTTATAGTGCTTCCTCCTGTCCAGAGAAAAGATCTGCAAATGGCATTGATTTTGCTAATCACAGTTTTAGGGAAACAAATACACTGCATCCAATATGAAGTAATAACATACAGTACAGTTTTAATCAACTGTAATCTACCGGCATAGCTAAGAAGTCAAGAGCTCCAATGAGTTATCCTACTCAACAGTTTATCCACCAACGGCATATAATGAACCACAGACAGCTTTTTACTACTCACTAGGACTCCAAGATATCTAAATGGGAGAGTCCCCTCATTGTAAGCAGTAAAATTCAGAATTGAGTGCTTAACAGGATCTGAGACACTACCAAAATACACTTTACTCTTGGTAGGGTTAATTTTCATACCTGTTGAATCCAAGAAACTAATGATGGTGCGCTGCAGAATTTCCATGGAGCCTTTATCCCCTCTAGAGAACAGTAGGAGATCATCAGCAAATGTAAGATGGGTGAGCTGCAACTTTTCACATCTGGAATGGTGATTGAAATTCAGATTTTTTTGCATTCTGACCAATATCCTGCTAAGGTACTCCATAATAATCACAAACAGAAGGGGGGACAAAGGATCCCCTTGTCTAATACCCCTTTTTGCTTCAACCTTGTCAGTGTAGTTGCCATTTATATTGAATCTATAAGAGACTGTGGTAACAACAATCATAATCCAATCAATAAACCTCTTTGGTAGTCCTATCTCATTGAGGATATTTCCAAGAGCACCCCAATCAACCATGTCATAAGCTTTTTGAATGTCAAGCTGGACCATGCATCTTGGCGTACCATTTTTCCTATTGTAACCTTTTAACAATTCACTAGCCAATAAAATATGAGAGTGAATATTCTGACCTGGTACAAATGATGCCTGAGCTTTACTGATTATAGACCCCAAAACTCTCCCAAGTCTCGCAGATAGGATCTTGGATATGATTTTATAAACCGTTGTGCATCCTGCAATAGGCCTATACTCTTTTATCATTTTTGCAGCAGGATGTTTAGGGATCAAAGTAACAATTGTTTCATTAAATCTTTTGTATAACACATTTTTCTCGAAGAATTCCTGGACAGCTTCAACAACATCTTGCTCTATGATCTCCCAACTAGCCTTAAAAAATTTTCCACCATACCCATCAATACCAGGGCTCTTTAGGTCCCCAATCCCTTTAATAGCAGTACAGATTTCAGCAACAGTAACAGGGGTAATAAGTTCAGCTCTCTGCATCATAGTTAACTGGGGTCCCTCCCTCATAGAATTGATATCAATCATACTCACCCTATGTTATTTAGTCCCATACAGATTACCATAAAAGTCACAAACCTCTCTTTCAATGTCAGGAATATTCTGAATATAAGTGCCATCCTCCTTTTGAAGTTGACTGAGGTGAGTAACTGTATTTCTAGAGTTGAGGTAGGCATAGAAGAAAGCTGAATTTGTGTCACCTTCTCTAAGCCAATCCAGTTTTGATCTCTGTCTAAGCATTTTAACATTTAGGTCCTGCAGGTAGATCACTTCATCAGTAAACCTTCTCACCTTTTCAATGCTCCCTACATTCATTCTGTCCACCAATAACTCTTCCTGCACTTTGAGAAGCTCAGTCCTGGCTTTTATAATGGACATATGGAGATGAGAGAACTGCTTGCTCAATTTGATAAGAGGAGCCTGCAACCTCAAAAGCTTGTACCACAACCGAGCCATAGGTCTTCCCACACACACTTTATGCCAACTCTGCTTTACAATGTCCTGATACCCAGCCACCTTTATCACACTATTAGTAAACTTGAAGTTGGTGTGTACAGTCCTGTTTCTTTTCTGGTCAGACAAACAAAGTAAGCAGTGATCAGAAATACTAGGTGGGAGAATCTCTAGATTCACATCAGTGTTTTCCTGCAGCCATTCAATGTTACCAAGCACATGATCAATTTTTGAGTATATAGTACCTACAGAATGTTTATTTGTCCAGGTAAAATAATCACCTGTGTTGTCCTTCTCAAAAAGCCCAGCATGATCCATCAAGTTTCTTAGATCAACATATTCTCTCTCAGTCACCAAGTTTCCCCCAATCCTATCCATGGACTTTGTCACGTTGTTAAAATCACCCATAAGGAACCAAGGCCCTTGTTGGTTGTTATGTATGTACACCAGATCCTCCCATAATTTCCTTCTTTGGTCCAGCTGATTCATAACATAAATGGCTGTCAACCAGTTTTGGAAGTTACCATTGATATCATATATTCCACAGTGTATCATCTGAGATGTGCAACTCACCACTCTGATGTCCTTGTAACTATCATCCCAAAAAAATCCAAATCCTGCCATTGTAATGAGCTTGGTAGTTATCAATATATTTACCTCTGAGGTTAAGACAGTCTCTAACTTTCTTTGCTTTATCACATTTAACTCTAGTTTCTAGTAGTATTTCAATTTTGGGATGAAGGTTTAGGAGACGGGAGCTAGTCTCCTTTAGCTTCCCCATTTTATTCAACCCCCTGAGATTCCAAGAGACAATCATTGGCCTGTGTTTTGAGCCTCTATGAGATCCTTCAAAATCTCTAGAGCATCAAACCCATTATCATACGAAAGCACACCTGCAGCACCAGCATTACCTGTCTTTTTTCCTCTATCTCTACCACTTTTAATAACCTCAGTCCATTTTTCCATAACTGTTTCCACATCCTTGTTTCTGATAGAAAGACTTTCATCAGCAGTAGTACTAGCATTACCCTTCTTGATCTAAACTATATCCATATTGACATTTCCTACTTCAATAGGCCCTTGATTATCATCCTCAGCCTTGTTTGACATCACATTAGCTTCAGGTTGCTTCACATTCTTAGGTATCCATTGTTTCCTCATCTTAGGCTTATCACAGCAATGACCTACCTTTTGACATTTGTTGCAGAATAAAGGTCTCCACTCATACTCAATTGATTGTTGCATCTTTTCTCCTTCATGATCAGCAATGGTGATTGATTGAGGAAGCTCCTTTGTAATATCCATTTCAACAAGAATGCGCGCATAGGATACTCGCAGTCTATTAGCAGTACATTCATCTGTCATAATAGGCTTACCCAGGGCACTCCCAATCTTATTCAGGCTTGTATCACCCTACAAAATGATAGGGAGTTGGAGAAGTTTTACCCAAATAGGTAGGGTTCGCAATAGCTCATCCTTGATCTTGAAATCTGGTCTCCATTCACGAATCAACAAAGGAATGTTTCTTAACATGTACGGTCCTCTCAGCAAAACTTCGTCTCGATCTGTGAATGATTTGAACCGGAGAATGAAATACCCTTCATCATTGAAATACATGTCCGGCAGTTGAACAAAGTTCCAAGATCTGGTCATAAAATTCTTGACAGCATTCATACTCAAATCCGCTCCCATTGCATAAAGAATCAGAGAAGATTCCCAGAACTAGACTTCAGAACTGACATCATCTTCTTCAATTAGAACCTCTATTTTCCCATCCACGACTTGAGGGGGTATGAACTTCATAGCACGACCTTTCGCCGGATTCCTATTATCCTTTAACACATCAGCCCATAGCTTCCGCCCTTCTTCAGGAGTTGCAGTTTGATTAGGTTTTTCCAGGTCTACTTCTTTGCGCTTTTCCTCAATACTTCCGTCTTCCCGAGCATCTGAGGTTTCTCCAAGGTCTTTGATTCCCACAATTTCTGTTGTGCTGAGATTCTTGCTAACATTGTGGCTTCGCGAGTTCGATTGAGTTACCGGAGTAGAGACCACCGGAGATAATGGTGGTGGAGGCACCGATTTTTTTGGCGGCCGCCCTCGTCCCATTTTATTTTTTATTGATATATGTTTTATAAAACAACCCGTTCTTAAAACTTACGATTATCAGTTGCACACTAATAAATCGCTCTAGAAATACACCTTTCTAAATTAGTATCTGGCGGAAATAACCAATCAAGAAAAGAAAAAATTGTAAGATGAAGAGAATAAAGGGAGAGAAGAAGGAAATCAAAATTCGTGTGAATTTGTGAAATCCGATGTGTCCACTTCTGAATTTCTACCCTGTATTTATAGGCAGCAAACTGCACCTGAGTGGGG
Source organism: Lathyrus sativus (assembly GCA_963859935.3). Lineage (NCBI taxonomy): Eukaryota > Viridiplantae > Streptophyta > Magnoliopsida > Fabales > Fabaceae > Lathyrus > Lathyrus sativus. Next base: position 526,042,656 of record OZ012737.1, on the reverse strand, counting down.
AGAAATTCGTGGGGAGTGGAGAAAATGGTGGGAGAATGAGAAATTCGTGGAGGACTGGATCTGACAGTTACTGACCAATTATTTTCTTAATTAATTAATATTTATTATTAATTAATTTTCCACCGAATTATATTAATTAATTAATGATAATTAAATTATATAAATTCGGGTCCAAAAAATAATTCATCTAGACCGGACCGAACCGAGCCGAACCGGCCGGACGGACGGACGGCGGCGGCGGCGCGCGCGCGTGTGTCTTGTTGGTCATGGGTGTGTTCTCACTCCTTTCACAAAATTGGGTGCCCTTTAGGGCCCAACCCAATAGACAAAGTTGGAATATATAAACACTACTAATATTTCCATTCCCTTCAATGTGGGACTAAAATGAATCTTTTCAAATTCACTTCTATATTAGTTCTCACTTGTGTTCATTTATTGCTCATTAATTGTCAACAAATATTTCCAATTCCCACTCTAATTAATTAAAGTTCCACCATTAATTAATTAGAGTTCCAACATTCCCCCACTTGAATTTAAAAGAAATTTTAGAAGTACGTCAGACGTTTCTCAGGTTGAGCATAAGCAAAGGTGTCTACGACTTGAACCTTAGCGTAGCGAGTAGGATTCTGATCCAACAAGAGTGACACCATTGTCTTGAACTCTATCTCCGACATCAGACCCGCACACAACCTTTCCGTAAGGTGTATTCTTGTAGCCCGTGCTTTAGTGGCCCTGCACGTGTATCCCGATTTTAGTGAATGCTCTAGGAATTCTGCCTCGAAATTCCATAGGAACCGGCCTCAGTTCCACAGTCACATAGGTGAATCTATCAAGAGTACTCTTGTAGCCTAGGTACTCCCTCATACATATTATAGATCTCATTAAGAGTTTCTATTATCTCATCCTCTCATTACTTCAGGATTCATGCTTTACTTGCATGATCATTTTCATATTACTCACAACTTGTTATTACCCATTGAACCTAATTCTTGGGATCTCCAGTCATTTAGGTCGGGTTACCATCATGAGTAACCATTTGCTTTATAGGCATTAGTCCCATCTTTTTGGATGTATTATGGACTTTCTCTCTAGCTAATCCTTTCGTCAAAGGATCTGCTAAGTTTTCATCAGTGCGTACATGATCCACTCTCACAGCTCCTTTAGAGATACAGTCTCTAACAGTGCTATGTTTTCTTCGAATTTGACGTCTTTTACCATTATAATAGCAGTTCTCAACTTTTGCAATAGCCGCGGTACTATCGCAGTGGATCAACACAGCTGGTATCGGTTTTTCCCATAAAGGAATCTCAGCTAGCAAGCATCTTAACCAACTTGCTTCTTCACTAGCTGTAGCTAATGCTATCATCTCAGACTCCATTGTGGACTGTTCCAGAATGGTCTATTTCTTTGATTTCCAAGATACAGCTCCTCCGGCTATACTAAATATATAACCACTAGTAGCTTTAGAATCATCCGATAAGGTGTTCTAATCTGCATCACTATACCCTTCTAGTACAGCAGGAAATTTCTGATAGTGTAGGCCGAGATCCATAGTCCTTTTAAGGTACCTCATTACTCACTCAATAGCTTGCCAATGTTCATTACTCGGCCTACTTGTAAATCTGTACAACAGTCCTACGACATATGCAATGTCAGGTCTAGTACAATTAGTGGCATACCTAAGACTGCCAATGATGCTCGCATATTCTGCTTGTTTGACACTCTCTCCAGTGTTCTTAAATAGTTTCACACTTAGATCATACGGAGTGCATGCAGGTTTATAATCAAAGTATTTATATTTCTTTAAGATCTTCTCCACATAGTGAGATTGATCCAAAGAAATTCCTTGTTCGGATCTCGTGATCTTGATACCCAGGATCACGCTTGCTTCTCCGAGGTCTTTCATATCAAAGTTATTGCATAACAATGATTTCATATCATTAATGGCCTGAATGTTTGATCCAAATATAAGTAGATCGTCTACATATAGACATATGATAGTACAAATGTGATTCTCAGATTTGTAATAGACGCACTTGTCACTTTCATTCACTTTGTACCCATTAATTATCATTAGGTTATCAAACTTTTCATGTCATTGTTTAGGGGCTTGTTTTAGTCCATACAGAGACTTATCTAACTTACAGACCTTGCTTTCTTGTCCTTGGATCACAAACCCTTCTGGTTGTTCCATATAGATTTCTTCTTCTAAGTCACCGTTTAAAAAAGCTGTTTTAACATCCATTTGGTGTACTATTAAGTTATAAATGGTTGCTATTGAAATGAGTACCCTAATGGATGTAATTCTAGTGACCGGAGAAAAGGTGTCGAAGAAATCTATATTTTCTCTTTGTCTAAAACCCTTGGCTACAAGGCGAGCCTTGTATTTCTCAATCGTTCCATCAGGTTTTAGTTTCTTTTTCAAAACCCATTTACAACCAATTGGTTTGCAACCCGGAGGTAAGTTTACTAAGTGTCAGGTCTTGTTAGATTCTAGAGAATCTATCTCATCATTAATGGCTTCTTGCCATAAGTCTGCATCCATAGATGACAGTTCTTCTTGAAGATTTATTGGATCTTCTTCTACATTATAGGCCGCATAATCGGGCTCATAGTCTTTAGCAACTCTTGCTCTTTTACTTCTTCGAAGTTCTATTTCTACATTGTCGCTGCTTTCAGTGCTTTTTATCACAGGAATGTGACTCGATTGTGTGCCCCCACTATTTCTTGATTTGAAAGGAAATTTGTCTTCAAAGAATTCAACATCGTTTGATTCTATAATTACTCTGGCATTTAGGTCATAAAACCTGTAAGCCTTACTGTTTGCTGCATACCCAATGAATACGCATTCATAGGCTCTACTAGCGAGTTTAACTCGTTTCGGATCCGGAATTCTGACATAAGCGAGACAGCCCCAAGTTCTTAAATAAGACAAATTTGGTTGTCTTTTCTTTAATATCTCATAAGGTGAGATCTTACTTTTTGACTTGGGAACTTTATTCAGGACATAGCAAACAGTCAATAAAATTTCCCCCCACCAGTGAGGTGCAGCACCAGAATTCAACATGATTGCAAATACAAGTTTAGTAAGAGTCCTATTCTTTCTTTCTGCTTTACCATTCATTTCAGGAGAGTATGGAGCAGTCGTTTCATGTATAATACCATGTTCAGCATAAAAATCATTAAACAAGCTAGAGTCATATTCGGTTCCCCTATCACTGCGAAGTCTCTTAATCTTCTTGTTAAATTGATTCTCAATTTCAGTTACATACACCTTAAACATGTCAAGTGTTTCACTTTTATTCTTCATTAGATATACATAAGTATAATCAGAGCAATCGTCAATAAAAGTGATAAAATAACGTTTATTATTTCTAGTTAAACTTCCATCTAATTCACATATATTAGAGTGTATAAGATCTAGGGGGTCAAATTCTTTTATAATTGACTTATGTGAAGTTTTTGTTATTTTAGCTTGACTGCAAAATTCACATTTATTGGAATCATTAACATTTAGTTTAGGGATTAGGCCTATGTTGCTTGCATTAGAAATGATTCGTTTATTAACGTGACAAAGTCTACCATGCCAAATATTAAAGTCACACACAGAGTAAACAGAAGGAGAAATTTTATTCAAATCAACATTCAACTTAAACATGCCATCAGTGGCGTACCCTTTTCCAACAAAAATACCATTCTTAGTGATGGTGTACAAATCTGCCCCTAAAGTTTGACTAAACCCAGCCTTATTCAAAAGAAAACCAGAAACAAGATTCTTCCTAATTTCAGGAACATGCATGACGTCCTTCAAGATCAAAGTCTTTCATGAAGTGAACTTCAGCTCAACATCTCCAATTCCAGCAACATTAGTGGTGTGAGCATCTCCCAACAACACTTTCTTATCTTCAGCATTCATGTATGTCTTGAACATAGCACGATCATAACATACATGATGAGTGGCGCCAGTGTCTATCCACCAACCATCACTTCCACCAACCATGTTGATTTCAGTGATCATGGCAATGAGTTGCTCATCAGTCAGGTTGACCTGAGCATTTGAGCCAGCTGCAGGTTTAGGCCTGCTCCTACATTTCTTTGCCATATGGCCCGGTTTCCCACAATTGTAGCAAGAAAAAACCGGAGCATCATTTCTTTGAGGTGGTGGCTATTGCTTAGCAAATGGAGCCGATGGGGCCCTAGAGGGATTTCCATTCTTAGTTCGGTTCATAGCATTGCTTCCACCAACCATGTTGATTTCAGTGATCATGGCAATGAGTTGCTCATCAGTCAGGTTGACCTGAGCATTTGAGCCAGCTGCAGGTTTAGGCCTGCTCCTACATTTCTTTTCCATATGGCCCGGTTTCCCACAATTGTAGCAAGAAAAAACCGGAGCATCATTTCTTTGAGGTGGTGGCTGTTGCTTAGCAAATGGAGCCGATGGGGCCCTAGAGGGATTTCCATTCTTAGTTCGGTTCATAGCATTGCGATTCTGATTCTTTAAAGGTCTGCCCGTAGGCTTCAGAACCGCACCGAATTTCTTTTTGTTGTTAGACACAACTAAGACTTCTTCTTTCTGATCTTGTTTTCGAGCCTCCTCTTCAATTCGGAGGCGAGTTATCAGACTCTCGATTGAAAATTCTTTTGTTTTGTGACGAAGCACATTTTTGAAATCTTTCCAACCAGGGGGCAGTTTGTCAATAACTACAGCAATTTGAAATTGTTCATTGAGGGGCATACCTTCTGTAATAATCTCATGAGCAATCTTCTGAATTTCGTGGCTTTGAGCTTCCACCGACTTCTCATCCACCATTTTGTAGTTCAAGTAGCGGCTGACAGCAAATTTCTTCGCACCTGCTTCTTCAGTATCATATTTTCTTTGCAGAGCCTCCCAAACCTGTTTAGCAGTCCTGTAGCTACTGTAGTAGTCGTACAGATCATCAGCAAGGCTGTTCAATGTGATTTTTGCACAGATAATCATTCTCGTGCCATAAGGCGATTTCTTTTTGGAGCTGCAAATCATCTGCTGCAGCCTTAGCTTTTGCAGCATCTGAGTCAGACATTTTGGAAGTCCCGTCTGAATCTGCAAGTGAGTTACCATTAGGTAGTTCAGATGATGCAGAAGGGACAACCGGGATATCCTCAGTCAGAACGTGGGCAACCTTTTTCAGAGTTAAGAAAAACTTCATCTTAGCTTGCCAACGTTTGAAATTGGAACCCTCAAACCTGAAAGGTTTGTCAGAGACCGAAGCGGCCGCAGTAGAACCGATAATTTCCTTAGTTGCCATGGCAGTTATGAAAACGTCTTAAAATTTTTGTTTTCGGATTTAAAAAATTGAGTTTGGCACAAGGAAATTATCGGGACGAGTCGCGTACTAGGTCGCTTTCTTTAAGACGTTTCGCCGTACTGCCAAATTATGCAAAGCAGTCGATTTACGACGATGCCTCCAGGATAAAATAGCCCGTTCTTAAAACTTACGATTATCAGTTGCACACTGATAAATCGCTCTAGAAATACACCTTTCTAAATTAGTATCTGGCGCAAATAACCAGTCAAGAAAAGAAAAAATTGTAAGATGAAGAGAATAAAGGGAGAGAAGAAGGAAATCAAAATTCATGTGAATTTGTGAAATCCGACGTGTCCACTTCTGAATTTCTACCCTGTATTTATAGGCAGCAAACTACACCTGAGTGGGGAGAAATTCGTGGGGAGTGGAGAAAATGGTGGGAGAATGAGAAATTCGTGGGGAGTGGAGAAAATGGTGGGAGAATGAGAAATTCGTGGAGGACTGGATCTGCCTTTTATTAATTAATTTTCCACCGAATTATATTAATTAATTAATGATAATTAAATTATATAAATTCGGGTCCAAAAAATAATTCATCTAGACAAAGTTGGAATATATAAACACTACTAATATTTTCATTCCCTTCAATGTGGAACTAAAATGAATCTTTTCAAATTCACTTATATATTAGTTCTCACTTGTGTTCATTTATTGCTCATTAATTGTCAACAAATGTTTCCAATTCCCACTCTAATTAATTAAATTTCCACCATTAATTAATTAGAGTTCCAACAGTTCTAGATTTCACCCTCTCGCACAACAAATTTGAATTTGAAACGCGACATAATCTACACAATCAAAAAGGAACAAGAAAAAAAGGTTGTGAATGAATACTCACCTCAAAACGAATTTTAAGTGCGTATTGAATCTCCTCTTCTTCGTCCCTTCTTCTTCACGATCCCGTAATTTTCTCCTTCTTCTATTTTCTGCGTTCATGTTGTTGTTGCTTTTGGATGTATTGATCCACCAGAAACCAAGTTTCTGTGAATTTTCTGAGTGATTTTATGTTTGTTGTTTTGAATCCGCTTGGTGTGTAAAATGAAGGTTATTGTTTGTTGAGGTTTCATTGTTGTTTCGAACCGTTTCACAACCACTGAGTTATTGTTATTTTGGCAGGGCAGTCCGCGCGGTAGGGTATGCGGAGGTTGTTCAAGATTGAAATTGAAGGGTCTATTGGAAGAATTGCATACTTATGGTGGTATCATGTTTGAATGTTAATTGGGGTTTAAAACATGGTGAGAAAAACAAAGATTAGAGTGAATATATTCTGAAGAACAATGGTGAGGATTTTCGATTTCAAAAGGTTCCTCCCTCTCTGTTATCCCTTTTTTTCTTTTTAATATTAACTTTCCTCTTGCTCTTTCTTGGACGCTCCTCTTTCTCCCCCATCTGTCCTGTTTTCAATAGGTTTTGTTTTGTTGTATAGTGTTATTCGCAGGTCACACATTTTTTGTTTTTTTGTGGATGCTATAAATTTGGCAGGCAAAGCTTGTAACAGTACGCAGTGAGTAAAGTTGGTGCAAGAATTGACATGTTCTATGCAGCTTTATGTGATAGCATGTCTGATGAATTTTGCAGCATAGCAAGGTAGCAGGGAACTTGCGTAGGCTTTTGGAGTGATAACAACAAAGTTTTGTTTCAGGTTTAGGAGAGAGGTTTTGGTTGTGTAATAGCAAAACTTCACAGGTTCTATTTTGGTGTAATTTTTGATGCAGGTCATGTACGGTTTTCAGTTTTTTTTATTGTTCTACCCCACTTTGAAATAAAAAATCTCATATTCTCCCACCCTAAAAATTATTTAATGATATATCCCACTTTCAATGTGGCTCGTCCATCCAGTTGGCGAGCTTGTGCAACAATTCTAGCCCAAGAGTGAGCTCGTCCGCTCGTGAAGAACCTTTTTTTTTTCTTTCTGATTTGTTTATTTAATGATTTATTAATTAATTTTTAAATACTATAAATAAACAAATTAATTAATTTTTGGGCCAGAATACTATAAATACTAATTAATTAGTAAATCATTTTTGGGCCAGAATACTATAAATAGTAATTTGTTTATTTAATGATTTATTTAATTAGTAAATTATTAAATAAACAAATCAGAAAAAAAAAATTTCTTCACAAGCTTGTCCACTGGGTGGACGAGCTCACTCTTGGGCCAGAATCATTGCACAAGCTCACCAACTGGATGGACGAGCCCACATTAAAAGTGGGGTATATCAGTAAATAATTTTTAGGGTGGGGTATTATGGAATTTTTGATTTCAAAGTGGGGTAGAACAATAAAAAAACCACGGTTTTCTTGGTTGTGGCAAGTTAATGTGTGAAGCTTGGAAAGGTTCGCATCAAGCAAAATAGCTAGTGGCTTTTATGCATTTTTGTTGTATTTGATTTTGCAAAGAATTGGATATTGGTTAATTTTTTTCTGGCAATTATTGTAATGGACCTATTGTGTAACATGATATGAGATTTTGACTAATTTTTTAATTCAAAATCTCATGACATGTTTTCTTTTAAAACTGAAAATGGTGATGGACTTTTAAAAAAATAAATGAGAAATGGTTATGTTTTTTTTTTGGAAAAAATGAAATTCGAATGAGTCTTGATCTTGAAATTGGATTGAGATTGGAATAAAACTAGACACTTGAATTTTGGAAATTGAATTAAATTGGAATTGGTGTGAATTGGATATTTACATGGATAATGGAAAATAAATTTTTGGATATGGATTAAAAACTTGCTTAAATGGATAATTAATATGGAAATATGAATATGAAAGAATTGAAACAAATGGATTAATAACTAAGTGAATGGTTATGAGAACAAGCGTTAAAACATGAAACCACCATTAGAATCTACTGATGCACACCCTGACCAAGCGTAATCCTGAAACCACACTTGACCCTCTTCCACAGACCTTTGATAAAATGTAGCAATTGTCATCTGAATCACAATTCTGAATCACTTTGAACATCTTAATTAACCCCTGAGAAATAAATTCACAACTTGCACAGTTAAGTTAATGTCACTTTGATCATGATGAAACGAGAAACCTCATAGTGAGAGAATCATGCCTTGAAATTAGGGGTTATGAATTGAGACGTGGGTTGCACTGCATAAAACCCAAACAGGAGAATGATATGGCTCATGAGCAACTGATGAACTTGACTAAGCCTGATCACTTGATAAGAAACAAAACACTTATCCGACCAAGATTAACTCAAACTATCACTGAATCTCGAACCATACTGCACACACCCTTGGCCTGACTGTAAGTACAGAGTATGCCTAAGAGGGGGGGGGGGGGGGGGTGAATTAGGCTTTAGGGACTTTTTCCGGTTTTTCGGTATTCTTGAAATTTTACTGGTTAGGTTCTTGGTGATTAATTCAGCAGAAGTAAAAGGAAAGTGGACACCAAGATTTATAGTGGTTCCCCTCACAATCCGAGAGTACTTCACTCCCCTTTCAACACGAAAGAGAGTTTTCACTATTGTTTAATAAAGTACAACCTATCACACCATCAACCGGTGAGGCCTACTATCAAACAATAAAAATCAACAAGTGTACAAGAACAATCCTCTTGTAAACACTCACCCTTGTGTCCAACAATCCTGGATCACAAGTCAAAATACAAGTAATCTGAATACTTTGATTTGAGAGTAATAATGGTAATATCAATGCTAAGATTGATCTTCTCCTTCTGATCAAAATTCACTCTTTTAATTTCAACACAAGTGTTCAATGCTATGCATATGAAAGATATGATCAATATGAACACTTTTGAAAAGATTTTAAAAGTATTTGAAAGTGGTGAATTTGATTCAAAGAATGTTTTGAAATTGATTATTGGAGGTTTTTTCCAATTTGAAAAACTCAGAATTTATATGTGTAAACACACCTTTTCCAACAGGTATATTTGAGTATAATTCAAAATATGAACTGGTATAATATTCAAACCATTTTTGAACTTGAAACAAAACCATTTTTCAAAATACGTTCAGTATTAATCGGTTAACCTATATGGTTAATCGGTTAACACTGGAACGTTATACCAGATTATTCAAAATTTGAAATGGTTAACCGGTTAACCTATATGGTTAATCGGTTAACACTACTATTTTTCAGAAAAATACTTATAAAAATAGTGTTATACCAATTCTAATAGTTTAAAAATAGGCTTATGCAATGTGATCAAATGATAAAGATGTTGAACACTTGTATATCAATTAAATTAATGGATTTTGATATACCATAGCTTGTGTCCAAAACTTGAAAGTTGATCAGTCAAATGTTCATGAAGCTTTGAATGTTGGTCACTTCTATTCCACTTGATCTTGGCCTTTTGAAAGCGTTTGCCTTTTTGCACAGATGAAATATTCTTGATCTTGATGTTGACGTCATCAAAACTTTGAGATGAAGCTTGCTTCTACACTGACAACCTTTCCTGATCTTTGGTGAAGAACTTGTGACGAAGACAAATCATATTAGATTATACCTTTGAAGCCAACCCTTGACCACAAGAGACCAAAGCAAGAAAAGCCTGATAAATTGGGTTAGATATGCAATATGATTAACCTAGAATGATATGCAGAAGATCAAAGAATCTAAAGGTAAAATTTTGGGTCTGACACATGGTCAGCAGGGGGGTTAGAATGATTGTCACTTAATTTAGAGATTTGCTTGAATTACAAAGAAAAGGGCGAAATTGGAATAAAAAGAAGAATTCATTAATTTATTGGAAATTCAAGATACAATTCATATTGCTTTAGATACAATGCAAAAGAATGGATTGCAAAGAAATAAGGAAAAAATTACATATTTTGGGTACAATTGACTTTTGGAAAAAATAATTGACTTTTTGGTCAACTGTTGACTTTTGATACAATGTCGATCATTGACTCAATTTTGACTCCCAACTTTTCCTAGACCTATTATGCAAGCTTTTGATCAACGGATTCATCGTCATTCATCACAAATGACTTGTGTCATGATTAGGTCAAGTGTTAATTTCCAACAAATTCAATACTTGTTTTTAACACTTTCCAACATTATTTAAGCCCGAATTTAGAATTTGATCCATGAGATAATTCATTAAAAATTCAAGCTAAAAGTGGTAGAAAAAATAAAGGCAAAAGCATTCAAATTTAAGTTAATTACTAGTGACTATTTGTCTTACATCTTAACTTGGTACTTTTGCTAAACTCCAACACCATTGATCTCTAACTATCCTTAATTACCTATTTCTCCATAAACCATCCATTTATCTAATTACCCCTAACTTCTCTAACTACCAAACTAACACAATTTCTAACTTCCAATTTCCACCATTTTTTCTTCTCAAATTCTCTCTCAATTCACCTTCTCCCCCACCCTCACCAAAGTTCATCTTCATCACTATTTGGAACTTCACATTGAAGTTCTAAAATGGTGGAACTTAGCCAAAATCCAACTTTAACCAATCATCAATCAACAATTCAAGGATTATCATCAATAACCATCATCTAAAGTTTATCAAGTTTCATCAACAATTATCATCTAAAGTTTATCAAATTTCATCAACAATCATCATCCAAAGTTCATCAATTCAAGTCTATTCATCAATATTCTACATTCATTCATCATAAAAAATTATCATCAAGCTTGGAAGTTTATTGGATTACAGGAGCAAACCTTCCTCTGTCGGTAATCCTTCATCTCTTCCAAATTCATGTCATGAATTATTGGGTGTTTGTTTGTTGATTAACTTAAGATACTATTTTGGAATTGCTTATTGGATAATCATTTAGTTTTGCACAAAACACATAAACTTGAAATAGTGATTTTTAATTCTTAACCGATAATTATATGTGAATATATCATTAGAAGCGATTTTTTATCACAATTCTAAATATGTGATTAGTTTTTTACGAATCATTATAACGAATGTGAATCGATCAATTCTTTACATACTTTATTTTTCACCTTTTCGCCCGATTCTTTAAAATTCGTGGCTCATTTGCAAAATTCGATCACATATTTGGATTCCTCGCAAAAAATCAATTCTGGTGATTGTCACACCCTAATTTTTAACCTTAAGATCCCACCTCCTTTTTTTTCTCCCGCGTTTTCTTTATACTTTTGTGCGCGTTTATTATGTCTAACAAGCGCGTGCAGGTGCTTTATTTTCAAGTAGAACTGGCGTTCATCCTTTCAAATTAGCACCTCAGGTCAAGGGTATCCCGAACTTGATTCACGTCGCTCCAAATTCGTAAAATGGTTCAGACCAGTTAGATTAAGTAGGAATTCATTGTTACATCGTCATGATATTCAAGAGATTTCAAAGGTTACCGTAAGAGGTTCGAAATTTCAAAGAGTAACCCAAAAGCGTTCTTCGGAAGGTCAAAACCTATTTTCAAAAGGATCCAAGATTGAAAGTTTTGGATGCTAATTGGTGCTTCCCATTAAATTCAAGTTCATTTTGTTTACCACTTTTTTTTCGAAGTTTAGATTCCATCGGCGACGTGATGGTCCAGACCATTCAAGATAATGACAGCTTGCGTGTGTTTTCCCTCAAATTCTAGATCCTGATTGGTTCATGAGTCTCATAAATTCAAGATATTATGCAAAATAAGAAAAGGAGATTTTAACTTCAAGGGCCAATGTTTACACTTATCATCAAAAGTCAAGGGCTAAAGCGGCAAGCATCAAAATAAGATGACCGAATATAAAGTTACTGCAATAATTTCACCGTATGCACAAAGTAAATTCAATACAAAGACCAAGTTTGTTTTCATTAAGATGCGTATCATCCAAGAGAACCATACATACGGAAAATGCAAGTTTCCAAAAGCTCAAAAAGTTAAAAGTACACGTTGGGTACATGGAAGAGGCATATTGAGATTTACAAGAACATTAAAATCCAAATTACAGTATGTACACTAATATCCTTAACCAATTTTTATCATACAACCTTAATTTCAAACACACTATTGATACCAAGTCCCCTTCACTATTTCTGAAATGATGCACACCAACTTTATGGGTACTTCTTCACGAGTTGTATTCCTCTATTAATCATTAAAGGAAGAGCAGCACTACTACTCGATACGTCGGCGCCACCATTAACTGTTGTCGAATGCATAAGTCCAGACAAGTCCTCATGAGAATCTTTGTAACCAACATAACAATAAGCATCGACCTGTAGGGTCGCTCGGAAAATCTGCACACGTCAAGAGCCAGCTGCAACCGCCGTTCCGAATCCGAAAACATCCCATTTGGCAGCATATCCTGTTCTATTTTCCAACCAGCTTGGGGCTTTACACTTTGTTGCTCGCAGCCAACCCGTGACCTACAATGAGGAAAGGTCACAACGTTATCAAATGAGTCCAACAATGATACAGTATGTTAAATTAAAACAGCCACCGATTCCCAGTGGAGTCACCATAGAAGAACACATACATGATTTCGCGTCGTCGTTTCCTTCAAACCTAATAGTTTCTTTGCTATTTATTGGAATAAAAGGTGATCTTCTTGATCTCGCTGCATTTGATCGAGAACCAGTGGGTTGGATAATTTAAGTTCCAGCACACCATACCGATGCTGTTTTGGACTCCGTAAACTTCCTGAAAACACGAAAGATGTTGCAATCAAGAGTATGAGATTCAAATTAAATGGAAGTTAGCTTATATCACCAAACATAATCAGAATGAACAGACCAAAGTAGTAATTATGATTGTTACCTAACTCCAAGTTCTAGTGATGACAACACTTTATCGGATCCTGCCATTTCTGACCCGATTTCATGACAGGTTTTCATATTTGTGTCTCTCTGTATTGAATCAACTGCGAAGGACCCCTTAAGCCAATCAACTGCAAGTCCTCTCTAAACCTCTTGTTTTTTGTACAGCATAAACGACGTGTTGCACCTTTGCTCTTTAACCTGCAAAAGAAATAAGAGTTTGACGTAAGCGGCCTTTTAATACGAGCACGCTACCCTCATTTGTAAATCCACCAAACTATGACAAAGTAGTCAAGACAGAGCATCGAAAAGAAGCGTATTATAATACTAAAATAAGATTGTAACTTCAGAAGGTTCTTCACGCTTGAAAAGACTTCCGAACTAAGTTGCATGCCAAAACCTGTGTTGAAACAAGCCAAGAATTATTCACATCATCCCTTAATACACAGAGATAAGCAGGTCACCTTCCATAAGTCCTGGTCGTAAGCGCAACACAAGGAGGTTATTACGAGACTACGGTCAAGACAAGCAAGCTTAGACTTGTAGTGACTGGTCCTACAGATCAAGTACAGGGTATTAGAATTTTTCAAGAAGCAAGACACTGTATTTAATCACAGTAACGCAGATCTCTCCCTTCGGCAAGAATGTATTACCACAGAAGGAAGTAAAAATCTTGAGCACTACCCACATCTTATTGCTGAATCCAGTTGCACAGTCCATCATCCAATCTACACCTGCACTTTCAAAGCGACGATCAGACATAAAACATACAAGGAATGGAACTTCTTCAATTAGAAAACCATTAATAATCGGTCTAATCCATAAGCTATGTCAAGACAGCAAACACTTCCTTACCGAAACACAAAAATCGTAAATTCCTGATAACATTTCCAAAACATAAGCAAGGATAGCCATTTTCGTCTGCTTTGCAACAAAGACAATGTTTAAATGTCATTTACCATTTATGGCAAGCTTGAGACAGAGAATTACACGTAATCACATTTTGAATCCAAAAAGGGAGGGCTTTGAAAACAATTCTACGACATATCAAGATGAATTGGGAAAAAGTTCAAGAGAGTGAATCAAAACATTTATCAGCACAATCAAACAGCATTTAACCTCCTTCCAAAACAGACTTTCAACATGTTTAGACAGATTCGGAAAACTCTCATAATGGTATTCAATTTGAAACCCAAATTTTGATTATAAAAGGAGAAGAATTGAGATGAGAAAGGGAACAGAAAAATCACAGCCACAAACAGATTCTCAGAAACCCCAATAATCACAAATCAAACCCTAAAAGAAAGTTTATGAAATCGAAATGTAGAAGGACTTATCTTCTTCAAAACCCTCGTGTTTCCTCTGTCGCGAGAAGCCTCCGTTTGCACCCCGTCATCCACCGCGAGTCCGTTCATCGCCCGCATCACTATGATCACGTTGTAGCCGCCAACCTCGCCGTCGAAAACCTGCAAAAACCCTTTTTAACCGTGAGTTTCAAACTAACATCATTATTTGTCAAGTTTTGTTTGGTTTATGTAGGCAGTCGAAGGAAGAAGAAAGGGAGAACCGAGAAGATGGCGAGGAATTCGGAAGAGTGAAGACAGAGAGGAAGCTAAGAGGAGATCGACGGCGAAAAGGGGGAAACAAATTAGGAATTAGGGTGTTTGGTTGTCTGTTTTAATTTTTTTTAATATAATGTAATCACATGTATGTGCACACACACATAGGATGCACCCTCACACCCACGACAATCAGATCTCCAACGGATCTTATCACACGACCACATCTGCTCATCCACGGTGAACCCTCGCCTGTGCACTCATACGCAATCGACGCCCCTTAATCTTTTTAAAAACCACTAATCTGCAGTTTAACCCGCTAAGCATCACTTTTTTGGTTTAATTAAGTAATTAATCTTTATTTTCTTTTTATCAGTTTTTTTAAATAATTAAAACCCTTTTATTTAATCAACTTTTCTAACAACTTAATTTGATTATTTAGTCATTTAATTTTATTTTATTTAATCAATTTAATTAATAATCCAATTTATTATATTCATTTCATTAACTAGTCAACTTAATAACCTTTTATTGAATAATATTATTCACCATAAAAAAAACTATTTTTCTAAATAACTTGCCACTTATTAATTACTAATTTATTTGTATATTTAAATAATAATAACTTAAAACTATGTTTTTTATTAGAGAGGTCTATTAATAATAATTATTATTATCTATTTAAAATATAGAAACTTAATCTTTTTTAACTCAATTTAATCTTAATAAAAAAAATTTTATTTTATAAAAACAGATTTTATTTATCTAAAAATATTTCCATCTAAATTTAAACCACTTCTAGTAACCAAATAACTCTTCTAAAATTAATTTATCACCTAACTTTTTATTAAAACTAATTGATACAACCTTATAAAATCAATTTCACCAAAGATAAAATTCAACTAAGATTGACAATCTCACTAAAAATAGTCAAGTTACCTTTTTTTTAAAATTAATTTGTCACCACTTTTATCTAAAACTAATTCGGATCTTTTCTTAAAATCAATTCACTAAATAAATCAATACACCGCAATTAATCGTGCACGCTTACGCTTATGATCCGACTCCGTTCACATATGGACAATTCACACACTTTAGCGCTTTCATGCGTTTATATATGCTCTTACTTATGTGTCTTTACCTTCCCGCAATTTATTTTATCGCATTGCATTACGTCCAAAGGAAGAACCTGCGCATAACCTAAACAATTGTGCGTATGCATCTCATTTGCATCATATTCCCCATTGATCCTTGATCTCATTCAAGTCGATCTTCTAAGTTAGATCCTACCCCATAGGAAGGACCTTTACCTTTTACAACTTAGATACAAACAAATCAACTCAATTCAAAACTCTTTCAAACATATTAGAGAATAAGATGTTAATCATCTTAAGCGAGATAAAACTCCTACCCCATAACAATTCAATCAATATGTAGGGACTTTGCCTTAAGAGAGATAGTGGCATACTTGTCGATTAAATTCTGAGTACTTGAGCCTTTCTCTTAAGACGATGCAAAGACTATTTTCCTACAATGTTGTGGCGGTTAAATCAAGTAATCTCACTTAAAATGACAACTCGTCTTTTCTCCTAAAATCAATCAATCAACTACCTTTATCCCGTAGGAACTTTGACCACAGTCAAAGAACTTCTCAAACCCTTTAGGGGAACTACAGATACTCTGATTCCACTCCCGTAAGGATATGTAGGCATAAGATGCGATATCTTATTGAGTATACTTAGAAATAAACCCCTAGGTCTTCCATCCTTAAGCAGGTAACCCTTAGCAATAAACGACATAAAGCAATAGGTTCCTGTAGAGTACTACATAAACTTAGGATGCTAGCACCTTCCCTAAGTTTAACTAACCCCCGAACCTATAACTCTCTAGTTTGCATTGCATTGTGGGTATTTCGATTTTTTCCCTTCCTTTGGACAAATCAAAGTTCGGTTGTAATGAATTAAGATTCAAGCTCATCTATAGCTTGGTATCCAAATTTCACCGCGACAATGATATATGATTTGCATATTAATTTTTAGTAGATCAAAATTCATGAATGTGTGCATTAATAATAAACAAAGGAAGAACACAAATGCATATTGTGTAACCCTTTTAACCCCAAAGAATAATTCGCAAAATAATAAGGATAATTCAGCTTAATTCACCACTCAAGGGTGTCACACTTTATATAAAACATTCATAATAATCATCTTGATCCGTAACACGGATTATAACATCTATAACATCATTTTCTTTTATGACTTCGACATATAAATTGAACTTCACAGCGGAATCATAATCATAAAACAACTTGATTCATCTTCATAACACCAAAATAAATATGTTAACAACATAACATATCATCTGAATTGGAATTACAATAGTTATATATCCTCAAAATCATCATAAAATATGTTAGTAAAGGAAACACAACATTCGCATAACTGGCGTTCCCAACCCGATGTTACATATCAGAGTAAGACGCCTTCTAATCAACAAAAACTAATAAAGTACTCCAAAGTTATCTCCAACGCTTCTACAAGCTACTCTGGAGCATCTGCGTGTTACCCACGTGGAGGCAACATTCAAATAGAATAGGTGGGATATCATGATAATGTAAAGGAAAACATGTTAAACGGTATGCATCAGGTTAACATAACAACAATTCAACTAAATATCTTACATTAATCAAACAACAATATTATCACCAATTATTCACCAACTGAAGCTAGCAGGATTATACCTGAGTGAATCGTACACTCAAAGATACAACAGAGTCGACACCAAACTTTATTTAGTCCCAAAGGATAAGGAAAATATCGATAAAACCCAAAGGGAATAGAAATAGGTAAGGGGGTCGATTATGCGAAAGAAAGGTACTAGCACCTCACGTATTCATCGTACTCGATGAGAACCATTTTTCTTGCTTCTAGGCTTGAATGAGTTATCTATCTAAAGGCTTTTAGCTAAAAAAAGAGAAGAGAGAGAAATAAAAAGAAAGATAAAGTGCTCGTGGAGGATTGGGGGCCCTCGTGCCTACGTACCCTCATAGTGTAATGAGGAAGTCCAAGCTCCGTAGTTCATGGAACTAGGAAAAGAAAAGAAGATTTGGGCGGACCAGAGAGAAAGGAGGATAGAAGAAGGTGGCTCACCAAGATTTCACAATATTGTACCTACATACTCCCATTATGCAATGAGGAAGTCAGATCCCACGTAGTTCGGGGACCTAAGACAAAGAAAGAAAAGACAATAAAGACGGTGTCAAAACAAAGAGCGAAAGGAAGAAAGCAAGACCTTACTGGGGATGCAACAGAAATGGTGTCAAAACCAAGAAAGAAAGGCAAAGGAAAACCTTGTTCAGGAACTCAAAATAGAAGTGATAACTCCACTAGGGATATAACAAGGGAATGGTGTCGAAACCAAGAGAATAAAGGGATATGAGTCAAAGTAAAGGTAAGATCCACACGGAGCTCGGTACATTAAATGGCATGCAATGATTGACCGAAGAAAGATAAGAGCAACACTCTGTGGAGAGAGTAATTTGGTGTCAACAGCCAGACTGTGATGAGTCAGAATAAAGAGAGAGTATTGAACCAAGAGAAAGTGTTTGACTCTCTGGAGAAACTGGTGTATTAATTGATAAATAGTGGTTAACCGAAAGGATGGGTGTGGAATCAAGCGAAGGTTGTAACCAAAGGATGATACACTAACTGAACAAGCAGTACTTGACCGTAGGAAAGGCTATTTGAACCAAAAAGGCTACCAACCTGTCGCACCTCAAAAAATTACGGAGACATTTCGGAGAAACGACCCTCGCGCAAAAGGCGGGAAAATGCTGTTCGACAGAGTCGCCACCGAACTTTATTTATCCCGAATAAATGGGAGAGGAAAATATCGATAAAACATCTTAAAATGAAAGGATAGGAACATGGATTCGCAACCATGTTCTGGGTTCGGGAGTCGGTTACGCAAGGGGAAGGTATTAGTACCCATCGCGTCCATTGTACTCAACGAAAACCTCTTAGGATATTTTTTGGTGAACGTTGTCTAGGTTTTCTTGTTCTCTTCTCATTGATAAAGGCGAATTGGTAAGATAAAAAGACGCTAAAGGGGAAAATGGGTGGTTAAAGGATAGGGTGCTCGCCAAGGATTGGGGCCCTTGTGCCTACGTATGCTCATTCGGACGAGAATGAGAAATCAGAACGTCGTAGTTTGACTACGAGAAAGGATGAAAGGGAAGCGGACGAAATAATGGAGGAAGATAGAAGTGTGCTCGCCAAAATCATTAAAATCTTGTGCCTATGTATCTTACATTCAAGAGTGAATGAAGAATCAGAGCGTCCGTAGTTCGTAGTAACAACCACGAAAAGACAAGGTTTGAATTGGTTTGGAGTTGAACTGGGAGACAAAAGAGTGATTGACAAATAACCCAAGGGCATGCCTCGAGAACTTGTCACTCAAGAAATCAAGGAATGCAAGATTCCAAGAACTCAGTTCTTTCAGAAATTGGGTTGAATAGGTTGAAGATAAATGATTAGATGTTTTGAAAATGAAAGAATGAACTAATAACGTCTCAAGCGCGCACCTCGAGAGTTACTCATTTGAATATTCAAGGAATGCTAGATTCCAAGAATATCCTTCTTTCACAATTTGAAAAAAAAAAGTTTGTAAAAAGATTGAATCAAAAATGGCGCGAGAAAGGGTGAAAGGCGAGGAAAGAGGGAGTTGATTTGAAAATGTCTCGACAACGAGTCGAGGATTTGATTGAAGATGGAACCGACTTGACGACGTGTCAAGAGTTAGATTGTGAGAAACGATATTAGTCCCTAAGTGTGCTCCTAATATAGAAACCACGAGGAATTGTGAAGTGTGTGCGAAATGTCGATGGTTGGGAATGCGTACGAGCACTCGACTTAGGAGAGCGTTTGAAAATGTTAGAAAAAGTCGAAAGATTGAATTAATAACAACTCAAGGGCATGAGTTGTTATCCACTCAAAGATCCAAGGAATTCTAGATTCCAAGAACCTCTTTCCTTCGGAGTTTTAATCGAGAAATTTTTTTTGAAAATAATTTGAAATGAAATAAGGTATGGAAAAAAATTGTGCGTATGCGGCGAGAAAGTGAGATTAGTTTGAAAACTTTTAAGAGAAATGACAATTATTTGGTAAATGAGACGTCGGCCTCACAACCAATTAATCGGGGTGTCATTTGGATGCTATATCCAAATGACACCTTTTCATTTGAAAAATGTTTGGATGAACAAAGGAAATATCACACGGAATGCTAGACTCCGATGATATTTCTTTGTCCAAAAAAAAGAATGTGCTTAAAAACTGAAAAGTCGAACGATACATTACTTAAGGCGTACGCCTCAATAATGATCGTCCAAAAACCCAAGAAATGCTAGACTTCAAGAGTTTAATTTTTCGTGATTTTGATTAGAAAATAATTTTAGTGTTGAAAAATATATTGAAATAGGATTAAGAAAAATAATATCAAATTTTGGAAATAAAGTTTGAAAATAGTTTGTATGTTAAAAATAAATTGATTTAGAATTAGAAAAATTAATCATATTTTGAAAATATGTACTTAAGTTTAAAAATAATCCAAGGTTTTTGTTTATTCAATACAACAACATCATGCACCTCACACCTAGCAGCAAGATACATATCATTATCAAGCTTCCACCTTCCATACCTACAAGAAACAAGTTATTCCTAATGCTACAAGGCTATAACCATACTAATATTAACATTAATGGCGGGAAAAAAACGTGTCCCCCTAGATTGATTCAAATTAATTTTAAATGTAAAACAAGTCCCAATGTGACATAAATAAACACCAACTACCAATTCTACCAAAAGCTTAAGCATTGTAGAATCTGCAGCAATAATTATTGTTTTGAAAATGGGAGTTTTTCTAGCTAGAACCGAGCAGTATTAATATGAGGAAGAGAACAATAGATTCGAAGCACACAACGACATACAATGCAATTTGTTTTTTTTAATCACTGCTGAATTGTATGTGTAACCGTTACATAATTGAAATGACATAAAAATTAAGCAGCATTTAATAGTAGATTCACCAGTACCTACAACAGCTTACAGGTACTTTGCTTTTTCTGCAGAATTCTCATGATACATATCCCAGACGACAACCTCAACCATATCCTATCTCACTTAGTCACAAAATAGTCTTTTAAAACGAAGGATAATATATGAAAACGAAAGAAACAACGTAATCTACTGTGATGTGCTACGAATCCGCCCGATATGAACCCCAAAACCAACATTAAACATTCAAACATAATAAGAAATTAAATTGAACAAATAGCTTTAAAAACATCAGCCTGCAACTGTCCTTTTTATAAATAAAGAAAAACTATATACCAGTTTTGCATAAATTCACCTACATAATTCGAACCTCAGAACGAAACAACTCAAAGTTTACACAATTCAACATATCCATATAAAATCTTATACAATTTAATATTTACAAGATAAAACAAAGGGTGGTTGAGAAAAGTTTCAAAAGAAACAAGGTGAAAACCCTAAAAAACAACATGATTTCTAAGTGAGTTAAAGTATTTTTAGGATAGGCATCCTTGATTTCTTTACTTACTATTTGAAAATAGACATGATGAAGAACATTTTGCAAAAATAATGGGGAAAAAATGTAAAAAAAACAAGTAAGTTATGATAATTTGAAGTTTGTGAAGAAATCATAAAAAATGAGTGATAAAAAATAAGGAAATGCCTTTCTCAACTGTTGAACTCACGCCCTATGGTTCATAGGTCCAAAACCTCACCAAACCAGCTAAGGCATGCATGTGATTATACAAAGAGAAAGAATGATTACATGGTAAAACATGAGAAAAATCATAAAATAGCAAAAGAGTTATCCTTAACTAGGATCGAACTCAGGCAAGCAAGGCAAAGCATCATAAGCGCACAAGTCATAATTGATTAATTGTACTAATTAATTGATTTATGTGATTTATCTAATTTAAATGGATTATTGGATTTATTTAATTCAGATGTGTTAATGGATTTAACTGATTTATCCTATTTGGAAGAATAATGTGGATTTAATAGATATTCTCTATGTTAATGATAAGATGAGATATTTTGGTGAGAAAAGGAATGGATAGATATTTTGAGAGAAGAATTATGGTGGAAAGAAAATAGAAGGATATAAAATGAAAATAGAGAGAAAAGAAAAGGGATATAAAGAAAAGAAGGAAAAGGAGAGAAAGAAAGAGGAAGAGGAGAAAAGAGGAAGAAGAAGGGAAAATCTTGGAAATCATCAAGAACGACTTCTAGTTTCCGATTAATTAAGGTAAGGGTGTAAAATATTGTTATCTTACCAATGTATGTGATTATGTATGGATTGTTTGGTTGTTTTTACTCATTTTCCATTCTAGGGAAAAAGATGTTTAATCGAAAGGAACCGAGTTTTTACGGTTAAAAATGAGGATAAGTGGTAGTATTTAGTCGGGGGATGTTAGACTAAGGTTACGGAACTTGTTCGGTGAGAATCTGTCGGTTTTGGAGAGTTTGGTGGAAGTTGGACAGTGAAGGCTTGAAGTTCGCACACATTCGCTAGCGTGTTCGCTGAGCGAGCTAGTAGCGAATGTTCGCTAAGCGAGCTAGTAGCAAACGGTCCCAGACGTGGGCAAAATGCATTTTGTGGTGTTCGCTGGTAGCGAAGGGGGTAGCGAAGGTTTGCTAGACCTTCGCTGAGCGAGCAAGGTAGCGAACGAAGTCAGTAGCTTCTGTTTGCCTTCGCGAGCTTGTTCGTTGGGCGAACAAGTAGCAAATACTCGTTAGGGGCTCGCTGAGCGAGCGAGGTAGCGAGCATGACAAATTGTGATTTTCTTGGAGTTTCCATCCGAGGTTGGTTTTCCGATTCTAGTATTATTAACCCTTCACCTTAAGACATAGATTATGCTGTGATATATATATATATATATATATATATATATATATATATATATATATATATATATATATATATATATATATATATATATATATATATATATATATATATATATATATATATATATATATATATATATATATATATATATATATATATATATATATATATGTTGTGGGTAGCCGTATGGCGTGAATCCTAGATTGTTGAATTAAATTGAATTGTGGTCTTTTGACAAATTTAATACATTGTTTAAGTTGATTAAAAATGTATGAAGAGTGCATGAGAACATATTGTGAGTATGTGTGCATTGCTTATGTTTATGTGTTAAGAGTGCATGAGAACATATTGTGAATATGTGTGCATTGCTTGTGCTTATGTGTTAAGAGTGTATGAGAACATATTGTGAATATGTGTGCATTGCTTATGTTTATGTGTTAAGAGTGCATGAGAATATATTGTGAATATGTGTGCATTGCTTGATAAATATGATGATTTAAAGTATGAATACTTGAATGATGTGAATATGTTGTGTGTGCAATCATGTTATAATTCTTGAAGAGAGAAATTATTTGAATGCATGAGATTAAGATGTCAGTCTTAAGTGCATTTTGTTGTTGATTGCATATGCATCATTTAGTCAAGAGGCAATGCTTGCTAGTTTCGTGGAGACTAGTGACTTGTCCCAAGCCAAGAAGAGTGGGTTTGAAAGCTTAGAGGACGGGCTTTTGGTAGTTATCGGTCTAGAAGAGTGGACCCGGTTTAATGTAAACCGAGAAAAGATAACAAGTGTTGGTACCATATGGCATGAGTTTGCATTAAGTTGTATTGAGTCACATAGCATGAATGTCATTGTTATATGAAATATGCTTTTGTGTGGAAATTGTGGATTATGGATGTGTGCATGATGAAACATGTTTTATGATCGTCCATATTTGTTTGTGTATATATGCTTTATGAAGTATATGATGGGTTATGATGAAGTATAGTGAGAATTGTGAAAATATGCGTATGTGTATGACGTGTGTAAATGAGAATTGTGAATACATGATTATTGTATGGAAGTATGCTTACAAGCATGAATTGATGAATTGAGGTTTGTAAATGTGTAATGGTGAGTGTGTAACTGTGAGTTGGTGAATAATCCTAATTGTGTAAGGATATGGGGATTGGTGAGAATTGATGAGTTTATATGAGTCTTATGTGATTGTTGTATGAAAGTGTGCATATATGTGTGAGTTGTTAGGATTGAGAATTATGGATGTGTGCATAATAAAAAATGCTTGAGTGAATTATCCATATTTGTTTATACACATGTTGTGATGTATATGATGATTATAATGAATTGTGGTGAGAAAATGTGGAATATATGTATTCTGTAATTGTGAATTTATATATGATTATATGCATTGTTATTATGATAATATTTCTCACCCTTCTGCTGGAATGATGTCCTACATGACATCTTGCAGGTATCAAGGAGTAATACTGCTTGTAGTCGCGAGGTTTCTTTTGGCGTAGTTGTTTAGTAATTGATTATGTTGGGTCGAGTCATGCGCTGGTCATGTAACACTGGGATCGCTTGGTTTATATTGTAGTGATATACTATGTTTTCATATTATTGAGATATTATGATGTTGGCCTTAGTACCCAAATGATGTTGGTTTATGTGTTGAACACGGATGTTTCTGTTAGGGGTATTATGTTATAAAATGAATCCGCTGCTACATGCAAAGTGAAATTTTGTAAAGCATGATTTTACATTAAAATGTTAATGAGGATGACAGGTGATTTTGATGTTTTGGAATTTATGTGTGACACCCTTTTGTAAATGCATGACAATTTACTCTGATTATTCATATGTTTTCCGTGGGGTTTAGGAGGGTGTTACATTAGTGGTATCAGAGCAGGTCGGTCCGTCCGACCAAGTTGTCTAATGTTGGTTGTTCCCTTTGTAGGCGACATGTGTGTGAAAGCACTATCGATACATGTTTGTTGTCTAACCTTTGTCTGCAGAATCGGGAATGATTCAAGTGGGGGAGAGGGTTGTGCTTCTCCAGGATGCTACAAGTGTGGAGTTGTAGCTCAGAGTATGGTTGAACGCTATTATAGTTTGGTAAAGATGGTTTATACCCCATCATGATTTTCGGCTGTTTATTGACAAAATGAGGAACTGATCGCCCTTAATCTCTTGTTGATAGTGGTTGGGATTGTGTTGGATGGGATAGATGTGTCTTGCAAGCTTGGAAGGCGTGAGCAGCGAATTGTTTAGAATTAAGCCAAGTGCTGAAGAATTATTTTGATGAGTCGGCGCAGGACAGTGTTGAGATGCTTAATTTTGATGGGAATTTGAGTGTTAATGAAAGTGGGAAGTTGGCGGTTTGCCGATTAATTGTGGTTGTCTGGAAGTTATCCTGACAAGTTAGTGATGTACAACCAGGACGTGAAGTGGAGTTGTGATTGACTTAGTTATGAGAACTAGTCCGATATTGAGAGCTCCATATCATATGTCTGTTTGGATAAGTCAAGGAATTAAATTGATCGAGTAGTTTTGAGACTTGTGTCTGGTATGTGTGCTACGACAACAGATTATGAGGTCGAGTATATAAAGGGTAGATAGTGACTTCTGGTGATCACTAAAGAAAGTAAGAGGTGGAATACAATATTGGTATAATTAGACCTTTAAACAATTTGAGAGTTGAAGATGCGTTGAATGACCTTCTAAGTGTGAAACGTTGTTTTCGTATTGTTGACGTAACGAGAGAACCGTAATTCGGAATGATGCAAAATTAGAAGCGTTGGGAGTTATTACAATGCTCTAGGAGATGGTGAAGTAATGACATGGAATTAAGTTATTTATTGATGGAATATGTTTGGATGTTGCAGCAAGTGCGAAGAGCGAGGTTCGTGTTTCCGCAAGAACTCACAGATCGAGTGTTCGTTTGGCTTGGGATTTTCAATACTCAATTGAATAAGTCAAGGGTGTGTAACCGATGATATTTGGGTTTACTAGAAGATTATAGAGGATCATGTTGAGCATCGGGGACTTGAGTTATCAGTGTTTGAGAAGAAGCAGTGATATGCTACTGTGAAGAAAGTTCCGAGAGTTTTTGGGAGAGCTGTAAATAGCTCGTGTGTTGGTTTCGCCGAATCCGACAGAACTAATTGTTGTGTTTTGTGATTCTTTATTGAGATGATTGGGAGATATGTTAAGAACAACATCAGCGAGTTTTGGTTATGCTTTAAGGCAACTTAAAGTACATAAGGGAATTATCTGACAAGTGATTTAGAGTTGGTTGTTGTTGTGTGCTTGTACCAGAGTTTGGAAGCCTCGATTGTTTAGTTGGGATTTGAGATGGTTCATGATCTTAAGAGCTTAAGGTATTTGTTTGATTTGAAAAAGTTGAATATGATGTAGAGGAAATAACTGGGACTTTTGGAAGAGTATGGCTTTGGGTTGAATTACCATTCGAGTGAGACAACGTGGTAGCTAAGGTATCGACTTGGGAAGTTTTGTGTATACCAATAATGATGGTAAGGAAGTTAAAACTGATTAAGCAAATTCGGGATATGAGTTTTATCTGTGAAGAGACTTCTTATGGGATTGAGCTTTGTATGTTGAGACTGACTATTGGTATTTTCGATGAGATCCGAGGAGGTCGGAATCCTAAATTGAGTTAAGAGATTAATAGAGTTTAATGGATTAAAGTCAAAGTGTGAACATCAGAGACTGTTGGGCCTGATGCAACCGTTGTTTATTTTGAGTGGAATGAGATAGTATTCCCATGGATTTTGTGTCGGGTTTTCTGAAGAAGTTGAAGGAATATGATTCGATTTGGACGGTTAAGAATGGATTAACAAGAGTAACTCGTTACTTACCAGTAAAGATGAATCATTCTGTTAGATGGGAACCTGAGTTTTCCATTGAGATTTTGGAAAGGTTCGTAGACGCCTTGGGTGTCGTGTTGAAGTTGGACTCTGTCTAGCATCCGTGGACGGATGGGTGAACAAAGAGAACTATCCAGTATGTAAAAGATTTGTTGAGAACTTGTGTGTTGGATCAAGATGGATCAGGGGATAGTTAATCGTTGCTGATTGAGTTACCTACGATAATCACTATCATTCTATTATCGGAATGACATTGTATCAGGCTTTGTATGGTAGGAGGTGTAGGATTCCATTGTGTTTATGTGTGTCTGGTGAGAGTGTTGTACTCGGACCTGAGATGGTGTAAGAGATGATTGGAAAGATCAAGAGGAATCCAAGAAAGGATTGTTTTGAGAGTTATGATAGTAACTGGTGTTGGTCGAGCTTGAGGTCTCGGAAACACCAACTGTGTTTTACTGATCTATATCAGAGTGGCACAGCGGAAGCGTGGGGAAAATAGCATGTTGGACTGTTCTACCGCTGTCACTTGTGGGAATTTCATGATGTGTTCATGTGTCTAAGTTGAGGAAGTGCATTCATTCAGATGGAGTGGTGTACGAGTGAGAGAGGATTTGATTGTTGAGACATTGCTAGTTCAAGTTGATGAACGAGAAGCAACTTCGAGGTAAAGGGATTCCTTTAGTGGAAGAAGTTTGGGATTTGGGATGCGAGGGTCGTATCCAGAGTTGTTTGAATCAGGTAACATTTTCGAGGACGGAAATTCCTAAAGTGGAGGAGAGTTGTAACAACCCAATTTTTCCATAATTGATTAATTGTACTAATTAATTGGTTTATGTGATTTATCTGATTTAAATGGATTATTGGATTTATTTAATTCATATGTGTTAATGGATTTAACTGATTTATCCTATTTGGAAGAATAATGTGGATTTAATAGATATTCTCTATGTTAATGATAAGATGAGATATTTTGGTGAGAAAAGGAATGGATAAATATTTTGAGAGAATAATTATGGTGGAAAGAAAATAGAAGGATATAAAAGGAAAATAGAGAGAAAAGAAAAGGGATAGAAAGAAAAGAAGGAAAAGGAGAGAAAGAAAGAGGAAGATGAGAAAAGAGGAAGAAGAAGGGAAAAGCTTGGAAATCATCAAGAACGACTTCTAGCTTCCGATTAATCAAGGTAAGGGTGTGAAATATTGTTATCTTACCAACGTATGTGATTATGTAGAGATTGTTTGGTTGTTTTTCCTCATTTTCCATTCTAGGGCAAAAGATGTTTAATCGATAGGAACCGAGTTTTTACTGTTAAAAATGAGGATAAATGGTAGTATTTAGTCGGGGGGATGTTAAACTAAGGTTACAGAACTTGTTCGGTGAGAATCGGTCGGTTTTGGAGAGTTTGGTGGAAGTTGGATAGTGAAGGTTTGAAGTTCGCAGACATTCGCTAGCGTGTTCGCTGAGCGAGCTGGTAGCGAATGTTCGTTAAGTGAGCTAGTAGCGAGCCAGTATCGAACGGTCCCAGATTTGGGCAGAAGGCATTTTATGGTGTTCGCTGGTAGCGAAGGGGGTAGCGAAGGTTCGCTAGGCCTTCGCTGAGCGAGCGAGGTAGTGAACAAAGTCAGTAGCTTCTGTTTTCCTTCGCGAGCTTGTTCGCTGGGCGAACAAGTAGTGAATGCTCGGTAGGGGCTCGCTGAGCGAGCGAGGTAGCGAGTATGACAAATTGTGATTTTCTTGGAGTTTCCATCCGAGGTTGGTTTTCCGATTCTAGTATAATTAACCCTTCACCTTAAGACATAGATTATGCTGTGATATATATATATATATATATATATATATATATATATATATATATATATATATATATATATATATATATATATATATATATATATATATATATATATATATATATATATATATATATATATATATATATATATATATATATATATATATATATATATATATATATATATATATATATATATATATATATATATATATATATGTTGTGGGTAGCCGTATGGCGTGAATCCTAGATTGTTGAATTAAATTGAATTGTGCTCTTTTGACAAATTTAATACATTGTTTAAGTTGATTAAAAATGTATGAAGAGTGCATGAGAACATATTGCGAGTATGTGTGCATTGCTTGTGTTTATGTGTTAAGAGTGCATGAGAACATATTGTGAATATGTGTGCATTGCTTGTGTTTATGTGTTAAGAGTGCATGAGAACATATTGTGAATATGTGTGCATTGCTTGATAAATATGATGATTTAAAGTATGAATACTTGAATGATGTGAATATGTTGTGTGTGCAATCATGTTATAATTCTTGAAGAGAGGAATTATTTGAATGCATGAGATTAAGATGTCGGTCTTAAGTGCATTTTGTTGTTGATTGCATATGCATCATTTAGTCAAGAGGCAATGCTTGCTAGTTTCATGGAGACTAGTGACTTGTTCCAAGCCTAGAAGAGTGGGTTTGAAAGCTTAGAGGACAGGCTTTTGGTGGTTATCGGTCTAGAAGAGTGGACCCGGTTTAATATAAACCGAAAAAAGATAACAAGTGTTGGTACCGCATGGCATGAGTTTGCATTAAGTTGTATTAAGTCACATAGCATGAATGTCATTGTTATATGAAATATGCTTGTGTGTGGAAATTGTGGATTATGGATGTGTGCATGATGAAACATATTTTATGATCGTCCATATTTGTTTGTGTATATATGCTTTATGAAGTATATGATGGGTTAGGATGAAGTATAGTGAGAATTGTGAAAATATGCGTATGTGTATGACGTGTGTAAATGAGAATTGTAAATACATGATTATTGTATGGAAGTATGCTTACAAGCATGACTTGATGAATTGAGGTTTGTAAATGTGTAATGGTGAGTGTGTAACTGTGAGTTGGTGAATAATCCTAATTGTGTATGGATAAGGGGATTGGTGAGAATTGATGAGTTTATATGAGTCTTATGGTATATGTGATTGTTGTATGAAAGTGTGCATATGTGTGTGAGTTGTTAGGATTGAGAATTATGGATGTGTGCATAATGAAAAATGCTTGAGTGAATTATCCATATTTGTTTATACACATGCTGTGATGTATATGATGATTATAATGAATTATGGTGAGAAAATGTGGAATATATGTATTCTGTAATTGTGCATTTATATATGATTATATGCATTGTTATTATGATAATATTTCTCACCCTTCTGCTGGAATGATGTCCTACATGACATCTTGCAGGTATCAAGGAGTAGTACTGCTTGTAGTCGCGAGGTTGCTTTTGGCGTAGTTGTTTAGTGATTGATTATGTTGGGTCGAGTCATACTCTTGTCATGTAACACTGGGATCGCTTGGTTTATATTGTAGTGATATACTATGTTTTCATATTATTGAGATATTATGATGTTGGCCATAGTGCCCAAACGATGTTGGTTTATGTGATGAACACGGATGTTTCCGTTAGGGGTATTATGTTATAAAATGAATCCACTGCTACATGCAAAGTGAAATTTTGTAAAGCATGATTTTACATTAAAATGTTAATGAGGATGACAGGTGATTTTGATGTTTTGGAATTTATGTGTGACACCCTTTTGTAAATGCATGACAATTCACTCTGATTATTCATATGTTTTCCGTGGGGTTTAGGAAGGTGTTACTGTGGTGATACATCCAATGTATCAAACCACCCCAGAAATGCGTAACCTTCAAAAGCAAGATTTCTGGGCAAAAAATGCAAGCCAAGCCAAACTAGAAACCTCAAAACATGATCAAACCAAACTTGATCAAAACTCTATGGTTTTTAACAAAATGTAGGTCTAAACCACTTGAAATTAAATGAGGAATCCAGTGGTGCTTTTAGTTTTCTTTAAAAGTGAACACAATTTAAAATTCGAAGGCAACTGCAGGTTATGTGTTAAAATGCATTTTCAAAGCTAGAATTCAATTCAGTCATGTTTGAAACAGTTTGAAAGCTTACACATATCTTAAACACATCATATATGGAGTTCCTAGTCATTTGGAACTCAAACTCAAGCTAGAATACAAAGTGACTTATGGATTTGAAATTGTGACATATGAGTTGCAATGAAAAGTTTCAAAACAGTTTGTAACAGAACCTGTTCATCATTCAAATATGTTTCAACAAACACAAAGGCATACATATGAGGTTTCCGAATCAATCCAACAATGGTCTAAACAGAAACCAACAACTTTGCTCATTTGAAATGTCAAGCAACCTAAGTGTATCAAAACGACAACATACATTATATAGAGGTCTTACACATGTATCATGACCTATAACTGAATCCAAACACAAGTACTACCTTAAACCTAAACAGAAACAGAATATGGTTCATCAAATGGAAAAACAACAATACAAATCCACATCTAAAGTTCATGACAGTAGAAAATTCATGAGGACAAAACACAATCCAAGTTCAAACATGACTTGTGGGGGGTTCTAGGCAGATCTTAAACTTATGCACATCAAACATGATCATGGTGCAAAAATGAGTATATTTAGTAGAGGTTACTTACCTCTTGAAGACCTCCCATGCAATCCTTAATGCCAAACTATCTTGTTGAATGAGAATGACTTTAATGGTTGATCCACACCTTAAATGCAAAGTCCAAGCAGCTCAGGTTCTTTCCAAGCAAATTTTGTGCAAGACAGAGTTGCTTACACTTGAAGCAACAAGGAGTTCTTTGTGATAGATCCATCAGATGATGATACAGTTGAACTATAGATGTTTAGGCAGTGAATACACTTTGTTTTCAAGGTTTTAGGATTAAAACCTTGAGATTTCGTTCAGAAAGGAACTATTTTTTTAAAAAACTTTTGATACAGTTTTTCTTATGGCTGTTGTCTATTTCAAAATCCTTGCTAAAGATAAAATTATTCTCATTATTACATATAAACTCTGTTCTATATCCAGAATAAAAAGAAGTATCTCAGAATATATATGTCCTCTAGAATAGAAAAATATGTTTCTAATGTTTTAATTCGTAGTGTCTTACTTCTGAGATGTGAGGCTTCTAACAAGTGAAGTTCTCATTTATCCAAAGTATCCATGATCAGAATGCTCTACTGAGTTTGTTTTTCTCACCATTGGAAACTGAAAAGTTTACTTCATTAACACGTTATCAGGATAGTGAAGAGTTTGTGTTTCATTATAATTCAACTATCTTTTAATGAACGTCACTTCGCGCTTAACGTGACACATTGAGTGACAAGACTCTCAGATTCGGGATGATAAATCATCACTTTATTTCTTATCAAATTAATTCTTTTACTGTTAACTTTTCTTATAGCTTTGTTGGTTACCTAATAACTTTTCTTATATATTTTCTTGACGCCAATTCCCGTCTGGTCACCCTTTCTTTCAAAGCCAGTGCTCGTCTGATAAACCAAGAAAGAGGTAAGTTCTCGTCTGACAATTTAATCTTCGTCCACCAGTTCTCGTATGGTAGTCTACCTTTAAAAACCAGTTACCGGCTGGCAAATTGCTTTTAAACCAGTTCTCGTCTGGTCACATATCTTTGGCCTATCTTTAACACTGGTTCCTGTCTGGTAAAAAAATCGTTTCGAAGTCCAGTTCTCGTCTGGAAAACCACAAAATTAGTTCATGTTCTACACAAAAACAAGAAGTCAGTTCTCGGCTAACAACTTAACCTTTTGCCACCAGTTCTCGCCTGGTAGTATACCCTTTTCAACCAATTCTCGTCTGGTGATTTACATCCAAAGCCCAACCATTTTTGGTACAATCGTAATTCTTGGATCACGTATCCTCATATCCCCAGCAGAGTCATCCTATCATTGGGTCGTAGGTCCATGGATGCTATTTTTGGTCGATTCTTCTCGGCTCACGATCGTCTCTTTGTTGTATGCCCACCTTTGATTTACGCTCTTTACAACATCTAGTTCCAGACCAACCACTTTTTGGTCCCTGACCAACCATTTGGTAAGCCCAGTTCTCGTCTGGTAGTCAGTTCTCATCTGACCCATCTTTGCAGAACCCAGTTCTTGTCTAGTAGTCAGTTCCCATTTGACTTGCTTTTCTAGAACCTAGTTCTCGTATGACCTATTTTTTCAGAACCCAGTTCTTGTCTGGTAGTCAGTTCCCGTCTGGCCTGCTTTTTCAAAACCCAGTTCTCATCTGGTAGTCAGTTCCAATCTGACCCGTCTTTACAGAATCCAGTTCTCGTATGGTAGTCAGTTCTCGTCTGACTTGTCTCATTCAAATCCACTTCTCGTCTGGAAGACTCTTTTCCATAACCCAGTTCTTGTTGGGTAGTCAGTTCCCGTCTTTACAGAAACCAATTCTCGTCTGGTTGTCAGTTACCGTATGACCTATCTAATTCAAATCCAGTCCTCGTTTGTCTCATCATTGTGAAGTTCAGTTCTCGTCTAAAGAACCTTTTCTTCAAAAAAAAAACAGTTCTCGGCTGATAGTTAGTCCTCGTCTGACCCGTCCAATTTTGGACTGATGTCCATTTGGCCTTTTCTTCTTTCCCCGCAGGTTGCAAATTTTTGGGCTCTTTTGGTATTCAATAACCTTTTACCTTGAATGTCTGAAAGTTGATGCTTTTCATTCCTTCAGGTCCAAGTTGTTTGAATATGGGTAGCTGTAGCACCCCAAAATTTGCCTCATCGTTTCTTGGTTTACTGGCTTTTGTTTCTTTGCATTTTGCATTTCTGCATATCATAGCATTGGTTCTTGAGGCATGGGATCAAGGTGTTTTCATGGCTCAGGGTTCCCTTTCGTTGCAAGAGCTCACACAACGAGCATTAGAGTCTCTGACATTTATTTTGCCCACGATCGAGCAGTCGATTTTATTTTATTCAGCAAGTTATTTTCATATCAGGAGACAGTGTACATGCTATCTCAGGCATTCTCACAATCACAATATCCAAGGTCAAGTTTCAGAGGCTTAACGGGGCTCAGAACAGGTGTCAGCGGGTGATTATACAGGATTCCCTCCATTTGGCGCCAACTTGAGCATTTTTGAATGTGGTAACCGGTTACCACATATGGGTAATCATTTACCCTGGGCGGAATTAGCCAAGATATTTGATTTTTCAGCATTGCAAGTTTTCACTCATTTTCAACCATTGATTTCACATGATCATCATTGGAAGGATCTAGAATTGTTTCAATTTTCACCATTTCCCTCCAAATTTCAAACACTTCATTCTTAATTCTACTCCTAATTTCCATTCCAAATACTAATCCACATTCCAAACCATATTTTGATTCTAAACCTAGAGCTTATTTAAGTGAATTTCCTCCAAACCTCACTCATTCACACCAATTCACTCTCATTCTTCATCTCAATTTCAGAATTTGCTCCCAAATTCTCTCAACTTTTTCACTCCCAAAATCTCCATTAAAGCTCTTTCCATTCGAGTTCATTGATTCTTCATTTGAATCTTTGAATTCTATAGCTAAACCTCCATCATTCATCTCTATTATCTTCAATTCATCACTCAATTTTCATTTGAGTTTGAATCTGATTTTGGAAGCTAGATTGGAAGTGCTTTTTTTGGACCATTTTTGCTTGATTTTGCTTGTTCTTCATTTCTACCCTAAGGAAGCTCTTGGATCTTGAAGAATATCTGGGTTTCTAGCTTGGATCTGTTAGTTTCAAGTAAATCAACACTTACCAAAGCAAATCTCAGCTTTGAAGGTTGGTGAATTCTAGATCCAATTCTGTTTTGAGCTTATTTGCATATTCACAATGTAGATCAATGGCTTTTGATGTATTTTGATCCATTTTAATGATTTGGATCTTTGTGATTTGTGATTTCAATGTTTGATTGTGTTTACAGGATGCTTGATCACTGATTCATGATGATAACTTCATGCTTAATTGATTACATGTTCATGTGATTGATTGAATAAGTTGTTTGGTGCTGAAAACTGGTTTTGAAAGGGGTTCTTCTGTTTTTGGTTCAGTGGTAACCGGTTACCACTATAGGGTAACCGACTACCCTTCATAATTATCACGTTTTTAGACATTTTTTACAACAGGTAACCGGTTACCTGATTACAGTAACCAATTACCACTGAACATAATGCTTTATTTTTGCATTTTTCTTGCTTGTTTGGTGTTCTTTCCATCTCTAAACTTCATTGATTGATGTAATGCATTTATGTGGATTGTTTTTTTACATGTTTTATCATTCTTGAATGTTTGATCTCGAATCTTCGACACGTAGCGTCTGGTTTCCGTTTGAATGCATAATATGTTATTGTTGCTTGATTGATGAGTGATCACATGCTTTGATTGCTTATATCATGTTAATTGGTTATCATGAATTTTTTGCTTTGCTGGATGTTTGATGCACGTTTGCATTTGTTCCCGACTCCACTTTGTTGCGCGTTTGTTTGATCGGTCGATAGTTTAATTTGATTTGAAAAAACATGATGATCTTGTTGATTCTTAATGATGCAATGTTGTTGATCAATTATATTTGATTGTCGAAGTATGTTCATACTTGCATGATATCTATCCATGATTGGTGTTTTCTTATGTTGGATTGCATTACATCATGCTCGCTTGCCTGCTGCCCCGCTTTTCACAACTGTTTTTATTTTGAATTTGCATGTTGTCTTTGCCTTGCTTGCTTGTTGTCTGCCTTTTTACACCTGCTTTTGTGCTGAAATATGTGCTATTATAGGTTGTCTTGCTTGTGTGCTGGATTTTATTGTTGTCTTGTGTAGGAAGCACTGTTGTAGCCGCTGCTTTTGCCTTGCTTTCTTGCTTTTTGCTTTGCCTTCGCATGTTCCCTTAGGTTTCCTATTCCAATTTAATTTATGATTAAATTTGGAGTAGGATAGACATTAGGATGGCAATCCAAGAATGATAACAAGTAGGCTAGTTACTTTAAACCTCAACCTTAGGTCCATCTTTTGCATGATAACATTATGATAGAATCTCCTTGCGCATCTCAACCTTAGGACCACTTTGCATGACAATGTTAGGGCTGAGTTTCCCTTAGACCTTTCGTGCGTCTCTCTTCTCATCTCAAAACAACACTAACTTATCTAATAAAAACGATGAACATTGTGCGCCACGAGTCTTACGTATATGGGAAATGATGAGTGGGGGTTTCTCCTCACTTGTCTAGAGTGTTTAGGGTATGCCCTTTGGGCGATATACGATGCATTTGCTCCTATATCATAGTCTTTAGTGCAACGTGAATTACAAAGCAAACTAATTCACTTCACTAAAACTCATAAACAAAATTTAAACCTTTTTATCCTCCGGGGTTTGTGTTTCAAACTCATTTTCAGA
This sequence comes from Lathyrus sativus, assembly GCA_963859935.3. Taxonomy (NCBI): domain Eukaryota; kingdom Viridiplantae; phylum Streptophyta; class Magnoliopsida; order Fabales; family Fabaceae; genus Lathyrus; species Lathyrus sativus. The sequence continues at coordinate 526,006,885 of OZ012737.1, read as the reverse complement.
AAAGAGTACGTTACTTTTCCGTTCTACCGCAAACAGGCATCGTCCCTAACTGCTGGAATGGGAACTTAATGTCACTCATAAAAAAACACTTAAACAACTTGTGGTTTTGTTACCTGAACTACGTTCGCTCTGATTTCTCATACCAGATGAGGATACGTAGGCACAAGACGACGATGTCTTGGCGAGCAACCTTTCCCCCCTTCACCTGTAGTTTTTCGAACTACGTTGACTCTGACTTTCCCACTGCACGAGGGAATACGCATGCATAGGGCGGCAATGTCCTATAGAGTCTCTTTCTTTTTTTATTTTGTTCTCACTTCCGTGTAGCAGTAGCTTATAGATAAATACACCCTTTGATTAGACAACAAGCGTGGATCCTGTTGAGTACAATGGACGTGAGGGGTGCTAATACCTTCCCCTTGCGTAACCAACTCCCGAACCCAATATTTGGTTGCGATGACCTTGTACTTTTACTTTCCTTTAGGTTTTCTTCTATTGTTTCCTTTCCCTTTCTTTGGGATAAATAACATTCGGTGGCGACTTTTCTGTTTTCCGCCGGGTGTTTTTCACAGTTGCGACAAGTATTTGAAGATCATTGATAAGTCTTCTTCTAAGACTATCTTTGAATCGCTGTGTTCTACTTGTCAAGGAAATGAACAAGTCAAAGAAGCCAAAGTTGGCTTGTTGATACAAAAGTATGAGTTATTCAAAATGAAGGAAGACGAGGATATTAAAACTATGTTCTCCAGGTTTCAAGTTCTTGTCTCAGGCCCTTAAATGTTGAACAAAAGCTACTCAACAGTTGATCATGTGAAGAAAATTCTGAGAAGACTCCCTCAGAAGTTTAGACCTAAAGTAACAGCTATTCAGGAAGATAAAGATATGAATACATTGTCCCTTGAAAGTCTAATCAACAATCTTCACAACATGTTTAGTATGGTAAATTTAAAGATAAATATGTGCGATTAATTTCATCGGAGTCCGTAGATTGAGGACCGTCGCTTCGACGGGACTCTGTAGAAACCATCGGTGTTTAACTTAATCGTTTTAATTCTGGTTCTGGTATCTAACTTGAATTTAGGCAGTCTTGTCATGAGAGCGAGAGGCTGGTTAACCGAGTTTTGTCACGAGAGTGAGAAACGCACCAAGGCGTGTCCGATTCAGCGAGAGTTTGAGGTGATCGTGAATAGTAGATACTGGACACTGATCCTGAACACATCGAGAGCGCTTTAGGTTTCAGTTAGGCTGTTTCAATTTTCAAAATGTGACTTTTAACTACCGAGCAAGTGAGAGCAAAATCTTGGGGTTACCAGGTGTGGCTGGGTCAATAGCGCGAGAGTGTGATTGAATCTTTAAACCAGCTTTTCCTACAAAATAACTTTGAGACCTACTCGAGATCTACGGAGTCCCTTAGAAGCACGTAGATCATTCTTCATACCCGTTTCTTTATCTTTTTCAAATCCCGTTATAATTGAGCTCCTTTTACCGCAAAAAAATCAAGCCTTAGCTTTGCACCACAACATATGATTACTCTAGGTTGATTATTAGTCCTTGTGGGTTCGACAATCTTTTAAAACTATCCGATAAACTATATACTTGCAGAAGTAATCCGACCAATACGCAAAGTCGCAATCAAAACTAAAGCTGCTGAAGAAGTACAAGATGAATAAATCAGAAGATGCTCTATCAGAAGCTGTCGTAGTTCTTACTTCTCTAAGAAAGCTTAGACAGAAGTCCTTACTTTCTGAAGTACTGTTTCTGGGTGATAAGACTAAGCCAGTAAGAAAAAGTGACGCTAGAAGAACTCAACCAGTTCTCTTAGCATATGACATCTGGCTTTCTAAATTTGGAATTAAGAATTAGTTGATTGAATCAATTGACTTTCTGGAAACAAGTCTTACTGAAGACAGAAGCGATTGAGCAAAATCAGAAGACTAAAAGGATAACTCAGTTTCCTCTGATGATCTAAATTCAACAAACATCAGGAGAGATACTTCATCCATCAGAATGAGAAGGCCAAAGAAGCTATAAAGACGATCTTGTCTCTGCACAAGACTCAAAGAATCATCTACATCTCATTCAAGACCTTAAGGAAGAAAGAATATTTTGTGAAGAGTGTTTCTAAAGAAAATATGGTCTAGCGGTCCAACTAGAGACATCACCAACCACGTCCTCAACGGCAGAAGCAGATTGAGTGGTGATTCTAAAGAAGCACGTACATCTTCAAGATACAGAAGCAAGCTGGAAGTCTACTAAATAATTGAGTAACGTTTTTTTTAACTCTTACCAATTTTTACTTAATTTTCTAAGAATCTATTTTTATATTCTAGCAGCTCATTTCAAATATTTACTTCCGTTGAAACATCCTTGTCACTATTTATTGTCAAATTCATCATGTTCTTCTCCAGAATATGACCTTGAAACCCCCAAACTTACTTCCAACATTAATGAGTGTTGAAATTCCAGCCAACATAGCTACACTTGTTTATATATACAAATAATAATGTCACATAGGCAACACGCTAACCTACACTAGCTAGGTTAAGCTTAACAAAAACTAATACTACTACTGGATATAAATTACTTCTAACAAATTCCATATGTATATATTAAAGTTTCAACAATAAAACTTATAATTCAACATGCCTTTTAAAATCTATTGTTGTACCACTATATGATTGTCTTACAACACAATATAATTTGAGTCTTCTTATATTGAATTGTAACTGAATGACATAAATGCATACCTTCATTTATTTTGTATTAGAATGTCTATTTGACATCTAAAATATCAGAGTCTAACATACTAATGATCTTCCCATTGTCCAATCTCCGATTTGTGAGCACAAGCTCTTTTGTTCTCTTAATAATACTCATGCTTGCTTTTTTTCAGCAATTTTATATTGGTTTGTTTAAGTGTACTGATTTTCCATATACATATAATAAAAATCATATATAAAATTCTTACAACCAAAACGTAAGAAAATATTCAAATATTCAAATTTTCATATTTACTTTAGGTAGTTATAATTGAGACATAATAGTCTCACTTAGTAATTGAAATATCTCAAATATTATTGTATTTCATGTTGAATTTACTTTTAACCTTCTTGATAACACTCTTTTGTGATATCCAAAGGGTACCTTAAAAAGAATCTCTAATTATCAAAATAACTTAATACAAAAGCGATTTTTCCAAGATCTTTCTTCGCTAAATTTTCATTAGAGATTTCTTGGTTTTACACGATAAACTATACAATTTTTCACTTAATACAATAAATTTGACATGTTATATAAGAAACATAGACTTACTTCCACTTAATTTATCATACCCACAATTTTTCATCTTATTCATCTCAAAACCAAATGAGAAAACTAAGTTTAGAATACTCATCTTAAAACCAAATAAGACAATTATTATCATAATATTCATCTCAAAACCTAATTAGAAAATTAAATTACGGGACAATGTGGTATGCTAAAGAGATAACTTTATTAACTCATAAGTGAATTTTGTTAATTTGGAAATCATATACTTTTTTGTCTATTGACACAGTTTCTCACGACTGCACAATATTATTTCAGTAATATTTCTATTAAAAAAAAAATACAATATTAACATTCATCTCTTGTAGTTTCAAAATATATAATGAGCAAAGAGCGTGATTGTGAGAATAAGTGAAATATATAGTGTTTACTAAATATGGAATAATCTAAAGATGGAAAGTGCAAAGAATAACGCAAAGGAAAGTTTACTCTAGAATAAGAGTAATAACAAGAAGGAGAGTACATGAGAGGTTTATAATTGTTTGAAGTATTATTTACTCAATTTTTAGCATGTACGTTACTATAAAATGTTCAAAAAATTTGTAGTTTAGATATCACAACAAACAACAAATATAATGTAACAAAATGAATTTATTAATCAGAAGTTCATCTTTCTTCTTAGACATTTTATTTCTTCATAGACATTTTATTTCTTCATACAAGTTTATTGTTTTATCTATGTTATTTCGTGTTCAACTTTAGTGAGGCCTATTTATATTATTCTATTAGAAGTCTATATTTTCGCTGCTTCTAGCAGTCATGATTAAACATACGAGAGTTTCAAAAAAACCAAATTGATTTCTCTTTATAGTCAATCATTTATAACACATGATACCCTAGTCTTTGAGGGTGTTAAGCTTGATCTTCTTAAATCAATTTATCAACTTGCTTGAGAGAAAGAGAAATCGTATTAAATAATTATTTGTGTAAGAATCATATTAAATAATTGTTTTTTACTTTAACTTAATAGAGCAAAGAGATATTATATATCAAATTTTCGAGTAAATTAATCTATTATAAAAAATTACAGCACCTTATCAAGAGTAAAGCATCAGAATATACTAAAAATATTTTATTTGTTTGTTTAACCTTTATGAGATCATATATCTCCAAAACGATTATGATTGTCTCGTTATTTCTTTAAAAAAAATCTTAGATTAAAAAATCGGTGTCATCTTAAATGATACAAAAAATTAGAGAATGTTATACTTTATGATCATAAGTTAGATTTACCTTAAAAGAGAACACAAAATTTACTCAATAAAATGTCAAATTCACCATTGATATTAAGTCTTTATGCAATAAAATCAATTGTTAGTAGTATTTATTTTCAATGATCAAATACTGACCATTAATGTTTATAAACAATAAATTCTTACCATCATTACATTTTTATCTTATATGTGTGAGTGCAATCAAATAAACACTTGAAAGATTTACACTCATACAACATCATTACTGATATCTAAATAAATAAATTATGGGAAATGCTAACGAGTGCCCTCAGGGCATTGGTTAAGAGATTAAAATGGTAAGTTGGGCATTATTTAAGAGATTGAAAATACATTTTTTTCTCTAAATATATGTGTATTCAATGCCCTGAAAAGAGAAATAATCAAACTTTTTAAAGAATAGTGTGTATTGAGTGAACTAAATATAACATATTTTCCTTATTTGGAATTCTTAACTAGTGCCCTGAGGGCACTGGTTAGCATGACCCATAAATTATTATTTAGACATTCATATTTACTTATAAATTAAAAGAATAAAATAAGATATCAAACCCAACATTAATTCACAGTCTTTGATTGCAAAAATTAACTGGAAATGGTACTCTGACGCAATGATCAAATATTAGTAATAAATTCGGTCAGATAATGAATGTATTTGACATTAATCATTACCCATAGAGATAAAATTAATAATTACTATATATTTACCATCGCATGTATGAAGTTGTTCGGGCAAACCATGTCTTCTTTTTGGCCGACCATAAAAATTCACATAAATAATTACACACTACATCTTTTGTAATTTCGATTCAATCAAATTTACACAACAAATATTATTTTTACAACATGTTGCTTCAATCAACTCAATAAAAATTACTAGGTATTTTAATAAATTCAATGAGAAAAACCTTAAATTTACAAGGCACTATCCATAAATGTAGGTCGTATTCATTTATAATGTCGTTTGATAATAATAATATTTCTTGAAAGTTCTTAGTGTGAGAACAAATTTACAATAAAACATAAGTTTTATGAATTTATACAAATTGCATGATTACAAAAATTATTGTATAAAACTTAATAACAATAAACCCAAATAACATAATCATGCTAAATGTATAACTTTAAATCAGATAAATATTAAATATTTATATATCCAAAATAATTGTCAAACAAATTCACATATATGCCAAATAATTTTTTAAATAAATTATTTTAGAATTAACAAAACCAATTCTAAAATCCAAAGTATTCAAAATTTAAAGAATTAAATTTTTAATTTTACCTTATAATTTTGAGAGATATTCAAAATATTCAATAAATTTCTATAAATAATATATAATAACTAAATATATATTAAACAAATTAGTATTTGTCTTATCTCTCAAAATTCAAATTCATGTGCAGATTTTATGTGAATCAAATTAAAAGATAAAACAATAATTAAAAAACAAATAAAACGATTTGATAATAAAACATTTTTTAATTCAAAATCAAGAATCAAATCACCAAAATAAAATTTAAATTCAATATTTATCTTTCCAAAATAATTCAAATAAATATAAAATTGATATCACTTGTTGGAATTAAATCAATAACAATTAATCACATATACATGTTTTTACATATATGTCATATACTTTCGTGCGAAATAAAATAGATAATACGAACATGTATATAATTACAAGATCTACGATATGCCCGTATATGAGATAAGAGATTACAAGAATACCTGGATTTATTGATAAAGTTTTTATTGCGGTAATTCTGAAAGTTAGAAGACAAACAACAAACAACACCAGATGGAGAGAAGAGATAAACTGCTTGTCTACAGTATCAATACTCCTAATACCGTGAATACTCTACAGATGGAGAGAAGATGATAGGCAATTAGAGTTCTCATTATTTTAAAAGGGTCATCCACTTATATTTGAGCTCGTATCCAATTAATTAATTAATTAATTACTAAATACAAATCTAATTAACATTTTAAATTTATTTGACCACTTAATTAATTAAGACTCTTAATTTGATAAACAGTTAATACAATTAAAATATATATGCCCACATAATAATTATTGAAATATAATAATCAAACACTATTTAAATTATAAAATATTCTAACATTTTTTCTCCAGTATTATCTACTCCTTTGAAAATTATAAAATATGCATTTATATAAAATAATACTATTTTTTAGAATATTATGAAATTAAAACTCTCTATTTATTGTTATAAATTCATTTTTTCTTATATACAAAATTTTCTATTTTGAATAAAATATAATCAATCTTAATTTGCATGATTGTAATTCACGAGTATAGTTGTACAAATTTTTTTTTACTAAAATTATTAAATTTATTTTATTTATAATAAATATTATATTGATAATAGTTGTCATACCCTAAATTTGTCCTACCTCTTTTTATTTATTTTTCGCATTTTCGATTCTAGTTTCAATTTTGCGTTGCCCGCTTAATTTCATGTCATTTAGATACGTGTACACTTGCAACTGGCTGGTTTTCCAATTTTTTATATCATTTTGACCAATAAAAGTGTGACACGTGGCCTAAAGACGTTTTTGTGAATATTAATTCTTTTTTTTAGTTTTCTAAACTTTTTCTTTTTTAAAAAAATATTAATAATTGTATTATTTATATATTATTTTATTTATGATTAATAATAATTGTATTTATGTTAATGTTAATTTATTTATATTAATGGTATTTGTTAGTTTATATTATTATTATTATTTAGATTGATGTTATTATTAATTAATAGTTGTAAGTTAACAGAAAAAGAAAAAAAAAGAGAAAATGAAAATGTGAATGCAGCAAAGCCCACGAGCAAGGCCCATTGAGCCACTTGGAAATGTAGGGTTCTGTTAGGATAAAAAGGGCAAGGATTACTGTTTATCTTCAGGAAGAAAACCCTAGGATACTACTGTTCATCCCTGGAAGGCCAAATACGGCGTTGTTCTCATCTCTCCATCGCCATTTTCACAAATTTCACCACCGTAAACCCCTCAATCATAACCTTCAATCCAACACAACCCGTCACCTCCTTCGTTTTGTGTCCGCCGCTCACAAACTTAAAATCTTAGATCCAAAACCCTCAGTACGCCGCGAGCTTCCATTTCGACCATTCCGTCTTCCCTCTTTCCCGGTCGTCGTTACCCTTAAAAGGGAGCCCTCAACTGTTGCCATCACAAGACCCTTTGTTTACGCCATTAGAGCTTCTCGCTACTCCACATCATTCTCAGATTTCGTTGACAAATGTTACATTGCTTGAATCAGTTGCGTTCGCCGTCATCGGTTTCCATCTTGGCTCCACTACTACCACCGTTTACGCCTTTGGTTTCGCAGTCCAGAATGCACTTCATTTCCAGTCTTGATCTGGCGATTCATGCGCAAGCGACAACGAAAACCACACCAGCACGATTCTCCAGCAATAACCGTAGCTGACTATATGTTGAAGTTCATCTTTATGCGCGAAAACCGGACGCCGCTTTGAAGCTTTCATAGTCATGGGTTTTTCTTTCCACTTTTTGTCAGTTTTCAATGCAGGTTTTGAAAGAAGAAACTCAGAAGGGCTTTGAGCTCCGAACCCATTTCATCGTGTTCTTCGACTTGGTAATATTTCGACCCATTAACTACGCAGTACCGGTTTAGAGTTTCACAATATCAGTTGTGGTTGCGAATTTGTATACTTAAAAGACTGAGTTTCATTTTTGGTATGGTGTTTTTTCTTCTGATTCAGTTTTAAATCATTCCTGTTGAGTTATGTTTGTGGCTGGTATTGTTTAAATGATTGTGACCATGAGTTTCAGAGTAAATAATTAAATGCTTATAAAGTTTGTGTTTAATTCCGAGTTTGGGGTTTCGTTTAAAATTGACGTTCATCACCGTTTTGATTAGTGTGTATATTTACATGGTTGAGCAAACCTGTATGATGGCCTTGGTTTCAATAAATTTCTGCGTGAACACATAGGCTGTTGGAGGGTTACTTGAGGTTTCTTTTACCTTTGCCCAGTTTATTTGTTTTTACTACTTTTTGGCTGTATGATAAAAGTTGAAGGATTTATTGCTAATATCTGCTCCATGGCTTATGGGCGAGGTTGTTTTGCATAAGTAATACCGATGCACTTTTTGGGAATGATATGTGCGCTCACGATTTGTCATGAGTTTTTTTTTTAAAATATACAGGATTGTTATTTGTGCCATTTTGAAAAGTTATCTTTCTGTTTTCACTACAGAATGTTTCCTGATGTGCCCAAAAGTAAGTAGAAATTTGGATTTATGTTATGACAGTTAGAATACTTAAAAAAACCAAAATTATATATATATATATATATATATATATATATATATATATATATATATATATATATATATATATATATATATATATATATATATATATATATATATATATATATATTTTAAGGTTGGGCATTAGTTAAATCTTTCTAATTAATTAATTGTTAGATACATTTAATTAAACGTGGTGATTTTTTTTTAATGGTTATTGCTCTTAATCCTTCATTGAATTAGGTGGCAATTTAATTTTGGTAAGAAAATAACAGTACACCATTGTCGTTATTGTCGGCAGATCATGCCATTTGTTTTCATATATCTCTATTTCATACAATTTGCAATTAGATGGATAAGGCATTAGATAGATACATTATATAGTGAAAAAATAAATTTGGTTTAAAGGATTTATTTTGAACTTGACCAAATTAATTTTGATACAATTCAAAAAAAAATTCCAAGAGTAAACACTTAATTTTGATTCAAACTATTTTAATCAATTGCGAAAAAATGAACTTTTAAAGGTCTAGCACCTTTTGGAGTTTTTGAACAATCATTATTGAGGCGTACGCCTTGGGTAGTGACATTCGACTTTTTATTTCAAAATACGTCTTTTAATTATTGTCCTTTAATTATTTAGACAAGGAAATGTCATTGGAGTCTAGCATTCCACATGATACTTTTGTTGTTATTCAAACTTTATTTTATAAATTAAATCAAAATCATTCTTCCATTTGTTAAGTAGTCTATTTTTATAAGACAATTTCAAAATAGAATTTCTTTTAAAAAGAAAAAACTTTGAGGCAATAATATTTCTTAAGCATGTTTAATCAAATCGTTTTTAGTTAAATTACGAAAAATTAAACTCTTGAAGTCTAGCACTTCTTGAGTTTTCGAATGGATATTATTGAGGTGTACACCTTAAATAAATGTATTGTTCAACTTTTTGCTCTTTAAACATACTCTTTTTGGACAAAGAAGTATCATAGGAATCTAGCATTCCACGTGATATTTCCGTGTTCATCCAAATATTATCGATTGAAAAGGGTGTTATCGAGATCTAGGATCACGATAATACCCCGATTAATTGGTTGTGAGACCGACGTCTCATTTATCAAATAATCGTCATTTCTCATATACTTTTCAAATCCAATCTCGTATTCTCACCTCTCACAAACTCTTTCCACACCCTCGATTCAATTCAATTCTTTCAAATATCTTTCTCGATTAAAACTCTGAAAGAAGGAGGTTCTTGGAATCTAGCATTCCTTGGATCTTCGAGTGAATAGTTCTCGAGGCACGCTCTTGAGTTATTATTCACTCAATCTTTCAACTTTTTTCAAACATTTTCAAACATTCTCCTAAGTCGAATGCTCGTCCGCATTCGCAACCGTCGACATTTCGCACACATTTCACAATTTCTCGTGGTTTCGATATTAGAGGCACCCTTAGGGACTAATATCGTTTCTCACCACCTAACCCTTGACACGTCGTCAAGTCGGTTCTATCTTCTAATCAATTCCTCGACTCGTCGTCGACCCCTTTTTTCAAACCAACTTCCTTTTGCCTCGCATTCCACTTTCAACTCAATCTTCTTACAAACGTTTTTTTTAAACTTACGAAAGAAGGATATTCTTAGAATCTAGCATTATTTGAATATTCGAATGAGTAACTCTCGAGGCGCGCCCTTGAGTTGTTATTAGTTCATTCTTTCGATTTCAAAATATCTGACCATTTATCATTTGAACTATTCCTCCCGACTTCCGAAAGAATTGAGTTCTTGGAATCTAGCATTCCTTTAATTCTTGAGTGACAAGCTCTCGAGGCACGCTCTTGGGTTGCTTGTCAGTCACTCTTTTGTTCCTCAACTCAAACTTCCAACCCATTCAACCTCATCCTTTCGTGGTTGTTACCACGAACTACGGACGCTCTGATTCTTTATTCATTCTTGAATACAAGATACGTAGGCACAAGATTGCAATGATCTTGGCGAACACACTTCTACCTTTCTTCATTATTCCATCTCCATTTCCCCCATCCTTTCCCGTAGTCGAACTACGACGCTCTGATTTCTCATTCTCGTCCGAATGAGCATACGTAGGCACAAGGGCCCCAATCCTTGGCGAGCACCATATCCTCTAACCACCCCTTTCCCCCTTAGCGTCTTTAACTTTTTAACCTACCAATTCTACCTTTATCAACGAGAACTAAAACAAGTAAACCTAGACAACACTCTCCACAAATACCTTAAGAGGTTCCCGTCGAGTACGACGGACGTGAGGGGTGCTAATACCTTCCCCTCGCGTAACCGACTCCCGAACCCGGAACATGGTTGCGACAACCCTGTTCCTATCCTTTTGTTTTTAAGAGGTTTTCTCGATATTTTACTCTCCCGTTTATTCGGGAAAAATAAACTTCGGTAGCGACTCTGTTGAACCGCATTTCCGTGCCTTTCGCGCGAGGGTCGTTTCTCCGAAATGTCTCCGTGATTTTTCGAGGTGCGACAATAGTTATACTTTATCAGTATGGTATTATTAATTTTATTTTTGTTCAATGTACTTGTGATTTAAGATTAAGTAAATTATAGTTTGAATACACTATCAGTATTAGAATTTTTGCTGACATAATATATGTATATTGTTACATTTCTTATTTAATACTGTTAAAATTATTATTTAATAAATAATAAATTATTTTAAAGATATGTAATACTTTATAAAATATAATATTTTGATATTTTTTTTATTAAAATAGATTTTGATTCTCTTTGTATTATATAAATGATAGACATATTCTATCAGTATGACATTATTTTACATAATTATTGTGTAATAGAGAAAATAATTGAGTATTTGCTTATATATTTTAAAACTCTTATATTAATATCTCAACTATTATTCTCTATTAACATGTCAATTATATAAAAATGAGAAACAAATATTGTTTGTTTAATATAATATTATTTTATAGAGAGTTATATTAAATAGCTTATAATCTTATGTTTTTGATAAAAATTTAATACTACTTTTGTTATATCCTCAATATTGTTGTACTTTCAACTAGGGAGCATTGAACATAGTGGGACTTTTTCTAGAGCAACCTTTATGGGAGACACACCACATACTCACCCAAAACCTTAAGGTGATAGGTGTATGGGTTCTCTCACTTATAAATGCTCAAGTCACCACATTTCTATCAAATGTGGGACTATTATCCACCCTACTCACACTTGTTAATACTTAACACTCTCCCTCAAGTGTGAGTCTATCCCAATGCTCTCCCTTAAGCGGAAACTTTAACTGTGCAACTGCACCCTTGTACCGCCGTTGACATTCTTCAACGAGACACTCAACCCATGACCTGTAGGGATACTTTCGATACAAGTAAGTTGTTCCCTTTTACTATATCACTGTTAGGGGAGATTTTTCAACTAGGGAGCATTGAACATAGTGGGACTTTTTTTTCTAGAGCAACCTTTGTGAGAGACACACCACATACTCACCCAAAACCTTAAGGTGATAGGTGTATGGATTCTCTCACTTATAAATGCTCAAGTCACCATATTTCTATCCAATGTGGGACTATTATCCACACTACTCGCATTTGTTAATACTTAACACTCTCCCTTAAGAAGCTGTCGATTTTCTTATTCCAAGCTCTTGGAGCTTGCTTAAGTCCATACAGGGCTTTATGAAGCCTGTACACCTTTCTTTCTTCGCCTTGTTTCACAAACCCAGCTGGTTGTGCAACATAAACTTCTTCGTCTAAGGGGCCATTAAGGAATGCACACTTCACGTCCATCTGACATGTGTGCCAGTTGTTCATATTTGCTAGACCAACAACCAACCTGATTGTTTTGATTCTAGCAACAGGTGCAAATACTTCATCTAAGTTGATTCCTTCCTTCTAAAGAAATCTTTTTGCCACAAGTCTCGCCTTGTGTCGAGTTACTTCTCCTTTAGGATTTACCTTTACCTTGTAAACCCACTGTTGCACCCCAAAATTTGACCAACCGGGTATCGCATTTGGTCCTATGTTTCGACGCATAATCGCATTCGCATCTGCATATTGCATACACGGCATTGTTCATTTGTTTTGATTTTATCAGGGATCACAGCTCCCGTCTCGTGTTTCAGGTGTTTTTGATCAGTAGAATCGATTTTTGGGATATTTCGGTGCCCGTTTATTTTTACCGATTATTTTTGTGTCGTTCGGTGCTTATTTTGTCCCTCTGGGAATTATTGTGATTTTTCTGGATTTTATAGGGTTTTAAATAGCTTTTAAATCATTTTTTAGGATTTAATAGAATTTTCGATATTTTTAATTCTTTTTAAATCAATTTTTAGCATTTTATAGAATATTAATAGATTTAATTCATTTTTAGAATATATTAGATTTTAAATTCATTTCTAGGATTTAATAGGATTTTAAATAGATTTTAATATTTTTAAATAATATAGAATTTTTTTTAGAGCATTAATAGGATTTTCTTATTAATAGATAGTTTTTTAGAAATTAAATGTCTTTAATTTTAGATGCTATAGAGTAATATAGATTTTCTTTTAGATTAATTGAATTTTTGAATATATTTTAGATATAGAATTAATAGATTTTCTCTTATAGAAATTGAATAAATCATTTTTAGATTTTTTAGAATATAATAAATAGATTTTATTTTTATAGATTTTAATAGGATAATATAGTCTTATTAGAGATTTTTAGAGTATTATTAGATTAATAGTTAATTGAGTTTTAGGATTAATTGAATTTAGTTTAGTTAATTAGGTCTAGTAATTAGGATAATTGCCAATTCAGTTTTTTTTGTGTGAGTTTTATAGCATTTTCGTGTGGGCCTTATTGTCCCAAATTCGCAGCCCAGTTCAGTGCAGGCCCATTCAATTTTTTGTCCAGAATATTCAGAAAATATCCAGCAAAGGTCCCTTTCGTTCCAGCCATTTCCAGCAAGTGCTAGAACCATCCAGAAGCTTCCAGCGAGCTCATCAGTATAAATGCTTCACGCCACGTGTTGCGTAAGGGAGGTCCCACATTTCGCCACCCATGACCGCCACATCACCCCTTCAGAACCCTCTCTCTCAGCCACGCTATCCCCCACGTGGAGGGCATGCAGCCCTCTCCTCCACTTCCTCCACCCACGCGTCGCACCCACAGCATCACGCCTGAGACGCACCTCCGGCCGGCCTGCATGGCCGGCGGCAACCGTGCCGTCGCCGGAGCCCCCCAAATCCCCAGATTCCGTTCATCTTCAACGTCTTCCTCCCTTCATCATCTTCTCCAGTCATCATCATCAACAAACCATCATCTCATTCCCCAGAAATAACCTCTCCGATCCACCGTCAAGAACCATCCACGATCTCCAGAAAAACCACCATGAACCTCCACCTTCATCCCTCGATCTCCATCGTTCTCAACCTCCAAACGCCCAGAAACCACCGATTCTCCAGAAAAAAACTCAGAACACCATTCAGCTTCCTCCATCTCCGGTCGAGATTCATCATCTGCAACTGGTTTTCCCAGAACTTCATCAGAACGATGAAGATGCATCATCAACCTTCATACATTTTCCAGAAGTCCCTCCCAAACCTACCAAACTCACCAGCAAGATCCAGAAATCTTCAGAAGGTTCTACCATGTCTTCGAATCACACCATCTTCAGATCAACAACAAAGCTTCCAAGAACATCATCATCATCTTCATCCAAGCGCTGATTCCAGAAAAGCTTCAATAAGCTTTCATCAACATTCATCGTTTTTTCAGAACGATCTTCATCACGATCCAGATTCTTCATCAAGGATCATCAATGTTTCCAGAAGACCTTCATCGCTTCAAGAACGCGTCTCCAGAAGAACTTCTAGAAGCATCATCTTCGTGTTCTCTCATCAACGCCATCAACAGATGAAGTCTCAAACATTGATCAAGCGTTCATCAGGAACATCTTTCGTCAAGAATAAGTATTCGTCAGAAATCTTCAAGAGATTGTCAAGCCATGGGTTAGGTTGAACAGATTGCGTTATTGTGATGGTTCGTTGGTGATTATGATTACGTTGGTGAGGTTTGTGAGGAGGAGATTGAGAGAAAGGGTGAGAACGAGACTGAGCGATTGAGAGAACGGAGGAGGGAGACTGAGAGAAAGGAGCGGCGGCGGCGGCGCTGTGAAGAAGATGAGTTTAGGGTTTTGTCTCTTCAGAAACTGAGAAGGGAGAAGAGGAAGGAGAAAGGGAGATTGGGCCAGGCCCACAAATTTTTTTTGGAGACATTCCCCCACGTTTTTGGCTGTTCTGGGCCTCAGGCCCAACGAAACCAATGAAGAGATCTGCCCAAACCCCCCAGATTACACACACACACCCCCCTGCGTTTTTTTCTGAAGAACTTGGGCTGGGCCCTTCTGTTTATTTTTTGCTATGTTAACACCCCTGTAATCCAGTTACACCCCCTCCCCTCTTTCTTGTTTTTTTTATTTTTTATTCTTTTAAAGAAGTGAAAAAGAAATAGAGAAAAAATAGAAAAAAGCATATTATACAAAAAAAGAAAAAAGAATGAAAAGAAAATATTGAAAAATAGAAAAAAGAAATAATAAAGAGAAATACATTTGAAAAAATATTAAAAGAAAAACATATTGAGAAAAAACAATAAAAGAAAAGGAAAAATATTCAATAAGAAAATATGAAAAAATATGTTAAAAAGAAAAGGAGAAAAAAGAGAAAAAATATTAATAGTAGGTTTAATATTTTTAAAGCATTTTCTTCTAGGTTTTTTATAGAAGTTATTTTCCTTTTAGGGATAGAATTAGAGGCCCATTTGTTAGGGGGCTATTTTCATTCAATTTTCAAGATAGAATAGGATAGCATTTCCTAGGAGATTATTTTCAGTATTCAACTCATTGTGATCATTTTTTCAGAGATTAATAAAACGAGATTTGAGCTGTGGTCCAGTAGTAGCCGAACTACAGCTGCTCTGATTCTTCGTACCAGACGAAGATATGTAGGCATAGGATGCGATATCCTAGCGAGCACACTAACGACTAACCTGTTGTTCTCTCGCGGCTGTGCGATCGAGACTTTCCCGCTGACGACTAATTGAGTACCCTTTTTCTCTCTTGCCCAAGTGCATTTGAGACTCAGCCATAGTTTTGACCATAGGTTCCCGACCCTGTGAAACCAGTTGTTTTTCTCACTGCTGTGTGAGAATGTTTTGTTTAGCCGTAGTTAGTCTGAACTACGTAAAGCTCTGATCTTCCATCCAGTGGAAGTACGTAGGCACAAGATGCGAGGTCTTGGCGAGCCAATTTTCCCCGTAGTCCCGAACTACGTTGACTCTGACTTTCTCTCTCGAGAATACGTAGGCATAGAGTGCGATGCTCTATCGAGTCGATTCCCCTCCGTTTAGATTTAGCAGCCGTAGATAGATTGTTTTGCATCCAGTAGACAACCCAAGCAAGCGTGGATCCCGTCGAGTACGACGGACGTGAGGGGTGCTAATACCTTCCCCTTGCGTAACCGACTCCCGAACCCAGGCTATGGTTGCGATGACCATACCTTTTCCCCGTTTTTTGCGAGGTTTACTTCGAGCGTTTCCTTTCCCGCTCTGAGGGATAAATAACGCACGGTGGCGACTCTTCTGTTCAGCCGGCGCCGATTTTCGCAGTAGCGACAGCTGGCGACTCTGCTGGGGATCCAACGTCCCCTGGCTGCTAAGGACTGCGATAGTCCTTACGCATGTGGGATCCAACGTCCCCTAAGAGAGAGTCAATCCTAGCGCTTGTTTGGGGCTTATTTATTATCTGTTGCTGTTGGGGTGTTACGGGTGTTCTATGATTGAGAGAAGCCGGACCTGGGCTTGAGTGCACCTTAGACTTAGAGTAGAAATTAGTGGGTGCCCGCTTGCTTTGACTTGCTTTGGTGTCCCATGAAATCTACACTCAGACGAGGTTCTGCTGGTTGGCCTCCTGTCCCTTCCTTTGGTTGGCGTGGGTTGCTGGTTAGTTGGATTGTCGACTCTGGGAACCGATCATTTGGAAGTTAGCTAAGTGAGGCCTCTTCAGGACTCGATGATGCCACTCCTTCTGGGAATCGTATCGTCAGTTCTGAAAGTCTGTGACGCTGACGACCGCATAGGATGCCGTACCTTGTCAGATATAGGTCCATACCTGTGAGTGGGGGGGTTTTTTTGTGCAGGAAACTTGACTTCCAACATACCCGTTATATTGGTCTTCTCTTCAGAGAACGTCTCCGTCAGCAGCGCAGCAGTATTCAGATTTTGTGTGGGGGCTGTGGTCCCATTGTTTGCTGCATTTTGCATATCATATGCATATTAGTGTTGCATTGCATATCATCCTCCAGCTAGCCAGAGTTCTGATCCAGCCTTTGTTTCCTGAAGGTGATTACCCGGAGTTTGGATTGAGCAGCTGTTGATTGTCAGAAGACCTACCTAGGGGTTGAGTAGATTTGAGCAGAATCAAGTGTTGAAGTCAGCTGAAAATTATTGGTAGCTATGTCTGAAGGCAATTTCCAGTCTCCTAACACCTTGACAGGGTTCACTATGGCGTCCAACCCTCTGTATGATTCCATGGAAGATTCCCCGCAAGTGAACAACGTTGCTGCAGACCAAGTTGTACAGCCTTCTGTTGAGAACCGAGATCGACATGAGCAGTTTGTTGCCCAGAATGAGCGTCCTCCTCCTGTCAACAATCAAGGTGTTGCTTTCCCTGTGATGAATTACCGAAGAGATATTCCAGCAACTGGGATGGTAGATCCAAGAGCCCTTGACGATGGTAGAAGACTCCGAGTGTTGGAAGAGCAAATGAAAGCTTTGAAAGCCAAAGATGCTGTCAACCTGGATGCTGTAGGCATGTGTTTGGTTCCTGACCTGGTGTTGCCTTACAAGTTCAAAGTGCCGAAATTTGAGAAGTACACGGGAGATAGCTGTCCAAAGCTGCATTTGATGATGTTCTGTCGAAGAATGACTGCGTTTGCGCGAAATGACAAATTGATGATCCATTGCTTTCAAGATAGTCTGACTGGGGCATCTTTGAGGTGGTATATGCAGTTAGAGAGGAATCAGATTCAGTCATGGATGGATTTAGCCAGAGCTTTTCTGAAGCAGTACGATTACAACTTAGACATTGCTCCTTATCGCATGCATTTGCAAGAGTTGTCTCAAGAGATCAATGAACCGATCAGGAAGTATGCTCAGAGATGGAGAGAATTTGCTGCTAGAGTGTGTCCCCCGCTGTTAGACCAAGAGCTGGCAAGCATGTTTGTGGATTCCCTACAATATCCGTACTTCAAAAGATTGCTCGGAATTCCGGCAAGTTTCTCTGACGTGGTAGCATTAGGAGAGCGCCTTGAGTACTCCATGAGAATGGGGAAAATTCAGATTACTTCATATGATCAAGCTGGTGAAACTGAATACCCTTGTGACTATCAGAGTGAAGAAGAAGTTGGGATCAATTCAGTCATGCCAAAGATTGAATATCCTCGAAGCGAATCAGTGAATTTTGTTGGTTCATCATCTTATCAGAGATCAGTACCTCCCGTGGCTTGTTATACTGAACAGACAGCCGTGCCTGGGGCACTCTATCAGGAATCTTATGTCGCTTCCATTGCAAATCAGCGAACTCGTGGCCGAGGTTATCAGAATCAGCGTCAGAATCAGAACAGACCTCGCAACAACTTGGAACGAAGGAAAGCTCCTTTTCACCCAGTGCCTATGCCGTATAGCCAGCTGCTACCGTCTTTGATCCAGAGTTCTTTGGTGGAACCTAAAGCTCTTAAGCCAGTTCCAGAACCTTACCCTCCGGGGTACAATCCCCACGTCCAGTGTGGTTATCATGGCGGCTCTCCGGGGCATTCGACGGAAGATTGTAAAGCATTTCAGGCGAAGGTACAGCAGTTGATTGATCAGGATCGCATTTCCTTTCGAGAAGGATTTCTGTTTGTTCATCCCTAACCGCTCAGCTGTTTAAGCTCGTAGATTCGGAAGGCGTTCCCCAGCAAAAGCCAGTGGTTCAGACAGGCAGGCGCCTCAGCAGTGGCAGTTCTCAAGCTTTTATATCATTTGCATTTGTAGTTTCTTTTCTGTTAGTTACTACCTGCTTTTAACATTGTACGTTTTGAATGGTGATAATAATAAGGTGACTATGCATTTTCCTGAATTAATCATGTCGCTGTCGCTCATTTATTGCATTGCACTGACACTTGCATTTATTTCACTCCACTTTTTCGCTGTGACTAGCAAAGTTAGGAGGGAGGATGACGAAACTGAAACTCATAACCAATGATTGTATGCTTTCAGATAAGACCGTACCGATGACGTACAAGGCATTGTTTCAAATTCCCCAAACACTGGAGATATAAGGAGTTAGTCCCTTGTTAACCACTTCGAGCCAGGAAGTAGAAGTTTTTTCGGACTCATAAACCCTCACATCTTAACCCGGGGCAGGGTAGTTGTCAGTTAGCTTGACCGAGCATTCAAGTCTTACAGAGGAGTGTTGTCTTTCGAGGACCAATCAGTTGATACCTTTCAAGAGGTCAAACCTCACCTATCAGGAGTGAGACAGTTACAATCCTTTCGGAGCAATCAAGACAACCAGTGTCACGCGACTTTGTTCCAAAAGAAAGAAAGAAAGAAAGCCCGCTAAGTAAAAAGAAAGAAAAGCTGGAAAGCTAATACTTAGGCAAAAATTGGGGCATCCCGCTGGACTTCAAAAGAAATCGGAAAAAATCGAAAAGAACTCAAAAAGAGTCAGTCCAGGCAAAAATTAGGGAATCGAAAGAATGAAAAAGAAGGGATTAAAAAGAAATTTTCCCCAGCAAATCACAAAGTCGTGTACGCAGACACCGAAAGCGAAGAAGGAGTAATTGTCATTCTAGAAGAAAAGCCTGTGAATTCCTTAACTGTAGGTTCTTACCATTCAACATACTTCTCGAAGAGGCGAGCGCTGGTGCCAGGTTAACTGAACCTTAGGATCGGAGATCATCACGTAGAAGGGGTGGGTACAAATCAAATTTGAGCCGAATATCCTTTGTTTCACGAACCGTGAGCCCGACCACGATACAACCCTTAAAAGACCTAATTGAGGTAGGGTTAGTCTGAAGCGCATTACGATAAGGTCGAGTAATCTGACTCCTTCTTGACTTGCTAGTCACATCCTTGTTGTATTTTCACTGACCACGTAAGCACTACGTCGCTCTCAACCATATGCATGTAAATGAGTGACAGCTCAATTTTTTTTAAAATCTGCATAACCATTGCATTAAGATTACCATTCGTAGACAGACGATTCTAATTGCAGGTTAGTAGTTGGCATGAAAGAAATTCCACCAGGGAGTAATCAAGCAGGACTGAGTAATCCAGCAGTCTGAACCAGAATGGTGAATGTTGTGAAGCCTTGTGAATCAGGGGCATTATCTTCCAGTAAGTCCAGTATCAGTCAGTCTGAGGACAAGTCCCGAAGTTCCAGTTGAGCAGGGGCAGTTCATTTGAGAAGCAGTTGATCAGAAGGAGTCTTCTCAAAACCCAATCAGGGGCAATTATGCAGAGTGTTGAGATTTGAAAGCAGATGCTTCCAATGGATAATCAGATCGGGTTGAGTCGCTAGAACGCTCATTCAGGGGCAAGTCATCGCAGAGGATGTTGAAATCAACTGGGTTGTTAGGTTTTTAATTGGAGATTGAATTCTTTTGTCGTGCAGATGTCGGGGCAAGTATTCTCGAAGTCGTCTCGTAGCAAGTTGTTCGGAGCAGGTATTCCCAAGAATTGTACTGGGGCAAGTTGTGCAAGATAGTCCTGTTATCCCCAGCTGAGTGTACCAGGGGCAAGTCATTCAAACCCGCTTGTTTATCCCCAGCCAGAGTTGAGTATCGGGGAATCATGTCAATACCCTTATCGAAAACCTTTCGAATAAGAAGATCTTGTTGTCGTTGGATCATTATCCTGCAGTTTAACCTGTTGCGTGTCAGTAACCAGTCGTTTCCAAAGTCCAGTTCTCGCTTGGCAAATCGGTAACCAGTTCTCGTCTGGCCCACCTTCCGTAAGCGTCAGTTCCCGTCCTGGTGCAGTTTATTGGTAACCAATTCTCGTTTGGTCACCGTTTCTTCAAGTGTTATACCAGTTCTCGCCTGGTGTACGTGAGCTTTCAGCCAGTTCTCGCCTGGTTGTCTATACCTCAGCTTGTTGTCCAGTCAGCCCGTCTGGTTCAAAAACACAAAAATCAAGTTTCCTAACCTATTTTCCTATCAGTTCTCGCCTGATAGTCTACCTTCGAATGCTAGTTCTCGTCTAGTATTTTCCACATCTTTCACTGTGTACATAATCCATGTTTATTCTAAACCAAAAACAAAAAAAAAAAACCTAAAAGAGATCTGACACAATATTTCCCAATGACTCGCATGTTGTCAGGTTCCCCGATACGAAGCTCGACGGATGCCAGCGCTCCGAGTAATGTTTGAATTCCTCGCAGATGTTGTTAAATGAGAATTGCCACTCTTCAGCAGATGAAAGTTGCTTATTATCCCCGGAAGAGTCGAGATTGTCTTTTACCCTGTATCAGAGTAGGATCAGGAGTATCTTCAGCAGATTAAGATTAATATCCGTGATAGTAGGGGCATTTCCAGCAGTGTGCTGCGTGTAATCAACCTCAGTTTGGGGCAATCCCCGCAGAGCGCAATCAGTTGCCAATGGTTTGAAGAAAGCATCCCCGAGCAGAGTTGTCTTTCTTTCCCCAGTGAAGTCGTCAAGCAGGGTTGCCTTTTCATTTCTCCAGCAGGGCAGTTATCCCCAACGGATTTGATTTCTCGTTTCCAGCATTTATTTTGCTGAGATGGTTCTGTGACTTCAGGTCATCCCCAGTAGAGTTGACATTTCCTTCGGCATTTATTTTGCCAAGTGGTTTTTAGACCTGGTGTTCTCTGGTAGCTCGAGCCTGCATTAGCATTTGCATATATAGTCATAGCATTTATACAAGCATATAGCATATCCATGCCGTCTGGGCCTCGCATTTTCAAACAAAACGCATAACATTTACACGTCGTATAGGACATCGCATCATTTCAAGCACACGCATGTCGAAACATAGACCAAGATGGTTACCTATTGGATTTCGAATTTGTTCACCTGCAGAGTTGTGTGGTTCAGCTTCTCGTCTTCCCCAGCGGAGTGATTCTTCATTTGGTTGTTACGTCAGCATCGGAAAAAAAAACAACAACAACAACAAAAATTGACATATATCAGACTTCTGAAGCTGCCCCCTTCGTCAAAATAGGTGCCAGGCAGTTCCATTCAGATTTCCTCAGGAGAATTGTCCTCAAGTTCGCAGTGAACTGTGAGTCGACCAGATTTGATCCCACGAGAGAGATGGGAATCAAGGTGTTCGCTTTACGAAGCATTATTTCAATACTTGTGGCGTCACACAGGTGTTGAAAAGGAGAAGAAAATTTTATCAGGAAATTGACCAGTTGTTGCCGTGACAACCAAACTTCAGTTTATTGGAAGCTATTCCTCAAGCAGCTTTGCAGTATATTCTTGCGGTTGGCAAATTTCAGGGTTCCATTTGTATTCAACCGTCATCTACCTTGAATGTTTGAAGGCTGAGCGCTCTTCACCCATTCAGGTCGAAGTCGCTTGAATAGGGGCAGCTGTTGCACCCCAAAATTTGACCAACCGGGTCTCGCATTTGGTCCTATGTTTCGACGCATAATCGCATTCGCATCTGCATATTGCATACACGGCATTGTTCATTTGTTTTGATTTTATCAGGGATCACAGCTCCCGTCTCGTGTTTCAGGTGTTTTTGATCAGTAGAATCGATTTTTGGGATATTTCGGTGCCCGTTTATTTTTACCGATTATTTTTGTGTCGTTCGGTGCTTATTTTGTCCCTCTGGGAATTATTGTGATTTTTCTGGATTTTATAGGGTTTTAAATAGCTTTTAAATCATTTTTTAGGATTTAATAGAATTTTCGATATTTTTAATTCTTTTTAAATCAATTTTTAGCATTTTATAGAATATTAATAGATTTAATTCATTTTTAGAATATATTAGATTTTAAATTCATTTCTAGGATTTAATAGGATTTTAAATAGATTTTAATATTTTTAAATAATATAGAATTTTTTTTAGAGCATTAATAGGATTTTCTTATTAATAGATAGTTTTTTAGAAATTAAATGTCTTTAATTTTAGATGCTATAGAGTAATATAGATTTTCTTTTAGATTAATTGAATTTTTGAATATATTTTAGATATAGAATTAATAGATTTTCTCTTATAGAAATTGAATAAATCATTTTTAGATTTTTTAGAATATAATAAATAGATTTTATTTTTATAGATTTTAATAGGATAATATAGTCTTATTAGAGATTTTTAGAGTATTATTAGATTAATAGTTAATTGAGTTTTAGGATTAATTGAATTTAGTTTAGTTAATTAGGTCTAGTAATTAGGATAATTGCCAATTCAGTTTTTTTTGTGTGAGTTTTATAGCATTTTCGTGTGGGCCTTATTGTCCCAAATTCGCAGCCCAGTTCAGTGCAGGCCCATTCAATTTTTTGTCCAGAATATTCAGAAAATATCCAGCAAAGGTCCCTTTCGTTCCAGCCATTTCCAGCAAGTGCTAGAACCATCCAGAAGCTTCCAGCGAGCTCATCAGTATAAATGCTTCACGCCACGTGTTGCGTAAGGGAGGTCCCACATTTCGCCACCCATGACCGCCACATCACCCCTTCAGAACCCTCTCTCTCAGCCACGCTATCCCCCACGTGGAGGGCATGCAGCCCTCTCCTCCACTTCCTCCACCCACGCGTCGCACCCACAGCATCACGCCTGAGACGCACCTCCGGTCGGCCTGCATGGCCGGCGGCAACCGTGCCGTCGCCGGAGCCCCCCAAATCCCCAGATTCCGTTCATCTTCAACGTCTTCCTCCCTTCATCATCTTCTCCAGTCATCATCATCAACAAACCATCATCTCATTCCCCAGAAATAACCTCTCCGATCAACCGTCAAGAACCATCCACGATCTCCAGAAAAACCACCATGAACCTCCACCTTCATCCCTCGATCTCCATCGTTCTCAACCTCCAAACGCCCAGAAACCACCGATTCTCCAGAAAAAAACTCAGAACACCATTCAGCTTCCTCCATCTCCGGTCGAGATTCATCATCTGCAACTGGTTTTCCCAGAACTTCATCAGAACGATGAAGATGCATCATCAACCTTCATACATTTTCCAGAAGTCCCTCCCAAACCTACCAAACTCACCAGCAAGATCCAGAAATCTTCAGAAGGTTCTACCATGTCTTCGAATCACACCATCTTCAGATCAACAACAAAGCTTCCAAGAACATCATCATCATCTTCATCCAAGCGCTGATTCCAGAAAAGCTTCAATAAGCTTTCATCAACATTCATCGTTTTTTCAGAACGATCTTCATCACGATCCAGATTCTTCATCAAGGATCATCAATGTTTCCAGAAGACCTTCATCGCTTCAAGAACGCGTCTCCAGAAGAACTTCTAGAAGCATCATCTTCGTGTTCTCTCATCAACGCCATCAACAGATGAAGTCTCAAACATTGATCAAGCGTTCATCAGGAACATCTTTCGTCAAGAATAAGTATTCGTCAGAAATCTTCAAGAGATTGTCAAGCCATGGGTTAGGTTGAACAGATTGCGTTATTGTGATGGTTCGTTGGTGATTATGATTACGTTGGTGAGGTTTGTGAGGAGGAGATTGAGAGAAAGGGTGAGAACGAGACTGAGCGATTGAGAGAACGGAGGAGGGAAACTGAGAGAAAGGAGCGGCGGCGGCGGCGCTGTGAAGAAGATGAGTTTAGGGTTTTGTCTCTTCAGAAACTGAGAAGGGAGAAGAGGAAGGAGAAAGGGAGATTGGGCCAGACCCACAAATTTTTTTTGGAGACATTCCCCCACGTTTTTGGCTGTTCTGGGCCTCAGGCCCAACGAAACCAATGAAGAGATCTGCCCAAACCCCCCAGATTACACACACACACCCCCCTGCGTTTTTTTCTGAAGAACTTGGGCTGGGCCCTTCTGTTTATTTTTTGCTATGTTAACACCCCTGTAATCCAGTTACACCCCCTCCCCTCTTTCTTGTTTTTTTTATTTTTTATTCTTTTAAAGAAGTGAAAAAGAAATAGAGAAAAAATAGAAAAAAGCATATTATACAAAAAAAGAAAAAAGAATGAAAAGAAAATATTGAAAAATAGAAAAAAGAAATAATAAAGAGAAATACATTTGAAAAAATATTAAAAGAAAAACATATTGAGAAAAAACAATAAAAGAAAAGGAAAAATATTCAATAAGAAAATATGAAAAAATATGTTAAAAAGAAAAGGAGAAAAAAGAGAAAAAATATTAATAGTAGGTTTAATATTTTTAAAGCATTTTCTTCTAGGTTTTTTATAGAAGTTATTTTCCTTTTAGGGATAGAATTAGAGGCCCATTTGTTAGGGGGCTATTTTCATTCAATTTTCAAGATAGAATAGGATAGCATTTCCTAGGAGATTATTTTCAGTATTCAACTCATTGTGATCATTTTTTCAGAGATTAATAAAACGAGATTTGAGCTGTGGTCCAGTAGTAGCCGAACTACAGCTGCTCTGATTCTTCGTACCAGACGAAGATATGTAGGCATAGGATGCGATATCCTAGCGAGCACACTAACGACTAACCTGTTGTTCTCTCGCGGCTGTGCGATCGAGACTTTCCCGCTGACGACTAATTGAGTACCCTTTTTCTCTCTTGCCCAAGTGCATTTGAGACTCAGCCATAGTTTTGACCATAGGTTCCCGACCCTGTGAAACCAGTTGTTTTTCTCACTGCTGTGTGAGAATGTTTTGTTTAGCCGTAGTTAGTCTGAACTACGTAAAGCTCTGATCTTCCATCCATTGGAAGTACGTAGGCACAAGATGCGAGGTCTTGGCGAGCCAATTTTCCCCGTAGTCCCGAACTACGTTGACTCTGACTTTCTCTCTCGAGAATACGTAGGCATAGAGTGCGATGCTCTATCGAGTCGACTCCCCTCCGTTTAGATTTAGCAGCCGTAGATAGATTGTTTTGCATCCAGTAGACAACCCAAGCAAGCGTGGATCCCGTCGAGTACGACGGACGTGAGGGGTGCTAATACCTTCCCCTTGCGTAACCGACTCCCGAACCCAGGCTATGGTTGCGATGCCCATACCTTTTCCCCGTTTTTTGCGAGGTTTACTTCGAGCGTTTCCTTTCCCGCTCTGAGGGATAAATAACGCACGGTGGCGACTCTTCTGTTCAGCCGGCGCCGATTTTCGCAGTAGCGACACCCACTTCACATCAATTGCCTTCTTGCCTTGCGGCAATTCGACAAGTGACCAGGTGTCATACCCTAAATTTGTCCTACCTTTTTCAAAATTTTCATTTTCCGACTTAATTTTTTTTTATTTACCTCGCTTGTACAGCGTAACGTTTTTTTTCCAACAAAAATTAACATTTTTACTTTTTAGCCCAATAAGAGCATGCCACGTGGCATTTGTTTTTGTATATATTTATCATTATTTTTATTTAATGATTTATTTTTATAATATGTTAATATAATATATTTTTAATATTAGTTAATTAATTAGCTTAGATTTAGAATTGAATTAGAAATTATTTTAGAATATTTAATTATATTAGAATTAGAATTAAGTTAAAAAATATAGTAGAATTTTAATTAGAATTTTATTTAAAATTATAATTAAATTTTTTTTAATATTAATTAAAATAGAATTAAGTTTAGATATAGAATTGAATTAGAGTTAATTTATTAGTTAGAATTAATTAATTAATTAATTAATTAAACAGAAAATAAAAAAAAATAAGAAAAAGAAAATGTAAAGAAAACACGGTTGAGTTTTGGCAAATTAGGGTTGAGAGAATTGGGTATAAATTGAAGTGTTACTGTTCATCATGAAAGAGGATGGAAAACCCTATCCGAAAATGATCTTCTCCCTCTATCCCATTTCTGAAAACCTAGCCATCAAACCCTAGATTCAAGTTCTTCCTCTTCTCTCAGCCGACCCACATCATCATCATCCCCTCATTTTTCGCCATTTCCTTCCCTTCATCAAACCAATGTAAATCCTCCGACCATCTTCAAATTGCAAACTCACCTCCACCTCAAACCATCTATGATCTACCTCATTGCGAGATCCCCGGCAAAGCATCCGTTAGCATTACAACAATGATATCTGCAAGTAACTGCAACAACTTTCTTAGTTTCATCCAGATCTGTTCATAGAAGCTAAATGGGTGCGGAGATTGTGAGGAATCGATTGCAAATTTACGTTCATTTTGAAGCACAGAGTGGAATGGAAAAATGCACAATCATCGTGTGTAGCATCATTAAAGTGCCGCAAGAGTGGAATCCTAGAAAATGCCATCGCGACATATACTGAAGTGTAGCTTCGTTGGTCGGTAGCTGTTCACGCTGGTATTACGGTAAACTTTCGAATCTTTTGCGTGAGCTGTTGTAGTGTCATGAATATCACATAGTTGTTATATCAATTTGTGTTTGAACTTATAATCAATTTTAATATAAACCTCAAGTCTCTGTTATTTCTGATATAATTTGCCGCTTGAACTTATGTTTTAGTGTCGATCTGATTCTATATGGGAACATTTCAAGCCCAGAACACCTCTGCAGATTTGAACTGTTTGATATTGATTATGTTTTGGCTATTTTTTACGTACATATGTGTCCTGTTCGTTTGGATCGGTACTTTCTTTTTGATACGTTAAATTTCTTACTGTTATTTTTGTGGTGCTCATTAACTATACTTGGTGGTTCAAGTATTGTTGTTTGTTTGATTCTGTTCTAAAAATTTGGGTTTCAATTCGGCTGCATTGCGCATCAGATATATTATGTGTTTCAATTGTGAGCTGTTTTGATTTTGTTTTGGTTGCAACCATGTGACTGTGTAAATAGTTATTGTTGTTGTTGTAATTGATTCCTGTTAATCATGTTGTTTCGGCAATATTTGGATTTGAGATTTTTTATGCTGTCATGTTGTTTTGAGGTTAACGGTTTCGCGATTAAAGGTTTCGAGGTGAATTTCAAGTCGATTTGGAATGATAATTGTTACTTGCTGCTTGTGTTAACACATAAATAACATATAAATTGGTTGTTGAATTTTCATGTTATCTTCAGGATTTTGTTATAATTCATGATGCTTGGATGATGTTTAGATTATTAGGAGTTTTTTTTCCACTGAAATTGAAAATGATTTAAACTGTTTGAATTTTCAAGTGAAAGTTTGTTTTAATTCTAGCACAAGAATGGACTTCTGTTTCATGTGAATAGTTCTTAGAGTAATAGAATTCCAACTTCTTTTCTTTTGCTATGAAATTATGATGGAACTTAAATTTTGATTTTGTTCGGTCTTGTTACAGTAATGAGTTAAACTCTCATGCATGTCGTTCCGCAATACAACGCCTGGATCCCAATTTTTTTTTATATAGTGAATTTCAAGCATAAACTTTTATATTATTTTCTTTAAAACAATAATTAGCAACTCTCCATCAGTATCTTCCTTTTATCATTCAGTTTAATTTGGAATTAAATTTTGTTTTTTACTATAGTTATTTACTTAACTATTTATTTTTATTTCTAAATCATTGAGTGGACCATATACATTTGCTAATCAGTGTGTACAGTTTGCAAATATAATTTGATTGCTACTATTTTATTATATCATTTTCAGTTTTTTATAATTAAATTAATTAATTAATTACCTTTTGCCTAATTAATTAATTGGGTTCAATTTATCTGTTTTATTATATTCCCATCCCCATTCGATAAAAATGTATCCCAATTCTCATCAAAATGTAATAACTTTATCACTTTTGCCTTATTTATGCTTTAATATTTTAAAACCCTTTTTTAAAAAATAAATTCTCGATTTATCGAGCCATTTTCTACCCTTGTAAGTCGAGTGCTTTCAAAATCTCGCCATCAACCTTTGATCACAATACACAACATTTTAAAGCTTAATCCTGGGCTTCCTTACAGTGATACCTATTTGATCAATTATTTCTAATTGGTCACTTAGAAGACTAGCCCACTTTGCTAGTGTACACGTTAAAACTCAAATTTTAAACCTTGATTCACATCAAGCATTTTCTTTAAATCAAATTAAAACACTTAATAACTACTTAAATATAATTTCAATAAAAGATGAAAAAGAGAGAGTTCCAAGTCTTTGGTTCTCTCTCCCAATTGTTTGGGTCCGAGAAGTCTTTCTTAAACTCGAACAATTGTCTTCTAAAAACGATAAACGAATTCAAACCTATTTTTCCTAAACACATAGATGAAAAAGAGAGAGCTCCAAGTCTTTGGTTCACTCTCCCGATTACTTAAGGTCCAAGAAGTCTTTCTTGAGCTTCGAGTAATTATCATCCGACTAATACACTCTAATATTATTAAACATCGTTCATAATATTAGATGAGAAAAGGAGAGAGTTCCAAGTCTTTGGTTCACTCTCCTGATTATTTGAGGTCCGAGAAGTCTTTCTTAAGCTTCGAGTAATCCTCATCTGTTAAAATATTTTAACCACATGCTATCTTTCAAGTGCCATTCATACAATTCCTTTTGCGATGAAAAAGAAAGTGTTCCAAGTCTTTGGTTCGCTTTCCCAATTATTTGGGTCTGAGAAGTCTTTCTCAAGCTTCGAGTAATCGTCATCCGATACACTCACTCGTATCCAATTCCATTAACACTTAGATGAAAAAGAGAGAGCTCCAAGTCTTTGGCTCACTCTCCCGATTACTTAGGGACCGAGGAGTCTTTCTCGAGCTTCGAGTAGTCGTCATCCGATTAACCCACTCGAACCACATCTTATCCTTTCGCATTTGAGTTTGAAAAGAGAGAGCTCCAAGTCTTTGGTTCACTCTCCCGATTACTTGGGTCTGAGAAGTCTTTCTTAAGCTTCAGGTAATCGTCACCTCTAGCTAAACATACAATACATCTAAACACTATTCCTTTGCCCCCACGCAACCAAAACCTTTAACAACCTATTCAAATCTATCTTCTTGTCTAAACCAAAATACTTAACCAATCAAACTCTACTCGCCCTCGTGCGATCCATAACTTAAACGACTCTTACCAAGAACATTGTTTAGTCTCTTCTTCCGCGCATAACAAACTCGTGCTTCAGCCTCCCCTAGCGAGCAGATAAGCCAACGTTTAGCAGTTAGAATACGACCTAAACTCTCGTTCATTCCAAACACAAATCTTTTAGCAAATCGCCAGCCGAACTACGGCTGCTCTGATTCTTCATTCTCTTCTGAATGTAAGATACGTAGGCACAAGATTGCGATGATCTTGGCGAGCACAATTCTCTCTTTTTACCCGTAGTCCCACGAACTACGAATGCTCTGATTTTCCACTTCTTACAAGTGAAGATACGTAGGCACAAGGACCCTAATCCTTGGCGAGCACCCTATCTTAATAATCACCCCCTTTTCCTATTAACAAGCAAATTCCTTTAGAAGATACACAAACATAGTTAACTTTCTCTCGCGAATCGACTCAAGAGGTTCCCGTTGAGTACAACGGACGTAGAGGGTGCTAATACCTTCCCTCTATGTAATCGACTCCCGAACCTAGAATATTGGTTGCGATGACCATGTTCTTATCCCTTTTAAGGTTTTATCGATATTTTCCTATTCCATCCTTGGAATGAATAAAGTTCGGTGGCGACTCTGTTTCGAACAGTATTTTCCGCGTCCATCGTGAGGATCGTATTTTTCGAGGTACGAGAGATGGCGACTCTGCTGGGGACTAGCATAGCCCTATGCTAGAGAGAGTCAAGCCTAACTTGACTCGATTCGCGAGAGTTATATTCGTTTGCGTATTTATCTTCTCTTATTATTTAATTGCTTGTTTTCTTTTATATATTCTATTATTATTCCTTGTGATACTATTGGGGTTCTGATTGTGGGAACTTTGTGAGATGGCTCTACACCCGAGTCCGAGAAAAAACATAGGATTAGAATGGTGGTTGTGTAGTGGAATCCCTCGAGGAGTCTTTCTCGTTGGGAGGAAGCGAAAACCCCGCTTAGAGTTGATTCACTTGAGGATATTGTTGTCATGGTGAGTCTTTGCCATGGCAATGATGTTTTTGAGTTTGAATCTATAACTCTAAGGACCTTTTACCCTCAAACCATGGTGGTTGGTAGTGTTAACTCATGAGGGTCACTCCTTCTTGGGTTGACGCGAACGCCCCAATCAGATGAGATCCCTTGAACGTATCGTTATTCTGACAATGATATTTTCAACCTCGATCTATGACTCTGAGGTCCCTTTAAGAAACCTTGGATTCGACGGTTATGTAGTAGAGACTCACGAGGAGTCTTTCTCGTGGGACGACACGAAAACCTCACCTAGAAGAGATCCTTCGATGGTATTATTATTGGACGAGTCTTTGTCATGGTAATAATATCTTTGAAAAGATCCATGACTCTAGGCACCTACCCGTTTAGAGCCTACCTATGGGGTTCCTTTAATCGGAGATATCTGTTATTTATCCGTTGTTCTATCTGACCTCATAGCGTGATTGAACCTGTGATCCTGTTTGCGCTTGCATTACATTTGCATACCATTGCATTCGCATTTCATTTGCATTGCATATCATTCTCTCAACCAGAAAGCTTATCCAGCCTTGTCCATAACCCTCAGGTGATTTCTCGACACTCATACTGAACTAGTGGTAGCCGCAAAGAAGTTGAAGCGAGTTTAAGCGAAGTTAAGAGGAGCACAAACAACTCGAAGAGCTATTCAGACTAATCAAGTGGAAAACTTGGGTAGCTATGTCAGAGGATAATTTTCAACATGTTAGGATGGAGAACCTTAACTCCTCATCAGGTTTCACTATGTCGACCAATCCCTTGTATGATCATCTGGCTAGTTGTAATAATGTGCCGATGAATATTCCTGCCCAGTCTCAGATGATGCCATTGACTAAGTCTATGGAGGAGAGATTTTGTGCCATTGAAGAAAAGGTTCAAGCTTTGAAAGCGCGTGATAATTCTGGACTCGATGCTATTGATATGTGCCTCGTGCCAGACCTAGTAATTCCTTCGAGATTCAAAGTACCTAACTTCCAGAAGTACATCGGTCTCAGTTGCCCAAAGCGTCATTTGGTAATGTTCTGCCGAAAGATGACTTCTCATGTCCTTGATGACAAGTTGATGATTCATTGTTTTCAAGACAGTTTGAATGGAGCATCTTTGAATTGGTACATGGATTTAGAGAGAAGCCGCATTCAATCATGGAAAGATCTAGCCAATGCTTTCCTAAAGCAATATGAGTATAATTTGGACATGGCTCCCGGTCGCACGCAGTTGCAAATCCTATCTCAGAAGAGCGATGAATCCATTAAGGAATATGCACAACGGTGGAGAGAGTTAGCAGCCAGGGTGCAACCACCGCTCTCGGACAAAGAATTAATCGACATGTTTTTGGACAGCCTGCATGAGTCTTATCATGAAAGAATGGCTGGAAGTGCATTCTTGAGCTTCCCTGACCTTATAATAGTAGGGGAACGCATCGAGAATTACCTTAAAACTAAACAAATCCAGGATTCTTTGAGCCACCAGACGGGCGAGACTGAATCCTTTAGCAATCCTCAAGAGGAAGAGGATAATGAAATTGATGTGGTCATAGCAAATGTCGAGTATTCTCAAGGTGCACCAGAAAAACTGTATGGTTCATCCTCTTCTCGACAATTACCATTGCCTGCGCCATATCATAATTATAGGCGACCAATCAGGCCTATGGCACCATACCAGAAACCATGGGTTGCTCCTCATGCAAATCAACAAACCCGTGATCGAGGTTATCAGAACCAGCGTCAGAATCGGCATAGGCCTCGAAATAACTTGGAAAGAAGGACTGCTCCTCTTCATCTAGTTCCTAGGTTGTATAGTCAACTTTTGCCGCATCTGGTCCGAAACTCGCTGGTAGAACCCAAAGCTATCAAGCCTTTGCGAGAACCATACCCGCCTGGGTATGATCCCGATGCTCATTGTGGATATCATGCTGGATCAATGGGACATTCAACCGAGGATTGCAAAGCTTTTCAAGCCAAGGTGCAACAGTTGATTGACAAGAAGTACATATCCTTTCCAGAAAGAAATTTGGTTGTTCACGTCAGCTTCGCGCCGAAATGAGTTGCAAGACTTCAAGAGGCATTTCCCAAAGCCCGTGGTTCAGACAAGAAGCCATCCTCAACACTGGCAACTTCAGGACATTTTTTTTATCATTTGCATTTGTAATTTCTTTTTTGTTAAAGTGCAACTTGCTTTTAGAAGTTGTTTCTTATTAATGGTATTGTTAATGTGATAATTATGCATGTTTTGAACAAATTCATTCGTATTCACTCACATTTTCTTGTTTATCGCAAAAAAAATCACAAAAATATTTCACTTCACTTCCTTTGTCGCACTGCTGTTTAGCAAAGATTTGAGGGAGGATGACGAAAACTATAATACCCATAATTGTTGTTGATATGCTTTCGGATAAAATCTCGCCGATGATGTACAGGCATTGTTTCAAACCCCAAACACTGGAGAAATAAGGAGTTAGTCCCTAGATAACCACTTCGAGCCTAGAAGTAGGAGTTTCCTTCGGATTCCTAAACCCTTATACTTAACCTGGGGCATGGGTAGTATTCAGTTAGCTTGATTACGCACTTGAATCACGAAAGAAAACCCAAATACAAGATGGTTGTTCATCAATAACCCTTGATATGGCAGTCACAATCCTTCAAAAAAAATTCAAAAGCCTGCTAAGTCGAACACCTCAAAAGGAGACTTAGACAAAAATCAAGGCAATCCCGATGGATCTGACAAGCAAAGTCAGTCCATGCAAAAGTTAGGGATCAAAAACAAAACCAAAAAGAGGTCCTCAAACCCTCAACAAAAACAAAATAAGATTCAGTGGCCACCCAAATCAAGGGGTTACTGACATCCATCAAAATAAGGTGGCTGCCATTTCAAGCAAACTTTGAACCATCAAGTTTACACCGTCAAGCAGGTGCAAAATTAACTGAACATAGGTATGAAAATCATTACGAAGAAGGGGTGGGTACAAATAATACTTTGAGCCTAATATCCTTTGTTTCTATAACCGTGAACCAGACCATGATACAACCCTCAAAAGACCTAATTGAGGCGGGTTTGTTCTGAAAGCATAACTACAGCAAGGTTGCGTAAACCGACTCCTACATATTTGTTAATCTTCTGTATTGGTGTCATATTTTTTCTATATCTTGCACACCAGCTAAATTAGCACTACGTTTGGACTAACAGTCCATTCGTCACACACATTTTCACATCATTCCCAATAAATGATATTTTCAAAACTTACATGAATGTCGCATTAAAATTACCATTTTTGAATGAACAATTCTAGCTGCAAATCAGTACTT
Source organism: Lathyrus sativus (assembly GCA_963859935.3). Lineage (NCBI taxonomy): Eukaryota > Viridiplantae > Streptophyta > Magnoliopsida > Fabales > Fabaceae > Lathyrus > Lathyrus sativus. The sequence continues at coordinate 525,972,531 of OZ012737.1, read as the reverse complement.
GGCATAATGGAATTTCAACGAAGAGCAACCAAAGAAGAACTTGATCATTCACTGATACTGGCTTGAATAGAGAAATTCTCATACCGATCTGAGGCAAAGTCTTCCGAAGTTCAAACAGGGGAAAACCATTGCGAAATCTAGATGCTGGGGCAAATGGGTTTAAACCCTATCTTGGTATAATCACTGCCAAAGTTCTCATCCTAGAAGAAATCCTTCAAATACCCGTCAGACTAGGGCAGACCATTTGAACCGGGATAGATTTGTTGAACATGGGTCATTTCCCTTTATGCTTTCAAATTGGTCAAGCTGTCCATGCCAGAGATTGACAACGGTTGAGGTCAACAAGCGTTAAAAGCCCTAGGGCTGAGCAAAAGTACGACTAACATGCATTGGTTAAGTTGCTACGCTCACGCAATCCTTATGCATTGGTTAAATCGCTACGCTCGCACGACTAACACGCGTTAGTTAAGTCGCTACGCTCGCACAGTCAAAATGCTTTGGATAAGTCGCTACGCTCGCACAGTCAAAATGCTTTGGATAAGTCGCTACGCTCAACATTTGTAAGCCATCATGACATATCAGCTAGAAGCTAGGTTCTTGCATAACGAGTATACCACTTCTGCAAAAGATCCAAACAGGGGCAGGCTACCCAGAGTTTCTTTTGATTAAGGGAGAGTCCCTCCAACGCTCAATCAACACAAGTTACGTCGCTTCAACGCTCATTCTGTGGCAGAATACCTTAGGAATAATTACCTCAAGGGTCAGTTAATCAAGGTCGAAACCCTTCCTGACTAAAATTTGCAACAAACCATCTCGAGATCATCTCATGGTATATCTGCGTCTGAATTCCTTTCATGACTTGGAGTTTTGGAACAAACCATCTCGAGTTCATCTCATGGTACAACTGTTTCCAACTTCCTTTCACGACTTGGAATGCTGGGGCAAGCCATCTCGAGTTCATCTCATGGTACAACTGCTTCCAATTTCCGTTCAGGGAAAATTTCTTTATAGACCTAGACTGGGGCAAGTTGAGCTATACTGGGGCAGTTACTCAAGCAAGCTTATTCTCGTCAGCAAGAGTTGAGTGTCGGGGAATCATGCCATCACCCCATCAAATAACCTTATCCTCCTGAAAGGGCCTCCCTGTCATTGGGTTTCATCCCCACGGCCTGGACTTGATACCCGTCAGAGATTTGTGACCGAAATTAAACTTCCAAAGTACAGCTCTCGTCTGGCAAATACTTTAAAGTCCAGCTCTCGTCTAGCAAATCCTTTAAAGTCCAGCTCTCGTCTGGCAAACCATTTTAAAGTCCAGTTCTCGTCTGGCAAATCCTTTAAAGTCCAGTTCCCGCCTGGCAAATTCTTTAAAGTCCAGCCCTCGTCTGGCAAATCTTTTAAAGTCCAGTTCCCGTCTGGAAAATCATTTTAAAGTCCAGTTCCCGTCTGGCAAACTATTTTAAAATCCAGTTCCCGTCTGGCAAACCATTCTAAAGTCCAATCCATTTGGCAACTACCAAAGTCCACCCCGTTGGCACCCTCATGAAACTAAGGTCCAACTTCGTTTGGCAACTACCAAAGTCCAATCCATTTGGCAACTACCAAAGTCCACCCTCGATGGCATCCTCACAAAACTAAAGTCCAAATCCATTTGGCCACTACCAAATCTAGCCCCTGGTGGTATTCCCACAAGAGTCTATCCCCAACATACCTGATCGCTGCATTATCATAAGCATGGCATGCAACATTATATCATAATCACATCAAACATTAGCACGTCATTTCCATACGCATCTTGTACTCCCTAACAGTTGCATTCTTAGTTGCATGTTTGTGCATCATTTAGCATTACATGGCATAGTAGCATAGCAAGATCCAGGATCAGTTCGCGAGCATCTTGGCCAGTTCTTCAAGAAGTCGGCAGTATTTCTCTGAAAAGAGTTGATACCCCGTGAGTTCAAGGATTTTTACTCCCCAACAAGTCATTCTTCAACCATGCAGTTGAGGATGTTAGTCCCCAGCGACTGCCGCTCTTATGGCTCCCCAAGCAAAGATTATCTTAAAAAGTTTCTTGAAGGCTTTCCCCCTGCAGAGTTGGTACAACGTCGTTCCTCTAATAGGAATTTTGGCTCAACTATTCCCCAACAAATTGTGTTTAGAGATACTTCTTTGGTATCATCGAAGAATCTTATTGGATGAGAGACTGCTTCGACCACCCAAAGAGGATCGTTTATATCACTTTGGTATCGGGAAGAACCTTAACGAATGAGGGACTGCTTCGACCACCCAGAGAAGGTCAGATTATCTTGTTCAGCTTTCGCATCTTGCCACCCCGTTCTAGTATATCTCACTGCAGTTTACTTGCTTATCGGACAAATTTCGGGGTCTTCTTTTATCTAATTGACTTCCACCCTAAAAATGAACGTCGTGCAGATGTTCATTCTCTCAGGTTCAAGGCAATTAGATAGGGGCATCTGTCATACCCTAAATTTGTCCTACCTTTTTCAAAATTTTCATTTTCCGACTTAATTTTTTTTATTTACCTCGCTTGTACAGCGTAACGTTTTTTTTCCAGCAAAAATTAACATTTTTACTTTTTAGCCCAATAAGAGCATGCCACGTGGCATTTGTTTTTGTATATATTTATCATTATTTTTATTTAATGATTTATTTTTATAATATGTTAATATAATATATTTTTAATATTATTTAATTAATTAGCTTAGATTTAGAATTGAATTAGAAATTATTTTAGAATATTTAATTATATTAGAATTAGAATTAAGTTAAAAAATATAGTAGAATTTTAATTAGAATTTTATTTAAAATTATAATTAAATTTTTTTTAATATTAATTAAAATAGAATTAAGTTTAGATATAGAATTGAATTAGAGTTAATTTATTAGTTAGAATTAATTAATTAATTAATTAATTAAACAGAAAATAAAAAAAAATAAGAAAAAGAAAATGTAAAGAAAACACGGTTGAGTTTTGGCAAATTAGGGTTGAGAGAATTGGGTATAAATTGAAGTGTTACTGTTCATCATGAAAGAGGATGGAAAACCCTATCCGAAAATGATCTTCTCCCTCTATCCCATTTCTGAAAACCTAGCCATCAAACCCTAGATTCAAGTTCTTCCTCTTCTCTCAGCCGACCCACATCATCATCATCCCCTCATTTTTCGCCATTTCCTTCCCTTCATCAAACCAATGTAAATCCTCCGACCATCTTCAAATTGCAAACTCACCTCCACCTCAAACCATCTATGATCTACCTCATTGCGAGATCCCCGGCAAAGCATCCGTTAGCATTACAACAATGATATCTGCAAGTAACTGCAACAACTCTCTTAGTTTCATCCAGATCTGTTCATAGAAGCTAAATGGGTGCGGAGATTGTGAGGAATCGATTGCAAATTTACGTTCATTTTGAAGCACAAAGTGGAATGGAAAAATGCACAATCATCGTGTGTAGCATCATTAAAGTGCCGCAAGAGTGGAATCCTAGAAAATGCCATCGCGACATATACTGAAGTGTAGCTTCGTTGGTCGGTAGCTGTTCACGCTGGTATTACGGTAAACTTTCGAATCTTTTGCGTGAGCTGTTGTAGTGTCATGAATATCACATAGTTGTTATATCAATTTGTGTTTGAACTTATAATCAATTTTAATATAAACCTCAAGTCTCTGTTATTTCTGATATGATTTGCCGCTTGGACTTATGTTTTAGTGTCGATCTGATTCTATATGGGAACATTTCAAGCCCAGAACACCTCTGCAGATTTGAACTGTTTGATATTGATTCTGTTTTGGCTATTTTTTACGTACATATGTGTCCTGTTCGTTTGGATCGGTACTTTCTTTTTGATACGTTAAATTTCTTACTGTTATTTTTGTGGTGCTCATTAACTATACTTGGCGGTTCAAGTATTGTTGTTTGTTTGATTCTGTTCTAAAAATTTGGGTTTCAATTCGGCTGCATTGCGCATCAGATATATTATGTGTTTCAATTGTGAGCTGTTTTGATTTTGTTTTGGTTGCAACCATGTGACTGTGTAAATAGTTATTGTTGTTGTTGTAATTGATTCCTGTTAATCATGTTGTTTCGGCAATATTTGGATTTGAGATTTTTTATGCTGTCATGTTGTTTTGAGGTTAACGGTTTCGCGATTAAAGGTTTCGAGGTGAATTTCAAGTCGATTTGGAATGATAATTGTTACTTGCTGCTTGTGTTAACACATAAATAACATATAAATTGGTTGTTGAATTTTCATGTTATCTTCAGGATTTTGTTATAATTCATGATGCTTGGATGATGTTTAGATTATTAGGAGTTTTTTTCCCACTGAAATTGAAAATGATTTAAACTGTTTGAATTTTCAAGTGAAAGTTTGTTTTAATTCTAGCACAAGAATGGACTTCTGTTTCATGTGAATAGTTCTTAGAGTAATAGAATTCCAACTTCTTTTCTTTTGCTATGAAATTATGATGGAACTTAAATTTTGATTTTGTTCGGTCTTGTTACAGTAATGAGTTAAACTCTCATGCATGTCGTTCCGCAATACAACGCCTGGATCCCAATTTTTTTTTATATAGTGAATTTCAAGCATAAACTTTTATATTATTTTCTTTAAAACAATAATTAGCAACTCTCCATCAGTATCTTCCTTTTATCATTCAGTTTAATTTGGAATTAAATTTTGTTTTTTACTATAGTTATTTACTTAACTATTTATTTTTATTTCTAAATCATTGAGTGGACCATATACATTTGCTAATCAGTGTGTACAGTTTGCAAATATAATTTGATTGCTACTATTTTATTATATCATTTTCAGTTTTTTATAATTAAATTAATTAATTAATTACCTTTTGCTTAATTAATTAATTGGGTTCAATTTATCTGTTTTATTATATTCCCATCCCCATTCGATAAAAATGTATCCCAATTCTCATCAAAATGTAATAACTTTATCACTTTTGCCTTATTTATGCTTTAATATTTTAAAACCCTTTTTTAAAAAATAAATTCTCGATTTATCGAGCCATTTTCTACCCTTGTAAGTCGAGTGCTTTCAAAATCTCGCCATCAACCTTTGATCACAATACACAACATTTTAAAGCTTAATCCTGGGCTTCCTTACAGTGATACCTATTTGATCAATTATTTCTAATTGGTCACTTAGAAGACTAGCCCACTTTGCTAGTGTACACGTTAAAACTCAAATTTTAAACCTTGATTCACATCAAGCATTTTCTTTAAATCAAATTAAAACACTTAATAACTACTTAAATATAATTTCAATAAAAGATGAAAAAGAGAGAGTTCCAAGTCTTTGGTTCTCTCTCCCAATTGTTTGGGTCCGAGAAGTCTTTCTTAAACTCGAACAATTGTCTTCTAAAAACGATAAACGAATTCAAACCTATTTTTCCTAAACACATAGATGAAAAAGAGAGAGCTCCAAGTCTTTGGTTCACTCTCCCGATTACTTAAGGTCCAAGAAGTCTTTCTTGAGCTTCGAGTAATTGTCATCCGACTAATACACTCTAATATTATTAAACATCGTTCATAATATTAGATGAGAAAAGGAGAGAGTTCCAAGTCTTTGGTTCACTCTCCTGATTATTTGAGGTCCGAGAAGTCTTTCTTAAGCTTCGAGTAATCCTCATCTGTTAAAATATTTTAACCACATGCTATCTTTCAAGTGCCATTCATACAATTCCTTTTGCGATGAAAAAGAAAGTGTTCCAAGTCTTTGGTTCGCTTTCCCAATTATTTGGGTCTGAGAAGTCTTTCTCAAGCTTCGAGTAATCGTCATCCGATTCACTCACTCGTATCCAATTCCATTAACACTTAGATGAAAAAGAGAGAGCTCCAAGTCTTTGGCTCACTCTCCCGATTACTTAGGGACCGAGGAGTCTTTCTCGAGCTTCGAGTAGTCGTCATCCGATTAACCCACTCGAACCACATCTTATCCTTTCGCATTTGAGTTTGAAAAAGAGAGAGCTCCAAGTCTTAGGTTCACTCTCCCGATTACTTGGGTCTGAGAAGTCTTTCTTAAGCTTCAGGTAATCGTCACCTCTAGCTAAACATACAATACATCTAAACACTATTCCTTTGCCCCCACGCAACCAAAACCTTTAACAACCTATTCAAATCTATCTTCTTGTCTAAACCAAAATACTTAACCAATCAAACTCTACTCGCCCTCGTGCGATCCATAACTTAAACGACTCTTACCAAGAACATTGTTTAGTCCCTTCTTCCGCGCATAACAAACTCGTGCTTCAGCCTCCCCTAGCGAGCAGACAAGCCAACGTTTAGCAGTTAGAATGCGACCTAAACTCTCGTTCATTCCAAACACAAATCTTTTAGCAAATTGCCAGCCGAACTACGGCTGCTCTGATTCTTCATTCTCTTCTGAATGTAAGATACGTAGGCACAAGATTGCGATGATCTTGGCGAGCACAATTCTCTCTTTTTACCCGTAGTCCCACGAACTACGATGCTCTGATTTTCCACTTCTTACAAGTGAAGATACGTAGGCACAAGGACCCTAATCCTTGGCGAGCACCCTATCTTAATAATCACCCCCTTTTCCTATTAGCAAGCAAATTCCTTTAGAAGATACACAAACATAGTTAACTTTCTCTCGCGAATCGACTCAAGAGGTTCCCGTTGAGTACAACGGACGTAGAGGGTGCTAATACCTTCCCTCTATGTAATCGACTCCCGAACCTAGAATATTGGTTGCGATGACCATGTTCTTATCCCTTTTAAGGTTTTATCGATATTTTCCTATTCCATCCTTGGAATGAATAAAGTTCGGTGGCGACTCTGTTTCGAACAGTATTTTCCGCGTCCATCGTGAGGATCGTATTTTTCGAGGTACGAGACCAGGTATCACTGACTTCAATGGACTCCAACTCTTCAATCATTGCTTTCATCCACTTCGAATCTTTCAATGCCTCAGTTACATTGACTGGTTCGACATCTGCGTAGAAAGCATAATGTACTAACTCACCCTCTTCATCAACTACATCATCTGATGTAATTACACATTCTTGCAACCTTGCAGGCATGTGTCTTGTTCGTCGAGGTCGGCTTGAACCTGCTTCATCTGCAACTGGTTCTAGTCGAGCTTCTATTTCGACTTCAGTGGTTGGTTCTTCACAAGAGATTCTCACTGAATCCTTCTTGGCATTCTCAGTCCAATCCCATTCTTTAAGCTCATCTATGATCACGTCCCTGCTGATCACTACATGCTTATTCATCGGGTCGAACAACTTGTACCCTCCTGTCGAATGATACCCTATCAAGATCATCTGATTCGACTTATCATCAAGCTTCCTTCTCAACTGATCTGGCACATGTCTATGTGATATAGATCCAAACACCTTCAAGTGACTGAGACTAGGCTTGACACCAGACCAACATTCTTCTGGTGTGATTCCTTCAAGCTTCTTCGTCGGACATCTGTTTAATATATATGTTGCTATCGAAACTGCTTCTCCCCATAATTCTTTAGGTAGATGTTTTCCATTCAGCATACTTCTCACCATATTCACGATGGTTCTGTTCTTGCATTCTGCAATCCCATTTTAGCAGTTAGAATGCGACCTAAACTCTCGTTCATTCCAAACACAAATCTTTTAGCAAATCGCCAGCCGAACTACGGCTGCTCTGATTCTTCATTCTCTTCTGAATGTAAGATACGTAGGCACAAGATTGCGATGATCTTGGCGAGCACAATTCTCTCTTTTTACCCGTAGTCCCACGAACTACGAATGCTCTGATTTTCCACTTCTTACAAGTGAAGATACGTAGGCACAAGGACCATAATCCTTGGCGAGCACCCTATCTTAATAATCACCCCCTTTTCCTATTAGCAAGCAAATTCCTTTAGAAGATACACAAACATAGTTAACTTTCTCTCGCGAATCGACTCAAGAGGTTCCCGTTGAGTACAACGGACGTAGAGGGTGCTAATACCTTCCCTCTATGTAATCGACTCCCGAACCTAGAATATTGGTTGCGATGACCATGTTCTTATCCCTTTTAAGGTTTTATCGATATTTTCCTATTCCATCCTTGGAATGAATAAAGTTCGATGGCGAATCTGTTTCGAACAGTATTTTCCGCGTCCATCGTGAGGATCGTATTTTTCGAGGTACGAGAGATGGCGACTCTGCTGGGGACTAGCATAGCCCTATGCTAGAGAGAGTCAAGCCTAACTTGACTCGATTCGCGAGAGTTATATTCGTTTGCGTATTTATCTTCTCTTATTATTTAATTGCTTGTTTTCTTTTATATATTCTATTATTATTCCTTGTGATACTATTGGGGTTCTGATTGTGGGAACTTTGTGAGATGGCTCTACACCCGAGTCCGAGAAAAAACATAGGATTAGAATGGTGGTTGTGTAGTGGAATCCCTCGAGGAGTCTTTCTCGTTGGGAGGAAGCGAAAACCCCGCTTAGAGTTGATTCACTTGAGGATATTGTTGTCATGGTGAGTCTTTGCCATGACAATGATGTTTTTGAGTTTGAATCTATAACTCTAAGGACCTTTTACCCTTAAACCATGGTGGTTGGTAGTGTTAACTCATGAGGGTCACTCCTTTTTGGATTGACGCGAACGCCCCAATCAGATGAGATCCCTTGAACGTATCGTTATTCTGACAATGATATTTTCAACCTCGATCTATGACTCTGAGGTCCCTTTAAGAAACCTTGGATTCGATGGTTATGTAGTAGAGACTCACGAGGAGTCTTTCTCGTGGGACGACACGAAAACCTCACCTAGAAGAGATCCTTCGATGGTATTATTATTGGACGAGTCTTTATCATGGTAATAATATCTTTGAAAAGATCCATGACTCTAGGCACCTACCCGTTTAGAGCCTACCTATGGGGTTCCTTTAATCGGAGATATCTGTTATTTATCCGTTGTTCTATCTGACCTCATAGCGTGATTGAACCTGTGATCCTGTTTGCGCTTGCATTACATTTGCATACCATTGCATTCGCATTTCATTTGCATTGCATATCATTCTCTCAACCAGAAAGCTTATCCAGCCTTGTCCATAACCCTCAGGTGATTTCTCGACACTCATACTGAACTAGTGGTAGCCGCAAAGAAGTTAAAGCGAGTTTAAGCGAAGTTAAGAGGAGCACAAATAACTCGAAGAGCTATTCAGACTAATCAAGTGGAAAACTTGGGTAGCTATGTCAGAGGATAATTTTCAACATGTTAGGATGGAGAACCTTAACTCCTCATCAGGTTTCACTATGTCGACCAATCCCTTGTATGATCATCTGGCTAGTTGTAATATTGTGCCGATGAATATTCCTGCCCAGTCTCAGATGATGCCATTGACTAAGTCTATGGAGGAGAGATTTTGTGCCATTGAAGAAAAGGTTCAAGCTTTGAAAGCGCGTGATAATTCTGGACTCAATGCTATTGATATGTGCCTCGTGCCAGACCTAGTAATTCCTTCGAGATTCAAAGTACCTAACTTCCAGAAGTACATCGGTCTCAGTTGCCCAAAGCGTCATTTGGTAATGTTCTGCCGAAAGATGACTTCTCATGTCCTTGATGACAAGTTGATGATTCATTGTTTTCAAGACAGTTTGAATGGAGCATCTTTGAATTGGTACATGGATTTAGAGAGAAGCCGCATTCAATCATGGAAAGATCTAGCCAATGCTTTCCTAAAGCAATATGAGTATAATTTGGACATGGCTCCCGGTCGCACGCAGTTGCAAATCCTATCTCAGAAGAGCGATGAATCCATTAAGGAATATGCACAACGGTGGAGAGAGTTAGCAGCCAGGGTGCAACCACCGCTCTCGGACAAAGAATTAATCGACATGTTTTTGGACAGCCTGCATGAGTCTTATCATGAAAGAATGGCTGGAAGTGCATTCTTGAGCTTCCCTGACCTTATAATAGTAGGGGAACGCATCGAGAATTACCTTAAAACTAAACGAATCCAGGATTCTTTGAGCCACCAGACGGGCGAGACTGAATCCTTTAGCAATCCTCAAGAGGAAGAGGATAATGAAATTGATGTGGTCATAGCAAATGTCGAGTATTCTCAAGGTGCACCAGAAAAACTGTATGGTTCATCCTCTTCTCGACAATTACCATTGCCTGCGCCATATCATAATTATAGGCGACCAATCAGGCCTATGGCACCATACCAGAAACCATGGGTTGCTCCTCATGCAAATCAACAAACCCGTGATCGAGGTTATCAGAACCAGCGTCAGAATCGGCATAGGCCTCGAAATAACTTGGAAAGAAGGACTGCTCCTCTTCATCTAGTTCCTAGGTTGTATAGTCAACTTTTGCCGCATCTGGTCCGAAACTCGCTGGTAGAACCCAAAGCTATCAAGCCTTTGCGAGAACCATACCCGCCTGGGTATGATCCCGATGCTCATTGTGGATATCATGCTGGATCAATGGGACATTCAACCGAGGATTGCAAAGCTTTTCAAGCCAAGGTGCAACAGTTGATTGACAAGAAGTACATATCCTTTCCAGAAAGAAATTTGGTTGTTCACGTCAGCTTCGCGCCGAAATGAGTTGCAAGACTTCAAGAGGCATTTCCCAAAGCCCGTGGTTCAGACAAGAAGCCATCCTCAACACTGGCAACTTCAGGACATTTTTTTTATCATTTGCATTTGTAATTTCTTTTTTGTTAAAGTGCAACTTGCTTTTAGAAGTTGTTTCTTATTAATGGTATTGTTAATGTGATAATTATGCATGTTTTGAACAAATTCATTCGTATTCACTCACATTTTCTTGTTTATCGCAAAAAAAATCACAAAAATATTTCACTTCACTTCCTTTGTCGCACTGCTGTTTAGCAAAGATTTGAGGGAGGATGACGAAAACTATAATACCCATAATTGTTGTTGATATGCTTTCGGATAAAATCTCGCCGATGATGTACAGGCATTGTTTCAAACCCCAAACACTGGAGAAATAAGGAGTTAGTCCCTAGATAACCACTTCGAGCCTAGAAGTAGGAGTTTCCTTCGAATTCCTAAACCCTTATACTTAACCTGGGGCATGGGTAGTATTCAGTTAACTTGATTACGCACTTGAATCACGAAAGAAAACCCAAATACAAGATGGTTGTTCATCAATAACCCTTGATATGGCAGTCACAATCCTTCAAAAAAAATTCAAAAGGCTGCTAAGTCGAACACCTCAAAAGGAGACTTAGACAAAAATCAAGGCAATCCCGATGGATCTGACAAGCAAAGTCAGTCCATGCAAAAGTTAGGGATCAAAAACAAAACCAAAAAGAGGTCCTCAAACCCTCAACAAAAACAAAATAAGATTCAGTGGCCACCCAAATCAAGGGGTTACTGACATCCATCAAAATAAGGTGGCTGCCATTTCAAGCAAACTTTGAACCATCAAGTTTACACCGTCAAGCAGGTGCAAAATTAACTGAACATAGGTATGGAGATCATTACGAAGAAGGGGTGGGTACAAATAATACTTTGAGCCTAATATCCTTTGTTTCTATAACCGTGAACCAGACCATGATACAACCCTCAAAAGACCTAATTGAGGCGGGTTTGTTCTGAAAGCATAACTACAGCAAGGTTGCGTAAACCGACTCCTACATATTTGTTAATCTCCTGTATTGGTGTCATATTTTTTCTATATCTTGCACACCAGCTAAATTAGCACTACGTTTGGACTAACAGTCCATTCGTCACACACATTTTCACATCATTCCCAATAAATGATATTTTCAAAACTTACATGAATGTCACATTAAAATTACCATTTTTGAATGAACAATTCTAGCTGCAAATCAGTACTTGGCATAATGGAATTTCAACGAAGAGCAACCAAAGAAGAACTTGATCATTCACTGATACTGGCTTGAATAGAGAAATTCTCATAACCGATCTGAGGCAAAGTCTTCCGAAGTTCAAACAGGGGAAAACCATTGCGAAATCTAGATGCTGGGGCAAATGGGTTTAAACCCTATCTTGGTATAATCACTGCCAAAGTTCTCATCCTAGAAGAAATCCTTCAAATACCCGTCAGACTAGGGCAGACCATTTGAACCGGGATAGATTTGTTGAACATGGGTCATTTCCCTTTATGCTTTCAAATTGGTCAAGCTGTCCATGCCAGAGATTGACAACGGTTGAGGTCAACAAGCGTTAAAAGCCCTAGGGCTGAGCAAAAGTACGACTAACATGCATTGGTTAAGTTGCTACGCTCACGCAATCCTTATGCATTGGTTAAATCGCTACGCTCGCACGACTAACACGCGTTAGTTAAGTCGCTACGCTCGCACAGTCAAAATGCTTTGGATAAGTCGCTACGCTCAACATTTGTAAGCCATCATGACATATCAGCTAGAAGCTAGGTTCTTGCATAACGAGTATACCACTTCTGCAAAAGATCCAAACAGGGGCAGGCTACCCAGAGTTTCTTTTGATTAAGGGAGAGTCCCTCCAACGCTCAATCAACACAAGTTACGTCGCTTCAACGCTCATTCTGTGGCAGAATACCTTAGGAATAATTACCTCAAGGGTCAGTTAATCAAGGTCGAAACCCTTCCTGACTAAAATTTGCAACAAACCATCTCGAGATCATCTCATGGTATATCTGCGTCTGAATTCCTTTCATGACTTGGAGTTTTGGAACAAACCATCTCGAGTTCATCTCATGGTACAACTGTTTCCAACTTCCTTTCACGACTTGGAATGCTGGGGCAAGCCATCTCGAGTTCATCTCATGGTACAACTGCTTCCAATTTCCGTTCAGGGAAAATTTCTTTATAGACCTAGACTGGGGCAAGTTGAGCTATACTGGGGCAGTTACTCAAGCAAGCTTATTCTCGTCAGCAAGAGTTGAGTGTCGGGGAATCATGCCATCACCCCATCAAATAACCTTATCCTCCTGAAAGGGCCTCCCTGTCATTGGGTTTCATCCCCACGGCCTGGACTTGATACCCGTCAGAGATTTGTGACCGAAATTAAACTTCCAAAGTCCAGCTCTCGTCTGGCAAATACTTTAAAGTCCAGCTCTCGTCTGGCAAATCCTTTAAAGTCCAGCTCTCGTCTGGCAAACCATTTTAAAGTCCAGTTCTCGTCTGGCAAATCCTTTAAAGTCCAGTTCCCGCCTGGCAAATTCTTTAAAGTCCAGCCCTCGTCTGGCAAATCTTTTAAAGTCCAGTTCCCGTCTGGCAAATCATTTTAAAGTCCAGTTCCCGTCTGGCAAACTATTTTAAAATCCAGTTCCCGTCTGGCAAACCATTCTAAAGTCCAATCCATTTGGCAACTACCAAAGTCCACCCCGTTGGCACCCTCATGAAACTAAGGTCCAACTTCGTTTGGCAACTACCAAAGTCCAATCCATTTGGCAACTACCAAAGTCCACCCTCGATGGCATCCTCACAAAACTAAAGTCCAAATCCATTTGGCCACTACCAAATCTAGCCCCTGGTGGTATTCCCACAAGAGTCTATCCCCAGCATACCCGATCGCTGCATTATCATAAGCATGGCATGCAACATTATATCATAATCACATCAAACATTAGCACGTCATTTCCATACGCATCTTGTACTCCCTAACAGTTGCATTCTTAGTTGCATGTTTGTGCATCATTTAGCATTACATGGCATAGTAGCATAGCAAGATCCAGGATCAGTTCGCGAGCATCTTGGCCAGTTCTTCAAGAAGTCGGCAGTATTTCTCTGAAAAGAGTTGATACCCCGTGAGTTCAAGGATTTTTACTCCCCAACAAGTCATTCTTCAACCATGCAGTTGAGGATGTTAGTCCCCAGCGACTGCCGCTCTTATGGCTCCCCAAGCAAAGATTATCTTAAAAAGTTTCTTGAAGGATTTCCCCTGCAGAGTTGGTACAACGTCGTTCCTCTAATAGGAATTTTGGCTCAACTATTCCCCAACAAATTGTGCTTAGAGATACTTCTTTGGTATCATCGAAGAATCTTATTGGATGAGAGACTGCTTCGACCACCCAAAGAGGATCGTTTATATCACTTTGGTATCGGGAAGAACCTTAACGAATGAGGGACTGCTTCGACCACCCAGAGAAGGTCAGATTATCTTGTTCAGCTTTCGCATCTTGCCACCCCGTTCTAGTATATCTCACTGCAGTTTACTTGCTTATCGGACAAATTTCGGGGTCTTCTTTTATCTAATTGACTTCCACCCTAAAAATGAACGTCGTGCAGATGTTCATTCTCTCAGGTTCAAGGCAATTAGATAGGGGCATCTGTCATACCCTAAATTTGTCCTACCTTTTTCAAAATTTTCATTTTCCGACTTAATTTTTTTTATTTACCTCGCTTGTACAGCGTAACGTTTTTTTTCCAGCAAAAATTAACATTTTTACTTTTTAGCCCAATAAGAGCATGCCACGTGGCATTTGTTTTTGTATATATTTATCATTATTTTTATTTAATGATTTATTTTTATAATATGTTAATATAATATATTTTTAATATTATTTAATTAATTAGCTTAGATTTAGAATTGAATTAGAAATTATTTTAGAATATTTAATTATATTAGAATTAGAATTAAGTTAAAAAATATAGTAGAATTTTAATTAGAATTTTATTTAAAATTATAATTAAATTTTTTTTAATATTAATTAAAATAGAATTAAGTTTAGATATAGAATTGAATTAGAGTTAATTTATTAGTTAGAATTAATTAATTAATTAATTAATTAAACAGAAAATAAAAAAAAATAAGAAAAAGAAAATGTAAAGAAAACACGGTTGAGTTTTGGCAAATTAGGGTTGAGAGAATTGGGTATAAATTGAAGTGTTACTGTTCATCATGAAAGAGGATGGAAAACCCTATCCGAAAATGATCTTCTCCCTCTATCCCATTTCTGAAAACCTAGCCATCAAACCCTAGATTCAAGTTCTTCCTCTTCTCTCAGCCGACCCACATCATCATCATCCCCTCATTTTTCGCCATTTCCTTCCCTTCATCAAACCAATGTAAATCCTCCGACCATCTTCAAATTGCAAACTCACCTCCACCTCAAACCATCTATGATCTACCTCATTGCGAGATCCCCGGCAAAGCATCCGTTAGCATTACAACAATGATATCTGCAAGTAACTGCAACAACTCTCTTAGTTTCATCCAGATCTGTTCATAGAAGCTAAATGGGTGCGGAGATTGTGAGGAATCGATTGCAAATTTACGTTCATTTTGAAGCACAAAGTGGAATGGAAAAATGCACAATCATCGTGTGTAGCATCATTAAAGTGCCGCAAGAGTGGAATCCTAGAAAATGCCATCGCGACATATACTGAAGTGTAGCTTCGTTGGTCGGTAGCTGTTCACGCTGGTATTACGGTAAACTTTCGAATCTTTTGCGTGAGCTGTTGTAGTGTCATGAATATCACATAGTTGTTATATCAATTTGTGTTTGAACTTATAATCAATTTTAATATAAACCTCAAGTCTCTGTTATTTCTGATATGATTTGCCGCTTGGACTTATGTTTTAGTGTCGATCTGATTCTATATGGGAACATTTCAAGCCCAGAACACCTCTGCAGATTTGAACTGTTTGATATTGATTCTGTTTTGGCTATTTTTTACGTACATATGTGTCCTGTTCGTTTGGATCGGTACTTTCTTTTTGATACGTTAAATTTCTTACTGTTATTTTTGTGGTGCTCATTAACTATACTTGGCGGTTCAAGTATTGTTGTTTGTTTGATTCTGTTCTAAAAATTTGGGTTTCAATTCGGCTGCATTGCGCATCAGATATATTATGTGTTTCAATTGTGAGCTGTTTTGATTTTGTTTTGGTTGCAACCATGTGACTGTGTAAATAGTTATTGTTGTTGTTGTAATTGATTCCTGTTAATCATGTTGTTTCGGCAATATTTGGATTTGAGATTTTTTATGCTGTCATGTTGTTTTGAGGTTAACGGTTTCGCGATTAAAGGTTTCGAGGTGAATTTCAAGTCGATTTGGAATGATAATTGTTACTTGCTGCTTGTGTTAACACATAAATAACATATAAATTGGTTGTTGAATTTTCATGTTATCTTCAGGATTTTGTTATAATTCATGATGCTTGGATGATGTTTAGATTATTAGGAGTTTTTTTCCCACTGAAATTGAAAATGATTTAAACTGTTTGAATTTTCAAGTGAAAGTTTGTTTTAATTCTAGCACAAGAATGGACTTCTGTTTCATGTGAATAGTTCTTAGAGTAATAGAATTCCAACTTCTTTTCTTTTGCTATGAAATTATGATGGAACTTAAATTTTGATTTTGTTCGGTCTTGTTACAGTAATGAGTTAAACTCTCATGCATGTCGTTCCGCAATACAACGCCTGGATCCCAATTTTTTTTTATATAGTGAATTTCAAGCATAAACTTTTATATTATTTTCTTTAAAACAATAATTAGCAACTCTCCATCAGTATCTTCCTTTTATCATTCAGTTTAATTTGGAATTAAATTTTGTTTTTTACTATAGTTATTTACTTAACTATTTATTTTTATTTCTAAATCATTGAGTGGACCATATACATTTGCTAATCAGTGTGTACAGTTTGCAAATATAATTTGATTGCTACTATTTTATTATATCATTTTCAGTTTTTTATAATTAAATTAATTAATTAATTACCTTTTGCTTAATTAATTAATTGGGTTCAATTTATCTGTTTTATTATATTCCCATCCCCATTCGATAAAAATGTATCCCAATTCTCATCAAAATGTAATAACTTTATCACTTTTGCCTTATTTATGCTTTAATATTTTAAAACCCTTTTTTAAAAAATAAATTCTCGATTTATCGAGCCATTTTCTACCCTTGTAAGTCGAGTGCTTTCAAAATCTCGCCATCAACCTTTGATCACAATACACAACATTTTAAAGCTTAATCCTGGGCTTCCTTACAGTGATACCTATTTGATCAATTATTTCTAATTGGTCACTTAGAAGACTAGCCCACTTTGCTAGTGTACACGTTAAAACTCAAATTTTAAACCTTGATTCACATCAAGCATTTTCTTTAAATCAAATTAAAACACTTAATAACTACTTAAATATAATTTCAATAAAAGATGAAAAAGAGAGAGTTCCAAGTCTTTGGTTCTCTCTCCCAATTGTTTGGGTCCGAGAAGTCTTTCTTAAACTCGAACAATTGTCTTCTAAAAACGATAAACGAATTCAAACCTATTTTTCCTAAACACATAGATGAAAAAGAGAGAGCTCCAAGTCTTTGGTTCACTCTCCCGATTACTTAAGGTCCAAGAAGTCTTTCTTGAGCTTCGAGTAATTGTCATCCGACTAATACACTCTAATATTATTAAACATCGTTCATAATATTAGATGAGAAAAGGAGAGAGTTCCAAGTCTTTGGTTCACTCTCCTGATTATTTGAGGTCCGAGAAGTCTTTCTTAAGCTTCGAGTAATCCTCATCTGTTAAAATATTTTAACCACATGCTATCTTTCAAGTGCCATTCATACAATTCCTTTTGCGATGAAAAAGAAAGTGTTCCAAGTCTTTGGTTCGCTTTCCCAATTATTTGGGTCTGAGAAGTCTTTCTCAAGCTTCGAGTAATCGTCATCCGATTCACTCACTCGTATCCAATTCCATTAACACTTAGATGAAAAAGAGAGAGCTCCAAGTCTTTGGCTCACTCTCCCGATTACTTAGGGACCGAGGAGTCTTTCTCGAGCTTCGAGTAGTCGTCATCCGATTAACCCACTCGAACCACATCTTATCCTTTCGCATTTGAGTTTGAAAAAGAGAGAGCTCCAAGTCTTAGGTTCACTCTCCCGATTACTTGGGTCTGAGAAGTCTTTCTTAAGCTTCAGGTAATCGTCACCTCTAGCTAAACATACAATACATCTAAACACTATTCCTTTGCCCCCACGCAACCAAAACCTTTAACAACCTATTCAAATCTATCTTCTTGTCTAAACCAAAATACTTAACCAATCAAACTCTACTCGCCCTCGTGCGATCCATAACTTAAACGACTCTTACCAAGAACATTGTTTAGTCCCTTCTTCCGCGCATAACAAACTCGTGCTTCAGCCTCCCCTAGCGAGCAGACAAGCCAACGTTTAGCAGTTAGAATGCGACCTAAACTCTCGTTCATTCCAAACACAAATCTTTTAGCAAATTGCCAGCCGAACTACGGCTGCTCTGATTCTTCATTCTCTTCTGAATGTAAGATACGTAGGCACAAGATTGCGATGATCTTGGCGAGCACAATTCTCTCTTTTTACCCGTAGTCCCACGAACTACGATGCTCTGATTTTCCACTTCTTACAAGTGAAGATACGTAGGCACAAGGACCCTAATCCTTGGCGAGCACCCTATCTTAATAATCACCCCCTTTTCCTATTAGCAAGCAAATTCCTTTAGAAGATACACAAACATAGTTAACTTTCTCTCGCGAATCGACTCAAGAGGTTCCCGTTGAGTACAACGGACGTAGAGGGTGCTAATACCTTCCCTCTATGTAATCGACTCCCGAACCTAGAATATTGGTTGCGATGACCATGTTCTTATCCCTTTTAAGGTTTTATCGATATTTTCCTATTCCATCCTTGGAATGAATAAAGTTCGGTGGCGACTCTGTTTCGAACAGTATTTTCCGCGTCCATCGTGAGGATCGTATTTTTCGAGGTACGAGACCAGGTATCACTGACTTCAATGGACTCCAACTCTTCAATCATTGCTTTCATCCACTTCGAATCTTTCAATGCCTCAGTTACATTGACTGGTTCGACATCTGCGTAGAAAGCATAATGTACTAACTCACCCTCTTCATCAACTACATCATCTGATGTAATTACACATTCTTGCAACCTTGCAGGCATGTGTCTTGTTCGTCGAGGTCGGCTTGAACCTGCTTCATCTGCAACTGGTTCTAGTCGAGCTTCTATTTCGACTTCAGTGGTTGGTTCTTCACAAGAGATTCTCACTGAATCCTTCTTGGCATTCTCAGTCCAATCCCATTCTTTAAGCTCATCTATGATCACGTCCCTGCTGATCACTACATGCTTATTCATCGGGTCGAACAACTTGTACCCTCCTGTCGAATGATACCCTATCAAGATCATCTGATTCGACTTATCATCAAGCTTCCTTCTCAACTGATCTGGCACATGTCTATGTGATATAGATCCAAACACCTTCAAGTGACTGAGACTAGGCTTGACACCAGACCAACATTCTTCTGGTGTGATTCCTTCAAGCTTCTTCGTCGGACATCTGTTTAATATATATGTTGCTATCGAAACTGCTTCTCCCCATAATTCTTTAGGTAGATGTTTTCCATTCAGCATACTTCTCACCATATTCATGATGGTTCTGTTCTTGCATTCTGCAATCCCATTTTGCTGTGGAGTGTAAGGTGGCACCACCTCATGCACAATCCCTTCTCTTACATATAGTGTATCAAACTCTTTCGACACATACTCTCCACCATCATCAGTCCTCAGAATTTTCAGCTTTCAACCATTCTGTCTTTCGACCATGGACTTGACTCTGGAAAATACCTCAATCACATCACTTTTCTTCTTGATGAGGTAAGTCCATAACTTTCAACTGTAATCATCTATAAACGTGACAAAGTATCTATTGCCACCAATCGAATCCACCTGGATTGAACCACATACATCAGAGTATATGACTTCAAGTATTTCTTTCGACTTCTTTCCTGCATCCTTGCTGAAGCTATTCTTGTGTTGTTTCGACTGAACACACTCCTCACAGACTTCACTTGGAATGTCGATTTCTGGTAATCCTGAAACCATATTTCTTCTCTTCAGTTCTCTAATGTCATTAAAATTGAGATGACCTAGTCGAAAATGCCATAACCACTCATCTCTGCTGGCTGTAGTTGCTAGACATCTGTGCTCTATCACATTGAGTCCAATCTTGCAAGGTCCTATTATAAGACATTGGAGCCTTCAAGATTAATCTACCACCTGCGTCGAGAACTCTCATCATCTTGTCTTTGACAACTACCTTGTAGTTCTTTTCGACAAGTTTCCCTATACCGAGCAAATTACTCTTCATGCCTGGTATTTACAACACATTGGAGATTGTTGACCTTTTGCCATCTTTCCTCATAATCAGAACATCACCAACACCTTCAGCTGCTAGAGTGTTGTCATTTGCAAACTTCACTGTGTTCTTCGACGAGGGCTTCATGTTGACAAACCAATCTTTTCTTTCAGTCATGTGTGATGAGCATCCTGAGTCCAAGTACCACTGATCTTGGAATCTTTCTTCATCTCTTGTTGTGACCATTAGCAACGTTTCTTCTTCTTCATGTTTCGCCAGCTTTGCATCAGTCTCTTCATTTCTCTTCCTTTCTGGATAATCACTAAAATAATGACCATACTTCTGACAATTGAAACATTGAATGTGGCTTTTGTCTGTCTTTCGACTGAAGGTGAGAAAATACTTAGAAGGGGGGTTGAATAAGTATGAAGATAAAACTTAGTAATAAAAACTCAAGTATTTTTATCCTGGTTCGTTGAACTCAACTACTCCAGTCCATCCTATCTAGAGTAATTTGCCTTTCTCAAACAAGGACTTAATCCACTATTTAATCAACTGATTACAATAGTAAGCACTAAGAACAACTGTTTAAAGTCTTCTCAAGAACTACTGATCCCAACTAGATCTTCTCAAGGAACTATTACAATGAACTGTAAGATAAATACAAGTGTTTGAATGCTTCTAACAAGATTTATCACAAGAGTGATTTTTCACTTAATGTTAAGAACAAAAGAATAAATTCAGCAAAGAGAATAAGAATATTTTATGAGATCTTGTAAGAGTTTCTATCAAAGATTCGTCTCCTGAAGAAGATGAGGAAGACTTGCTTCTATATGCACAGTAGTCCACAAAGTCTTGATGTTGGAGGCTGTGTACTGAAAAGGCCTGAACCTTTTTGTCTTCACATCACATGACCTTTCCTGGAAGTAGAATGCACAGAGAAATGCTTTTGGTCTGTGTTCTAGTGTCAAGCATGAAAGAGGAAAGAGTCGTTGAGCCAAATCAACGGATATGACTTTGAATTCTTCTTCAACAAGTATTTCACTTCAGCAAAGTAAACATCAGAGTCTGCGTGATCAGAGTCTTGGATGCCCATCAGAGTTTGCTGAAACAGAGTAATGCAGTAAGTGTGCTTTAGCGTGTAATTTTATCAGAGCAGAGTTTTATGACTCAGATCTTCAGTACATGCAGCGTGTAGTACTCTCATAGTCTTCTGAAAAACTGTGATTCTTAACTCTCATACAAAGATCTTCAATGCTTCAGAGTCTTCAAATCTTTCAGTGTCTTCTGCAACTTCTGCTTCAGATTCTTCTGTAGCTTCTGCTTCAGAATCTTCTGCAGGCAGCATTCAGATTTTTCTATAAGATGATTCTGACTCTTCAGAGCCTTCCATAGTTCCATGTTCAGATTAATTTTTTCTTAGATATATATTTACTTTAACATCTGCAGCAAATATTCATAAACAATTTTAGAGTATATAATTCTTTAATACAAAATTTCATAAGAGTTATCATCAAAACATAGAGATATTACTAAGAAACAATATGTGTTCTTAGAATCTCCCCATTTTCGATGATGACAAAACATGAGAAATTTTGTTCAATAAAAAAGCAATAATTATAACTCCCCCTGAGATTAAGAATTTCCCCCTGAAATGAATACTCTAAAGGAAAATAATACTTCCCTTTTTGCTTGAGTGTATTTCAGAATCAGAGTCTGATGACTTCTTTCAAACACAGAGTCTGGTTCTTTGTTTAGAATCAGAGTACAATTTGCTTCAAGAATCAGAGTCTGGTTGGATAATTCTCAGGATAACTTCAATGAATTTATTTTGTCTGATGAAACAATAGAATCTGAAAGACTTAAATTCAAAGATAGTTAATAATATGTCTGAATTTTGTTTTAGTATTTGCTTATGGATTGAACAATCAGATTCTTTTTCTCCCCCTTTTTCTCATAATCAAAAAGACGTGTAAAGATAGAAAAGATAACAGAAGAAAAGCAAAGCAAACATTTTCATTCATTCAGATGGTTCACATAACAGATGATAAAAAACAAGCAAAAAAAAAAGATGCAAACAACAATGCAAAAAACATGAAAAGAAACTAAGGTTGGCGAGATGCAATCAGGGTCAGAAGATCTGTGATCTTTGTAGTAGACTCTTCTTGCTTGGCCATCCAAGTCTTAATCTCTTCAGTGGTTTGTTCTTGTTTGATCATCCAGGACTTGATTTCCTTAACCTCTTTCACAAGTTCTGAATTGTCAGTCTTCACTTCAGATTCAGACACATCAATGTCCATATCAGATGCAACATCTTCAGATGGAGAGTCTTCAGCAGGAGCAGCTTCCAGAAGCAGCACTGGTGGTTTGGAAATGCTCATCAGAGTCTGTCTGACCAATTCAACAAACTTTGCCTTAGCATCTTCAGCACAGACTGCTTTGAGATGAGAAGCCACAACGTTGAACTTAGAGATAAATTTATCCCAAGCAGCTTCAGACTTAACAGGATCTATACTGAACAGACACTCTTCTTCCACACGTGCAATCCCCATACGAACTTCCTTTTTGAAATTATCAAATAGTTTATCAACAACTGATCTAGGGTTGGGGTAAAGATATTCCTCAAGAGTCACTTTTTCAGCAGATTCAGCGTTTGGTTGAGGTTGTTCACAAGTGGTATCAGGAGGTGTTGGATCATATGGTGGTTGTTCAGATGGTTGAGGTGCAGATGGTTGAGGTTCAGATGGTTGTGGTATGGTGAGTTGAGGTGTAGGGGTTGGTGAAATTTCAGCTTCAGATGATGAAGGTTGAAAATCTGAGAGGTTGAATTTGGAGCGAAGTGAAAGTCTATGATTGATTTGGTCAGATGCTGATAGGTCAGAAAAAGTAGGTTTGAATGGATCAGGAATGTGTAAACAGGAGGGTGAGTGAACTTCTGATTCAGAATCAGATGATTCAGTGGAGTGGCATGAGGTGGATGACAAGACAACCATGGTTGCAAGTGGTTCCAAATCAAGAATGTCATTGGATGAGTGAATGATAGAGGGTTCTGGAACAGGTAACGATTGTTCTATTATTGAGGGTTTTTCAGATGGTGTTGGTTGGGGAGGTTCAGGTGAAATGGGTTGAGATTGATGTTCTTGTGGTTGTTGTTGTTGTTCTGGTTGTGGTTGTTGTTATGGTTGAGGTTCTGGTTGAGGTTGTTCTGGTTGTTGATGTTCTGGTTGTGTTTCTGGTTGAGGTGGTTCAAATGGAGTTTGTATAGAAGATGGTTGAGAATGTGTAGGTTGAGATGGAGAGGGTTCAGATGAATGAATCACAGATGATGGTGGTACAGATGATTGTGGTCTAGAAGGTGATGGAGGAGGTGAAGGTAATGGAGAGTGAATGATTGGTATTTGATCAGATGTTAATACCTGTTTGATAGTTTCTCTAATGTCTTCCAGACTTGCTTCTGAAGGAGTTGGTTTCACTTTCTTTACCTTATGAGGCTTAGCAGCAGCTTCAGAGGCTTTTCTCTTAGGCTGAGCCTCAGATCCTTCTTCAGAAATCTTCTTTGAACGCCTTTCTCTAAGAAGATTAGGCAGAACTTCTCCTTCCTTTTGGACGATGTTCATAGGCAGAGGAACACCATTTAACAAACAATCAACTATTTAAGATAAGATGATCTCCCTTGGTTCGTTAGCACTGAACATTGGAAAATCTTCAACAGGAATCCTTCTGTTGCTGACATCCTTAGTAGCAATTTTCATAGGTTTGCTGGCAAGCTCTATGATGACCTTCATCCTCTTCAGAGTATTGTCATTAATGACAGAACCTATGACATAGGACAGATCCTCTGTCACCCCAGCATCATACAGATGTTTCACAAGACCATTCTCTGTTAGAATGTCTAATATCAGTCTACCCATAGGAATCCAATTCCTAACTTTTCCAGTTTTGACTCTTACTTCTTCTCTTGTTTCCTTTATATGATTCAAAAGGTGACTAAACAGAAGATAAGGCAAGTCCACCTTCTTTCCCTTGCTCATACAGAACATGAAGTAGAGTTGTTCAGCACTGAGATAATCTGGAGAATTTGATGATTTTCTGTGAAAGATGGAACTCATGAAAATCTTGGCTCAGATCCTGTACACTGGCTTCAGTTCCCTTACTTTGCTAGTTGGTTCCCTAGAAATACTAACTTCTTGAAACACATCAGCAAGATCCACACGAGCATATTGTAGGCTGGTTTCACCATCAGTTTCAGAGTACCCAATAAGTTGTCTGATCAGCTTTTCAGTAATCACAATCTCCTTTCCAAGGACAGATGAATGGATGAATTTAGGGCACACCTGAGCATGTATCCATAATTCTTTCACCAAAGTTGGATAAACAGGACCCATAAGCCTGTCAAAATACTTTGTCCAACTCTGAGTTTGAATGGTTGAAGAAAGATTAAACCCATTTTCTTCAATGGAGTCAAAATCTACAAAGCATTCACTCAGAACTTCCAGATCTACAGTTGGAGTGAGAAGGGTTCTCACAGGTTCCTTGTACGCTTCAACATTAGGAGAAGAAACAGTAGTGGTTGATTGCATCTGAGCAGATGTTGATGAAGAAGATTCCATTGTTGTTCTTGAGTGAAAGGTTTTAGGTTTAGGGTTTAGATGAAGAGCAAAGAGAAGACAGAAATGCATAAAAGGTTCGTGAGGTGAAAAGTGTGAAATGGTGTGATTTGTGGTATTTATAGATAAAATCAGGCACACAGACAGTCACATAAGCACGCTTCACATAACATTAAATGAAAAAGTAAAAACATCATTGCACAACATTTATTATTCTGACAGATGGGGGGAAATCAAGAAAAATCAGATTTTCAAAGCAGTACCTCAAATGTTAATTCAGTAAAATGCACTCTACCTTTCCAGTTTCTGAGCTACACGTGTTTGCTTGCATGTGCTTCTAAAATCTCTTGAGAAATGAAACGTTAGCCAACGTTCGGATCCTCTGAGCATTGTTAGTTCAGATTTACACAAATAAAATAATTCAAGAAAATGAATAAATTGACAGATGAAATACTTCAGAGCATTAAACATTTTGCATCTGAGAAGTTTGCCTCTGATAAATATTATTCTGGACAAAAAGCCATACCAATATTTTTCAGAATAAACTTGAACCTATCTTCATCAAGGGGTTTTGTAAAAATATCAACCCATTAATGATCTGAATCAACAAAGGCTAAGTTTATAATACCCTTCTGAACATAGTCTCTGATGAAATGATGCTTAATTTCTATATGTTTTGCCTTAGAGTGTATAATTGGATTTTTAGACAAACATATAGCAGAAGTATTATCACAGAAGATAGATACATTACTCTCAAAGATCTGATAGTCTTCTAACTGACTTTTCATCCAAAGCATCTGCGTGCTACATCCAACAACAGTAATGTATTCTGCCTCTGTTGTAGAAAGTGCAATTGTGGGTTGCTTCTTGCTGTACCATGAGATCAGATGACTTCCAAGGAACTGACAGCTTCCAGAAGTACTTTTACGCCCTACTCTGTCTCCAGCATAGTCAACATCACATAATCCAACTAATGTATATTCATCAGATCTTCTGTAACACAGACCCACGTTAGTAGTACCTTTCAGATACCTTAGAATTCTCTTAACAACAGTTAAGTGAGATTCTTTAGGATCTGATTGGAATCTTGCACACAAGCATACACTGAACAAAATGTTAGGTCTAGAAGCAGTTAAGTAGAGAAGAGATCCTATCATACCTCTGTAGAGTTTCTGATCTACTTTCTTACTTACCTCTTCCTTACCAAGAGTACTTGTTGGATGCATAGGAGTCTTTGCCATCTTACTATCAGTCATGTTAAACTTCTTCAGAAGCTCTTTAACATATTTGGTCTGATGAATGTAAGTGTAGTATGGAGTCTGGTTGACTTGAATTCCCAGAAAGAATCTCAATTCTCCCATCATGCTCATCTCAAATTCAGCCTGCATAGACAAAGCAAACTCCTTTCCCAGCATAATATTGATAGATCCAAAAATAATATCACCCATATAAATTTGACAAACTAGTAAATCTTTCTTAGATGTTTTACAAAAGAGAGTTGTGTCCACTTTGCCTTTGATAAAGTTCTTTTCCAGAAGAAAATTACTTAATATTTCATACCAAGCTCTGGGAGCTTGTTTCAAACCATAAAGAGATTTTTTGAGTTTGAAAACATGATCTTGAAATTTATCACTTTCAAAACCAGGAGGTTGGTGGACATAAACTTCTTCTTCTATAATACCATTTAAGAAGGCACTCTTAACATCCATCTGATAAAGAGTGATGTTATGTTGTGCAGCAAATGAAATAAGAAGGCGTATAGATTCTAACCTTGCCACTGGAGCATAAGTTTCAGTGTAATCAATACCTTCTTGTTGATTGTACCCTTGAGATACCAGCCTTGCCTTGTTCCTTACAACTTCTCCTTGCTCATTTAATTTATTTATGAATACCCACTTTGTTCTAATAATGTTGAAACCTTTTGGTCTAGGAACCAGATCCCACACATCATTTCTTGTAAATTGATTTAGCTCATCTTGCATTGCAAGAATCCAATCATTGTCACTCAGAGCCTCATCCACAGATGTTGGTTCAATAATAGACACCAACCCAAGAAGTGATATTCCAGATGATCTGATAAACGACATTGTTCTTATAAGGTCATCTTTCTTCCCAATAATCATTTCTTCTAGATGAGAAGCCTTGATTCTGGATGATCCTTTAACTGTTGGTTATTTAAAAATATTCATGTTATTCATCTGAGCAGCTAATGGAGTTGCATCTGGCATAGCTTCTTCTTGAGCTTTTTCTGCCTCTGAGCCTTCAGAGTCTGTGAAGACTACTTCTCTATCTGCAGAACTTTCAAACTGCTTTGCCTTTTCAATGCCAAGCTTATCATCAAATCTAACATGTATAGATTCCTCCACAATCTGTGTTTCAGTATTGTATACTCTGTAGCCTTTAGAGCGTTCAAAATATCCAAGCATGAAACACTTCTGTGCTTTAGAATCAAACTTGCTAAGATTCTCTTTAGTGTTCAACATATAACAAATACATCCAAAAGGATGAAAATAAGCAATGTTGGGCTTTCTGTTCCTCCACAATTCATAGGGAGTCTTTTCTAGAAGAGGTCTTACAGATACTCTGTTCTGAATGTAACATGCTGTGTTAATTGCCTCTGCCCAAAAATGTTTTGCCATGTTAGTCTCATTGATCATGGTTCTGGCCATCTCTTGCAGAGTTCTATTTTTCCTCTCTACAACTCCATTTTATTGTGGAGTTCTAGGGCAGGAGAAAGCATGAGCAATGCCATTTTCATTAAAATATTTTTCAAAATATTTGTTTTCAAATTCGCCACCATGATCACTTCTGACTTTGATTATTTTAAAATCTTTTTCATTTTGAACTTGTTTGCAGAAGTCAAAGAACACAGAATGTGACTCATCCTTGTGTTTTAAGAACTTTACCCATGTCCATCTACTATAGTCATCAACAATGACTAATCCATACTTCTTGCCTCTGATGGATGCAGTTTTCACTGGTCCAAATAGATCAATATGAAGTAATTCTAATGGTCTGGAAGTAGAAACAATATTTTTTGATTTAAAAGAGGATTTTGAAACCTTCCCTTTTTGACATGCTTCACAAAGAGCATCTGAGGTGAACTTCAACTTAGGAAGTCCTCTAACAAGATTAAGTTTATTAATCTGAGATATACGTCTCATATTAATATACCCCAATCTTCTGTGCCAGACCCATTGCTCCTCATTAACAGACAAGAGGCATTTAACATTCTGAACCTTAAATTCTGAAAGATTTATTTTATAAATGTTGTTCTTCCTCTTTCCACTAAATAGGATTGAGCCATCCTTTTGACTAATAACTTTACAATATTTTTGATTAAAGATTATGTCATAACCATTGTCACTTAATTGACTTATGGACAATAGATTATGCTTTAATCCTTCTACAAGTAAAACATTAGTAATAGAGGGAAGGTTACCATTTCCAATAGTGTCAGATCCAATAATCTTGCCCTTCTGATTCCCTCCAAATTTCACGTCACCTCCAGATCTAAGCTCCAGACTTTGGAACATAGACCTTTCTCCCGTCATATGTCGCGAGCATCCAGAGTCCAGGTACCATGACTGGCGTCCTGACCTTGCTGCTAAGAACATCTGCAACATGAATTATTTTACTCTTAGGTACCCAGATCTTCTTGGGTCCTTTTGGGTTAGTTGTTCTGAAGGTTCGTCTAAACTTCTGTTTTTCAACATAAGGTTTATTCTAACTAGCCTTAGATTTAAACACATGAATGTTCTTTTCAGAACGAGTGTGTTTAATATCATTCAAGTGACCAAATTTAAAATGAGAATATAAAGGAGTCTTTTTGATGATAATTTTATCAACAGGTTTTGGATTTAAATCCTTTCCAGAGGAGGATTTATATCCAATTCCTTTTCTGTTATTTCTGCTAACTCCATAGATCATAGAAGCCATTTTGCTTCTATCTATGCTTTTAGCAAGAAACTTCTGAAAGTTGTAGTCATATTTTTCCAAAATATTTTTGCATTCAGACTCAATTTCAGAATCAGAGTCTTGTTGAGCTAATTCAAAATCATTTTTCATTTTTAAGTTCTTTTCATTTAGCTCAGCCACTTCTAATTTGAGAATATTATTCTCAGATACAAGATTGCTTTGACGCTCCTTGTATTTGAGCTTAATATTGTTATAGCTCTTCAGAAATTCTGATAACACTTTGACAAGTTTATCTTTAGTGATTTTAGCCATTACCTCTTCAGCGTCAGAGTCAGATTCAAATCCTGAAATTCCTTCCTCCTGATCTTCTATGTCTGCCATCAATGCTACGTTGGCACATTCCTCTTCTGACTCAGATTCAGATTCAGATGTATCTGAATCATCCCAGGTTGCCATTAGAACTTTCTTCTTCTTATCAAATTTTATTTTAGGCTTTTCTTTCAAAAGCTTTGGACATTCATTTTTGTAATGCCCAGGTTCTTTACATTCGTAGCAGACAACCTCCTTTTTGCCAGATCTTCTGTGTCCAGAAGATTCTTTTCTTTGGTCAGGCTTCCTGAAGTTTCTAAACTTCTTTCCTTTATGCTTCCAGAGTTTGTTTATTCTTCTGGACATCATGGATAATTCATCTTCATCTTCAGATGAGGATTCTTCAGAGCTTTCCTCTATTACCTGCAACGCTTTAGCAGATTTATTAGATTTTAAGGCAATTGACTTACCTTTCTTTTGAGGCTCATCTTCCTCAAGTTCAATTTCATGACTCCTCAGTGAGCTGATTAGTTCCTCCAAGGAGATCTGGTTCAGATCTTTAGCCATTTTCAGCGCAGTCAACATAGGTCTCCATCTGGTGGGTAAG
Organism: Lathyrus sativus; assembly: GCA_963859935.3. NCBI lineage: Eukaryota > Viridiplantae > Streptophyta > Magnoliopsida > Fabales > Fabaceae > Lathyrus > Lathyrus sativus. Next base: position 525,943,007 of record OZ012737.1, on the reverse strand, counting down.
CTTCTGATGATCTTCTTCACGTGATCAACAGTAGAGTAACCTTTATCCAGAACCTTTAGTCCAACTGTAAGTATTTGAAATCTGGAGAACATGGCTTCAACATATTCAGCTTCTTCCATCTTGAAAGCTTCATACTTCTGAATTAGAGCCAGAGCCTTTGTTTCCTTGGCTTGAGAGTTTCCCTCATGAGTCATCTTTAGAGATTCAAAAATATCACATGCAGTTTCTCTATTTGTGATCTTCTCATACTCAGTATGAGATATTGCATTTAACAAGATAGTTCTAGCCTTGTGATGATTTCTGAATTCCTTCTTTTGAACTTCAGTCATAGATTTTCTTTCTATTTTCTTGCCATTCCCATCAATGGGATGAACATACCCATCTATGACCAAATCCCATAAATCAGCATCATAGCTCAGGAAGAAACTTTCTATTCCGTCCTTCCAATAATCAAATTTCTCCCCATCAAACATAGGGGGTTTAGTGCTGATTCTATCCCTTTCTTCATATTTGTTGTTAATGTTAGATATTGAAGTATCAACCATAGTAACAACCAAATATATATACATATATATATATATATATATATATATATATATATATATATATATATATATATATATATATATATATATATATATATATATATATATATATATATATATATATATATATATATATATATATATATATATATATATATATATATATATATATATATATATATATATATATATATATATATATATATATATATATATATATATATATATATATATATATATATATATATATATATATATATATATATATATATATATATATATATATATATCAAAGTTTTTCTCACTGGATCTTTTCTGTCACTATGAAGTGGTAGCACACACAGAACCGGAGCTCTGATGCCAACTGAAGGTGAGAAAATACTTAGAAGGGGGGTTGAATAAGTATGAAGATAAAACTTAGTAATAAAAACTCAAGTATTTTTATCCTGGTTCGTTGAACTCAACTACTCCAGTCCACCCTATCTAGAGTGATTTGCCTTTCTCAAACAAGGACTTAATCCACTATTTAATCAACTAATTACAATACTAAGCACTAAGAACAACTGTTCAAAGTCTTCTCAAGAACTACTGATCCCAACTGGATCTTCTCAAGGAACTATTACAATGAACTGTAAGATAAATACAAGTGTTTGAATGCTTCTAACAAGCTTTATCACAAGAGTGATTTTTCACTTAATGTTAAGAACAAAAGAATAAATTCAACAAAGAGAATAAGAATATTTTATGAGAGCTTGTAAGAGTTTCTATCAAAGATTCGTCTCCTGAAGAAGATGATGAAGACTTACTTTTATATGCACAGTAGTCCACAAAGTCTTGACGTTGGAGGCTGTGTACTGAAAAGGCCTGAACCTTTTTGTCTTCACATCACATGACCTTTCCTGGAAGTAGAATGCACAGAGAAATGCTTTTGGTCTGTGTTCTAGTGTTAATCATAAAAGAGGAAAGAGTCGTTGAGCCAAATCAACAGATATGACTTTGAATTCTTCTTCAACAAAAATTTTCACTTCACCAAAGTAAACATCAGAGTCTGCATGATCAGAGTCTTAGATGCCCATCAGAGTTTGCTGAAACAGAGTAATGCAGCAAGTGTCCTTTAGCGTGTAATTTTATCAGAGCAGAGTTTTATGACTCAGATCTTCAGTACATGCAGCGTGTAGTACTCTCATAGTCTTCTGAAAAACTGTGCTTCTTAACTCTCAATCAAAGATCTTTAATGCTTCAGAGTCTTCAGATCTTTCAGTGTCTTCTGCAGCTTCTGCTTCAGATTCTTCTATAGCTTCTGCTTCAGAATCTTCTGCAGGCAGCATTCAGATTTTTCTATAAGATGATTCTGACTCTTCAGAGCCTTCCATAGTTCCATGTTCAGATTAATTTGCTCTTAGATATATATTTACTTTAACATCTGCAGCAAATATTCATAAATAAATTTTAGAGTATATAATTCTTTAATACAAAATTTCATAAGAGTTATCATCAAAACATAGAGATATTACTAAGAAACAATATGTGTTCTTACATCGACCACCACCTCTTCCTTTACCTGCAGCATCACCTCTTTGTTTGCCTTGGTTCCAAGGTTTCTTCTGATTCGATTGGTTTCCTCCTTTGTTGCCATTCCAGTTACCTTTGCCTTTTCTTTCCTTTTCTGACTGCGCCTGCAAAGCCATATCTTTCGACTTTCCTGCAGCTCTCTCAGCCATCCTCTGTTCATGAGACTCAAGAGTCCCTTGAAGCTCTTCCTTCGTCAATATTGACAGATTTTTCGACTCTTCTATGGCAACTACCACGTGGTCGAATTTTGGAGCCAACAATCTCAAAATCTTTGAGACAACTGCTTTCGTCGTTAGCGCTTCTCCACATACTTTAATTTGATTCACCAACTTTGTAACTCTGGTGAAGAAATCTGTAATGCTCTCGTTGTCTTCCATCTGAAGCAACTCATAGGTTTTCTTGTGAGTTTGTAACCTCACCTCTTTCACCTTCTCTGCGCCTCTAAACGACTTTTCAAGAATCTCTCATGCTTCTTTTGCTGAATCAACATCACTAACCTTTTCAAAGTTATCAGGATCAACACACTAATGAATTATAAAGAGTGCTTTATAATCCTTCTTCTTCAATTCTTTGTGCGCAGCCTTTTCCGCCTCCACTATCTTCCTTCCTTCCTTCCTTGAATCTCTCAACTGGAGCTCTAGATACCAGATGTTGGAAATTCACCTCACACCCTATGAAGAATTCCCTTCAATCTTGATCTCAAGATTGATGAACAAACCCATAATATGATAGTAATGGTAATAACAAGTGATTATCAAGAACAACATAGACAGATTTCACAGTTGCAGTGTTTAGCAAGTGAAAGTTCTATAATTAATAAGAAATCCCACAGTTGTGGGTAACACATTCTCTCCAAATATTTTCTTCTCTCATTCTTCTCTTTCTTGTTTGTTCTTCTTCTCTTTTGTTGTTCTTGATAATTACTTGTTATTACCATTACTATCATATTGTGGGTTTGTTCATCAATCTTGAGATCAAGATTGAAGGGAATTCTTCATAGGGTGTGAGGTGAATTTCCAACATCTGGTATCTAGAGCTCCGGTTGAGAGATTCAAGGAAGGAAGATAGTGATGGCGATGAATTATCCGAACGACAACTTTCCGGCGACCCTGCCAATTCTCAAGAAAGACAATTATGAGAATTGGTGCAAGCAGATTAAGGTGATTTTCTGTTATCAAGATCTTTAGGATCTTGTGAACGACGGAGTAACATCGCTTGGGGAGAACGTAACGGAGGCGGAAAGTTGCCGTTCGGATAATTCATCTCCATCACTATCTTCCTTCCTTGAATCTCTCAACCAGGCTCTGATACCACTGTTGTACTTTCAACTAGGGAGCATTGAACACAGTGGGACTTTTTCTAGAGCAACCTTTGTGAGAGACACACCACATACTCACCCAAAACCTTGTTCAATGCTCCCTAGTTGAAAGTACAACAGTAAGTCGTTCCCTTTATTCGAACCAAAGGCTCATGATACTTCTGTTGTACTTTCAACTAGGGAGCATTGAACATAGTGGGACTTTTTCTAGAGCAACCTTTGTGAGAGACACACCACATACTCACCCAAAACCTTAAGGTGATAGGTGTATGTGTTCTCTCACTTATAAATGCTCAAGTCACCACATTTCTATCCAATGTGGGACTATTATCCACCCTACTCACACTTGTTAATACTTAACAAATATTATTAAATAAATTAAAGTCTCATTTTTTGGTGCGTATAAATATAATATTTTTATCAAATGTGTGTGATTATAATTGTAGCATTTAAATTTTGAGTGATTTGAGAGTTTAAAGTCAATGAGCATGAAGATTTGGAAGAATATTTTTGACTGCCGACATACCAAGAAGATTTGGAAGAATATTCTTAGCTAAAGACGTGAAGATTGTACTCAAAGCTCTCAAATCCAACTCCTAACACTTCTTGTTATCAATGTTAAAAATATTTTCTTTCAATGTCCATGTATTGTATAATTCTAATTGTATCAACAAGTTTTTTACCAGAATTTTTCACAAGTCAAATTATTTCTTGCGTCAAGTTTCTCTAAGTCAAGTCTCACTACACTGTTTAACATTGATGTCCAAACATTTTTCCAACTAAAACTTTAAGAGTATGTGAATTATTTTCTGATGTGGAAGATCGAATGAAGCTGCAACCATAGAGCATACTAAAAACTGTATACACCACCAAATCAAGGTTCACGACACAACTTGTTGTGAAAGACAAATATAAAGAAAATAAAGAAACACAATAACACAAATAATATAACATGAAAAGTTCAATATAGGAGAGAAACAATAATGAACATTGTCTAATGACAACAAGAAAATAATACTATGTAAAAGTTATTACAAAATATAAACTACACTCAACTACTAAAATAAATATTTAATTATTTCCACAATACTCTAACACAAGAGTATAAAAGAAAAGAAAAATATAAAATCTAAGATTAAAATATTTTTAATTGATGCATTTAATAAAGAATATAGTTTTGATCTCTTGTTTTTTTTTTTTACAATACTATGCGATGTGAAAAACTTTCAACATTTATATTTTCAACAAATTTTGAAATTTTTTATATTAAATTATTATTATTTATCTTTGCAATTATATAACACATTGGTGGAATTAATAGTATCTCAAACAAAGATATTTAGATGGAGTTTAAAGAAGAATAAATTTGTCCTTTATTTTTCTTCTCTATTGAAAAACTTTGACTTGATATAATGAGTTGCATAAAATTTCCAATGTAATTTAAAGAGGTACTCTATCAATTAAAAAAGACAAATTAAAATTAGAGGCCAGTATAAATAGATCAAGCATAGAAGTAATTGACACTAATTTGATAGTTGAAGGATTCAAATAAGAGACTTAGAGAGAATTATATTCCTAGGTCTTAAGCATTTATCATAAGACAAACCCCTTATTATTATGATTTATTATTAATGTAAGTTATGAAATTGTTATTAGACACTAATTTAATTAATAAATAATTATAGTTGATAACTTTTGAACTAGCCTATGGATGGTAGCGAATAAACTAGTTGATTAATTTTGTAGTGTTCGGTAAAATTAGAGGTTAAACTAACTTACATATGTAAAATATATTTAAAGAAAAATATATTTTTGATTTTTGGCTATTGACATATTGCCAAAATTATTATTTAATTGATTATATTGGGAGGAGGAAAACGAGCATTACTGCCCTATTTAGACCCGTCTTATAAAAGCTCGCAAAAAATGAGGGGGGGGGGGTTGAATATTTTGTATGACACGGTTCTGAAACCTTGGCATGCCCGACAAAATATGAGGGTGGGGCAGGGCAACTCTACAGGCAATGCATCCTTAAAGCTTAAAAGTCGAAAAAACTCATGGTAATGCTCGCGCCCGCAAAATTCCATAAAAACGGGGTAGAGCAGACGGGCATATTAGAGGATGCAAGCTTAAAACATTGGGATGACACCTAAATGGAATATATGTGTGAAAGAGAGTAAGTGTGAAAGTGCGCTCTATCACGTCTGAGTGAACATTATGATGTAAAAGCAAAAGGGCATTTTCGTAAAGTTGCACAACTAAATCACCCACCCACACACTAAACATGTTTTCTGTTGTGAGTCGGATACCTTTAAACAAAGTATAAATTGTTTCTTAATGATCAAGAAACACACAAGGGTTATGGTTAACAAAGAAGATAAGGTAAAACAACAAGGAACAACAAGGATTGGTTATAAACTGCTATTCTTTCCTTTCTCTTAGAAACAAGATTACAAGTATACAAAAACAACAAAATAATCTCTCTCACTTGAAATTAGGATTTTATCTTCCTATTTTTCCTTATGCCAAGATTGAGAAACTAGCATCCTATTTATAAGAAAAATAGCGCACTAACCTAATGGGCTTTTTAACAATTATCCATTACAAGTTAACTTAGAGTACAAGCTAACTTAAACAATTGGGCTTACAGGAAAGGCCCAATTCAACATGCTAACAACCCTAGCAATATTAACTAATGCATGTTAGAACAAACTTCGACTACAACACACATTACTCTGACAACAACATGCGAACATACTTCGACCTCATGCTTAATCCATGTCAAACCAGAAGTTATCCTTCGACCATACTAGAGTTCGATCCAACATCTCACAAATCTCCACCTTTGATCTAACTCTATAACATCAAGGAACTAGCTTTCTTCATACAACTTTATCAACTGTATACAGTGGAAAAACTTGCAACTGAACAACGTCTTGGTGATCATATCAGCAACATATGAACAGACTTCGATTGCTGCTTTGCTATCCTCATCCAAGTCTCCACAATAAATTAGAACTCTATTCAGATACTCATTTATGTACCTTAGAATCCACTTCAATGCTTGCTAGTGAGCCTTTCCAGGATTCGCCATGTACCTGCTTACAAGACTTACTGCATATGCTATGTCAGGTCTAGTACAAACCATAACATACATCAAAGAACCTACTATGTTAGCATATGGAATGATATTCATATAAGTTCTTTCAACATCAGTGTCCCAACACTGATTTATACTCAACTTGAATTGAGGGTTTGTCGGAGTCACAACAGACTTTGAATTCGACATACCAAACTTGTCGAGAACCTTCTGTAGGTATGCCTTTTGAGATAAGCATAATTTCGACTGCTATCTATCTCTTCGGATGTCAATCCCAAGAATCCTGGATGCAACTCCCAGATCCTTCATGTCGAACTCCTTATTGAGTTCAGCCTTTACCCTTATTACATCTTCGACATTGTTGCTTGCTATTAGAATATCATCCACATAGAGCAACAAAATAACAAAAGAATTAGCCTGTCGAAATCTGAAGTAAACACAGTGGTCGAACTGACTTCTAGTGAAACTTATGCGTGCCATGAACTTGTCGAATCTCCTATTCCACTGTTGAGGAGATTGTTTCAGTCCATATAAGGACCTATTCAGCATGCACACATAATCTTCCTTCCCTTTTTTGACATACCTTTCAGGTTGCCTCATCAAGATTGTTTCATCTAAGTCACCATACAAGAACGCAGTCTTCACATCCATCTGTTCTAATTCATGATCGAACTGTGCCACTGTGGCAAGCAACATTCGAATAGATATGTGCTTGACAACAGGATAGAACACATCATTGAAGTCAACACCTTCTTTCTGAGTGAACCCCCTAGCAACCAATTTTACCTTGTATCTCTTCGACGCCACTTCTTTGATTCCTTCCTTAACTTTGAAAATCCATTTACAGCTGACTAACCTGTCTCCAGCAGGTTTCTTGATCAATTCCCAGGTGTTGTTATCATGAATTTCATATCATCATCCATGGCCTTTGGTCATTCAGTCTTCTTTTGAATCCTCATAACTTCCTTATAGTCTGTAGTTTCTTCGTCTAGAACCTCAGTTACAGAGATTAAGGCATAAGCTATAAGATCTACATACCCAAGTCCCTGAGGTGGCTTGATGACTCTCCTCGACCTGTCTCTTGCTAGCAGGTAGTCATTATCAGTCTCCTCATCTTCGACAACATCTCCTGTGTCTTCTTCGTCCTCGTCTAGGGTACGCAATTCAGCATCAACATGCTCCACCTCAACAGGAATCTCTCCCTGTTCCAGCTCTTCGCCAACATCATCAGTTTTCTTGAAAGCCATCTCTTCTTCATTGAAAACTACATCTCGACTGGTGACAGACCTCCTATGACCTGGATCTAGTCACCATATCCTATAAGCTTTGACTCCTTCATGATATCCCATTAACATGCATTTCAGAGCTCTAGGTTTGACCTTATCTTGCCTAATATGATCATAGGCCACATAGCCAAATACTCTCAGTCTGTCGAGACTAGGTGGATATCCCGACTAAACTTCTTCAGGTGTCTTCATTCCCAAGGCAGTCGAGGGACATCTATTTATCAAGTAAGTTGTTGTCGAAACAGCTTCCGCCCAAAACACCTTCTTCAATCCAGCACTAACCAACATGCATCTAACCCTTTCAAGGATTGTTCGATTGAATCTCTCAGCTAAGCCATTTTGTTGAGATGTACCTGCTACAGTCTTATGCCTTGCAATTTTATACTCAACACAGTAACTGTCGAACGCTTCATTGTAGAATTCAAGGTCATTGTCGATTCTCAGCCTTTTAACCTTTCTTCCAATTTAAGTTTCAACTAGAATTTTCCAACTTTTGAAATTCTCAAAAGTTTCATCCTTCTTCTTCTGAATGAATACCCATAAATTTCTGGAATAATCATCAATGATGGATAGAAAATACCTTGCACTTGAGTGTGAAGGATTCCTTGCAGGCCCCCAAAGATCAGCATGAATGTAATCCAAAGATCCATGTATTCTTTGCTTACCTTTGTTAAAATTCGCTCTACAAGATTTACCAAATACATAAGATTCACAAAACTCTAACTTTTCGACTTTGTCACCTCTTAGCAGGTTCTGCTTCCCCAATTCGACCAGGCCACTTTCGCTGACATGGTCCAATCTCATGTGCCATAATTTTGTCTTCGACACAGGTTTCGTGGATGCAAAATTTGTCAAACCACTTACAACCTCAACCTCAAGGGTATACAAGCCTTATTTCTTCACGCCTCTTAAGACTTCTTTCGACCCCTGCATGACTCTTAGGATACTTTTCTCTCCTTGAAAAACGTATCCCTTTCTGTCGAATTCACCAAGAGAAATAAAATTTCTCTTCAAGTCAAGTACATACCTGACTTCAGTTAATTACCTTATTGACTCATCATGGAGCTTAAATCTCACAGATCCAATACTTGCAATTTTGCAAGATTTGTTGTTTCCTAGCAGCACAGATCCACCATCTTGATCACATAGCTCCTCGAACAATTCTCTATTTGGATTCATGTGCCAAGTGCAACCTGAATCCATAACCCGCTCTTTTCTCGAGTCGCCACTTGAAACCACAAGAATATCATATGAGTCAAAGTCATCTTGAACAATGGCTGCGTTTCCATTACCTCCATGATCTTTCAGGAATTCTGGGCACACCTTTCTTGTGTGACCCTCCTTCTTAGATTGATAACATCGAATACCAGATGTTTCACCACTATAAGATTTCTGTTGACTTTTACCTTTCTTCTTTTCGAACTTACCATCCTTTCGCAAGAATTTTCCCTTAACGACCAAACCTTCGCCCACCGTCAAAGGTTTATTCTCCTTTCGTTCGTTCAAGTCCTTAGAATACAAGGCTGATTGAACTTCTTCAAAGGTCAGGGAATCCCTTCCATACAAGAGAGTTTCTTTGAATTGAACATGTATTCTGGGCAAAGCACACAACAAAAACAGTGCTTGATCTTCATCATCGATCTTCACATCAATACTTTTAAGATCAAGAATCAGCTTGTTGAACATATCCAACTGCTCAGCCAACACTTTGCCTTCACTCATCTTGAATGAATACAAAGCTTGCTTAAGGTAGAGTCGATTCACCAGAGATTTGGTCATATAAAAACTTTCAAGTTTCACCCATAATCCCGATGTTGTAGTCTCCTTTGATACTTGTCGAAGAACCTTATCACCAAGGCTCAACAATATTATACTGTGGGCTTTCTCAATCATGCCCGTCTTTTCTTTTGTCGTTAATGCAGCATCCATGGCTGCCTCTCCCTTCAACGCTTCCAAACAACCCTGTTGAACCAGTAGGGCTATCATCTTCAAGCGCCACAGATCGAAGTCGTTCACTCCGATGAACTTATCAATCTCATACTTTGTTGAAGTCATCTTCTCCACACTCACCACATCAATTTGTTGTGAATCAGATACCTTTAAACAAAGTATAAACTGGTTTCTTAATGATCAAGACACACACAAGGGTTATGGTTAATCAAGAAGATAAGGTAAAACAACAAGGAACAACAAGGGATTGGTTATAAACTACTATTCTTTCCTTTATCTTAGAAACAAGATTACAAGTATACAAGAATAACAAAATAACCTCTCTCACTTGAAATTAGGATTTTATCTTCCTATTTTTTCTTATGCCAATATTGAGAAACTAACATCCTATTTATAAGAAAAATAGCACACTAACCTAATGAGCTTTTTAAAAATTACCCATTACAAGTTAACTTAGAGTAGAAGCTAACTTAAACAATTAGGCTTACAAGCAAGACCCAATTCAACATGCTAACAACCCTAACAATATTTACTAATGCATGTTAGAATAAACTTCGACTAAAACACACATTACTCCAACAGCAACATGCGAACATACTTCAACCTCATGCTTAATCTCTGTCGAACTAGAAGCTACCCTTCGACCATACTAGAGTTTGATCCAATATCTCACATTTTCAAAATTATTTTTATTAACGAATTATTCCTAAAAATGTTTTGAAGTTATATCAGTTGAATCAGGAACTATCTATATGATTTAGGACAAAATTTGTATTATCCAATCAATTAGCACCTATACCCAATTGATTGGGTTAATGTAAAAGTTGTCCATAATTGTTTAGGATAGTGTCTTAATAAATGTCCATAATTGAGGTCTTCCAATTGATTGGAGTAACATGTGTTGCACCCCAAAATTTGCCCTCACAATACAAGACTTTGTGTTCCAAGAAGGTTCACAAGGTTCACAAAATTCATAATTGGTCAGAAGAGTTGACAATTCCCTCAGACAATGCACCTCCTAAGCAGTGCATCCAAAACTAGGGTTTTGACTTTAATCAGGCTAAATGGACTTCCAAGACTTCAAGTGAGCTTCATAACATCTTATATGTGTATAAGAACCCCCATGTCAAGTTTCAAGACTTTTCTCAAAAGTTTGCTCAGTCAGATGATCAGATAAGTCAAAAGCAGTCAATGCAGTTAAAAGGTCAAACTGAGGTCAACTGTGGTCAAACCAAAGTCAAACTTCATGATTTTTTTTGCCAACATCAAAGAGAGGTTGGGTGAGAAATATTATCATAATAACTATAATACCCCAAATTTTGCCCTAAGATTTGTCGTCGCATTTCATTGCATTTAATCAATTACTAACAAATTTGTGTAGTCGTTTGACTTTTTGCAGGTAAATATCATATGGCATGCACTTTTTTTTCTAAAAAGTAAAAATGGCACAATTGGCAGGAGGACATGTGTAAGGAGTTATGAGTGTGAGAGGTTGAGAGTTCGAATCTCACCTTTGTCACTTTTTTTTGTTTTTTATTATTTTTACTCTAAATTTTTCTATCTTTCATTAAAAAAATAACAAAAATAGTTTTTTATTATTATTTAATTATTATTTTCGTATTTTAATTAAATCATTTTTTAAAATATTATTTTTTTCACTTTTTTCTAAATTATTCATAAAAATATCCAAAAAATCATAAAATAAAAAATATTGAAAAAAATTTTGTTCTTTTTATAATATTTTTTATTTTAGGAATCAATAGGATTATTAGTTTTTATTTTAAGTTTATTTTAATTATTTTAAATTATTTAAATTTTATTTTTTCTTAACTAATTATTTAGTTTGGGCTTTAAAATGGGCTTTAGGGACATTATTGACAATTTGGTGTTAACCCTAATTTGTTCCCTATATATACATGTGTTGCCTTGTTGGAAAAAAGGAGAGAATGAAAAAAACCTAAGAGGAGTGAGTGCCGTTGGCCGTTATTTAGTTTTCTTCTTCATCCATTACTATTGTTTCTTTTTCTTCATCGTTTACCGTTATTTCTTTTCCTTCATCTATTACTATTGTTTCTTTTTCTTCATCGTTTACCGTTATTTCTTTTCCTTCATCTATTACTGTTGTTTCTTTTTCTTCATCTTTTACCGTTATTTCTTTTTCTTCATCTATTACCGTTATTTCTTTTTCTTTATCTATTACTGTTGCGTTTATATATATATAATTTTTAAATTGTTAGAGTTTATATATATAAGATTTTTGATCGAATTATGTCGATACGATGTTTGCACATTTGTGTGCATGACGCGTGACATTTGTGTTAGTTTGATCTGGTTGCGATGATCGCATTTTTGTGTGAGCAATAATACTATTTTTTGCTTAATTTCTTTTTCTTTGCGATAAATTTTGTTTCGTCCGATTTAGATCTGGTTGCGATGAGCGCATTTCTGCGTTAGCAACATTGTTGGGTTATTTGGCACATTTAAAATTCATTATTGCTTTATTATTATTATTATTATTATTATTATTATTATTATTATTATTATTATTATTATTATTATTATTATTATTATTATTATCATTATTTATTATTATTATCATTATTATCATTATTATTATTATTGTTATCATTAATTTATTAAAATTTGTTGTAATATAAAAATATGTTTTTTTAAAATAAATGACATTAACATCTTTTTTCCAAATTAATATGAAAACCTAATTTTAATTTTCTATATGATTCTATGTATATATTTATTATAATTCTTGTAAATTTTTGTAAATAAAATTAAACCTTATAAACACTTAATGTAAAATTTTGGTGAATGTGATTATTGATTAGTTAAAATTTGTTTTCATCATAATGTGTAAATATTTTTCTTAATAATTGTTAATATATAATTAGAGATAATTAAATTTTTGTAAATGATTAAGAAATTTATAATTATGTTATATTTAGAACTTTATATTATAGTAATTATTTAATCATTTATGTTTCTAAATAAAAATCAAATCTTATGATATTTAGAACTTTATATTATAGTAATTATTTAATCATTTATGTTTCTAAATAAAAATCAAATCTTATGATATTTAGAACTTTATATTATAGTAATTATTTAATCATTTATGTTTCTAAATAAAAATCAAATCTTATGTTTAATCACGTTATTAATTAATTATTATTGCTAATCATATTTTGTTGCTTATTATTATTTTGAAATTTCTATCTTATTATTTTTTCTAACTTTGTCTATTTTTCTCATTATTATTGTTTCAACTAATTATTTTCACTAACTTTATATTTATACTAACCTTATTTAATTTTTCTTATTATTTACTAACCCTAATATTTTATTTGCTTATTTGTTATTTTTTTTATTTATTATAATTTTGTAATTGCCTCTTGGATGTAAATTGTAATTACTTAATTATTATTATCATTATGGTTAGTAATTAGGGAGTGCTAATATGTATGATATTTAAAAAAATAAATTAGATCATTTTAATATAAGATAATTAAATTAAACATTTCACACACGTAAGTCGATTTTAATCGCCGTCTCACTTCCTAAGGATATCCCTCAAGTTGCCTATGAATATTGGTTAAGTGGGGTGTATAAAGCAAGTCCCTCAAAAAGAAAATCATCAAAGTCCCTTATGGTTGCCTTTACGAATCGAGTCCCTTTCGAAAAATGATGATAGTCCCTCTAGTTTGCTTATTACACCCCACAATGGCCTTCAAAAATCCAATTGTCCCTCACATGTCCCTTAACATCCAAAGTAAGGACTACCTACTCCATTATAGTAGGGATAGTCTTACTAAGGAAAGGATAAAGAATAAGAAAGACCTTAAAACATTAGGGTAGGCTACTCCTAGATACTTGCTCACTTCAAAACTTTTTCACACTTAAACAAATTTTCAACAAGTTTTCAAACAAGTTCTTAACACATCCTTACATGGATTATTTATTAACTATTCTGAAAATTTTCTATTCACACACTACACTTTCAAAACAATTCAAAAGTGAGCTTAAGTACCTAAGAGCCCATGGATAACCATGGATGAAAAGGGTGCTAACACCTTCCCTTTTCATAACCTACCCCCCGGACCCAAAATATTCTCTAAGGTCTTTCCTGTTCTTTTATAACCTTTCCTTATGGATAAAATAAAAGTCGGTGGCGACTCTTGCTATCCGCAACATTGTTTAAAGTCAGTTCTCCCACCGTGTTACAGAACTGGCGACTCTGCTGGGGATCTATTTAAGAGGGGTACCCTTAGGAATTAAGATCACTTTAAATTGTTTGCCTTGTTTGCTTTATTATTATATTGTTGGGGTGCTCTTATGTGTGAAAGGTCCTAACCCGGATCTAGTGTACCTTAGGTAAATGGCAATAGACCAAGGAAACTGTACGACGTATATCGATACGGTTGATCTGGTGGCCATAGTTAGTGCGACTTCTTGGTTGGTGCTTATATTCCTTAAGTCAAGTTGAGGATAATATTGAGGCTGCCATATGTTGTCAATGCACTAACTGACTTTTAGAACCCTAGTTAACTCATCTTGGCCTTTAGAAAGTAGTGAGGTAACCGGCTTTGGTGCAGACTGAAGTTGGTTGACACTCGATACTACGCTCATTGAGATCTTAAACTTGGAGGGTTTTGGTTGGCAAGTAAGTTGCCTTCTGAACAACCACCCTTGTGAAGGATCAATGATATTGAGATCCCTTAGAACCTGGTTACTTTTGTAGGACAGGATGAACCATCTAACTTCAGGGGAGGGTACTTGCCTTTGAACCTCATGCAAGCCTTTAAACCTAGGGCTATGGTGTGACTTGTTTGTGTGTGCCACATGTTTGTGATTGAGCATGACATCATGACATCATCATGCATCATAAGCATATCATTTTCCCTAACCATTTCAAGGACCAAAGGATTTATCTTTGTTCTTTGTTGCAGGTCATGGCTTCTGCTCGTAGAAACACCATAAGGATCAACTTTGTAGGGATACCTGCTAAGCTCAAGGAGTTGGTTTCCCTAGTGCCTGATCATTCCCAGTTCAACAAGAGACATGGTCACTTATTGGATCTAGTTACTTCAGGGTTCAGTGAAGACATGATGAGTGTGTTGTTTCAGTTCTTTGACCCTAAGCACCATTGCTTTACATTTCCTGATTATCAGCTGGTTCCAACCATGGAGGAGTTCTCTAAACTTCTGGGTATACCTGTTCTTGATCAGAAGCCATTCACAGGCTTAGAGAAGGAGCTTAAACCAGAAGTTATTGCTGCAGCTCTACATCTGAAGAAGTCTGACATTGTTCTAGAGACGAGAAGTGGAGTTAAAGGTATTATTGCCAAGGTATTAGTGGATAAAGCTCGAATGTTCTTGAAGGCTATGAGCTACGATGCTTTTGAGGAGATCTTAGCCTTATTGATTTATGGCTTAGTGTTGTTCCCCAATCCTAATCAGTTCATAGACGTTCATGCCATCAACATATTCCTGAGTCACAATCCAGTGCCTACCTTACTTGGAGACATCCTACATTCTCTTCACACCCGTACTACAAGGGCAAGAGGAACTTTGATGTGCTGCATACCTTTACTTTCTAGGTGGTTTATTTCTCACCTTCCTCGCTCAGTAATGAAGAATGAGCAAGGGTTCAGATGGTCCAAGAGGATCATGTCACTTTCCCACTCAGACATCCATTGGTGCTCCAGATCTATGGAGAATGTCACCATCATTGACCGTTGTGGGGAGTTTCCTAATGTGCCACTTCTAGGCATAAGAGGAGGCATCACCTACAACCCATCTCTAGCTTTACGACAGTTTGGTTACGCCCGGAGCGATGGTCCACATGACATGTTGATTCAGGGCATTGTGTTTGATTACGACAACGATCTTCAGGGTTACCGTCAGAGATTCATCCGAGCTTGGGGAAAGGTAAACAGGATTGACACTGGAGCCTAAGTACACCATTCCTATAGAGGCTTATCTCAGATGGGTACGATTTCGTGCTCAGACACTCATGATGCCATATCCTGCCATCCTACCAGTTACCATGGAACCTGTTGCTGAAGGAGACACAGCTTATACCATCCTTCACCCAGACATGCCTACTGATATGGAAGACTTGCAGAGATCATGGATCCAACTGAAAGAGCAAAGGGATACTTTCGAGGCTCATTACAAAGCAAGCCAAGCAAGGATCCTAGAGCTAACAAAGCTACTTCATGAGGAACGAAACCTCAACTCATACCTCAACACCAAGAGGAAACGTCCATGGGAGACTTAAAACCCCATCTTTTGTACTTATTTTGTTTTCATTTTTTGTAAGCCTAAAAGGCAAAACAAGTTATTACTAATAAAAAGTTACTTTCTTGTTTGTTTAAGCAAATTTAAATCCTGCGGTCCTTGAAAACATTGCATATGCATTCCCATATCATTGCATCACAGGTTTATAATTGTGCACAGGTTTCTCATCTTCTCGCTGTTTATGGAGTTGAGCACACCATTGTCTGTTATCAAAAAGAGGTTAGTACAAGCTGGGATCTTTCCAGGTTGTCATGAAGATTGTCTATATTGTACCTATAAGCCGGATAGTTGCTTCATTTTGAGAGATGGGATTCAACGTCTCATGGATAAATATACTATAGTGTTTGAAAGAAGACCAGCATCTGTAGAAAGTATGGTGGATCATCTGACTCAGGGTAAAAAGATTGAAGAGGTTGACATGGTTGACAAAGTACCACTAAGAATCACTTCAAAGGGTCCCATTAAAATCACTCATCAGGGCCCAATCAAGATTACTGCTGAAGGTCCTGTGAAAGTTGTCACTGAAGCCAGAGTAGCTCCTCTGATCATTACCACTCCTGGTCCTATTCCTTATACATCTGACAAAGCTGTGCCTTGGCACTATGGGTCTGATGTTTACATCCATGGTGTCAAACAGGAGCCTTTACCTGATATGCCTGTTGACATTGATAATATTGCCGGATCTAGCAAGATCACTCGTAGTGGAAGAGTCTTCTCTCCTCCAGTTGCTTCTAAGAGTGCGGTTACTCCTGCTGTTACTTCCACCACTGATGCTCGGGGCAAGGGTCCTGTTATTGAGCCTGTATCTACTGATGTGCCAGCTGCTGATGACCTCTCTAAGCAGATGGAAGAAGTATTGAAAATCATTCGCAAGAGTGATTATGATATTGTTGATCAGCTGGGGCATACTCCCTCAAAGATTTCTATGCTCTCCCTGTTATTATGTTCTGAGGCTCATGCCAAGTCATTGATCAAGTTTCTAAAGATGGCTCATGTACCCAGTGCAATTTCTGTGGACCAGTTTGAGAATTATGTTGCTCACCTGACCTATGACAACGGGTTAGGATTTTCTGATGCTGACTTGACCCCTGCCAAGAGGGATCATAACAGGGCCTTGCATATTTCAATTGAATGCAGGGGCACTACCCTGTCTCATGTGCTGATAGACAATGGTTCCTCTCTGAATGTGTTGCCTAAGGAAGTCCTGAACAAGCTGAGTCCTGAAGATACGGTATTGAAGCCCAGTAATATTGTGGTAAAGGCTTTTGATGGTTCTAGAAGAGTAGTGCATGGGGAAATTGATCTTCCAATCAAGGGGGCAGGTGTGGTGACCTCCACATTACATCAAAAGTTGAGATATCCGGTGAATGGAAAAGTTGTTACTATCTTTGGAGAGGAAGAATACTTTGTCAGCCATGTAAACACTTTCAAGTATCTGGAAGTAGAAGGTGAATACATTGAAACTCCATGTCAGTCATTTGAAGTGGTTCCCTGGGCTGTTAAGGATTGTGTGACTCCTCCTGTTGTGAAGAAGGTTCCTGTGGTCATCAGAAACCCTCCAACAATGGCAATGGCCTCCCTCAATGATGCAAAAGCTATGGTGGAAGAAGAGTCCCAGAAGGCTGTCCGTCGTGCCCGTGCTGTTCGTATCACCAATCAAGGGGTTATCAATGCCGTGGGAGATCAAGATGAAGACTACAACTTGGAGGCATGGATTCTTCCTACTGTGGGTGCTGGACTCAATAATTGGACAGCTGAAGATGTCATCCCTATCTCCTTTAGTCAGGAGTAAATACTATTACTGTGTTATGTTTTTAAATTTATAATTTCTGGAACAATTAAAACTTTCAAGCCATGTGCCTTACCCGGGGCACAATGGTGTGCTTGTTACGGGTTGTCATCTCATTTGCATACTTCATTCGATAAAATCAGTGGACGTTTCGTTTTCGTAAATATTGTGTTCCTTGTCTTTCTTTTTCTTTTATTTTTGCTTTATCAGCTATGTGTTCTTACACACACCCACGTCACTAAAATGCCGATCCTCATCCACTCTGGATCCAATTGATAACAGTTCTACTATTGCCAATTACAATTTCGAGAATCCGATCTATCAAACTGAAGACGGAAACGAGGACGATTGTGAAATATCTGTAGGGCTTGCTAGGTTGTTACAACAAGAAGAGAAAGCTATACAGCCACATGAAGAGCCAGTCGAAGTTGTGAATCTGGGAACTGAAGAAAACAGAAAAGAGGTCCAGATAGGGGCTGATTTAGACAACACTGCTCAGCATAAGAATGCAGGGGCAACATATCAGCGTGCTATGGTGGCTTTGTTTCATGATATGATTCATCATGAGATAGAGGTATATGTGGATGATATGATAGCCAGGTCTCAGAATGAAGAACAACATCTTGATCATCTGCACAAGTTGTTTGAGAGGTTGAAGAAATACAGGTTGAGATTAAATCCAAACAAGTGTACTTTTGGAGTTAGATCTGGAAAGCTCCTGGGTTTCATTGTCAGTGGAAAAGGTATTGAAGTGGATCCTGCAAAAGTGAAAGCTATACGAGAGATGCCAGCTCCCCGTACTGAGAAGGAGGTTAGAGGTTTCTTGGGACTACATTGCAAGATTTATTTCCCAATTAACTACCATCTGTGAGCCAATCTTCAAGTTGTTGAAGAAAGATCAGGTGATGGAATGGAATGATGAGTGCCAGACTGCCTTTGATGAAATCAAGAGATATTTGCTAGAACCTCCAATTTTAATGCCACCAGTTGATGGAAGACCCTTGATTATGTATTTAACAGTATTAGACAACTCAATGGGGTGTGTATTGGGGCAACATGACGAGTCTGGTCGAAAAGAGCAGGCAATATACTACCTTAGCAAAAAGTTTACCGATTGTGAAACAAAATACTCACTGCTCGAGAAAACTTGCTGCGCTTTGGCACGGGCTACTCGCCGACTAAGACAGTATATGTTGACCCATACTACCTTGTTGATTTCAAAGATGAATGGGGCAGTTGAAGCTGCTAATAAGAACATTAAGAAGATTGTACAGAAGATAACTGTTACTTACAAGGATTGGCACGAGATGTTACCATTTGCTCTGCATGGTTATCGTACTACAATACGTACTTCAACCGGGGCAACCCCATTCTCCTTGGTCTATGGTATGGAAGCAGTTCTGCCTATTGAAGTTCAGATCCCCTCCTTGAGAATTATGAAGGATGCAGGCTTGGATGAAGATGAGTGGATTCAGACTCGACTTGACCAGATAAATTTGATTGATGAGAAAAGGTTAGCAACAGTTTGTCATGGCCAGATGTACCAGAAACGGATGATCAAATCTTTTAACAAGAAGGTTAAGCCAAAGGTATATCAGGCTGGTGACTTGGTAATCAAGCGTATCATATTACCACAGGGTGATCCTAGGGGCAAGTGGACTCCAACATATGAGGGACCATTTGTAGTCAAGACAGTGTTCTCAGGAGGTGCCATGATATTGACTACAATGGATGGTGAAGACTTCCCACAACCTGTAAACGCAGACATAGTTAAAAAATACTACGCATAAAAAGAGACCCGCTAGGTTGACAGGCCTAGGCAAAAATAAGGGCATCCCGGCAAACCAAAAGGGTTTGGGCAAAAATTAGGGATATATATATAAAAAGATGTACACCCGGCAAGTCGAAAACCTGAAAAGGCGGCTTGGGCAAAAAAGGGTATCCCGGTGGATTGAAAACCTGAAAGGGCAATCCAGGCAAAAGTTAGGGATTAAAGCGTATGACTATGTCTCGTTTGGATCACTCATGAAACTGCAACCAGTTGTACTACTTACTCAAGCTCAAACAGATAAAGCTCAATCCAATCGTTTCCGTCTCAACAGCAAGAAGATGAGATACTTGAGTGGCAATAGTAGAATTGAAACTCAATAGGATTATTTCCCACATAGCTGATTCTTTTTGTAAAACTTCATGACAAAATTCTCTTACTAGGGTTTATGTCTCCTTGTACAAACTTACCCGTGCATGGGTCACTTTTGATATAAATAAATTCCATCTTTTGAATCCAGATTTACTTTTACCCTATTTACATAAGCGAAACGTCCATTGGTTGTGTTTGAATGTATGTATGCCTTTGAATATGATTGATGTTTACCAGAAATGCATGTATGCTTTTAATATGATTGATGTTTACCAGAAATGCATGAAAATGCAGTAATAGTATTTACTAAGGACGAACGAGGGAAGGATTTCAACGAAGCTTCGCCGGTTCATCTTTACAAGACAGTTACAAACCATCAGTAGGACTAATCCATTTTCACAAAGTCTAATCTCCCCTGGAATTTATATCCATCTCTTTTATCCTCATACGGATATACGGGAAATTACTTTCCAATAAGGGCACGATGAACGAAGACGGGATGTTATACTTATCCTACTATCAAACGAAAACGAAGGTTATCTATACCCTACTATCCCCAACAACGGGAGGTTATCTATACCTTGTTATCCCCAACAATGGGAGGTTATCTATACCTTGTTATCCCCAGCAGACGGAGGGTTATATATTCTTCAACAACGAATCGGGATTTATTTTCCTTGGCCAGCAGTTGTTATACAAGGATATTCAGACACTTCCAGCAGTGTCATAGCATACATACATCATTTACATCATACCATAACATATATATCTATAATACATTACCTAAGTGCATCATGTCTTACATGCATACATAAAGCATAAACTAATGTTGTTATACAGAATGCTACCTTGTTTTCAGGTTAATTATCCAACAAACAAGCTTATGATCTTTGGGACTGCTTTATTGTAACCTCAGGGTTACTTTATCCTCCTGATGAGCTTCTTATTACTTTGGGACTGCTTTATTGTAACCTCAGGGTTATTTTATCCTCCTGATAGCCTCTCATGACTTCAAGACTGCTTTAGAGCTACTGATTGCTCTATCCTCCTGAAATCATCCTACTACTTCAAGACTGCTTTAGAGCTATTCATTGCTCTATCCTCATGAGGTCATGTTACTACTTCAAGACTGCTTTAGAGCTATTCATTGCTCTATCCTCCTGAAGCCATCTAATTATTTCAAGACTGCTTTAGAGTTATCCATTGCTCTATCCTCCTGAAATTACGTTATTATTTCAAGACTGCTTTAGAGCTATTCATTGCTCTATCCTCCTGAAATCATTACTTCAAGACTGCTTTAGAGCTATTGATTGCTCTATCCTCCTGAAGACATATCACATTATTATTTCAAGACTGCTTTAGAGCTATCCATTGCTCTATCCTCCTGAAATCATCCTATTACTTCAAGACTGCTTTAGAGCTATTCATTGCTCTATCCTCATGAGGTCATATTACTACTTCAAGACTGCTTTAGAGCTATTCATTGCTCTATCCTCCTGAAGCCATCTAATTATTTCAAGACTGCTTTAGAGTTATCCATTGCTCTATCCTCCTGAAATTACATTATTATTTCAAGACTGCTTTAGAGCTATCCATTGCTCTATCCTCCTGAAATCATTACTTCAAGACTGCTTTAGAGCTATTGATTGCTCTATCCTCCTGAAGACATATCACATTATTACTTCAAGACTGCTTTAGAGCTATCCATTGCTCTATCCTCCTGAAATCATTACTTCAAGACTGCTTTAGAGCTATTGATTGCTCTATCCTCCTGAAGACATATCACATTATTATTTCAAGACTGCTTTAGAGTTGCTGATTGCTCTATCCTCCTGAAATCATCCTATTACTTCAAGACTGCTTTAGAGCTATTCATTGCACTATCCTCATGAGGTCATATTACTACTTCAAGACTGCTTTAGAGCTATTCATTGCTCTATCCTCCTGAAATCATTACTTCAAGACTGCTTTAGAGCTATTGATTGCTCTATCCTCCTGAAGACATATCACGTTATTATTTCAAGACTGCTTTAGAGCTATTCATTGCTCTATCCTCCTGAAATCATTACTTCAAGACTGCTTTAGAGTATTCATTGCTCTATCCTCCTGAAATTACATTATTATTTCAAGACTGCTTTAGAGCTATTCATTGCTCTATCCTCCTGAAATCATTACTTCAAGACTGCTTTAGAGCTATTGATTGCTCTATCCTCCTGAAGACATATCACGTTATTATTTCAAGACTGCTTTAGAGCTATTCATTGCTCTATCCTCCTGAAATCATTACTTCAAGACTGCTTTAGAGTATTCATTGCTCTATCCTCCTGAAATTACATTATTATTTCAAGACTGCTTTAGAGCTATTCATTGCTCTATCCTCCTGAAATCATTACTTCAAGACTGCTTTAGAGCTATTGATTGCTCTATCCTCCTGAAGACATATCACGTTATTATTTCAAGACTGCTTTAGAGCTATTCATTGCTCTATCCTCCTGAAATCATTACTTCAAGACTACTTTAGAGCTGTTGATTGCTCTATCCTCCTGAAGCCATTCTATTACTTCAAGACTGCTTTAGAGCTATTGATTGCTCTATCCTCCTGAAGCCATTATTACTTCAAGACTGCTTTAGAGCTATTGATTGCTCTATCCTCCTGAGGTCCGATTTATCACTTCAAGACTGCTTTAGGGTTATCATTATTGATCGCTCTATCCTCATGAAGACATGCTGTTACATCAGTATTACTCCAGACTCCTGACAGCTCTCATTATACTACTGAAGAACTTTCCCCTAGTGGCATCTTTAAGCCCACTCAATCATGTTCAACCAACCATCAATATCACTCCATGCACTGGTGAGTGCAAATTTTTGGGCTTTTGTGTTCAATCCCCTTCAACCTTCCAGGTTACGACTGGCAAATATACCAATCTAACCCCTCAGGTTTCAGAAAATTGAACAGGGGCAGCTGTTGCACCCCAAAATTTGCCCTCACAATACAAGACTTTGTGTTCCAAGAAGGTTCACAAGGTTCACAAAATTCATAATTGGTCAGAAGAGTTGACAATTCCCTCAGACAATGCACCTCCTAAGCAGTGCATCCAAAACTAGGGTTTTGACTTTAATCAGGCTAAATGGACTTCCAAGACTTCAAGTGAGCTTCATAACATCTTATATGTGTATAAGAACCCCCATGTCAAGTTTCAAGACTTTTCTCAAAAGTTTGCTCAGTCAGATGATCAGATAAGTCAAAAGCAGTCAATGCAGTTAAAAGGTCAAACTGAGGTCAACTGTGGTCAAACCAAAGTCAAACTTCATGATTTTTTTTGCCAACATCAAAGAGAGGTTGGGTGAGAAATATTATCATAATAATTGTAATACCCCAAATTTTGCCCTAAGATTTGTCGTCGCATTTCATTGCATTTAATCAATTACTAACAAATTTGTGTAGTCGTTTGACTTTTTGCAGGTAAATATCATATGGCATGCACTTTTTTTTCTAAAAAGTAAAAATGGCACAATTGGCAGGAGGACATGTGTAAGGAGTTATGAGTGTGAGAGGTTGAGAGTTCGAATCTCACCTTTGTCACTTTTTTTTGTTTTTTATTATTTTTACTCTAAATTTTTCTATCTTTCATTAAAAAAATAACAAAAATAGTTTTTTATTATTATTTAATTATTATTTTCGTATTTTAATTAAATCATTTTTTAAAATATTATTTTTTTCACTTTTTTCTAAATTATTCATAAAAATATCCAAAAAATCATAAAATAAAAAATATTGAAAAAAATTTTGTTCTTTTTATAATATTTTTTATTTTAGGAATCAATAGGATTATTAGTTTTTATTTTAAGTTTATTTTAATTATTTTAAATTATTTAAATTTTATTTTTTCTTAACTAATTATTTAGTTTGGGCTTTAAAATGGGCTTTAGGGACATTATTGACAATTTGGTGTTAACCCTAATTTGTTCCCTATATATACATGTGTTGCCTTGTTGGAAAAAAGGAGAGAATGAAAAAAACCTAAGAGGAGTGAGTGCCGTTGGCCGTTATTTAGTTTTCTTCTTCATCCATTACTATTGTTTCTTTTTCTTCATCGTTTACCGTTATTTCTTTTCCTTCATCTATTACTATTGTTTCTTTTTCTTCATCGTTTACCGTTATTTCTTTTCCTTCATCTATTACTGTTGTTTCTTTTTCTTCATCTTTTACCGTTATTTCTTTTTCTTCATCTATTACCGTTATTTCTTTTTCTTTATCTATTACTGTTGCGTTTATATATATATAATTTTTAAATTGTTAGAGTTTATATATATAAGATTTTTGATCGAATTATGTCGATACGATGTTTGCACATTTGTGTGCATGACGCGTGACATTTGTGTTAGTTTGATCTGGTTGCGATGATCGCATTTTTGTGTGAGCAATAATACTATTTTTTGCTTAATTTCTTTTTCTTTGCGATAAATTTTGTTTCGTCCGATTTAGATCTGGTTGCGATGAGCGCATTTCTGCGTTAGCAACATTGTTGGGTTATTTGGCACATTTAAAATTCATTATTGCTTTATTATTATTATTATTATTATTATTATTATTATTATTATTATTATTATTATCATTATTTATTATTATTATCATTATTATCATTATTATTATTATTGTTATCATTAATTTATTAAAATTTGTTGTAATATAAAAATATGTTTTTTTAAAATAAATGACATTAACATCTTTTTTCCAAATTAATATGAAAACCTAATTTTAATTTTCTATATGATTCTATGTATATATTTATTATAATTCTTGTAAATTTTTGTAAATAAAATTAAACCTTATAAACACTTAATGTAAAATTTTGGTGAATGTGATTATTGATTAGTTAAAATTTGTTTTCATCATAATGTGTAAATATTTTTCTTAATAATTGTTAATATATAATTAGAGATAATTAAATTTTTGTAAATGATTAAGAAATTTATAATTATGTTATATTTAGAACTTTATATTATAGTAATTATTTAATCATTTATGTTTCTAAATAAAAATCAAATCTTATGATATTTAGAACTTTATATTATAGTAATTATTTAATCATTTATGTTTCTAAATAAAAATCAAATCTTATGATATTTAGAACTTTATATTATAGTAATTATTTAATCATTTATGTTTCTAAATAAAAATCAAATCTTATGTTTAATCACGTTATTAATTAATTATTATTGCTAATCATATTTTGTTGCTTATTATTATTTTGAAATTTCTATCTTATTATTTTTTCTAACTTTGTCTATTTTTCTCATTATTATTGTTTCAACTAATTATTTTCACTAACTTTATATTTATACTAACCTTATTTAATTTTTCTTATTATTTACTAACCCTAATATTTTATTTGCTTATTTGTTATTTTTTTTATTTATTATAATTTTGTAATTGCCTCTTGGATGTAAATTGTAATTACTTAATTATTATTATCATTATGGTTAGTAATTAGGGAGTGCTAATATGTATGATATTTAAAAAAATAAATTAGATCATTTTAATATAAGATAATTAAATTAAACATTTCACACACGTAAGTCGATTTTAATCGCCGTCTCACTTCCTAAGGATATCCCTCAAGTTGCCTATGAATATTGGTTAAGTGGGGTGTATAAAGCAAGTCCCTCAAAAAGAAAATCATCAAAGTCCCTTATGGTTGCCTTTACGAATCGAGTCCCTTTCGAAAAATGATGATAGTCCCTCTAGTTTGCTTATTACACCCCACAATGGCCTTCAAAAATCCAATTGTCCCTCACATGTCCCTTAACATCCAAAGTAAGGACTACCTACTCCATTATAGTAGGGATAGTCTTACTAAGGAAAGGATAAAGAATAAGAAAGACCTTAAAACATTAGGGTAGGCTACTCCTAGATACTTGCTCACTTCAAAACTTTTTCACACTTAAACAAATTTTCAACAAGTTTTCAAACAAGTTCTTAACACATCCTTACATGGATTATTTATTAACTATTCTGAAAATTTTCTATTCACACACTACACTTTCAAAACAATTCAAAAGTGAGCTTAAGTACCTAAGAGCCCATGGATAACCATGGATGAAAAGGGTGCTAACACCTTCCCTTTTCATAACCTACCCCCCGGACCCAAAATATTCTCTAAGGTCTTTCCTGTTCTTTTATAACCTTTCCTTATGGATAAAATAAAAGTCGGTGGCGACTCTTGCTATCCGCAACATTGTTTAAAGTCAGTTCTCCCACCGTGTTACAGAACTGGCGACTCTGCTGGGGATCTATTTAAGAGGGGTACCCTTAGGAATTAAGATCACTTTAAATTGTTTGCCTTGTTTGCTTTATTATTATATTGTTGGGGTGCTCTTATGTGTGAAAGGTCCTAACCCGGATCTAGTGTACCTTAGGTAAATGGCAATAGACCAAGGAAACTGTACGACGTATATCGATACGGTTGATCTGGTGGCCATAGTTAGTGCGACTTCTTGGTTGGTGCTTATATTCCTTAAGTCAAGTTGAGGATAATATTGAGGCTGCCATATGTTGTCAATGCACTAACTGACTTTTAGAACCCTAGTTAACTCATCTTGGCCTTTAGAAAGTAGTGAGGTAACCGGCTTTGGTGCAGACTGAAGTTGGTTGACACTCGATACTACGCTCATTGAGATCTTAAACTTGGAGGGTTTTGGTTGGCAAGTAAGTTGCCTTCTGAACAACCACCCTTGTGAAGGATCAATGATATTGAGATCCCTTAGAACCTGGTTACTTTTGTAGGACAGGATGAACCATCTAACTTCAGGGGAGGGTACTTGCCTTTGAACCTCATGCAAGCCTTTAAACCTAGGGCTATGGTGTGACTTGTTTGTGTGTGCCACATGTTTGTGATTGAGCATGACATCATGACATCATCATGCATCATAAGCATATCATTTTCCCTAACCATTTCAAGGACCAAAGGATTTATCTTTGTTCTTTGTTGCAGGTCATGGCTTCTGCTCGTAGAAACACCATAAGGATCAACTTTGTAGGGATACCTGCTAAGCTCAAGGAGTTGGTTTCCCTAGTGCCTGATCATTCCCAGTTCAACAAGAGACATGGTCACTTATTGGATCTAGTTACTTCAGGGTTCAGTGAAGACATGATGAGTGTGTTGTTTCAGTTCTTTGACCCTAAGCACCATTGCTTTACATTTCCTGATTATCAGCTGGTTCCAACCATGGAGGAGTTCTCTAAACTTCTGGGTATACCTGTTCTTGATCAGAAGCCATTCACAGGCTTAGAGAAGGAGCTTAAACCAGAAGTTATTGCTGCAGCTCTACATCTGAAGAAGTCTGACATTGTTCTAGAGACGAGAAGTGGAGTTAAAGGTATTATTGCCAAGGTATTAGTGGATAAAGCTCGAATGTTCTTGAAGGCTATGAGCTACGATGCTTTTGAGGAGATCTTAGCCTTATTGATTTATGGCTTAGTGTTGTTCCCCAATCCTGATCAGTTCATAGACGTTCATGCCATCAACATATTCCTGAGTCACAATCCAGTGCCTACCTTACTTGGAGACATCCTACATTCTCTTCACACCCGTACTACAAGGGCAAGAGGAACTTTGATGTGCTGCATACCTTTACTTTCTAGGTGGTTTATTTCTCACCTTCCTCGCTCAGTAATGAAGAATGAGCAAGGGTTCAGATGGTCCAAGAGGATCATGTCACTTTCCCACTCAGACATCCATTGGTGCTCCAGATCTATGGAGAATGTCACCATCATTGACCGTTGTGGGGAGTTTCCTAATGTGCCACTTCTAGGCATAAGAGGAGGCATCACCTACAACCCATCTCTAGCTTTACGACAGTTTGGTTACGCCCGGAGCGATGGTCCACATGACATGTTGATTCAGGGCATTGTGTTTGATTACGACAACGATCTTCAGGGTTACCGTCAGAGATTCATCCGAGCTTGGGGAAAGGTAAACAGGATTGACACTGGAGCCTAAGTACACCATTCCTATAGAGGCTTATCTCAGATGGGTACGATTTCGTGCTCAGACACTCATGATGCCATATCCTGCCATCCTACCAGTTACCATGGAACCTGTTGCTGAAGGAGACACAGCTTATACCATCCTTCACCCAGACATGCCTACTGATATGGAAGACTTGCAGAGATCATGGATCCAACTGAAAGAGCAAAGGGATACTTTCGAGGCTCATTACAAAGCAAGCCAAGCAAGGATCCTAGAGCTAACAAAGCTACTTCATGAGGAACGAAACCTCAACTCATACCTCAACACCAAGAGGAAACGTCCATGGGAGACTTAAAACCCCATCTTTTGTACTTATTTTGTTTTCATTTTTTGTAAGCCTAAAAGGCAAAACAAGTTATTACTAATAAAAAGTTACTTTCTTGTTTGTTTAAGCAAATTTAAATCCTGCGGTCCTTGAAAACATTGCATATGCATTCCCATATCATTGCATCACAGGTTTATAATTGTGCACAGGTTTCTCATCTTCTCGCTGTTTATGGAGTTGAGCACACCATTGTCTGTTATCAAAAAGAGGTTAGTACAAGCTGGGATCTTTCCAGGTTGTCATGAAGATTGTCTATATTGTACCTATAAGCCGGATAGTTGCTTCATTTTGAGAGATGGGATTCAACGTCTCATGGATAAATATACTATAGTGTTTGAAAGAAGACCAGCATCTGTAGAAAGTATGGTGGATCATCTGACTCAGGGTAAAAAGATTGAAGAGGTTGACATGGTTGACAAAGTACCACTAAGAATCACTTCAAAGGGTCCCATTAAAATCACTCATCAGGGCCCAATCAAGATTACTGCTGAAGGTCCTGTGAAAGTTGTCACTGAAGCCAGAGTAGCTCCTCTGATCATTACCACTCCTGGTCCTATTCCTTATACATCTGACAAAGCTGTGCCTTGGCACTATGGGTCTGATGTTTACATCCATGGTGTCAAACAGGAGCCTTTACCTGATATGCCTGTTGACATTGATAATATTGCCGGATCTAGCAAGATCACTCGTAGTGGAAGAGTCTTCTCTCCTCCAGTTGCTTCTAAGAGTGCGGTTACTCCTGCTGTTACTTCCACCACTGATGCTCGGGGCAAGGGTCCTGTTATTGAGCCTGTATCTACTGATGTGCCAGCTGCTGATGACCTCTCTAAGCAGATGGAAGAAGTATTGAAAATCATTCGCAAGAGTGATTATGATATTGTTGATCAGCTGGGGCATACTCCCTCAAAGATTTCTATGCTCTCCCTGTTATTATGTTCTGAGGCTCATGCCAAGTCATTGATCAAGTTTCTAAAGATGGCTCATGTACCCAGTGCAATTTCTGTGGACCAGTTTGAGAATTATGTTGCTCACCTGACCTATGACAACGGGTTAGGATTTTCTGATGCTGACTTGACCCCTGCCAAGAGGGATCATAACAGGGCCTTGCATATTTCAATTGAATGCAGGGGCACTACCCTGTCTCATGTGCTGATAGACAATGGTTCCTCTCTGAATGTGTTGCCTAAGGAAGTCCTGAACAAGCTGAGTCCTGAAGATACGGTATTGAAGCCCAGTAATATTGTGGTAAAGGCTTTTGATGGTTCTAGAAGAGTAGTGCATGGGGAAATTGATCTTCCAATCAAGGGGGCAGGTGTGGTGACCTCCACATTACATCAAAAGTTGAGATATCCGGTGAATGGAAAAGTTGTTACTATCTTTGGAGAGGAAGAATACTTTGTCAGCCATGTAAACACTTTCAAGTATCTGGAAGTAGAAGGTGAATACATTGAAACTCCATGTCAGTCATTTGAAGTGGTTCCCTGGGCTGTTAAGGATTGTGTGACTCCTCCTGCTGTGAAGAAGGTTCCTGTGGTCATCAGAAACCCTCCAACAATGGCAATGGCCTCCCTCAATGATGCAAAAGCTATGGTGGAAGAAGAGTCCCAGAAGGCTGTCCGTCGTGCCCGTGCTGTTCGTATCACCAATCAAGGGGTTATCAATGCCGTGGGAGATCAAGATGAAGACTACAACTTGGAGGCATGGATTCTTCCTACTGTGGGTGCTGGACTCAATAATTGGACAGCTGAAGATGTCATCCCTATCTCCTTTAGTCAGGAGTAAATACTATTACTGTGTTATGTTTTTAAATTTATAATTTCTGGAACAATTAAAACTTTCAAGCCATGTGCCTTACCCGGGGCACAATGGTGTGCTTGTTACGGGTTGTCATCTCATTTGCATACTTCATTCGATAAAATCAGTGGACGTTTCGTTTTCGTAAATATTGTGTTCCTTGTCTTTCTTTTTCTTTTATTTTTGCTTTATCAGCTATGTGTTCTTACACACACCCACGTCACTAAAATGCCGATCCTCATCCACTCTGGATCCAATTGATAACAGTTCTACTATTGCCAATTACAATTTCGAGAATCCGATCTATCAAACTGAAGACGGAAACGAGGACGATTGTGAAATATCTGTAGGGCTTGCTAGGTTGTTACAACAAGAAGAGAAAGCTATACAGCCACATGAAGAGCCAGTCGAAGTTGTGAATCTGGGAACTGAAGAAAACAGAAAAGAGGTCCAGATAGGGGCTGATTTAGACAACACTGCTCAGCATAAGAATGCAGGGGCAACATATCAGCGTGCTATGGTGGCTTTGTTTCATGATATGATTCATCATGAGATAGAGGTATATGTGGATGATATGATAGCCAGGTCTCAGAATGAAGAACAACATCTTGATCATCTGCACAAGTTGTTTGAGAGGTTGAAGAAATACAGGTTGAGATTAAATCCAAACAAGTGTACTTTTGGAGTTAGATCTGGAAAGCTCCTGGGTTTCATTGTCAGTGGAAAAGGTATTGAAGT
This sequence comes from Lathyrus sativus, assembly GCA_963859935.3. Classification (NCBI taxonomy): domain Eukaryota; kingdom Viridiplantae; phylum Streptophyta; class Magnoliopsida; order Fabales; family Fabaceae; genus Lathyrus; species Lathyrus sativus. The sequence continues at coordinate 525,912,103 of OZ012737.1, read as the reverse complement.
GGATCCTGCAAAAGTGAAAGCTATACGAGAGATGCCAGCTCCCCGTACTGAGAAGGAGGTTAGAGGTTTCTTGGGACTACATTGCAAGATTTATTTCCCAATTAACTACCATCTGTGAGCCAATCTTCAAGTTGTTGAAGAAAGATCAGGTGATGGAATGGAATGATGAGTGCCAGACTGCCTTTGATGAAATCAAGAGATATTTGCTAGAACCTCCAATTTTAATGCCACCAGTTGATGGAAGACCCTTGATTATGTATTTAACAGTATTAGACAACTCAATGGGGTGTGTATTGGGGCAACATGACGAGTCTGGTCGAAAAGAGCAGGCAATATACTACCTTAGCAAAAAGTTTACCGATTGTGAAACAAAATACTCACTGCTCGAGAAAACTTGCTGCGCTTTGGCACGGGCTACTCGCCGACTAAGACAGTATATGTTGACCCATACTACCTTGTTGATTTCAAAGATGAATGGGGCAGTTGAAGCTGCTAATAAGAACATTAAGAAGATTGTACAGAAGATAACTGTTACTTACAAGGATTGGCACGAGATGTTACCATTTGCTCTGCATGGTTATCGTACTACAATACGTACTTCAACCGGGGCAACCCCATTCTCCTTGGTCTATGGTATGGAAGCAGTTCTGCCTATTGAAGTTCAGATCCCCTCCTTGAGAATTATGAAGGATGCAGGCTTGGATGAAGATGAGTGGATTCAGACTCGACTTGACCAGATAAATTTGATTGATGAGAAAAGGTTAGCAACAGTTTGTCATGGCCAGATGTACCAGAAACGGATGATCAAATCTTTTAACAAGAAGGTTAAGCCAAAGGTATATCAGGCTGGTGACTTGGTAATCAAGCGTATCATATTACCACAGGGTGATCCTAGGGGCAAGTGGACTCCAACATATGAGGGACCATTTGTAGTCAAGACAGTGTTCTCAGGAGGTGCCATGATATTGACTACAATGGATGGTGAAGACTTCCCACAACCTGTAAACGCAGACATAGTTAAAAAATACTACGCATAAAAAGAGACCCGCTAGGTTGACAGGCCTAGGCAAAAATAAGGGCATCCCGGCAAACCAAAAGGGTTTGGGCAAAAATTAGGGATATATATATAAAAAGATGTACACCCGGCAAGTCGAAAACCTGAAAAGGCGGCTTGGGCAAAAAAGGGTATCCCGGTGGATTGAAAACCTGAAAGGGCAATCCAGGCAAAAGTTAGGGATTAAAGCGTATGACTATGTCTCGTTTGGATCACTCATGAAACTGCAACCAGTTGTACTACTTACTCAAGCTCAAACAGATAAAGCTCAATCCAATCGTTTCCGTCTCAACAGCAAGAAGATGAGATACTTGAGTGGCAATAGTAGAATTGAAACTCAATAGGATTATTTCCCACATAGCTGATTCTTTTTGTAAAACTTCATGACAAAATTCTCTTACTAGGGTTTATGTCTCCTTGTACAAACTTACCCGTGCATGGGTCACTTTTGATATAAATAAATTCCATCTTTTGAATCCAGATTTACTTTTACCCTATTTACATAAGCGAAACGTCCATTGGTTGTGTTTGAATGTATGTATGCCTTTGAATATGATTGATGTTTACCAGAAATGCATGTATGCTTTTAATATGATTGATGTTTACCAGAAATGCATGAAAATGCAGTAATAGTATTTACTAAGGACGAACGAGGGAAGGATTTCAACGAAGCTTCGCCGGTTCATCTTTACAAGACAGTTACAAACCATCAGTAGGACTAATCCATTTTCACAAAGTCTAATCTCCCCTGGAATTTATATCCATCTCTTTTATCCTCATACGGATATACGGGAAATTACTTTCCAATAAGGGCACGATGAACGAAGACGGGATGTTATACTTATCCTACTATCAAACGAAAACGAAGGTTATCTATACCCTACTATCCCCAACAACGGGAGGTTATCTATACCTTGTTATCCCCAACAATGGGAGGTTATCTATACCTTGTTATCCCCAGCAGACGGAGGGTTATATATTCTTCAACAACGAATCGGGATTTATTTTCCTTGGCCAGCAGTTGTTATACAAGGATATTCAGACACTTCCAGCAGTGTCATAGCATACATACATCATTTACATCATACCATAACATATATATCTATAATACATTACCTAAGTGCATCATGTCTTACATGCATACATAAAGCATAAACTAATGTTGTTATACAGAATGCTACCTTGTTTTCAGGTTAATTATCCAACAAACAAGCTTATGATCTTTGGGACTGCTTTATTGTAACCTCAGGGTTACTTTATCCTCCTGATGAGCTTCTTATTACTTTGGGACTGCTTTATTGTAACCTCAGGGTTATTTTATCCTCCTGATAGCCTCTCATGACTTCAAGACTGCTTTAGAGCTACTGATTGCTCTATCCTCCTGAAATCATCCTACTACTTCAAGACTGCTTTAGAGCTATTCATTGCTCTATCCTCATGAGGTCATGTTACTACTTCAAGACTGCTTTAGAGCTATTCATTGCTCTATCCTCCTGAAGCCATCTAATTATTTCAAGACTGCTTTAGAGTTATCCATTGCTCTATCCTCCTGAAATTACGTTATTATTTCAAGACTGCTTTAGAGCTATTCATTGCTCTATCCTCCTGAAATCATTACTTCAAGACTGCTTTAGAGCTATTGATTGCTCTATCCTCCTGAAGACATATCACATTATTATTTCAAGACTGCTTTAGAGCTATCCATTGCTCTATCCTCCTGAAATCATCCTATTACTTCAAGACTGCTTTAGAGCTATTCATTGCTCTATCCTCATGAGGTCATATTACTACTTCAAGACTGCTTTAGAGCTATTCATTGCTCTATCCTCCTGAAGCCATCTAATTATTTCAAGACTGCTTTAGAGTTATCCATTGCTCTATCCTCCTGAAATTACATTATTATTTCAAGACTGCTTTAGAGCTATCCATTGCTCTATCCTCCTGAAATCATTACTTCAAGACTGCTTTAGAGCTATTGATTGCTCTATCCTCCTGAAGACATATCACATTATTACTTCAAGACTGCTTTAGAGCTATCCATTGCTCTATCCTCCTGAAATCATTACTTCAAGACTGCTTTAGAGCTATTGATTGCTCTATCCTCCTGAAGACATATCACATTATTATTTCAAGACTGCTTTAGAGTTGCTGATTGCTCTATCCTCCTGAAATCATCCTATTACTTCAAGACTGCTTTAGAGCTATTCATTGCACTATCCTCATGAGGTCATATTACTACTTCAAGACTGCTTTAGAGCTATTCATTGCTCTATCCTCCTGAAATCATTACTTCAAGACTGCTTTAGAGCTATTGATTGCTCTATCCTCCTGAAGACATATCACGTTATTATTTCAAGACTGCTTTAGAGCTATTCATTGCTCTATCCTCCTGAAATCATTACTTCAAGACTGCTTTAGAGTATTCATTGCTCTATCCTCCTGAAATTACATTATTATTTCAAGACTGCTTTAGAGCTATTCATTGCTCTATCCTCCTGAAATCATTACTTCAAGACTGCTTTAGAGCTATTGATTGCTCTATCCTCCTGAAGACATATCACGTTATTATTTCAAGACTGCTTTAGAGCTATTCATTGCTCTATCCTCCTGAAATCATTACTTCAAGACTGCTTTAGAGTATTCATTGCTCTATCCTCCTGAAATTACATTATTATTTCAAGACTGCTTTAGAGCTATTCATTGCTCTATCCTCCTGAAATCATTACTTCAAGACTGCTTTAGAGCTATTGATTGCTCTATCCTCCTGAAGACATATCACGTTATTATTTCAAGACTGCTTTAGAGCTATTCATTGCTCTATCCTCCTGAAATCATTACTTCAAGACTACTTTAGAGCTGTTGATTGCTCTATCCTCCTGAAGCCATTCTATTACTTCAAGACTGCTTTAGAGCTATTGATTGCTCTATCCTCCTGAAGCCATTATTACTTCAAGACTGCTTTAGAGCTATTGATTGCTCTATCCTCCTGAGGTCCGATTTATCACTTCAAGACTGCTTTAGGGTTATCATTATTGATCGCTCTATCCTCATGAAGACATGCTGTTACATCAGTATTACTCCAGACTCCTGACAGCTCTCATTATACTACTGAAGAACTTTCCCCTAGTGGCATCTTTAAGCCCACTCAATCATGTTCAACCAACCATCAATATCACTCCATGCACTGGTGAGTGCAAATTTTTGGGCTTTTGTGTTCAATCCCCTTCAACCTTCCAGGTTACGACTGGCAAATATACCAATCTAACCCCTCAGGTTTCAGAAAATTGAACAGGGGCAGCTGTTGCACCCCAAAATTTGCCCTCACAATACAAGACTTTGTGTTCCAAGAAGGTTCACAAGGTTCACAAAATTCATAATTGGTCAGAAGAGTTGACAATTCCCTCAGACAATGCACCTCCTAAGCAGTGCATCCAAAACTAGGGTTTTGACTTTAATCAGGCTAAATGGACTTCCAAGACTTCAAGTGAGCTTCATAACATCTTATATGTGTATAAGAACCCCCATGTCAAGTTTCAAGACTTTTCTCAAAAGTTTGCTCAGTCAGATGATCAGATAAGTCAAAAGCAGTCAATGCAGTTAAAAGGTCAAACTGAGGTCAACTGTGGTCAAACCAAAGTCAAACTTCATGATTTTTTTTGCCAACATCAAAGAGAGGTTGGGTGAGAAATATTATCATAATAATTGTAATACCCCAAATTTTGCCCTAAGATTTGTCGTCGCATTTCATTGCATTTAATCAATTACTAACAAATTTGTGTAGTCGTTTGACTTTTTGCAGGTAAATATCATATGGCATGCACTTTTTTTTCTAAAAAGTAAAAATGGCACAATTGGCAGGAGGACATGTGTAAGGAGTTATGAGTGTGAGAGGTTGAGAGTTCGAATCTCACCTTTGTCACTTTTTTTTGTTTTTTATTATTTTTACTCTAAATTTTTCTATCTTTCATTAAAAAAATAACAAAAATAGTTTTTATTATTATTTAATTATTATTTTCGTATTTTAATTAAATCATTTTTTAAAATATTATTTTTTTCACTTTTTTCTAAATTATTCCTAAAAATATCCAAAAAATCATAAAATAAAAAATATTGAAAAAAATTTTGTTCTTTTTATAATATTTTTTATTTTAGGAATCAATAGGATTATTAGTTTTTATTTTAAGTTTATTTTAATTATTTTAAATTATTTAAATTTTATTTTTTCTTAACTAATTATTTAGTTTGGGCTTTAAAATGGGCTTTAGGGACATTATTGACAATTTGGTGTTAACCCTAATTTGTTCCCTATATATACATGTGTTGCCTTGTTGGAAAAAAGGAGAGAATGAAAAAAACCTAAGAGGAGTGAGTGCCGTTGGCCGTTATTTAGTTTTCTTCTTCATCCATTACTATTGTTTCTTTTTCTTCATCGTTTACCGTTATTTCTTTTCCTTCATCTATTACTATTGTTTCTTTTTCTTCATCGTTTACCGTTATTTCTTTTCCTTCATCTATTACTGTTGTTTCTTTTTCTTCATCTTTTACCGTTATTTCTTTTTCTTCATCTATTACCGTTATTTCTTTTTCTTTATCTATTACTGTTGCGTTTATATATATATAATTTTTAAATTGTTAGAGTTTATATATATAAGATTTTTGATCGAATTATGTCGATACGATGTTTGCACATTTGTGTGCATGACGCGTGACATTTGTGTTAGTTTGATCTGGTTGCGATGATCGCATTTTTGTGTGAGCAATAATACTATTTTTTGCTTAATTTCTTTTTCTTTGCGATAAATTTTGTTTCGTCCGATTTAGATCTGGTTGCGATGAGCGCATTTCTGCGTTAGCAACATTGTTGGGTTATTTGGCACATTTAAAATTCATTATTGCTTTATTATTATTATTATTATTATTATTATTATTATTATTATTATTATTATTATTATTATTATTATTATTATTATTATCATTATTTATTATTATTATCATTATTATCATTATTATTATTATTGTTATCATTAATTTATTAAAATTTGTTGTAATATAAAAATATGTTTTTTTAAAATAAATGACATTAACATCTTTTTTCCAAATTAATATGAAAACCTAATTTTAATTTTCTATATGATTCTATGTATATATTTATTATAATTCTTGTAAATTTTTGTAAATAAAATTAAACCTTATAAACACTTAATGTAAAATTTTGGTGAATGTGATTATTGATTAGTTAAAATTTGTTTTCATCATAATGTGTAAATATTTTTCTTAATAATTGTTAATATATAATTAGAGATAATTAAATTTTTGTAAATGATTAAGAAATTTATAATTATGTTATATTTAGAACTTTATATTATAGTAATTATTTAATCATTTATGTTTCTAAATAAAAATCAAATCTTATGATATTTAGAACTTTATATTATAGTAATTATTTAATCATTTATGTTTCTAAATAAAAATCAAATCTTATGATATTTAGAACTTTATATTATAGTAATTATTTAATCATTTATGTTTCTAAATAAAAATCAAATCTTATGTTTAATCACGTTATTAATTAATTATTATTGCTAATCATATTTTGTTGCTTATTATTATTTTGAAATTTCTATCTTATTATTTTTTCTAACTTTGTCTATTTTTCTCATTATTATTGTTTCAACTAATTATTTTCACTAACTTTATATTTATACTAACCTTATTTAATTTTTCTTATTATTTACTAACCCTAATATTTTATTTGCTTATTTGTTATTTTTTTTATTTATTATAATTTTGTAATTGCCTCTTGGATGTAAATTGTAATTACTTAATTATTATTATCATTATGGTTAGTAATTAGGGAGTGCTAATATGTATGATATTTAAAAAAATAAATTAGATCATTTTAATATAAGATAATTAAATTAAACATTTCACACACGTAAGTCGATTTTAATCGCCGTCTCACTTCCTAAGGATATCCCTCAAGTTGCCTATGAATATTGGTTAAGTGGGGTGTATAAAGCAAGTCCCTCAAAAAGAAAATCATCAAAGTCCCTTATGGTTGCCTTTACGAATCGAGTCCCTTTCGAAAAATGATGATAGTCCCTCTAGTTTGCTTATTACACCCCACAATGGCCTTCAAAAATCCAATTGTCCCTCACATGTCCCTTAACATCCAAAGTAAGGACTACCTACTCCATTATAGTAGGGATAGTCTTACTAAGGAAAGGATAAAGAATAAGAAAGACCTTAAAACATTAGGGTAGGCTACTCCTAGATACTTGCTCACTTCAAAACTTTTTCACACTTAAACAAATTTTCAACAAGTTTTCAAACAAGTTCTTAACACATCCTTACATGGATTATTTATTAACTATTCTGAAAATTTTCTATTCACACACTACACTTTCAAAACAATTCAAAAGTGAGCTTAAGTACCTAAGAGCCCATGGATAACCATGGATGAAAAGGGTGCTAACACCTTCCCTTTTCATAACCTACCCCCCGGACCCAAAATATTCTCTAAGGTCTTTCCTGTTCTTTTATAACCTTTCCTTATGGATAAAATAAAAGTCGGTGGCGACTCTTGCTATCCGCAACATTGTTTAAAGTCAGTTCTCCCACCGTGTTACAACATGTCAATTAATTGATACATTATTTTTGGCCTAAATTTTTTTCCTTTTTCATACCATCCTTTAGCCTATAAATAGAGGACCAATTCTTCATATTTTCCCATCCATAACCATGAGCTCTCATCTCTCACTCCTCACTCTCTCTCTAAAATATTTTATCACTTTCTCTCACTTAAAAATTTAGTCATAGTGCTTTCGAGAAATGTCTTTTGTTAGAGAGGCATTTTTGAAGTTCTGAAAGCGTAGTATTATAAATTTACCAAGGAACGATTTAACGTTGGTTGAATAACTTACCCAATTAAGAATTATTTATTTGGTTTCAAAGTTAAAACTTTTAAAATCTTTGGTTTGGAGATTTAGTTACTAAGTCATTGGTTTGGTTCGGAAGTACATTCTGGTTAAAAGCTTTCTAAGGTTCGAGATAAACTAAGAATAAAATCTCGTAGGTTCATGGCTAGATTTTCAAAACCCTAGCTCGGTTCATGAGTTCAACATAAATTAAAAGCTCACCTAGGTCCGAGATCGGCCAATGCAAATTTAGGTTTAGCTTGAGGACTAACCACTTCAAGTTGTTGCTTGGAAAGAAGACTCACTGCTTCTTTCCTTGTTTGCTGTTTGGATGGAAGTTAGCTACAAATTTCATTTTTTTCTTGTGTCAAGGGGTTTAAGAGTTCAACCTACTAAAAGCTCTTAAGATTTACTAAATACTCAAAATAACAAATCATAGGGAGATGCTTATGTATTTTCTTTTTTACCGAACCTCTGTAGTTCTCGGTGTTATCTCTCTATCACTTAACTCTTTACTTTCTGCATTTTATTTCCGCTACTAATTTCTAAAATCTTTTTGAAATGAATTTAAACTCTGAAAATGATCATAAAAGTTTTTCAAACTATATTTTTTTGAAACTCATAATTTACTTCCCTCTTGTGTGTGGAGTCATATCTTCAACCGTTGCAACCGTTTACATAGTAATGATATTGGACAATTGAATCCCTATTTCCTAGGGAGACGTGGGTTATTCCCTTGACCCCTTTTCTACATTATCTTTGACCAAGACATTTCATCTCCCATGTTTCCCTACACTGGGCGAGCATGAGTGTTCAAGGGCATTGTCATACCCCTTGAAGGCGATAGGATTCCATCAGTCTTTGTTAGTGATATGGTCTCCTCGCCCCTCACAAATATATCACCACAAGTTGAAACATGGGGCTAAAATTATCTTGTTTCAATTGGTGATGTATTTTTCTCCATCATGTTTTGACATTATATTTAACTTGATTGTTCATCTAGTTACATAGATAAGATTTTTTTGGCCCAGTTTATTTAAGGTGAATATATCTAGTAGAGAGATGCATGAATATATTTTAATAGTATACAAAGAATCATTACCATACAAAAGCTTCGATCGTTGAAAGGTACATCACTGGAGAAGTTATTGAGTTTTGTTCAAACTATTTGTTAGAAGCAGGTGTTTTATGTCACTGATCTTTCTGACAATAGACGGTCAATTCTTCTCTAAGGAAAACACATTCATGCTAGTGATGAAAATCAAGATTTAACTTTTGATATTATCGAAACCCCTTCTTTAAAAATCCATGTGTGTATTTCATTTCAAGAAAATTATTCAGATGATGTGCATGTTATTCGTTATGATCATCAAGAATTTATGGAAAAAGTAACAAGTAAATATTTTTTATTGTTTATTCATAATTTATTTTTTGTTATTATTTCTAAATGTTTTTACATGTGTACAATTAAGTTTTATACTAATAAGTATTATTATTTCAACTTATAGGTGTTTAAAGATCACACCCCAAAAGACGTTTGTTCACGTTCTACATCTTGCTTCCTTTAGATTTATGAGTCAAATGCACACTAATTTTATATGTTGGTTGTTTCCTTGTTTGATGTAATAATATATAAAAATATGTGTTATTTTGGTTTTGGTGTAATAATTTATAGTTTTAGTTCATAACATGTGTCATTTTGGTTTTGTTTCACAAATTTTGTCTGTTTTGTTACTGTTTTTGTTTCCGTTATATTTCATAAAAATACAGGTTATAATGAAAAAAATATAAAATATAAAATTTTATATTTTAAAAAAACAATGTATTTTTCCACTCTCAAACAAAGGGAAAAATGATCACCCTCAACCTATCTCCTCAGGTTAGAAATACATTCGTGGCGAAAATTTTAGCTTTTCACCTCGACTAGGATTCCAATCGTGAATAAAAGTCAATATAATGTGTTACTTTAAAAATGACAAAAATGCTATCATTGAGATTTGAACTCATGGTCAATCAACTTCACACCTCGATCAATATTCTAATTGTAAAAAAAGTGAGTGTTATTTAACCAACCTTGGCTATTAGCCCGGAGAAAAAAATAATCAAGTGAAATTTTATTCTCAACCAAGGTAATAGATATTTTTGTACTAGTGTTATAAGAGTTAATTTTTACCCTAGAAATTTAAAGGGTCACAAAAACAATACTATATCATCTTGCCTTCTCTCACCAACTATCTTTTATTTTAAGAAGTCTTAAAGATACATCATTCTAAATTTTTTTTCCGCTTATATGATATATAAAATTTACAACATCTTTTTTTTTTTTCATTTGATACAAGAAAACAAATCAATCCACCAAAGTAGAACTAGTTCTCGAAAACACCTTCATTCCATTATTATAATTACAAATGGAGAACTCCTTTATTTTGATGCACTAAAACGAATCACTATTGACTCCCTTTCAGATTTTTCACAAATTCATCCACCCTCATGCTGTCTTCTTCGTCCATCTCATCAAAGCTTTAGAGATTTAGAGTTTTACTTTATCCCAACATTACAAATTAGGAAAGTACAAGCAAACAAAAATTTATTAAAAAGAGACAATAATTACATATACTTTTTAAATGATGAACAATAATGACTACAATTCATACACACAACTAACATGTTTTAGATTTGAATGTTAAACATGACATCTCGTTTGATAATACCATCAATATATTACTTACTTTTATGTTCGACAATAATCAATTTATTTGACAAGAGAATATATATATATATATATATATATATATATATATATATATATATATATATATATATATATATATATATATATATATATATATATATATATATATATATATATATATATATATATATATATATATATATATATATATATATATATATATATATATATATATATATATATATATATATATATATATATATATATATATATATATATATATATATATATATATATATATATATATATATATATATATATATATATATATATAAACACTATTAGACATCATTCAATAATTGTGTTTTGTGGATATTAAATAAAAAAACACACACACACACACACACACACATATATATATATATATATATATATATATATATATATATATATATATATATATATATATATATATATATATATATATATATATATATATATATATATATATATATATATATATATATATATATATATATACACACACACATATGAAGGCTATACTTATACACATTGTATACTATAACAAAATGGTCTAGCTGAAAGAAAAAAAAATAGAATCTATCAAGAAATGATAAATGTCAAGTTAATGCATTCTGCTTGTATGGATTAAAACAAATACTAAAATAATGACATAAAAAATTTGAGTTTGTCATACTTTCAAATAAATTTATTCCTAACTCTTGTGACAAATGCTTACACACAAAGATGCGTGAGAACGTTGTGGTATTTCTCTGTCTCTATATTTATGACATGTTGATCATTAGCAACGAGATTAATGGAATTTTAGAAACAAAGAGGTTTCTAACTTTCACATTCAAGATGAAAGATCTTAGACTAGTTGACACCATTTTAGAAATCAAACTAAAGCAAAATAATGGGGGTTATGAACTTAGTCAAACACACTATGTACTAGTACAAACACTTATGTTTCAAGGAAGTGAATGTTCCATTTGATCCTATTGACAAGCTTCAAAAGAAAGATGGAAGAGTTGTGCCTCAATTAAAATATGCAAGTGCAATTGGTTGTCTAATGTATTTAATGCAATGTACAAGACTTGACATAGCATTTGCATATGGTAAAATGAGTAGATTTACTAGAAATCCTAATGGTGAGCATTGGAAGAACATCACAAGTATTTTTTTTGCTTATCTTTTGAAAACGAAAAATCATGGCCTTCATTATGGTAGGTTTCCTACCATACTATAAGGATATACTGATGCTAGTTGGATATCGAGTGTTGGAGATTATAAATCTACAATTGGATGGATATTCATACTAGCTTAGGGGTGAAATATTTTGGAAGAACAAGAAACAAACATAAATCACTCTTTCGACCACGGAATCATAGTCCACGACTCTTTCTTCCACTAGTTAAGAAGTTGAACGGTTAAACAACCTTCTGTTTGAAGTTACATTGGCTAAAGACAAAATTTTAAAGGTGTTAATACATTGCAATCGTAAAGCCATTTTAGCTAGATCATACATCGAAGTCTGTAATGAGAAGTATAAGCACATCGGTCTTAGACATTCCATTTGTGAGGAAATTAATTAAGGATGAAATTATTTCAGTCACATATATATGTTTAAGTTATAATTTAGCAAATCCATTTACTAAACAACTGGACAAAGATTTTGTAAAGACTACCTCAAGAGGTATGGGATTGAAACTCCTTGAGTAAGAATTTCAACTACGGTAGCAACCCAATCTAACATAAGAAAAACATTAACCTTAGATTCGATGGGTAACAACAAACTGTTGATTTGAATGTTTGTGCAACATTGTCGTAATAATGTTAACTGCTAGATTTAGAGGGTTGTGGTTTTCAAACTCTTAATGAAGTTTAATGTTGAAAATATGTATCTCAAGTAATGTAGGTATAATATGAACTTCATCTATGTAAATTTTGATATGGTTCTGTTTCAAAGTGAGAGTTGGAGTTTCTCTCACGATAAATTTAGAAAGAAGAGAATTACATGGTCATAAATAATGCTAGGTGAGAGATGTAGGCGAAGAGCCATTAAAGAGTGCGTGTAAGGTAACATTGATCTAATCACAATGAATAACATATTCAAAGTCTTTGTACCTAAAATTCCGCTTAGACTTTGTGTTGTCTTTCCTAAGGTTAAGTTCAAATCAAAATATACTTAACTGTAATAGCATTCTTTGTTTCTTCTTGAAATTGGTCGTGTCATTATTAGAACAAGCGGAAAATTGTTGTAATTAATAAAGGAATTAATACATGACCATTGGTGTGTTTTAATAATAACAAGAAAAACTTACAAGTGAATAAATGAACATTCAATGCATTGAGAAATAGTCTCACATAAATTTTTTTAACTCACTTTAATGTTCCTTATATAGAGTTACATTTATTAACTTAACAAGGAGCTAAAAGGAGAAAGTGTCACATGGATAAGTGTGGTGGTCTCAAGTCTTATACTACTCGTCTGTCACCTTCACACACACCCTCATTGGTGCCTGCTTCAAGACCTAGACCGAGGGTGTGGGTGTAGTGACGATAGTGGCGGCTTGGAAGCTCACTTGAGAACTTATTCGAATTTCGCAATACTTTAAGTGAAATAATGCAATACTTTGTAACATTTTGTGTGAAGTGATACAACGTTTGGTAAAAATGCGTGTTTCATCAAGGGTTGCAACCTTATAAAACATCACAATTTAATCTATAAATAAAGTATTTCAGATTCAAAAAAAAAACATATATAACTCTCCTCTTCAGTGAAAATTCCATATTTTCATTTTTTTTTTTACTTTCGAATTTTTGTTTATTTTATACAAACTCAAATATAAATTGAATTATCCTAAATATTTATTTATATAAACTCTAACACATTTATAAAGTACTTAAAATACTATTAAAAAAATAGTACAATGCCTTAATTCATTTATCTTACAATTTTTATCTAAATTTAATGGTTAATTTACATCAACTTACTATAGTATTTGAATAAACAAGGTCTCAACATCTTTTTTCATGTGACACACAACAAAACATCAATTCACCAAAGTAGAATTGGTTCTCCAGAACAACAAATTATTATAATTACAAATGGAGAACTCTTTTATTTTGATGCACTAGAACAGATCACTAATGACTCTCACATGCCTCCAACAGATATTTTTTCAGATTTTTCACAAGCTCATCCATCCTCATGCTGTCTTCTTCATCCATCTGCATCAAAGCTTTAGCAATTAAGACTTTCACTTAAATTATTAGTACATTATTAGTACATTTATCATTAATATAAATACAAAGTAAGTAATATTTATTTATTAAAAAATATTAATTAAAGGTAAAATAAAAAAAATAAAAAATTGTATTAATTAAAGTAGGTAGCTTCATACCTGAGCAAAAATGTTAATGACAAGAACTGAAGCACCAAATGGCAATATGCTACTAGAGGTTATTGTGAGATTGAAGTTTTCAAGCATTTCATGTATTTTGAGCACTAAGTCCTTTTTCTTCTCACAGTGAATCCTAATGAGCACTTCCTTTTTCATGACTCTAGCTTCAACCTCAAGCACTGATTCTGAGTACTTCTTTTTATTTGATGAAGATTGAGATTTCCACTTGTATATTTCTGGATTTACTGTATCATCTTTGTTTTGATTATTCTCCAATTCTTTTATTCTTTTTTGAAGCTGTTTTGTGTAACTCACAGCTTCACTGAGTACATAGCACTTGTCCATCTACAGTTAAAAATTCATATAAAAATTTATTAATGTTTAATATTCAGATATAATAGAACACAACATGTTTGTATAAGACAACTTTTCATTTTTATATTTAATTAATTCCATAATAATACAGCATTAAACAATAATTAATTCTCTATGTAACAAAACAAAAAAAAAAACAATTATTCTTTAGAAATAAGTATATAAAAGTCAATGAAAAGCATAGGTGAATTATGATTGATACAAGACAAATTTAATAAAGGCTATACCTTTCATTTCATCTAACAGTTTTTTTTTTTTTTTTTTTTTTTTTTTGGAATATGTTCATCTGACATGTTAGTTTATAATATGTTATCTTGATTTCTATTCATTGGAAAATGACAGATGAATTATTGAAATTCCCACTTTTTGCTGGAAATATTTATCTAAAATATTATGAGTACATCAGAGTTGATTATTTAACAATTTGTTTAAGTTTATATACAGACATAAACAAGTTTATAGAAATAGTTAAGTTTATATATAATTTTTAAAATAATTTTTTTTAATATTTTGAAAGTTATGATTGAATGAAGAAGCTAACCTTTTTCAAGCCAGGTATCATAGCTGAAAGTGTGATAATACTCTCAGTCAATTCTCTTCTTCTTTTCCTCTCAGCCATTAAATGATCTTGCACTGTCTCACAAGACCTTCTAAGCCTCTTTGTTGTTTCCTTCACCTTTCTTTCATCTTTCTTCAAACTTCTTTTATTTGACATTGGTTCAGTAATCGGTTCAACACTTGAATTATCGAAAGATAAAAGATATGTAGCTGGAGATCCAACACACGATCTTTCCAAAGAAATTATCGAGTTTGAACTAAAACTTTTGTGGATTGCTTCAATATTCTCGTGATCAAAGGACAAAATACTATTTGTAGGGCTAGTGACACCACCTTCAGTATTAATATTTCCTGCGGAATTTGAACTGTTGTTATGGATTTCATTTGAGCAAAGATAAGAAAAGGGTTCACATTCTGGGTCCTCAAGGATGATATCTTTGAGAAACTCTTGCTCATGAAATGAGTTGATACTTTGATTCATCTCTTCATCTTCCATTTCCTATGAAAAATATATATATATACCAAGTACTATCAATATTCAATTATATAAAGTTTGTGAAAGCAAAAACTATGAAATTTTATTTACCATATAAGAAATCAGATTCTCCAATGATTCCTCCATTTTTATGTACACGGAAGAGTACATCTAGTGCTGCAACTTATATAGTGAAATTATAAGGCAATTCTTTTGTGTCCAATTAATTCACGTTTTAGATGGAGTGGTCATGACCATACATATTTTTTATTATAAAATTAGATACGCAATTATAAAGATTAATTTTTCATTATAAAACTACTATAATTGACTGCAAAACTCTCTCTAAAAAAATTTAATATTGCCTTATAGACATGTACCGTCCAAACCTGTCTCGATGGCGAAAAAAATTCGATTTGATTAACCTCAAATTTCAATTTTAGTGTTTTTCAATTTCTAAATATGACTATAAGATAGATAAAAGGAACATTAACATCTATTCAGAATATATTTTTGTCTCGTTAATAATTTAAAATTTTTAATTTTAATAATTTAAAATATTTGATTTTGATAATTTAAAATATTAATTATTTAGTTAATAAATTAATATTTAGTTTGTATTCTATTATTTAAAATATTTAAAATATATATTTGAATTTTTAAAAATAATTTTAATTTATTATTTTTAGTGTTCGTTAAAGTTCAAGAAATATTATGAATCGTGAAAATTATTTAAATATAAAAAAGAATAATTTATATGCAGAGATGAATATAATTGGAGATATTTAAATCCGTTTGAAATGGATTTTAATTCATTATTTATCTTGTTTGGGTTTGGGATAAGAATTAAATATTTAATTAAAATTTGAATTTGAGTATGAAAAAAGATAAAACGTGTGTTATATTGTCATGCTTACTGCTGCGTATTTAGAATTGAGTTTGAATATCGTCCCATCTAATTATTATAACTATTGTTGAGTAACCAGAGTCACTTGAAACTCAAAGACTCGTCCTCATATTAGGAGATAAAGTTATTTGAGGTGCGGTTTGGATCGATTTTTAATTTAAAAATTTATTCGATTTAAAAATATATTTATTTGCGGTGCACTTTTAATTGATTTTTAGTTTAAAAATTTATGTGATCTAAAAATATATTTATCCACATTTTGGTATGATTCTGAATGATTGATTAAAAAATTTAACCAATCTTATCTAATTTCATGCGATTTAATTTAAATCGGTTTTTTTCATCTAAATTACAAATTATATTTTTTTTGTTAAAATTATAAAACAGTTAATAAATATTAGATTTGATATAATAAACTATATAGTATATTACGAATCAATATTTAAAAAAAAAAAGAGAATGATTGATTATAGTTGAAACAAATGAAATAATAAAAATAAGTAATTTAAACTAAACTAAATATTAAAAAAATAAATATCATTATATAATAAATTAATATAAAATATTATATTAATAAAAATAAATAAATATTATATATATATATATATATATATATATATATATATATATATATATATATATATATATATATATATATATATATATATATATATATATATATATATATATATATATATATATATATATATATATATATATATATATATATATAATTTAGATTGGTTTTAAAAATTAACCAAAAATTAAATTTAAACTAAGCGATTTTTATAAAACGATATCTAAATACATTATATAATATTCAAGTTTTTACGATTTTCAATTGCTTAAACTAATTTATGATTTTTATTTAGATTAATTTAAACACCCTTACTAAAAGTGACCACATGATAACATAAATTTAAACACCCTTATTAAGGAGTGACCACATGATAAAAATAATAAATGTTTTCTTTGTCATATTATTACAAACTCTTATTTGAAAATTATACTTTGGATCTTAACGAATCTAGCTAAATAAATATCTTATTTAAAAGTTAAATAAAACTATCTCTGAGGCGGTTGGTAGAACCAAAAAATTCTTTTCCTTTTTGGGATCAAGGGTAGAAACATGAATTCTAACAACTAAACTTATAAAAAATAAAATAATGATGATAATACTAATAATCTAATCACAATATGGTCCATCTAAAATAGTTAATAAAATTATATTTCATGCGGTTTATATTGATATGTCAATGGTGTACTATAACAATTTTTATATTGGAAAAAATATTATTTTGGATTGGGCTTGAGGTTGGTCCACTGTCGGGCATGGTCCAACTCAATTCTGCGTTGGAGAAGGCCCAACACAAAGGTTCAATCCACCATCACTGCGGAAAGGAACGTTCCTCACACATCTTTCTCACGCGAGAACACGCCATCAACCAAGAACGAATACCACGTGCGGGTTTTTCCTACTTCCACGTAGGATCCTGGAAGTCATCTATTATGGGCCTTGCGATCCAGCCCAAAATAGATGACTGTTGGCCCAGCGCTGAGAGCACATTATAAATACCCTCCCCCACAGGAGTGTTAGGTATTCTAAACTCACTCACTTTTTGTACTTGCTCTCTCTTTCACTCCCTTTCTCACTTTGCTATCAGAGTGTCTTACAGGCACACCCCCTCCTCTTCTCCACCACCGGTGAACTTGAAACTCACGACGTGTTGCTGGCTAATGATCCTCTTTCTGATCCGGTAAGATTAGTGGCACCGTCTGTAGGATCCATTTACTCCCTCGTCTTTTCTTTCTCTGAAACCAAAAGACCAAAGCAAACCTTCAGCCTCCTTCGATCATGGCCAGTCAACACACTAACGACAAAGTCCACGAAGCTACCTTCACCACCTTCGCTGCCAGCGACGACCACGACAACAATGTGGCATCCTCTGCTGAAGAAGGTGACCGTAGGGACGTGCTCACCGCCTCTCCCTCTCCCGACAATGCGGCATACAAAGTCGTCCAGCGTTTCGAGAGTCCAACGATTTTTCAACCAATTCATGTGCCTCCTAACGCCGATCCTACCACGGTGACCTTGTTCGAGGAAATCAACCAAACGAACTTGATGATTTTCCAACAGAACGAACGCATCAGAATACTGGAGAAAGAACGACAATCGCGCTCCCCTGCAGAGACATCGGTGCCTAGTTTCTCGTAGCACGTCCCTACGACGACGAGAAACCCGTCCTCACTCTCCCGCGGAGACACCAACGGGACGAATCTCAAAGCCTCTCACCGCGACAACCTGGACATCGGCCGCAGCTAGAGAGGCCACAAGTCACGATCACCAAAAAGCGAGATCACAACCCTACCTGGCTCCCAAAAGGAGCAAATCCGACGAGTAGCCGGAGAAGCCAAAAGGTCGACCAAGGAACTCACCGCGCCGCAAAAGAAGCCCCCAGCACGCCCACTCTCTGTCGCGCTCACTAGTCCGAAGCGACAAAGACGACCCCCGCGTTCCATTGTCTCGGGCAATCATGGAGACCCCCATCCCCGTCGGGATGGAAAAGCCAGCAAGTCTGGCGACCTAATGGCACGACGGACCCGGACGAACACATCGAGAAGATCGATGCGATGCTCGACTACCGCAACATCTGGGGTGCCATCAAGTGTAGACTTTTCCCCACGAATCTGAGGAAAGGTGTCATGGCGTGGTACAAAAGCCTCGCCCCAGAGTCCATCACCTCCTGGAAGGACTTGAAGACACAGTTCACTAGGCATTTCACCGCCTCCCGACGACACCCAAAATCTAAGGCGTTGCTCGAGGCCATCATTCAGGGGAAGTCATCTAGATCTCCATGATTGACCAGATGAATATGTACCTGCTCGAGCGAGAGCTGCGTCCCTGCAGCGACTTCGCCAAAGCAGTTGGCATTGAGACACCTTACTCCCTATACACCCTTCTCCTCAAAGCCCATGCATACATCCAGTATGAAGAGAGAAAGACCACCAACAATGCCCGTGACTCGCAGCACCAGGAGGGTACCAAAGTTGCAAAGTATTATGACACCGCAGCTCCCCGATGTGGCGGGGAAAAAAGAAGAGAAGATCAGCTCCACGATTCCCGCGAGCACCGCGGACCAGCTGGCCACTTCTCTGAATACACACTGCCGACCACTCTCTACGAGCGCATCCTTGCTAAGTGTATAAACTCAGAATTCCAGTAAGGTGGGGTCCACTTTCCCAGGCTGATTATTCCCAAGCCCAATGTCGACAAGTCCAAGTACTGTCGATTCTACAGAAGCCACAGGCACGTGACCAAGGATTACATCCACCTCAAGGATCTGATCGAAATCCTCATCAAGGAGGGACGCCTGAATCAGTACACCAACAGGAGCAAGGCTCCTCGACAAGATGTCCGCGAGGCAAAGAAGGTCGAGGAGGAAACACCTCTCTCTGATAACACCGACCTACAGACCGCCCTTTGCATCTCTCGGCATGAGGACTTCTACGTCCCCGAAATGGTCGACACACCCCTATCTGCACACAACACCTGGGAGAAATTCTCCTCCGCCATGGTCATATCCGACACAACATTCAACATGCTCATCATGGGGCCGGTGAAAAGGAAGTTCAACGAGTTGATCGACGCGAGATCCAACCAGAACGTAACCCTCGACAGCTTCCAGGGGAAATCAGATCCCATCACCTTTTACCTCGAGGAGTTGTCGGGAAGTGCTCTTAACTCCATCATTTCTTTGCTTGTTAGAGTGCAGATGGCAAACTTCGACGTCCGTTGCATCCTGGCCGACCAAGGGAGCTCCATCGACATAATGTATGCTCATTTGTTCACCACTCTCCAACTTGATGAGAGCCATTTGACACTGTATGTAGGCTCCGACCTGCAAGGCTTCAATGGTACAACTACTAAGCCTTAGGGCTACGTCGAGCTGCTCGTCACTTTCAGCGTCGAGGAAACTTTCAGACAGGTCAAGGTCCACTTCTTGGTCATAGAGTTCACATCTCTATACCAGTGCATTCTAGGGAGACCAACTCTAATTGAGCTGACCGTTGTGCCATCCACGGTCCACTTGAAGATGAAGTACTACACGGCCAGGGGTCGGGTTGTCACTCTTCACGGGGACATTGAGACCGTAAGAAGATGCTTCGAAGCAACAACAAAGGGGCTGAACTCAATTAACATGATTCCCAAGACCGCCAGTAAGCCATCCCTCTCTGAGGAACAAAAGTCGTTGCCCCGTGTTTATTCAGTTAACCTCGACAGCCGCTTCACCAACGAGCAGAAGCAGAGTGAAGCAGCACCAGATGCATCTCCAATAGCCGAAAACAATAGGGAATCTCTCCATCCAATGCACCCTATTCTAGATGGCGACTTCAAGCTCATCCTCCTCGGTGATGACCCAGACAGACGTGTGGAGATCGGCATGGGACTCCCCGACTTAGCGAGGAAACAACTAAAGGCTTGCCTCAGGGAAAACACTGACTTGTTCGCGTGGAGTGCTGCAGAGATATCCGGGTTGGACCCCGACGTTGCTTGTCATCAGCTAACCATAGATTCAGTCGCTAGGATCGTAGTACAACATAGGCGTAGACAGTCTCCTGAGAAATCGGAGGCTACTGAATTAGCTGCAAAAGACCTCTTAAAGACAAAAAAAAAATTCTGAAGCCTAGTACACAACCGGGTTGTCTAATGTTGTGCTTGTTAAGAAATCTAATGGAAAGCGATGTATGTGTGTTGACTATACCGATCTCAATAGGGCCTGCCCCAAAGATGCATACCCTTTGCCTAACACCGACAAGTTGGTCGACAATTCTGCAAATTTCAAACTTTTTTTATATCCTCAATATTATTAAATAAATTAAATTCTCATTTTTGTGTTGCATATAAACATAATATGTTTTTCAAATGTGTGTGATTATAATTGTAACATTTAAATTTTGAGTGAGTCATTAAGACGTTGTATATAATGCTATATTAAAAATTAGATGGATTTGATCTCACTCAAATGTTGGTAAATCTTTTATATGACCATCATATCCTTTCATTTGAAACCATCTAAATAATGATATATTATATTTACGTGCAAAATATGTGGTTGGGTTTGTAAAACTCTAATGATGATATATTATACAACCACTTCTCTATATAACTTTTGCACTAAAAATAAATTGGTATCTCATTGTTTAATCAGATTATTTAATATTAGTGGTCTTTGATAAATATTTATCTTATATGTACATGTTGGATTAGTGGGAGTGCATGTGCACACAATCATATAATCTGAAATTTTTAGATTATTATCATATTGTCATATATTCTTTCAAGCACTATAAATTTGACATATTATAAGAAAACTTCAAAATATACAATAACTCTAAGAGGTTTTATTATATTATACTGAGATATATATTATTCTCTTAATATCAGGAAACATCATAATATGATGTTTTAGGTTGATATTGAAAAGACACAATAATTCTTTAGTAGACAATAATATTGTGTTATTCTATCTTTAACATCCACACTCTTGAGGTCATAAATACGAAAGTACAAGTATAATATCAATACTCCTATCGAGTATGATATTGTTTTATGAAATTACTTATGATTAAATGTAATAACTCTCTTAATAGGGTACGTCTATATGTAATTACTATTCTTAGGTCTATGTGGATATTCTATGTCCTATCATTTAAAACTCATTAGTATAATCACTATTCATAGGCTTATAGACATGAGTAAGTCTTTGGTAATTTGGGTTAGTGAGAGTTTATCATTAGCATATTCATATGCTTGAGCTATTTTTTTTTTATAACATATTTCTCTTAACTTAAATATGTTACTTTAAATTCATCACCCTTCGTCCCTTCATATAAAATGTAAGTCGTTAACCTATATGATTTATTTTCCTATCGGATGCAATTTATGTAATGTTGAAGCTTACTTATCTTTTGACTTATTAGTGTTTGACCATTATTGATTTTAATATTAAAACTAATATTTTTAATAATTAATTATTGTCATCCAAGTGGGATATTGTTAGATTAATTATTTAATTAATCAAACGTGAATTACATAATTAATTAATAATAAATTATATTATGATCAATTGTTATCAAACACTAATTATAGATGAATTATTTGATTGGATTTTGTGTCTAAATGATTTGTGATGGGTTGGATCATTTAGTTAACCTTGATGAGAAGTGATTTCTCTTATCGCTTTTGTTATTTAATCGTTATTCCATTAGAATATTAACATACTCTAAAAAATCCTAAACGCCAATGAAGCTAATAATCCTCTCATACTCACTCTTCCGATAACTATCTCTCAAATCCTACAAGGTACATCATTCTTGTCGTTCTTAATTACTCTGTAAAATAATAATATGTCATAATTTTTGTTTATAAATTAAAATTCAATCTTTCATAGATGACCAAATACTTTCATATTTTTATCCATATCCAAGCTAAGAAATTGCTCCTTCAACAACAACTTATTTGAGATGCACTTTCTTTGATATAATTGTCGCGGTGAAATTTTGATACCAAGCTATTGATGAGCTTGAATCTTAATTCATTCGCAACCGAACTTTAATTTGTCCAAAGGAAGAGAAAAATATCGAAATACCCACAATGCAATGCATATGCAAAGGTTAGAGAGTTATAGGTTCGGGGGTTGGTTAAACTTAGGGAATGTTCTAGCATCCTAAGTTTCTGTAGGACTCTACAGGAACCTCTTATTTTATGTTGTTTATTGCTAAGGGTTATCTGCTTAATGGATAAGAGACCTAATGGTTTATATCTAAGTATACTCGACAAGACGTCACATCTCGTGCCTACATATCCTGACGGGAGCGGAATCAGAGTATTTGTAGTTCCCCTTGAAGGGTTTGAGGAGTTCTTTGACTATGGCCAAAGTTCCTATGGGATAAAGGTAGTTGATTGATTGATTTTAGGAGAAAAGATGAATTATCATTTTAAAGGAGATTACTTGATTTAACCACCACAACTTTGTAGGAAAATAGTCTTTGTATCGTCATAAGAGAAGGACTCAAGTACTCGGATTGTCAACAAGTACGCCTCTATCTCTCCTAAGGTAAAGTCCCTACATATTTATTGAATTGTTATGGAGTAGAAGTTTTATCTCGCTTAAGATGATTAACATCTTATTCTCTAATATGTTTGAATAGTTTGATATTGAGTTGTTGAATGTGATTGTCTAAGTTGTAAAGATAGAGCAAAGGTCCTCCCTATGGGGTAGGATCTATCTTAGAAGATCGACTTGAATGGGATCAAGGATCAATGAGGAGTATGATGCAAATGAGATGCATACGCACAATTGTTTAGGTTATGCGCAGATTCTCCCTTTGGACGCAATTCAATGCGATAATATAAATGCGGTAAATAAAAATAGATAACGTAAAAGCGTATAAATAAATCCATACACAAACGCATGAAAGCGCTAAGTGAGTGAAAATGGAGTATGTGAATCAGATCGGTGCGGGAACGCAAGTGTATACAATGGATCGAACGTGATGTCGATTAATTTTAGGTGAGATTGATTTGATGAGAAATTGAATTGGATTTATAAAAGGTTTTAAGTGTGAATTGTTAGGTTCCAAGGAGTGATTTTAAATAAGATAGGTTGAGAGGTTTTTTTTTAGTAAAATTGAATTAATTAAGTGATTTTAGGTAGAGATGATTTAAAATGAGCAAATACTTTATTAAAAAAGGTTTTAGTTATCTTTATTAAATAAAAGTTAATTTAAATAAAAGGTTATTCTTATTAGTGTAAATTATTTAAATTATTACCGAAAGAATTTCATAAAAGGTTTTAGTTTTAGCAAGTGGAAAAGATTTTTGTTTATTATTATAAAATAAATGCAAGTTAATGAAATATGTTCCTTATTAAATAAAAATAGTCCTTGTTATGTGGAAAAGGTTTAAAAAATAAATAAATAATTTATTAATTAAATAAGAGTGGGTTTTTTTAAAATTAAAGAAGGCTTTTGATTATTACTATTAACAAAATACAAATTATTTAAATTGTAGGTCTTTTTATGTAAAATGTGAACAATTTATATATTATTCAATAAAAGTTATTAAGTGATGGGAATAAATTTATTGATAAAGTGAATTAAATTATTAAATAAAAGTTAAGTTAATTAATTTATTAAATAGAAAGGAAAAGGGTTAATTAAAAAGGATTAATTAAAAAGAAGTTAATTAAACAAAAATATGATTAGTTCATTTTAATTAAAGGAAAGCTGATTAGAGAAAGATTAATTATGTTGATTAATTAAAAAAGATTAACGATTATATTAGTTAAAGGGTTAATTAGAGGATTTATTTGGTTTTATCTTAAATTAAATTAAAAAAGCAGATTAAGGGGGTTAATGATGGCGGCGTGCGATCAAGTGAGGTATGTTGTGAGAGGCGCACGGTGGACAACAAATATGGATCGTTGGATCGTGTGGTAGGTGGGGTGTGTGGTGATTATTGTGAGGATGCATCGTATGTGTGTGGGTGAGCAATACAGAATACAACATATCAATCAATATCTAGAAAAAAACCCTAGCTCTATCCCCAAATCCACGACTCATCTTCTCTCCGCTTTCATTCTCGTCCTCTTTCTCTCGATCGCCATTCCCTCTCCTTTTTTCTTCTTTCATCGCCTTCATCTTCCGTCATCTCACTCTCTCTTGTTTACCATCCTTCCTCTCCTTTTTCGCTTTCTCCATCTCTTAACCTAAATTAAATAAACAAAACTCACAAAATAATGTTAGAAAAAGCCAAGAAGCAAAATATTACGGTTACGAGGACGATGGTGGCTCCATTTTCGGTGAAATGGCGACGGCGGAAGTGGCGATGGCGCTGATGCGAAGGGAGGCGTCTCGCGGCGACGAGTTTGGACGGGGGGTTTTGACGGATTTACGGCGACATTGCGAATGCTGGGTCGCGGCGGAACAACAGTGGGATAAGTTCTTGATTTATCTCTATCTCGCTCTTTAGGTTTTTATGATTTTGGGATTTTTTGTGTGTTCTGTGAATGGCTGTTTGATTTAAATCTCGTGAATTTTGTGTGTTCTGTTAGGGTGTTTTTTTCTTCATCTCCTTTCTGAGTCCTTTTATAGTCTGTTCTGAGCCAACAGGTGTTAATTGATAATGAAACTCCTTCCTTTTTGGTTCGAAATTGTAAGGAACATGTCGGAGACGACTTTGAATTTCTTTCCATTTCCAAAGAAACGTGCCTCCCTCCTGTTTTAGAATATGGTCTGATGCCGTGTGAATGTCCTGAATAACCTTCCTTGTTTAAACCAGAGGTAAATGATTTGAGTTTGACAGTTGCTTTTTTCCTCTGATTTTTTAGGCGTTTTATGAATTGATGGACTTTCTTCCTTAAGTTAAACATGTCATGATGCTGTCTTGGAAATCTGACCTTGATAATTTACGCATATGACTTGATTTCTGAAATTACGGGTTTGAATGCTTTGTAAGTGACAACTCAAGGTACCAAGTTCGAGTTTACATCTCTAAAAGTTCACAACATGGACAGTTCATGATGATGAAGAGGGCATGCTTGCAAGGGAGATAATATGGTGAAACAAAGTGACATGGAGGAAAGTCGCGATAATCTCTACAGGAAGTCCTTCATGTGGAAGCTCCAAACCTTCTACTAAATGAGTTGTTGGCCTCATTCTTTATGTTGGGTTACATCGTGCGAAACAACAGCGATTTGACTCTTGTTCACGTGTGCACTGATGAAGGTGTTTGATGGATCAATTCAACTTCTACAAATTGCTGCAGCTGCTAACCATGCCCAAGCAATCGTATAACCTTACTTAGAAGAATACAACAACATATCTGGGGTAATCATGTCTCGCAATGTTAAATTGTTCTCAAATCTGTAATTGTATATTAATGATTTTCTTCTGATTTTGTTGCAGATCATCGAAGAGGAACAATTGCATGAGTAGCTTTCCTGTCTGTTTATGTTCAAATAGCAAGATGCAATTTCGTACTCTTTTCTGACCCTTGTTTGTTTGTGGCAAGCTTAGCCTTGGAAATGCATTGGCGAGAGGATTGGTTCGCAGGTGTTTTACTTGAGCGTTGGATTTGCATTATGTCTTGATATGTATGAATGTCGTAGGAGTCTTCATGGATAAACAAACAATTATGTTGTGACCTTTATGACCTCTGCCTTTGTCGATACCGAAGTGTCACCATCTTTTAATCTTTCTAATGAAAGTCGGTCTTTTACTGTATGTTTCAGGATGTTAACCAAAGAGTCATCAACTGCCGTAGAATATGGATTGTGATCGTGATCTTGCTCTTAATTTCTTCTTCCTTTTTCAGTTTCTTTGGCTTGTATCAGTCAACTCTTAATGGCTTCCAAAGGGTCATGATATGTTATTTGAAAAGGGTGAACTTTGTAAAGGCTTACAACAAGGAATAACATTCGTATCATGTTTTATATTATCCCTCATTTTTAATGTGCCAAGCTTGATGTAATCCCTTTATTAGTAATAAATTTTTTGTCTTGTATCTTGAGTTCTTAATGAAACCTTGTACAAAATGGACTTGTAGATCTTGGATTCAGTCACCCTTAATCTGGTATACTTTATAAATCCAAAACATGGGGCCTTGGATTGAACTTCAAGTGGCTGTGTCCTTTGTACACTCAGAATATGCACCACTTTTCCTTAGTTTAAAGCAAACCAACTCTTTATAAAACTTTTGAGAGATGTCTCTTTTGAAAATTCCGTGAGAATCAAAAGTCTTGCATAATGAATGTGATCTTCTTACAACTCCTTTTCTTATGTGGCGTGAAATATAGTTCCTTAATTAAATGGAGCTCAAAACTTGGATCTTTAAATGACATCTCTGTATGAATAAATGATCCTGAAATTTATTGGTGCGGATTGAATCAAATTGAGTTTCAAACAAATCCAAAAGGTCTAGTGACTTGATTTCCTTTGATGGACTTTTAATGAAGAGCTTGTATTGTGACACTTAATCATGGAAGAAAAGGGTCATGTAGTGCCAACGACTTGAATTTGACATTTAATTTGCAATCTGGAACTCAAATGGACCTGAGAATAAAATTGCCCTTTACTTTTTCTAATTACGAGATTGAATTAACTCTTGAATGATGACCCAAGTCCCGAATTTGGTATGTAGACTATGATACAGTGAAAAGAGTTCTCTCGCACTAATAATATGAATCTTGAACTTAAGCTTGTAAATTGAATCATTTTGGAGCCTTTTATCTGAATCTCTTGAGTTGTGCGCTCTTGGATGACTTTCAACGTAACTTAAGACTTTCACCAGTCACCCTTGTCTTGACGCTATATCACCCAGACTTCATTCGTGACCTTTATCTAAACTTGCCAAGCGATGCCACACCACGTGAACAAACCTCAAATATCTATGCCTGATACCAGTGACCAAAATGACTTGAAACTCTTGAAGCATTAGACTGTAAGGATCTATACTTGACAATACTGCACTTACGCAAATTGGATAGTCGAAATAAACATATATATATAAAAGTAAAATAAAACAAACAAGAAAGACAGGGAGACGGGATCTTATGGTCAAAAATTAGGGTGTGATAGATGCCCCTATTTAAGTTACTTCTATCCGGAGATACAGAGATTGAAATCTTTGTCTCGACGAGATAGGAGGGACTTAAATACAAACATTGCACGAATTTTTGACCTTAAGAAGCCGCCGAATGCATATGATGTGCAATGATATGAAATGCAAGACACAGGTCCTGTGGAGAAATGATGCCACAGGGGAAAAAACTAGACACGACACACGAAGAGTAGGCTCAACAAAGCGAGACTCCGCAGAAAAAAACAACAATCACAAGGTATCTCCGAACATATCATGGAGAATTTGGTGAGAAAACCACTTGAAGAACCTACTGGATAGGTCGAATGTAATTATCAGCTGGAGAAGTCTACTGTCGAGACTTGTAACTTTAATACTTTTGGACAAAGTGTATACTGTTAAAACTTTTATGGAATCTGCTGCCGAGATTCTATGTTGAAGTCTGCTGGAGATATACTTCT
The DNA here is from genome assembly GCA_963859935.3 of Lathyrus sativus. Classification (NCBI taxonomy): domain Eukaryota; kingdom Viridiplantae; phylum Streptophyta; class Magnoliopsida; order Fabales; family Fabaceae; genus Lathyrus; species Lathyrus sativus. Next base: position 525,883,595 of record OZ012737.1, on the reverse strand, counting down.
GTCAAAGTCTTCTGGAAATCTTCTGCCAAGATTTTCTAGGAAATAAAATAGAAATACCTACTGTCGAGGTCTACTGGTAATCTACTGCCGAGATTATCCAGGAATAGAGATAGAAATACCTACTGCCGAGGTCTACTGGTAATCTACTGTCGATATTAGCCAGGAAAAGAGATATCTTTGAAAAAATGTTCGAAAGGATAGATAACCTACTACCAATCCTGGTAGCCTAAGAAAAGGTATCTATCCAAAATGAAATGGTATATTACCTACTATCAAACGTATGATAGCCTAAGAGAAGGTAATAACCAAAATAACCTCCCCCATGCCTCATGGTTTGGGTGCCATGAACGGGTCACAGTTTCTTGTTTGAACTTTAAAAGAGTTGAAATAAACCTCCCCGAGCGTCATGGTCTGGGTGCCATGAGCTGGTCTCAGTTTCTACCCAAAATGATGAAGACTCGTGGGAGCATCTTCACAGGGGATTAAAATGTCATTGTAAATTTGTGGAACCTTAGCAGTAATCCATGATGTACTGGAGATCATAAAGCTTCACCGGAGATCCTCAGAGGAGATGTAGGCCGATTGATCTGTAAAGGTAGATTTTCTCAAATAAAGAGAGATCAAATGTAATAAACTTCACCAAACTTCTCGGGAGAGATGCCATTTGATGGAATTAATCATGTGTAGTGAATTCACTGGGGAAAACATTCCTGAAGAGTATTTCTTGTTGTAGTTATGTGAATTCTCAAATAAAGAGAAGTATCTGTAATGTCTTCGGCAAACTTCTCTGATGGTTTTCTGGAGAGATGTCATTTGACGAGTTGATAACCTTGATAAGCCCACTGGGGATGGACAAACTATCTTGAGGGGACTACCGTTTGTCATCTTGAAAGAAATCTTGATTGAAATGAGTTGCTCAAATAAAGAGCTGCTTGCAATTTAGATGTAAATTGTTGGGGAAGCCTGGTAATACTGTTGGAGAAATATCTGTCTTCGATAGTGATCTTCAGAAAGAACCTCTTGGGTAGTAAAGTGCAAAATAAATGCACACTCAATCCATACTCAAAAGCTTGGAGATACCCAAGATGTGATTATCAGGGACCGAGGTTCAATCCAGGAAATAGCTGAAGAGAGACTGGCAAACAAGACCCGATCATTGAGGTATGAACTCAAATGGGATGTACTAAAACAACCGTCTTCCACTACGATCGAACTCGATGGGGAATTAGAAATATTGCGCTCTTTTTGCGTAAGGCTAACAACTCTATCTGGAAGGAGAAGACAAGCCCAGTCACTCGGGGATCACCACGACCAAAGTGACAGAACACACAAACACAAAGGTGCAAAAATGCAAATGTTATGCCATATATCTATATGATATGTGTATGTTTATGCTGACAAAACAAATGAAGAGAAGCAACCGGAGATGAAAAAACATCTCAAAACGGACATCCGACCAATCTTCAAAGATAGAAGTACCACTAGGGATAGGTGGAGAACCAAATATGGGATCACAATCCTGCTTCAAGGTCTTAAAACTCATATAGGGAATAGAGAACATTCCACTTAGGGATATAACATCTTGATCTTTCTTGAAGAATTTGTTAAGATGAATCATAGCTATCTTGTTGAAGATGAGAATAAAGATCTACTAGGAGTGGATCAAACTCATAATTGGAGAAAACCATGGATAAAATAAATATCATTTCACTGGAGGGATTCACACGAGAGTTGTAGACAGAGATACCCAAACTACGATTTCATAGGGGATAAAATAAATATCCACTTCAACGGGGAAACCTGGGAAAAATAGTTGTTAAACATGTCATTGTAGAGTTCCACTGAGGAAGATAACATCCACTTCACTGGGAGGGTGAAGTTTAAGAAGATGTCGCTGAGGATTAGAATATCATCCACTTCATTGGGGAAATGAAGTTGAGCAAATAAATGGGAATTCTTGCATTGAAAATCTTCATCGGAGAAATGTCGTGACCACCAGAAATAAAATTTACCGGGGACATGAAGAATATTGTGAAATTGCTGAAAAATTGGTATTGAAGACTGCGCAATGGTAGTCGCCATTTTAAACAATAGTTTGTTGCACATGGACAAGATGATCTTCATTTCTCAGATGCCCCAAGTCATATGGTTATGAGAAGAAGTCATTCCAAGAGGATTTTACAGAAAACATGGCGTCCCATGGTTTTCAAACTCTCTGGAGAGATTCGCGGAATCTCGACGTAACTGGCCCTGATTGACGGTATCATGATCGAGTCTTCAAAATAGCTCTTCTTTAGCAGAATCTTCAAGTTTCAATAGAACAAACTTAACGCCGAGGTTTATATGTAAGCTTACTATGACATCAAGCAAATCAACACGCATGAAATGTTGATTCTGAAACTGTTAATGCAATATATGTTTGTCTTGAAGTTTTTGAAAAGAAATATCACGATAACTTGTGATAAAATCACTAGTTAGGATATAAATTTATTTTATAAAGCCAATCATCAAATTGAGCATAGCTCATAGGAGTCAAGAAACGTTATCTCGCTGAGTATGCTTTCGAATTAAGCCTTACTTCAATTAGGACTTTTGAGGTTATATCAGGGCTTAGTTTAAGATTTGTGAAACAAAGGAAATAAGGGTCAAAGTATATTTGTACCCAACCATTTTTGAAAGATGTTCATTCTTTTAAGTGTTTAATCAAGCTGACTGAAAATTGCCCCAGGTTAAAAATGGGGTTGAAAAGAGTTAAAAAGTAATTAACCACTTTATGTCTCTGGTGTTTTAAGAGGTTTGAAAGAATGCCTTACATCATCAGCAGGTTTTATTCAAAAGCATACAACGAGAGATCTTGTGTTTTACTTCGTCATCCTCCTTCCAATTCTTTCTCAAAGTGAGAAAAAAGATGGATAAAGTCAGCATTATAAGTTGTATATATAAAAAAAAAATTTGAGTGACCACGAATGGGTTTCTTCAAGACAAACATTTATTGCATTACTTATTCAAAGTAACAAGTTCTTACATGCCAATTATGCTTTTATTCAAAGAAATAAAAGGAAGTACGCATAAGCAAACAAAATAAACAGCTGATGAGATCTTCTCGGTATTTTTTGGAGTTTTCACTTATATCAACGTAACGGTATTCCATTCATGATCGGGTTTCCTCCTTTGAAAGTCAACATTTCGTCATCTATCATTTCTTGAACTTTCTCTTGAAAAACTTTGCACTCTTCAATCGAATGCCCCAACACTCCATCATGAAACTCACAGCTGGTGTTCGAGTTGAACCACGATGGGCGAGATTTCATGGTTCTACTCTTTCTGGGAGTCATTACCGAGTTTCTAGCAAAATAAGACCATAGTTGACTGTAAGTCATTGGGATAAGATCAAACCAGCGAGTTCTTCTTTCGGAATACTCAGAGGTATCTTCTGATTCTGAAACCGTCTTCAAACCTGTCGATTCTGATGCCGATCTGGAGAAGTTAACCTTTGCTTACAAAGTATTCTTCGCTTGTGCTGAGTAGGCGCTACATACCGATGTTGAGGATAAGGTACCGAAACTGGATCTGGCAGGATTTGAGAGGGATCCCAAATTGCATTAACATCGACACTTACTTCCTCTTGGGAATCACTAACTGAGATCTCTTCAATAGCTTGGTTATTCAAGTTATCTTGAATTCTTCCACTTTTGAGCGTGTTCTCAATGTTTACTCCAACCTCTACAATTTTGGAGAAATTCAATGGCACAACGCCTACCATTCTATCATAATAAGAGTCTGTCAGTGTTCTTAGGAACATCTTGCTTAATTCTTTCTCTTGCAGTGGAGGATGAACTCAGGCTGCCAACTCTTTCCATCGTTGGGCATACTCCCTGAAAAATTCATTGTCATTCAAACTTATTCTTGTCAGTTGATCACTGTCTGGAGCCATATCCAGATTATAATTATATTATTTCACGAAAGCATCAGCTAAATCTCTCTAAGATTGAATACGATTCCTTTGTAGCTTTATATACCATATTAGGGATGCCCTACTCAAACTTTCTTGAAAGTAGTGAATCATCAGTTTGTTGTTGCCGATATAAGAAGTCATATTTCGACAAAACATCGCCAAATGGTATCTTGGACAACTAACACCCTTGTATACTTCAAAGACAGACATCTTGAACTTTGGAGGAATAATTACGCCTGGAACTAGACATAAGTCATGAGCATCAAGACCAGAGGCATCAGCTTCTTTCATCTTCTTCAATTGTTTTTTGAGATCACGAAATCCTTTCTCAATTGCTAAAAATCTAGGATCGTTCATCTTCATCTTAGCATGAACATTCGGAGGATTCGATATACACTGCAGAGACTGGGAGACTCTTTCATCCACTTGAACAACCAGATCGTCTTGCACAGGCTGAGGTTGTGTAGGAACATCCACTTGTTGAACATTGTCGTTAGAGGGAAGATCAAATAACGGATTGGTCACAACTCTGAAATCAGTCATGGAATCCATATCATTTGTTCTCTTTACTATCCTTTGGTAAGTACTTTGAGCTTGGTCAAATGGTCTAGATGTCAGCTGACAGACAACGACAGAAGACCGGATGATGCAGAGGAGAAGAGACACATGCACATGCAAAATGTAGAATGGGGGATGCAAGTGCAAAAATGCAGAATGCAGAAATGAAAAGTTTCATGGAACGCGAGTATTTATAAACATTACATAATACCAAAGAAAATTCATTTATTATTTTTTTGATATCGATTACAAATAAATATTCTTATAAGAGTCCTGACATAATAGCTAAATAAAAGCTAAATAAGTCCTAAGGAAGTCCTTCATCGCGCTTGTTGATTTGCTCTTCTAACTGGACTTTCTTGAACATAAGTCGTGTCCATGATTAACTTCTAAGGGTAGTCTGATAGAGGAAAATAAATCCTCCATCTCAACTTTCTTCTTGCTGGTAAGGAAGGAAGAAAGCCCTTGTTTACTTGGATCTTCAATATTGAGGAAAATCTTTTGAACTTCTGTTGATCTTCAATGATAATGGAAGCCTTTTGTATTTGTCTTTTGAGTTTTCTTGATTCTTCAATTAGTGCCCTTACCTTCCTTAGGTCATCCAAGCTAGGACTCTTAAAAGAATATTTCAAAATATTTTTTTTGTAATCCATATTGGTTCTATAATGTTTATAAATAAACTAGGAATCCCATGAAACCAATGCAAAATGATGCTTTATGAATGCAACAAACACAAGTAAGCACATAGAGACATAAAGATAAACAAAGAAAGGAGACCCTAGGTTTGCAACGAGCATGGAGCCAATGGTATACCCATTCCCAAAGGATGTGGACTAAAGGTTGATTATACCTGTAGAACAAGGTTCTAAAGAGTTCCCAAAATCATTAGTCCATCTTTCGGATATTATCAACTTCCCAATTACTCGGTGATTAATAATATTCTCAAGAGAACTTCTTTTGAGTGTAGCATCGCATAGCACTATTTCGGGAGTACTCCCTCAGAGTCCCGCACTACATCCTAATAAAGGCCAAAGTGGGGTTAAAGTTAACTACGGTCCTCAATATCATAGGCTCCAATCGAAAATAGTGAATGTTTTCACGAGTACTCGTTCAACATTACAGCTTTCGAGAGGGCCTCAATTGAGCGTGATTCTCAAGTCAACTTGGTCGGGATTCGACTCCCTATATGCCTCATCGAATATATCACCATCCTATCTTAAGTTCACTCAAGTCCGGGTGTAGGACTTTGTCTCACCATTCAAAGATATCAACCCAAAAAGTAATAGAGAACAAAATACAAATAAGCAAATAAGCAAATATAGACAAACATAATAAACAAGTTAAGGAAACCCACAAGGAGGTCCCCAGTGAAGTCGCTATTTCTGTCGCGGTGAAATTTTGATACCAAGCTATTGATGAGCTTGAATCTTAATTCATTTGCAACCGAACTTAAATTTGTGCAAAGGAAGGGAAAAAGATCAAAATACCTACAATGCAATGCATATGCAAAGGTTAGAGAGTTATAGGTTCGGGGGTTGGTTAAACTTAGGGAAGGTGCTAGCATCCTAAGTTTCTGTAGTACTCTACAGGAACCTCTTGTTTTATGTTGTTTATTGCTAAGGGTTATCTACTTAAGAGATAAGAGACCTAATGGTTTATATCTAAGTATACTCGACAAGATGTCGCATCTTGTGCCTACATATCCTGATGGGAGTGGAATCAGAGTATTTGTAGTTCCCCCTGAAGGGTTTGAGGAGTTCTTTGAATATGGTCAAAGTTTCTACGGGATAAAGGTAGTTGATTGATTGATTTTAGGGGGAAAAATGAGTTATCATTTTAAGGGAGATTACTTGATTTAACCACCACAACTTTGTAGGAAAATAGTCTTTGTATTGTCTTAAGAGAAGGGCTCAAGTACTCAGATTGTCAACAAGTACGCCTCTATCTCTCCTAAGGCAAAGTCCCTACATATTGATTGAATTGTTATGGAGTAGAAGTTTTATCTCGCTTAAGATGATTAACATATTATTCTCTAATATGTTTGAATAGTTTGATATTGAGTTGTTGAATGTCTTTGCCTAAGTTGTAAAGATAAAGCAAAGGTCCTTCCTATGGGGTAGGATCTATCTTAGAAGATCGACTTGAATGGGATCAAGGATCAATGGGGAGTATGATGCAAATGAGATGCATACGCACAATTGTTTAGGTTATGCGCAGATTCTTCCTTTGGACGCAATGCAATGGGATAATATAAATGCGGTAAATAAAAACAGATAACGTAAAAGCGTATAAATAAATTCATACACAAACACATGAAAGCGCTAAGTGAGTGAAAGTGGAGTATGTGAATCGGATCGGTGCGGGAACGCAAGCGTACACGATGGGTCGATCGCGATGTCGATTAATTTTATGTGAGATTGATTTGATGAGAAATTGAATTGGATTTATAAAAGGTTTTAAGTGTGAATTAGTTAGGTTCCAAGGAGTGATTTTAAATAAGATAGGTTGAGATGGTTTTTTAGTAAAATTGAATTAATTAAGTGATTTTAGGTAGAGATGATTTAAAATGAGCAAATACTTTAGTTATCGTTATTAAATAAAAGTTAATTTAAATAAAAGGTTATTCTTATTAGTGTAAATTATTTAAATTATTACTGAAAGAATTTCATAAAAGGTTTTAGTTTTAGCAAGTGGGAAAGATTTTTGTTTATTATTATAAAATAAGCGCAAGTTAATGAAATATGTTCCTTATTAAATAAAAATAGTCCTTGTTATGTGGAAAAGGTTTAAAAAATAAATAAATAATTTATTAATTAAATAAGAGTGGGTTTTCTTAAAATTAAAGAAGTTTTTATTTTTTTTTGGAATAAAGGAAACTTTATATAACTTCAAAAGATATAAAATACAAGGGTATAAGTATAAAACTCTCCCACAAAACAATCAAAAAAAACCCCATTAATCTATGAGAAGGTTAGCAATATGACGTCTAATACTAGTATAAACCCACCCTCTGTTAGCAAGGGTAGAGATAACTATATCTCTAATCTCCATGGTTTGCACTGTATTTCCAAAAACGGTGTGGTTACGATACTTCCAAATTTCGTATATAGTCTCCGCAACGGCGCTACGTAGGAGGCATTTCCACCAACCCTTACCTTTGCACTGATGAATAATCCAATTTAGCTCTTCACGCCAATCACAGGGGGTGCGATGAATTCCCATCCAACTCAGAATATCCTGCCAACAACTTTGAAACAGAGGACATTGGAAAAACAGATGGTCAATCGTTTCTTCGGTGTTGCAGAACTTACATCTGTCATCCGTAGTAATTCCAAACTTTTTGAGCCGCTCCTTTGTCGCCAACCTACGGTGGCATGCCACCCAAAGCGTGAAAAGGGCTCTAGGTCTAGCAATAATAGTAATGTTTTTTATTATTACTATTAACAAAATACAAATTATTTAAATTGTAGGTCTTTTTATGTAAAATGTGAACAATTTATATATTATTTAATAAAAGTTATTAAGTGTTGGGAATAAATTTATTGATAAAGTGAATTAAATTATTAAATAAAAAGTAAGTTAATTAATTTATTAAATAGAAAGGAAAAGGGTTAATTAAAAAGGATTAATTAAAAAGAAGTTAATTAAACAAAAATATGATTAGTTCATTTTAATTAAAGGAAAGCTGATTAGAGAAAGATTAATTATGTTGGTTAACTAAAAAAGATTAACGATTATATTAATTAAAGGGTTAATTAGAGGATTTAGTTGGTTTTATCTTAAATTAAATTAAAAAAGCAGATTAAGGGGGTTAATGATGGCGGCGTGCGATCAAGTGAGGTATGTTGTGAGAGGCGCACGGTGGACAACAAATATGGATCGTTGGATCGTGTGGTAGGTGGGGTGTGTGGTGATTATTGTGAGGGTGCATCGTATGTGTGTGGGTGAGCAATACAGAATACAACATATCAATCAAAATCTGAAGAAAAAAAACCCTAGCTCTATCCCTAAATCCACGGCTCATCTTCTCTCCGTTTTCATTCTCGTCCTCTTTCTCTCGATCACCATTCCCTCTCCTTCTTTATTCTTTCATCGCCTTCATCTTCCGTCATCTCACTCTCTCTTGTTTACCATCCTTCCTCTCCTTCTTCGCTTTCTCCATCTCATAACCTAAACAAAATAAACAAAACTCACAAAATAATGTTAGAAAAAGCCAAGAAGCAAAATATTACGGTTACGAGGACGATGGTGGCTCCGTTTTCGGTGAAATGGCGACGGCGGAAGTGGCGATGGCGCTGATGCGAAGGGAGGCGTCTCGCGGCGATTTCCCGGCGACGAGTTTGGACGGAGGGTTTTGACGGATTTACGGCGACATTGCGAATGCTGGGTCGCGGCGGAACAATAGTGGGATAAGTTCTTGATTTCTCTCTATCTCGCTCTTTAGGTTTTTATGATTTTGGGATTTTTTGTGTGTTCTGTGAATGGCTGTTTGATTTGAATCTCGTGAATTTTGTGTGTTCTGTTAGGGTGTTTTTTTCTTCATCTCCTTTCTGAGTCCTTTTATAGTCCGTTCTGAGCCAACAGGTGTTAATTGATAATGAAACTCCTTCCTTTTTGGTTCGAAATTGTAAGGAACATGTCGGAGACGACTTTGAATTTCTTTCCATTTCCAAAGAAACGTGCCTCCCTCCTGTTTTAGAATATGGTCTGATGCCGTGTGAATGTCCTGAATAACCTTCCTTGTTTAAACCAGAGGTAAATGATTTGAGTTTGACAGTTGCTTTTTTCCTCTGATTTTTTAGGCGTTTTATGAATTGATGGACTTTGTTCCTTAAGTTAAACATGTCATGATGCTGTCTTGGAAATCTGACCTTGATAATTTACGCATATGACTTGATTTCTGAAATTACGGGTTTGAATGCTTTGTAAGTGACAACTCAAGGTACCAAGTTCGAGTTTTACATCTCTAAAAGTTCACAACATGGACAGTTCATGATGATGAAGAGGGCATGCTTGCAAGGGAGATAATGTGGTGAAACAAAGTGACATGGAGGAAAGCCGCGATAATCTCTACGGGAAGTCCTTCATGTGGAAGCTCCAAACCTTCTAATAAATTAGTTGTTGGCCTCATTCTTTATGTTGGATTACATCGTGCGAAACAACGGCGATTTGACTCTTGTTCACGTGTGCACTGATGAAGGTGTTTGATGGATCAATTCAACTTCTACAAATTGCTGCAGCTGCTAACCATGCCCAAGCAATCGTATAACCTTACTTAGAAGAATACAACAACATATATGGGGTAATCATGTCTCGCAATGTTAAATTGTTCTCAAATCTTTAATTGTATATTAATGATTTTCTTCTAATTTTGTTGCAGATCATCGAAGAGGAACAATTGCATGAGTAGCTTTCCTATCTGTTTATGTTCAAATAGCAAGATACAATTTCGTACTCTTTTCTGACCCTTGTTTGTTTGTGGCAAGCTTAGCCTTGGAAATGCATTGGCGAGAGGATTGGTTCGCAGGTGTTTTACTTGAGCGTTGAATTTGCATTATGTCTTGATATGTATGAATGTCGTAGGAGTCTTCATGGATAAACAAACGATTATGTATTTTGTGACCTTTATGACCTCTGCCTTTGTCGATACCGAAGTGTCACCATCTTTTAATATTTCTAATGAAAGTCGGTCTTTTACTGTATTTTTCAGGATGTAAACCAAAGAGTCATCAACTGCCGAAGAATATGGGTTGTGATCGTGATCTTGCTCTTAATTTCTTCTTCCTTTTTTAGTTTCTTTGGATTGTATCAGTCAACTCAATATTGCTGTTATACCGTGATTACGAAACCACAATAATCACGGAGGCCAGTTAGCTCCAAGGATGTGTTCTAGCAGCGTAGGTGATGGTAGCTGCTGAGAGGAGTCTTTGTCCGACACCAGCAGAAGAAGCAATGGTTTTAGAAATAAACTTGAGATCCACTTAAATTATGCTTTTGTAAAGGTCATGATATGTTATTTGAAAAGGGTAAACTTTGTAAAGGCTTACATCAAGGAATAACATTCGTATCATGTTTTATATTATCCCTCATTTGTAATGTGCCAAGCTTAATGTAATCCCTTTATTAGTAATAAATTTTTTGTCTTGTATCTTGAGTTCTTAATGAATCCTTGTACAAAATGGACTTGTAGATCTTGGATTCAGTCACCCTTAATCTGGTATATTTTGTAAATCCAAAACATGGGGCCTTGGATTGAACTTCAAGTGGCTGTGTCCTTTGTACACTCAGAATATGCACCACTTTGCCTTAGTTTAAAGCAAACCAACTCTTTATAAAACTTTTCAGAGATGTCTCTTTTGAAAATCCCGTGAGAATCAAAAGTCTTGCATAATGAATGTGAGCTTCTTACAACTCCTTTTCTTATGTAGCGTGAAATATAGTTCCTTAATTAAATGGAGCTCAAAACTTGGATCTTTAAATGACATCTCTGTATGAATAAATGATCCTGAAGTTTATTGGTGCGGATTGAATCAAATTGAGTTTCAAACAAATCCAAAAGGTCTAGTGACTTGATTTCCTTTGATGGACTTTTAATGAAGAGCTTGTATTGTGACACTTAATCATGGAAGAAAAGGGTCATGTAGTGCCAACGACTTGAATTTGACATTTAATTTGCAATCTGGAACTTAAATGGACCTGAGAATAAAATTGCCCTTTACTTCTTCTAATTACGAGATTGAATTAACTCTTGAATGATAACCCAAGTCCCGAATTTGGTATGTAGACTATGATACAGTGAAAAGAGTTCTCTCGCACTAATAATATGAATCTTGAACTTAAGCTTGTAAATTGAATCATTTTGGAGCCTTTTATCTGAATCTCTTGAGTTGTACGCTCTTGGATGAATTTCAACGTAACTTAAGACTTTCACCAGTCACCCTTGTCTTGATGCTATATCACCCCGACTTCATTCGTGACCTTTATCTAAACTTGCCAAGCGATGCCACACCACGTGAACAAACCTCAAATATCTATGCCTGATACTAGTGACCAAAACGACTTGAAACTCTTGAAGCATTGGACTGTAAGGATCTATACTTGACAATACCGCACTTACGCAAATTGGTTAGTCGAAATAAACATATATATATAATTAAAATAAAATAAACAAGAAAGACAGGGAGACAGGATCTTATGGTCAAAAATTAGGGTGTGACAATAATCATTAAAGTTTCTCTCAAATCTCATTGACTAACGACATACCAAGAAGATTCGGAAGAATATTCTTAACCAAAGACATGAAGATTGTACTCAAAGCTCTCAAATCCAGCTCCCAGCACTTCTTGTTATCAATGTTAAAAATATTTTCTTTCAATGTCCATGTATTGTATAAATCTAATTATATCAACATGTTTTTAACTTGAATTTTTCACAAGTCAAAAATTGTTTCTTGCATCAAGTTTCTTTAAGTCAAACCTCACTATATTTTAAAAAGTTTAACATTGATGTCCAAACATTTTTCCAAATAGAACTTTAAAAGTATATGAATTCTTTTCTGATATAGAAGATCGAATAGAGTTGCAATCGTAGAGCATACTAAAAATTTTATACCCCACCAAATCAAGGTTCATAACCTAACTTGTTGTGAAAGACAAATATAAAGGAAATAAAGAAACATAACAACACAAATAATATATGTAATACCCCAAACCAAGGGAAGTTGGATGTACCTTTCTCCCAGGAAGCTGATGTATTATTCCCAGGAAGTCGCTACACTTTTCTCTATGAAGCTGCCTAGCTCCACATCTTCCCCATGAAGCGGATATTTACTTTATCCCCGAAGGTCTCTAATCCTAAGATTTTCTTTGGTTGATTATGATTCATGATGGGAATCTCTCTAGTGAGGTTATGACATCATACTCTTCGGTGAAGTCGTATCGTATTCCCATGAGGAAGTCATGATACCGTATCTCCAAGTGGATTATTTTCTCCCCAGAGAAGTTAGAAATTTGAAGCCCGAGTTGGTTCTACGATCAAATTTTCCTATCCTTCAATAGATGTACTGTTGCAGAGATCACCGAGTATCCCCGTCGAGATGTTTATTTCATCTCATGTTTCCTCCTCTCATCTGTTTTGTCATCACGTGCATGAGCCTAAGCATTGAATGCTCATTACATTTTCATTTACATACACATTAACATACGCATTAGCATCTGTTTGTTTGCTATTTGTTGCCATCCTTTGTCATTACCGCCGCGTTACTGGGTTTTTCCGTTCTCTCCAAGTAGATCATCAGTTGTATGCATAAAATACCTACTCTTTTCCAGTCTCCCCCACAGAGTTCAACCCTCATAGACGACGGTTATTTCAGTTATCTGTCCGCGCTAGGATAAGATAATCCATATTTGAGTTCATTTCCTCAACGGAGTCTTGTTTGACGGGTTCTTTCTAGCTCGAGTCTAGATTGAACTTTGATCCTGTTGGTCGCTGAACCTACCTGGACGTGCATTTATTTTGCACTATCTTTCAAGAAGAGCCTCTTACGACGCCTTTGTTGATCAGAGATAGTTCTCGTATAAGAAGCCTATCATTACACATTACCTTACACTTTACAATCTTACATTACAATCTTTCATTACAACCTTCATTACAACCTTCATTACAACCTTACATTACATTTTACAATCTCTACAAGTAGTTCTCATCCGAGAAGCTTATCATTTCTACTCTTGCAAATAAGCAACATTTCTCGCCTGAAAAGCTTATCCTATCTTCTTCATGACTAGCAGCAAATGGCCATCTCCGTCGAGAAGCTGGTTTCCATTGCCCTTTCATCTTGAAGAGCGGGGAGGTTTAAACCGAATCATGGTCAGGGAGCACATACCTGAAATGTGAAGAAGTTTATTTTACCCTTTAGTAAAAGAAGAAACTGAATCATATTCAAGGAGCAATAGACCTTGAAGTATGAAGAAGTTTATTTTACCCTTTAGTAAAAGAAGAAACTGAATCATATTCAGGGTAACAGACCTTGAAGTATGAAGAATTTTATTTTACCCTTTAGTAAAAGAAGAAACGGAATCATATTCAGAGCAACAAACCTTGAACGTGAAGAAGTTTATTTTACCCTTTAGTAAAAGAAGAAGCTAAATCATGCTTTGCTCATGGAAGCTTATTTTTATCAGATGAGCGACAGTCCCTCCAGTGGAGCTTATCAATCAATCCTTCATCTATCATCCCCATATAAGCAACAGTCTCTTTCTTTGAGAGCTTATCTCGCTTGGCATTTAAGTCCCTTTCGACGATAAGTGGAAATTCCCTCCCGAGGAGCTTATCAGGGCATTTCCATTAAAGTCCATTTATTTTGGCATACAGCCGATTTTACCTTGTATATTTTCTACGGATTCCCGAAGATTTCATTCGATCTCGTCACGAGGAAAGTTTCCAGAAGCTCGGATGTTATTCTTTGCTCAATGCTCCGGCATCCTGTTTACTTAATCCTACAGCCGTGCGGATCCAGTTTTACTTTTTATCCTAGAGTATCGGTCGGTCACACCCGAACCTGTTGAACAATTACTCTCGGATATTCGCCAGTGGAGGCCGTCTCTTCGGTGCCATCTCCATTGAGGATCCCATTCTTACCATTTATTTCTAAAGTGAAAATTGGTCGTGCTCGCACCGGTTGGCCATCACTTTAGAATTCCCCAGTGTCGTGTTGTTTCCCCAGTGCGTCGTTTTCCCCGGCGTGGTTTGTTTGTCGCGTCTGTCTTCTGTGTCGTCTGCATCTGTACATTTAGCACTCCATCATACGCATCATACCAGATTCATGGCATCGTTAGCGTCATATTTTTCTTCGTTTTGTCCATAACATTGCATATCACTGCATCTAAGGGCAAAATTTTCGGTTATTTGTATTTAAATCCCTTTCACCATGATTTCTCGAGCCTTCGTCGCTCAAATCATCTGGTGAAGCTATTTAAATAGGGGAAACTGTAATACCCCAAATTTTACCCTTATGTTAGTCGTTTCATTTCGCATTCCATCTCATCCTGTATTGCATTTTATCTAGCCACTAACCAGTTTGCCCAGTCTGTTGGTTTTGTAGGAAAAATCACACTGCGTGCAGTTTAATTGGTGAAGGACAAAATGGTCATTAATTTGCAGTTTACTGACAATTGATGAAGCAAAGTTGTCATCAGGAGTTCTTCAAGGGATTAGGGTTTCCGTCTCCGAGTCATGTGACTTATTTGATAATGAGTTGAATTTTACGGCAGTTTTTGACGTCAGATTTCTCGTGACACAACATATTTTATTCAAGAGACGAGATTCAGTCGTCAGTTGGATTTCAGAAATGTTGTTTGATTCCTAAGCCATATGGAGCTGAATGTGTTGAGATATCAGTGGATTCAGGTTAAATCGGTGCAAGAATGTGCTTTGAGGAATTTATTTTGACAGACACACGTTTTCCTGCTTTCTGTTGGTCAACGGTCAATTTTAAAGGAACAGTGGAATTTCGGTGCGCATTGAATTTATAATGAATATCTGTTGTTTTGATCATGACTGTTAGTTGAGCTAATTCAAGTTACTAGGTTAAAGTAGTCGATATGCGGTTTGAATTTTTAATACGGAAGACAATTCATTCTGCCGTTTAGCCGGATTTCTCTGCTTATCCGTTCAAGACCATATTCATCGACGTTGCCATCGGAAGGATTTAGTCGGGTAAATTGAATCGGTGGAATTTATTTGTATGGATTTAAGCAGATGACTTTATTTGGACGAATTTAGTCGGAGGAGCTTGATCGGAAAAATTTCATTAAATGATTTTAATTGTTTGAGTTTGTCGGGAGAAATTTAGTTGGATAGATTTAATTAAATGAATTTATTCGTTTAAGTTTTATCGGATGCGTTATTTAGAGATTTTAATTGGAGAAAGGTGATTGGAAAAATAATTTGAATTTACTCATTTAAATTCTATATTATTACAATATTACATTTATTACAATATTACAAAAAAAATTATAATTACAAAAAGTGCTAAAATTCCTAATTGTCCTAAAAATGTCTTCGAGTCCGATTCTTCGAGCTTCGATTTTTCCGAACCTGCAAAGAAAAATCAACAACAGAGCAAGCATTTTTTAAATGGTTAGAAAATTGGTTTTTGGTCAATTCCGATACCCTCAGTAAAACCTCATCATCGGGTACGTCGGGAGGGTAACGGAATGTTCCGCTGCCAGCTCCCGACTCCATTTCTTGACCCCGGCACGAATCCGACAGATTTCTGTTCTAATTGGTCCAAGAGAGAGAAAAGTTATTTTGAAAAAAGTGATTTTGAGAAAAGTGATTTTGGAAAAATCACTTTTTCAGAAAATTAATTTTTGCCAAACAAGGCATAAACAATATTCCAAAACTCTAGCCAAACCACAACGGATCAAACCACAACAACAATAAGCAACAAAGTCCTGGAAAATCTCCAAAACACAAAAAACCAACAACCCGCAAAACCATGAACTTCGCAACAATCAGCCTGAAAAAACGCAGCAAAAACCTCAACTCTTCCATGGAACATGCAACAAATCCTAGGAATAAGCCAACAAAATGCAACAATCTTGACAAATTCATCACCCAAAATCGTGACGAAGCAATGGATCAAGGCCCAAAAATCCAAATCTAAACTAATATAAATCAGTTCATCACAGAATAAAGAAGGGGGAGGAACAGGGGGATCATCAGAAAATAAGAAAAAGAAACGAGCATCAGCTTTGATCAACCAACGGCGGAAACCCCAATCATCAACGAAGATTGTCAATCACTACCGGTCGCGGCCGAACCACGTTGCAAATCACCAACGGCGGCCACGAGCGAAACTCACTAGCCTCGGGTTACGACATCATCGGCCACCTACCGCAAAATACCATCAGGCGGCGCAAGAACAACCATCACAGGAGAACCAACAAATCACCGACGATACTCGCTTCGAACCCGTTAACGGGTGAGCAAGTCTATTTCACATTTTGTTTTTCATTTCAAGTACCATACAAAGGAACACAAATGGAGCAAGAAAAAGTGAAAAAGCTTCCAAAGTTCATCAATGGGGGAGAACGGCGCATGCCTCAAGGAAGAAGAAGAAAAAACCTAACAGCAACGCAGTAACAACAACACACTCCCCCTCCCCTTTTTATTCCAATTTACTTCATTTTATTTTATTTTTCTTTATTTTATCATCATTATTAGTATTAGTTTTATGGTTGAATGTAATTATAAAAAGTAAAACCTTTCCTTAGAATTAATATCTTTTGTTAAATAAAAATCATGTTCTAAAATTAAAACCTCTTTTAAAGTTAAAACATTTTTAAAAAAAAATTTAAACCCCTCTATTAAAATTAAAACCTCTTTTAAAGCTAAAACTTTTTTTTAAAATTAAAGTCTTTTCTTAAAACTAAATTTTTTTTAATTAAAACATTTTCTCCTAAACAAAATTAAAACTTATTTTTCAAAATTAAAAGACATTGTAATTAAACAAAACCACTTTTAAAAGACTTCAAACTTAGTCTAGAACTAACCTTCACATTAATTTAGAACTTATTTTAAGACTTGATCTTTTTTTTAAAGGGATTTGGATTTTAATTTTTAGATAAACATTTTCTTTAATTATTATGTTTTTTAATCAAATTTTTCTAATAAAATCTAAAATTCTTGTAAATATTAATTGGTGTAAATTCTTCAGTTAACTTTAGCGTTTCTTAAAAATGCGGCTAACATCTTGATTACAGTTGCGAATTAAATTTGGTCGTCCATTGCCCGTTTAACTGTGTATAGCACTTATGTCGTTTTTTCGCTGTTTCTCATTTTTACAATTAATAAATTCCTTATTTTTTCGCATTTTCATTTTTGGGTTGTAACTTTATGCGAGGACATCGTCGCTTTTATTCCGTTTTTATTCTTGCATTTTTCAGGGTTGTAACTTTATGCGAGACAATCGTCACTTTTCAATTCCTTTATTATTCCCATACTTTCCCATATTTCAATCCTGTTGATAATTATTATTCATTGCATTATTTACCGTAATCCTTCAGAAGGAATAGGTCTAGCCATTTGACCGCCGCGTCAATAGTCCTCTCCTTTAACCCATTCAAAACCCTAATTGCATAGGCGTCCCGTCGTGGACCAAATTACTCTTTACCCTAGCATTAGGTTAAGGAGTCACCGCACTTCGAATTAGGTTTTCCACCGTGGAATACCTATCGCACCCCTTTAATTCAATTTAACTTACAACGTAGAAATAGGAGTCTCTGCACTCCACGTAAGCGCTTCCATATGAACGCTTATTCCCTATTGAAACCTTGACCACAATCAAGAATTTTCTCTTCCTCCCTTTCGAGGGAAACTACGATTACTTTGATTCCATCCTCTACCTAGGATACGTAGACACAAGATGCAAGTCTTGGCGAGTAAACTTAGGACTAACCCTTAGGTCTTTCTGTCACCTTCTAACCCTTAGCATGTACCCTCAAGCAAACAATTAAAGCAAAATAGTAGCATAAGACAAGAGGTTCCTGTAGAGTACTGTCGCTACTGCGAAAATCGGCGTCGGCTGAACAGAAGAGTCGCCACCGTGCGTTATTTATCCCAACGGAGGGAAAGGAAACGCTCAGAGTAAACCTACCGCAAAGACGGGAAAGGAATGGTCATCGCAACCAAATCCTGGATTCGGGAGTCGGTTACGCAAGGGGAAGGTATTAGCACCCCTCACGTCCGTCGTACTCGACGGGATCCACGCTTGTTTTCTAGTACGGATTGTTATTTCTATCTAAACTAAGGGTTAAGGGTTAAAAAGAAAGAAAGGGACTCGGCAAAGTATCGCACTTTATGCCTACGTATTCCCGTCTGGAACGAGAAATCAGAGTCAACGTAGTTCGCCTACCTACGGGAAAGGAGGGGAAGGTTGCTCGCTAGGATATCGCATCCTATGCCTACGTACTTTCATACAGCATGAAAGATCAGAGAAAACGTAGTTCGGGCCACGTACGACACAAGTATGTCTTGATTGTTTTTATCTCCTTCTAAAAAGGTTTTTCTGATTACTGGTCCAAGCGGACAAAAATGACATTTTGGTGAGTTCACATTCTTTTACGAAAGAAGTGTCTTTTATTGTGTTTGAAATCTTATTGTGTTTTTCTGTTTGTTTCGAGGAAGAAGAGATAGCACTCTAACTTATGGTTGCAAAGGGAATCACACTAACCTAATGTTATCATGCATGGGTTAAAACTTAATGTCTATCATGCTCCTCTCTTGCGCAGAGAGAAACAGAGATCCTAAGGGATAAACGGAAACAGAAACAATAACGTATATATAATAAAGCAGTAAAATGCATGGATGCAACAATACAAGCGAGGCAAGGGAGTCCCACTCAACCCCGAACCTAGAAAACAACAGGAAAAAGCGAACAAAATTCGCTTTCAACCTAACAAATTAAATGGCAAATAATACAGTCAGAGAAATTCAAACAATACATCAAAAATTATAAACAGCAAAAGCAGTCTTCATCAACATCTGTCTTCAAGTCATCCTAAACCATCTACAAGCTTCAAGCAAGCATCAGTCTTCATCTTCACAGCCTTCAAGCAAGGTCTCTATCTTCAATCTTTCAGTGACTTTTCTTCAAGTCTCACTCCCCAAGATGAGCAACAGTCAATAAGATGAATTGGATGTTAAACAGTCAATTGCCTACCAAGGGTGGCTCACTGGCTGTTAACATGATACTGACAGTTTTCTCTCAAAAGTTCTATCTTTTAAATACATTCACTAATCCTTCCAAAGGAAGGAGGTGGATATTTAAAAGAGACTTTGAATCATAGAGAAAGAATGGAGGTAAACAAGACCTTCCATGTTTATGAAGCAAGTTTTCTACTCTAGAGCTCTGCCTAGCTCCTAGATCCTATAACCTTCAACAACTGCCAGCAAGAGATACTCCTCATCAACTCTAGAAATTGGTCTTCACTCCTCTTAATCTTCAATGGGCTTCATCAGCACAGTCTTCAATTCAAACCCAAACCCCAAGCAGGCCCAATACCCCACACAGTCAAATAATAACCCTAGAGAGGGCACACCACACAATCAAACAAATACAGGAAATATACTAGTAGTATTAATAGAATAGGGGAAGCCTAATATTTTCTAAGGGATCTATTACTTACCCATAATACCCCTATAGTCCCATACCCCAAAATTCAAACTACAACTCCTAAAAGAAATGATTTATTACACCTATGTTATATCTAAACCCTAATTTTGATTCCCCTAATCACACCTAAACAAACCATCTAAAATGTAATCCTAAAATCATGAATTAAATCTCATATGAAAATTAAAGTCCTAAGTGAAGTACTCTAAAAAGAATGGGTCCAAAATATAAAAGGATCTAGCTAAACTAAAATCAACAAGATCAAGTGTTAAACTAAACATCATTTAAAACCTATTTAAAAGAAAAAAATACTAAAAATGCAAAAATAAAATAAAATGCTAATTTTATTATATGACAATTTTCTTAACAGAAATAAGAAAAAGATGCAAAAATAACCACTTAAAAATATGGAATTTTCAATTTGTTATGATTTTTCAAACAATTAACAAAAATAAAATAAATTAAAATGATTTAAAATTGGTTAGGGGTGCAGTTAGTAGTAATTTCAGTTAAAAAAAAGATGATGGGCCCAGACTGGGGGTGCGCGTAGCAAGGCGCGTCTGGGCCCAATTAAGTCAGAAAACACCAAAGAAAATAAAAATAGAAAACGGTGTAAAAAGCAATAAACTCAGTTCATTGGTTTGGGCCTTGGCGTTTGGGGGGGTGATTAGCATTGGTCCTTAAGCCCAGACTGAGTCGTTTAATGAAACGACGCGTTTTGCGTTTTCAAAATTCCCTCGCGTTTCATCTTTGAATCTGAGCCGTGCGATCTGAGTTTCAGTCAACCAAGAAGACTTCATCCAACACTCATCATGTTTCTTCTCCAATGAGAAGCTAGGGTTTCCACCATGATTGCCATGAACAAGCTAGCACGAACCAGACTTCAACACCCTCATACAACCTCATTTCTCCATGAAATTCAGATCCATAAAAAGCAAAGTTGCTCTAATTCTCAAGCTGAACAATAATACATCACTAATTCTCCCTGTAACAACCTAGAAAATCAAACCCGATAGCTTCCTCTCCATGAACACTCTAATTTCCACTCTCATGAAACTCCAATTTCTTGGTACTAGTGTAACCACCACACATCCCTGATCATTCTAAACTAATCCACATGAATTAACACTCTATATCCCTTTAGTTCTAGGTCAAAATAGTTTTGGTGCTCATGTACCAAACTCCATGAAATGCTCTCAAATTCATTGGAAATGATCATCTACCTATTCCTAACAGTTCTAACCTAATGATTCTCTATCATGCTATCTATTTCTAGCCAATTTGAAGGAAATACCAACCTGGTAAAAATCTGAAAACAGATGTAGAAATCCTTGGATTCACAGCTAGCAATGCTTAGGACTTGATCAATGGCTATGGATCTTGGTTCTGTATGCACTTGTTCTTGCTTAAACACCTTGGATTGCCATAACCAATTCTTTTTGCAATTTGGAGGATGAAATTGTATAGCACGATTCTTGTGATTTCTTCTTCAAATCTTGCTTGCAATGTACTCAGGGATGATTCTTGAGTGGATTTGGATCATGAAATTGAATGATTGATGAAGAATTGAAGAGATTGGAATGAATTTGCAAAATTGAGGAATGAGATGCAACTATGAGTTTTCAACCAAATGAATCACCAACCAATGATTGGATCCACTCTAATCAATATATAGAAGCTCATGGAACCATCTAGAACTTGTTAGAAACTTCATGTGCACAAATCTCTTGTGAATTTGGATATGTTACTTCTTTTGTAAGCCAACTAGCATAACTTCCAAACTTTGAACTAAACTCAAAAATCTAATATTTCCAATGGTCTTAAAACATTCTTTCCAATCAAAATGACCTATAGTTTCATCCCATTTGGCCATGTTATGAAAAATCTCATTTTTAGGTCACTTTTATTCATTAAATTCACCTTTTAATTGACCAAATTTGGAACCTTGAGCTATGAGCATTTCCAAACTTTCATGATCACTTTTCTAGACTCAAAATGTCATTTGGAGCAAGTTTGATGTTGTGAAGTTTTTCATTTGAAGCTTCCTTGTATGAGATTTAGGCATAGGCTTGAAATGACCTGTAATTCTCAAATGACCAAAATACCCTTTGCTTGCCAAGGCCATAAGTAAAGTTCCACAAATCAGATGAAGGCATGCCACACCTTTATAGAAAGCTAAGACAATGAGGAACAACTCTCATGTTGACCAGAAATCCATTTGAAATCTCCTTGAGGGGTAAATGTTGCTTGGAAGACAAGTAACTTTCACAGACAAAATTTCAGATGCCTCAGATGACCTGTAACTTGCAAGGACCATAACTTGAGTTCTATAAATCTCCTTGATGTCTTCCACCACTCAAATTAAAGGTCTTGAGATCCTCTACAAGTTTCATGTTGGTCAAGGATCCATTTGAAGCTTGCATTTTGAATTATCTTGCTTGGAAGTTTACCCTAAATCAGGGGATTTTACACAGAAACCCTAATTTAGAAACTCCTCTTCTTCTTGATTTCTCTTGATTTATCCTTGGCACAACACCACATCCATATTTACATGTCAAATGATGAACCCCACATCTCTCAAATAGACCTTGATGCCTTTCAATCAATCATTTGACCTAGGATTGACCCAGATGAAACCCTAGTTGACTGTCTTCAACTGCAACTCTTGTGATCACATCAATGACTTGTCTAACTTTGAAAATGACCCTCTAGGTCCTCCATGATGTCTATATACCCTCCATGCTCTCAATTCACAGCTCACAACTTCTTTGATGATCTTCAAATACCCTCAGATAGGAGATAGATTCACTGCTTGATCCACTGATTTCTTAGATTTCAATTTCTTTCTGATGACTTGGCTAAGATTGAATTTGAATAATAACCTCTTGATAGGCTCATAGAGATAAGAATAGTACTTGGTCCCTTGTTGAATGACTTGCTATGCTATGCTATGCAAATGATTAGACTATGTACATGACTCCTTATGCAAATGCTAATGCAATTGAAACATAAACCAAGTGAAGTAGGTTGAGCAAATTTTAGGGTGCAACAGCTGCCCCTATTCAAGCGACTTGGACCCGATTGGGTGAAGAGCGAACGGCCTTCAAACATTCGAGGTGCGAGACGGTTGAATACTAAGAACCCGGAAATTTGCCAACCGCAGAAATAAACTGCACCACTGTTTGGGGAACGACATCCACTAACTGAATCTGGTTGTTACGGCAACAACTGATCCGACGTCTGATAATTCTGATTTCAACTTCAACCACCTATGTAACGCCTCAGGTACTGAACACTTTTCGTAAAACACCTCTGTCCACAACTGGTTTAACCTTATCAACACAAGAAGAGAGACAAATTCGTCAACACGAATAGAGATTCTGTTGTCACAGGAGTAACCTTGTTCACATCTGGACCCAAATTTCGCCAAATCACGAATAAACACAAATCTGTCCACGTCAGGACTCACATCACGGAACAATCCCGGCGCTTTCGCTGGGGAAACATTTTTGTCTAATCACAGGAAGCTCCATCCGTCTATTCGTATAGGAACATCATCTGTCTGAACACAAGAAACTTCATCCGCCTGTTCATACGGGAACATCATATAACACATCTGCCTGAACACAGGAAACTTCACCCGCCTGTTCATACGGGAACATCATCTGTCTGAACACAGGAAACTTCATCCGCCTGTTCATACGGGAACATCATCTGCCTGAACACAGGAAACTTCATCCGCCTGTTCATACGGGAACATCATCTGCCTGAACACAGGAAACTTCATCCGCCTGTTCATACAGGAACATCATCTGCCTGAACACAGGAAACTTCATCCGCCTGTTCATACAGGAACATCATCTGCCTGAACACAGGAAACTCCATCCGCCTGTTCATACAGGAACATCATCTGTCTGAACACAGGAAACTTCATCCGCCTGTTCATACGGGAACATCATCTGCCTGAACACAGGAAACTTCATCCGCCTGTTCATATGGGAACATCATCTGTCTGAACACAGGAAACTTCATCCGCCTGATTCATACGGGAACATCATACAACACATCTGCCTGAACACAGGAAACTTCTTCCGCCTGATTCATATGGGAAAAGATATAACACATCTGCCTGATACATACAGGAAAGTTCTTCCGCCTGATTCTTACGGGAAAAGATAACACGTCTGCCTGATACACACAGGAAAGTTCTTCCGCCTGCTTCATACGGGAAAATATAACATATCTGCCTGACACATACAGGAAAGTTCTTCCGCCTGATTCTTACGGGAAAAGATAACACGTCTGCCTGATACATACAGGAAAGTTCTTCCGCCTGCTTCATACGGGAAAATATAACACATCTGCCTGACACATACAGGAAAGTTCTTCCGCCTGATTCTTACGGGAAAATCATAGCCTTGGGTATAGCTTTCTAGCCGGTTCGCGGTAGTAGCTAACTCCATCAATCACATGGATAACACAATTTGAGTCTAGTCTTCCAAATTTCAGTGCTGACATGGCAGCAAATCTGAGAAGGACTCTACTGGGGATTTTCTGAATCCACACTGCCAGACAACTTCGAAAGATCGATTCACGAAATCTTCTGATGCTGTTACAACAACGACCTTGAAGAAATACTCCGCTGAAGGGGTAAGAGAAACTTAATCAAGCAACTCTGTGGGGGATAATGCCCCGACTGACATTATCGTTGAATGTCTCACGCCGAGATCTTGAATGTTTGGTAATTAATTTGAGCAAGAGCTCCCTCCACCTGCATGGGAAACAACACTTGAAAACAAACGGGTTAGCCAACCTGGTTTATGTTTCAAAATGCATATGTTTGACAATGACGCAATGCTCTATTCGACATGGAAATGTTATGCGTTTTCATTTGGTAGATGCAGATATGACACTATATACCGATGCAAATGCAGACTCGAACTGCGGGGATACAGAAAACTGCTTCAGCAAAATAAATGCTGAAGATAATGCCAACTCCGCTGGGGACAACCAGGCGTTACAAAATTATTCCAGCAAAATAAATGCTGGAAGAGTGAAGCCCGCTTCGCTGAGGAATAACTGAATGCGCCAATCATGATTGGACTTCTGCTGGGGAGTGAACGATTATCACATGATATTCCGACAAAATAAATGCCAGGACACATAGCCAACTCTGCCGGGGAGAGTTTTAACCTTTGAGTTCCACTGGGAGGAAAGAAAACACTTGCTGAAAAGAGAGAACTCTGCTGAGGACGAAACGACTCTCTTGGGGAAAATCAACTGACTCCGCTGGGGGAGAGCAAATGACACTATTGGGAAGGGTAGACAGTCTGGGTACAGCTCACAAGTTGGAAATATTAATCTTCTGAGGCTAGACCGCTCTGCTCGGGATAGGGGAATCCTCTTCGGGGGACACCACACTGTCTGAATACAGCCTACAATCTTGGAATCGCCAAACTCTGCTGAGAGTAAACGACTTTGCTGGAGAATGTCCTTTGGATAAGCTGCGACTAGCTGGAGAATTTGATCCTTCTTTAGTAAGGGACATTGTTATCTTGGAAGCGCGACCTACGTGGGGATCGAGTCTTCCCGTTACGAGCTTCGGGTCAGTACTGCAATCTTTTGATCGCCCACTTCATACAGCTACGAACCCTGCAACACCACACACAAGACAAGACAAGTCTATGCAACCGAATCTATTCAGGTTAGTGTTAGTGACATTATTTTCAGTTAATTCAAAGTTTTAGCAATTATTGGCGAGAGCCAGCGACGTTATACACTTGCTAGTTTTATTAAACTCCGGCGTTTATCATGTACAAAACAGTAAAGAACCAGCATCAAATACTGAATAACATGTTTTATTGATTGGGCCCCTAAATGGGCGGAGTTTTGTACACGGGGAGTAACTCCTGAAAAGAGGAAGCTACGCACAACAACTATACAAGTATGCACAAGAAGCATAAATATAATGACAAATCAAATTTGTACACATGTCGGCAACGGGATGCAGACGAACATCATGAACTGATCCTCCTATGACTCGCCCGACTCTAATGCTTTCCCGGTATTCACACTTCCGAAGAGATTGTATCTGATAATCGACCCCTCAGGTATATTCTCCCGCACCAATGCTCACTACAGTATCAAATTCGGACCGCAGTCATTTGCTTTTCAAATCCCTAACTTTTGCGTGAACCGCCCTTTACGGGTTTTCAGTTCACCGGGATACCCTTTTTTGCCGAAGCCGCCCAGTGTAGGTTTTCAACTTCGCGGGTGTACATTTTTCAATTTTATCCCTAACTTTTGCCCGAACCTTTCATTCTGTTTTTGGTTCGCCAGGATGCCCTATTTTTGCCTGGACTCTCTTTTTTCTGTCCAGCGGGTCAATTTCAAGCAAAGTATTTTTTAACTGCATCCGAATTCACAGGCGACGTAAAGTCTTCACCGTCCATGGTGGACAACAACAAAGCCCCTCCTGAAAAGACTTTTCTGACAACGTATGGCCCTTCGTAGTTGGGGGTCCACTTGCCCCTGTGATCTGCCTGTGGCGGGAGAATCCTCTTCAGCACAAGGTTGCTCGTCTGAAAGCTCCGAGGACGTATCTTCTTATCATATGCTTTCTTCATTCGACTCTGGTACAAACGACCGTATGCTAGAGAAGCTAGCCTCTTCTCATCCATTAAACTCAGCTGGTTCAACCTTTCTTTCACCCATTCTGCCTCGTCTAGTTGGACATCTCGTAATACTCTCAGCGAAGGAATCTCAACTTCCAGTGGTAACACTGCTTCCATTCCATATACCAACGAGAACGGGGTTGCCCCGGTTGATGTGCGTACTGTCGTACGATAACCATGCAAAGCGAAAGGTAGCATCTCATGCCAGTCCTTATATGTCACCACCATCTTCTGAACAATCTTCTTTATGTTCTTATTGGCCGCTTCAACAGCGCCATTCATCTTGGGTCAGTAAGGGGAGGAGTTGTGATGCTCGATCTTAAAATTCTGACACAGCTCCTTCATCATTTTGTTATTCAGGTTTGAACCGTTGTCGGTGATTATCCGCTCGGGGATTCCATATCTGCAAATGATATCTCTCTTGATGAATCTGGCTACCACCTGCTTAGTCACGTTTGCGTAAGATGCCGCTTCCACCCATTTGGTGAAATAATCGATTGCTACTAGAATGAAGCGGTGCCCGTTAGAAGTTGTCGGCTCGATCTTTCCAATCATATCGATTCCCCACATCGAGAATGGCCATGGTGACGACATCACGTTCAGAGGACTCGGAGGCACATGGATCTTATCAGCATAGATCTGGCACTTATGACACTTCCTCACAAACTTGAAACAATCAGTTTCCATAGTCAGCCAAAAATAGCCCGCCCGCAGCAGCTTCCTCGTCATAGCATGCCCACCAGCATGTGTACCAAATGTACCCTCATGTATTTCCTCCATGAGCAGCTTCGCCTCTTTTTCGTCTACACAACGTAGTAGCACCAATTCGTGGTTTCTTCTGTATAAGACACCGTCCGGATTCAGATAGAAATTACCCGCCAATCTCCTGAGAGTCTTCTGATCGTGACTGGATGCCCCAGCCGGATACTCTTTATTTTTCAGGAAATTAAGGATATCGAAATACCACGGTTTATCGTCAGATGCTTCGTCAATGGCAAATACGAAGGCAGGTCTGTCAAGCCGAGAGATAACAATTCTGGGAGCCTCATTCCAGAAGTTGACTTTGTACATGGAAGACAAAGTGGCCAGGGCGTCAGCCATCTGATTCTCTGCTCGCGGTACATGATGCAACTCAACCTTGTCAAAAAAAGGCAACAATCTCCTTGCATAATTCATGTACGGTATCAAATTGGGATGACGTGTCTCCCATTCTCCTTTTATTTGATTCACCACCAGAGCTGAGTCTCCGTATACATCCAGATTTTTGATTCGCAAATTAATGGCTTCTTCAAGCCCCATGATACAAGCTTCGTATTCGGCTTCATTATTGGTAACTGGAAAGGTCAATCGAGCAGTAAACGGGATGTGCGACCCGTGTGGAGTAGTGATGATTGCCCCTATTCCGCTACCATAGGCGTTTACAGCTCCGTCAAAGATCAACTTCCATTTGGAGCCCAATTCTAGTCCTTCGTCTCGAAACGGCTCTTCACAATCTTTCATCTTTAGGTACATGATATCCTCGTCAGGAAAATCAAACCTCATCGATTGGTAATCCTCAATAGGCTGCTCTGCCAAATACTCAGACAGTACACTCCCCTTTATAGCCTTCTGCGAGACATACTGGATGTCGTATTCGGTCAAAACCATCTGCCAACGGGCAATTCTCCCCGATAATGCCTGCTTTTCAAATACATATTTGATAGGATCCATCTTCGAGATGAGCATGGTTGTATGATTCAGCATGTATTGCCTCAAACGCTTGGCGGCCCAGGCCAGCGCGCAACAAGTTTTTTCGAGCATTGAATATCGAGATTCACATTCAGTAAACTTCTTACTCAAGTATTATATTGCATGCTCTTTTCTTCCTGTCTCGTTGTGTTGACCGAGAACACAACCCATACTTCCCTCAAGAACTGTCAAATACATAATCAAGGGTCTCCCTGCCACTGGGGGTATCAAAATAGGAGGCTCCTGCAAATACTGCTTTATTTTATCGAACGCCTTTTGACAATTTTCATTCCACGTTACAGCTTGGTCTTTTTTCAACAGCTTGAATAACGGCTCACACGTAGCTGTTAGGTGAGATATGAACCGAGCGATGTAGTTCAACCTCCCTAAAAACCCGCGCACCTCTTTTTCTGTTCTAGGCGTCGGCATCTCTTGTATTGCTTTTATTTTTGCAGGATCAACCTCTATTCCTCTTTCGCTCACGATAAACCCCAGCAGTTTACCCGATCTCACCCCGAAGGTGCATTTGTTAGGGTTCAGTCTCAGCCTGAACTTCCTAAGCCTTTTGAATAACTTCAGCAGATTCACCAAATGCTCTTCCTCCGTCTGGGATTTGGCAATCATATCATCGACATACACCTCGATCTCCTTATGCATCATATCATGAAAAAGAGTTGTCATTGCACGCTGATACGTTGCCCCAACATTCTTTAGCCCGAAGGGCATCACTTTATAACAAAATGTTCCCCAAGGCGTTATGAAAGTAGTCTTCTCCATGTCTTCTGGCGCCATCTTAATCTGATTATAACCCGAGAAGCCATCCATGAAGGAGAATACGGAGAATTGAGCAGTATTGTCAACCAGCACATCGATGTGAGGAAGCGGAAAATCATCTTTCGGGCTCGCTTTGTTCAAATCACGGTAATCTACGCACATTCTCACTTTACCGTCTTTCTTTGGCACTGGTACAATGTTAGCGACCCATGAGGGATATTTTGTCACAGCTAGGAAACCAGCATCCCACTGCTTTTGAACCTCCTCCTTAATTTTCACTGCCATATCAGGTCTAGTTCTGCGAAGCTTCTGCTTGACCGGCGGGCATTCTTCTTTTAGCGGCAGACGGTGCACAACCATATCTGTATCAAGCCCAGGCATGTCTTCATACGACCAAGCGAACACATCACTATACTCTCTGAGCATTTCAACCAGCCTTCGCTTGACGTCGCTCTGCAATGCGGCTCCTATACGGATATTCTTTTCAACCCCTTCCGACCCCAGGTTAATAATTTCGATGACCTCCTCATGAGGCAGAATGACTCGTTCTTCTTGCTTTACCAACCAAGACAATTCATCGGGAACGTCGCCATCTTCGACAATCTCTTCTTCGTCCTGAAATACCGGGTGCTCAAAGTCGAGACGAGTCATAGGCGGTTCAATGATGTCATCTGAAAATGTTATCCTGCAAAAGGAATGGTTAAATGCTTCAAAATGCGTATAAAGCGAATAACCACGTTGCCATTTTATTGTAAAACACAAAACAAGAAAAACAGAGATCGCAATATTTGTACATGAAAAACGCCTTTTATTTAATGATTAAACAACGCAATGTACATAACAGCACAACCCTAAGCAAAATCATGATGCCCCGGGTAAGGCACCAGATTGTTCAACAATTAAGAAAACAAAGTATTACTGTTTGAGTGTCACAGGAACAATCTCCTGAATAGACCAATTGCATAATCCTTGTCCTGGCACGCTTGGCTGAATCCAGGCGTCCATGTCACAGTCACTGTCTCCTTCTTCGGAATCTGAAACAACGTTGATGGCCTCGTGACACACTCCACTAGCAGTGATGGTTATCGGTCCTCTGAAACGGGGTGCCCCAGCAGCAGGCGTTGATGACGACGGTTGATATCCCATCCCAAATCGGTCCATCTTCACGGGAATATCCAGCACCTTGCCCCAGCCCTTTGTCTCACCAGTCTCTACTAGAGCCTGAGCTTCCTTATATGACGAGACGGCTACCTCTGACGCTTTACTCGGCCCGGAACCTTTGTCTTTGATGCGCAACCCTTCAAAGGCTTGACAGGGTGTTTCGTGAATCTCGCTGTCGACTTCTACATACTTGAATGATGACAGATGGCTAACCAATATATCTTCTTCTCCACAGACTGTGACCACACTATCCCCTACCATGTATTTCAACTTTTGATGCAAGGTAGATGTGACTGCCCCAGCCCCATGGATCCAGGGTCGTCCGAGAAGGCAACTGTATGCTGGCTGGATATCCATAATATAAAATTCAGTTGCGAAAACCTCCGGTCCCACCTGTAGAGGTAACGTTATGGATCCAAAGACTGTTCTTCGCGTGCCATCAAATGCCCTGACCACCAAGTCACTAGGCGTACAAAGGATTCCTCTGACATCCAGTTTCATCATTGCTTTCTTGGGCAACACGTTCAAGGAAGATCCGGTGTCTACCAGTACATGAGACATGACTGAGCCCCTACACTCAACTGAGACGTGCAACGCCATATTATGTTCTCTCCCCTTCGGGGTCAAATCGAAGTCTGTAAACCCCAAGCTATGGCCTGCGTTCACATGCGCCAACACCCCCTCCAGCTGATTCACGGAAACATCTTGGGGTACGAAGGACGTATCCAGAACTTTCAACAATGCATTTCTGTGAGCTTCAGAACACAATAGCAACGACAGTATGGATATCTTTAACGACGTCTGTTGAAGGTGCTCAACAATCTTATAGTCACTCTTACGAATAAGGCGCATGAACTCTTCCACATCCTTCGACGACGTTTCTTTGTCGTTCCTCTGCACAGGGACAGTCTCATTCATCTTTCCTTTTCCTTTCGCCAGTTGTTCAGCCTCTACCTCAGGCGATATAAAGATTCTCCCACTTCTTGTTATCCCTCCGGTACCGACGACATTGTCTACAGTCTCCACTGGCTGCTTACTAACATCAATTTTCACCCCATCACAATATGCTTTCAACCCATAGGTCCAGGGGACTTCCTTAGTGCTCTCGTAAGGGATTGGTCCTGCCTTGGTGATAGTGATCGGCGGTCGCCTGGCCGGCGCCATTATAGTTATTGTTTTTCGGGGAATCGTCACAGTAGCTACATCACTTCGCTCGTCTGTTGATACCTCTGCAGGTTCCTCAACTGCCGTTCGGTTGAATTGCAATGTGCCTACATCTATTAAAGCCTGAATACCCTTCTTTAAGTCAGCACACCCCCCAGCTTGGGTCCAACACTCTAAACAATACTCGTCGCAACCTGGGTACACACCTCCTTGCAATAACCTTCTCTTTATCTCACACAACGGTGTCTTGAGGTCATCAACATGCATAATCAAGTTCAAGCCCTCCTCAGTTAAAATGGCATTTGCCCCATGATTGGGCATGGGATTTTGCACTATGTTCGGACCTGCCTATCCAAAATTGATAGCCTTGCTATCCAATAGATCCTGCACCACATGCTTGAATGCGAGGCAATCCTCTATATCATGGTCAGGAGCCCCGGAGTGGAATTCGCAGTACTTGTTCGCATCGTAACCGTACGGAGGAGTGCCTGTTATTGGCGCTATGGTTCTCTTTTCTACCAAGCTCAAACCCAGTAACGTCTGTAGCAATTCTGCATACGTCGAAGGAGGCTTTTCAAACACCCTCCTTGGTCTGCCCCCCTGGATTTTGCGCTGGGCAGGATGTCCCCCCTGTTGTGGCTGCTGTTGTTGTTGTTGTTGAAATGGTTGTTGCTAAAATGGTTGTTGCTGAACTGGAATGGTAACACTTGCCACCTGCTGCGGCTGATTGTACTGGTTTCGACCTCTGCCCCGGCCTCGACCTCGGCCCCCAAACACTGCGCTTGCATCACCTTGACGGCGCCCACCGAAATCCCTTATGTTACTGCCAGCTGCAGTGGATTCCTCAGCTTGGAATCTTCCCTGTTTAATGTTGCTTTCAATCTTCTCTCCCATCAAGATTAAGTCTGAGAAACTGCCCAAGGACGTGTGAAACAGCTTGTCATAAAACATACCGGTAAATGTTCCTATGAACATATCATTCATTTCCTTGTCCTCCTTTGGAGGATGGACTCGAGCAGCCATGTCGCGCCATCTCTGCGCATACTCTTTGAAGCTCTCGCCCTTCTTCTGGGACAACCCCTGCAATTGGACCCGATTGGGTGCCAAGTCACTGTTGTACTTATAGTGAGCCACAAATGCTTCAGCCAACTGCTTCCATGTCTTTATCTGAGTTGGTTCCAATCCCATATACCACTCAAGGGAAGGACCAGACAAGCTATCTTGAAAGAAATGCATCAGCATCCTCTCATCGTTTGAATACGCCGACATCCTTCTGTAGTATGACCGCACGTGCACCTTTGGACAGGTATCCCCCTTATATTTGTCGAATGTGGGAGCTTTGAATTTTATTGGTACCCTCAGGCCAGGCACCAGACCCATCGTTGTCATATCTAAGCCAACAACACTTTGATTTACGACCCCCTTCATCTGCTCCTCGAGCATCTTGATTCTCTGAGAGTCATCCATAGGACCTTCGAAACCTCCACCGGAGAAAGCATCCTCTTGCTGATCTTCTAGCCAATTACCATTCCCAGTTCCATATCCATCGTACCCGTTGTTACGGCCAACTCTAATCTGATTCATTACAGGGCCTCGCCCCCTGTTACCATACCCCGGAGCGACTCTTGCAGGTCCAAAAGCCATTAACCCAACGCCATTTCCATTTCCGAATTCGCCATAACCCTGATTAGTCATACCAAATCCGTCCTATCCGAAACCTTGAGCGTTGAAGCCGTACTTCCCAGCATGATCAAACCCCTGGTCATTGAAGCCAAATCCATTATTACCGAAGCCATTACCTCCCATATTATCACCCAGGTTGACATCTCTGAGCCCAACGTTGTTGACGACAGTCTCGTTACCGATTCCAACGTTACTGTTCCCGGCGGCAGCGCCGTTGTTCACATTGACAGCAGGTATGTTTACCACAGGTGGAGCCACCGGTGTGGGGGTACCATCCCCATGAATAGTGTCGACTCGCACAGAATGATGGTCTTCATTTCCGTGCCCAGCATTTCTTATCAACAAAGGCTGCACCAAAGCTTGCAAATTCTCCTGGCCTTTCGCAATGGTCTCCATTGTCTGCATGAATAGCGCCAGGTTCTCACGCATGTCTTGCATTTCATTCTGCATCTGATCCATAATTCTTCGACAGTTGGTACGAGTGGAGTATCGGTGCGGGCGCTGACTTTCAATCCTGAAAAGACCTGGTACAGTGCAGGAAATGAGATACAGTTCAATAATCACCTGTAATGCAATATGAATGGGAATGCAATGCAATATGTGTCTTTGCATTAGGGAATGTCATTCCCCGATTCTAGTGCGAATGTGCCAGTGCAGTGACAGTGCTAGCAATACGATGTTCGGAGCCGAATCATAGAAGACACCTCATATATTGCAGAGAAATCCATTAAGCCCAGAATACAATATCAATGAGTGTACAATAAGAAGGCATGACCTCAACCAACAATCCTGGTGATGGTCAGCGCTATGCAAATAAAGCATATACATTAATACATGAAATGGTCAAGTACTCCCATAGGCCTGGTACTCCTCTAATAACTTCTTAGTCTCTGGATGACTTGGTCGGGTAAGCAGACCCTCAACAAGTAGATCTCTTCGCTTGAGAACACGTCGCAAATCACCAGCGGATTCCTCCCATGCCCCTTCTCCGAAGCGATCCTCTAGCTTCCGCTTCTGAGACACAACTTCTTTCTTGCCTTCGATGGCCTTGTTCAATGCATTCTGGAGACTATATCTGGCCATTACCTCCTCTTCATACTTCTTGGTTCTAGCCTTCAACTGCTCTTCGAGTTCAGAAAATTGCTGCTTCAATTTGTCTTCCCTCTTTTTGTTGTTGGTTAGCGTAGCGTTCCACGTCTTATTACAAGAAGAGATTTCCCGGTGAGCGGCATCGAGTGCTTTCTTTTTGGACTCCAACATGTCATGAGAGCTTCTGGATTCTTTCCCCAGGCGTTCACGCTTCTTTTTCTCTTCAGTCAATTCAGCACCTAGCCTGTTTACTAACTCGATCTGCTGTTGGAAAGAATGCACAGCCTTGTTCTTCTCACTACGCATCTGAGCCAGTTCCTTTTCTAACTCTTCATTGATCTTCATCAAAGCTTCTTTTTCTTTTACAACTCGCTCGTAGGCCTCCATAGTAACAGTGGTTGGTTCCTCTACCGGAATATGAACAGGGACTGGTGCAGCTGGAAATGGCATCAACAACTGTCTTGCTCTCTCTTGGATCCAAACTCTGTAGGGTACATAAGCCTGACAATCATTCTTCCCCAACAGTGGTTTCCCTCTTCTGTTGATACGCATCCAGGCGTGCTGAAGCTTGGCTAGTAACTCTCCATTCAAATCACCGGTGAAGTACAGAGATTCCTGTACTTCTTCCTCCTTAGGTGGGTTCTTCAATGCGTATCCAAACTGGCGAACGAACAACGATGGGTTATAATTGATGCACCCTTTTCTTCCGATCAAAGGAACATTAGGATACCCAGAACAACTGAAAATAAGCTCAGACCCCAGCAAGTCTCGGTCAAACCACTCAATGTCTTCAGAAGATAGTCTCATCAGGCGCTCTGGCCAATCAGCTGTAGTTGCACTATCTACAAAAGGTCCCTTTAGGGGGAGATGGCTCTTAAACCACATGTTCAACAGCGGCGCACAACAGTAAACAATCTTTCCTCTTCTATTTTCATTTTTGTAGTGCAATGAATGATAGAGATCTCCAATCAAAGTGGGTACCGGGTTGCCAGTAGCAAACAAATGAAAAGCGTCCAAGTCCACAAAATTGGGTAAGTTGGGAAACAGCACTATTCCGTAGATGCATAGAGCCAAGATAGCATTAAAGACTATCCAGCACCCGCTCTTGGCGTATTCTTGAGCTTTGCCAACCAGAAAATCAAGGGGGAAACCTGGAACCCCGAGCCAAGAAGTCAGTAATAGTTCAGAAGCGTTCATGTGCAAGGCCTTAGCTAATTCCTCCAGCTGGGGCTTAGCGTCATGATGGATGAAAAGAACCTTATTTTGTACCGGCAGCTCGATAAACTCCGCGTATTCCTCCATGGTAGGCCCCAAAATAAAGTCAGCAAACGTGAAACATCTCAATGCAGGGTCATAGAATTGCATCAAGGTGTACAGCCCATTCATCTCAACAACAGTTGGCTTGCAGACCAGTCTCAACAATCTTCCATGACTCATCCTGAAACTTCTCCTAACCTCCTCATCAGCAAGGGACATCAGACCAAGTAGGGGAGTAATGTCAGGTGTAGGTAACTTGTACGCAACTGTCTTTCTCAAACCAGCCATGATCAATAAGCAGAAGTCCGGACACTAGACTCAGGGAATATGCAAATGCACCTGCAGCACAGACACACGTTAATGAAATGCACATGATAATGGTTATGCGAACAATGCGATGCAAATAGATGCAACAGGGACCAAATGCCATGGCTGAGAAGCCTGAACCACATCATAAGTCTCAGATAGACCCTCCAGAATTCCTCAAACCCTGGTCTTGGGCAGACCCACTACAAAGCTCCAACACTGGTCTCTGATAGACCCCATAACATAACTCTGACTGGTCTCTGATAGACCTCATATCATAACTTCAACTGGTCTCTGATAGACCTCTCAACTGTCTATAAATACCCAAAATCTCAGATCAAGAAACAAACCGGTATCTGAAGGTCTAGTTACCTGCATAACCCCAAACCCTCTCACAGGTAGGTATCCTAGTAACTGACAATGTTATGGCATCCTATGCGGTCATCGGCGTCACAGACTTTCAGGGTTGATGATACGATTCCTAGAAGGAGTGGCATCATCAAATCCTGAAGAGGCCTCACTTAGCCAACTTCCAAATGATCGGTTCCCGGAGTCGAAAATCCAACTAACCAACAACCCCTTCGACCCAAAGGGTAGAAAAAGAAGTCAACCAGAAGAACCTCGTCCGAGTGTAGATTTTGTGGGACACTAATGCAAGCAAAGCCGGCACGCGCCCACTACCTTCTACTCTAATTCTAAGTGCACTCAAGCCCAGGTCCGGCTTACCTCTCAATCATAGAACACCCGCCACAACCCCAATACAGCAATAATACCAATAATATAATGCTGAAAGTAAATGACAGAAAAAATAAATCCATACAAAATCCTCGACGGGAAAACAAGCGCTAGGATTGACTCGCTTAAGGGACGTTGGATCCCAAATGCATAAGGAACTATCGCAGTCCTTAGCAGCCAGGGGACGTTGGTTGTCCCCAGCAGTCGCCAGCTGTCGCTACTGCGAAAATCGGCGCCGGCTGAACAGAAGAGTCGCCACCGTGCGTTATTTATCCCAACGGAGGGAAAGGAAACGCTCAGAGTAAACCTACCGCAAAGACGGGAAAGGAATGGTCATCGCAACCAAATCCTGGATTTGGGAGTCGGTTACGCAAGGGGAAGGTATTAGCACCCCTCACGTCCGTCGTACTCGACGGGATCCACGCTTGTTTTCTAGTACGGATTGTTATTTCTATCTAAACTAAGGGTTAAGGGTTAAAAAGAAAGAAAGGGACTCGGCAAAGTATCGCACTTTATGCCTACGTATTCCCGTCTGGAACGAGAAATCAGAGTCAACGTAGTTCGCCTACCTATGGGAAAGGAGGGGAAGGTTGCTCGCTAGGATATCGCATCCTATGCCTACGTACTTTCATATAGCATGAAAGATCAGAGCAAACGTAGTTCGGGCCACGTACGACACAAGTCTGTCTTGATTGTTTTTATCTCCTTCTAAAAAGGTTTTTCTGATTACTGGTCCAAGCGGACAAAAATGACGTTTTGGTGAGTTCACATTCTTTTACGAAAGAAGTGTCTTTTATTGTGTTTGAAATCTTATTGTGTTTTTCTGTTTGTTTCGAGGAAGAAGAGACAGCACTCTAACCTATGGTTGCAAAGGGAATCACACTAACCTAATGTTATCATGCATGGGTTAAAACCTAATGTCTATCATGCTCCTCTCTTGCGCAGAGAGAAACAGAGATCCTAAGGGATAAACGGAAACAGAAACAATAGCGTATATATAATAAAGCAGTAAAATGCATGGATGCAACAATACAAGCGAGGCAAGGGAGTCCCACTCAACCCCGAACCTAGAAAACAACAGGCAAAAGCGAACAAAATTCGCTTTCAACCTAACAGATTAAATGGCAAACAATACAGTCAAAGAAATTCAAACAATACATCAAAAATTATAAACAGCAAAAGCAGTATTCATCAACATCTGTCTTCAAGTCATCCTCAACCATCTACAGACTTCAAGCAAGCATCAGTCTTCATCTTCACAGCCTTCAAGCAAGGTCTCTATCTTCAATCTTTCAGTGACTTTTCTTCAAGTCTCACTCCCCAATATGAGCAGTAGTCAATAAGATGAATTGGATGTTAAACAGTCAATTGCCTACCAAGGGTGGCTCACTGGCTGTTAACATGATACTGACAGTTTTCTCTCAAAAGTTCTATCTTTTAAATACATTCACTAATCCTTCCAAAGGAAGGAGGTGGATATTTAAAAGAGACTTTGAATCATAGAGAAAGAATGGAGGTAAACAAGACCTTCCATGTTTATGAAGCAAGTTTTCTACTCTAGAGCTTTGCCTAGCTCCTAGATCCTATAACCTTCAACAACTGCCAGCAAGAGATACTCCTCATCAACTCTGGAAATTGGTCTTCACTCCTCTTAATTTTCAATGGGCTTCATCAGCACAGTCTTCAATTCAAACCCAAACCCCAAGCAGG
Organism: Lathyrus sativus; assembly: GCA_963859935.3. NCBI lineage: Eukaryota > Viridiplantae > Streptophyta > Magnoliopsida > Fabales > Fabaceae > Lathyrus > Lathyrus sativus. The sequence continues at coordinate 525,845,623 of OZ012737.1, read as the reverse complement.
CCCAATACCCCACACAGTCAAATAATAACCCTAGAGAGGGCACACCACACAATCAAACAAATACAGGAAATATACTAGTAGTATTAATAGAATAGGGGAAGCCTAATATTTTCTAAGGGATCTATTACTTACCCATAATACCCCTATAGTCCCATACCCCAAAATTCAAACTACAACTCCTAAAAGAAATGATTTATTACACCTATGTTATATCTAAACCCTAATTTTGATTCCCCTAATCACACCTAAACAAACCATCTAAAATGTAATCCTAAAATAATGAATTAAATCTCATATGAAAATTAAAGTCCTAAGTGAAGTACTCTAAAAAGAATGGGTCCAAAATATAAAAGGATCTAGCTAAACTAAAATCAACAAGATCAAGTGTTAAACTAAACATCATTTAAAACCTATTTAAAAGAAAAAAATACTAAAAATGCAAAAATAAAATAAAATGCTAATTTTATTATATGACAATTTTCTTAACAGAAATAAGAAAAAGATGCAAAAACAACCACTTAAAAATATGGAATTTTCAATTTGTTATGATTTTTCAAACAATTAACAAAAATAAAAGAAATTAAAATGATTTAAAATTGGTTAGGGGTGCAGTTAGTAGTGATTTCAGTTAAAAAAAAAAGATGATGGGCCCAGATTGGGGGTGCGCGTAGCAAGGCGTGTCTGGGCCCAGTTAAGTCAGAAAACACCAAAGAAAATAAAAACAGAAAACGGTGTAAAAAGCAATAAACTCAGTTCATTGGTTTGGGCCTTGGCGTTTGGGGGTGTGATTAGCATTGGTCCTTAAGCCCAGGCTGAGTCGTTTAATGAAACGACGCGTTTTGCGTTTTCAGAATTCCCTCGCGTTTCATCTTTGAATCTGAGCCGTGCGATCTGAGTTTCAGTCAACCAAGAAGACTTCATCCAACGCTCATCATGTTTCTTCTCCAATGAGAAGCTAGGGTTTCCACCATGATTGCCATGAACAAGCTAGCACGAACCAGACTTCAACACCCTCATACAACCTTATTTCTCCATGAAATTCAGATCCATAAAAAGCAAAGTTGCTCTAATTCTCAAGCTGAACAATAATACATCACTAATTCTCCCTGTAACAACCTAGAAAATCAAACCCGATAGCTTCCTCTCCATGAACACTCCAATTTCCACTCTCATGAAACTCCAATTTCTTGGTACTAGTGTAACCACCACACATCCCTGATCATTCTAAACTAATCAACATGAATTAACACTCTATATCCCTTTAGTTCTAGGTCAAAACAGTTTTGGTGCTCATGTACCAAACTCCATGAAATGCTCTCAAATTCATTGGAAATGATCATCTACCTATTCCTAACAGTTCTAACCTAATGATTCTCTATCATGCTATCTATTTCTAGCCAATTCGAAGGAAATACCAACCTGGTAAAAATCTGAAAACAGATGTAGAAATCCTTGGATTCACAGCTAGCAATGCTTAGGACTTGATCAATGGCTATGGATCTTGGTTCTGTATGCACTTGTTCTTGCTTAAACACCTTGGATTGCCATAACCAATTCTTTTTGCAATTTGGAGGATGAAATTTTATAGCACGATTCTTGTGATTTCTTCTTCAAATCTTGCTTGCAATGTACTCAGGGATGATTCTTGAGTGGATTTGGATCATGAAATTGAATGATTGATGAAGAATTGAAGAGATTGGAATGAATTTGCAAAATTGAGGAATGAGATGCAACTATGAGTTTTCAACCAAATGAATCACCAACCAATGATTGGATCCACTCTAATCAATATATAGATGCTCATGGAACCATCTAGAACTTGTTAGAAACTTCATGTGCACAAATCCCTTGTGAATTTGGATATGTTACTTCTTTTGTAAGCCAACTAGCATAACTTCCAAACTTTGAACTAAACTCAAAAATCTAATATTTCCAATGGTCTTAAAACATTCTTTCCAATCAAAATGACCTATAATTTCATCCCATTTGGCCATGTTATGAAAAATCTCATTTTTAGGTCACTTTTATTCATTAAATTCACCTTTTAATTGACCAAATTTGGAACCTTGAGCTATGAGCATTTCCAAACTTTTATGATCACATTTCTAGACTCAAAATGTCATTTGGAGAAAGTTTGATGTTGTGAAGTTTTTCATTTGAAGCTTCCTTGTATGAGATTTAGGCATAGGCTTGAAATGACCTGTAATTCTCAAATGACCAAAATACCCTTTGCTTGCCAAGGCCATAAGTAGAGTTCCACAAATCCTATGAAGGCATGCCATACCTTTCTAGAAAGATAAGACAATGAGGAACAACTCTCATGGTGACCAGAAATCCATTTGAAATCTCCTTTAGGGGTAAGAGTTGCTTGGAAGACAAGTAACTTTCACAGACAAAATTTCAGATGCCTCAGATGACCTGTAACTTGCAAGGACCATAACTTGAGTTCTATAAATCTCCTTGATGTCTTCCACCACTCAAATTAAAGGTCTTGAGATCCTCTACAAGTTTCATGTTGGTCAAGGATCCATTTGAAGCTTGCATTTTGAATTATCTTGCTTGAAAGTTTACCTTAAATAAGGGGATTTTACACAGAAACCCTAATTTAGAAACTCCTCTTCTTCTTGATTTCTCTTGATTTCTCCTTGGAAAAACACCACATCCATATTTAAATGTCAAATTATGAACCCCACATCTCTCAAATAGACCTTGATGCCTTTCAATCAATCATTTGACCTAGGGTTGACCTAGGATTGACCCAGATGAAACCCTAGTTGACTGTCTTCAACTGCAACTCTTGTGATCACATCAATGACTTGTCTCACTTTCAAAATGACCCTCTAGGTCCTCCATGATGTCTATATACCCTCCATGCTCTCAATTCACATCTCACAACTTCTTTGATGATCTTCAAATACCCTCAGATAGGAGATAGATTCACTGCTTGATCCACTGACTTCTTAGATTTCAATTTCTTTCTGATGACTTGGCTAAGATTGAATTTGAATAATAACCTCTTGATAGGCTCATAGAGATAAGAATAGTACTTGGTCCCTTGTTGAATGACTTGCTATGCTATGTTATGCAAATGATTAGACTATGTACATGACTCCTTATGCAAATGCTAATGCAATTGAAACATAAACCAAGTGAAGTAGGTTGACCAAATTTTAGGGTGCAACAAGTACTACAGAAGTTTAGGGTGCTAATACCTTCCCTAAGCTTAACCAACCCCCGAACCTAGATCTTTCCCCGCATTGTGTTTACAATGCAAAATAGGTTTTTCCTTTTTTTAACCTTTTGATCGCGACTTTCTATGTCTAACTGAACTAACTGCAAGTGCACAGTCTATCGCGTAGTAATAAAAGATATCGATCCCACAGGGACTCGTAATCAAGCTAGTATTTTCGGGTGTTACTGTGTTTAGCTAGGTTGGTATGGTTTTAGGGGAATAAAAGTAAAATAAGTGTGTAAACTATAGGGGAACTAAAAACATTACTTAAGGTATATATGCTTGAATCGGTATGCAATATGTTGGTTCTTCAAGGATTCGACAAGTCACCGGTGTTTTGGGTGTTTTCAAAAATAGTTTAAGAAGAAAATGACGGTTTAAAGACCTTTGTCTCACGATGGTTGTTGACGCTAGTCGCAACTCTAAGGCGAAACGTATGCTGTCGTTATCCCGTTCGCGGTTAAAATTACTTTTTGAAAACCATTAAGCTCTAATCCTTTTTAAAGCGATGTCGATGTTTTTAAAACGAATGCTTAGTTTTTTACTATCTGGACTTAACCTCAGCTGTCGCTTGTTTGTTTGTACCTTTATGAATTTCCCACTGTCGTGGCAAAATTGCTTTTAAATAAGTTCTCGCTGTCGCGACGAACATTATTTTAGAAAATCGATTTAAAAACTAAAGTTATAAATAAGTTTGAAAAGGAAAGTATACACCGGTTATTATCGAATCCCATCTGAGTACCTATTACATACCAATTACTTTAATTTAGCCGGACATGGAATATAGAGTAAGAACACGTAAACAATGGTAGAATATATAAACATACATCATAATGGGAAATAGAATTCAATTAACGATTATAATAAGAACCTGTAAATAATTCAGTTGGCCTTTGGGAAATCCTCCAAAATGTCGGCAGGATTTAGTCTTGGTGCCAATTACACGTACATAATAGAATTTGGGAAGTAAAACACAATTGCAAGGAAGGAAAGAAAAAGGAAACAATAAACAATAAGAAAAACTCTGAAGCTCAATAATTGCTCTGAAAATAAATTGGCAGCACTTCGTGTCTTCAATGCAGCTCTCCTTTTCTGGTACCAACTCCCTCCTTTTATAGATGGAATTTCCAACGGTTAATTGCCTCAGGGAGTGGGATTGATCTCAGAAAATATAGGAGTTAGTGGTCCACTCCTTTTGGTATTTGAAAGCACTTCACAGCATGTGCAGCATTTCTGCACTTTTATTTGCATGACAGTCGTCATGGATGTGTGACGGTCGTAACACGTATGACGGTCGTCATGGGCTTGTGACGGTCGTCACATCAGCAAAATTCGTATTTGCTGTTTTTGGCCTGTTTTTCATCTGGTTTTCATCTGTAATTGCTTGTTTTCTTCATCTTGCTCCATTTGAGCATGAACTTTAAATACCTGCAAAATACTGGATAAATAGAGTGGAAATACCCGAAATCGGAGTGAAACCAGTCACTGATTAGTAAAAAGGTATGTCATTATATATATATATATATATATATATATATATATATATATATATATATATATATATATATATATATATATATATATATATATATATATATATATATATATATATATATATATATATATATATATATATATATATATATATATATATATATATATATATATATATATATATATATATATATATATATATATATATATATATATATATATATATATATATATATATATATATATATATATATATATATATATATATATATATATACGATTTCGCGTTATCAAACTCCCCTAAACTTGAATCTTTGCTTGTCCTCAAGTAAAGGTAGGAAAAATTTAAAATTTTTGCAAGCACGCGACACGCTTTTCCTTCGATAAGATTTCTCAGACGTCAAGTTAGAAAAGCCAGGGGTCCAATGGAAACAAAGCATATACGGCAGTGACACTGGATTGTAAGCCTTCGAAGGCTTTTCTTTTATGCAAGCCAGTCCCAATCATGTTACTGCAGCTCGGCTTCAAGCTTCTCGCAACAAATTTTACCCGGTTTGGTTTTGGCGCAATCACATTAAGGTCGTTGTCCATACACGTTCATGGCAAGCAAACCTGTTGGTGACTATGATCTCTTTGCTAGTTTGATTTTTCTTCGCACATATGCTCATTCTGTTATAAATTTGCAAGATTTTTGCACTGTTGGGCTAAATGCTCGAGCGAGGAACACCTAACTTAGAGGGAACACGTCTCTATATTCAGGCTATATGGTTTTTCTCTTTTTTTTCATGATTATTCATTTCATACTAGAGATCACGCACTTATTTGCATCGGTTTCTTACTTAGAAGTGTTTAGGATGGTGCTGACTGCTCGTATAAACTACCGGGGGCTCCGTTTGAGTCGAAACTTGAGGCTTTGGTACGAGTAAGTAGGGGGGATGAATCGCATAAACCAGAGGTCTAAGGTGTCAGGGCGGTAGTGGCTTTGTTAGAATTTTCTTCTCGGGAATTCCAAACTTAGTAAAGCTTAGGCGTGTCACGTGATGCTTTGGAGATGATAAAAGTTTCTTTGTATATGTCAGATAAAGCGCGGGGAGTTCACGTAACGGAGGGATATATATAAATGAGCTTTATTTGCCAAAATTAAAATTACTTTAAATTGAAAATTTGAATGGAAAGTACAATCGGAAATAGGAAATAACAGGGAAAAGGGAAATAACGGTCCGCTTCCACACTATCTCAATCGGTGTCCTCACTGATTTGAAAGAATGCGGAAGGGAAAAATACAAAGGAGAGAAAAAAATACAAGAAATGAAAAATACTACTAGTCCCTTCCTCTTCCTCTGTCTCAACCTCTACCTCTAGCTCGTCCGTCGCGTGCCTCGAGGTTCAAAGCTCTGGTGTGGTAGATGTACTCGCGGAGGCTGTCGACTCGCACGGTGAGGTTGGCCATGTAATCGACCAGGCCGGATTGGACGTCTTGGATCTGCTGCATAGATGTCCTCATGTGACCGGTTTGTTCTCTCTGCCAAGCTTCGAACTGTTCAGCTCGTCGGTTCTGTTGTTCCATCATAAGCATCATCTGATTCTGTTGTTCGATGCAGCGAAGGAGAGCCTCAGTTGTGTCATCAGTTTCAGGACGGCAGCGGCAGCGCGAGGAAGGTCCTTCGGCAGCAGGTGCTTGTGATGGTTCAGCCTGGTCGGCTCTATCCAACTCCTCTTGAACTTCATCCCTGGGCTCTTGGGCATTTTCCTGAGTTGGGGCAGCAGGAGCATTTGGATCGAGGAGCCAGTTGGCTCTGTCCTGCGGATGCATTCGGGTGCGTGAGGGCATGATAATGCTTTGGATAGTGTGGCCTCGTCCTACTGGATGATATTTCCCATCTGCGCGGGATCTGATTAGGTGAGAGGCGCGACAATGGTCGGTGTCTAGGAAGACAGGGGGCATCTGGCGAAGGTTCTGGAGGTGGTTGTCAAGACCGAGGCCTAAGGCGATAGATGTGATGATGCCACTAAAATAGAATGGTTTTGAGCCGCGGTTGCAGTTGGCTTGAATGTGAGCCAAAAGGAATGGGGTGGCGTTAACGGGTTCCGAAGCAAACACGTAGCGAAGAAAGAACAACTCCTTCGAGTTGACTTTGTGGTTACTATCACGAGCGAAGATGGTGTTGCTCAACACGCGATGAAAGTAGCGGATTATTGGGTTGTGGATGTGAGTGGCATTCAGAGTTTCCCAACTTTCAGCAGTGGTGCCGGTCAGTGGTTCCATAGAGGGAAAGCTTCCTAGTAGAACTGATCGGAGGGGCGACGATGAGCATCGTCGCCGTGAGGAAACTGTAACATGTAGGCGATACGGTCTTGGTTGATTTGATATTCGGTGCCGAACATGCGGAAGCAAGCAGCGCCGGTGAGCTGATTTGTATCGCCGGGTGAAGTCACGTACGTGAAGGAACTGAGAAACTCCAGTGTGAGTAATCGTAGGTGGGTTGAGGGTTGGTGCAGAGATGCCAAATGCCGGCCCTCTGTAGCATCCAAGTGACACCATCCAGAATTCCCAGTTCTGTCAAAGAATCTAGGTGAGTATATCGGGTCGGTTGAAGCGACCGTTGATGGAAGGCTATGTAGTTGGTCCTCTGCCTTTCGCCGGCCTCGCCTTCTCGAAAAATGATATTTCTCAAGTTGGGGTTTTCACGATTTTGCCTAGCCATTTTTCGTGAGATAGGTGCAGAGATGGAGAATAGATAGTTTATGTGGATGGAGAAGTAGGGGAATGCAGAGGTCAATATATAGGAGTGAAATGGAAGTTGAAATGATGGTGGATTAATGGGGAATTCGGAAGGTTGTAGTGGGGTTTGAATGTGTGAGAGTGGGAAATTAGGAGAGTGAAGGTGGAAAGGTTCGTAACCCCTGTTTTGACAGAATTGGGGTTTTGTTCGGGTGACGACCGTCAGGGAAGTGTGACGGTCGTAATACGCGTGACGACCGTCATGGATGTGTGACAGCCGTCACATCAGCAACGTCTGCAGAATTGCAGAAGTTTGCTTGTGGGGCGTTTTCACAGTGGAATATGTGATTTTTAATTCTATTGCAGTAGGATAGACTATTTACAAAATAGAAGATGACGGGAAAATAAAATGAAGGGAATACTGGAATGAAATTGAAATAACATTGAATCTAAAAACAAAGTTTAATGTAATACAATACTCAAAAAGAAACAATTTGCGAAATTTAATAATGAGAAACAACGTGAAATGCAGTAAACTAAACTTAAAAAGAAATTAAAACATCACGCCTTTGGTTGCTTCAAGTTGTTGATCTGCTGAATAATGTCATCAAATTGGTCGCTAACTACGTCCATATAAGTAACGACATCCATGTGAAATTGCTTTAGTTCATCTTTTATAGTGGTTAGTTCCAGCTTAAAGTCGTCCATAGTTCTCAGAACAGTGTCCAACTTGTCTGTGTCTTGTTCAGGAGTGGGGTCAGGAAAGTTATGGTAATTAGGAGGGGTCTCAGGATCTGTCTCCACTTCGGACTCATAATCTTTGTAGTACATATAGTCATGTGCTTCGGATATGTGGTCACTGTCGTACATGTAAGCCTGGGGTGTGGAGTGAGGTGATGGAGGTCCCATAGGCTCGTCCAATTCATAAAGCCAATTGTTTCTGTTGTGGATACTCGTTAGCTCGTGGTTGGGCAATGTGAAAAGATGGACAGGTTGATCAATGATGAGGTATTCATAGGCTCCTGGTCCTAAGGTACCTAAGATACGTCTGTTGAAGCAAAATTGGATGTCCATTGATCTGAGGTTGCCGAAATGAACTGCTCTGTTCAGGTGGTACCTCAGGCCAATTTCATGGGCAATCATGGTGACTAAGCCTCCTATTAAGATGGGTGAATGAGGTTCCTGATTAAGGCGTATGAATGCCCTCATCATAAAAGGGACAGCATTGACAGGGCGGCCTTGTGAAGCACAGAAAAGGATGAACAACTCTTCTTTGGAAACTGTGGTAATGTTTTCTTCCTTCCCAAAAAGGGTATGGGCTAAAATCCTATGAAAGTAACGGAGTGCTGGATTATGTATCTCGTTATTGTGCATGTCATTCGGTTCAGGGTGATAGTTACCTGTGATGGTACCCCATAATTGTCCTAACTCGAGATCAAAATCCCCTTCAGTCTTGGTAAACATAAAAGGTCCGCTAGGGAAGCCTAGGATGCTAGCTAACGACGTACGGTTATGGGTGTGGTCCATTCCAAACATTCTAAAGGTTATCATCTCTTTAGTGGATCCATAGCCATGTTCGGGTAAGTAGCTTAAGGAGCTAAGGAATTCGAACGTGAGTTCACGGTAGGTAGCAAATCGGGTCTTTAGAGAAGTTTACTCCCAACCTAATTGGTTAAATAGATACTGAATGCTATCCTGGATTCCTAACTTATCCATGGTGGATCTATCGTAGTACAAATTCGAAGCGATGTTCTCTGAGTCAGTGCCTCAAATCTGGCCTTGTGAGCTAGTCCTCTAAATACAACGGTCGTAACATCGATGTCAGCCATACTCGGAGGTTAGTCGGATAAAAATGTGAGAAAGGTAGGATGACTTTAAAATCCTGGAAAGGTTGAAATAACATTTACTCAGATTAGATTTTTAAGAAGCAAAAGGTGATAAAAGAAAGAAAAATAAAAGAAAATAAAATAGTATAAAATAAGAAAATAGAAATATATGGAAATTATTAGTTAAAATGAAAACATAGTTTCAGTAAAATTAGAAGGGAAAGAACGGGAAAAATTGGGTTGCCTCCCAATCAGCGCTGTTTTTAACGTCAAAAGCCTGACGATAGCTTGGCTGCAAGCTATTCGGGGGTTTGAGCGGGAGGCTCGAGCAATTTCACACTGCTCACGTGGTGGCTATTTTCGTTTTGATTATAATGCTTCAAACGCTGTCCGTTTACTATAAACGGTGCGTTGATTTGATTTCTGATTTCAACAGCTCCACTTTTAAGGATTTTGGTTACCGCAAAAGGTCCAGACCATCTAGATTTTAATTTTCTAGGGAAAAGTTTTAATCTTGAGTTGAATAGGAGCACGATGTCTCCCACACTGAATTGTTTCCGGATCGAACGTTTATCATGCCATTTCTTGGTTCTTTCTTTGTAGATGCGGGCATTCTCATATGCGTCCAACTTGAGCTCTTCCAATTCGTGGAGGTTCAAGATTCGTTTCTCTCCTGCCGCAGTGTAGTTGAAGTTAGGCGTCTTAATAGCCCAAAAGGCTTTATGCTCTAATTCCATTGGTAGGTGATAGGATTTTTCGTAAACTAATTTAAATAGTGTGGTACCTATTGGTGTCTTAAAGGCGGTCCTATAAGCCCATAAAGCTTCGTTCAGTTTTGATGACCAATCTTTTCTGGAGGTTGCGACAGTCTTTTCCAAGATTTGCTTTATTTCTTTATTCGAAACCTCCACCTGTCCACTAGTTTGTGGATGATACGGTGTAGCTACGCGGTGTTTGACCCCGTATTTGGAGAGGAGTTTGTCAAAGATTCGCGATATGAATTGCGAACCACCGTCACTAATGACGAGTCTGGGCACACCGAATCTAGGAAAGATCGTGTTTCTAAAGAGTTTGACGACTACTCGCGTGTCATTTGTTGGAGTGGCAACGACCTCTATCCATTTAGATATATAGTCGACAGCGACGAGTATATATTTATTTCCAAAAGAAGACGGGAAAGGTCCCATGAAGTCTATTCCCCAGACGTCAAAGATTTCTACTTCTAAAATTCCTTTCTGAGGCATCTCATCGCGTCGTGAGATGTTGCCAGTGCGTTGGCACCGATCGCATTTGAGTACAGCGATATGGACATCCTTCCAGAGGCTGGGCCAAAATAGGCCAGATTGTAGAATTTTAGCGCACGTCTTTAAAGTACTAGCATGACCACCATAAGGTGCTGAATGACATTGGGAAATGATGTCTTCTATTTCTTCCTCTGGGACACATCGACGGTATATGTTGTCGTCGCCTCGTTTGAAGAGTAGAGGTTCGTCCCAATAGTAATGCTTTAAGTCGTGGAAGAATTTCTTCTTTTGTTGATAAGTTAGGTCCGGTGGAAGCACGCCTGCGGCCAAGTAATTAACGATGTCGGCAGACCAAGGCAAAGTGGCTTAGGCATAGACAGCTTCCACGGCTTTTTCAAGTTCTGGTTCTTCCGAGGTTGAGTTGGACATATCGCTTTCCAATTTGGCTATTAGACGTTCGTAGGGAAAGTCGTCATTAATAGGCACTGACTCTTGTTTAATGCCCTCTATTCGGGATAAGTGATCTGCAACTACGTTCTCGGTCCCTTTCTTATCTTTAATTTCTAAGTCGAACTCTTGTAGTAATAGGATCCATCTCAATAATCTTGGTTTGGCGTCCTTTTTGCTTATTAGGTACCTAATGGCAGCCTGATCTGTGTATATGATTATTTTGGTTCCTACCAAGTAGGAACAGAATTTGTCAAGTGCAAACACAACTGCTAGAAGTTCCTTTTCCGTTATGACGTAGTTCATTTGGGAAGGGTCTAAAGTTCTACTGGCGTAGTAGATTGCGTGAAGCTTCTTGTCTTTCCTTTTTCCTAGAACTGCGCCTATAGCATAATCACTCGCATTGCACATGATTTCGAATGGTAGCCGCCAATCTGGGGGCTGCATGATTGGTGCGGTGATGAGCGCTGTCTTTAGAGTTTCGAATGCTTCTAAGCATTCTTTGTCGAAGACGAACTCGACATCTTTCATTAACAAACCTGTAAGAGGTTTTGTGATTTTCGAGAAATCCTTTATGAATCTTCGGTAGAATCCAGCGTGTCCTAAGAAGCTTCGTATTTCTCGTACGTTTTTCGGAGGTTGAAGATCCTTTATGATCTCTATTTTAGCTTTGTCAACTTCAATCTCTTTTTCAGATATGACGTGTCCTAAAATGATGCCTTGTCGGACCATGAAATGGCATTTCTCCCAATTAAGGACAAGGTTCACTTTAGCGCATATTTTGAGTACCATTTCTAAATTTGACAGGCAGCTTTCAAAGCTTTGTCTGCATACAGAGAAGTCGTCCATGAACACTTCCATTATGTCATCTATGAAATCCGCAAAGATTGCCATCATGCATCTTTGGAAGGTTGCTGGAGCATTACATAGTCCGAACGACATTCGGCGATAAGCAAAAGTGCCATAAGGACAGGTGAATGTTGTCTTTTCTTGGTTATCGGGGTGAATAGGAATTTGGAAGAATCCCGAATAACCATCTAGATAGCAGAAGTACGAATGTTTCGCTAGTCTTTCCAACATCTGGTCTATGAAAGGTAAAGGGAAGTGATCTTTCCGAGTCGCCTTATTCAGTTTTCTGTAATCGATACACATCCTACTTCCGGTCACAACTGTTTGGGTTATTGATTCACCTTTCGCATTTTTCACTACAGTAACACCTCCTTTCTTTGGCACTACGTGTACTGGGCTGACCCATTGGCTGTCGGAGATGGGGTATATGATTCCTACATCTAGTAACTTTTTAGCCTCGTCTTTGACTACAGTGCTTAAGATCGGATTTATCCTTCTCTGATGTTCTCTTGAAGTTTTGCAGTCTTCCTCTAGCATGATACGATGCATACAGATGGAAGGACTTATGCCTTTTAGATCGCTTATATTGTAGCCTAACGCAGTTGGGTATTTCCTTAGGACTTCTAGTAATTGCTCAGTTTCTGACTGTCCTAAGTTTGCGTTGACTATTACTGGTCTTTTGAATTCTGTATCCAAGAATTCATACCTGAGGGTTTTAGGTAGTTCTTTAAGTTCTAAAGCTGGGTTTTTCGGACCTGGCATGTGATTTGGGGTTAGTGCTAAGATCTCGCTTAGACTATCATCTTTGTATGATGCACGCCAGTTGCCGCCTTCATGAATAGCAGGGATTTGGATCTTCATGATTTCAGAATTGTAATTTCTTCCTTCTCTAATTCTCGTATGCATTCGTCAATGATATCTACTATATAGCATGTGTCATCTATAGCCGGTGCTTTCAAGAACTTAGTAAGGATGAACTCTATACTTTCTTCTCCTACTTCGAATGTTAGCCTTCCTTTCTTTACGTCTATGATAGCTCCGGCTGTCGCTAGGAACGGTATTCCTAGGATAATTGGGGTAACAGAGTCCTCTTTGATATCCATGATTATGAAATCGGTTGGGATATAGAATTGGCCTATGCGTACTGGAACGTTTTCCAGCACACCGACAGGATATTTGACTGATCGGTCAGCCAATTGCACGGACATTTTAGTTGGTCTTAGTTCTCCCATATTCAGCTTTTTGCATATAGATAAGGGCATGGCACTTATACTAGCTCCTAGATCGTATAAAGCTTTGTCTATAACGAACTTTCCTATGACGCAAGGTATGGAGAAACTACCTGGGTCTTTTAGTTTAGGAGGTATGTTGTTTTGAATGATTGCGCTACATTCGGCAGTAAGTGTAACTATTTCGTTATCCTCGATTTTCCTTTTGTTAGACAAGATTTCTTTAAGAAACTTAGCGTATGACGACATTTGAGTTATTGCTTATGTGAAAGGAATAGTGATATTTAGTTGTTTCAGAAGTTCAACGAATTTCTTAAATTGTCCTGAAGTTTTGGAATTTATGAATCTTTGAGGATAAGGGATAGGTGGTTTATATGGCGCTGGAGGCACATATAGGTTTTCATCTTTGGCAGCCTTTTGCTCGTCACATTCCTTCTTTTCTGTTTCAGACTCCTTTTCTGTTGGTTTATCAGATTTCTGATGCATGACTAAATCTCCGTTCCTAGGATCTGTTGGGCCTTCCAATTCTTTTCCACTTCTCAATATGACAGTGTTTGCATGACCTTTCGGATTAGGTTCTGGCTGACCTGGAAATGTCCCAGCTGGTGCGGCTGCAGAGGCTTGTTGTTGAGCCACTTGTGATATATGTGTTTCGAGCATTTTATTGTGGGTGGCTAAAACGTCTACTTTTCCGGTCAGCTATTTAATTTGATCGCTAGTGTGTATGTTTTGATTCAGGAATTCTTTATTTGTTTGAGCTTGAGTAGCTATGAATTTTTCCATCATCACTTCGAGATTTGATTTCCTAGGGGCAGTCTGGGCAGCAGCGGCTGGTTTCTGATATCCTGGCGGAGCAGCTGGTGCTTGCAAGGCATTATCGCTTTTGTAGGAAAAGTTTGGGTGGTTCCTCCATCCTGGGTTGTAAGTATTTGCGTAAGGATTTCCTTGAGCGTAGTTTACTTGGTCTGGTGGGATTCCTGCCAATAATGGGCACTCAGGCGCATTATGAGTGGCGATTCTATATAACTCGCAGTTTGGAGTTACAGCAGCTACGGTGGCAGTTGGGGTAACAGTCATACTGTCGATTTTCTGCGCTAGAGCATCTACCTTAGCGTTGACCTTTTCAAGACTGCTGATCTCGTACATCCCACCTTTCGCTGCGGGTTTCTCTGCTGGAGTTCTTTCACCTCCCCATTGGCAGTGGTTTTGAGACATGTTTTCGATAAGTTGATAGGCTTCGTCGTATGGCTTATCCATAAGTGCACCGCCTGCGGCGGCGTCTACCGTTAATCTGGTGTTATACAGAAGCCCATTGTAGAAAGTATGGATCGTCACCCAGTCTTCTAAACCGTGGTGAGGACATGCTCTCATCATATCCTTAAACCTTTCCCACGCTTCATAGAGAGATTCAGTATCTTTTTATCGAAATTCGTTGATTTGAGCTCTAAGCATAGCAGTTTTGCTTGGCAGAAAGTATCTTGCTAAGAAAACGTTCTTCAACTGTTCCCACGTCGTAACGGAGTTGGATGGTAAGGATTGTAACTAAGTCCAAGCTCTATCTCTAAGGGAGAAAGGAAAGAGACGAAGTCTATCGCATTTGCACAAACTTCGTTAAGTGTTCATTCGGGTCCTTAGTTGCATTTCCTGAGAATTGATGTTGTTGTACAACTGACAGCAATGACGATTTCAGCTCGAAATCGTTTCGATTGATAGCGGGGGCAACAATGCTACTTTGAGGTTCCAGCTGAGAGGGTGTAGCGTAGTCCTTCAGCGGTTTGTTCTGAGGTCCGTCAGCCATCTTTGATTCTTCAACAAGAGGATGAGCTAGAAGATCAGGAATATTGTGTTTTCGTTGATATTCGAGGATGCACCTTCTTAAATGTAAAAAGCGCTCTAATTCAGCGATTGTAGGTTGTAAGATGTCGCCTTGTGAGGGAGTACTTGGCATACAACCGAAGAACGAGTAGAGGGAGAGAGAATAGTTAACCTAGTCTATACTGTGTAACAAAGGATTACACTATTGACTAAACGGGTCCCCGACAACGGCGCCAAAAACTTGATCTGACTTTCTATGTCTAACTGAACTAACTGCAAGTGCACAGTCTATCGCGTAGTAATAAAATATATCGACCCCACAGGGATTCGTAATCAAGCTAGTATTTTCGGGTGTTACTGTGTTTAGCTAGGTTGGTATGGTTTTAGGGGAATAAAAGAAAAATAAGTGTGTAAACTATAGGGGAACTAAAAACGTTACTTAAGGTATAGATGCTTGAATCGGTATGCAATATGTTGGTTCTTCAAGGATTCGACAAGTCACCGGTGTTTTGGGTGTTTTCAAAAATAGTTTAAGAAAAAAATGACGGTTTAAAGACCTTTGTCTCACGATGGTTGTTGACGCTAGTCGCAACTCTAAGGCGAAGCGTATGTTGTCGCTATCCCGTTCGCGGTTAAAATTACTTTTTGAAAACCATTAAGCTCTAATCATTTTTAAAGCGTTGTCGCTGTTTTTAAAACGAATGCTTAGTTTTTTACTATCTGGACTTAACCTCAGTTGTCGCTTGTTGGTTTGTACCTTTATGAATTTCCCACTGTCGTGGCAAAATTGCTTTTAAATAAGTTCTCGCTGCCGCGACGAACATTTATTTTAGAAAATCGATTTAAAAACTAAAGCCATAAATATGTTTGAAAAGGAAAGTATACACCGGTTATTATCGAATTCCATCTGAGTACCTATTACATACCGATTACTTTAATTTAGCCAGACATGGAATATAGAGTAAGAACACGTAAACAATGGTAGAATATACAAACATACACCATAATGGGAAATAGAATTCAATTAACGATTATAATAAGAACCTGTAAATAATTCAGTTGGCCTTTGGGAAATCCTCCAAAATGTCGGCAGGATTTAGTCTTGGTGCCAATTACACGTACAGAATAGAATTTGGGAAGTAAAACATAATTGCAAGGAAGGAAAGAAAAAGGAAACAATAAACAATAAGAAAAACTCTGAAGCTCAATAATTGCTCTGAAAATAAATTGGCAGCACTTCGTGTCTTCAATGCAGCTCTCCTTTTCTGGTACCAGCTCCCTCCTTTTATAGATGGAATTTCCAACGGTTAATTGCCTCAGGGAGTGGGATTGATCTCAGAAAATATAGGAGTTAGTGGTCCACTCCTTTTGGTATTTGAAAGCACTTCACAGCACGTGCAGCATTTCTGCACTTTTATTTGCATGACGGTCGTCATGGATGTGTGACGGTCGTAACACGTATGACGGTCGTCATGGATGTGTGACGGTCGTAACACGTATGATGGTCGTCATGGGCTTGTGACGGTCGTCACATCAGCAAAATTCGTATTTGCTGTTTTTGGCCTGTTTTTCATCTGGTTTTCATCTGTAATTGCTTGTTTTCTTCATCTTGCTCCATTTGAGCAGGAACTTTGAATACCTGCAAAATACTGGACAAATAGAGTGGAAATACCCGAAATCAGAGTGAAACCAGTCACTGATTAGTAAAAATGTATGTTATATATATACGATTTCGCGTTATCACATTTCATTCGGATAAATCAAAGACCGGTTGTGAACTAAAGATGTGATTCAAATTAATTAATAATTTGATATCCTATTCTCACCGCAACAATATAACATGAAAAATTCAATATAGGAGGAAAAAATAATGAACATTGTCTAATGACAACAAGAGAATAAATACCATGTAAAAATTATTACAAAATATAGACTATAATTTAACTACCAAAACAAATATTTAACTACTTCCACAATACTCTAACATAAGATTATAAAAGAAAAGAAAAACATAAAATTTAAGATTAAAATGCTTTTGACTGATGAACTTAATAATGAATAATTAGAGTTCATTATATAGTTTTGACCTCTCTTTTCCTTTAGAATACTATGCGATGTGAAAAATTTTCCAATATTTATATTTTCAACCAATCCCAACTTTTTTATATTAAATTATTATTTTATCTTTGCAATTATATAATACATTGGTGGAACTAACAGTATCTCAAATAAAGATATTTAGGTAGAGTTTAAAGAAGGATAAATTCGTCCTTTACTTCTTTTTTAAAAAAAAATTCTATTGAAAGACTTTGACTTGATATAATGAGTTGCATAAAATTTCCAGTGTGATTTAAAGAGGTAATATATCAATTAAAAAAAACAAATTAAAATTAGAGGTTTGTATAAACAGATCAAACATAAAAATTATTGGCACTAATTTGATACATGAAGTATTCAAATAAGAGACCTAGAGAGAATTATATTCCTAGGTCTTAAGCATTTATCATAAGACATATCCCTTATTATTATGATTTATTATTAGTATAAGTTATGAAATTGTTATTAGACACTAATTTAATTAATAAATAATTATAGTTGATAACTTCTAAACTAGCCTATGGATAGTAGCGAATAAACTAGTTGATTAATTTTAGAGTGTTTGATAAAATTAGAGGTTAAACTAAATTACACATGTAATATATATATATATATATATATATATATATATATATATATATATATATATATATATATATATATATATATATATATATATATATATATATATATATATATATATATATATATATATATATATATATATATATATATATATATATATATATATATATATATATATATATATATATATATATATATATATATATAAAATATTTTATATATAATATTTTTTATTTTTTGCTATTGACATATTGACCAACATCACTATTTAATTGATTATATTGGGAGGAGAAAAACGAGCATGTCTGCCCCGTTTAGGTCCGTCTTACAAAAGTCCGCAAAAAAATGGAGAGTGGTGAATATTGTGTATGACACATGCGGTTCGGAAACCTTGGCCTGCCCTGCAAAATATGAGGGTGGGGCAGGGCAACTCTATAGGCACTACATCCTTAAAGCCTAAAAGCCGGAAAAGCTCATGGTAATGTTGCACCCACAAAATTCCATAAAAACGGGGCAGAACTGACAAGCATAATAGAGGATGTGGGCTTAAAACATAGGGATGACACCTAAGTGGAATATAAGTGTGAAAGAGATTAAGTGTGAAAGTGTGCTCTATCGCTTCTGAGTGAATATTATATTGTAAAAGATATCGCGGTGAGAATCGAATATCAAGCTACTAAATTAACTTGAATCACAAATTATAATTCACCACCAATCTTTAATTTATCCAAGGGAAGGGAAAAAGAACGAATAACCCATGAGTATGCAATGCAAAACAAAGCAAAAAAAATCTAAGGTTCGGGGGTTGGTTATACCTAGGGAAGGTGCTAGCATCCTAAGTATCTGTAGTACTCTATAGGAACCTCTTGTTTTATTGTGTTATTTGTTATTTTGTTCGCTAAAGGGTGAAAAGGTAAAGGGAGACCTAAGGTGTTATTTTTAAGTATATTCGCCAAGACATCGCATCTCGTGCCTACGTATTCTGACGGAAATGAAATCAGAGCATTCATATTTCTCCTAAAATGGTAGACAAAGTTTGATTGGTTTTAGAAGAAGGGACAAGTTGTCATCTTAAGGAGAATACTCAACTTAAACCACCAAAAACATGTGGGAGACGGTATTTGCTTCGCATTGGGAGAAGAGCTCCAACTCGGATATATAATCGACGAGTATGCAATATACCTCTCTCATGCGGAAAAAAATTCTACATCTTTCTCGACTATGTTATGGGGTAGGAGAATTATATCTCAACTACATAGACGACTAGTATCTAATTCTCTCATGGGAGAATGAGAACTTAATTTGTAAGTTGTCTAAAGTTAACATCCTGAGGAAAACTTGTAACGCCCCGATTCTGAATTTCCCATTTTGTTGAGTCTTTTGATTTATTTTGAATTATTTTGATTGATTATTATTTCATTTGTGAAATTTGAATATTAATATATTAAGTGTGCATATTATGTTATTTTATTATTCGGAGAGTTTTGGGAATTAATTAGAGGGAGTTTTAGATAATCCTTAATTAGTTGTTATTTGAGAGAAATAGAATAGAAAAAGTATAAGTGGAAATAGAGAGAAAAGAAAAGAGATAGAAAGAAATAGAAAGGAAAGAAGAGAAAAGAGGAGGAAGAGGAGAAAAACCTAGAACCATCAAGAATCAAACTTCTAAGCTTCGATTAATTGGGTAAGGGTGTGAAACTTTATTATTCTTTCGATGCGTATGATTATGTATGTCCTGTTGGTTTGATTTTGGATTGGGGAGAGTTTTGCTCATTTTCCATTTTTAGGTCGGATTTGATTTAATCAGTAGAAACCGGGTTTTAACGGTTAAAATGAGAATAAGTGGTAAAGTTTAGTCGAGGAATGCTAGACTAAGGTGGTTGAAACTGGTTTGGTGAGAATCGGATGATTTTGGAAGGATTGGGCGATTTTGACAGTTAAGGATTTATGAGTTCGCAGATTCGCTAGCTTTCACTAGGCGAATGGGAGCGAAGGTTCGCCAGGCGAGTCCCAGCGAGTGGGCAGCGAACCAAGTCAGTAGCCCAACTCTGTCTTCGCCAGTGAGTTCGCCAGGCGAAGGTGCCAGCGAGAGGCTTCGCCAGGCGAGTGTGGTAGCGAGTGGTAGTGAACCAAGTTAGTAGCTACTGTCTAGCTTCGCGAGTGAGTTCTCCTAGCGAGTGTGGTAGCGAGCATTCGCCAGAGGCTTCTCCAAGCGAAGGTCGGAAAATGTGACATTATTTTCCTTTATTTTCCTGTGCTTTCTATCCAATTGTCGATTGTTTTGTTTATTTATGTTTAATCCTTATCTGAATGGATAGTTTGTGTGCTGTTGTGATGTGATGTGTTGTGGGTAGCCGTGAGGCGTGAATCCTAAATTGTGAATCGTGGAGTGCGAAATGTGGCCGTTTGGCAATTTTGTGCATTTGTTTGAATTGAATGAAAATGCATGATGAGATTGATGTGAATGTGCACAATTTTATGTGCTTGTATGATGTGAAGAATGCATGATTATATATTTGTGAATATGTATGCATTTCAAGAGTGTATGGAGTCGTTTTGCATGTGAAGCATCATGATTGCATTCTTGTGTGTCTGATCCCGCGTAGGATCTGCAGAAACCTCGTGTGCCCTTGTGGGGTGTGAGCGATGGTTTATTTTTGATCCCTAGGAGGATTTGCAGAAATGATCGTGTGCCCTTGTGGGGTGTGAGCGATGGTTTATATTTGATTCCGTGGAAAA
This sequence comes from Lathyrus sativus, assembly GCA_963859935.3. NCBI lineage: Eukaryota > Viridiplantae > Streptophyta > Magnoliopsida > Fabales > Fabaceae > Lathyrus > Lathyrus sativus. The sequence goes on along the minus strand of OZ012737.1, from coordinate 525,825,344 downwards.
TCTGCAGAACGATTGTGTGCCCTTGTAGGGTGTGAGCAATCGAATTGTGTGCCTGTGTGGGGTGTGAGCAATCCTGAAACATCGTGTGCCCATGTGGGGTGTGGGCAATGGGTGAACATCGTAGGCCCGACGGGGAGTTACTTCGGTAACGAGCGATGGTTCCATTTGGTTCTTCAATTGAACCTGCTGAATGAGTCGGTACCGCATTTGCATCTGCATAAAGTCGTGAGTCAGTATCTATGAGTTGCATTATCATCTTCATATGATGTATTGGTGTAATGAACATAATCGTGTATGTTTATGTGAATTGTTGAAGTAATCATTGTGTAAATGTTTATGTGGAATGTTGTGAGTTGTGAAGCATGATTGGTGAATATGCTTAGTTGTGTAGATATACATTGTGAAGTATGTGATGAATTGTGATGAGTTGCGGTGAGAAATATGTTATATGTATTCTATGTCGGTGTATATAGATATATACTTATATGCATTGTTTGTTATGATAATGTTTCTCACCCTTCTGCTGTTTTATGATGCTCTATGAGGCATTGCAAAGTAGGTTTGCTGGAGGTCTTTTGTGAAGTGTGGCTTCATTCTTTTTGGTCGGTTGTCTCTGGTATGTAGGCCAGAAAGATCACCCCAGACCAATGCTCAAGGCCAAACATCACCAAAGTCACATTCTGGTTCTGCTACGCTCGCTGGCATTCGCTAGGCGAAGCTTCGCCAACACTCGCCAGGCGAAGCCCAGCGAATGTTGCGATTCCCCAACTTCCCCATAGTTCTGCAGTACTATTCTAGGCCAAATCAAACTTATCATCTCAACTCAAATTCTCAGCCTACTCTAGTACCAACCTTGTACATTACCGTAACTAAATTGGTTCCTAAATCTTATTCCCAAAGTCATCGCTTAAACATTCTACCGATGCCTTAAAAGGTCACACAGAATCTCCCTAAAAACCTTAAACCCAGCCTATACGCCAAATTAACCAAAAACAACAATTCATCAACATTGACCTATACTCCATCGCTATCAATTAATAGTTATCATCAAACACAAACACACCATTATACTTACCAATTATCATATACTTCCTACTCTAGAACCAACATTACGGTACATTACCTACACTTCAGAGTTACTCTGAATCTCACCAAGGTCCTAACCAGAGTCACTAACAACATCACAGGGAACAACACATAATTTTCCCAAATTTATAATCATGGTCATTACCAACGCTACAGTAACAACACAAAATCTCACCAAAACTCTATTCATAGTTACTATCAACACTGCAGTAACAACATATAATCTCACTAATATCACCATAATATATATATACCAAATTCACCAATACCAATCAACAATTCATCAATATCAAGCATCAATTTATCATTAGCAACAACAATAACAAGCATGCCAATATAAAACTTCATAGATCGACATTTTCCTACGGGGTTAAGGAATCCCCTCTACCCTATACATGTATATATACCATCCCAATCAAGTTTCTCCCCCCTTACCTGGATAATTATTCTGATCGGTGATAAATTCCTCCAAGATTCTTCATCCCTAGCCTTTTCCCTTTCTCTTTGTTCTTCGCTCTTCTCTATTCTCCCAATTTCCCTTCTCACGGTTTCTATCATGCCTTTTCATATTTCCATTCTAACTTCCCCATAACCCTTCCACTTCTTATTTTACTTATTCCAACCACTAATATTCCCAATAATAATTCTAATAATAATCATTATAATAATCATAATAATAATAATAATAATAATAATAATAATATTAATATTAATAATATAATACTATTTTAATATTATAGTAATATTCAACATAATAATAATAATAGTAATACACCCAACAATAATTATAATTATAATAATAATAATACTAATGATAATAATAACAATTATATTAATACTAATAATAAAATAATATTAATAATAATAATCTTAATATTAATAATACTAATATAATATTACTAATATTAATAATACTAATCATAATAATACTATTAATAATAATAATAATAATAATAATAATAATATTATTATTATTATCTCACCTAAATAATAATAATAATAATAATAGTAATAATATTATTATCTCACCAAAATAATAATAATATTAATAATACTAATAAATATAATAATATATAATAATAATAATAATACCCCCACCAATATTACTATTATTCATTATATTATCATATTCACACCAAAAATCATAATAATATAATAACTATATTAATAATAATATTATATTCTCCATATTAATAATATTACTACAAATATTAATAATAATCATAAATATAATAATAATAATAATAATAATAATAATAATAATAATAATAATAATAATAATAATAATAATATTACCACCACCAATATTACTATTATTTCTTATATTATTATAAACTCACCAAATTACCACCAATGATCCTCCCATCTCAGGGACACCCACCAAACATCATCAAATACACCCTACCAAATGGCACATCAACATATAATATTTAAAATAATAATAAAATGACTAAATAATTAAAATGGGTGTTACAGAGAATCTGTAGAACGATTGTGTGCCCTTGTAGGGTGTGAGCAATCGGATTGTGTGCCCGTGTGGGGTGTGAGCAATCCTGAAACATCGTGTGCCCATGTGGGGTGTGAGCAATGTGTGAACATCGTAGGCCCGACGGGGAGTTACTTTGGTAACGAGCGATGGTTCCATTTGGTTCTTCAATTGAACCTGCTGAATGAGTCGGTACCACATTTGCATCTGCATAAAGTCGTGAGTCGGTCTCTATGAGTTGCATTATCATCTTCATATGATGTATTGGTGTAATGAACATAATCGTGTATGTTTATATGAATTGTTGAAGTAAACATAAGTGTAAATGTTTATGTGGAATGTTGTGAGTTGTGAAGCATGATTGGTGAATATGCTTAGTTGTGTAGATATACACTGTGAAGTATGTGATGAATTGTGATGAGTTGCGGTGAGAAATATGTTATGTGTATTCTATGTTGGTGTATATAGATATATAATTATATGCATTGTTTGTTATGATAATGTTTCTCACCCTTCTACTGTTTTATGATGCTCTATGAGGCATTGCAGAGTATGTTTGCTGGAGGTCTTTTGTGAAGCGTGGTTTCATTCTTTTTGGTCGGTTGGCTCTGATATGTAGCACCGGGTAGTTAGGAATTATTTTGATTCTTTTGTGATACATCTGTGTATGTATCTGCTGGTGAATGTTTTGTAAACATGACTTATGACTTGAATTAAACTATTGATGCATATGATGTTTATATGAATGAAGTGATTCAATATTTAGATGTTTCCGCTTTTATTCTAAATATTGATATATGGGTTTTAAGGACTAAGTTCCTTTATGGTGATTTATCCTTTGTTGCATATCCTTATGGGCAGGTGTTGTATGTGTTTTGAATTTCCTGGATAATGTGACGTGCCTCTTTTATACCATGTGTTAATTTATACTCTGATGAAAATTTGTATTAAGTGCCTAAATGATTTAATTGTTTATTTGGGGGTATAGAAAGAGGGTGTTACATTAAGTGGTATCAAAGCCAGTGTTGAGTCAGTTGTGTCTGTCTTGTTGTTGTGTTGGTTGAACGGTTGTTCAACCTTGTTGTTATTTTTGGGAATCATCAGAATATGGCTGGTCGTAATGACAATGCTATGGTTGCGGCGTTGGAGGCTATGGCTAGGGTGGTGCAAGGTGCATCGAATGCGAACGCTAATGATGAGTTTAGAAAGAATCAGCCACCGGTATTCAAGGGGAGGTTTGATCCGGACGGTGCTCAGATCTGGTTGAAGGAGGTTGAGAGAATCTTTAGAGTTATGGGATGTGCTGAAGGAAACAAGGTGAGACTTGGAACTCACACGTTGAGAGAAGAGGCCGACGGCTGGTGGGTCGGTATGAGACAAGTTCTTGAGGTAGATGACGAGGAAATAACTTGGGATTTATTTCGCACAGAATTCTTGAGAAAGTATTATCCTGAGAGTGTAAAAGGGAAAAAGGAAATGGAATTTCTTGAGCTGAAGCAAGGCAATATGTCCGTGGTGGACTACACGGCTAAGTTTGTGGAATTAGTTCAGTTTCATCCTCATTATGCGGCGGTTACGGCAGAATTCTCTAAGTGCATTAAGTATGAGAATGGTTTGCGTCCTAAGATAAAGCAAGCGGTGGGATACCAAAGAATACGAATATTTTCGGACTTGACCGAATGTTGTAGGATTTTTGAAGAGGACAACAGGGCTCGATCTACTCATTATAAGAGTTTGAGTGAGAAGAAAGGCAAGCAACAAGTAAGGAGTGGACCTTATGTGACGCCTGTTGATAAGGGCAAGTATAAGGGAAACTTTGACAGGAGACCCGGAGGAGGAAGTTCAGGTGCGGTCAAATGTTACAATTCTGGCGTGATGGGCCACAAATCTTTTGAATGTGGGAAGTCTGTGGATAAGTGTGCTAATTGTGGAAGTCTTGGACATGCCACTTCTGGTTGTAGAAGGAATGTGGTAAAGTGTTTTAATTATGGAGAAGTTGGTCATATTAGTATCAAGTGTACCAAACCGAAGCAAGCTCAGTCGGATGGAAAAGTATTTGCATTAGCAGGTTCAGACACTACTAATGCGGATCGCTTGATTAAAGGTATATGCTTTACTAATAATATGCCTTTAGTTGCTATTATTGATACTGGAGCGACTCATTCGTTCATTTCTCTTGAGTGTGCTAAGCGTTTGAGTTTGTGCATGGTTTCTTTTAGTGGAGACATGGTTATTGAGACTCCTGCTTCGGGGTCGGTAACTACTTCTTTGGTGTGTGTAAGTTGTTCTTTGACCATGTATGGTAAATACTTCATTATGGATTTAGTGTATTTGCCGTTGGAAGGTTTGGACGTGATCTTGGGTATGAACTGGTTGCAATTTAATAGAGTTTATTTAGATTGCTATCACAAGTTGGTAAGGTTTCCTTCTTTGGAAGATGATGAAGGTGAGAGTTTTCTATCCACTAAAGAGTTGAAGAAACTTTTAGCGGACGAAGCTCAGTTGTTCGGCTTGTTTGCATCGTTGTCTGTGGAGAGCAAAGTTGAGATTGAGGTGTTTCCAGTGGTGTGTGATTTTCCAGAAGTGTTTCCAGAGGAGATTACGGATGTACCGCCGAAAAGAGAAGTTAAGTTTTCTATTGATTTAGTTCTCGGTACTAGACCGATTTCGATGGCACCGTATCGTATGTCAGCATCGGAGTTGGTAGAACTAAAGGAGTAGTTGAATGATCTGTTGGACAAGAGGTTTGTAAGACCAAGTGTTTCTCCTTGGGGTGTGCCGGTATTGTTGGTAAAGAAGAAGGATGGGAGTATGCGGTTATGTATTAATTATCGGCAGTTGAATAAGGTGACAATTAAGAATAAGTATCCGCTTCCAAGAATCAATGATTTGATGGACCAATTAGTTGGAGCGCGTGTTTTTAGCAAGGTTGATCTGAGATCGGGTTATCACCCGATTCAGGTTAAGAAGGAGGATATTCCAAAGACGGCTTTTAGGATACGGTATGGTCATTACGAATATTCTGTGATGCCATTCGGAGTTTCTAATGCGCCGAGTGTGTTTATGGAATACATGAATCGTATTTTTCATGAGCAGTTGGATCATTTTGTGGTTGTGTTCATCGACGACATTTTGATTTACTCTAAGTATCAAGAGGAGCATGAAGAGCATTTGAGGATTGTGTTACAAATTTTGAAAGAGAAGCAATTGTACGCTAAGTTATCAAAGTGTGAATTTTGGTTGTCGGAAGTGAGTTTTCTCGGGCATATTATTTCCGGTAATGGTATTAGTGTGGATCCATCCAAGATTGATGCAGTAATGCAATGGGAGACTCCTAGATCGGTTACAGATATTCGAAGCTTTTTGGGTTTGGCAGGTTATTATCGGAGGTTTATTGAAGGATTTTCGAAGTTGGCACTTCCGTTAATGCAGTTGACTTGTAAGGGAAAGGCTTTTATTTGGGATGCTGATTGTGAAAAGAGTTTCATTGAGTTAAAGAGAAGATTGACAATAGCGCCAGTCTTGATTTTTCCAAATCCTACAGAACCTTTTGTGGCTTATTGTGATGCTTCCTTGACAGGTTTGGGTGGTGTGTTGATGCAAGATGGAAAAGTTGTGGCTTATGCTTCGAGACAGTTGAGAGTGCATGAAAAGAATTACCCTACGCATTATTTGGAATTAGCGACCGTGGTGTTTGTTTTGAAATTTTGGAGGCATTATCTTTATGGTGTAAGATTTGAAGTTTTTAGTGATCACAAGAGTTTGAAGTATTTATTTGATCAGAAGGAATTGAATATGAGGCAAAGGAGGTGGTTAGAGCTTTTGAAAGAATATGATTTTGGTTTGAATTACCATCCGGGTAAGGCAAATATGGTGGCCGATGCCTTAAGTCGGAAGCCGTTGCACATGTCTACATTGATGATGAAAGAATGGGAACTTTTGGAGAACTTTAGAGATTTGAGTTTGGTTTGTGAAATGACTTCGAGAAGTGTGAGACTTGGTATGCTTCGTATTACGAATGATTTTCTTGCAACCGTATGTGAAAAGCAAAAGTTGGATCTGAAGTTCGTTGATTTGATGACAAATGAGAATGAGGATTTCAAGGTTGACGATTTTAGAGTTTTGAGATTTCGTGGTCGTATTTGTATTCCCGATGATGTGGAGTTGAAAAGGATGATATTGGAGGAAGGACACCGGAGTAACTTAAGTATTCATCCGAGAGCGAATAAGATGTATCAAAATTTGAAGAAAATCTTTTGGTGGTCCGGATTGAAGAGAGACGTAGCTCAGTTTGTGTATGCATGTTTGACTTGTCAGAAGTCTAAGGTGGAACATCAAAAGCCTAGTGGATTGATGCAACCATTGGATAATCCAGAGTGAAAATGGGATAGTATATCGACGGATTTTATTACGGGATTTCCGAATACGCAAAGAGGTCATAATGCTATTTGGGTGATTGTTGATAGGCTTACTAAATCTGCTCATTTCGTTCCGATTGATATTAGTTATCCTTTGGAGAAGTTAGCCGAGATTTATGTTCGTGTGGTTGTGAAGTTGCATGGAGTTCCTAAGAGTATTGTATCGGATAGAGATCCTAGATTTACTTCAAGGTTTTAGGAGAGTTTGCAAAAGGCTTTGGGTTCTAAGCTAAAATTGAGTTCGGCTTATCATCCACAAACAGATGGTCAAACCGAGAGGACGATTCAGTCATTGGAGGATTTGTTGTGTGCTTGTATACTAGAGCAAGGTGGTGCTTGGGATAGTTATTTTGCGTTGATTGAGTTCACCTACAATAACAATTTTCACTCAAGTATTGGTATGGCGCCATTTGAGGCTTTGTATGGTCGGAGATGTCGAACACCTTTGTGTTGGCATGAAACTGGTGAGAAGTCGGTTGTTGGGCCGGAGATGGTACGACAAACGACGGAGAAGGTGAAGTTTATTCGGGAAAAGATGAGAGCTTCTCAGAGTAGGCAGAAGAGTTATCATGACAAGAGAAGGAAAGATCTCGAGTTTCAAGGAGGCGACCATGTGTTCTTGAGAGTTACACCGGTTACGGGTGTGGGTCGTGCTTTGAAGTCGAAGAAGTTGACTTCTCGTTTTATTGGTCCGTATCATATTATTGCATGAGTGGGTGCTATGGCGTATCGTGTGGCGTTGCCTCCGAATCTTTCGAATTTGCATGATGTGTTCCATGTTTCGCAACTTCGGAAGTATGTTCCGGATCCATCACATGTGATTTCTATGGACGAGGTTGAAGTAAGAGATAACCTTACGGTTGAAGTTTTACTGATTAGGATTTTGGACCGTGAAGTTAAGAAGCTAAGAGGCAAGGATACTGCGCTTGTGAAAGTAGCATGGGGAGGTGCTGCGGAAGGCAACATGACTTGGGAATTGGAGAGTAAGATGCGAGAGTCGCATCCGGAATTGTTTAGATCAGGTAATATTTTCGAGGACGAAAATTTCTAAAGTGGGGGAGAGTTGTAACGCCCCGATTCTGAATTTCCCATTTTGTTGAGTCTTTTGATTTATTTTGAATTATTTTGATTGATTATTATTTCATTTGTGAAATTTGAATATTAATATGTTAAGTGTGCATATTATGTTATTTTATTATTCAGAGAGTTTTGGGAATTAATTAGAGGGAGTTTTAGATAATCCTTGATTAGTTGTTATTTGAGAGAAATAGAATAGAAATAGTATAAGTGGAAATAGAGAGAAAAGAAAAGAGATAGAAAGAAATAGAAAGGGAAGAAGAGAAAAGAGGAGGAAGAGGAGAAAAACCTAGAACCATCAAGAATCAAACTACTAAGCTTCGATTAATCGGGTAAGGGTGTGAAACTCTATTATTCTTTCAATGCGTATGATTATGTATGTTCTGTTGGTTTGATTTTGGATTGGGGAGACTTTTGCTCATTTTCCATTTTTAGGTCGGATTTGATTTAATCAGTAGAAACCGAGTTTTAACGGTTAAAAATGAGAATAAGTGGTAAAGTTTAGTCGAGGAATGTTAGACTAAGGTGGTTGAAACTGGTTTGGTGATAATCGGTTGATTTTGGAAGGATTGGGCGGTTTTGACAGTTAGGGATTTCTGAGTTCGCATATTCGCTAGCTGTCACTAGGCGAATGGGAGCAAAGGTTCGCCAGGCGAGTCCCAGCGAGTGGGCAGCGAACCAAGTCAGTAGCCCAACTCTGTCTTCGCCAGCGAGTTCGTCAGGCGAAGGTGCCAGCGAGAGGCTTCGCCAGGAGAGTGTGCTAGCGAGTGGTAGCGAACCAAGTCAGTAGCTACTGTCTGGCTTCGCGAGTGAGTTCGCCAGGCGAGTATGGTGGCGAGCATTCTCCAGGCGAAGGTCGGCGAATGTGACAGCATTTTCCTTTATTTTCCTGTGCTTTCTATCCAATTGTCGATTGTTTGGTTTATTTATGTTTAATCCTTATCTGAATGGATAGTTTGTGTGCTGTTGTGATGTGATATGTTGTGGGTAGCCGTGAGGCGTGAATCCTAGATTGTGAATTGTGGAGTGCGAAATGTGGCCGTTTGGCAATTTTGTGCATTTGTTTGAATTGAATGAAAATGCATGATGAGATTGATGTGAATGTGCACAATTGTATGTGCTTGTATGATGTGAAGAATGCATGATTATATATTTGTGAATATGTATGCATTTCAAGAGTGTATGGAGTCGTTTTGCATGTGAAGCATCATGATTGCATTCTTGTGTGTCTGATCCCGCGTAGGATCTGCAGAAACCTCGTGTGCCCTTGTGGGGTGTGAACGATGGTTTATTTTTTATCCCTATGAGGATCTGCATAAACGATCGTGTGCCCTTGTGGGGTGTGAGCGATGGTTTATATTTGATTCTGTGGAGAATGTAACACCCCACTTCCCAAATTAAATAAAATATAAACATTAAAAATAAACATCAGAGTTTTCACCAAAATAATGGGATATCACATCACCAAATTTTTATAAAAATACTTTATTAATTATTCTAAAAAATAATACAGCGGAAAACATTATTCCAACATTCTCGGCCATCCGCCAAATTTCATAAAATCTTTATTATTATAATTCACATAAAAAGTGATACGTCACAGGATTACAACAAGTTTGACATAAAACAATTAAAACACCCATATCCCGTGTTACGTATCAGAGCATCCTAGACTCGAATGGCACACCACCATCCAAGCTATCTAAGTACCTGGATTATCTGTACTTCCGGAGAAGCACAGACACAACAACAACCAAGGGGTGAGAAAACATGATCAAAAATATATTGGTAATGTAATACATGTAAACAAGGTAGTACAACACACCAACACACCAATATTCACCCCAACAACTCCATATAACGAACCTACTGTTCAAATTACAATATAACATATTATAATGCAAATATGCAACTCAACACCATGCATGCGGTACCGACTCATTGGTTCATTCAATCGAACCTGGATAGATCACTTACGCTCCTCCTGAGACATGATCTATCCCCCACCATTCTCCACAAAGGAGTACGGATGAATCACTTACGCTCCTCCTGAGACATGATTCATCCCACCAAAACACCATGATATGCACACACCAATGCATAACTATCATAATTAGGCACACTAAGTGCACACGATCCTCCTGATCATATCATCATACATCAATACATATATGTATAGATATATTACACCAACACCATATAAATCAATCAGATAGTAAACAAATTCATACTATAACACCATATATAACCACATCCCAACACCCGGGAACACACGATCCTACTGATCACAACATACATATACGTTAACTAATTGTCCACCAACAATATTAAGGGAAATGAGTACTATCACTCAGTACACAGGTTAGATCCCACACTCATCATCCTTATAATGCATCAAGGCCAGAAAGATCACCCCAGACCAATGCTCAAGGCCAAACATCACCAAAGTCACATTCTGGTTCTGCTACGCTCGCTGGCATTCGCTAGGCGAAGCTTCGCCAACACTCGCCAGGCGAAGCCCAGCGAATGTTGCGATTCCCCAACTTCCCCATAGTTCTGCAGTACTATTCTAGGCCAAATCAAACTTATCATCTCAACTCAAATTCTCAGCCTACTCTAGTACCAACCTTGTACATTACCGTAACTAAATTGGTTCCTAAATCTTATTCCCAAAGTCATCGCTTAAACATTCTACCGATGCCTTAAAAGGTCACACAGAATCTCCCTAAAAACCTTAAACCCAGCCTATACGCCAAATTAACCAAAAACAACAATTCATCAACATTGACCTATACTCCATCGCTATCAATTAATAGTTATCATCAAACACAAACACACCATTATACTTACCAATTATCATATACTTCCTACTCTAGAACCAACATTACGGTACATTACCTACACTTCAGAGTTACTCTGAATCTCACCAAGGTCCTAACCAGAGTCACTAACAACATCACAGGGAACAACACATAATTTTCCCAAATTTATAATCATGGTCATTACCAACGCTACAGTAACAACACAAAATCTCACCAAAACTCTATTCATAGTTACTATCAACACTGCAGTAACAACATATAATCTCACTAATATCACCATAATATATATATACCAAATTCACCAATACCAATCAACAATTCATCAATATCAAGCATCAATTTATCATTAGCAACAACAATAACAAGCATGCCAATATAAAACTTCATAGATCGACATTTTCCTACGGGGTTAAGGAATCCCCTCTACCCTATACATGTATATATACCATCCCAATCAAGTTTCTCCCCCCTTACCTGGATAATTATTCTGATCGGTAATAAATTCCTCCAAGATTCTTCATCCCTAGCCTTTTCCCTTTCTCTTTGTTCTTCGCTCTTCTCTATTCTCCCAATTTCCCTTCTCACGGTTTCTATCATGCCTTTTCATATTTCCATTCTAACTTCCCCATAACCCTTCCACTTCTTATTTTACTTATTCCAACCACTAATATTCCCAATAATAATTCTAATAATAATCATTATAATAATCATAATAATAATAATAATAATAATAATAATAATAATATTAATATTAATAATATAATACTATTGTAATATTATAGTAATATTCAACATAATAATAATAATAGTAATACACCCAACAATAATTATAATTATAATAATAATACTACTAATGATAATAATAACAATTATATTAATACTAATAATAAAATAATATTAATAATAATAATCTTAATATTAATAATACTAATATAATATTACTAATATTAATAATACTAATCATAATAATAGTATTAATAATAATAATAATAATAATAATATTATTATTATCTCACCTAAATAATAATAATAATAATAATAGTAATAATATTATTATCTCACCAAAATAATAATAATATTAATAATACTAATAAATATAATAATATATAATAATAATAATAATACCCCCACCAATATTACTATTATTCATTATATTATCATATTCACACCAAAAATCATAATAATATAATAACTATATTAATAATAATATTATATTCTCCATATTAATAATATTACTACAAATATTAATAATAATCATAAATATAATAATAATAATAATAATAATAATAATAATAATAATAATAATAATAATAATAATAATAATAATAATATTACCACCACCAATATTACTATTATTTCTTATATTATTATAAACTCACCAAATTACCACCAATGATCCTCCCATCTCAGGGACACCCACCAAACATCATCAAATACACCCTACCAAATGGCACATCAACATATAATATTTAAAATAATAATAAAATGACTAAATAATTAAAATGGGTGTTACAGAGAATCTGTAGAACGATTGTGTGCCCTTGTAGGGTGTGAGCAATCGGATTGTGTGCCCGTGTGGGGTGTGAGCAATCCTGAAACATCGTGTGCCCATGTGGGGTGTGAGCAATGTGTGAACATCGTAGGCCCGACGGGGAGTTACTTTGGTAACGAGCGATGGTTCCATTTGGTTCTTCAATTGAACCTGCTGAATGAGTCGGTACCACATTTGCATCTGCATAAAGTCGTGAGTCGGTCTCTATGAGTTGCATTATCATCTTTATATGATGTATTGGTGTAATGAGCATAATCGTGTATGTTTATATGAATTGTTGAAGTAAACATAAGTGTAAATGTTTATGTGGAATGTTGTGAGTTGTGAAGCATGATTGGTGAATATGCTTAGTTGTGTAGATATACACTGTGAAGTATGTGATGAATTGTGATGAGTTGCGGTGAGAAATATGTTATGTGTATTCTATGTTGGTGTATATAGATATATAATTATATGCATTGTTTGTTATGATAATGTTTCTCACCCTTCTACTGTTTTATGATGCTCTATGAGGCATTGCAGAGTATGTTTGCTGGAGGTCTTTTGTGAAGCGTGGTTTCATTCTTTTTGGTCGGTTGGCTCTGATATGTAGCACCGGGTAGTTAGGAATTATTTTGATTCTTTTGTGATACATCTGTGTATGTATCTGCTGGTGAATGTTTTGTAAACATGACTTATGACTTGAATTAAACTGTTGATGCATATGATGTTTATATGAATGAAGTGATTCAATATTTAGATGTTTCCGCTTTTATTCTAAATATTGATATATGGGTTTTAAGGACTAAGTTCCTTTATGGTGATTTATCCTTTGTTGCATATCCTTATGGGCAGGTGTTGTATGTGTTTTGAATTTCCTGGATAATGTGACGTGCCTCTTTTATACCATGTGTGGTGATTTAATTGTTTATTTGGGGGTATAGAAATTTTTTATTAAGTGCCTCTTTTATACCATGTGTTATTTTGTCAGAAACCGCAAATTTCACCGCAATTCAAAATCCGCAAATGAAATGAAATGGAACTGAGGAATTACCTGGAAATCGAATGGAGGTACGATTCAACTTTTGCTACGATCTTCCTCTTCTCCTTTCTGCACATATTGTCGCCATTGTAAACGTTGATATTGTTTCATTTCTTCAACGCGTATGTGTTTTGTAGCTTGCTGTTGTTTCTACTCGTGTGGATTTAGAAATCATATTGCCTCTTTTTGTCTTAGTATGAATCAATTCTTCGATTTGTGTGGGGATGCCATGATTCTTTCTTCTCACTGCAATATGTGTGTGTTGCTTGGCTATGTATGTATTGTTTTCATCCTTACTTGTTATGCATATCTCCTTGATGTGTGTATGTTGAGAATGTTTATGTGCTCCCCTGATGTTCCCTTATTTGTGTGAATTGCTGTCTTATATATGCCATGTTGTCTTGGATAGAAAACATTTGAATGAATGCTCTAATAAATGAGGATTGATGATGACGATTTTGTCTGAAACATGTCGCGACACTGGTCCTGATTTTTTCCTTTTTACCATTTCAACATGTTTGGTGCGTTTTGGAAAGTATTGAACTGTTTTTTTTATGATGTTTGATTATGTTTGGAAGTTTGACGATTATTCTTGATTCTTGGCCATAAACCCTTTGATAATTCCCTCTTTTTTCGTGAGAATGTTGAATTATTGCTGCCACTGCTCTACTTTCTGCTGTAATTTTCATGATGGTGGAAATCTTTAAATGCTAGTTACTTGAATTCCTTTCATCCTTTTGTGAATTGGAAATGGTTCTTGCCAAATGATTGAAATTGAATTTTTTCTTGCTCATAAAATTCCCTTGTATCTTGTAATGTATAATCTTTGGTTGTAAAGTTTCATGATGATCATGGGCTGCTATGGTTAGCCTTGAATTGTTCATTTTCTTGCTACTAAGACTTGTGCTTTGTTCTTTTCTTTTTTCATGTTCATGATGCCTACTTGGAAGAACACCTTGGTGAAGCTTGGATTGGTATACAAAGGATATATAGTTGGCTCAAATTGGTGTTAAAATCTTGCCATTTGATGGTGCTTGTTGTTGTACCCCAAAATTTTCCCAACCTTTTTCTTTACTTGGCTTATGTTTCATTTCATTCTTTTGCAGGGGATCAAGGGAGGTGTGCTATCCAAGAGGAGAGTCTCAAGGGCATCAAGCTCAACCAAGAGTGGTTACTCAACTTATCCAATGATTATACTCATCAGGAGGTGGTCAAAGCTCTTTGAGAGAGAAGATTGACAAGTGTTGTTTACCTCCTATCTTGGAGGTCAATTGAAGATCATCAGGGGTTCACAAGGCCATGGTTATGGATAGGAAATGTTGGAGAAGCTCATTGATTGCTTTTGAAGTCATTGGGGAGCTTGTCTAAGTGGTCATATTATTTGCAAGAGGTTGCAGTCAAAGATTGTGCACCTAGGGTTTCATCTGCTTAGTGCAAAATCAACTGTGAGCTTGAAGGAGTTGGAGACTTGGTTCCAAGTCATTGGAGTCATGGGAAGTCATGTTGAGACATCTAGGATGTCATTTCAAGTTCAAATCAAGAAGAATCAAGAGTTTGAGAATATCATTTTGTTGATACTGCTGGTACCTCAGAGTGGTCAGAGAGATTGATGGGATTGACTTCTGAGAATATCATTTGTTTTGATAGAGATTAGTTGGGTACGAAGATTATCTACACTTGTGGTGGTTTTCCTAACGTCCCGTTGGTCGGAAGGAAAGGATGCATTAACTACAACTCATCCCTTGCAGTGAGGCAGTTTGGGTACGCTTTGAAGGAACCTCCGAGAGAAGAGGAGATACAAGAATCTTTGTATTTCACTGGCTTGCTCGAGAATGAGACCTTGACTAGAGTTGAGAAGGCCTGGAACAAAATTCATCGCAAAGGGAAAGCTTATTTAGGGAAGAGTAACAGTCGAGCTTACGATCCTTATGTGACTTGGATTCAGGAGAAAGCTGAGAGGGT
Source organism: Lathyrus sativus (assembly GCA_963859935.3). Taxonomy (NCBI): domain Eukaryota; kingdom Viridiplantae; phylum Streptophyta; class Magnoliopsida; order Fabales; family Fabaceae; genus Lathyrus; species Lathyrus sativus. Next base: position 525,809,920 of record OZ012737.1, on the reverse strand, counting down.
GTTGATGCCTTTTTCATCTTGTACGCCTTTATATCCTCTGATGATTGAGGAGCCTACTACTGTTGATATTCAGAGGTATAATCAGTTGTGGTCTGAAAAAGAGGAGTTGCACAAGGCAAATGAAGAGTTGGAGAAAGAGATTGTTCAGCTCCGAGGTGAAAAGATTGAAGCTACTCATTCCTGCAAGAGGCAAACTGAGTTGGTAAACAAGCTGGGTACAGATCTTACCAAAGAGATTTGCGCTCGTGAGCGTTTGGGTTTGGATTTGAAGGCTGTTAGTGATGTCCTTACTTCTAAGAAGAAGGAGTTGGATAGAGCTTACTTAGAGATTTCCAGGTTTAATGATCAGTGGAATGCTACCCTCACCAATAACAAAGAGCAGGAGGATGGACTCAAACAACAGATTGCCAAGCTGAAGGTTCAACTCCAAATGAAGGATGAGAGGATTGCAGCTGAAGCTTCACTCCGACGTGACAGTGATTGTAGACTGAACGGAGCGCTTGCAACATTGGATGATTACAAGTCTAGAGCCGCTCATCCAGGGGTTTCTTGTTAGGCCTGACCATCTAGAGACGAAGGAGATGTTAGAGGATTTCCAGTCTAGTTGTCGTACTTGATTGTATTCCTTTTCAGTCTTTTGTTATGATGTATATGATGACCATCACCAGACCTGTTGGCTGAGGTCATTCTGATTCCACTGTATTGTTGCATCTGACTTTTGGCTCTCATTTTATTTATGAGGAGTTTGCTTTTTGCTAATTTGTTAGTTCTCCATTGTCGTGTTGTTCGCGTGGAACTAGAATCGAGGGGGAAATTTCCCTAATGCATATATACATGTATGCATATTGCATCATTTTTCATTTTTCAGCATCGCAGGTGCTCGGGACCGTTAACCTTATTTCCGTGGTTTGTTAGTTTGTTTCAGGATTGACAACCAGACGACTCACCGTTACGCCACTCGGGGAAATCAGCGTAAGGTCATGGAGCAGATGCAAGCTGAGATGCAGGAACTTCGGGACATGATGACTCAATTTATGGATTTGATGCAGTGTGTGGCAAATGGTCAAGAGCAACTGAGGACTCTGGTGCAGCCACTAATTGCAAGAGTTGATGGGAATGGTGTACTTCACGAGGGAACTGCTGCTAATCCTCCTCGCAATGATAGTGGTACACCACATGCTCATGTTATTCCTCCAGTTGTTATCCCTCCGGGCGGAGGTAATGTAGGTGGAGTTCCTATGCCTGAGATGGCATATGCTGTGCATGGCAAAAATGTTCCTCAGTGGGATAAAAATTCATGTGATCCAAAAATATGTTTATTCACATTTCGGTATGGTTTTGAATAATTGATTAAAAAATTCAACAGATTCTATCCAATTTCATGCGATTTAATTTAAATCAATTTTTTTCTATCTAAATTATAAATTATATTTTTTAGTTAAAATCATAAAATAGTTAATAAATATTAGATTTGATATGATATATTATATATTATATTACGAATCAATATTAAAAAAAAACAAATTGATTATAGTTGAAACAAATGAAATAATAAAAATTAGTAAATTAAACTAAACTAAATATTAAAAAAAATAAGTATAATCAAATAATAAATTAATATAAAATATTCTACTAATAAATATATATATATATATATATATATATATATATATATATATATATATATATATATATATATATATATATATATATATATATATATATATATATATATATATATATATATATATATATATATATATATATATATATATATATATATATATATATATATATATATATATATATGATTTCAGTATAATTTAGATCGGTTTTGAAAAAAATTAATTCAAAATTAAATTTGAACAATTTCATTAATATCCAATTTTTTGCGGTTTTCAATTGTTTAAACTAATTTACGATTTTTATTTAGATTGATTTAAATTTAAACACCTTACTAAGAGTGACTGCATTAATAACATAAATTTTTATTTAGATTGATTTAAATACCTTACTAAGAGTGACCGCATGATAACATAAATTTAAACACCCTTATTAAGAGTGACCACATGATAACAATAATAAATGTTTTCTTTGTCTTATTATTACAAACTCTTATTTGAAAATTATACATTGAATCTTAACGAATCTAGCTAAATAAATATCTTATTTTAAAAGTTACTTAAAACTATCTCTGAGCCGGTTGGCAGAACCAAAATATTCTTTTCCTTTTTTGGGTCAAGGGTAACAACATGAATTCTAACAACTACACTTATAAAAAAATAATAATGATGATGATACTAATAATCTAATCACAATAATTTATGCTTAAATGGTCCATCTCTATTATTTATTGGCACTAAAATGAGTGGCTAAATTAGTTAATAAAATTATATTTCGGGCGGTTTATATTGATATGTCAATGGTGTAATACAACAATTTTTATATTGGAAAAAATATTATAAAATATTTATAAATTTTTCACTAGTATATTTTTATATATTGCATTTAATTCATCTGAATATTTCTCTAACTACAATTAATAAAATTTTAAATAAAACATCTTTAATTATTGAAATCAACACAATTTTTTTTTGTAAAACTCAAAAAGACCACATAATTTATTTTGAAAGGACACAATATTAAATAGTAACCTATACCATAGATTTGGAGATCTGTTGGCAACATGATATATTGGACTGTAGGAATGATTGACTTGTTTTTTCTTTATTTTTTGATAATTTTTCACAATGTTTTTTTTCTCTCAAAACAAATTTTAATGAAAACGGAGAGAGTAGTATTTTATTGTTATTATAAAGTTATTTATAATTTTAAAAAAACATTATAGTATAAAATGAATATAGAATATATTGGTGTTAGCCTAGATTCTTTACTTAGTAGAGAAATGGAGAATTTTTTACTATAAAATATTGAATATTGAGTCAAGAGTCACACAAGTAGAAGATATATCACATATTCATTCAAAACTTTTAAGTGATAGGTGTATCGGTTCTTTTACTTATAAATATTCAACTCTCCATATTTATAACGAACGTAAGACTCCAACTCACGCTTGATATATTACTCTCAACAAAAAAGTCAAATATATGCTAAAATTAATGTTGCATTAGTGAAATGTTAAGTGTTAGCAATGATTGACAGGACTTGACAACAATGGTATGTCGACTAGGGTTTCCCGACTGACATCTCGAGATGTAGTTTGAAAGAATCTAAATAGCAGATATTGAGATATGGTTTGGAGAAGTCTCAGGAACAGACCTAGGTGTTTACCCTTGAAATTGGTAAACAACCGCTAGTCTTTCAAATTTATTAAATCTTTGATTACTTACATGATCGACCAGATTCATCCTAGGACATGTGTTGTTATTTAGTTTTTGGATTTGTTAATTATGAACATATTGTATATGTTCTTCAAAGTTATTAATGAAGCGTTGTAATTATTTAAGGAAATGCAAGAGTACATATTACAAAGTAAATGGCTTTAAAGTAAATGAAAAGATCTTAAATGTCAAAAGTGGCTTTAAAGTAAATTGCAACAAATGTAAATTACAAGAAGAATCTTAAATAATTTGGTAAAAGTGTAAAGTATGGTATTCACACGTACATTTTCCCTCAAGAACACTCGTTTCTCATGCACAGGTACTTAGAGTAAATTTAGAGTTTTTTGTACAAGGTTGAACACCCTTGATTCCTAACTACTAAGACTCTATTCATACTAACTCGAAAATAACCACTATCTAACGGTCTTCTCGCCAGAAAATGTCACGTCTTCAATCTGCATGCATTTAACTGCTCAAAACTCTCCGCGTGTCTTGAAAACAGATAAGGCCAAAAACAATTATCAGCCTTATTTTGAATTGCACCTGTCAAATGCTACTTCAGGTAAGCTTCGTCGAACTCCAGTCTAAGCCAAAAATATTTCTAAGTCCTAGACCATAACTTCCTTGATACACAGATCTTGCGTCGAAATGTTATCATTCTTTTGTCAAAATCAACATATTCTTCTTTAGAATATATCTTTGAATTCTATAACTTATTTCCAACATTTATGCGTGTCGAAATCTCAGCCAACACTAGGTAAGCACTCGACACTATGTCGAGAACAAGACTTTCGACAAGCTTCAAATACTTAGAAAATTGAGAAAATCAAAGACATAAGGGACTTAGTGCTATCAACAACTACCTTTGACGCACATGCAATTCTATCGGATCTTAATACTAATGTTGTGATACTTATTTTCCAACCTATCATAGAACTAAATCCATAGCACGTAGGAAAATATTTAAGGATAGTACTGAAGTAGTGAATATTGAACCAACTAAGATAGTTGATACCCAAGCAACGTCATCGACTGAGCTTGTAGAAAGACCCATTAAATTAGATTATATGAGCAATGCTCTTAGAGCATTTTGCTCTTGTCTCTTATCAAAAGACCCCGAGAGTTACTTGTCTTGACTAGCGAAGATAGAAAAGAAGAAAACTGAATTTTAGAAAGATATGAAAATTTTCGACATGATTCAACTGTCAAAATTTGGGTCAGGTTACTGCCAAACTATGTTATTAACCTCTTTGTATTTTTGGGATAGTACACATAACAATTTTCACTTCCCTTGTGGAATGCTAACCCCAACTCTTTTCGATGTTGTCGCAATTACTAGTCTTCGACCAACTGGAGAATCCTTTGATTCAAACCAAATGATGGAAGACACTATAGACTTCAACGACAATCGAGCCACTTTCACCCATTATATCTCTGACCATCATAAGAAAGACACTGAAGAAGTATCTAATGAGGAACATGCCGCTTTCCTTGCTTTTTGGCTATCCCGCTGTGTTTTTTGTCCGAGGTCCCTTCAAGTTGCAAAAACGTTTCTGACCATGGCCAACCAACTACATGTTGGACGTAAACTCTGCCTCAGCCAAATGATTCTCGGTTGCCTGTATGAATCTTTAGGGGAAGGCATGAAACTCCTTAAAAATATTCAATTTGGGTCAAACTTATTGCTAGCTAGCCCATTCTGGATACTTCAATTGTGGCTTAATGCCACCTTCGAACCTTCGTTGCCAACCCACAACATAATCAACGAAGAGGCTGATGAGATCAAGAATAAGAGGTTCGAAGGGACACGCCTCGTCCAATTGACTCCTAGTGACAAAGGCCTAAATCTGCAGAAGAATTTCACCGAGTATTTAATGATGTATGTCAAGCGCTACAATTTTACTCCTTTTATGGCACCCTTCGGCAAAAGGACTCATGGCCCAAAATGGTTTACCAAGAAATTTCCTCTAGGTCAAAGGATCAAGAAGCAGAATCCTTAGCCATATGGGAGGCATTTCTCTCGACAGTTTAATCTTAACCAGATCTTACCGAAGCCTTTTTTTTCAAAGAAGAGCTCTGTCATTCTCTACAACAAGTACTTTACTGAAACTTAAAGCAATGACGAAATGTCTCAGTACAATGGCACTACTCAACTCACTCATATTCCTTTCACACCAAATTGCTTTTGTTCCCAAGAATATGACACTTAGTGGAAACAATACTATTCTACAGAAATGTTCGATGTTAATGCCTTCAATCAACATTTAACATATGATTTTGCTCTTATACAGGATAAATCCAAGAAAGGTACTTCGAATCACATCAAGGAAATCCAAAATTTTCAAAAATACTTTGAAACTGCCTATAGACCTGATGACTTTAGTCGAACCATCCGTGAAGCAGCAGTTACTTTGAAACAAAAATTTATGAAGAAACTCCCAGATTTGAAACTACATTCAAACATTAAATCTGAACACATGTATGAGTTGACATTTAACTTACATCCACCAAGATTCCCTTGACTGCCAATGGCTGATTTCGGCATGGATTTTAGCCCAACGTTTCCCGACTAGTTCGTTTGTGGGGACTTTGTGAAAATCCTTCGACAAGACTCTCAATAACTAGAGAAACAGGTAGTTCCGACTAAGCATACTTTGGAAAGTTTCAAAGGACATCTTCATATTGGCATAAAGGATGTTCAAGTACTTTCTCCCATATATGAAGGTGTAAAATAAGAGGAATTTTTAATTTAATTCATTTTTCTTCTAACAACTTCTTGACATCCTTTTCACTTGTGGAAATTGTTTTTATCTCTTCCTATTTTAGCCTTCAAAAGAAAACAACTAGCAAAAGGCCCAATAAAGAAAAGTGTCAGTTCGACCAAAGCAGAAGGTCAAGAAGAAGAAAACACCAAACCAGCAACAAAGGTACACTATGTGTTTTCTTTATTTAGCTTAATGTATTATCTTAATATGCTAATGTTTTTATTATTTTCAGATAAATCACAAACCTTCACCGACTCCAAAGAAAAGAAAAGCGAAAGAACCTCAGGTTCAAGTAGTCGAATTAGACGATGACGTGCTTTCTCTAGACACTTCTAAAGTTGTCAAGAAAAATAAGAAAGTGAAGGTTTTCGATGCCACTTCCCAGCCAAAAACCAACACCATCAAAATCAAAACCAAGAAACCTATCACTCCAAAGATAATCGAAGTTGATCCTGAACTGGCTGCCAAAGGTACTCCTGAACAGCTTGAAAGCAATAATTCCAGCCCTAGTGTAGAAGGTCCTAAGGTAATATAATTTTACCTCAATTCTCCTTAACCATTTTTCCTCTTTTTTATTTTTGACTCAACATAATTTGACTTCTTTTTCATGGTGGCACAAATGGTGTCGAACAATCAAGCATCAAACACACCATCCCTGGGAGCACCAACACTCATTCACACCAACCCACGTCCAACAAGGATTCGACCAAAGGATCTATGGGCGAACTAAATAAACCCACTGAAGAACAAAAGGAAAAATCTCCCCCAAAGACACCACCCAACACTCCCAGATGACTGATTTCTGAAGAAGAAGAAGAAGAAGAAATAAATCCATGGAAATCGAAGAAACTAAAAACATCCAAAAAAAAGAGGAAGTTGTTCAAGAAAAAGTTGATGACTCTTTTCCAAAAATCAACCAAGGCGATAATGCCCTAGATGAGGAAGAATATCAAGAAGAAGGCTAACCCTTGTTCGACTATATGCACAACCCCCAAAATGAAGAAGAAGAAGAAGAAGAAGAAGAAGAGGAACAAGAAGAAGAAGGTGATGCATAACCAAACGAAGCGCCCAAGACTAGCCAAGCCTCTGAGACTGTCAAGGAATTTAAATCTCCTTCGACTGGAACGAACATTGCTTTCTCCCATGAAGAATTGGACAACTTGAAGAAAAAAACCAGCTGAATATTTGAAGGCAAATCTAACTACGAGGGGTAGTTCGACTGACAAACGTTCTAGCTCTTCGACTATCTCTAGTGGTCAGCCTGCAAATACGCCTATTGATAAACTTCACAAGAAAATTTAGGAGACAACCTTTGATGTTGATCTGCTCAAGGTTTTAGAAGATAACCTCTTAAAGCAAGTAGACATTTTGACAACCCCTCCAGAAATTGCAAACGTAATCATGGAACTTGGACTGCTTATCGACCACGTCATTATGGACCTCAATCGTCGAAGAGACATTTCGAACAAAATTCAAAATAAAATGGACACTCAAACGTATGAATGGGATGCTGCCACTGAATCTACCAACAGGGTCGCAGAATTAGAGAAAGGCTTCAAACACAATCATGCAAAACTTGAGAGTTACGCTAGCAACATTGTTGCTTGGGAGAAACAAATCAAAGAGTTACAAGCCAATATTCAAAAGGCTAAAGAGCGTCAAGAAGAAATTTATAAGCTCGACCGCCAAGAGCTTAACAATGAGATTTAGATAGGAGTTCATCATGTCGAACGGGCTCAGGCTTTGGGAGCAGCAATTGAAACCTTAAACTCTATCAAGTCCGTCATTGACCGTCACTTGCTGCTTTCGAATTCAAAATATGAACGTCTGAAAGTCTCTTCTCCTTTCTAAGTATTTTGTTTGCTAACGTTGGCTTGTAATTTGTTTGAATTTTATTTCAACTCTGATTTTGTAATATGATGACTTAGCCATTTTGGCATCTGAATTTAAATACCATTTTGTCTTTAATTTTACATATGAATTATTCTGTTAGTATCTTGACTTCCTGAAGCGCGTGACTATATCTTTTCAAATATTTCCCATTCACTTTTAGGAGTCTTCGATCTTCAAATAACTCTTCAATTTCATATGCGTTATTAGAAAGCGCTTTAACAATTTGGAGTGAACCTTCCTATTTTGAGAAACATTTACCCAATGTTTTATCCTTTTTGTCCATCGGTAGAATTACTTTCCATACTAAGTCTCCAGTAAAAAATGAATTGACTTTAACCCTTTTATTGTATGTTTTTTCTACCCTCTTTTTATGCCTCTTTAATAATTCTAAGGCATTCAATCTTTCTTCATCCAAATCGAATAGTTCATTTAACATCATGTTCCAATAAGCTTCAGATGGAATTTCATTCTGTCTTTGAATCCTAGTTAATTGGAGATAGATTTTGACCGGCAACATTGCATCGTGCCCATAAGTTTGTCGGAAAGGCGTAGAATTTATTACCTCTTTAGGGGATGTTCGACAAGCCCATAAAATCTGATATAATGTCTTATCTCAATTTCTTGGCTTTTTCCTCCACATGCTTCTTTATTAAACCAATTATAATTTTATTTGCTGCTTCGACTTGACCATTCGTCTGGGAATAATAAGGCGTAAATGTCAATAACTTGATCCCTACTTCTTTAGCAAAATCCTGGACCTTTCAACCTGTAAATACTTATCCTTGATCAATTGTAATCATTTTTGTGATTCTAAACCTATAAATTATGTGCCTTTGAATGAACTCAATCACTTCTTCTTGATCAACATTTGCCAAAGGAATGGCTTTGATCCACTTAGTAAAGTAATCGATGCCCACCAGGATATACTTATGACTTTTAGAAGATGCTGGTCGAATTTCACCAATCAAATCCAACACCAACCCATAAAAGGCCAAGGCTTCACAATAGAATGTAGTTCGATTGTAGGAACATGTTGTATACTTGCATGCCTCTAGAACTCTTGACACCCTATGGCGAACTCAATGCAATATTTCAGTATAGTGGGCCAATACATTCCTTATAGAACTAAAATCTACTTCATCTTATCGCCTACTTGGTGAGCGCCACATTCCCCATTATGGACATTCAACAAAGCCAAATAGGCTAAAATTCTGGAAAGAAGATCATAGATGTCCTAATAACATGTCACGATATTGTTCTCTACATAACTTTAAAACAAGGGAAGAACATCAAGCTGATACTCTGAATATCAGTAACAGAATCACAACAGATGTTTCAACATTTGTTACAACATGTTAATCAATAAGCAAATATTGAACTGTAACTTTGCAGAATGATTAATAACAAAGATATATTGACACAATTTGGTACAATTCACCTACATCTGGGGGCTATCAAGCCAGAAAGAAGAATCCACTATCAGTAGTATAGTTTTATGCAAACAACCTCAGGTTTACAGTAAACAACCTCTGATTTACCTATCACTACCACTGAAAACTTTATCTAAGAACTCCATCCTAGATAAGAGAAACCTATCTCACTCCCTTAATCACCTCCTGTGATATCTAATATTACAATCGACAACAACTGCATCATCCTACTTGAAATACCTCTCTTTCAATATAAAGTTCAACCAAGCCACCTTGACTAACAATCCTCCTAGGATTCAATTGGATTTGCTTCAAAGCTTCATCCAAGAAAAATATACAATTCATTACCTCAAGGCTTCTGAATCTGTATAAACATCTATGTCTATCATAATATATCCAACCGATAAAAAGGGAGACTTACAACACAAGAAATCCCTACGACTTTCAAAACCATAAACCTTTATTTCCCTTTACAAAAGTGTTACAAGAGATTAGTTGTACAACCCTAGGTCTAAGTCTTCTTTTATAACCTTCTGTTGTCTTGGGCTTCAAATCTTACGTCCTTAATCCTTTGCTAAACGCGCCTTAAATCTTGGAACATAATTAAAATTAAAACCTGATATATCTTTCCAAATGTCGAGTCTTCATGCTGGGACATTTCATTTGACATCTTTGTTCTCTGGCAGAATTCTTCATGTTGGATCATTTTGTTCTTCATCAAGTTTTACCAAAATCTAGTCAAACCTCAAGAGCTTTCAGTCTCCTCCTTTTGACAAATTTTGGCTAAAACTCCTTCTGCACAATAAATCCAGGGTGAGTGAAGTTGAAAAAGGTCCTGAAAGGAAGTTGAGACTCCTAAAGAAGCGAGAAGAAACTCTGAAAGAGTTGATCAAAGAACACTCCCCTCAAACACACTCTCCCTCTAGAATGCTCCCCCTTACCAAGGAACATATACTCCATCACTTGGGTAACTCAGAACACAGGACACGACTATGTTCATAACTCAGATCACAAGACACAGAGAAAGGACTCAGACAGAATGTCAGAACATCATATCCAACATCCTTGCAAACCAACTGCAAGAACAGACTCAACCCATGTACTTTTCTCCCCCTTTTTAGCCAAAAATTGACAAAGATATCCAACATAGACCCATACCCAGACTAAACATACCCAAAGGCGGAAAAATTCCCTGAGAACACAGCTCAACAGAAAAATATCCTGAGACAAATCGAAGCCAAGAACCCCCTTTATATACCCGAGCTGTTTCCTTAAGATGTAAAGAACCATTGAAAATAACGAAGGTCAATTTAATGAGAACATTAAATGAGGAATGTAACTTCACGAAAAAGAATGTGCACCGACCAAAACACTTTTGACTGTTTCTTCTTTAAGGGGAACCGTCCAAAGACAATGCATGTACCTAGGGAACATGCTCTCTTTAATGCATGTTTTCCATTGTCCAAGGGCCACATCCCACAAGGATTCATAGGAAAGTCCTAAACAATGTCTTGACGTCCATTCAAACATTGTCTAATATCTTCTTCTACATCAAGCAAGAGATTTTTTTTTTCCAATAGCTTAAAGCACAGTCATACAAGATTTGGCACCTAATCACACTCCTCTTTACTCAACTCTGTGCGAACTCCTTTCATCTAGAATTAGTAAGTATGCTTAAGATATCTTCAAGACTTCAAGCAATTGAATACGAACCCAATTTGCAGAGAAAAATAAATTCTTCCAGACACAAACAATGACTCTCAGGACACTCCCAAGAAGCTTGTACAACTCTGATTCAATCCATTAACACCCCCATGATAGAATCAAATCTAAACTGTCAAGTCCACCCTAAACTTCATTAGTAACACATTGTCACAGCATCTTTTCTGACATCACATCCTCACCAGAGGAACATAATCATAAACTACTTAAAACCACAAACAATCTTGATAAACAACTCTACTACAGCAGCAACAGATCCTAGACAGAAGTCCAACCCCCCTATCAAGGATAACCATTGCTCATTTGTAAGAAGAACACCTTAAAGTGAATGGAAAATATAAGACTCATCTTCATGTCTTCAAGAGCTCACTCCTTGTTCAACACACCTGCTGAACGTATTTACTCACTACTTGATCCACAAGCAACCTATGGACCATAATAGTACACCTAACAGACAAAAGTTCTCCCCTATCTCTCATAGGCGATGCTTCTTCCAACAAGGAACACCCAAAATCACCATATGGTATCACATGACCAACTTCATGCTCATATAGTGAGAAAGTACCAGGATTACCATCCTTGTACCTTAACCAACAAACTCTTGGATTGAGACCAAAATCACCATTGATCCCTCTCATCCTAAACCCATCCATACCCTATACAAATCCACCTTGGGTTTTACAGCCATAGATATCCATGTTCCTTGAGAATAAATCTAATTGAACCTGGAATGCCTCACATTCCTCAAATAGACATACATAGTCTCTTAGTTTGTTAGTTATCCTAAATGCCATTCACACTTGAAAAACATCAAATACATGCTCCAGAAATCCTCAGCTTACTTGTCTCTCAAGCTCCAAACTGATCCACTGATTTCTAGAGATACTTGCAGCATAAGAAACCACATATTCACAAGCATTCTGACTTCAGCAAGAGTCAGACCACCAGATATACACCCCATAATCCAAGACAGTCTTCACCTCATCATTCTCCCGTATGATAAGTTATAATACTTTTGATTCATTTGGTGAATATCAACTTCCGCAATCTAAACTCCAAGCCCATAAAACATGGTGATGTTCTAACATCAATTAGGACATCCTTATCATATCACATATACCAAACACTATGGTTCTTGATACAAATACCACTGGACTTACTATTGCATAGTAATCCAAATGAAGATATTCCGAGAACACAACTCCTACCATCTTGATCATCAAGAACTTCAAACAACTGTAGAAAGAAATAAACTCTCATACTCCCACCAAAGCTAGCTTCTTAAGTGAAGATTCCTTCAAAAATCAGTAAGCCAAGAGCAAAACCAGCTCCTTCTTTGGTCATCAAACAACCTCCCTTTTCCACAAATGTAATTTGTTCCAAGGACAAGATGAAACACACATCTTGGATCCAAGTGACTATGGTTAAACACAACCAAGTGTCACAGCTTCCTCCATATTTCTAAGAGACAAAAAAACTCTTGGTTCAACCAAGAATCTAGGTCTTCAGCATAAATCCTACTTACTCCAAAGTAAGACATCTTAGATACACTAAGACTATGAAATGTGGCCTCTACTAACTTCTGCAATTCCCATAAACTGCATAGGCTTTTGAAGCATCCATTCCAATCACATCTAAGAAGAACAACTTCTCTCAAGATGATAACCCGGATGTCAGAACATATGATTTTGACATCAATGTCATGACTTCCAGCTGACGAGCTCAAGTCTGTTTGATATAGTCCCGATCAACTCCCCCTCAGACATACCATCTTAAGGAACTTCTCCATTTCTACAGAACAAGAGTTTCATGCTCTCATATACTTGATTAAGATATCAAGTTTGAGTAGACAACCTCTATCCTATTTATGAATCATACCCAGATTGTTCAATGACACATACCTTGATGAACATCTGCTTCAGGAACATATCTTCAGAAGAATCAAACATGGCAAAGTCTAATCCTTTAGAAAAGGGTAATCAAGACCAGAACATACAATAGTTATACCAAAACAAATCCATCATTCCTTAAGTAGAGAATTCTTCAAGGAGTCAGAGATGATATCCTGGACACTTATCCATAACCTCCATGTTAAAATGGATCACATGCTCTCAGCAGCTGCACTTCTATGCACCTAGATCAGAAATAAACTGACCCAAGTATATGATGACTCCTTCTTCACCTGTACCTTAAGATCCTTGGAGAAAACATGAATCTCTAGAGACTCCTTTACAATTGTCTAGAACTAGACCACATGATGCTGATATGATGTTCCAACCTCTGGTTGAACATCAGATTCTTGAAGTAGTCCAAACATATCCAAGGACCAGATACTTGAGCATTGATGATGCGACCACCGATGAGACACTTTGAATTCATATTCCTTGATTATCAACTAAGGATAATCCATTAAATAATTTTGAATATCACAAATAGAAATGAATCTTAAATCCTTATAAGAAATCCTTTTTCTAGAAGAACTAACTTGTATCATCCACCTGATGTTAGTCCTTGAGCTGTTGCACCTCCTGATGAACCATTTGAACTCTAACAATCTTGAGCTTCATGGATAACCAATTAAATACTTATGCATTCCATGAATATCAATTTATCTTAAATCCTTGTTCAGAAAACCACACATCTTGTAGAGAATACCATCTAACTAATATTTACACTTCATTAATATCAATAAGTATTCTTTAGTGCAAGTATTTTTATGTGCCAAGCAGAAAGTTGAAACATCAAGGCTTACACCCTTGACTCAACCTGCCTATGACTTTCTCTTGCTGATGAAACCCTTGCAAGTCATGGATGGTGAAAATAAATCACCTCCCATTATCTTCAAGATGATGAACATTCATCATCACTAGAGAACTCTATATGACTATCTTCAGAAAGTAAAACTAGATTATCTTCCCTGTTCATCTAATCACGAATAGAGATGTCTTATGAGTGGACTTGAGAGAGATCTCAAGTGTCTTTAGATAATCTTCAAAAACGTGATAAGGATGGTTTATCAATTTCATAGACCATGAATTTGATAACTTAGAACTCTCCTCTTCTGACTTCAAAATACCTGAAGAAACCAACCTTCCAAGTACCAAGACATCAAAGGTAAACAACAATAAACAACTCTCTCCATTCCATTACTCCCTGCTGGAACGACTTGAACTTTCATAGATGCTGACACCTTCATGACAAACAGAGGATAAACAGATTCTTCAATCTATATTTATCAAAGTCCTTTCATCAAAAACATATGCAGCGGAACAAGACATCTTCAACAGGCTCCAGTCAAGATGTTAAGACAACTTAGAGGACACCATGCAGAAAAGAACCTCAACACCAACAGCATCTAGAGAAACTTCAAAGAAGCATTACACAACCAACAAAAAATTTCAACCTTGATCCAAAATAATCATTCTAGATATTCAAACCATGACAACATTAGAATGAAATGTCTGATCACACAAACATACACCTTGTTTAATGAGCCAGAAAGTATCTCCAAAGATCTCATCCAGAAACAGACAGGATGCCTGCTCTAATACCAATTGAAATGTTGGCAAGCAGATCACAGATGTCCTAATAAAATGTCACGACATTGTTCTCTGCATAACTTTAAAACAAGGGCAGAATAATCAAGCTGATACTCTAAATATCAACAACAAAATCATGACAGATGTTTCAACATCTGTTACAACCTGTTAATCAATAAGTAAATCATGAACTGTAATTTGTAGAATGATAAATAACACAAGATATGTTAACCCAGTTTGGTACAATTCACCTACATCTGGGGGCTACCAATCTAGGAAGAAGAATCCATTATCAGTAGTATAGTTTTATGTAAACAACCTCAAGTTTACAATAAACAGCCTCCGGTTTACCTATCACTACCCAATGAGAACTTTATCTAAGAAATCCATCCTAGATAAGAGAAACCTATCTCACTTCCTTAATCACCTCATGTGATATCTAACAATTATAATCAACATCAACTGCATCATCCTACTTGAAAGACCCTTATTTCAATGTAAAGTTCAGCCAAACCACCTTCACTAACAATCCTCCTCAGATTCTATTGGATTTGCTTCAAATCTTCATCCAAGAAAAATATACAATTCATTAACTCAAGGCTTCTGAATCCATATAAACATCTATGTCTACCACAATGTACCAACCGATACAAAGGGAGACTTACAACACAAGAAAACCCTACGACTCTCAAAACCCTAAACCCTTATTTCCCTTTACAAAAGTGTTACAAGAGATTAGTTGTACAACCCTAGGTCTAAGTCTTCTTTAATAACCTTTTGTTGTCTTGGGCTTCAAATCTTCTGTCCTTGATCCACTGCTAAACATGCCTTGAATCTTGGAACATATTTAAATTAAAACCTATTATATCTGTCTAGATGTCGAGTCTTCATGCTGGGACATTTCATTCGACATCTTTATTCTCTGGCAGAATTCTTCATGTTGGATCATCTTGTTCTTCATCAAGTTTTACCAAAATTTAGTCAAACCTCAGGAGCTTTCGTAGGCCTCAGCCTCACTAAGGAATTTACGTAAAACTCCCTTGGGCATCTTTTTGAACATTTCATTCCTCATAAGAGTATAACTTAGAGATCTATACTGACTTTTCGAAGACGTCGTTGGATTCTTCAAGTAGTCCACAATAGGTTTCCTCCAATCTATATCTGTCAGGTTGTCAATTGTTAAGATTTTGAAGTTCTCATCATCTGCATAACCCAACTTTGTTACCTCCAAATCTTTCGGAGACATTCCGGTCGCCATTACTTCCCGTCGAACTTTGATCACATCTTCCAACTTTCCTTTAGAAATCTTATAGCCAGAAGAAATTTGAGCCAAATCATTGGCCTCTTGGTTCTCCAGTCGAGGAATGTGCCTCATACTCACCATTTTGAACTTTCGTAATAGTCAATTTTCTATTACGAAGAACATTATCAAATTCTCCTTGAGACATTTATACTCCTTCGTTATCTGATTCACAACCAATTCGGAGTCGCCAATGATTTCGACTCTAGTTTCCCCCAACTCCAACAAATTTTCAAGACCGGCTATTATAGTCTCATACTAAGCCTCATTGTTCGAACAAGGCCCTTTGATTATGTACTTGAATCTCGTTGGAATTTTATCAGGAGAGATAATCAATATCCCGATACATGTTTCATCTTTGTGACTCGAACCATCGAAATATAATTTCCAAGGCTCAAGTTCGAGATAATTTTGGGGACTTTCGACTACAGAATGGTCAACTATAAAGTTTGCGACCACTTGTCCCTTCATGGCCTTTAAAGGCACATAAGTTAATGAGTACTCTATTAAGGTGAGTGCCTATTTTCCAATTCGACTATGAAGAATTGGCTTAGAAAGCATATGTTTAATGCTATCATAATGGGACGAAACATAAACATCTACAAGATTTATATAACATTTCAACTTTGTACATGAGAAATACAAACAAAGACACAATTTTTCGATCATGTTATATCTGGTTTCTGCATCATTAAGGACTCAACTAAGATAGTAAATGACTCTTTCGATGCCATTTTCGTCTTCTTAAGCAAACATGCTCCCTATGGTTACATCAGATGTAGAAACATACAACATCGTACTTCTACTTCTACACAGAGGCGGCAGAATTAGAGGATGAACAAGATACTCCTTGAATTTGTCAAAAGCTTCCTGCTGCACTTGCCCCCATTTGAGGCTTTCATTCCTCAGTCAAAGTAGAGGAGAAAAGGCTTGAGTCTTGCCGCTCAAACTTGAAATGAATCTCCTTAAGAAGTTAATCTTCCCTAGCAGCGACTGCAGTTCCTTCTTTGTTGATGGTGCTTTCGCCTCCAAAATAGACTTCATCTTATTCTGATTTGTTTCAATTCTCTTCTTGTGAACTACAAAGCCTAAGAAGTATTTAGCCTATATAAAAAACACACATTTTAGTAGATTCATCTTCAGACCATGCTTCTTCATCCTTTCGAACGACTTTCGAAGATGGTCTATGTGACTTGTTCCTGATACAAATTTCATAACTATATCATCAATATAAATTTGCATAAACGTTTCTATAAAATCATAAGAAATCGAATTCATTGCTCTTTGGTAGTTTGCCCTAGAATTTTTCAAGTTGAAAGGCATCACCACCTATTCGTAGGTGCCTAAAACCTCAGGACATCGAAATACCGTTTTTGGCATATTTTCATCAGCAATGAATATCTGATTATAACCAGAGTATCCATCGAGCATACCAAGATACTCATAGTTTGCAGCAGATTCGACAAGCATATCTACCACGAGCATTGGATACTCATCCTTTGGGGTCGTAGCGTTCAAGTCCTTGAAGTCTATGTAAACCCCTAAAGTCCTATTCTTTTTAATAACATGGACTATGTTAGTAATCCACTCAACATACCTAGTTGTACGAATAAACTTACATTTGAGAAGTCTTTCGAATTCTTGCTTGATCTTGACAAGATCTCCGGTGCAAATCTTCTTGGAGTTTACTTGATTTGTTTCCTTCCAGGATTGATGGACAATTTTAGTTTGACCAACTCCCTATTTAATCCCGGCATCTCATTATAATCCCAAGCAAAGCAGTCCTTGTACTCCTTCAAAAGCTGGATCACTTCGACTTTGAGTTATGAGCCAAGGTTATCACTTATGTACGTTGGCCTTTTTACTGTACCTTCTCCTAAATCAATTTCTTTTAAAGGATCCTGCACTAGCATTTTTATATTGGGTGTCGACGGGTCCCTTTCGAATCCCAAAGGCTCTTCATCATAAATAGCGTCGAGCCTCTGGCTTTGCACTTCTTGTTGATCCTTATCAGGTAGCTCCGGTTTAAAGTCTATGTCAGGCCCCTCAAGGCGCACATCGGCTTCTTTGGCTTCGACAACCATATATCTAACTTCAGCCTCTAAGGTCGCTTTTAATTTGTTTTCGGCTATATAAGCCAAAATCTTTTCCATTTTCTTGGATTCAGACATAATCACCAAATTCATCTCCCCAGCCAGTTGGTTGCATGTATGACGTCCCTTCAAACTCGAGGTCTTCACCTACAACCTCTCTATTCCATTGAAATCCATAAGTTGGGTGTAGATGAAGGGAATAATATGTTGCATCATTAGGATCGAATGTGAAATCAGCAGGTCTACAAGGGGCAATATTTTCCAAATTCCTGTTGAAATTATGTCTATCCATGTGATTCACTTCAGCCAAAAAATAACTTTGATCCGCTTCAATGTTCTCCGTTATGCCATCATTTCTCCATATAGTAATCCTCTTATGAATCAAAAATGGTACTGCTCCAATGTCGTGTATCCACTAACGGCCCAACAACAGATTGTAATTGGCTCTCGATTCAACAACCATAAACATGGTTGGCCTGGTAATGGTTCCAACTGTCAACTCCACCTGGATCACACCCAAAATGCGTCTAATATTTCCTTCCTAGTTTGACAAGGCCATGTTATGGGGCTTATGATCTGTGTCGAACTTTCCCACTTTCTGCAACATAAAGTACAACATTAGATTGATTGTCGCTCCACCATCTACCAGGATCTTATTGATTTTCACATTTTCCACTTTCCCTCTAATGAAAAGAGGCTTCAGGTGACTTTTCATGGCTTCGTCCGACCTTTTGAAAAAAGAATTTTTCTCCTTGACACAATCGTTATTCATGATATAGTAACACAATGGCATATATCTAGCCATTTCGACCTTTATCACATCCTCAGGTTCTTCAACCTCTGTTATCTGGTCATACTCTCTAGGTAGCACAAAAACCACATTGTAAGTTATGTCCAAAGAAGGTTCTGATTCTATGTTGAAGTTGTCAGGTATCATGTCATCTCAGTCACGGGCAACTTTGACTTGTCCTTGAATTACTCATTTTGAGTGGGGAACAACTTCCTCCCCACATATTTTTTCACTTCGCCGTTGTTTTTCTTTGGAGGCTGATTGGTACTTGACTCTGCCATTTCCTTCTCATTGGCTTCCCTTTCGTCTTTCTTCCTCCTTTGTTGCCTTCTCCTTTGTGACCTCGACACGGGGTTCTTCCCCTTGTAGTTCTCAAATCTATGGGCTTGCTGCTTTGAGAATTGAAATTCCCTTCAGTAAGAAATCTAAGAGCCTCGACCTACCTCGAAACTTTGCCACCTATCCTGACCTATCTCTCTCTCTCTCTCTCTCTCTCTCTCTCTCTCTCTCTCTCTCTCTCTCTCTCTCTCTCTCTCTCTCTCTCTCTCTCTCTCTCTCTCCTCTCTCTCTCTCTCTCTCTCTCTCTCTCTCTCTCTCTCTCTCTCTCTCTCTCTCTCTCTCTCTCTCTCTCTCTCTCTCTCTCTCTCTCTCTCTCTCTCTCTCTCTCTCTCTATCTATCTATCTATCTATCTCTCTCTCTCTCTATCTTTCTCTTTTCAGCAGGCCTTACCCATTTTTCTCTGGGTGCATCAGCATTTGGTTTGAAGGTAGCTGACTTATTTGGCTGAAGACTTGGACCTCCTTGCTTCATCCTTCGACGGACTCCCCTCTTGTCGAAGGTAAAGTGATTGTGAGTGTCTCTCTAATTCCTTCTATGACTGGAAATTTGAACCCTCTTGATGTTTTCTGCAGCTTTCTTGTCGAATACTGAAATGCACTTGGGGTACAACATGACCTCAGACTTCTTCCTCTGGCAGCGGTGAAGGAATTTCACCAAGCGTTCATCACTCTTAGGGTAAGCTACCCTCATTTTCTCTGCACTTAATCGAGAACTCTCTTTTCCAGATTCCTTTTCTTTGCTTATTTTGACCATGTTGACTTCCAGATTAGCGTCATAAGTGATCTTCAGCTTCTCCAACTTGACCATGAGGCCCTCAGTAGCCTCAACCATATCATTCTTCTGCTTGAAACCCCCAGTAGTTTCAACCACCTTGGTATTTTTGTTACGACTTTCAGATGCTTCGACCATGTTAATAATGGTCGGCTTAATGTAGTAGGCTTTAACCACCTAAAGGGGGTCTGAGTCGATCTTCATCTGGGACTTCGTTTTGTCTCCAAATTTCAGCCTTTCATCCTTGATAGCATTCTGCACCAAATCCCTGAAAAGAAAGCATTATGAGGTTTTGTGGCTTAGAAAATTATGTTATTTACAAAAACCTCGTCTGTTGTTCAAACGGAGGCATCTTAGTGCCAGGAGGCACTATCATTTAGCCATCTTTGACTAACAAGTCAAAAATCTTGTCACATTTAGTGACGTCGAGCGTATATGTTCTCTTAGGGAATTTATCACTCTTTTCTGGTTCGACAGGATTTTTCCCATTTGAAGGTGCAAGAATCTTGCATGAATAAGGTGGCCCTTACTTTAATTTGGCCGGGTCGATCTCGTTTTTGTCTAAGTCTAAAAGGTCATTATACATCTCTTGATTATCTTCATCTATGTCGACATACGCTACCCTTTCTCTCCTATTATTCTTAGTTGCTCTATCTTTTTCAGCCTTCAAGTGTTCTACCTATCGAACCCTATCGACCAACTGAGCCATATCCCTCAAATACTGAGTGTCTAATTTCTTTCTGGTATAATAGTCTAACCCACCAGCGGCCATTTCGACCAATTCATGTTTAGGAACTTGTGTGAAACACCTTGCCTTTAGCAAACGGAACCTATTGAGATTGTCGTCTATTGGATCAGAAAATTTACGCTTAGTACTAGCCAATTCTTTCAGACTAATCTTCGACTGCCCCATGTAAAATTATTCGTGGAACAATCTTTCTAAACAAGTTCAATCATGAATCGAACTTTCTAGGAATGTAATGAACCATGTGAAGGCGTTTTTAGTGAGTGAACTAGGGAAGTATTTTATTCTTAAGTTTTCGTTATTCGCAAGATCCCCCGCTTCAGTCAGATATCTCACTAGACGTTCGACAGTTGACTCACTAGTATCTCTTGAAAACTTTGTATAT
This sequence comes from Lathyrus sativus, assembly GCA_963859935.3. Taxonomy (NCBI): domain Eukaryota; kingdom Viridiplantae; phylum Streptophyta; class Magnoliopsida; order Fabales; family Fabaceae; genus Lathyrus; species Lathyrus sativus. The sequence goes on along the minus strand of OZ012737.1, from coordinate 525,788,806 downwards.
TTAGGCACTTTTAATCCCCTAGGCAATTGAACGTGATGTACGACTTTGTTCGCGTCTTAATTCCTATTAACTATCACTACCTTTGGTTTTTGCTCTCTTGGAACTAGTTGTTCGACCCTAGGAGGTTCGACTCTAATTCCTTGATCAACCACATCGACACATGGTGCGTTTTGCTGGGCTTGGTTAATTTTAGGATCTTCTTCAAGAACTGCCCCCTGGTTTTCGACTATCAACTCCCTTCGGATATGTCAAGGCGCTTGTGGAACTCTAAAGAAATTTGCAACTCGAGTCATTTGCACATCCATTTGCTAATTCGTTTGGGTGGTGTTTTGAATCAAAGGATTAAATATGGTGCCCATCTATTGGGCAAGCATATGAACCATATCATGGTTACTTTCGTTCGTTTTCTACCTCAAAACTACTGCAAAATTCGTAGTAAAATTTGGCATCTGGGTAGAGAATCCCATCCCTGGGGTGGGTTAATTCCACCCATATTATTAATAGCAGATCTAGACCCTTGCACATGCGAAAATATGTTCCCCACTGGGTCAGAGAATGATGTGGTTGTATTGTGTAAACTTACCATCATCGAAGTTGGCATTCCATATAGTTGTTCTTGACCACTTAAAGGCATTGTGGATCTAGGCACATAAGGAATGAATACGCTAGTTCCCGCTAGAGGAGGAGTCATTGGTTGACCTTGCGTCCTCACAGGATACAAAACTGGGCCACTATATGCATTCGACGGTATGGTTGTCGTACTTGTTGTGGATGGAATTATTTCGACGGTATAGTTTCCCCCGTCAGAGGAGGGGGTTGATCTCCATTATTATTTGGCGAATCCACCATCATTACATGTCTCCTTCTTGGTATTGCTTCATTATTAGTAGTTATTTTACCACTTCTTAATCTCATACAATAAAGTTAAAGGAAACCAGAAATGAAGAACTTCTAAATATTTTTCATAAATTCTAACTATCAACATCGGTCCTACTGGGTGTGCCAATTTGTTTACCGTCGAAATTGATAAACAACCGCTAGTCTTCCAAATTTATTAAATCTTTGGTTACTTACAAGAACGACTAGATTGATCCTAGGATATGAGTTGTTATATAGTTTATGGGTTTGTTAATTATGAACATTTAGACAATGTTCTTTAAAGTTATTAATGAAGCATTGTAATTCTTTAAAGAAATGCAAGAGTACAAAATAAAGTAAATGACTTTCAAGTAAATGACAAGATCTTAAATGTCGAACTGGCTTTAAAGTAAATTGCAGCTAATGTAAATTACAAGAAGAATCTTAAATAATCTGGTAAAAGTGTAAAGTATGGTATTCACACGTACAGTTTCACTCAAGAACACTCGTTTCTCACGCACAGGTACTTAGAGTAAGTTTAGAGTTTTTTGTACAAGGTTGAACACCCTTGAATCCTAACTGCAAAGACTCTATTTATACTAACTTGAAAATAACTACTATCTAACGGTCTTCTTGCTAGAAAATGCCACGTCTTCAATCTGCATGCATTTCGCTGCTCAAAGCTCTCTACGTGTCTTGAAAACGGATAAGGCTAAAAATAGTTATCAGCCTTATTTCGAATTGCACCTGTCAAACGCTACTTCAGGTAAGTTTCGTCGAACTTCAGTCTAAGCCAAAAGTATTTCTAAGTCCTAGACCACAACTCCCTTGATACACAGATCCTGCGTCAAAATATTATCATCGTTTTGTCGAAATCAAAATATTCTTCTTCAGAATATATCTTTTAATCCTATGATTTATTTCCAACATTTATGCGTGTCAAATTCCCAGTCAATACTATGTAAGCACTCAACACCATATCGAGAACGAGAATTTCATCAAGCTCCAAAGACTTAGAAAATTGAGAAAACCAAAGACAGAATAGACTTAGTGCTATCAACAACTACCTTTGAAGCACATGCAATTCTAGTTGCTAAGAGTGGTTAGAGAATGTGGGATAATAGTTTTCAACAATTTTAAAGTACTGATGATGTGGTAGTACGTTAAAAGATGAGTTGCATGCATTTGAAGATGTGTTGATTCTTTAGGAGTAAACTGTGGAAACAATTACTTTTAGTTTTAGTATATATAGCAGGCTCATATGTTATAATCGAGTTCGCAAATTTCATATGCTTTTTCTATAGAACTGGAGTACACATGCCAAAGCGTGAAACAATTAATGAGTAATATGTTAATATGTGCCCCTTTCATTGTATTTTTATATGTCTCCTTCAATGAAGCACCTTTTATTTTGTCTTCTAATGCATTTATTTAATGTTGTTTAATTTAAACTTCTTTTACTTTAATTCAAGCTTTATTGTCTTTAAAGTTCGCTTTTACACTGTTTGCATGCAGTCATTCGTAGTCATATCATACACATATTTTCTTGTAAACGTGTTTGCACAATGTTTTTCTGAGATTTTTTGATTTAATCTCAAAGAGTTTTAAACTTGTGATTGTTCGCTAAAAACACATCCGAACAAATTGGCACGCCTAGTGGGACCCGTTTTGTGCAAAAAGTATTTTTCTTTTATAAGAAACCATCGTATTATTTACTTTGATTTATCGTTGAAATGTTTTCAATGTTCAGGGTCATATGTGTTTGAGGAGTGGTAGGATCTTAGCAGAAATGGTTAACCCAAAAAACACTTCTTGTGCCTGAAACGATGCTTCAGACCCTGAACCAAGAGTCACTACAACGATTGGCACAATAGGGACAACAAACCCTATCGAAGTCATAGGCCCAACCCTATCTCCATTAGCGACTTTGTCGTTAATTCCAAGAATGATTGCTACTTTACCGTCGGTAATAAGCGTGTCAACCTCTCTCAAGCCTACTTCAACAGTAGTGGGGGACCCAAATCTCCTATACATCTCAAGTTTCATTTTGCCCCATAGTTACGAGGGATTACCCATATGGCATGCAAACGACCATGATGGTGGGGTTGCAAAGTCACGCTTCGGCGTTTTCGAAAAATGCTGAAATGATAGCGTCACCCCTCAATCCAAATTTGGCTTCAGGATCTTCCATAAGCAACCCTGATCGGATGACACAGCCACAAGGGGGTCCGATATGGTCCACCTATAATGTCAGCCTTAACTACTGATTCCCTAGCGACCATGAGGCAATAAGTGGATGAAAGTAATCATGAGATGGTGAACATGTTAACACAAAAAATAGGTATGGTGTTTCATCCCATAATTCAGAACACTACCCAAAGTTACCAACAGTTAGCCCATAGATGGGTAAAATTGCCGACTTTTTTGGGGAGTCCCTGACACCAGTTGTGCCACCACCCATTAACCAAGTTTTCGTCGAACAACTTCCACCCAGATTGGCCCCAAAATAGTTATGGTTCCAAGAGATCAGGATGCCGACCAAGTAGTTAGGAATGTCCAACAAAACAACTTTGAGGGGCAAAATAATATAACTAATGTGGTCAAACAAATTTTGGCCCAAAACGGCCTCAACGTTGGCCTTCATAGGCCTAATTACGTATCCCCTCTGTCAGAATATGTTCGACAGGCCGAACTCCCCATGGGGTGAAAAGTCCCCAAATTCACCAGTTTTCTAGTTAGACCAATGAGTCCACAGTCGAGCATGTCGCCAGATATCAGACTGAGGCAAATGATATAGCTAATAATGAGAATTTGAAGATGAACTACTTTTCGAATTCTCTAAAAAGAATGCCTTCACATGGTTCAATACAATCCATCCTCATTCTATACATAGTTTGAGTCAATTAGAAAGAGTGTTTCATGAACAATTCGATTAAAGAGTGTTTCAATTTCACAGTTCTCCAAGAAGCAAACAATAGTGACTTTGTCGTCTTGTAAAACAGAGTATATCTCATTATATATAATGCACACTGTCAAAAAAAAAATGTGGTTGTCCATTCTATGTTATGTTGATAGAGATGGAGACCAGTAAAGAGAAAGAAATTGAACTAATGGTACACAACAAATCAACAATTAACTTTGTAAAAAATATAATAGCTTAAGGAAAGAGTCAACTTTATAATTAAAATCATGTTTCACTTTCATAAAGATCAAATAAATAATAATTAGTTTACAAATAAATAATAATAAGTTTACTTTGAAACACTGACACAAAGCACATGATCAAATAGTAAATATTTTAACCAAATCACTCAAGATTAAAAAAATCAAATAGGTGAGAATTGCACTAAATGTAATAAATATATAAAAATTGAATTAAGAGGAGTGTTGAAGTGCAGGATGGTTAACTAACCAAGTTGGTTAGATTAATAGGTCTTCTTAGTGTTTGTACGTTCAACTAATACTGTATAAATAATATCATTGATTAATTAGTGAATGTATATAAGTGTAACACAAAGAACATCTCTTCGTATTTGAAATTGAAGCCACAATTCACCGATCTTAAGTTAAGATTAGAATTATAATAGTATGTGAATCAGATGAAGAAAAAATACTTAACTTTATAAGAGAGAGTTTAACATGTGAGAATCTTTCACTTTATAAATAGATTTTATATAAAATAATAGGACTCATACATATTTACCAATAAAAAGTGAGTATTAGAGAGAATGTTAAAAAAAATATATTATTAACATTTTTCTTTAAATAGAATAGAAAGATTGAAAATACATTTAAATTTATACCTATTGATAGTATTAATTCATAAATGTTCTAGAACTTGAACAAAATCAATTAATATTGAATTCTATATTAAAAGTGTCGTTTTTCGATAATTGGAAAAATGACATTAATTATAAGGTGATGTTTAGCACAAGAGCACAAAATGTGCCAACCAACTGCTCCGAAAACGAAAGTTTAAAATGTTAGTATTTTACTAAGCAAAACAAATGTTACACCCCCATACTATACAAGTATATAACGACAATATGGTCTATAGTATTATAATTATGTATAAATTATTGAAGAGCTGGAGAACCATCCGGTGCTGTCTATACTCTATGATTATTAGGGACGGTTACATCATTAAATATATTCATCTAAATTACTTGGAAAAAAATATTTATTTATTTATAATTAATATGAGAACCATTTCTTTTATATATATATATATATATATATATATATATATATATATATATATATATATATATATATATATATATATATATATATATATATATATATATATATATATATATATATATATATATATATATATATATATATATATATATATATATATATATATATGAAATTAGTACAAATCCAGTAATTTGGATCAAATCCAAATCCATATTAAATAGAGTCCGTTTTTATTTTAGGTAATCTTAGGGGAGAGAATCGAGTTAGATTAATGTAAATGGGACAAGTTGAATAGGTCGGTTGAACAACATATCTTACCAGTGTTTTAAAAACTGGACCGGACCGGCCGGTCGGACCGGGAACTGGCCTAATAACCGGTCTGGTTTAATAGTTCGATCGTCTGTGTCATTAAACCGGTAAAAATAGGGAAAAATCGAGTTGGACCGGGAAAAACCGGATTTAGGGTTGGACCGGTTCTAATGCATTTTTATTTTTTAATTAAAATTTAAATGCAAAAGTTATAAAAATTAAAAAAAAATTGTTTAAAATTAGATTATGCTGCAATTATTTTATAATTTTGTATTATTTTATTATGTGTGATACATTTGTTTAAAATTTAAATTATGAACTTGTGAATTTATGATATAATATTTTCAAAAAATTTAAGTACTAGTTATATTTTTTTAGAAACTGAATCATCCGGTTCGACCGGTTTTATATCTATATAATGACAGGTCTATTCAACTGAGTTATCCGGTTTAATCCGATTTAGTCATGCGGTTCGACCAGTGACCCGGTGGTTCAACCGATAAACCAGTGACCCAGTACCCTCACCGATTCGATGACCGGTCCGATTTTTAAAACACTGTATCTTACTACTGACTAATACATTTTAATAGATATAGTATTCAATACATATTAATAGTCATTCATAGTGAGTCTCAAAGAGATGAACAAAAGACTTTATTCTCATTAGCCTTAGATAGATAAGGAGACATGGTCTTAATGATCAATCAATTGATCTTAAGGATACAAATCATATGTAAATTGGTGATCACCAAAGAAAGATGGACTTTTCGGATACAATCCAACTTTGCGATTCTAACTGGCTCCACGTTGATAAGGTTAACAATTAGTATATTTTACGTGAATATTTGATGATCACTATGGATCTGGCTAAACTAGCATGTGCCACAAGTTCAATGCAATAAGGATGAAAAGGAAAGACAGAAGCGTGCATGTGAGGATGTTTGTGATCCAATTATTTCACAACAAGATTCCATTACTCATTTGAAATCCATAGGATATTACTCAGTACCCACCTTCACGAGTACTGCATGTAATCAACATTACAAACTAAAAGTTCAAAACTAAAGTAGTTGATAAGACAAGTTAAGTTGACACATGTATAAGTGATGGAGTAGATCGATCCACAACATATTGATTGTTGGTTGAGGAAATAGAGATATGATGGTGATTTGAAAATGTGAGATGATGATCAAAGTATAGATAAAGTTTCTTAGTGGCGATCCAAAACAAGAAATCTAAACACCTCATTAGGAGAACAACACATGAACTCATCAAGCTTTCTTTGCGCTTACAAAAGAATCCTACATGAGCACAACGCAGGAAGCCACCACGCTTTCTTTGTTTTTAAAAAAGACTCTTTTGGAAGCACAACACAGAGATCAAGCAGGCTCTCATTGAGGTTACAAAAGACTCCTATGGGAGCATAACACATAAATTCTTCAATCTCCTCTTGCTCTTACAAAAGACTCCTACATATCACAACGTAGGAACCTAATGAGCTCTCCTTGGCTTACAAAATACTCTTATGAGAGCAAAACGTAGGAACCTACATGACTCTCCTTGCGCTTATAAAAGACTTCTACCGGAGCACACACAAGAATCCACTGAGCTCTCTTTGCTCTTACAAAGACTCATACATGAACACAACACAGGAATTCAGTAGGCTCTCACTGTGCTTACAAAAGGCTCCTAAGAGGTAACAACACAGGAATCCACCAGACTCTCCTTGCGTTTACAAAAGACTCATACAGGAAGACAATGCAGGAACCCACTAGACTCTCATCACGCTTATAAAAAACTTCTATTCGAGTATATGCTATAATCCTACAGAAAGTCTCACACTTATAGATTATCCCCCTCGATGTATGATGAATACAGGCAAAACATCAGCACGTAACAAGAGCTCTAAAAAGATTTAAAAAAAAAAAAACACAAGCTATAGAGGAAGCCCGCCCTTAAAGGATGACCGACTTACTCTAAACGTATTTTACCCCTACGCGCGCGTTCTTGTGTTCTTGCTAAGACTAGAAAGGATATACTAAAAAGATATCAAACAGTCTTTACTTGACCTCGATTGTGATCTGCTAAACGACCCTTAGCTTTCATAGAAAGAGCATCCTTCCCTTTCCATGAGGCTAATTCAATAGCAAATAACTAGGACAACTCCTTCTAATTGAAGGGGTGGCATTGTATTGCCAAGACCTCAAGACACTTCACACTTGAGGCAATCTATCAATCAAACAAAGTAATTGAGATGTAATTATATTTAATTTATTTAAATGACAAATTTAACTTATGTTTTTAAATTAAGTCCAAAACTTACTTGTCAAGTCTAATTTTAAATCATGTTTGTTTGGTTTGGTTATTATCGTACTTGCAATATGGACGGTCTATTTGTATTTTGTATTCATTGTGTGCATGTTTATCATACATGCTGTAACTGTCGTTTTTGACAAAATTGACATTTCTTGTGATAATTGAATTTTTCTAAATGGAGCTATTATATATAAACATATCACACTCACATGTAAAACAAAAAGTATAACAAACATTAAATATCATGGTTTGTGATAAAGGAACAGTTTTTAATTCAACATGCATTTCATATTGTACCTACTGAAAAAATAAATCAGATGTGGTAATAAAGGAACAATTTTGGTTCTTAAGTTATTTTTTTTATAAGTAAAATAAATTAAAGGGAGTACATGAGTTTTTTATGTTAAGAAATTTATTCATAATATAAATCAAACACAAATTTAAAGATATAAATCAAACACGTGAAAAATATAAATAAATAATTAAATAAATTATGAGTATTATGAAAAGCATCTTTAAGATGATTATTATAAAAATCAAAATTTTTATTTAAAAAACAAATTAATTTTGATTTGAAGACAACTTTAATGCAAACTTGAATATTTTTTCTCCAATTCCTTCTATGTATATCATGAGAAACATTCACTTTTTATGATACAGAAATTAACACCGATGGTTGTAAGTGTCTAACTGGTAGGTGTAATAGTCTAACTGATTAAAAATGAAGTTAATGAGTTTTCTGAAATAATTGTTTTAGGTGGTGCGATTACAAAAAGAAATTGTTCAGCCGCTCATACCCATACTCAAAATGAGAAGATAGTATAGTGCCTTCTGGCGACTCTATAAAAAATTGGTATGTTTTATTAGGGATCTTAAAGAATTAATTCCTCTTCAATTAGAGTATGATCGAGAGTTAGAAATTTTTTATATGGATCTTAAAAATGTAAGGGATTTTGTTTCTAAAAATAAGTGGTTGGACGTAGAAATACTACAGTTGTGGTGCACGTAAGTACAATTTAAATTCTAAAAAATATCAATTAAAAATTTGTGCATATAAGTAATTTTGATGTTAAGACTCACTTATTTTTTGAAGTTTGTTTAACCATTTAGGTACATGAATTGTGTTTGTATATAATCAAATAAATAGGATATTTATGAATTCTGAAAATCATTTAGTATTCGATTTACAAATCATTTTACAAATGATTGAATCATTCATATCATCACGGTTAAAAGAGGAGTATAAAGACCGTTACTTAGCACCATTTATCAATTTGTGAGTAATTTTAAAGTTGCGGTTTCTCTATCATAGTTAGTTTTTATGTTTTACCAAATACTAATTTATGCTCGTGTTCATTCAATGATCATTGACCATTGATCATCATCTATCTTTGGATGAATATGATAATTATGATATGTTCCTTGGCCAAACCACTTGAATTAAAGATGAAACGTCTACTTACTACGTAAGTTTATATTTTATGAGACTTTTAATAATATTTTCTTTGACTTTATATATAATTAGCTTAGTGTGTAATATGTTTAATATATTTTCAATAAATAGAGTTGTGGAGCGACACAATTTGTTGAACCGAGTTAGAAATAAAAGGTCCACATTTTGTACGCCTTTGGTAAGTGGATTATTTGTGAGATTCATTTATCTATAGTTACATGTGTGGTTATATATTCATGTAACTTTTAAATTTGTAGGTGAATAAATCGAAAGGAGGATGTGAGTGTGGTTTACATGTCATGAAACACATGTTAAACATTTTCTCTGCCAGTATTGTTGATTCTTGGGATCAAGTATATATATTTACAATATACATTAATGATTTATACGGCATGCATAAAAGTTTATTATTATTTCAAATCAAGTAATCTTCATGTTTTATTGATGTTTAACATACTACACCATTCTCACAAGACTTTGGTTAGAAAATTTTGTGTGTTTGTTAGTTCATAATTGGTTGTGGTAGCAAATATGGTATACAATATGTAACACCCCATATTGCTTTCCAGGATTACCGACTGACCCCACAAACCAACACGGGTCTTTTCAGCATGCTTTTTCCTCACTCACATGCTTTCTAGGAAACTTCCCAGAAGGTCACCCATCCCAGAATTGCTCCAAGTCAAGCACGCTTAACTGTGGAGTTCTTATGAACGAGCTACCGAAAAGAAGATGCATCTTGTTGATATAGGTAGTACCAATTAATCCTTATAAGCCTTCATTCAACCATGCAGTCCCATACCTGCATAGCCTCAGGATCCCTCTCATTCGGATGTGAATTCAGTTTTCCCCTAGAAGCTGCTAGGAGTGTCCCATTGTCATGCCTCATGACACCGACAACCACTCCCTCGCCCACGGGTGTTACATGTAACCACCGTCCTCTTTCACCTCAGGTGTTACATGCCCACCAACTTCCGCTTGGTTCGTCCCCAAACCACATCGTACTGGGAGAGGTCTGGCTTTGATACCATTTGTAACGCCCCATATTGCTTTCAGGATTACCGACTGACCCCACAAACCAACACGGGTCTTTTCAGCATGCTTTGTCCTCAATCACACGCTTTCTAGGAAACTTCCCAGAAGGTCACCCATCCCAGAATTGCTCCAAGTCAAGCACGCTTAACTGTGGAGTTCTTATTAACGGGCTACCGAAAAGAAGATGCATCTTGTTAGTATAGGTAGTACCAATTAATCCTTATAAGCCTTCATTCAACCATGCAGTCCCATACCTGCATAGCCTCAGGATCCCTCTCATTCGGATGTGAATTCGGTTTTCCCCTAGAAGCTGCTAGGAGTGTCCCATTGTCATGCCTCATGACACCGACAACCACTCCCTCGCCCACGGGTGTTACATGTAACCACCGTCCTCTTTCACCTCAGGTGTTACGGTAGAGACTCGCGCGTGTATCAGTCCTGGTATGTAACACCTGAGGTGAAAGAGGACGGTGGTTACATGTAACACCCGTGGGCGAGGGAGTGGTTGTCGGTGTCATGAGGCATGACAATGGGACACTCCTAGCAGCTTCTAGGGGAAAACCGAATTCACATCCGAATGAGAGGGATCCTGAGGCTATGCAGGTATGAGACTGCATGGTTGAATGAAGACTTATAAGGATTAATTGGTACTACCTATACCAACAAGATGCATCTTCTTTTCGGTAGCCCATTCATAAGAACTCCACAGTTAAGCGTGCTTGACTTGGAGCAATTCTGGGATGGGTGACCTTCTGGGAAGTTTCCCGGAAAGCATGTGAGTGAGGAAAAAGCATGCTGAAAAGACCCGTGTTGGTTTGTGGGGTCAGTCGGTAATCCTGAAAGCAATATGGGGCGTTACAAATGGTATCAGAGCCATACCTCTCCCAGTACGATGTGGTTCGGGGACGAACCAAGCGGAAGTTGGTGGGCATGTAACACCTGAGGTGAAAGAGGACGGTGGTTACATGTAACACCCGTGGGCGAGGGAGTGGTTGTCGGTGTCATGAGGCATGACAATGGGACACTCCTAGCAGCTTCTAGGGGAAAACCGAATTCACATCCGAATGAGAGGGATCCTGAGGCTATGCAGGTATGGGACTGCATGGTTGAATGAAGGCTTATAAGGATTAATTGGTACTACCTATACTAACAAGATGCATCTTCTTTTCGGTAGCCCGTTAATAAGAACTCCACAGTTAAGCGTGCTTGACTTGGAGCAATTCTGGGATGGGTGACCTTCTGGGAAGTTTCCTAGAAAGCGTGTGATTGAGGACAAAGCATGCTGAAAAGACCCGTGTTGGTTTGTGGGATCAAACACATGACATTTCACCATGGTTTTTTAATATGATTGTGGATATATGTAGCGCACTAATCCGCTGTCGCACACGGGTCAAAAACAAGAATTAAAAATATAGTAAAACGGAAGCGGCACTTGAGTCATATCACACGGACTCTTGAATGATTTAACCAACTGGTTGAAACAATAAAGGGGGTTTGAGGTTTCGATTAAGATTACGACTAATAGAATTTAATTACGAATAATAATGACAAATTAATATATTGTTCGATCTCCAACTTCTCATCGATTATTATAAATCCTAAATGATTTTTAATTTCCTTTTGATTACAACAACAATAATAAGCTCAATTGATACTAATATATGATATGTGTTCCTAATTTCCAAATTAAACAAACAGATTAAGCAGACGCAAATTAAGCAAGCATGATTACGGTATGGAACATACGGTTGGAATATTTTAATAATATAGTAATATATTAATATTCCAATAATTATGTGACCAAATATATTTATTTATTATATCAGCTATTTTATCAATTAAGTGCCTTTAAATAATTAAGTGATCAAATAATGTTAAAAAGACTATTTAGATTTTATTTATGAATTATTTAGTTAATTAATTAATTAATTAAATAATTGGGTATGGACTCAAATATGAGTGGATGTACCGGTTGAGGAAGAACCACAAAAGCCAACAACTTATGGGTTTAAGATTACCGTCAAAGGCATTTTTCTCAATGGATCCAGCTATTCCTAAAATCATTCAATCGATCCTTTAATTTTATACATACTTGATTTCCGCATCTAAATTATATATTAATATTTCTTGAGCATGTATATTTTGATTAACTGTTATGAAAAGATTTTCACTAGGGAGCATTGAACATTGTGAGACTTTCTTTCTAGAGCAACACCTTTGTGAGAGACACACCACATACTCACCCAAAACTTAAGGTGATAGGTGTATGGATTCTCTCACTTATAAATGCTCAAGTCACCATATTCCTATCCAATGTGGGACTATTATCCACACTACTCACACTTGTTAATACTTAACATTCCCCCTCAACTGTGAGTCTATCCACAATGCTTCTACAACTCTCCCCCTTAAGTGGAAGCTTCAACTGTGCAACTGCACCCTTGTACCGTCGTTGACACTCTTCAACGAGACACTCAACCCACAACCTGTGGGGATACTTTCGATACAAGTAAGTCGGTCCCTTTACTGGAACTAAAGGCTCTGATACTATTTGTTAGAATTTTGATTAATCGTTATTAATCTAATTCCAACAAATTCCTTTTGTTTGTCTGCTTACCCTTAATACACTAAATGCAGACTTGAAAGTCCAAGAATATCGTCCGACATAAGTCTTTGAATTCTTTGTTTAGATATATGTCATAACTGCTTATGCCATAAAATTGCAAAATTCTTGTTTAATTTTCATTTTGTACCATGTGAATCTATTCCAACAACAACATGAGTGATTTGATGTCTCAAAGCAAGCCACAAACTCTGCTGTCATGGTGGAAGGAGCCACTAAAGTCAGTTTGGAATAATTCTAGGAAACGGCTTCTCCATCCAAGAGAAAGATGTAACCAGATGTGGAACGTCTGCTATCCGGGCATCCAGGAAAATTTGAGTCAGAATACCCAATGATCTCCAAGTTATCTGACTTTTGATAAGTGAGCACGAAGTCTCTTGTTCTCTTCAGGTAGTGCATTACATGCTTTACTTCTATCTAGTGCTGCATACCAGGGTTGCTTAGATATCTACCAATAACTCCTACAATGAATGCTAAGTCAGGAAGGGTAAAAACTTGAGCAGACATAAGACTTCCCACTGCTGAAGCATATGGAACCTTATGCATCTCTTTCTTTTTAAGATCCATAGTGGGGCACTGTTTGAGACAAAACTTATCTCTTTTAGCAACAGGTATGTCTCCTGGTTTACTATCTTTCATGGAGAATCTATCCAGAATTGTATCAATATAGCTCCTTTGTGACTATCCTAAAATACCTCGAGAGCGGTCTTTAAGTATTTGAATTCCTAAGACAAAGGAGGCGTCCCCAAAATCTTTCATCTCAAATTTACTTGTGAGAAATCTCTTGGTTTCGTGTAATAAGCCTATATTTTTGTTTTCCAAAAGGATATCATCTACATATAGTACCAAGAAAATGAGTTTACTCTCACTGAACTTTTGGTATACACAGTTATCAACCGGATTAGCCTTAAAATCAAATGAGGATATTACTTGATGAAATTTGTAATACCATTAACGGAAAGCCTGTTTAAGGCCATAGATGGATTTCTTGAGTTTGCAAGCCATAGACTTTGGGTCTCCTGACACAAAATTTTTTGGTTGCACCATATATATATATATATATATATATATATATATATATATATATATATATATATATATATATATATATATATATATATATATATATATATATATATATATATATATATATATATATATATATATATATATATATATATATATATATATATATATATATATATATATATATATATATATATATATATATATATATATATATATATATATATATATATATATATATATATATATATATATATATATATATATATATATATATATATATATATATATATATATATATATATATATATATATATATATATATATATATATATATATATATATATATATATATATATATATATATATATATATATATATATATATATATATATATTGTCTCTTCAATGTTTCCATTTAGAAAACGCAGTCTTTACATCCATCTGATGTAATTCTAAATCAAAATGAGTTACCAATTCCATCACGATCCTAAGAGGGTCCTTCGAAGAAACTGGAGAGAAAGTATCTTTATAATCAATTCCTTTCTTTTGAGTAAAGCCTTTTGCGACAAGACGAGTTTTATATCTCTCAATGTTACCCTTTGAATCCCTTTTGGTTTTAAATATCCATTTACAACCAATTGGTTTCATTCCTTCCAGTAATTTAACGAGATCCCAAACATCATTGTCAGCCATCGACTTCGTCTCATCCTTCATGGCATCAACTCACTTAAGAGAGTTTGGACTTCACATAGGTTGACTAAAGTTGATAGGATCTTCCTCAGTCAAACCAATGTCACCCTCACGTTCCTGAAGAAATACAACATAATCATCTGAAATTGCACTCTTCCTCTCTCTAGTGGATCTTCTTAATGGTGGATCTTGAGGTTGTTGAGTTTGAACTATAGGTAGTGCTTGAGGAAGAAACTCAGTATTGTCTTGTTCTTGAGGGATGTTAGGAATAACATCATTGTTTATTTCAGGATTTGTTTCTGGAACAAATACTTGATCATTGTGAGAAAAAATTTCTTCATCAAAGACAAAACTCTTTATGCTTCCTTCCCCTCCAAACTCTACATCCTCAAGGAATCTTGCATTTCTCGTTTTAAAAATAGTTCTAGTGATAGGATTGTAAAACTTATACACGTAAGAGCGTTCAGCGTATCCAATAAAATAACAACTAACTATCTTTGCATCCAACTTACCTTCATGAGGCTTATAAGGTCTCGCTTCAGCTGGGCATCCCCAAATATGCAAGTGTCTAATGATAGGATTTTTCCTATTCCAGAGCTCATAAGGGGTCTTAGCTACTACTTTACTAGATACTCTATTAAGAATATAAACTACGGTCTTTAATGCTTCTCTCCAAAATGATTCTGGAAGAGAAGAATGACTAATCATACTTCTTACCATGTCCTTAAGAGTCTGGTTTTTTCGTTCTGCAACTCTATTCATGTTGGATTTACCCGACATTGTGTATTTCGAAATAACTCCACACTCATCGAGGAAAAGCGCAAAGGGTCTTGGACGTTGTTCCCCTGATCCATCATACCTACCACAGTATTCACCACCACGGTCGATTTTGATAACTTTTATTTTCTTTCCAAGTTAAAGTTTGACTTCAGCTTTGAATGACTTGAACACGTCTAAAGATTGAGATTTCTCATGAATTAAATACAGGTAGCCATACCTCGAGTAATCATCTATGAACATAATAAAATACCATTGTCCGTTCAAAGAACCTATAGGGAAAGAACCATATATATTAGTATGAATTAGTTCTAAGACATCCTTAGCTCTTTCAGTATGGAAATTCCTCTTGAAGGTTTATTGTGACAATAATACAATTGCGCTCTACTCCAACAACAATATGAGTTCTACGAAATCGAAATTTATCGATATCAAGTATCTTGTTATGAAAGAAAGAGTTCAAGAGAAACAAATTTTGATAGAACATATAGGGACAGACTTAATGCTAGTTGATCCACTAACCAAAGCTTTAGCACCTAATATCTTTTATGGGCATGTTGCTCAGGTGGGTCTTGGTTTTGAGACTGCCTTAGATTAGTGGGAGGTTTTTAAATAAAAAAATTTGATGTTCTATGTTTTGGTTTTATTTTGGTACAAACTTTATGTTATGTTTAAATTTTTGTAGAAATAAAAACTTATGAGGTATTATTGTTATAAAAATATCAATTTTTTTGTTATGTGCAAATATTATAATTTTGAATTGCATCTAAGAAACTTCAGTTTGATATCACTAAAGACTCTAGTTGGATCAGTTGAAAATATACATGATTTAGAGATCACATTGCATAAAATTTTCATGTCACTCATCCATATCGATCTGTGTCATCAAGTACGTTGATATGGTTGTCATCGGGGTTCCGTCACGTTATACATTAGTGACGAGAGCCGCGGTGATCTCATTATTGATGTATGAGGTGGACCAGATTATAAAGTTGAAATCTAAAGAAAAATAACATTTGGATGTGCGCCTAAAGAATTATGATATAATGATTAAGATATATTGGCCAAGTGGGAGATTGTTGGAATATTTTAATAATATAGTAATATATTAATATTCCAATAATTATGTGGCCAAATATATTTATTTATTTATTTATTATATTAGCTATTTTATCAATTAAGTGCCTTCAAATAATTAAGTGATCAAATAATATTAAA
Organism: Lathyrus sativus; assembly: GCA_963859935.3. Lineage (NCBI taxonomy): Eukaryota > Viridiplantae > Streptophyta > Magnoliopsida > Fabales > Fabaceae > Lathyrus > Lathyrus sativus. Next base: position 525,772,296 of record OZ012737.1, on the reverse strand, counting down.
AATGCTATTTAGATTTTGTTTATGAATTATTTAATTATTTAATTAATTAAATAATTGGGTATGGACTCAAATATGAGTGGATGTCAGGATGACCCATTTAGGAATAATGGGAACCCTAATTAGCCATCACACTATATATAGTCTATGGTCCTCAATATATTGTCCAACAAGCAAATTATCTCTTCTCCCCATATGAAGAGAATTCAAGGCATAATAAGTACCGGTTGAGGAAGAACCACAAAGACCAAAAACTTATGGGTTTATGATTACCGTCAAAGGAATTTTTCTTAATAGATCCAAGTATTTCTAAAATCAATTCCTTTAACTTTATACATGCTTGATTTTCGTGTCTGAATTATATATTATAATTTCTTGGGCATGTATATTTTGATTAACTGTTAGGGGAAGATTTTCACGATGGAGCATTGAATATTATGAGACTTTCTTTCTAGAGCAACAGCTTTGTGAGATACACACTACATACTCACCCAAAACTTAAGGTGATAAGTGTATGGATTCTCTCACTTATAAATGCTCAAGTCACCATATTCCTATCCAATGTGAGACTATTATCCACACTACTCACACTTGTTAATACTTAACACTCCCCCTCAAGTGTGAGTCTATCCACAATGCTTCTACAATGCTCCCCCTTTAGCGGAAGCTTCAACTGTGCAACTGCACCCTTGTACCATCGTTGACACTCTTCAACGAGACACTCAACCCACGACTTGTGTGGATACTTTTGATACAAGTAAGTCAGCCTCTTTACTCAAACCAAAGGCTCTGATACCATTTGTTGGAATTTTGATTAATCTTTATTAATCTAATTCCAACACATACATCAAACGAAATAAATCAATCATATTCTATAAGTAGTAATCAAATTAAGCAAACAATGACAATCGAATTAAGCAATCAAATTTACATAGATAATTGAAAAGGAATTAAAATTGCTATAGAAATTATAAAATAAACTCAAAGTGGATGGAGACACGGTTACAACATATCAAACCATAGGGTGTTAGCTCTCCGTAGAATTTGTAGCAGCTCTTCTAATTTCGTGAATACTTAATGTGCTAGCATTAGCACTATAGTTTAGTTTAAATATTACAAGAGAAATCGGACCCTAATAGCAATTGATCCGAAAAACATATAATTTGGCCCAAAACTTACTATTTTACTAAGTCTGAAGATAAATTCAATTATTTGACCCTTTTCACTCTGAATTAGCTTTTGACTTCAACGCAAAACTTGTAGCATATCCTCTCAACTTTCCAATTCATATTAGAACGCATCAAACCGCATCTTATAGCTCAAGTTATGACCAATACAACGAGAATATATCAAATTACTGCTTATTCATAAAACAAATAACTGAATTAAAATAAAAGAATAAATAAGCTAAATTTAGAAAACCCCCTTAGAACAGTAAAATAAAAGGAACAAGTCATAAAAACTCCTTAGTACAAAGTAAAATATGGTATATCAAAAAAATTGATCACACGCTACCTAGTTTCTTTTAACACCCCAATTTTTAATTATTCCTTTTAATTGAATTTATAATATTTGTTTGAGTGTTTTATTTAATTTAACATAATTATTGGTGAGGGATAGATATTTAATTAGTATTTGATCGTACCTGAACAAAAGAGATTGTTGGTCGGCCACGCGTCTGAGCTGTCGGACTGCTGATGTGATGGGGGTGTACTTGAAACACACTCTGATGCCAAAGTAAGGGTCAAGTAGAGTGATAACAAGTACAGAGAGAGAAGTAAGAATGAGATTACCTAACCCTCTAGTGAAATAGGGTATTTATAGTGTGCCCCCAGCGTAGGACCAACAGTTACTTCGCGTTAGGCTGGGTTGCCAGGCCCAATGCTGGTAACTACTAGGGCTGACGTGGTATCAGGAAGACCAGCACGTGGTCTTCGCCCTAATATAACTGCTCTGTACTATCCGGAAGGTGGAGGACCGAATAATCTGGGCACAGTTAGACCAACTCCAATGGGAGTTCTTAGAGTGGGTTTGCCAACATGGCACTCATATTTCTTGTTTCCAAGATTGCCATGTTGTCGAACGGTGCTTAATTAAGCAACGGTTCTTCAACTGTTCTTATATTAAAATATTAATTTTATAATATAAAAATTATAATTTAATATAAAATTTTATTTATCATTTTAATTATCATATGAAAATTATAATTACAATATTAAAATATTGATTTTATAATATAAAAACTATATTTTAATTATAAGTTTAAATTATAAGTTTAATTTGAATTTTATTTTATTTATTTTTATTTATTTTAATTTTTAATTTTAATTTTATTTTTATTTTATATCAAATTTAATTTAAAACACTAAATTTAACTAAGGAGAGATTGAAATATTTTTTAAAATTTAATCTAATTTTTTTTAAGTTTATATAGTAGAATGAAATATTTTTCCTTAAAACAACACTATATACCGGTTGGACTATATAGTAGATTGAAATAATTTTCTGTAAAAAAATTAAAATTATTATTTTAAGTGATATAAAATTTAATATGAATAAAATATTAACATATAAAGTAAACTTGTGGGACCCAATATGAGTTCTTCAGAATTGCACCATTGGAGTGAAAAATTAATTGAGTTGCTTCAAGCTGACGTGGCTTAATAGGTCCCACAAAGAACCAAAAAATGAGTTCACGGTTGGAGATGCTCTTAGTTACCTGATGACGTGTCTCCGCGTAGGGGACACGTTAAGAACGTGAGAGAGGTCAAAGGAGCTCTCCTAGCTGGATAGGGTCTGTTCGATGGTTGGACAAAAGGGAGAGCGTGCTGGGCATATATGAGGATTCTGCTCGACTGTCGTTGGTTCGTGCCCGACGAGAGAAGATGTTCTGCCCGACATGGGAAATTTTGGCCTTGTTGGACCTTCCCCACATAATGTTGGGTTGAGCCTGCCCGACGGATGGGCAGGTCTGGGCCCACTCCAGAACAATATTATTATTAATTTAATTGATATTAGAAATAATAGAAAAGAATGAGATATTCTAAAGTTGGGAGAAAAATATATTTAAATTAAAAATAATAGAGTGTTTGGAGTGTTTTTAAGTTAATATTAGAGATAAGAGAAATAAAAATGAGTGAGAGAGAGGTATTTTGAGTTAGGCCTAGAGTGTGGTGAGAGTTGTTGGAATAATTAGAATTGTTATTGTTGTTGTTATGAAATTAACCAAAGAAAAAAAGAAAAGTGATATTATATTATTCACCTCAAGTTTTTCTTAGCATTCATTGACCATATTTATAGTACATGACCAATAAACAACTGTTAACTTAAGGAGTACGCAAAGGTTAGGAAATTAACTCATAGGAGTTAAGGAATATAAAAAGTTAGGTAAATGAACATTCACATCTATTTACTATTACTCATAACACTCCCCATTAGGATATGCTTCGTTAAAACCTTACTAGAAAAAATTCTAGTGAAGGAAAAAGAGTACAATATCCTTTTAAAGTAAGTTCATTTCTCCCCCTCAGCTAAACGATCATTTCTTCAACGATGAAGGCCAATCTTTTGTACTAGTTGATTAAAAGTTCTACCTGGGAGTGAACTTGTAAAAAGGTCTGCAAGATTATCACATGAACAGATTTGTTGGATGTTTATATCACCACTCTTTTGAAGATCATGAGTGAAAAAGAACTTTGGAGAAATGTGTTGCGTTCGGTCTCCTTTAATGTAACCATCTTTTAATTGAGCGATGCATGTAGTATTATCTTCATATATGGTCGTTGTATTTAATTTTTCAGAAGATAAACCACAAGTATTTTGAATGTGCTGAATTAGGAATCTCAACCAAACGCATTCTCGACTTACATCATGTAATGCTAAAATTTCTACATGATTAGATGATGTTGCTGCTATGGTTTGTTTCACTTATCTCCATGAAATAGTTGTACCCCCACATGTAAACAAATAACCTATTTTGGATCTACCATTATGAGGATCTGGCAAGTAATCTACATCTGCATAACCTGTTAATTCGAATATGGATACTTTGGTATAAAACAAACCTGTGTCTATTGTACCTCTAAGATAACGAAGTATATGTTTGACTCTCTTCCAATATCTTCATGTAGGTGAAAATTGTATCTTGCTAATAGATTGACAACAAATGATATATTAAGACATGTATAATTCGCAAGGTACATTAGTGATCCAATTGCATTGAGATATGGCACTTAAGAACCAAAAAAAAAAGCTTCATCATTTTCTCGAGGTTTGGAAGGATCTTTCTCCATATCTAATGATCTAACAACCATTGAAGTAGGAAAAGAGTGACATTTGCCCATATAGAAGCGTTTTAACACTTTTTCTATATAGCCTTCTTGATGTACAAATATTCCTTTGCCCAAATGCTTAATTTGAAAACCTAGACATAATTTTGTCTTTCCTAAGTTCTTCATCTCAAACTCTTTCTTTTAAAACAATTCTAGTAATATTTATGTCATCCACATAGACAACTATTATTGAAAATTCCTTTCTTGATATTTTTATAAAAATACAAGGATAAATGGAGTTATTTGTATATTCCCCTCTAAGCAAATATCCACTGAGACGACTATACCACATTCGTCCAGATTGTTTTAGCACATAGAGAGAGAGAGAGAGAGAGAGAGAGAGAGAAAGTTGTTCAATCTTATAAAGTAGCTTTCTCGAGATTCAAATTTGTGTGCATCTGGTATATTGAACCCTTCAGGGAGTTTCATGTGAATTTCACTATCAACTGAACCATACAGATAAGTTGTTACAACATCCATCATGTGCAAATTAAGCCCTTCATGTGCTACAAGGCTTATTAGATATCAAAAAGTGCCTGCATCTATTACAGGTGAATATGTCTCATCAAAATAAATTAAAGGTCTTTGCAAAAATCCTTGAGCAACAAGTTGAGCTTTGTATCTCACAATTTCATTTTTTTTTTCATTTCATTTTCATACGAAAACCCATTTGTATCCAGTTGGCTTCACACCTTGAGGTGTACGAACTACAGGTCTAAAAACTTGTCTTATGTAGAGTAAGTTTAGTTTTGCTTCAATTGTATCTTTCCATTTTGGCAAGTCCTCACTTTGTCTACAAATTTTGGTAGACGTTGGTTCATGATCCTCTTTTCCATTTATCTCATTTAGCGTTATACTGTATGAAAAAACATCATCAATGTCGACTTCGTTTTGATTCTGTTGTATTCCGTTTTAGACATAATTTATCGATATCTTTTTATTTTCATGAGTTTCAGGTACCTGATCAATCTCTTCTAGAGATGAAATGTTAATTATGTCCAAAGGTTCTTTTAGACTTTCTATATCCTCACTTATGCCATTTTTATTCTTAGCTCCCTTTCTTGTTCGAGGATTTTTATCTTTGGAACCGATTAGTCTGCCACACTTTAGGCATGGTTGAGAGTTATTGGATTATCCAACAGGGATATATGATTTAGTCACACCTTTTGGATCAGTGAATGCATTTGGTAATTGATTTGCTAAGTTTTGTAGTTGAATTATCTTTTGAACTTCTAGTTCACATTGTTTTGTTCGAGGATCAAGATGAGATAGTGATAATTCATTCCAACTGATCTCTTTTTCTAGCTTATTATTGTCTCCCCCTAATGCTGTAAAATTTGATTCATCAAAATGATAATCATCCAATTGAGCAATGAATAAATATTTTGTTTTTTGTTCAGGTACTCTATAATATATGGAGAATCATATCTAACATATATTCTCATCCTCCTTTGAGGACCTATCTTATTGTGTTCTGGTAGAGAAATTGGAACAACATACATCGCACATCCAAAAATTATTAGATGGGGAATATTAGGTTCTTTACCAAAAACTAATTTTAAAGGTGTGGTAACTCATTGGCCTAATGCGAATCAAAGTTGCAGCGTGCAAAATTGCATGTCCCTAAGAAGAAACTGGGAGTTTGCATCTCATAATAAGTGGTCTTGCAACTAATTGAAGGGGTGAGAAACACAAGAAATGAGGGTTTGAGATGGGTTTCACTAACTATGAACTTTGGTGCGGGATTAAAAATAGTGCTAGCAAAAAAAATAAAAATAAATAGACACGATTATTTTTATCCTGGTTTACTGTTAACAAAGTTACACCAATCCATCCACTAAGGTGATTTCGCCTTAGACAAGGATTTAATCAAATAATCTCACCCTATTACAATAATACAACTTAGACTAGCCATCCTTGTTACAAACCACAATGGATAACCTCCGTTGTCTTCTTAACAATTCTGACTATACCCTCCGTTGTCTCTTAAGGAACTTCCAGCCACTGTTGATTATAAGAGTGTGTATGAAGAGATGCTTCTAGATAAGAAGATTACACAAGTTTAAGTACAAAACACAAAAGTTTTTCTAGTAAGATATGAACAATAGCTCCTTGGTTATTTAAAAAAAAACATATTAAGAATAATCTTCTAGAGATTTGCATCGTATTAGCATGAGTTTTGTGAGCTTAAAATCTTTTTTTAATGCTTCTCTCATTTCTTGTAGAGCAATGCTCTAATTTGGTTGAGCATTGAGCATTTTCTTCTCGAGCTTACAATTTGGTGCTTGCTTTCGCCTTGCACACATACTTTCGTGTTTTCTTCATATCTTTTACCTCTTCTTCTAGTTACTCTCTCTTGATTTTCTCTTCTGCTTTTCTGGCTCTTGGCACTGTAGCATTTAACACTTCGGCATTTAGCATTTGCGTTCAGCACACAACAGCAGCACTTCAAGCATTCAGATCTTCAATATATAGAGCTTCAAAATACATTTGTTGGAGGGTATAATAGGAAACATATTCCAGCCGTAATATCCCAACGTTCACTGAAGGAATGGTCATATCATGATACAAAAATTTGTCCTTGCACCACCTAGTCTAGGTAGAGGTCACAACTATTTTGTACTTTTATATTCAGCGCTTTATCAAACCATTCTTAATCTTCTATTTTCTAATTCTTCTGAGGTTTTAGATGTAGATTTGATTAAGCATGTTGTAGAGAGAGATCGATACTTATAACTTCAGAACCTAAGTCTTAGATCTTCGTTCAACAAAACTATCTTAAGAGTCTTTAGCACTTGGTCTTTTAGAAGTGATGTCTTCAGATACTTCAGAACTTGTTCAGCAGAACCTCGTCTTTAGAATCTTCAGAACTTGTTCGGTGTATATTTGTCTTCAGAGTCTTCAGAACTTCGTTCAACAGAACCTTGTCTTCAGAAACTTCAGAACTTTGGAGCAATAAAAATAATGTCTTTAGAATCTTCAGAACTTCATTCAACAGATCTTTTCTTCAGAAACTTCAGAACTTGGTAGCGATAGAAGCATGTCTCTTAGGAATCCTTCAAGACTTCGCACACTTAGTTGTGATTAGAAAATCTAATACAAATGTTCTTTGGAACCGTTGCATTAAAAGTATTCCGGAGTTTTGACTATTCCTTGTACACAACATATGTTTTCTTCCAGAGTGTTTAGATCAGAATCTAATGACGTCACACGCATTCTTATCAGATTCAAAACTAATTTAGAAACAGTTACACGCTGGACAGAACCCATAAAGTACTGAATTGTTTCTCTAAGATAACATGTGCAGTTATCATCAAAGCTTAAGGCCCGATGTAGAACCACTCTTGTTCTTAGACTAATTTTATTCGTTTAATAACTTATTTTGCAATTCCATTTTGTGTATGAACATGTGCTACTGAATGTTTAATGTCAATTCCAATAGACATGTAATACTCATTAAATGCTTGAGGTGAAAATTCGGAAGCATTATCAAGAAGTTTTTATTGACAGGATAATCGAGGAAATGAGCTCTTATTCAAATTAGTTGAGCTAGCATTCTCGCAAACGCCTGGTTGCAAGTGGACAACAAACAAACATGTGGCCATCTAATTGATGCATCTGCAAAAACCATAAAATATCTAAATGGTCCAAATGTGGATGTATTGTCCCACCAATATCACCATGTATACGCTCTAAAAAAAATGATAGATTAATTTCCAGTTTTTGTTGGTGATTGCTGAATTATCAACTTCCCTTGTGAGCAAAATCTGCATAAGAACTTATTTGATCGAATGATTTCCCTACTCATTAATTGATGACCGCATGAATTTTCATTTTTTTTTACATTATTATACAACCGAGAAAGCCCAATCCGTCATACATTTTGTGTCTGAATTGTGTTTGGTAATACAAAGATATTTAATACATCTATCATCTCTTATTTCAATATGGTATCTGTTGTAACAAACAATACTAGTTAAGAAATAACTCTTTGAGAAATGGAGTTTCTTGATGAACAATGGAAATGTTAGGTTAACAAAGAGAGACAAGAGAGAAGGAGAATAGGATTGGGAAAACTGTTTTTATATTCACTTACTCAATTAGGGTACAAATGATTACAAGTGAATAACAACAATTTGTCTCTCTTAACAACCTGAGAGATCTAGTCTATTTATAGGCTACTAAGTTAACTTAAACAACAAGCTAACCTAAACAACTGAATCAAAACAAAAAGGCCTAATTCGACATAATATTTCAATATTACATACTAGAACTAACTTCAACTACAACATGTAACACTCCGATGTCAACATGTGAATCAGCTCCGGCTTCATGCTTGTCTCATGTTGACACATGAAAACTTTCTCTGCTGGCAACATCCCAGTCGACAACACTAGAGTTCGATCCAATATTTCACAGTATCCATTTAGACAAATATCTTTGAAACTTAATAAATTCTTATGAGACTTAGAGGAATATAGTACATTATCAATATGTAATAGTGTTCCTTCACATAACAACACATTTGCTCTTTCAGAGCCTTCAATAGAGAGCTCAATATATATACCAAAATATTTTAAGCCAAATCTGATGAAATATCAATATTACATTAAAATACATTACATTTTTGATTCGAAAGGAAAAAAAAACTTCCCTTAGTCAGTGGCATCAAAATAACATAAGGGACATGACGTTTGTGATTTCACAATGTAACACAAGTTTTCTTGTAATCAATGGCATCAAAAATATTAAATCATGACACATAAAAATCCAAATAATAATTAAGAAAGAAATGTTAGACATCATCAATAAGATGAAATATATAGATTTATAATTCTAATTATGCAACAAATGATACTCTAACAAATTTGTCAAATGCTAGAAAAAAATCACAATAATATACAAATATAGTTATCCTTCTGAGATGCGCTAGAATCATCGATGTCATTCTTCTGAAATTATAATTGTTTTATGAGTATATTATAATTTTTTACATCTAAACACAAAAATCTTTGTCAAATCCTTCAGGAATATTTTTAACATAATGCATACATTCCTTCTGGGATGCATGTTATTTATGCAATCCTTCAAGGATGCATGTTATTCACGAAATCCTTCAGTGATACATGAAAATCATAATTGATATTTTCCTTGTCAATTAAGATATAATAGGTAGAATAACTAATATATTTTATGAAAGAAAAACCAAAAAAAAATATACTTGAGAAATTCATTTTAGCAAAAAAAATTACAATATTTGCAATTCTTCAGAGATGATTTTTACTAAGAAAAATTATAATATTTGCAATACATCCGAAATGCATACCATCAAATTATGATGAAAAAAATTGGATCACTTTTATTTAATTTTATTTCTCAAAATTTTATGTTACAACTCTTTACATCAATAAAAGAAAAAAAATTCAAATTTCTTTGTGAAATTCTTCTGGGATACTTCACTATTATTTATTCAATTCTACTAAAATTCGATAATATTATTGATTCAATTATTTTTTTAATAATTTTTTTAACATAATTGATGCAATCCTTCTAGGATTCATTAATATTATAGGTGCAATCCATGTAGGATTCAATAATATTATAGATGCAACATTTTAAGGATGCTTGAAAGTTGAATTTTTTTTTTTTGAAATTTATCAATTATTGATAAACACAATAATCGGTTAAATCCAGTCTTTGAACAATACTTTAGAGATAGTTTAATATTAAATTTTAGTTCTACAAAAACTACATCACAAACTATTTCCATAAACAATGATGAAGAAATATTATTTTTCTTGCAATCCTTCAGGGATGCTTGAATGTTAAATTAACACTTTGACGTATTAAATTCAATTTCAGGCAATCATATAGAAATATTTTAATGTTAAATTCTTCCCAAATTTAACAAGAATGGTCAAAGAAATATAATATGATTGTACAAGGTAAATAAATTTCTCTATAAAATATATATTAAAAAATAAACATATTTATATGAAAAAAAATAGTAACAAGATCATGAATTATATTATATCAGTTCAAATATATTGAGAGTAAAAAAATAACATAGAACATGGCTATATCATCACTTGCACCGAAGAGTTTTGTGCTGATAACATGTTATGAAATTAACCAAAATGATATAGAGATGAAAGAGATAAAGAGAAAAAGAAAAGTGATATTATATTATTCACCTCAATTTTTTTTAGCACTCATGGACCATATTTATAGTACATTACCAATAAGCAACCATTAACTTAAGGAATACACAAAGGTTAGAAAATTAACTCATAGGAGTTAAGGAATATACAAAGTTGAGCAAATGAACATTCACATCTATTTACTATTATTCATAAGAGTTGCTAAATTATTTATTAGATAATTAGAAATTATTGAAAAATATGTGTTTTGAGTAAGAATTAAGGATATGATTAGAAATAGTGAAATAATAGAGTTATTTCAATTGAGTTTATTTGAGTAATCATATATATATATATATATATATATATATATATATATATATATATATATATATATATATATATATATATATATATATATATATATATATATATATATATATATATATATATATATATATATATATATATATATATATATATATATATATATATATATATATATATATATATATATATATATATATATATATATATATATATATATATATATATATATATATATATATATATATATATATATATATATATATATATATATATATATATATATATATATATATATATATATATATATATATATATATATATATATATATATAGTTAGAATATTAATTGAATAATAGAAATAGATATTTAGTGAGGAGTGAGGAGAATTGAGAGGTGAAAAGAGTAAGTGGAATATTAGGTTAGAATAAATAGTAAAGTGGGGAAATTTTTCGGGGAAGACGTGTAAAAGTTGGGAAAAGAGGCAGAAAGATAGAGACAAATCTAGGAGGATTTAGAGAGTGAGAAAAAACGTCAAATACAAGAAAGTTCAACGATCTTTAAACCTTCAAAGTAAGGGGGATTGTTCATATGTGGATGTTCAGACATATGAATAGTGAGGGTTCCTTATCCTCATACCTTCTTCTCTTTTTGTTTCTCTGTGATAATGTTTGTGCCCAAAGAAGATTTGAGCAAAACTTTCTAAGCTGATTATTATGATAATGTTTCTCTGTTTGTAATTGATCATTTTTTACCTTGTTTGATGATTTGTGTTGATGTCTTTTGATAAGACAAGGTTAATGTGATAATCCTGTTGATGCTATAAAACAAAAATATAAAATTGAAATAGTTGTACCCTAGTTGTTATGGCTACTTATTTGTGATGTTTGTTGATTTCTATTATCCATGGTTAACCTGTGTGAATTGAAGTGATAATGTATTCTGTTGATGCCTTTCAATAAGGCAAAGGTTGAATTTGACAATCTCCATGTTGATGCCTTATGATAAGGCGAGAATTAGAGTTATCATCCTTAAATGGTTGAATCCATGATGTTGTTGTAATAACATGTTAGATCTATGATGTTTGAGCCATATTGATTAGTGTTATATTTATCAGTATGTTTTTTGGGTGGTTAGAACTCAAATAAGCGAAATATGTGAATTTCAAGTTTGTTTAATAGGGGAAAAAATGCAACAAAAAAAAAATCACAGGTAGACATACGAGGGGATTGATCGTCTTATTTTATGCATAATTTGAGTTTCATAAGTCAGTTTGAGGTACCGTCAGTTGTGAATAATATTTCTTTTGATGCAGGGAAATTGGGTCTAGGGGCACTACAACAGTAGTAGATCATTGGTTTTTATACCAATGGCATAGTCAATTTCAGTTCTGTATTGGTCATCATGTTTCATGGGTAACTTGAGTTTTGTAAGTCCTTTTGGGGTTTCATCAATTGCGTTAAAAATAGAATTTAATGATCTTTCAAACGGGAGAGTTTCATAATTTTATAATTAGTATTTAATTTTTTATGCTATTTTGAAGTCATACATTCTGTTTTAGAGTTTATGCAGAAATTATTATGATAAGGTTGAACTGAAACGAATAGAACTGGAGTTTTGTAACTCCTTTTGAAGTGTGGTCAAGTGAATTTGAAATAGGATTTAGAGAACTTTTATACTGGAGAGTTTCATAATTTTATCATAAGCCAATAATATTTGGTGATATTTTAAAGTGGGACAATTTTAATGTTAGGTCTAGAGTTTTGAGCAATTTTAAGTGTGGCGACCTTTTGTTACCTTTTTATGAGTTTAAGAGTGTTATTTTACTTGATTAGAGTTGTTATAGAGTTTTCAGAGTTGCTTTTGAATTGTTTAGAGTTAGTGATCAGAATATAGGATACACTTAAGTTGAGTTTGGAGCATTGTTGACATTATAAAGTTACCTTTTGAGTAATATTTTTATTTGTTGAAGGTTGTTAAGCCAAAAGAGTTAAATTGAGTTGTTGAGTAATTTATAATAATATTATTGAGTTGAGTTGAGATTTGAGTAATTTGAATCTTTAGAGTTGTTTTGTTAAGGCTAGAGTTGCCTTGAGTATTTGTTGCCTTAAATTTTTGGTGGTCTGACATAAGTAATAATATGAATTACTTTGTTGGTGAGTGGTATTGTGATAATTGGTTAGTATTTTGTACTATTGATGAGTATGTGCTAATATGATATGTTTATATGATTGATTTGTATAGTTCAGAGAGAACTATTGTGTTGTATAGTTCAGAGAGAACTATTGTGTTCGTCTTGCATTGGCAAATTGTGATTCAGAGAGAACCTTATCTAGAGAGGACAATTTGTTTAGAGAGTACATTTTTCGAATACGAGACATGAATGTTGTTTCTTTGATTTTCTAGTTGAATTATTGCTTGTTGTTGCACCCCAAAATTTGCCCTCTTTCAAGGCTTGACTCATTTCTCCATTTCTTTCAAATTCAATGACATAAAGGAAATCCATCATGAATTCAATATTAAAGGCAAGAATATTATAAAGAGAAGTTTTGTGACATTACAAGAATGTCATTTGTTGCAAGATTTTCAACTCTAAGTAATGTTTAGAAATTAATGTATTTCTAATCTTCATTCAAGTCTCTAATCCAATTCATGTTATGGAAATTCCACACCAAGTCTACATTATATCCAAGAAATATCTAAGAATTAAATCAACATTGAAAAATGTCAAGATCAAGACTATGTTTGCTTAGCCATGGGCCATGTGAATATTATGCAAAACAGCCCCATGCAAGAGATGACCATATGTGTCATGTTACAAAATTATTTTTATGTCATAAGGTCAAAGAAATAACATGCAAATGATACATCTACATGTTAAAAATCAGTTATCAAAAATGCTGTCAAAAAGTAGTGAAAATTGGCTACATGGGAATATTCAAGCATGACCAACCAAGGGACCAATGGGCACAAAGAGGGACAACATTGTAGAGTGTTGTAGCAGAAAAATGCAGCACAAGCATACTAGAAGTAGAGGGAAAGTGGGGCTGCACAAAAAGGTAGTAAAAGATATTGCCAAAAATGGAAATTTTGAAGTGAAAAGTTGTGCAAGGAGTGTGGCATTGGGACAGCAGCAAAATGTGACAGAAAAGTGTGAAAAAGGGGCTGCAAGCAAGGATAGAAAGATAGTATTCCTTTACTATCATCATGACATAACACAACACACAAGCAAGCATTGAGGGAGATATTACACTTGGAGGAGAGAAAAAACCAGAAAAAAATAGAGAGAAGAAAACCACCAAAAACAAGAGGAGCTTCTTGAAGAGCAACACTTCCATAACATAGAGTGAAGAACACATCCATCCAAAACCAGTAGGAGCTTGAAAAAGAAAGGAGGAAAATCTTTGGTATCCATCCTCTTAACTTTACTCTCTTTTTATATTTGTTTTTTTTTACATTTGTTGCATTTGTCATATGAATGTTGTTGTTATTGTTGTGTATACTATGTAAGATCCCAAGGGGACCAAGAGTCCATGGTTTAGAACCACAAAAAGTCAAAAATAACACATAACTTCCACCATTGGAAGTTAAGTGCAAAAGGTGACATTTTTGAAAAAAAAAGTCAAAAATAACACATAACTTCCATCAGTGGAAGTTATGTACAAAATGTGACATTTTTGAAAAAAGCCTAAAATAACACTAACTTCCACTAGTGGAAGATATGTACAAAAAGTGACATTTTTGAAAAAAGCCTAAAATAACACTAACTTCCACCAGTGGAAGTTATGTACAAAAAGTGACATTTTTGAAAAAAAGCCTAAAATAACACTAACTTCCACCAGTGGAAGTTATGTACAAAAAGTGACATTTTTGAAAAAAACCTAAAATAACACTAACTTCCACCAGTGGAAGTTATGTACAAAAAGTGACATTTTTGAAAAAAGCCGAAAATAACACTAACTTCCACCATTGGAAGTTAACCCAAAAATGTCACATTTTGAAGTTACTGTTTTTTTTTTACTTTATTCAAAGAGTTCGCACGGCGAACTCTTTGATGGCATTTCGTGTCGTTTTTCTTGTGTGTCTCGTTTTTTTTTTTGAGCCGTCTAGTTTATGTTTGTATGATTATTGTATGTGAATATTGTTATGGTCCTTGTTTACCTTTGTTTTCCAAAAACTATTTTTAAAAGTAAACTCTTGATTTTATCGAGCCATTTTTGACCATGTAAGCCGGATGCCTTGTGCACCGCCATCGACCTTGCTCGCTTCACCTCAAACCTTTTTAAACAATTAGATCTTTGACCCAACGTCAAGCGGATTTTCTCAAACGATTGTTAAGCCAATTCACCATATTTAATAAAAGGGTAAAGTTCTCTTTGTATTGAACTAAAGAGAAGGGATTGAGTGTAGACTTCTTTCTTTCCGAGTGTCGAGATGCTCACTGTAGTGTGGGTGGTTTTGATACTTGTCTTTCAATATGAGGGCGTTTTCATCCACACCTTTTTTCTCCTAAGAAAACCTCGGGCCCCGTACCGAGTGCATTTTCAAAACACTTACAATAAATAAATTGATTCTCTTGGTATTGAACGAAAGAGAGAGGATTGAGTGTAGACTTCTTCCTCTTCGAGTGTTGGGATATTCACTGTAGTGTGGGTGGTCTCGATACTCGTTTTTCAATACGAAGACGTGACTTTATCCGCCACCTATCTCCCTCTACAACTTCTTTCCGCAACCTTTGTCACCTAAAAACCTCGGTCCCGTACCGAGCGCATTTTTAAACTCTTTTCATAACAAAAACTTGAATGGTCGTGGAGTGGTTAGGCGTAGGCCTTCTCCTATCCCGAGTGCTGGCGTTTACCGTAGGGTTCTCTGTCGCAAAAGCACTTACCATTCAAAACCAAAAACACTTTAATAAGAGAATGAAGTTCTTTTCGTATTGAACTAAAAAGAGAGGATTAAGTGTAGACTTCTTCCTCTCCGAGTGTCGAGATGCTCACTGTAGTGTGTGTGGTTTTGATACTCGTCTTTCAATACGAAGACGCTATGTTCGCCACACCCTTTCATAACAAAAACTTCGAGATAAAGAATCGGGTACTACCCGTAGGGGTTACTATCCGAGGACCTATCTCGCCCCTTAAAATAACAATTCAACAAATCAAATGTGACATCTTGCCTCGCATGGCGAAAACTTATCTTTCGAAAAGGATATGATACGTCCATTCTACCGCAAACAGGTAATGTCTAAGTCTCCAACGAGCGAGCAATACACCTAACTGCTAGAATGCGTACGATAGCATCATCCATAAAAACGTCAACAAATCGTAGGCCGAACTACGGCTGCTCTGATTCTTTACTTCGTTCAAGTAAAGATACGTAGGCACAAGGGCCACAATCCTTGTCGAGCACATTCCCCCTTATATCTGTAGTTCCCCGAACTACGTCGACTCTGATTTTCTCATGTCTATCGAGAATACGTAGGCCTAGGACCGCGAAGTCCTACCGAGTCCATTCTTTCTTTTCCTTCCCCTGTTATCTCTCTTTTCCCAATTTCTAACCTTTCCCTCTATCCTTTGGAACACTCTTTTATAGTATAATGTTTAAGCAAATAAATCACACACGACAAACAAATGGTTCCCATCGAGTACGATGGATGCGAGGGGTGCTAATACCTTCCCCTCGCATAACCGGCTTCCGAACCCAATCTTGGTTGCGAGACCATCTTATCCTTTCTTTTCTTAAGGTTTTATCGATATTTTCCTTTCCCCTCATGGGATAAATAAAATTCGGTGGCGACTCTTCTGTCCTTTTCCTTTTTTCGCCTTCCCCGTCGTTGCGCGTATTTTTCGAGTAGCGACAGCTGGCGACTCTGCTGGGGAAGCCTAGCAAGCCAAACCTAGTTTGTTTGTTGCATTTGTGCTTTATTTGCTTTTATGTTTTTATTTTATTTTATTATTGTGCTTCTTTCTAACCTGTTGGGTTTATTGGGATGGTTTGTGAGGATAAAGCTTTCTACCCGAGCTTTCGAGTATACACTAAGATTAGGAGGTGGTTTCTTTCTGATTTGCGAGACGTAGGACTCGTTGAGTTGGATCGAATTCCATCGCTCATATGAGACCCCGTTGGAAAGATTATGTCCTACGTGTAGTCGTAACGGCGTTTTATTTCCGACGTGGGATTCTGTGATTCTGAGGACCTCTTGTAGAACCTTATTCCAAAAGGTTACTAAGACATAACTCTGTGTTCATCCTTTTGAAGGGATTACCGTCTTACGAGTAGTCGTCATGATGGAAAACTTTTGAGGGTTAGTGCATGGGACTTTGTTTAAATGCCTTTTGGGATACCCTCTTATAAACCAATAGATTGCCCACCCGTGGTGAGAGATATTTTGTTACAATACCCTGCAGGATCTGTGACCTTGATCCTTGATGTGGATCTATTCTCGTGTGCACTAATTGCATTGCATTTGCATAAGCATCTCTGCATCATTTTGCATTTTCTTCCCTGACCAGATACCAAAAGCTTACTCATCCTCTGTTTATAACTCTTGGTTGATTTCCCGACACTCCCGTCGAACTCGTGAGAGCTACAAAAAGTTTGAAGCAAGAGGAACATAGAAGCCTTGAAAAGCCAAGTCAAACAAGGCAAACTGAGGTAGCTATGCCAGAGAACGACCGCCAGAATATTGAGTCCCCACCAGGGTTTACTGTGACGAACAATCCACTGTATGATATTCCGCCGGATGGCCATCCTCCACAAGTAAACGTTCCTACTCGACCCCAGAGAATGCCAACGATTGATCCGATGGAAGAAAAGCTTCGTGCCCTTGAGGAGACACTTCAAGCGATGAAAGTGCCTGATATTCCCGGACCCGATGCTGCTGATATGTGTCTAGTGCTAGACTTGGTGATTCCTCCAAAATTCAAGGCACCCAACTTCGAGAAGTACATCGGCTTTAGTTGCCCGAGGCGTCATTTGGTGATGTAGTATCAAAAAATGACCCCTTACACTCATGACGACAAGTTGATGATTCACTGTTTTCAAGAAAGTCTGAGTGGGGCATCATTAAGTTGGTACACAGATTTAGAAAGGAGTCATATCCAATCATGGAGGGACCTAGTTAGCGCTTTTCTAAAGTTTTACCAGTTCAATCTAGACACTATTCCCACCCGCATGCGGTTGCAAAGCCTTTCTCAAAATGAAAATGAATCCTTTAAGGGATATGCACAACGGTGGAGAGAATTCGCAGCAAGAGTGCAACCACCACTTTCGGACAAGGAACTGATTGACATGTTCATCGACGGTTTGCATGGTTCTTATCTTGAAAGAATGGCCGGCTGTACGCCAACAAGTTTCTCTGACCTTGTAATTGTAGGAGAGCGCATCGAAAGCTACCTTAAAAGTGGACAAATCCAAGACGCCTCCAGCATCCAAGCCAGTGAGACTGAATCCTTCAATGATTTCCATGAGGAAGACAAGGATGAAACCAACGCACTCATAGCGAACATTGGGTATCCTCATGATGTACCAGAAAAACTCTATGGTCCTTCATCTTCTCAACAGGCATCATTACCAGTGCCATGTTATCCTTATGGGAAAACAGTCATGCCTAAAGCTTCATTCCGTAAGCCATGGGTTGCTCATCATGCAAATCAACAAACCCATGGCTGAGGATATTAGAATCAGCGCCGAAATCAGAATAGGCCCAATAACAACTTGGAAAGAAGGACTGCTCCTCTTCATCCAGTCCCTATGTCGCACAGTCAACTTCTCTCGCCTTTGATTCAAAACTCATTGGTGGAACCCAAAACTCTTAAGCATGTGCCAGAACCTTACCCTCCAGGGTACAACCCCAATGTTCAGTGTGGATATCATGGTGGATCCATGGGGCACTCGACTGAAGAGTGCAAAGCCTTCCAATCCAAGGTGCAACAACTAATTGACAGAGGGTACATATCTTTTTCAGAAGGAAGTTTGGTTGTCCATGTCAACCTCTCAGCTGTCTAAGCTCGAAGATTTCAAGGGTCGTTTCTAGAAGCCAGTGGTCCAGACAGGCAGACGTCCTCAACATTGGAAGTCCTTGGGCACTTTTCATCATCTGCATTTGTATTTTACTTCTTGTTAATTGCTACTTGTGTTTAAACATTGTTGTTTTGAATGGTGATATTAATGAAATGATTATGCATTTTCCGAATTGGTCACGTTGTATTCACTCGTTATTTCCACTTATCACAGACACATACACTTTTATCCACTCCATTATATCACTGTTGTTTTAGCAAATATTGGAGGGAGGATGACGAAAATGAAATACCCATGATCGTAAACTATATGCTTTCGAATAAAATCTCGTCAATGATGTACAGGCATTGTTTCAAATCCCCTAAAACGTCGGAGATATAAGGAGTTAATCCCTAGTCAACCACTTCGAGCCTAGAAGTAGGAGTTTCTTCGGACATTCAAACCCTTACACTCAACCTGGGGCAGGATAGTTGTTCAAGTTAATTCAATCCCGCATTCAAATCAACAAAGCAAAATCCAGAAGACGGTTGTTCATCAATGACCCACGACATGGCAGTCACAATTCGCCAACAAAATTAAAAAAAAAATCATCAAAAGCCTGCTAAGTCAAGCACCTCAAAAGGAGACTTAGGAAAAATCAAGGCAATCCCGATGGATCTGACAAGCAAAATCAGTCCATGCAAAAGTTAGGGATCAAAACAAAATCAAAAGAGGTCCTCAAACCCTCAACAAAAGCAAAAAAGATTCAGTGGCCACCCAAGTCAAGAGCCACTGACATCTATCGAAATAAGGTGGCTGCCACTTTAAGCAAACCTTGAACCATCAAGATTACACCGTCAAGGTAAACATGTGCAGAATTAACTGAACGTAGGTATGGAGATCATCACGAAGAAGGGGTGGGTACAAATAATACTTTGAGCCTTATATCCTTTGTTTTACAACCATGAACCAGACCACGTTACGACCCTCGAAAGACCTAATTGAGGCGAGGTTTATTATGAAAGCATACTATTGCAAGGTTGTGTAACCTGACTCCCCACATATTTGCTAATCATCAACATTGGTGTCAATATCCTTGCTATATCTTTCACACCAATCAAATTGGCACAACGTTTGGACTAACGGTCCATTCGTCTCACAATCACGACACTTAATAAATGACATTTCCTTCAAAAAAACTTGCATGAACGTCACATTAAAATTATCATTCGTGAATAAACAATTTTAATTGCAAGTCAGTAGTTAGCATCAAGGAAATTCCAACACGAAGCAATCAAACAGGACTGAATTATTCAGAAGTCTAGATCAAAATCAAGTATACCTTGTCACCCTATGGATCTGGGGCATTGACATTCGAGAAGTTGGCATCAATCAGTCTGAGGATAATCCCCAAACATCAGTTGATCATGGGGCAGATCATCAAGAAGCGGTTAATCAAAAGTGGATCATGCCAATCAGGGGCTGGCCACCCAGAGTTTATTTAACTTGAGGATAGATCCCTCCAATGTTCAATCAGGATAAGTCAAGTTGCTTCAACGCTCTTTCAAGAGCAAGCTACTTCAAAAGTATGTTGAAGCCAACCACAAGAATCAGTTAAACAATGATGAATTTATTCGTGGTTCAAACTCTGAGGCAAGCCATCTTGAGGTCATCTCATGGCAAGTTACTCAAGCAAGTTCATCCTCATCAGCAATTGTTGAGTTCAAGACGAGTGTCGAGGAATCATACCGTCACCTCACCCAATAACCTTAACCTTCCGAAAAGGCCTTGCTGTCTTTGGATCCGTCATCCCACAGCCTAAACCTGTCACCCATCAAAACAAATCAGAACCTCCAAAGTTCAGTTCTTGTCTGGAAAACCTTTATACCAATCCCATCTAGTCAACCCTTCACTAAACACCAATTCCCTTCTGATACATGTCAGCCCTTAAACCAGCTCCCATCTGGTCACCCTTCCTTTAGCCTTTCGTTTAACCAGTCCTCGTTTGGCAAACACAATTTCAAAGTTCAGTCCTCATCTGGCAAACCACAAAATCAGCCCTCCTTTGACAGCTTAACCTTTCGCCAACCAGTCCCATCTGGTCTACCCTCCGAATTCCAGCCCTCATTTGGTACTTCCAACCCAAAGTCCAATTTACATTGGAAACCACTAAAAGTCCGCCATGTCATCACCTGCATTCCCAGTCACCTGCCTGCATCCATCATTATCATATGCATCATACACATCGCATTCGACTTCATAAGCATCTTGCATCATATGCATACCTATAATCATATCATACTCCCCAGCTCTTGTATCTCCACTCTAGCATTTGCATTTGCATTTCCATTTATGGAACATCATTATCATCAAGCATTCACATATGCGAGATCAAGTCCAGGATCAATTTCGAAGAATTTTCAAGATCATTATCAGCCCAGTCTGGGGCATTCTCTGCAAGACTGAGGGTGTTCCCCACGAAGTTGTGCAACTTTTGTTGGGTAAATTCAAGAGCTTCAACGCAATCAACAGCCCAGTCAGGGGCATTATTTGCAAAGACTGTGGGTCCTCCCACAAAACTCAAGATCACTAAAGCAAAATCCAGCCCAGTCAAGGGCATCTTTTCAATACCATGGGTGTATTGCATGACGTATTTCAACCCCGTGGTTAATCAGATCTTCAAATCAACATTCAGCCTAGACAGGGGCATCTCCAGTAAAGTCATGGGCGATCCCCAGTGCTCACCCCCAGCAGTTTGAAACCTTGACAATCAAAGGAGGATATCCTCAGCAGGTCAAGATTGACATCTCCAGCAGAGCAGGATCGTTTCCAGTGAACGGGTGTAGGTTTATCCCTTAGCAAGGGAACAAATTCAGAAATTTGTTTTCCCCATAGAGTTTGGACAATTGGCTCCTTTTCCCCTCAGAGTCTAGTTCATTGACTCATTCCTCAAGCGGAGGTTGTATTTGTTGAGTTTATTGCTCACTTCCCCAAGCAAAGGTTGATATTGGTTCCACCATTGTCTAATCCCCATCAGGGTGGGTTTGCTCTTAGCGGAACAATTTTACCCAGAAGTTTGCTCAGAAAACCATCCAGGGTTTGTTTTCCCCAACGTTTGTACTAGACATGTCTAGTCTTTTCCCCGGCGGAATTAATCCTTCCTCTTTGGCATTTATTTTGCTAAAGTGTTTCCTTTGCATTTGCATCATGCATAACATCCTCCCAAACGCGTAGCATTTCCATTTCGTATGGAGCATTACGCCATATTCAAACATATGCATGTAAAACATAAGCCGGGTTGCCACCCCTATGTTTCCAAGCGTATCTCCAGCAGTTATCAGTATATTTCTCAATCCTGCGTGGTATCCAGACCTCCAGCCAGGTCATTGATAAATGTGTTCATCTTATCGGTCTCCCTAGCGGAGTCTATTTATTCAAGTTCATATTTCCCCAACGGATTTTTTTCACCCAGATGGTGAATCGACGAATGTTTTTCTGAACTTAGGGTTGAGCCGACTTTTGGGTTCGATGCTCGCTTTTTAGCAAAATGAAGTGACGGTGAAGTCAAATGATTTTGATAATTGACGACGAGGTCAGATTATGAAGAGAATTGACGACGAAGTCAAGCCATTTTGATAATTGACGACGAGGTCAGATTATGAAGAGAATTGACGACGAAGTCAAGCCATGTTGGGAATCGACGACGAGGTCAGATTATGAAGAGAATTGACGACGAAGTTAAGCCATGTTGGGAATCGACGACGAGGTCAGATTATGAAGAGAACTGACGACGAAGTCAAGCCATGTTGGGAATCGACGACGAGGTCAGATTATGAAGAGAATTGACGACGAAGTCAAGCCATGTTGGGAATCGACGACGAGGTCAGATTATGAAGAGAATTGACGACGAAGTCAAGCTATGTTGGGAATCGACGACGAGGTAAGATTATGAAGAGAATTGACGACGAAGTCAAGCTATGTTGGGAATCGACGACAAGGTCAGATTATGAAGAGAATTGACGACGAAGTCAAGCCATGTTGGGAATCGACGACGAGGTCAGATTATGAAGAGAATTGACGACGAAGTCAAGCCATGTTGGGAATCGACGACGAAGTCAGATTATGAAGAGAATTGACGATGAAGTCAAGCCATGTTGGGAATCGACGACGAGGTCAGATTATGAAGAGAATTGACGACGAAGTCAAGCCATTTTGGGAGTTGACGGCGAAGTCAGATTATGGAAGAGTGACGGCGAAATCAGGTGTCCTACCAATTTGATGTTAAGGACTGACAGCGAAGTCAGGTGTTTTTCCAAATTTTATGTGGAGAATTGATGGCGAAGTCAGATCATGTAGAGGGTTGACGGCGACGTCAGAATGGTTTGAGAAATAACGGCGAAGTCAGATGATTTTAATTGACGACGAAGTCAGATTATGTTGTAAGTTGATGGCGAAGTCAGAGGATATGGAGGACTGACGGCGAGATCAGATGTTCTACCAATCAAATGTTTTTACAGATTATGTTGAATATTGACGGTGAGGTCAGATCTCACAAATTTGATGTTAAGTTCCGACGGCGAAGTTAGAATGCTATTAAGAGCTGACGGCAAGGTCAGGTGTTTGTATTTGATCAACGACTGATGGCGAAGTCAGATGTTCTACTTGTCATAGGTGCCTGACGGCGATGTCAGAGGTTTCATTCTACGGTTGACAAATTTTTGGGTTCTTTTGTATTTAATCACCTTTTACCTCGAATGTTTGAAAGCGTTTGCTTTTCATCCCTTCAGGTCCAAGTCGTTTGAATAGGGGCAGCTGTTGCACCCCAAAATTTGCCCTCTTTCAAGGCTTGACTCATTTCTCCATTTCTTTCAAATTCAATAACATAAAGGAAATCCATCATGAATTCAAGATTAAAGGCAAGAATATTATAAAGAGAAGTTTTGTGACATTACAAGAATGTCATTTGTTGCAAGATTTTCAACTCTAAGTAATGTTTAGAAATTAATGTATTTCTAATCTTCATTCAAGTCTCTAATCCAATTCATGTTATGGAAATTCCACACCAAGTCCACATTATATCCAAGAAATATCTAAGAATTAAATCAACATTAGAAAATGTCAAGATCAAGACTATGTTTGCTTAGCCATGGGCAATGTGAATATTATGCAAAACAGCCTCATGCAAGAGATGACCATATGTGCCATGTTACAAAATTATTTTTATGTCATAAGGTCAAAGAAATAACATGCAAATGATACATCTACATGCTAAAAATCAGTTTTCAAAAATGCTGTCAAAAAGTAGTGATAATTGGCTACATGGGAATATTCAAGCATGACCAACCAAGGGACCAATGGGCACAAAGAGGGACAACATTGTAGAGTGTTGTAGCAGAAAAATGCAGCACAAGCATACTAGAAGTAGAGGGAAAGTGGGGCTGCACAAAAAGGTAGTAAAAGATATTGCCAAAAATGGAAATTTTGAAGTGAAAAGTTGTGCAAGGAGTGTGGCATTGGGACAGCAGCAAAAGGTGACAGAAAAGTGTGAAAAAGGGGCTGCAAGCAAGGATAGAAAGATAGTATTCATTTACTATCATCATGACATAACACAACACACAAGCAAGCATTGAGGGAGATACTACACTTGGAGGAGAGAAAAAACCAGAAAAAAATAGAGAGAAGAAAACCACCAAAAACAAGAGGAGCTTCTTGAAGAGCAACACTTCCATAACATAGAGTGAAGAACACATCCATCCAAAACCAGTAGGAGCTTGAAAAAGAAAGGAGGAAAATCTTTGGTATCCATCCTCTTAACTTTACTCTCTTTTTATATTTGGTTTTTTTTTTACATTTGTTGCATTTGTCATATGAATGTTGTTGTTATTGTTGTGTATACTATGTAAGATCCCAAGGGGACCAAGAGTCCATGGTTTAGAACCACAAAAAGTCAAAAATAACACATAACTTCCACCATTGGAAGTTAAGTGCAAAAGGTGACATTTTTGAAAAAAAAAGTCAAAAATAACACATAACTTCCACCAGTGGAAGTTATGTACAAAATGTAACATTTTTGAAAAAAGCCTAAAATAACACTAACTTCCACCAGTGGAAGTTATGTACAAAAAGTGACATTTTTGAAAAAAGCCTAAAATAACACTAACTTCCACCAGTGGAAGTTATGTACAAAAAGTGACATTTTTGAAAAAAAAAACCTAAAATAACGCTAACTTCCACCAGTGGAAGTTATGTACAAAAAGTGACATTTTTGAAAAAAAGCCTAAAATAACACTAACTTCCACCAGTGGAAGTTATGTACAAAAAGTGACATTTTTGAAAAAAGCCTAAAATAACACTAACTTCCACCAGTGGAAGTTATGTACAAAAAGTGACATTTTTGAAAAAAGCCTAAAATAACACTAACTTCCACCATTGGAAGTTAACCCAAAAATGTCACATTTTGAAGTTACTGTTTTTTTTTACTTTATTCAAAGAGTTCGCACGGCGAACTCTTTGATGGCATTTCGTGCCGTTTTTCTTGTGTGTCTCGTTTTTTTTAGCCGTCTAGTTTATGTTTGTATGATTATTGTATGTGAATATTGTTATGGTCCTTGTTTACCTTTGTTTTCCAAAAACTATTTTTAAAAGTAAACTCTTGATTTTATCGAGCCATTTTTGACCATGTAAGCCGGATGCCTTGTGCACCGCCATCGACCTTGCTCGCTTCACCTCAAACCTTTTTAAACAACTAGATCCTTGACCCAACGTCAAGCGGATTTTCTCAAACGATTGTTAAGCCAATTCACCATATTTAATAAAAGGGTAAAGTTCTCTTTGTATTGAACTAAAGAGAAGGGATTGAGTGTAGACTTCTTCCTTTCCGAGTGTCGATATGCTCACTGTAGTGTGGGTGGTTTTGATACTTGTCTTTCAATACGAGGATGTTTTCATCCACACCTTTTTTCTCCTAAGAAAACCTCGGCCCCATACCGAGTGCATTTTCAAAACACTTACAAAAAATAAATTGATTCTCTTGGTATTGAACTAAAGAGAGAGGATTGAGTGTAGACTTCTTCCTCTTCGAGTGTTGGGATATTCACTGTAGTGTGGGTGATCTCGATACTCGTTTTTCAATACGAAGACGTGACTTTATCCGCCACCTATCTCCCTCTACAACTTCTTTCCGCAACCTTTGTCACCTAAAAACCTCGGTCCCGTACCGAGTGCATTTTTAAACTCTTTTCATAACAAAAACTTGAATGGTTGTGGAGTGGTTAGGCGTAGGCCTTCTCCTATCCCGAGTGCTGGCGTTTACCGTAGGGTTCTCTGTCGCAAAAGCACTTACCATTCAAAACCAAAAACACTTTAATAAGAGAATGAAGTTCTTTTCGTATTGAACTAAAAAGAGAGGATTAAGTGTAGACTTCTTCCTCTCCGAGTGTCGAGATGCTCACTGTAGTGTGTGTGGTTTTGATACTCGTCTTTCAATACGAAGACGCTATGTTCGCCACACCCTTTCATAACAAAAACTTCGAGATAAAGAATTGGGTACTACCCGTAGGGGTTACTACCCGAGGACCTATCTCGCCCCTTAAAATAACAATTCAACAAATCAAATGTGACATCTTGTCTCGCATGGCGAAAACTTATCTTTCGAAAAGGATATGATACGTCCATTCTACCGCAAACAGGTAATGTCTAAGTCTCCAACGAGCGAGCAATACACCTAACTGCTAGAATGCGTACGATAGCATCATCCATAAAAACGTCAACAAATCGTAGGCCGAACTACGACTGCTCTGATTCTTTACTTCGTTCAAGTAAATATACGTAGGCACAAGGGCCACAATCCTTGTCGAGCACATTCCCCCTTATATCTTTAGTTCCCCGAACTACGTCGACTCTGATTTTCTCATGTCTATCGAGAATACGTAGGCCTAGGACCGCGAAGTCCTACCGAGTCCATTCTTTCTTTTCCTTCCCCTGTTATCTCTCTTTTCCCAATTTCTAACCTTTCCCTCTATCCTTTGGAACACTCTTTTATAGTATAATGTTTAAGCAAATAAATCACACACGACAAATAAATGGTTCCCATCGAGTACGATGGATGCGAGGGGTGCTAATACCTTCCCCTCGCATAACCGGCTTCCGAACCCAATCTTGGTTGCGAGACCATCTTATCCTTTCTTTTCTTGAGGTTTTCTCGATATTTTCCTTTCCCCTCATGGGATAAATAAAATTCGGTGGCGACTCTTCTGTCCTTTTCCTTTTTTCGCCTTCCCCGTTGTTGCGCGTATTTTTCGAGTAGCGACACTTGTGTGTTTTGAGAATTGTTGTTGATTTTCATGCATTCATGTATATCGAAGATAGGTAGGACTTTGGTCCAGTGCTCAGAGAGAGCCAGTGACGAGGTCCAATACTCTGAGAGAGCCAGTGATGAGGTCCAATGCTTATAGAGAGCCATTGACAGTGTCATTGTTTAGAGAAAACATTTTTCAGATAGGAATTGAAGACATGGATAATTTTCTAAAATAACCTGGACACCCAAACTTTTGGTGCCACATGCATTTTTTAAGGAGGTGTACATTTCATTAATACATTTGCATTGTGATTCATTTTTGTCGTTATGTATGATTGTGTTATGTTCTAATTGTTCTATCCTTGCTGTTTATACACCACTAACATATATGAATATATTCTCACCCTTTTGCTTTATGTTGTCCACCATGGACATCTTGCAGATAATCAGGAGTAGAGTTTGGTTGGTGTGGATGGAAGATAGCTTCTTGGAGCTCATCTTTATTTATTTTATGGTTATCATTTTTATTCATTTAAATACTCTGATCTATAACATCAAGAACAAGAAATTTTTATTATGTTTTGAGTTAATGCTTAATTATGTGGTTTAAAGCCTAATAGTTTATTTGTGAAATTTGATTTTGAAGTATTATGTTAATTTCACTGCATGCTGTTAAATGTTTTCGAAAGTTTTTGGATAGTTGTCATAACAAGGATGTTGTATTCTGATCCGGTCATCCCCTTCACAGATAGAACCCGAGATCTTCTATCGAACATGGATACTGACAGGTCTTCTGGAAACCGAGGCTCGAGAGATTTTTCATTGAGCACTGTAAGTAGGCCTCATGCTTCGTTGTTCGTTCGGTGGAAGCCCTGGTGTATCCAACGAAAATCCTACGAGATTTGTGGGATGCAACCCGATGTTTATTTGGCGCCTGGTGTTAACTATGATCTTACGACACTCGGGCGACATTAACTATGTACTTGCAACACATGTTTGATGTTTCCCTCGCGACCATCCCGGACGTGGTGGAAAGTGCTTACGTCTTCACCTGATCGGGGTTCGACGGATTTTATGCTCGATCTTCTCGGAGATTGCCTTTGGAAACTGGAGTGATCCAATATATGTACCTAAGATCATCCTCCTAGATGATATGCATGTTTTTCCAAGAGATCGCAGATCTAGACGATGGAATTGAGCCCGGGTAGGCCCCGACGAACCTCTGTGTTTAGCTCCCCGTCTTGTTGCTTCCAAGATCTAGAATTGTTAGAACAAAGAAATTGAACTGTGTGTGCATATCGACAGAATTTGTTCGAATCAGAAGATTGAGTTTTGTTTTGATATGACGTCACGGAGATGTCACTAGTTGGTGAATCGAAAATTGGGTCTGATATCGTGGAGATCGTAGGAACCGTAAGTTGTTTCCCTTAGAAAGCACCCTTGTTCTGTTGTGGAACAAAAATATATGAGATTGAGAAAATCACGGCAGAGTGAAGCTTCGCATGTAACTTTACGATGTGGCACTGTGGATCGACGGTTGTCATCACGATGCTTCTTAAACCAAAAGCATTTATCTTGATCCATCTTTGTTGATCAATGTCGATCTTGAATCGGCGTCGGTAATCTCTTATACGACGGTTCAGAGGGGGTTACCTGCATGGTTGACACTTCAACGCTTAAGTCAGCTTAAGACTTTAGATAACCGTAATGAGAGTGGAGATTAGAGGTTGTGTACTTGAAAATTCTTTGTGAAGGTATTTATACCTTGAACTTGATGGAGCAAGTTGAATAAATGAATTTCATGTTATTGGACTTTAGATCGGCGTGGAGCAATAAATCCTTAGACCTTTCACTGACACAAAAATATATAAATAATAATAATAATAATATGACATGACCAATTAAATTGACAAATATAAATGTAAAAAAGAATACTAAAAGTGTCGGTTTGGAACCGCGGTAAGTAGCCCACCAACACACATATTTCTAATGCTCCAATATATAGCTTCTCTAATTTTTCATGTTTTTACTATCATATGTGATTTTTCACGTTTTTGTTGTCTTAAAATGTGGTGCCGCCACACGTTTTCTTTAGCAGACACACACCCAAACAGATTCAAAGTACTTATTTTCGTTTAGAATTGTTTTTTGAGTAGGTCGAAGAAAAACTCTTGCACCTTTATAAATTGACTTCAGAATCATATCTTCTGCCTACACCTATTGCGGATTGAGTGTTTACTCTAATTCAGAGTGTGGTGATTGATCTTCTTTTTCTCTTTTGATGTGATTTGATCTGTTGTTGGTAATCTAATTGATTTTAAAATCTACTCTAAGAGTATTGACGTAATTTTATAATAGTTGTGATTTTGATTCTTGATATTTCCCCCGACTTAAGACTTTCCAATTTTTTGTATGTTTTTTATACTTATTGTGTTTTGTATTTTTTATGATAACTTGAAATATTTTTTTACTATTATATAACTTGACATTATATTGATAATAATATACTCTCTCTATTTAGCAATAAATGATTTATTTAGAATAAAACAGTCTCTCAAAATAAAAGATTTTCTTTTAATTTTCAATGCATTTTTTTAATTTTATCATATAATTAATATTAGTTTTATCATTCACAATACATAATAAAGATATTTTAATAAGAATATTATTATGTTTGTTTATTTATTTTAATTTATATAAAGTAATCAATTAAATCACTTATTATAATAAGTCAGAAGAAATAATTATTTTACTATTTAAAAAAAAAAAAAAAAAGAGGAAAAGGTTCCGCATCCGTGAGAAATGGTCATAATTTTGTCGAGGAGTAGTTGCAAAAAGAAAAACGTGGAAGAAAAATGATAATTACGTGCCGTATATTTATTAGTTGATATATCACCTAATTTTTAATTGTGAAAATAAGATATAATATCTAATCAATTTTTATACCTTTTTTCTTATTATAATGTTTATGTCCTTTTCAAAGTAAAGATAGTAGTAAATAATAGTTTGAAAATTTTGTTATTTTTAAGGTGCATAATAGTCCATGTACATGTAAATCGCCAAAACAAAAGGTCCACGTACATGCTAGATCCATAAAAGTCTATGATAATATGCAAACTACCTCATGTCATGTTCATAATTTTCTATTAACCTAGCTATGTGTATAGGCTTTTTCATCAATGATGTATCTTACGTGTGGATTTTGTCTCTTTATGAAATAATTGAAAATAATTGAGTCATGCTTTAAATAAGATCAAAATACAAATGTGGGGAATTTGAGAGTAGGTAATAATAACATCCTCCTAAGATAAAATTTGGGATTTTTTTATAAGAATGCCACTCTTTTTTGGAATATTAAATATTACTAAAGTCATTTTTTTTAATACCATTAATTTCACTTAAGCGTTTGAATCTTAAATCATAAAACGTAAAATCTAAAATTTTGACTCCATTAAGAATAAAACCTAGGATCTTTTCATTCACAAGCACTCCTATCCACTAAGGCAACATCCAAGTAATTCAGTATTTAATAAATTATTTAATATTTTAACTATTAATAATTAATTAATTAATTATAACTATAAACTACTTTATATTTTAACTAAGTACTTCAGTACTCAACTAATTAATTTACTTATGGTTGAAACATTAAATAAAATTAATATTTTATATTATTTAATAAACAAATTTTTATTTCATATATATTAATATTTATTGTTGAAATGACTGTGTAATTAATTAATTTTTATTTCATACTATTTAATAATTATTTAATATTTTATTTTATTTTTATTTTTATTGATATTATGAAATAATATTAATTTTATTATATATTTTATTAAATATCTCAACTATTATATATTAAATAATTATGTCATATTATTTCAACTATTTAATATTTCAATTATTAATATCTCAACTATTAATATTCAACTATTTATTTTATTAAATATTTAGTCTATTAAATAATTATTTCATTAAATATCTATTAAATATTTAGTCTATTAATAATTATTTTATTACTTATTAAATATTTAGTCCATTAAATATTTACTCTATTAATAATTATTTTCTTAAATACTAAATATTTAGTCTATTAAATATTAGTCTACTAATAATTATTTTATTAAGTATTAAATACTTAGTCTATTAAATATTTACTCTATTAACAATTATTTTATTAAATATTAAATATTTAGTCTATTTCAACAATTTAGTTTATTAAATAATATTTTACTAAATATTTTAACTATTTAATATTTCAAGTATTAATATTTTAATTATTTAGTTAATTAAAAAATTAATCTATTAAATATTTATTTTAATTATCTCAACTATTTAATGTTTCAACCATAAATATATTACTTTAATTTTTCAATTATATTTAATATTTATTTAATATTAATTAATTAATTAATATTTTAATGATTAAATAGTTTAATAAAAAACTATTTAAAAGAAAATACTTAGTCCACGTGAATAAAAAAATATATAATAATTATTGAATAATTATATTAAATGTATTATTTCATATTACAAAAATATTTTAATAATTACTTAATATTTATTATTAAATATTATTTCTTAGTAATAAAAATATATTTTAAAAAAAATGAAATAATATTGCGCACTTACAGTAATGTTTATAATAATATAGATTATATTATCTATGTTAAGATCATGAGTTTAACTCTTAGGGGTCAAAATTTTGAAACGTTTTCTTTTATGATTTAACAAAAAAGAATTAATAAAAAAAGCCTACGTGAAATTTATTAAAAATTAAAAATAAAATAAAAACTCTATCAATTCAACACCGTCAGTCACATATGTTTTTTTTAAGCAGAACTTTGATTTTAAGGTCTAACACCAACAAGAAAAAAAATAAAATGTAGGGACTTTAACAAAAAAAAAATTAGAGATCAAAATAAAAAATTTACCAATTTACAGGGACCAAAAGACTATTTAAGTCTAAAAAAATTAAGATAATATATTATTTTTGGTCTTTAACTTTACCTCGGAGTCTATTTTGACCCCTTAATTTTAAAAAGTTCCAAATTAATCCATTAATTGTTCAAACAGTGTCACGCTTATCCTTTCCATTAGCTTCGTTAGTCAAAGTCAATATTAGTGTACATGTGGCACACATGTCTAGCTGATGTGGATATTTTTTGCCATGTGAAATATAAGGTTCAAAAAATAATCCCAAACGGCAAAAAAAACCAAGGGCGTTTTTGTCTAATCATGATTTAAAAAAGGGCAATTTTGGATTTTTCGTTTGTCTTCTCTGTTGTGCTCACAATTTCGTCGCGACCCGCAGTGCCACAGCTGCAACACAGAGCAACTCTACCACGACGTTTTGCAATTATCTTCCCACCAAATTTTTGTTGCAGCTTGTATGTTTTTTTCTTATTATTCCTGTCTTGCATTTGTACCCTAAATTGCTTCGAAAAGATTTGCACTCTAGCGTAATTTGGATAAACAGATGAATTTGCAACTTATAGTATACACTCTTAACATATAAGCACTCATAATGGAAGTAAGTTATATTTGTAGAAATAAGATGAATACAACTTATGAATATATTGTAGTTTGTTTTTGTTATTTCTTACGAACAGTCTCGCAAGTGCTTGTGCCACTAGTCTTTTAGCCATATGACACATCATGATTGTATAATAGTGTATAAAATGAGGTTACATTTGTAGTTGGAACATAAATATGAAGTAAAAGATAGAACTGAATCTAATGACGTAAATGTTGGTATCATACCCCAAATTTTATTCCTAGAGTCCATTATCATTTGCATAGCATCCAACACATTTTAGGTATGTCATTCATGCATAGCTAAGCCTCATAATTATCAAGATATTTGACTTGCTTTGTTTCATTTGTGAAAGGGTTTGCATCAAGGAGATTATTGGTTGATCAATCAAAGTCTTGGATTGATCATCAATATATCAAGTCCTCGTGATCAAGATTTTCCCTACATCAATAATCAAGTGCAAAGTTTCATTGAATCAAGATCAATAAGTCTCAAGTCATCTGGAGCACCTAAATTAGGGTTTTGACCTAATGTGGTTTGTGATTTGACTTTTGCAGCATGGCATGATCCAACATCTCAAAATATGTTTCAAGGACCTAAAATGCATCATATTAGTCCATTCATATGATTGGATTGGTCCAAAAAGCTTGATTCATAATCAATGCAAGAATTCAAGTTTCATCTGATGAAAA
The DNA here is from genome assembly GCA_963859935.3 of Lathyrus sativus. NCBI lineage: Eukaryota > Viridiplantae > Streptophyta > Magnoliopsida > Fabales > Fabaceae > Lathyrus > Lathyrus sativus. The sequence continues at coordinate 525,738,976 of OZ012737.1, read as the reverse complement.
GTCAACCATTGATCAAAGTCAAGTTTGAATTTTGACTCTTTGGTCGACCATGGATTCCTCAAGTCAAGGGGAATCATGATAATATGTGATTTAGATCATGTTTTATCAAGAGGATTCAAGAAAAGTGAGGTTACTTGCAAAAGGGGCAACAATGAAGAAATTGGAATTTTTTTCTTAGTTATGGAAGTTCATGATTTTTGCTCAACTTCTCAAACTCATAACTTCTAATCTAAGCAACCATTTTCTTTGTTCCAAAGACCAAAATGAAGATCTTGCTACATAATATAACTTTTTCCTATGGGTTGATCTTTAAAAAAATGCATATATTGAGAGATATGAAGCCATTAAGTGGAATATTCTTTGCCCCTTGAACAAAAAACACTTAGATTTTTTTTTATCAAAATCTGCCTTGTAAAGTAGTCCACTTTGAGGCCATTTTTCACCATGATCCCTTTTTATTCAAGAAATTGTGTCGACGTGAAAGTTTTATAGGATGTTTCAAGCTTTTCAAAGAGTCCAAAAACACAATTTTATCATATTTGAGCTAGGAGTTTCGAAGAAGGGAAGTTGGTCTTGAAAACATGGATGTTGATTCATGTCATGGCAAGTTCTTGTTGCAAAACCTAGACAAACCTACTTAATCTCAGTTTGCAGGCATCTTTGCTTCCAAATCTTCACATAATTAATAAGTTACACGAGTCCTAAGTGAATTACACAAGTGATTAAGGATTTATCCAATTCAACCTACCATATGTGGATCATTTTGTAAAAAGTGACATATCCACTTTGGTAAAGCAAGCTCTTTTCACCAAATCCTAATTTTAAGCTCGTGCCTTGCTATCTCTGATCATGTATTATCAGAAAAAGAGATCTTATCATCCATGAATTAAGGGATCTCACCTTGAAACCACAAAAATCCATGAAACTTCCTTTTGAAATCCAACCAAGCCATTTGCCTCAAGACTTGAATTATGTTTCTACCTCAATCCCTCAACATTTCCCTATAAATAGAGGCCATTTCGCAAGTCCAAAACACACAAAAAAATACAAGAAGTTCCCCTAAACACATAGTGCACTTTGAGAACTCCATAAAGGCTCAAAAGTCCATTTCTTCGAATCTCCTTCCTCTTGCAATTTCTTTCCAAACAAATCACCATAACATCTTTTAAACACCCTTTAGAACTTGTTTGCACCCTTAAACAAGTTATGTAGCAACAATACCATCACCTTCCATATCTCACTTGACATTTTCTAAGAAGGATCATGTGAAGGATTTTAAGTTGTTTCAAACTAAACCAAGTATCCAAGCATTCTATTTATGGTCTAAGGGTATCAACTGCAACATCACTTTGCTACTGGAAGCATGAAAAGAGGCATTAGACCTTGCTCCAATAGGTAAGCCTTTTCTCATTATTGAAACTTGTAACACCCCACTTCCCAAATTCATCTAAATTAATAAACATTATAAATAAACAAAATCAGAGTTCCAATTCTCCCAAGTGGGATATCACATAAAAACAACGTTTCCTTATAAAAAGGTTTTTCTCCAAATATAGAGGAATGTTAAATAATACAATTCAATAAAAGTTTGATACGTTCACAGGGAAATAAAATATAAGTTCAACATAAAACAAATAAAAACGCCCAAGTCCCGTGCTACGTATCAGAGCATCCTAGACTCGACAATCACACCAATATCCAAGCTAGCTAAGCACCTGGATTATCTGTACCTCCGAAGAAGCACAGACCACAACAACAACAAAGGGGTGAGAAAACATGATCAAAAATATAATGGTAATGTAATACATGTAAATAAGGTAGTACAACACACCAACACACCAAGATTCACCCCTAACAACGCCATATGACGAACCTACTGTTCAAATTACAATATAACATATTATAATGCAAAATGCAACTCAACACCATGCATGCGGTACCGACTCGTTGGTTCATTCAATCGAACCTGGATAGATCACTTACGCTCCTCCTGAGACATGATCTATCCCCCACCATTCTCCACAAAGGAGTACGGATGAATCACTTACGCTCCTCCTGAGACATGATTCATCCCACCAAACACCATGATATGCGCAACACCAATGCATAACTATTATATTCAGGCACACTAAGTGCACACGATCCTCCTGATCATATCATCATACATCATATATATATGCATAGATATATTACACACCAACACCATATAAATCAATTCACACAGTGAGCAATCTCACATTCTAACACCAAGTATAAACACATCCCAACACTCGGGGAATACACGATCCCACTGATCACTACACACATATACATCAACTAATTGTCCACCAGTCATTATTACGGGAAACATGTACTATCACCGAGTACACAAGTTAATTCCCACAGTCATCATTCATACATGGCATCAAGGCCAAAGGAATCACACAAGTCCAGAGCTCAAGGCCAAAATATCACAACACTCACATTCTGGTTCTGCTACGTTCGCTGACATTCGCCAGGCGAAGCCCCGTAGCGAACTTTCGCTAGCATTCGCCAGGCGAACCTGCTGGCGAAGCCCTCATTTCACTATCGTGCACTCGCCAGGCGAACCTTCATTCGCCAGGCGAACCTTCGCTAGCCACACTCGCCAGGCGAAGTTCCTACCCTTTAGGTCTGGGACTTAATTCTGAATTATTCGCTGCCACTCGCCTCAGCTCGCCAGGCGAACACTCGCCTCCACTCGCCAGGCGAAGCTTCGCCAACACTCGCCAGGCGAAGCCCAGCAAATGCTGCGATTTCACCAATTTCTCACAATTCTGCAGAGTGCTTTCTAAGTCAAATTGTACTTATCATCTCAACTCAGATCCTCAGTCTATTCTAGTACCAATCTTGCACATTACCGTAACCAATCGGTTTCTAATTCCTATTCCCAAAATCATCACCTACACACTTTATCGATACCTCAAAAGCCATACAGAACTTTCCCTAAAACCGTAAAACACCCTATATGCCCTATATGCCAAATCAACCAAAAACAACAATTCATTAACGATTACTATACAATTAACAACAATCATCATCAATCATAACATATCAATATATTTTATCATATATCGATCAATTTCCTACGGGGTTAAGGAATCCCCAACTACCCTATACATGTATAAACCGTTCCCAATCAAGTTTCTCCCCCCTTACCTTGTTAATCGGTTGATCGATGAAAGAACCCTCCAAGGTTTGGCCAATTCTGATTTTCCTCTGTTCCTTCGTTCTTCGCTCCCTTTTTCGTTCTTCTCACTTCTCTCCTTTCTATCGTTCTTTTTCCACTTTCTCTAACTTCTCACAATGTATCGTAAACACTACTAACCCCTCACATTCTCTATTTTAATTCTCTAATCCCAATAATAATAATAATAACTTAATAATAATAATAACTTAATAAAATAATAATAATAATAATAATATTATTATTATTATCTCACCAAAATAATAATAATATTAATAACAACAGTAACTATAATAAATATAATAATAATAATAATAATAATAATAATATTCCCACCAATATTAATATTATACACTATATTATTATATTTATCAAAACACCACCAATAATCCTCCCACATTAGGGACACCCACCAAACATCACCAAGTACACCCCCACCAAAGGGTACACCAACATATAATATTTAAAATAATAATAAAATGACTAAATAATTAAAATGGGTGTTACAACTCTCCCCCACTTTAATTATTTTCGTCCTCGAAAATTACCTGATGGAAATAGCTCCGGATACGCTTCTCGCATCCTGCTTTCCAACTCCCAGGTCACACTGCCTCCTGCAGCACCTCCCCAAGCTACCTTCACCAAAGGTATCTCTTTCCCTCTGAGCTGTTTCATCTTACGGTCCTCGATTCTCAACGGCATCGTCTCAACAGTAAGATTCTCCCGAATCTGAACATCATCTCTCTGAATAACATGAGATGGATCAGAAACGTACTTTCGCAATTGCGACACATGAAACACATCATGTAGATTCGACAACTCAGGCGGCAACGCCACCCTATAAGCCACAACACCAATTCTCTGCAAAATTTCATAAGGTCCAATGAACTTAGGATCCAGCTTCTTGGACTTCAATGCACGACCCACACCAGTCATCGGATTAACTCTTAGGAATACGTGATCACCTACACAGAATTCCAACTCTTTCCTCCGATTATCATGATAACTTTTCTGCCTACTCTGAGACACTTTCATTTTCTCACGAATCATCTGAATTGTCTCTGTGGTCTGCTGTATAATTCTGGTCCAAGCACCACATTCTCACCAGTTTCATACCAACACAAAGGAGTCCTACACCTCCTCCCATACAAAGCTTCAAACGGTGCCATTCCGATACTAGAATGGTAACTGTTATTGTACGTGAACTCAATCAACGGTAAATGAGTATCCCACGCACCACCCTTTTCTAACACACAAGCTCTCAACAAATCTTCAAGCGACTGAATAGTCCTCTCCGACTGACCATCAGTTTGCGGATGATAAGCTGAACTCAATTTCAACTTAGTTCCCAAAGCTTCCTGCAAGCTCTTCCAAAATTCCGAAGTAAACCGTGGATCTCTATCCGACACAATACTGGACAGAACACCATGTAATTTCACAATTACCCGAATATAAATCTCCGCCAGCTTCGTCAATGGAAAACTAATATTGATCGGCACAAAGTGTGCAGACTTCGTCAATCGATCCACAATCACCCATATAGCATCAAAACCTCTCGCCGTATTCGGCAAACCTGTCACAAAATCCATAGTAATGCAATCCCATTTCCAAACCGGAATCTCTAATGGTTGCATAAATCCAGAAGGTCTCTGGTGTTCCACCTTCGACTTCTGACATGTCAAACAGGCATACACAAATTGAGCTATGTCTCTTTTCATACCAGACCACCAAAATAATTTCTTCAAATCATGATACATTTTCGTAGCTCCCGGATGAATACTCAGGCTACTACGATGTCCTTCGCTCAAAATTGACTTTTTCAATTCTCCATCATCTGGTACACAAATCCTGCCTCTAAATCTCAACACACTTGTACTATCCAATTTAAAGTCACTATCGAAGTCACTCCCTACTCCAGGCATCAGATCTACCAATTTCACATCCAACTTCTGATTTTCTCTAATCATATCCAAGAAGTCATTATTTACCTGCAACATACCCAACATTACACTATCTGCAGTAGTCTCACAAACCATGCTCAAATCTCTAAACTGTTCAATTAACTTAATTTCTTTCACCATCAGAGCTGCCATATGAATTGCTTTCCTACTCAAAGCATCTGCCACTACATTGGCCTTTCCTGGATGATAACTCAAACTGAAGTCATAATCCTTCAAAAATTTCAACCATCTTCTCTGCCTCATATTCAACTCTTTCTGATCAAACAGGTATCTCAGACTCTTATGATCACTAAACACTTCAAATCTTGAACCATATAAATAGTGTCTCCAAATTTTCAACACAAAAACAACCGCAGCTAATTCAAGATCATGAGTCGGATAATTTCGCTCATGCACTCTCAATTTCCGCGATGCATATGCTACTACTTTACCATTCTGCATCAGAACCCCGCCTAATCCCATCTTAGACGCATCACAGTACATCACAAACGGTTCACTCGGAGTCGGTAACACTAACACCGGTGCCGTAGTCAATCTCTTTTTCAACTCTTCAAAACTTTCTTCACAAGCAGCATCCCATACAAAAACTTGGTTCTTTCTCGTCAACTGAGTTAATGGCAACGCCAAATTAGAGAACCCTTCAATAAACCTGCGGTAATAACCGGCTAACCCCAAAAAGCTTCTAATCTCTGTCGCTGTCTTCGGCGGTTTCCACTGCAATACTGCACTTACTTTTGACAGATCCACCGCAACTCCATCTTCAGATATTACATGCCCCAAGAAACTTACTTTCTTCAACCAAAAGTCACACTTTGACAGTTTAGCAAATAATTTATTTTCCTTCAACACTTGCAAGGCAATTCTCAGATGTCCTGCATGCTCTTCATCAGATTTAGAATAAATTAATATATCATCAATAAACACTACAATGAACTGATCCAAGTAAGAATGGAAAATTCTGTTCATATACTCCATAAATACTCCCGGTGCATTAGTCACTCCAAACGGCATTACAGCATATTCGTAATGTCCATATCGAGTCCTAAAAGCAGTCTTCTGAATATCACCTTCCTTTACTCTCATCTGATGATAACCCGATCTTAAGTCGATCTTACTAAATACACGAGCTCCCACCAGCTGGTCCATCAAATCATCAATCCTAGGTAAAGGATACTTATTCTTAATAGTCACTTTATTCAATTGACGGTAATCGATGCACAGACGCATACTACCATCCTTCTTCTTCACCAACAACACTGGAGCTCCCCACGGCGATGCACTTGGTCTAATAAACTTTCTATCCAACAATTCTCCAATCTGAGACTTCAACTCAACCAATTCCACTGCAGACATCCTGTACGGCGCCATAGAAATAGGTTTCGTACCAGGAACAAGATCAATATCAAATTCTACTTCTCGCGTCGGAGGAAATTCTGTAATGTCGTCAGGAAACACTTCTGGAAATTCATTCACCACTGCTAGTTCCTCCATTGGCACTTTGTTATCCATCGATAAAGTTGCAAATAAAGCAAACACTCTAGTTTCATCTTCCAACAAGGCCCTCAATTCTTTATTAGACAAAGAACTTGCCACAACTTCCTCTTCAGGGGTCAGGAACAACAATTCCTTCCGAAAACAATCGATGTAGACTCGGTTGAACTCTAACCAGTTCATACCCAGAATAACATCCAACTTACCAAGTGGTAGACAAATCAGATCCACTCCAAATTCTCTACCGAAAATAGTCAGCGGACACTTCAGGCATACCAAAGAAGTAGTCACTGAACCTATAGAGGGTGTCTCAATAGTCATCTGTATCTCCAGAGTGGACGGCACCAAACCTATCCTCTCCACACAATCTACAGAAATAAACGAGTGTGTTGCACCCGTATCAATAATAGCAATCAAAGGAATATTATTGATAATACAAGTACCTCTGATCACACGCTCATCACTGAAAGCTTGAGTTCCTGCCAAGGCAAACACTTTTCCACCAGTCGGAGACGTTTGAGGCTTCTTCGGCTTCTCACAATGTGTACTGATATGACCCTTCTCACCACAGTTATAACAGGTCGGCATAGTTGCTCTGCAATCAGCTATCACATGACCTGGTTTCCCACACTTAAAACACTTCTTGGCTTCATTAGGACAATCATTAGCACGGTGTCCCATACCACCGCACCGGAAACATTTCCCTTCAGCAGATGCTCTCCCATCTCTAGGCTTCTTATCAACAACAACTTTACGTTTTCCCTTATCAGTAGCAACACTATAAGGAGTACCACTAAACCTCTGCTTACCCTTACGGTCATTAACAGCTTTGTAGTGTGCAATCCTTGCTCGGTTATCGTTATCATAAATCCTGCTTCTGCTTACGAGCTCAGGATAGCTCCTGATCTTCTGACAAGCAATCCCCAACTTAATCTCTGGACGTAGTCCATTCTCAAACTTTAAGCACTTAGAAGTCATTGCCCCTTCCACATTATAATGAGGACAATACTGCACTAGCTCCTCAAACTTGGCAGCATATTCCGCTACAGTCATGCTACCCTGCTTCAGCTCTAAGAATTCAATTTCCTTAGCGCTTCGGATATCTTCCGGAAATACTTCTCCAGAAAACCTTTCCGAACCACCTCCCAAGTAATGGTAGTTCCAGCAGCTTCCAACCTTTGGCGACTATTGTCCCACCAGGCTGCAGCTTCACCCTCCAGCATGTGAGTACCAAACCTCACCTTTTGTTCATCGCTACATTCCATAGTCCTGAAGATCTTTTCAATTGCCTTCAGCCACTTCTTAGCAACTTCAGGGTCCAGAATTCCTCCTTCAAATGTTGGCGGCTTGTTGCTCCGAAACTGCGCCAAACTCCTGAATTGGGCATCTGCAGTTTGATTCTGATTAGCAACAGCCTGTGCCATTGCTTGCATAGCAGCAGCCAATGCAGCATCGTTCCTTCCTGCCATACTGCTCAAAACAACAACACCAGGTTTAAAAGATATTCAACTCCATCCATAAGGATAGACCCAACTCGACTCAACAACACTGGTCGGACGGACCGACCTGCTCTGATACCAATTGTAACACCCCACTTCCCAAATTCATCTAAATTAATAAACATTATAAGTAAACAAAATCAGAGTTCCAATTCTCCCAAGTGGGATATCACATAAAAACAACGTTTCCTTATAAAAAGGTTTTTCTCCAAATATAGCGGAATGTTAAATAATACAATTCAATAAAAGTTTGATACGTTCACAGGGAAATAAAATATAAGTTCAACATAAAACAAATAAAAACGCCCAAGTCCCGTGCTACGTATCAGAGCATCCTAGACTCGACAATCACACCAATATCCAAGCTAGCTAAGCACCTGGATTATCTGTACCTCCGAAGAAGCACAGACCACAACAACAACAAAGGGGTGAGAAAACATGATCAAAAATATAATGGTAATGTAATACATGTAAATAAGGTAGTACAACACACCAACACACCAAGATTCACCCCTAACAACGCCATATGACGAACCTACTGTTCAAATTACAATATAACATATTATAATGCAAAATGCAACTCAACACCATGCATGCGGTACCGACTCGTTGGTTCATTCAATCGAACCTGGATAGATCACTTACGCTCCTCCTGAGACATGATCTATCCCCCACCATTCTCCACAAAGGAGTACGGATGAATCACTTACGCTCCTCCTGAGACATGATTCATCCCACCAAACACCATGATATGCGCAACACCAATGCATAACTATTATATTCAGGCACACTAAGTGCACACGATCCTCCTGATCATATCATCATACATCATATATATATATGCATAGATATATTACACACCAACACCATATAAATCAATTCACACAGTGAGCAATCTCACATTCTAACACCAAGTATAAACACATCCCAACACTCGGGGAATACACGATCCCACTGATCACTACACACATATACATCAACTAATTGCCCACCAGTCATTATTACGGGAAACATGTACTATCACCGAGTACACAAGTTAATTCCCACAGTCATCATTCATACATGGCATCAAGGCCAAAGGAATCACACAAGTCCAGAGCTCAAGGCCAAAATATCACAACACTCACATTCTGGTTCTGCTACGTTCGCTGACATTCGCCAGGCGAAGCCCCGTAGCGAACCTTCGCTAGCATTCGCCAGACGAACCTGCTGGCGAAGCCCTCATTTCACTATCGTGCACTCGCCAGGCGAACCTTCATTCGCCAGGCGAACCTTCGCTAGCCACACTCGCCAGGCGAAGTTCCTACCCTTTAGGTCTGGGACTTAATTCTGAATTATTCGCTGCCACTCGCCTCAGCTCGCCAGGCGAACACTCGCCTCCACTCGCCAGGCGAAGCCCAGCGAATGCTGCGATTTCACCAATTTCTCACAGTTCTGCAGAGTGCTTTCTAAGTCAAATTGTACCTATCATCTCAACTCAGATCCTAAGTCTATTCTAGTACCAATCTTGCACATTACCATAACCAATCGGTTTCTAATTCCTATTCCCAAAATCATCACCTACACACTTTATCGATACCTCAAAAGCCATACAGAACTTTTCCTAAAACCGTAAAACACCTTATATGCCCTATATGCCAAATCAACCAAAAACAACAATTCATTAACGATTACTATACAATTAACAACAATCATCATCAATCATAACATATCAATATATTTTATCATATATCGATCAATTTCCTACGGGGTTAAGGAATCCCCAACTACCCTATACATGTATAAACCGTTCCCAATCAAGTTTCTCCCCCCTTACCTTGTTAATCGGTTGATCGATGAAAGAACCCTCCAAGGTTTGGCCAATTCTGATTTTCCCCTGTTCCTTCGTTCTTCGCTCCCTTTTTCGTTCTTCTCACTTCTCTCCTTTCTATCGTTCTTTTTCCACTTTCTCTAACTTCTCACAATGTATCGTAAACACTACTAACCCCTCACATTCTCTATTTTAATTCTCTAATCCCAATAATAATAATAATAACTTAATAATAATAATAATAACTTAATAAAATAATAATAATAATAATAATAATATTATCTCACCAAAATAATAATAATATTAATAACAACAGTAACTATAATAAATATAATAATAATAATAATATTCCCACCAATATTAATATTATACACTATATTATTATATTTACCAAAACACCACCAATAACCCTCCCACATTAGGGACACCCACCAAACATCACCAAGTACACCCCCACCAAAGGGTACACCAACATATAATATTTAAAATAATAATAAAATGACTAAATAATTAAAATGAGTGTTACAAAACTCATCATACTTGCATCATTCTTGGTTGATTATTGAAGCAAAAATGTACATAGTAAGGTGTTGAGTATAACCTATAAACTGCTTGCAAGTTATAATGTTTGTATGTGAAGTTCATGATGTTACAAACCTAGGGTTAGTTACTGGTTTTTCCCTTCATATGCATTATTCTTTGAGTTTTAGTTTTTTCAAATCATACCATTCAATTCCTTGTTGAATTCTGAGCAACTTTGATTTTTATCTTTAAATTTCATGGAGAAATAAGAGAGATATAATTGGAGGAAGTTTGAGAAAAAAATTAGAGAAATGAGAGAGAGGGAGAGAACGCGTGAGAGGAAGAAGAAGATGCTGAGGTGGCATTTTAAATTTTTAAAATATGGATTTAATATTTATTTTATGCTTGGAATTATATTATTGAATGGGCATTGTGTCATAATGGTTAAGGTGTGTGTTTGAGAGTGTTAGCATGCTATAGATTTGGGGTTCGAATCCCCTTCACTCCAGACCTTTTGATTGTTTTATTTTTTTGGTTTTTCATGTTGTTTTAATATATAATGTGCAACACGTGTGTTTTGTCTTGGCCAAGCAGCTGGCCCAATGGCTAATGTTTTAGCCTGTAACCCAAAGTGCGCATGTTCAAGCCTTGGCAGGACCATTCCCTCTATTTCTTTACTACTTGTCATTTTCCCTTTTTTTTCATTTTTATTCAAGCATATCTCTCAAACCATTTACCTTTTTGAGCTGATTTTTTACACACCCATTTTTTGTCATGCCTATTTATATAATCCATGAAAAAATTTCCCAAAAATATTTTATTTTCATTCATTTTCCTTTGGCTAAAGAGTGTGACTTTTTAAGGTTTTTTTAAGGCTTTTAATCAAACTTCTTTGTCTTATTTCTTGGTTCCACTTGATCTTATTGATTATTGTAAACATGTTACACCTTTTTTGGACATTGTTTGATATTTGTTAATATTTTAAAAGTGGTTTTTTCCCAAGTTTGACACACTTTAATACTTGTTTTTCATGTATATATATGCCTTGAACTTTCAATGTTTAATCATGAACGTTTGGCTTGCCTTTGATGCATGATGTAGATACACTTGCTTATTTTTTCATACCATGTTGAACATTTGATGAATGATTTCTAAAATTTCCATATAGTTTAAACCTTTAATACCATGTCTTTGTTTGACTTTATGACCATTACATTCAAACCTTTTGCATGCTTAGACTTGTTGTAACCACAATGAACCTTTGACATGAATCCCTTGGTTGTTACCTTGTGTCTTGAACTATTTTCTAAATTGTATTCATGATTAAGTGGTGTGTTAAACTTTTCCATGTTTGTTTGAAATATTAAATTGTATTCATGATTAAGTGGTGTTAGCATAAACCCCAAACCATGTCACAATCTTGACCTTAGCTCATCCATGTTTGATATTGTTATATCCATGTTGATTTGAACATTTATGACTGACATTGTTATATCCTTCATGTCCATAAGATTGTGAACCTTTGTTATGTCTTGTGCATGTTCACCATGATTCATATGTTTGATTTAAAACTTTGATTATTATTATATCCTTCATGGCCATGATGATATTGTTGATGTTGTTACATTTATTCCATGCTCATATGTTATTGATATAAACATGCTTTGATAAGATATACTTATGTCGTCATTTTGGTCTTGTTAGAACCATGTCACAAATATGCTTTGATTATGTACCATCCATGTTTATATGTCATCCTTGGTTGTTACCATGCTTTGTTTATGACTTTGTCATGTCTTAGATGTTGTCACATCTACCTACATGTATTTGGTTGTTACCATGTTCATTTTAACTTTGTTATATCTCATTACATCTCATAGTTAATATCATGTATGAATGTCATCTTTGCCATGAGTTGTGTGTCTTTGATTGATGTCATATTTGAATATCATCTTTGTCACTTATTATTCTCTTTGCTTTGATGTCATATTTGAACATCATCTTTATCACTTTTTATCCTTTATTTAATATCATGTTTGAATGTCATCCTTTGTCATGTGTTGTTTACTTTGATATCATGTCTGAATATCATCCTTGTTCACATCATCCATTATCACCCATATACTCATATTTATTTTGAATTTGTTAAATCATCCCCTAGTGAGGTTAGCTTTTTAGCTCTCTCTCTCTCTCTCTCTCTCTCTCTCTCTCTCTCTCTCTCTCTCTCTCTCTCTCTCTCTCTCTCTCTCTCTCTCTCTCTCTCTCTCTCTCTCTCTCTCTCTCTCTCTCTTTCCTTTTGTTGCCTAAATCCATTGGAAAGATTTATTTTATTGACTTTATGTCATAGGTACTATAGCACTCCCTCAGCTACCCATTTTTTACTTTTAAGTCATTAACCTTTCAACATAGTCGTAGGTTAGAGTTTGTAAACTCTTTAACTTTGTTAAGTCATGTAAGTGTTATTATAAACACTTATTTTCCCTTTGGGACCTTTATCACCATCAAGTGTTCTTCACCTTTTGTTAGGTGAACTACGATCGCTCTGATTCCATCCTTGTTAGGATACGTGGGTATAAGACTATGAAGTCTTAGCGAACACACTAGCAATAAACCTCTTTAGGTTCCTTATCTCATAAGACCCAAAAATAAAATATTTCCAAACGTTAGATAGCAAATTACCATAAAACAAATATTTTTAAGAGGTTCTTATAAACTACTATAGATACTTAGGGTACTAATACCTCCCTTAGTATAACCAAACCCCGAACATTTAGATCTCTTTGTATTGTTGTTACATTGCATAATTAGGGTTTTTATTCGATCTTTTCCCTTTCCTTTGGATAAATTAAAGTTTGGTGGTGAACATTCAATATTTTGTGATTCAAGTTAATATAATAGCTTGATATTTGATTCTCACCGCGACAATTGGCATGGGTTGTTTGCCTGTGATTATTCTTCAAAATAGAAAAAAAGAATAAACCTTCATAATCTTAATAAAAATATAGCAGCAACAATACAATAGATATATCTAAACAAATCATTAACTACTTATTGATGATGATAATTTCATTTTCCACAACCAATTTTAGTGTAGACCTCTCCAAATTGAAGAACCCTAAATTGAATTGGAAAAAAACCTAGCAAGAGAGGAAAGAAGAGGATAGAACAAAGAAGATGAAATATAAAATCCGCGTAAGCTGCCACGCATACCAAATAGACAGAAAGTACTACTGTGACACTATTTGAACAATTAAAGGATCAAATTAGAAAATTTTAAAATTAAGGGACCAAACTGGACTCCGAGGTAAAGCTAAAGAACCAAAAAGGATATTTTTCCAAATATTAATATTTTACTTTTTTAAAAAAGAATTTTAAAATCAACTCATTTAAAAAAAAATACATTAGGCAAACACAACATACTAACACTACAACATTTTTTTCTCTTTGATAACAATTTGAAAGTGTTGCAAGAACGATGAAAAACACTACCTAAAAGAATAGTATAGGGGACATTTTTCAACCGTCCTCTGTGTGAGCGTTGATTATTTTTTAAGGCGGCATTTTTATCACTTTTTTACCACACTTTCCTAAAACATCACCTCAACTATAAAAAAAAGGATATTTTTAGAGGCATCTTAAGCAGCGTTTTAGAAATATAATAACTTACAACGAATACAAAATGTTTTCTAAAAGTGGTAGAGTGGAACACTTTGTGTGAATGGTTTTTAAATGTTTTCATATCTAGAAACAATTACAAATTGTTCACTAAAAATGAAATAATGAGAATACTTGGTAAATGTATCTATAAGTTTCTGGAAATATTTTTTAACATATTTTTTCATAAAAATAAGCAATTCAAACAAGAATTGCACTAAACAAAAATTGTACATACCAAAATAAGTTGTGTTAATAATTTTTTTGAACATTAACTCAAATACACATAATAGAACAAAATGTCTAACATTATTAAATACTATAAATTTAATACTTAGAAGTATAAGTCTAGCAAATTACAAAATACCTAGTTTATTTAAATTGGATGCTTAAGTGAAAGTCTAAAACAACATCGTCCAATTCATTTAAGTTTCTTGAACTCGTCGAATCTCCATCTTCTTATTCATCATCTATGTCGTCCTCTTGAAGTTCATCACCTATGTCATCCTCTTGAAGTTCATCATCAACGTCTTCCTCATCACTTATGTCGTCCTCTTGAAACTTGTCACTTACGTCATCATTCTCTTCATCATCTTTATTGATACATTATTGCATAACAAATTTGTGAGATATTGGATTGAACTCTAGTATCGTCGAAGTCTGTTCGAAGTATGACCTATAAATTGTTTGCAAGTTATAATGTTTGTATATGAAGTTCATGATGTTAGATACCTAGGGTTTAGTGACTATTTTTTCCCTTCATGTGCATTATTCTTTGAGTTTTAGTTTTTTCAAATCATACCATTCAATTCCTTATTGAATTCTGAGCAACTTTGATTTTTATAACTTGGAATTTCATATAGAAATAAGAGATATATAATTGGAGGAAGTTTGAGAAAAAAAATTAGAGAAATAAGAGAGAGAGAGAGAGAGAGAGAGAGAGAGAGAGAGAGAGAGAGAGAGAGAGAGAGAGAGAGAGAGAGAGAGAGAGAGAGAGAGAGAGAGGAGAGAGAGAGAGAGAGAGAGAGAGAGAGAGAGAGAGAGAGAGAGAGAGAGAGAACGTGTGAAAGGAAGAAGAAGATGCGGAGGTGGAATTTTACATTTTTAAAATATGGATTTAATATTTATTTTATGGTGGGCGCTATATTACTGAATGGGCATTGTGCCACAATGGTTAAGGTGTGTATTTGAGAGTGTTAGCATGTTATAGATCTGGGGTTTGAATCCCCTTCACCCTAGACCTTTTGATTGTTTTATTTTTTTGGTTTTCTATGTTGTTTTAATATATAATGTGCAACACGCGTGTTTTGTCTGGGCCAAGCAGTTGGCCCAATGGCTAGTGTTTTAGCCTGTAACCCAAAGTGCGTATCTTCAAGCCTTGGCAGAACAATTCCTTTTATTTTTTACTATTTGTCATTTTCCATTTTTCTTCATTTTCATTCAAGCATATCTCTCAAACCATTTACCTTTTTAGCTGATTTTTTTGCACACCCATTCTTTGTCATACCTATTTTGATAATCCATAAAAAAAACTTCTCAAAAATATTTTATTTTAATTCATTTTCCTTTGGCTAAAGAGTGTGTCTTTTTAAGGTGTTTTTAGGCTTTTAATCAAACTTATTTATATTATTTCTTGGTTCCACTTGATCTTATTGATTTTTGTGAACATGTTACACCTTTTTTGGACCTTGTTTGATATTTGTTAATATTTTACAAGTGGTTTTTTTTTCAAGTTTAACACACTTTAATACTTGTTTTTCATGTATATATATGCCTTGAACTTTCAATGTTTAATCATGAATGTTTGGCTTTGATGCATGATGTAGATACACTTGCTTTTTTTTTCGTACCATGTTGAACATTTTATGAATGATTGCTAACATTTCCATATTGTTTAAACCTTTAATACCATGTCTTTGTTTGACTTTATGACCATTACATTCAAACCTTTTGTATGCTTAGACTTGTTGTAACCACAATGAACCTTTGACATGTATCCCTTGGTTGTTACCTTGTGTCTTGAACTATTTTCTAAATTGTATTCATGATTAAGTGGTATATTAAACTTGTTTATGTTTGCTTGAAATATTAAATTGTATTCATGATTAAGTGGTGTTAGCATAAACCCCAAACCATGTCACAATCTTGACCTTAGCTCATCCATATTTGACATTGTTATATCCATGTTGATTTGAACCTTTATGACTGACATTGTCATATCCTTCATGTCCATAAGATTGTGAACCTTTGTTATGTCTTGTGCATGTTCTCCATGATTCATGTAACACCCATTTTAATTATTTAGTCATTTTATTATTATTTTAAAAATTATACGTTGGTGTGCCCTTTGGTGGGAAGGTATTTGACGATGTTTGGTGGGTGTCCCTAATGTGGGAGGACTATTGGTGGTATTTTGGTGTGAAATATAATAATATAAAAATAATAGTAACATTGGTGGGGGTGTTATTATTATTACTATTATATTTATTATAATTGTTAATGTTATTAATATTATTATTATTTTGGTGAAATAATGATATTAGTATTATCATTATTATTATTATTATTATTATTATTATTATTATTATTATTAATGAGTATTATTATTATTATGATTATTATTATTATTATTATTAATATTATAATATTATTAGTATTAATAATAATATTGTATTATTTTATTAAGTTATTTTATTAATTGGGATTAGATTTAATAAAGAAAATAGAATGTGAAGGGGCGGGGAGAGTGGTACCATACATTTTAGAAATTGAGAAAAAGGGCGATAGAAAAGAGAGAAGAGAAAAGAACGAAAGAAAGGAAAAAGAGCGAAGGAAAAAGGGAACGAAGAACGGAAGAGAAAAGGGGAAGGCCAAGAGACCAATTCTAGGAGGATTTCTATCGATCAACCAATTGATAAGGTAAGGGGGGAGAAACTTGATTGGGAATGGTTTATACATGTATAGGGTAGTTGGGGATTTCTTAACCCCGTAGGAAATTGATCGATATATGATAATATATATTGATATGTTATGATTGATGATGATTGTTGTTAATTGTATAGTAATCGTTAATGAATTGTTGTTTTTGGTTGATTTGGCATATAGGGCATATAGGGTGTTTTACGGTTTTTAGGGAAAGTTCTGTATGGCTTTTGAGGTATCGATAGTGTTTAGGTGATGATTTTGGGAATAGGAATTAGAAACCGTTTGTTTACGGTAATAGGCAAGATTGGTACTAGAATAGGCTGGGAATCTGAGTTGAGATGATAGACATAATTTGGCCTAGAATAACACTGCAGAATTGTGAGGAAACTGATGAATCGGAGCATTCGCTGGGCTTCGCCTGACGAAGGGAGGCGAGAGTTCGCCTGGCGAGCTGAGGCGAAGGGGCAGCGAATAATTCAGAAATTAAGTCCCAGACTAAAAAACACAAGAACTTCGCCTGGCGAATGCCAGCGAAGGTTCGCCAGAAGGGTTCGCCTGGCGAATGCCAGCGAACGTAGCAGAACCAAATGAATTTTTGTGATGTTTTGGATTCGAGCGTTGGTCTCGTGTGATCCTTTTAGCCTTGTTGCAGTGTGAAAATGATGAGTGTGGGATTTAACTTGTGTACTTGGTGATGACACGCGTTTCCCTTAATATTGTTGGTGAGCAATTAGTTGATGTATATGTGTGTAGTGATCAGTAGGATCGAGTATCCCCGAGTGGTGGGATGTAGTTATATCTGGTGGTATAGTATGAATTTGTTTACCATCTGATTGATTTATATGGTGTTGGTGTAATATATCTATACATTTGCATTGATGTGTGATGATATGATCAGGAGGATCGTGTGCACTTAGTGTGCCAGAATATAATAGTTATGCATTGGTGTCTTGCATATCATGGTGTTTTGGTGGGATGAATCATGTCTCAGGAGGAGCGTAAGTGATTCATCTGTACTCCTTTGTGGAGAATGGTGGGGGATAGATCATGTCTCAGGAGGAGCGTAAGTGATCTATCCAGGTTCGACTGAATGAACCAATGAGTCGGTACCGCATGCATGGTGTTGAGTTGCATTTTTGCATTATAATATGTTATATTGTAATTTGAATAGTAGGTCCGTTATATGGCGTTGTTGAGGTGAATACTTGATGTGTTGGTGTGTTTTACTGCCTTATTTACATGTATTACATTACCATTATATTTTTGATCATGATTTCTCACCCCTTTGCTGTTGTTGTGTCTGTGCTTCTCCGAAAGTACAGATAATCCAGGTACTTAGCTAGCTTGGATTATGGTGTGACAGTCGAGTCTAGGATGCTCTGATACGTAGCACGGGACTTGGGCGTTTTTATTTGTTTTCTGAAGAACTTATATTTTATTTTCCTGTGAACGTATCAAACTTTTATTGGATTTTAAGATTTTTAATATTCCGCTGTATTTTGGAGGAAAACCTTTTATAAAGGAAATGTTGATTTTATGTGATATCCCACTGGGGAGAAATACTCTGATGTTTATTTACGATGTTTATTAATTTAATTGATTTTGGGAAGTGGGGTGTTACAATTGGTATCAGAGCAGGTCGGTCAGTCCGGCCAGTGTTGTTGAGTCGAGTTGAGTCTGTCCTTTATGATGTAGTTGAATATCTTTTAACCTGGTGTTGTTCTTTTTGAGAAGTATGGCAGGAAGGAACGATGTTGCATTGGCTGCTGCTATGCAAGCAATGGCGCAGGCGATTGCTAATCAAAATCAAACTACAGATGCCCAATTCAGGAGTTTGGCGCAGTTTCGGAGCAACAAGCCGCCAACATTTGAAGGAGGAATTCTGGACCCTGAAGCTGCTCAGAAGTGGCTGAAGGAAATTGAAAAGATCTTCAGGACTATGGAATGTAGCGATGAACAAAAGGTGAGGTTTGGTACTCACATGCTGGAGGGTGAGGCTGAAGCCTGGTGGGACAATAGTCGCCAAAGGTTGGAAGCTGCTGGAACTGCCATTACTTGGGAGGTGGTTCAGAAAGGTTTTCTGGAGAAGTATTTCCCGGAAGATATCCGAAGCGCTAAGGAAATTGAATTCTTAGAGCTGAAACAGGGTAGTATGACTGTAGCAGAATATGCTGCCAAGTTTGAGGAGCTGGTGCAGTATTGTCCCCACTATAATGTAGAAGGGGAAATGACCTCTAAGTGCTTAAAGTTTGAGAATGGACTGCGTCCAGAGATTAAGTTGGGGATTGCTTGTCAGAAGATCAGGAGCTATCCTGAGCTGGTAAGCAGGAGCAGAATCTATGATAACGATAACCGAGCAAGGATTGCACACTACAAAGTTGTTAATGACCGTAAGGGTAAGCAGAGGTTTAGTGGTACTCCTTATAGTGTTGCTGCTGATAAGGGAAAACGTAAAGTTGTTGTTGATAAGAAGCCTAGAGATGGGAGAGCATCTGCTGAAGGGAAATGTTTTCGGTGCGGTGGTATGGGACACCATGCTAATGATTGTCCTAATGAAGCCAAGAAATGTTTTAAGTGTGGGAAACCAGGTCATGTGATAGCTGACTGCAGAGCAGCTATGCCGACCTGTTATAACTGTGGTGAGAAGGGTCATATCAGTACACATTGTGAGAAGCCGAAGAAGCCTCAAACGTCTCCGGCTGGTGGAAAAGTGTTTGCCTTGGCAGGAACTCAAGCTGCCAGTGATGAGCGTGTGATCAGAGGTACTTGTATTATCAATAATATTCCTTTGATTGCTATTATTGATACGGGTGCAACGCACTCGTTTATTTCTGTAGATTGTGTGGAGAGGATAGGTTTGGTGCCGTCCACTCTGGAGAGACGGATGACTATTGAGACACCCTCTATAGGTTCAGTGACTACTTCTTTGGTATGCCTGAAGTGTCCGCCGACTATTTTCGGTAGAGAATTTGGAGTGGATCTGATTTGTCTACCACTTAGTAAGTTGGATGTTATTCTGGGTATGAACTGGTTAGAGTTCAACCGAGTCTACATCGATTGTTTTTGGAAGGAATTGTTGTTCCTGACCCCTGAAGAGGAAGTTGTGGCAAGTTCTTTGTCTAATAAAGAATCGAGGGCCTTGTTGGAAGATGAAACTAGAGTGTTTTCTTTATTTGCAACTTTATCGGTGGATAACAAAGTGCCATGGAGGAATTAGCAGTGGTGAATGAATTTCCAGAAGTGTTTCCTGACGACATTACGGAATTGCCTCCGACGCGAGAAGTAGAATTTGGTATTGATCTTGTTCCTGGTACAAGACCTATTTCTATGGCACCGTACAGGATGTCTGTAATGGAATTGGCTGAGTTGAAGTCTCAGATTGGAGAATTGTTGGATAGAAAGTTTATTAGACCAAGTGCATCGCCGTGGGGAGCTCCAGTGTTGTTGGTGAAGAAGAAGGATGGTAGTATGCGTCTGTGCATCGATTACCGTCAATTGAATAAAGTGACTATTAAGAATAAGTATCCTCTACCTAGGATTGATGATTTGATGGACCAGCTGGTGGGAGCTCGTGTATTTAGTAAGATCGACTTAAGATCGAGTTATCATCAGATAAGAGTAAAAGAAGGTGATATTCAGAAGACTGCCTTTAGGACTCGATATGGACATTACGAATATGCTGTAATGCCGTTTGGAGTGACTAATGCGCCGGGAGTATTTATGGAGTATATGAACATAATTTTCCATTCTTACTTGGATCAGTTCATTGTAGTGTTTATTGATGATATATTTATTTATTCTAAATTTGATGAAGAACATGCAGGACATCTGAGAATTGCCTTGCAAGTGTTGAAGGAAAATAAATTATTTGCTAAACTGTCAAAGTGTGACTTTTGGTTGAAGAAAGTAAGTTTCTTGGGGCATGTAATATCTGAAGATGGAATAGTGGTGGATCTGTCAAAAGTAATGGCAGTATTGTAGTGGGAACCGCCGAAGACAGCGACAAAGATTAGAAGCTTTTTGGGGTTAGCCGGTTATTACCGCAGGTTTATTGAAGGGTTCTCTAATTTGGCGTTGCCATTAACTCAGTTGACGAGAAAGAACCAAGTTTTTGTATGGAATGCTGCTTGTGAAGAAAGTTTTGAAGAGTTGAAAAAGAGATTGACTACGACACCGGTGTTAGTGTTACCGACTCCGAGTGAACCGTTTGTGGTGTACTGTGATGCGTCTAAGATGGGATTAGGCGGGGTTCTGATGCAAAATGGTAAAGTAGTAGCATATGCATCGCGGCAATTTGGAGTGCATGAGCGAAATTATCCGACTCATGATCTTGAATTAGCTGCGGTTGTTTTTGTGTTAAAAATCTGGAGACACTATTTATATGGTTCAAGATTTGAAGTGTTTAGTGATCATAAGAGTCTGAGATACCTGTTTGATCAGAAAGAGCTGAATATGAGGCAGAGAAGATGGTTGAAATTTTTGAAGGATTATGACTTCAGTTTGAGTTATCATCCAGGAAAGGCCAATGTAGTGGCAGATGCTTTGAGTAGGAAAGCAATTCATATGGCAGCTCTGATGGTGAAAGAAATTGAGTTAATTGAACAGTTTAGAGATTTGAGCATGGTTTGTGAGACTACTGCAGATAGTGTAATGTTGGGTATGTTGCAGGTAAATAATGACTTCTTGGATATGATTAGAGAAAATCAGAAGTTAGATGTGAAATTGGTAGATTTGATGCCTGGAGTAGGGAGTGACTCCGATAGTGACTTTAAATTGGATAGTACAGGTGTGTTGAGATTTAGAGGCAGGATTTGTGTACCAGATGATGAAGAATTGAAAAAGTCAATTTTGAGCGAAGGACATCGTAGTAGCCTGAGTATTCATCCGGGAGCTACGAAAATGTATCATGATTTGAAGAAATTATTTTGGTGGTCTGGTATGAAAAGAGACATAGTTCAATTTGTGTATGCCTATTTGACATGTCAGAAGTCGAAGTTGGAACACCAGAGACCTTCTGGATTTATGCAACCATTAGAGATTCCAGTTTGGAAATGGGATTGCATTACTATGGATTTTGTGACAGGTTTGCCGAATACGGCGAGAGGTTTTGATGCTATATGGGTGATTGTGGATCGATTGACGAAGTCTGCACACTTTGTGCCGCTCAATATTAGTTTCCCGTTAACGAAGCTGGCGGATATTTACATTCGGGTAATTGTGAAGTTGCATGGTGTTTCGTCCAGTATTGTGTTGGATAGAGATTCGCGGTTTACTTCGGAATTTTGGAAGAGCTTGCAGGAAGCTTTGGGAACTAAGTTGAAATTGAGTTCAGCTTATCATCCGCAAACTGATGGTCAGTCGAGAGGACGATTCAGTCGCTTGAAGATTTGTTGAGAGCTTGTGTGTTAGAAAAGGGTGGTGCGTGGGATACTCATTTACCATTGATTGAGTTCACGTACAATAACAGTTACCATTCTAGTATCGGAATGGCACCGTTTGAAGCTTTGTATGGGAGGAGGTGTAGGACTCCTCTGTGTTGGTATGAAACTGGTGAGAATATGGTGCTTGGACCAGAAATTGTACAGCAGACTACTGAGACAATTCAAATGATTCGTGAGAAAATGAAAGTGTCTTAGAGTAGGCAGAAAAGTTATCATGATAATCGGAGGAAAGAGTTGGAATTCTGTGTAGGTGATCACGTATTCCTAAGAGTTAATCCGATGACTGGTGTGGGTCGTGCATTGAAGTCCAAGAAGCTGGATCCTAAGTTCATTGGACCTTATGAGATTTTGCAGAGAATTGGTGTTGTGGCTTATAGGGTGGCGTTGCCGCCTGAGTTGTCAAACTTACATGATGTGTTTCATGTGTCGCAATTGCGAAAGTATGTTTCTGATCCATCTCATGTGATTCAGAGAGATGATGTTCAGATTCGGGAGAATCTTACTGTTGAGACGATGCCGTTGAGGATTGAGGACCGTAAGATGAAACAGCTCCGAGGGAAGGAAATACCTTTGGTGAAGGTAACGTGGGGAGATGCTGCAGGAGGCAGTGTGACCTGGGAGTTGGAAAGCAGGATGCGAGAAGCGTATCCGGAGCTATTTCCATCAGGTAATTTTCGAGGACGAAAATAATTAAAGTGGGGGAGAGTTGTAACACCCATTTTAATTATTTAGTCATTTTATTATTATTTTAAAAATTATACGTTGGTGTGCCCTTTGGTGGGAGGGTATTTGACGATGTTTGGTGGGTGTCCCTAATGTGGGAGGACTATTGGTGGTATTTTGGTGTGAAATATAATAATATAAAAATAATAGTAACATTGGTGGGGGTGTTATTATTATTACTATTATATTTATTATAATTGTTAATGTTATTAATATTATTATTATTTTGGTGAAATAATGATATTATTATTATTATTATTATTATTATTATTAATAATGAGTATTATTATTATTATGATTATTATTATTATTATTATTATATTATTAGTATTAATAATAATATTGTAATATTTTATTAAGTTATTTTATTAATTGGGATTAGATTTAATAAAGAAAATAGAATGTGAAGGGGTGGGGAGAGTGGTACGATACATTTTAGAAATTGATAAAAAGGGCGATAGAAAAGAGAGAAGAGAAAAGAACGAAAGAAAGGAAAAAGAGCGAAGGAAAAAGGGAACGAAGAACGGAAGAGAAAAGGGGAAGGCCAAGAGACCAATTCTAGGAGGATTTCTATCGATCAACCAATTGATAAGGTAAGGGGGGGGGGGGGGGGGGGGGGGAAACTTGATTGGGAATGGTTTATACATGTATAGGGTAGTTGGGGATTCCTTAACCCCGTAGGAAATTGATCGATATATGATAATATATATTGATATGTTATGATTGATGATGATTGTTGTTAATTGTATAGTAATCGTTAATGAATTTTTGTTTTTGGTTGATTTGGCATATAGGGCATATAGGGTGTTTTACGGTTTTTAGGGAAAGTTTTGTATGGCTTTTGAGGTATCGATAGTGTTTAGGTGATGATTTTGGGAATAGGAATTAGAAACCGATTGTTTACGGTAATAGGAAAGATTGGTACTAGAATAGGCTGGGAATCTGAGTTGAGATGATAGGCATAATTTGGCCTAGAATAACACTGCAGAATTGTGAGGAAACTGATGAATCGCAGCATTCGCTGGGCTTCGCCTGACGAATGTTGGCGAAGGGAGGCGAGAGTTCGCCTGGCGAGCCGAGGCAAAGGGGCAGCGAATAATTCAGAAATTAAGTCCCAGACTAAAAAACACAAGAACTTCGCCTGGCGAATGCCAGCGAAGGTTCGCCAGAAGGGTTCGCCTGGCGAATGCCAGCGAACGTAGCAGAACCAAATGAATTTTTGTGATGTTTTGGATTCGAGCGTTGGTCTCGTGTGATCCTTTTAGCCTTGTTGCAGTGTGAAAATGATGAGTGTGGGATTTAACTTGTGTACTTGGTGATGGCACGTGTTTCCCTTAATATTGTTGGTGAGCAATTAGTTGATGTATATGTGTGTAGTGATCAGTAGGATCGAGTATCCCCGAGTGGTGGGATGTAGTTATATCTGGTGGTATAGTATGAATTTGTTTACCATCTGATTGATTTATATGGTGTTGGTGTAATATATCTATACATTTGCATTGATGTGTGATGATATGATCAGGAGGATCGTGTGCACTTAGTGTGCCAGAATATAATAGTTATGCATTGGTGTCTTGCATATCATGGTGTTTTGGTGGGATGAATCATGTCTCAGGAGGAGCGTAAGTGATTCATCCGTACTCCTTTGTGGAGAATGGTGGGGGATAGATCATGTCTCAGGAGGAGTGTAAGTGATCTATCCAGGTTCGATTGAATGAACCAATGAGTCGGTACCGCATGCATGGTGTTGAGTTGCATTTTTGCATTATAATATGTTATATTGTAATTTGAATAGTAGGTCCGTTATATGGCGTTGTTGAGGTGAATACTTGATGTGTTGGTGTGTTTTACTGCCTTATTTACATGTATTACATTACCATTATATTTTTGATCATGATTTCTCACCCCTTTGCTGTTGTTGTGTCTGTGCTTCTCCGGAAGTACAGATAATCCAGGTACTTAGCTAGCTTGGATTATGGTGTGACAGTCGAGTCTAGGATGCTCTGATACGTAGCACGGGACTTGGGCGTTTTTATTTGTTTTCTGAAGAACTTATATTTTATTTTCCTGTGAACGTATCAAACTTTTATTGGATTTTAAGATTTTTAATATTCCGTTGTATTTTGGAGGAAAACCTTTTATAAAGGAAATGTTGATTTTATGTGATATCCCACTGGGGAGAAATACTCTGATGTTTATTTACGATGTTTATTAATTTAATTGATTTTGGGAAGTGGGGTGTTACAATTGGTATCAGAGCAGGTCGGTCAGTCCGGCCAGTGTTGTTGAGTCGAGTTGAGTCTGTCTTTTATGATGTAGTTGAATATCTTTTAACCTGGTGTTGTTCTTTTTGAGAAGTATGGCAGGAAGGAACGATGCTGCATTGGCTGCTGCTATGCAAGCAATGGCGCAGGCGATTGCTAATCAAAATCAAACTACAGATGCCCAATTCAGGAGTTTGGCGCAGTTTCGGAGCAACAAGCCGCCAACATTTGAAGGAGGAATTCTGGACCCTGAAGCTGCTCAGAAGTGGCTGAAGGCAATTGAAAAGATCTTCAGGACTATGGAATGTAGCGATGAACAAAAGGTGAGGTTTGGTACTCACATGCTGGAGGGTGAGGCTGAAGCCTGGTGGGACAATAGTCGCCAAAGGTTGGAAGCTGCTGGAACTGCCATTACTTGGGAGGTGGTTCGGAAAGGTTTTCTGGAGAAGTATTTCCCGGAAGATATCCGAAGCGCTAAGGAAATTGAATTCTTAGAGCTGAAATAGGGTAGTATGACTGTAGCAGAATATGCTGCCAAGTTTGAGGAGCTGGTGCAGTATTGTCCCCACTATAATGTAGAAGGGGCAATGACCTCTAAGTGCTTAAAGTTTGAGAATGGACTGCGTCCAGAGATTAAGTTGGGGATTGCTTGTCAGAAGATCAAGAGCTATCCTGAGCTGGTAAGCAGGAGCAGAATCTATGATAACGATAACCGAGCAAGGATTATGCACTACAAAGCTGTTAATGACCGTAAGGATAAGCAGAAGTTTAGTGGTACTCCTTATAGTGTTGCTGCTGATAAGGGAAAACGTAAAGCTGTTGTTGATTAGAAGCCTAGAGATGGGAGAGCATCTGCTGAAGGGAAATGTTTTCGGTGCGGTGGTATGGGACACCGTGCTAATAATTGTCCTAATGAAGCCAAGAAATGTTTTAAGTGTGGGAAACCACGTGGAGGTAACATTCAAACAGACAGGGTGAGTAAGACAATTCATAATACTCAATGTATAACAATTAATGCATAAACGGCATATTACTCATAATTATATTCAACACATTGATATTCTTCAATTATGCCTCAAAGGCCACAATGTCATAATTATACACAAAGGCTCATAAATGCAAATGCGACATAGACTCAATGCATGTGGTACCAATCATCACAGCTTGATGGACACTAGGCCATCAACCCTCCATAGATCCCCATCAATAGGATCGGAGCACATCAAAATACTTCACATCCACACAGTGGGATTAAAGTCAAAGTAATCGAGGTCCTGAACCGAAGTCCGGATGCACATGAATGCATGATGCACACTTCATAATAATCCTCATAATAACAACATATGGTGCATCATCATTCATCATATTCATCATCATTACACGTCATATCTCATCGTCATATTCATCATCATTAATCATGTCATCATAGCTCATCGTAACAATCATCATCATACATCATGTTATCATAATTCATCATATTATTTATCATACAACATATCATCATAGTCCATCATATTAATTAATCTCACACATCATGTCATCATATAATCCCGTATAAATCACATATTATCTCATAGTCATTTTATCCCATATTACCCCATATTAATTTATAGTACTACCCTCATATCATCTCATATTAATTTATTAAGTTATACTCACGGTAATCCCCACACTATCGCCTATCGATCACATAAACTTCATGGTTATACTCATGCTAATTCATCATATTATCACAGTTACCCTCATGGTAATTCATCAGGAAAATCGCAACATCAAAACATCACGACATCCTTGAACCAGAACATGATTCATTAATAGAACATATACACAATTGACTTCTCAAACATAATTAGATATAAAAATATTGGGAAAACAATTCCCTTATCTATACTATGTTATAGCTCTATTTATTAGCTTTCCAACACTTCGAACGGGGGTCAAAACGGACTTACGGATCAAAAGTTACGTCCAAAACAATTTCGACCAAAAACATGAACAATCGTGACGAACAGAAAGACGTTGTTACGCTCCGGAACTGATTTTTACTCAATTATTCTTACGAATCACTCACTCAACATACCCAAAACATCACTAAAACATTCCTAAGGTTATACGACAATAACAACACAACTTCTATGGTTTATTAGGCTCTTCTGGCAACATTTGCAAAGCCTAAAACACTATTTCCTGCAATTACTCTGAATACTTCAGAGTTACTCACATATGAACATTCTTATTCCTACAGGGTCAAACATATCACAATCCAAGGTTTTGGCCACGAAGGCAAAAATCATTATTTCTCATCTCTACACTCAAAGGGTCAAGAATACTAACCACTAACATCCAGGGTCTATAGTCAATTTCCTTACAATTGCTCCGAAGACATCGTAATTTCAAATATCAAATATTCTATCCCATATGGATAGACATATACGATCTAAGGTTTTGGCCACAAAGTCCTAAGGTTTCCTTTCTCATATCAATATTCAGTGTTACATACCATTAACCGTAACCTCAAAGCATTATTTTCCCTATTTTCCCACAACCAACCCAAAATACCTTAAATCTTAAATCAACCATAAACACACCGAAAGTCATACATAGAAAACTATGAAAAGCAATACTCCCCATACCTTAGTCGAATCTGCAGCTTTTCACGATCACTTGGGATTTCTGCTTCCGACCTTTCTTCAGAGCTCTGGCCACAATTCCACGGTTAACACAAAATGAATTTCCTTTTCCTTTCAGAATTCTATTTTGTTAAATCTCACAATTTGGGCTTTTCCCATAATATCCTCACTAACTCCTCCAATCGCCCAAATTGCCCTTATTTCCCTTATTTCAATTTAATTAATAATAATACTAATGAATTAATATTATATGCTATTAATTAAATAAATACCCAAAAATGCAAATTTTCTTAATAATTCACCAACCACCCAAAAATCACCGAAAACGAATATTCTTAATTAAATAATTAATTAAAATACTCCAATTAAATTTGGGGTGTTACAACTCTCCCCCACTTAAAAGAATTTTCGTCCTCGAAAATTACCTCAAGAAAACAGAGTCGAATACGACTCCCTCATCTGATCTCCAAGTTCCCAAATCCAACTTTCTCTAGTTGGTCCTCCCAAAATTACCTCTTCCAAGGCAATCCCTTTACCTTATAGTTGCTTCTCGTTCATCAATCCGAACAGGCAACACTTCAACAGTCAAGTTACCTCCCACTCGTACATCGTCCATCTGAATCAAAGTACTTCCTCAACTTAGACACATAAAACACATCCAACAGTTTTCACAAGCGACAACGGTAAAACAGTTTAACATGCCACTTCTCCCACGCTTCCGCTGTGCCACTCTGATACAGACCACAAAATACGGTGTGAGCTCTCGAGACTCCAAAGCTCGGCCAACACCAGTTACCATCGTAACTCTCAAAACACGTTTTTTCTTAGATCCCCTTGATCTTCTCAGTTGTCTCTTGCACAATCTCAGGTCCGAGTACAAGACTCTCACCTAACTCATATCAACACAAAGAAGTCCTACACCTCCCACCATACAAATTCTCATACGGTGTCATTCTGATACTAGAATGATAACTGTAATTGCAGGTAAACTCAACCATCGGCAAATAACTATCCCACAATCCACCCTGATCCAACATACAAGCTCTCCACAAATCCTCTAAAGACTGGATAATTCTCTTTGTCCGTCCATCCGTCCACGGATGATAGGCAGAGTTCAACTTCAACATGGTACTCAAAGCGTCTGCAAACTCTCCCAAAAATCTCGATGAAAATTCAGATTCCCATCTGACACAATATTCGACGACATCTCATACAACTTCATAACTTCAT
This sequence comes from Lathyrus sativus, assembly GCA_963859935.3. Lineage (NCBI taxonomy): Eukaryota > Viridiplantae > Streptophyta > Magnoliopsida > Fabales > Fabaceae > Lathyrus > Lathyrus sativus. Next base: position 525,709,621 of record OZ012737.1, on the reverse strand, counting down.
CGATATACATCTCAGCTAGGTTTAACATAGAATGATTAATCCTCATTGGTAAGAAAAGAGCCAATCTAGTCAATCTATCCAAAATCACCCAATTAAAATCATATCCCTCCAATTCTTCGGAAAACCCAACATAAAATCCATGAAAATACTACCCGATTTCCACCCTGGAATATTCAACGGTTGCATCAGACCCAACGGTCTCTGACGTTCATTCTTCGACATCTGACAAGTTTAACCAGCATATACAAACTCAACCGCTTCTCTCTTTATCTATGGCCATTAAAATAATTTCCTCAAATCTGGTTACATCTTCATAGCACCGGGATGGATACTCCATCTACCTCAATACTCTTATTCCACTCAATAATATCTAGAACACAAACTTTATCACGACATCTCATGATACCATTTCTATTAATCTGAAAATCAACTCTTCGACTTTAATTCATCAAATTCAACCAATCTGCCACTCAATTCATATTTCTGACCTTCTTGAATCTCATCAAGAATACCACGAGTAAGGTCCAACATACTAGGCTTAATTCCATAAGAAGTCTCTTCACAACCCAAGCTCACATCACGAAATTGTCCAATCAGTTCTAACTCTTTTACCATCAATATCAGTATATACAAAGATTTCCAAATCGATGCATCAGCTACCACGTTTGCTTTACCCGAATGGTAATTCAATCCAAAACCATAATCCTTCAAAAGTCCCAATTATTTCCTCTTATGTACTTTAAGTTTCCTTAAAGCATAACTAAAACTCGCTGATGTTACACTTAACATACCTCCCAATCACATCAATAAAGCATCACAAAACACAACGAATAGTTTTGTCGGATTCGGCAAAAATCAACACACGAGCTATTGACAACTCTCCCAAAAACTCTCTGAACTTTCTTCACAGTGGCATATCCATGCTTCTTCTCTAACACTGATAACTCAAGTTCCCGATGCTCAACATGATCCTATATACTCTTAGAATATACCAAAATATCATCGGTAAACACAACCACTGGCTCGCTCAATTAAGTATGGGAAATCCCATGCCAAACGGACACTCAATTTGCGAGTTATGGCGGAAACACGAACCACACTTTCTGCATTTACTACAAAATCCAAATATAGTCCATCAATAAATAACTTAATTCCATGCCAATACTTCACCATCACATAGAGCATTAGAATAGCTTTCTAATGCTTCGAACTGTGCGCCATTCCGAGTTACGGTTCTCCCGCTATGACAAAAATACGAAAACAACATTCTTCTGCCCAGGACCTTTCGCTAGGCGAACGCTCGGCGAACATGACAGTCCAAATTCTATTTTCGACCGTTGAGTGACTTTCTTATGTCCGATTTCGATTCCGTAAAAAGCTGCAACCTCGGAATTCAACGTACAACATAAATTTCACACTTAGGAAGCCATCCAACACATTTTCAACATCGAAATATTTTAAACCTCAAGTACACCAATATTGCATTCCACGCCCGACCTCTTCTCACAATCACCAGAACTCATTATCCACCATGTACTCGACCTCACCATCTGCTTCCTTAGCACACACACCAGACACAAGTCTCAAAACTACTCAATTAATTTAATTCCTCGACCATTCAAACAGACATATAATATAGCGCTCTCAATATCAGACTAGTTTCCGTAACATAGCCAATCACAACTCCACTTCACATTCTGGTGGTAAATCACTTATCTCATCAGGAAAAACTCCAGACAATAATAATTAATTGGCAAACCACCAACTTCCCAACTTTCATTAACACTCAAAGTTTCCATCAAAATAAACATCTCATTACTTTCTCGCACCGACTCATCAAAGCAATTCTTAAGCACTTAGCTTAACTCAAAACAAATCACTGCCCATGCCATTCAAGCTTGCAAGACACGTCCATCCCATCCAACATAATCCCAACTACTATCAACAAGAGATTAAGGGTGATCAATTCCTCAATTTGTCAATAGACAGCCGAAAATCATGATGGGGTACAAACCATCTTTACCAAACTATAAGAGCGTTCATCGACACACTGAGTCACAACTCCACACTTGCAGCATCCTGGAGAAGCACTAGCTTCTCCCCCACTTGAAGCATTCCCACTTCTGCAGACAAAGGTTAGAAAACAAACATGTACCGACAGTGTTTTCACACACATGTCGCATACAAGGGAACCAACAACATTAGACAACTTGGCCGGACGGACCGACCTGCTCTGATACCACTAATGTAACACCCTTATTCTACCCCACAGATATTACGGCAAAATAACACGGATTTCAGAGTAAAATATTAACTTTCATTAAAAAGCCACAAAAGGGCGTACATTTCTCAAAGTCAACAAAATTGGTCAATACTCCGTAACACACGGGTTTTCTCAAAATATATCAAAACATCATATACAGCGAAACTCAAACATAACTCAATATTTTCCTCATAAGGGAACATCAGTAAAATAACCCTATGATATACAATCAACTCAAAGAACCCAACCCGATGTTACATATCAGAGCAATACCCTCTAAATTAACCATAAAGGCTAACGACTCTAAAACTTCAAAATACTCCTCGACGGCGTCCACGGCTAAACTTGCTCATCTGCACGTTACCCACGTGGAGGTAACATTCAAACAGACAGGGTGAGTAAGACAATTCATAATAATCAATGTATAACAATTAATGCATAAACGGCATATTACTCATAATTATATTCAACACATTGATATTCTTCAATTATGCCTCAAAGGCCACAATGTCATAATTATACACAAAGGCTCATAAATGCAAATGCGACATAGACTCAATGCATGTGGTACCAATCATCACAGCTTGATGGACACTAGGCCATCAACCCTCCATAGATCCCCATCAAGAGGATCGGAGCACATCAAAATACTTCACATCCACACAGTGGGATTAAAGTCAAAGTAATCGAGGTCCTGAACCGAAGTTCGGATGCACATGAATGCATGATGCACACTTCATAATAATCCTCATAATAACAACATATGGTGCATCATCATTCATCATATTCATCATCATTACACGTCATATCTCATCGTCATATTCATCATCATTAATCATGTCATCATAGCTCATCGTAATAATCATCATCATACATCATGTTATCATAATTCATCATATTATTTATCATACAACATATCATCATAGTCCATCATATTAATTAATCTCACACATCATGTCATCATATAATCCCGTATAAATCACATATTAGCTCATAGTCATTTTATCCCATATTACCCCATTTTAATTTATAGTACTACCCTCATATCATCTCATATTAATTTATTAAGTTATACTCACGGTAATCCCCACACTATCGCCTATCGATCACATAAACTTCACGGTTATACTCATGTTAATTCATCATATTATCACAGTTACCCTCATGGTAATTAATTAGGAAAATCGCAGCATCAAAACATCACGACATCCTTGAACCAGAACATGATTCATTAATAGAACATATACACAATTGACTTCTCAAACATAATTAGATATAAAAATATTGGGAAAACAATTCCCTTATCTATACTATGTTATAGGTCTATTTATTAGCTTTCCAACACTTCGAACGGGGGTCAAAACGGACTTACGGATCAAAAGTTACGTCCAAAACAATTTCGACCAAAAACATGAACAATCATGACGAACAGAAAGACGTTGTTACGCTCCGGAACTAATTTTTACTCAATTATTCTGACGAATCACTCACTCAACGTACCCAAAACATAACTAAAACATTCCTAAGGTTATACGACAATAACAACACAACTTCTATGGTTTATTAGGCTCTTCTGGCAACATTTGCAACGCCTAAAACACTATTTCCTGCAATTACTCTGAATACTTCAGAGTTACTCACATATGAACATTCCTATTCCTATAGGGTCAAACATATCACAATCCAAGGTTTTGGCCACGAAGGCAAAAATCATTATTTCTCATCTCTACACTCAAAGGGTCAAGAATACTAACCACTAACCTCCAGGGTCTATAGTCAATTTCCTTACAATTGCTCCGAAGACATTGTAATTTCAAATATCAAATATTCTATCCCATATGGATAGACATATACGATCTAAGGTTTTGGCCACAAAGTCCTAAGGTTTCCTTTCTCATATTAATATTCAGTGTTACATACCATTAACCATAACCTCAAAGCATTATTTTCCCTATTTTCCCACAACCAACCCAAAATACCTTAAATCTTAAATCAACCATAAACACACCAAAAGTCATACATAGAAAACTATGAAAAGCAATACTCCCCATACCTTAGTCGAATCTGCAGCTTTTCACGATCACTTGGGATTTCTGCTTCCGACCTTTCTTCAGAGCTCTGGCCACAATTCCACGGTTAACACAAAGTGAATTTCCTTTTCCTTTCAGAATTCTATTTTGTTAAATCTCACAATTTGGGCTTTTCCCATAATATCCTCACTAACTCCTCCAATCGCCCAAATTGCCCTTATTTCCCTTATTTCAATTTAATTAATAATAATACTAATGAATTAATATTATATGCTATTAATTAAATAAATACCCAAAAATGCAAATTTTCTTAATAATTCACCAACCACCCAAAAATCACCGAAAACGAATATTCTTAATTAAATAATTAATTAAAATACTCCAATTAAATTTGGGGTGTTACAACTCTCCCCCACTTAAAAGAATTTTCGTCCTCGAAAATTACCTCAAGAAAACAGAGTCGAATACGACTCCCTCATCTGATCTCCAAGTTCCCAAATCCAACTTTCTCTAGTTGGTCCTCCCAAAATTACCTCTTCCAAGGCAATCCCTTTACCTTATAGTTGCTTCTCGTTCATCAATCCGAACAGGCAACACTTCAACAGTCAAGTTACCTCCCACTCGTACATCGTCCATCTGAATCAAAGTACTTCCTCAACTTAGACACATAAAACACATCCAACAGTTTTCACAAGCGACAACGGTAAAACAGTTTAACATGCCACTTCTCCCACGCTTCCGCTGTGCCACTCTGATACAGACCACAAAATACGGTGTGAGCTCTCGAGACTCCAAAGCTCGGCCAACACCAGTTACCATCGTAACTCTCAAAACACGTTTTTTCTTAGATCCCCTTGATCTTCTCAGTTGTCTCTTGCACAATCTCAGGTCCGAGTACAAGACTCTCACCTAACTCATATCAACACAAAGAAGTCCTACACCTCCCACCATACAAATTCTCATACGGTGTCATTCTGATACTAGAATGATAACTGTAATTGCAGGTAAACTCAACCATCGGCAAATAACTATCCCACAATCCACCCTGATCCAACATACAAGCTCTCCACAAATCCTCTAAAGACTGGATAGTTCTCTTTGTCCGTCCATCCGTCCACGGATGATAGGCAGAGTTCAACTTCAACATGGTACTCAAAGCGTCTGCAAACTCTCCCAAAAATCTCGATGAAAATTCAGATTCCCATCTGACACAATATTCGACGACATCTCATACAACTTCATAACTTCATTGATATACATCTCAGCTAGGTTTAACATAGAATGATTAATCCTCATTGGTAAGAAAAGAGCCAATCTAGTCAATCTATCCAAAATCACCCAATTAAAATCATATCCCTCCAATTCTTCGGAAAACCCAACATAAAATCCATGGAAATACTACCCGATTTCCACCCTAGAATATTCAACGGTTGCATCAGACCCAACGGTCTCTGACGTTCATTCTTCGACATCCGACAAGTCTAACCAGCATATACAAACTCAACCACTTCTCTCTTTATCTATGGCCATTAAAATAATTTCCTCAAATCTGGTTACATCTTCATAGCACCGGGATGGATACTCCATCTACCTCAATACTCTTATTCCACTCAATAATATCTAGAACACAAACTTTATCACGACATCTCATGATACCATTTCTATTAATCTGAAAATTAACTCTTCGACTTTAATTCATCAAATTCAACCAATCTGCCACTCAATTCATATTTCTGACCTTCTTGAATCTCATCAAGAATACCACGAGTAAGGTCCAACATACTAGGCTTAATTCCATAAGAAGTCTCTTCACAACCCAAGCTCACATCACGAAATTGTCCAATCAGTTCTAACTCTTTTACCATCAATATCAGTATATACAAAGATTTCCAAATCGATGCATCAGCTACCACGTTTGCTTTACCCGAATGGTAATTCAATCCAAAACCATAATCCTTCAGAAGTCCCAATTATTTCCTCTTATGTACTTTAAGTTTCCTTAAAGCATAACTAAAACACGCTGATGTTGCACTTAACATACCTCCCAATCACATCAATAAAGCATCACAAAACACAACGAATAGTTCTGTCGGATTCGGCAAAAATCAACACACGAGCTATTGACAACTCTCCCAAAAACTCTCTGAACTTTCTTCACAGTGGCATATCCATGCTTCTTCTCTAACACTGATAACTCAAGTTCCCGATGCTCAACATGATCCTCTATACTCTTAGAATATACCAAAATATCATCGGTTAACACAACCACTGGCTCGCTCAATTAAGTATGGGAAATCCCATGCCAAACGGACACTCAATTTGCGAGTTATGGCGGAAACACGAACCACACTTTTTGCATTTACTACAAAATCCAAATATAGTCCATCAATAAATAACTTAATTCCATGCCACTACTTCACCATCACATAGAGCATTAGAATAGATTTCTAATGCTTCGAACTGTGCGCCATTCCGAGTTACGGTTCTCCCGCTATGACAAAAATACGAAAACAACATTCTTCTGCCCAGGACCTTTCACTAGGCGAACGCTCGGCGAACATGACAGTCCAAATTCTATTTTCGACCGTTTAGTGACTTTCGTATGTCCGATTTCGATTCCGTAAAAAGATGCAACCTCGGAATTCAACGTACAACATAAATTTCACACTTAGGAAGCCATCCAGCACATTTTCAACATCGAAATATTTTAAACCTCAAGTACACCAATATTGCATTCCACGCCCGACCTCTTCTCACAATCACCAGAACTCATTGTCCACCATGTACTCGACCTCACCATCTGCTTCCTTAGCACACACACCAGACACAAGTCTCAAAACTACTCAATTAATTTAATTCCTCGACCATTCAAACAGACATATAATATAGCGCTCTCAATATCAGACTAGTTTCTGTAACATAGCCAATCACAACTCCACTTCACATTCCGGCGGTAAATCACTTATCTCATCAGGAAAAACTCCGGACAATAATAATTAATTGGCAAACCACCAACTTCCCCACTTTCATTAACACTCAAAGTTTCCATCAAAATAAACATCTCATTACTTTCTCGCACCGACTCATCAAAGCAATTCTTAAGCACTTAGCTTAACTCAAAACAAATCACTGCCCACGCTATTCAAGCTTGCAACACACGTCCATCCCATCCAACATAGTCCCAACTACTATCAACAACAGATTAAGGGTGATCAGTTCCTCAATTTGTCATTAGACAGCCGAAAATCATGATGGGGTACAAACCATCTTTACCAAACTATAAGAGCGTTCATCGACACACTGAGCCACAACTCCACACTTGCAGCATCCTGGAGAAGCACTAGCTTCTCCCCCACTTGAAGCATTCTCACTTCTGCAGACAAAGGTTAGAAAACAAACATGTACCGACAGTGTTTTCACACACATGTCGCATACAAGGGAACCAACAACATTAGACAACTTGGCCGGACGGACCGACCTGCTCTGATACCACTAATGTAACACCCTTATTCTACCCCACAGATATTACGGCAAAATAACACGGATTTCAGAGTAAAATATTAACTTTCATTAAAAAGCCACAAAAGGGCGTACATTTCTCAAAGTCAACAAAATTGGTCAATACTCCGTAACACACGGGTTTTCTCAAAATATACCAAAAGATCATATACAGCGGAACTCAAACATAACTCAATATTTTCCTCATAAGGGAACATCAGTAAAATAACCCTATGATATACAATCAACTCAAAGAACCCAACTCGATGTTACATATCAGAGCAAGACCCTCTAAATTAACCATAAAGGCTAACGACTCTAAAACTTCAAAATACTCCTCGACAGCGTCCACGGCTAAACTTGCTCATCTGCACGTTACCCACGTGGAGGTAAAATTCAAACAGACAGGGTGAGTAAGACAATTCATAATAATCAATGTATAACAATTAATGCATAAACGGCATATTACTCATAATTATATTCAACACATTGATATTCTTCAATTATGCCTCAAAGGCCACAATGTCATAATTATACACAAAGGCTCATAAATGCAAATGCGGCATAGACTCAATGCATGTGGTACCAATCATCACAGCTTGATGGACACTAGGCCATCAACCCTCCATAGATCCCCATCAATAGGATCGGAGCACATCAAAATACTTCACATCCACACAGTGGGATTAAAGTCAAAGTAATCGAGGTCCTGAACCGAAGTTCGGATGCACATGAATGCATGATGCACACTTCATAATAATCCTCATAATAACAACATATGGTGCATCATCATTCGTCATATTCAGCATCATTACACGTCATATCTCATCGTCATATTCATCATCATTAATCATGTCATCATAGCTCATCGTAACAATCATCATCATACATCATGTTATCATAATTCATAATATTATTTATCATACAACATATCATCATAGTCCATCATATTAATTAATCTCACACATCATGTCATCATATAATCCCGTATAAATCACATATTAGCTCATAGTCATTTTATCCCATATTACCCCATGTTAATTTATAGTACTACCCTCATATCATCTCATATTAATTTATTAAGTTATACTCACGGTAATCCCCACACTATCGCCTATCGATCACATAAACTTCACGGTTATACTCATATTAATTCATCATATCATCGCAGTTACCCTCATGGTAATTAATCAGGAAAATCGCAGCATCAAAACATCACGACATCCTTGAACCAGAACATGATTCATTAATAGAATATATACACAATTGACTTCTCAAACATAATTAGATATAAAAATATTGGGAAAACAATTCCCTTATCTATACTATGTTATAGCTCTATTTATTAGCTTTCCAACGCTTCGAACGGGGGTCAAAACGGACTTACGGATCAAACGTTACGTCCAAAACAATTTCGACCAAAAACATGAACAATCGTGACGAACAGAAAGACGCTGTTACGCTCCGGAACTAATTTTTACTCATTTATTCTTACGAATCACTCACTCAACGTACCCAAAACATCACTAAAACATTCCTAAGGTTATACGACAATAACAACACAACTTCTATGGTTTATTAGGCTCTTCTGGCAACATTTGCAACGCCTAAAACACTATTTCCTGCAATTACTCTGAATACTTCAGAGTTACTCACATATGAACATTCCTATTCCTACAGGGTCAAACATATCACAATCCAAGGTTTTGGCCACGAAGGCAAAAATCATTATTTCTCATATCTACACTCAAAGGGTCAAGAATACTAACCACTAACCTCCAGGGTCTATAGTCAATTTCCTTACAATTGCTCCGAAGACATCGTAATTTCAAATATCAAATATTCTATCCCATATGGATAGACATATACGATCTAAGGTTTTGGTCACAAAGTCCTAAGGTTTCCTTTCTCATATCAATATTCAGTGTTACATACCATTAACCATAACCTCAAAGCATTATTTTCCCTATTTTCCCACAACCAACCCAAAATACCTTAAATCTTAAATCAACCATAAACACACCGAAAGTCATACATAGAAAACTATGAAAAGCAATACTCCCCATACCTTAGTCGAATTTGCAGCTTTTCACGATCACTTGGGATTTCTGCTTCCGACCTTTCTTCAGAGCTCTGGCCACAATTCCACGGTTAACACAAAGTGAATTTCCTTTTCCTTTCAGAATTCTATTTTGTTAAATCTCACAATTTGGGCTTTTCCCATAATATCCTCACTAACTCCTCCAATCGCCCAAATTGCTCTTATTTCCCTTATTTCAATTTAATTAATAATAATACTAATGAATTAATATTATATGCTATTAATTAAATAAATATCCAAAAATGCACATTTTCTTAATAATTCACCAACCACCCGAAAATCACCGAAAAGGAATATTCTTAATTAAATAATTAATTAAAATACTCCAATTAAATTTGGGGTGTTACATCACATGTATGCAATAATTATGTATTATCCATGTTTATATGTCATCCTTGGTTGTTACCATAATTTGTTTATGACTTTGTCATGTCTTAGATGTTGTCACATCTACCTGCATGTATTTGGTTGTTACCATGTTCATTTTAACTTTGTTATATCTCATAGTTGATATCATGTATGAATGCCATCTTTGCCATGAGTTGTGTGTCTTTGATTGATGTCATATTTGAATATCATCTTTGTCACTTATTATTCTCTTTGCTTTGATGTCATGTTTGAACATCATATTTATCACTTTTTATCCTTTAGTTAATATCATGTTTGAATATCATCCTTTGTCATGTGTTATTTACCTTTGATATCATGTTTAAATATCATCCTTGTTCATATCATCCATTATCACCTATATACTCATATTTATTTTGACTTTGTCAAATCATCCCCTAGTGAGGTTAGCTTGGTAGCTCTCTCTCTCTCTCTCTCTCTCTCTCTCTCTCTCTCTCTCTCTCTCTCTCTCTATATATATATATATATATATATATATATATATATATATATATATATATATATATATATATATATATATATATATATATATATATATATATATATATATATATATATATATATATATATATATATATATATATATATATATATATATATATATATATATATATATATATATATATATATATATATATATATATATATATATATATATATATATATATATATATATATATATATACCTATCTATCTATCTATCTATCTATCTATCTATCTCTCTTTATCTCTCTCTCTCTCTCTCTCTCTCTCTCTCTCTCTATCTATCTATCTCTATCTCTATCTCTATCTCTATCTATCTATCTATCTATCTATCTATCTATCTATATATCTATATATCTATCTATCTATCTCTTTCTTCTTTTTCCTTTTGTTGCCTAAATCCAATGGAAATATTTATTTTATTGACTTTATGTCATAGGTACTATAGCACTCCCTCAGCTACCCATTTTTTTACTTTGTTAAGTCATTAACCTTTCAACATAGTCGTAGGTTAGAGTTTGTAAACTCTTTGACTTTGTTAAGTCATGTAAGTGTTATTATAAACACTTATTTTCCCTTTGGGACCTTGATCACCATCAAGTGTTCTTCACCTTTAGTTAGGTGAACTACGATCGCTCTGATTCCATCCTTGTTAGGATATGTAGGTATAAGATCGTGAAGTCTTAGCGAACACACTAGCAATAAACCTCCTTAGGTTCCTTATCTCATAAAACCCAAAAATAGAACATTTCCAAATATTAGCAAGCAAATTACCATAACAAAAATATTTTGAAGAGGTTCCTATAGACTACTATAGATACTTAGGGTGCTAATACCTCCCTTAGTATAACCAAACCCCGAATATTTAGATCTCTTTGCATTGTTGTTACATTGCACAATTAGGGTTTTTATTCGATCTTTTCCCTTTCCTTTGGATAAATTAAAGTTTGGTGGTGAACATTCAATATTTTATGGTTCAAGTTAATATAATAGCTTGATATTTGATTCTCACCGCGACAGTTGGCATGAGTTGTTTGCCTGTGATTATTTTTCAAAATAGAAAAAAAGAATAAACGTTAATAATCTTAATAAAAATATAGCAGCAACAATACAATAGATACATCTAAACAAATCATTAACTAATTGATGATGATAATTTCATTTTCCACAACAAATTTTAGTGTAGACCTCTCTGTCACACCCTAATTTTTGATCATAAGATCTCGTCTCCTTGTTTTTTTGCTTGCTTGTTTTATTGTTATATGTATGTTTATTACGGCTAACCAGTTTATACAGGTGCAGTGAAATCAAGTGTTAATCCTCACCGTCAAGTACTTCAAGAGGGGGAATAGCATCCTTTATAGGTGTCATCATTTTCAAAGTCTCTTCTAGACATAGTTCACATACCATCGTCGCCCAAAAGGTTGAGTCATCATTTAAGAGAAAGAGTCTGGTTTTGTTGATACGACAAGTATGGATAAGAACCATGATTAAGGCTTGGGTAGTTTGTTGTCAAGACAAAGTTAATTTAACCAATTGACTTATAAAATCATTAAATCATAGAAGGATTCACGAGATTCGGAATGGTTTCCCCAAAGTCAAACCAACGCATTTTCTTCACAAGGATTGGTTTCTATTGTGGAAATTATACTATGAGGCATCACGACACCTTTTGTAAAACTCAGCTCATTGCAAAAAAAAACCACCATTTCGAGACAAGAAGGGTAAATTCAAATAACCAAGTTTTAAGGAAGCACAACTGATGCCAGGGTTTGCAATTCATTTTAATTCAACTATTGCTAAGGCAATAAATTCCAAATTCAATGCTATGATTAATGCTACAAAGATTTAGAAAGTTGTACCCTTTTTTTAGAACCTTGTTCAGTATCTACAAGCAGCCATAGATACAAGTTGACATTGTGTTGCCACTGTTGCTCTATTATTATTATTATAAGGTTGTCATGAATTTAGAGTTCAAATCCACTGAGTTTATTAATCAAAAGATACAAGTACCAAGGAAACAAATGCTACAATGGGAAAACAATAGCAGATTTATAGAATGTACATTCGACTTGATAACTACAACCCATATGCTTCATAAAACTTTTCTTGACAAACATGAATGATGAAGTCAACGTGGCATTTTTGCTTCATTTCAAGTCCACACTTTGTCCTAACTAATACAAGCTCCATTCCAAAATGAACTAAAGCCGTGCGACAAATCATCATGTTACTCTTTCCAAGCTCACTTTCCAAACCTGCCAACAAAATTTGATAAAGTTAGGAATGCAATGTTACAATCTACAAAGATGCAATACAAATATCTAAGGCAATGATCAGAGAATACATTATTTTGGCGTAAACTATGGCTATATCGAAACGACAGATATTTACGAACGTCGACACAATTTAGGACGTACCAATGGTAAATACAATATAGTGGCAAACTCCTTCGTTGTTACGCATCAAGAGCCAACCACAACCGTCTTTTCGAATCCAAATGTGCCTGCCCAACGGCCTCTTCTTCAACCATTTATAAGTGAGACTCGCGAGCTTCAATGCCGGAATAGCCACCTTTTCCCTGCATTAAGAGTAACTTCAATACATGAAGATGAACGGCATCAATGTAACATCATCCGGCTGGGAGGTGGATACAGTTTGATTACCTATTGAGAGGAGCACCAACATTTTCACAGTCATCGGTATGCTGTTAGCGGCAGCTTATTTAATCTGTAAAGAGAGACCAAAGAGTCATTTATTTAAAACCGTTGTGAGTTAGATTACGTAGAAGCTAAACAGAATTAAATCCAAATCGAAACTCAGAGGAAGTCGTACTCCACAGCCACAACTTCAGGTTGACTCAATCCAAGCTCCTTTTTTGGCAAGACGAGTTCGAACATTGGGCCGTGCTTCGAAAATCTACCATGCCTGTTCAAAAATGCTGCATAATTTGAGCCATGATAAAAACCTATACAACAGGGAAAAGAAATGAGAAACCTGAAACAGAAACTCATGCAAAGAAATGAACTTAACGCCCAATTATAACAGGAAGCAACAACTATTATGTGTACATATCAGAGGCTTGTCCCTCTTTATTTCAAATCCAGCAAGAGCAACTTATGAAAGTAGCTACCAGGATAGAAAACAAAATCAAAACCATTAAGCTTGAATTAATCTAGAAACTTTAGGCAGGAAGCACACCTTCGACGAGTCGCAAAACCCCAAAGCACGCTGCAGGAATCCCCTACAATGTTGCGCTCCATAACTTGCTAAGATAATCGTTTATCTAGACGCTACCATGTAAATAGTTGCGTTCATGACCGTTGCAGACGTCCAGTCCCACGTTAAGCAGTGTACCTGCAATTAATCAACGACAATTGTTAAGTATGCTACGAGACACAGAAATACACCAAGAAATATCAAGAATCCTCTGCAACATCCAAACAAAACCGTATCAGTTCTATCCAAGGAGGAATACACACGCACAAGTTTAGAACTCATATCGTAAAAGTCATTCATACCGAATTTCACGTGATTGTCGAGTCCGGTAGCAATAACACTCATTCGCGTCCGTACTTTACACACAGTTTCTCAAAGCTCAAACATTCCGTTAAACTTTGCTATATTCAGCATTGCTCCAGGATGGGTACATGAAAAGAAGTGAGAACAAGTTAAAGAAGATATTGAAGAACCACAAACATATCCAACGGAAAATTAAAAAACCGACAACAGGTTGTTCCAACATGTTGTAGCCAAAAAGGAAAGAATTAGGAATTCAAGGCCAAATATCTGACATAATCAACAAAAACGGAAACTTTTGGAGCAAAAAGATACAAGTGCTACCTTTGGCTTCCAAAATAGTCCCAACATGTTCCGTCAGATATGGAAACCTCGTTATCATTCTTTAATCCACAATGTTCCCTGCAACCCTATATAAGAACGGTTCAGACACTCACAAAAGGACAATTGACAGAATCCGCAATCACCCCAAAAATCCCAAAATCATAAACCCTAATTTCGTAAATCGAGAAAGGATAAGAAACTTATCTCTTGAGCTTCACCGCCATTAGCTTCAACGTACATCATCGTAACAGCCTTCGAAGCTTTCAAAACCCTTGCGCCATTGTTGCCACGAGACCATCCTTCCACCACCACCATCTTCGAAAATCTGCGGAAAACGACATTAAACAGTAAGTTTTTTCCGCTAATGACGATTTGTTGTTTGTGATTGATGCAGGATATTAGAAGAAATAAAAGACTGAAGACAGTTGGAGACGAATCAGAGGAGAAAACGTGAATCGTGGACCGGGAGAAAGGAAGGGATAGAAGAAGAAGGAGGTGAACGATTGGAGAGGAAAAGATGAATCGAAACGGATAGAAATCGCGATGAGAGAGGAATGGAGAGGGGTTTCCGATTTGGGGTTTAGGGTTCTTTTGTTCTTTTCTGTCTGTTTTCGTTTGGTTTTTTTGTTATTGTAATCTGATAAACGCACACACACCACACCAACGATGCACCCTCACACACAGCCATCAGATCTCCAACGGATCTCATCGCACGGTCCACACTCGATCACCCACCGTAAACCCCTTCTCGCGTCACACTCAATCCACCCTTAATCCGCTCATTCCCCTTAATCCCCCTGTTAATCACTTTTATTTAACCCGTTAACCCTCTCATTAACCTTGTTTTTTTATTAAACTAATAACAAATCCTTTTCTTAATCAAATATTTAATTAGCTCTTCTCTAATCATTCTTTTATAACAAAATAATTTCTTTTCTAAATAATAATAATAAACACATTTTCTATATAACCCTTACCTTTTAATAAATAAATTATATCCATTTTATAATTAAAAATAATAATAATAACTTTTAAAATAAATAGTAATAACAACTTTTCTTATAATGACCAAAAATCCATTCCATTTAATAAACTTTTTTCCTCAAAATCTATATTTATATTAATCTTTTCTATTAAAAAAAATCTAATTATTATTTTAAATCAATAATAAATTAAAACTTTTACTAAAACAAATCTAAAATAATTTCTCTTAAATTAATCTCACTTAAAATAAATAACTTTTCTTAAAATTAATCTCATCAAATAATTTATTTTTCTCATAAGTAAACTTCACCTAAAATTAATTCAACTAAATTAATCAAGTCAACCTTCCTTAATCCAATCGTGCACGCTTCCATGTCCGCACATTTGCAATTCACATTTTCACTCACTTAGCGCTTTCATGCATTTGTATACGGTTTTATTTATCTGCCTTTATTTTCTGCAATTTATTATTTCTGTAATTTACTATTATCGCGGTGCATAAACGTCCAAAGGAAGAATCTGCGCATAACCTAAACAATTGTGTGTATGCATCTCACTTGTATCATACTCCCCATTGATCCTTGATCCCATTCAAGTCGATCTTCTATGTTTAGATCCTACCCCATAGGAAGGACCTTTTATCTTTACAACTTAGACAAACACATTCAACAACTCAATTCAACTATTCAAACATATTAGAGAATAAGATGTTAATCATCTTAAACGAGATAAAATTTCTACCCCATAACAATTCAATCAATATGTAAGGACTTTGTCTTAGGAGAGATAGAGGCGTACTTGTTGACAATCCGAGTACTTGAGCCCTTCTCTTAAGACGATGCAAAGACTATTTTCCTACAAAGTTGTGGTGGTCAAATCAAGTAATCTCCCTTTAAATGACAACTCATCTTTTCTCCTAAAATCAATCAATCAACTACCTTTATCCCGTAGGAACTTTGACCATAGTCAAAGAACTCCTCAAACCCTTTAGGGGAACTACAGATACTCTGATTCTACTCTCGTCAGGATATGTAGGCACAAGATGCAATATCTTGTCAAGTATACTTAGAAATAAACCCCTAGGTCTTTTTATCCCTTAAGCAGATAACCCTTAGCAATAAACAACATAAAACAAGAAATTCATGTAGAGTACTACAGAAACTTAGGATACTAGCACCTTCCCTAAGTTTAACCAACCCCCGAACCTATAACTCTCTAGCATTTGCAATGCATTGTGGGTAATTCGATCTTTTTCCCTTCCTTTAGAAAAATTAAAGTTCGGTTGCAAATGAATTAAGATTCAAGCTCATCAATAGCTTGGTATCCAAATTTCACCGTGACAGAAATGGCGACTTCACTGGGGATTCTCTTCAGTGGGTTTCCCTAACTTGTTTATTATGCTTGTTTATTTGCTTATTTGCTTGTTTGTATATTTATTTTATTGCTTTTTGGGATGATTTTTGAGTGGTGAGACAAAGTCCTACACCCGGACTTGAGTGAACTTAAGATAGGATGGTGATATATTCGACGAGGCTTAGAGGGAGTGAGTCCCGACCAAGTTGACTCGAGAATCACCGCTCAGTTGAGGCCCTTTCTAAAATAGTTCGGTTGAATGAGTATAGTCGTGAAAACTTTTACTATTTTGATTGGAGTCCATGATATTGAGGACCGTAGTTACCTTTAACTCCACTTTGGCCTTTATTAGGACGTAGTGCAAGGACTGTGAGGGAGTAGTCCCGAAATAGTTGCTACGCGATGCTACACTCAAAAGAGGTCCTCTTGAGAATATTATTAACCACCGAGTCAGTCGGGAAATTGATAATATCCGAAAGATGGGCTAATGACTTTGGGAACCTTCTTAGAACCTTGTTCTGTAGGTACAATCCACCTTTAGTCCTTATCCTTTGGGAATGGGTATACCCTTTGCTCCATGCTCGTTGCAAACCTAGGACCTTCTTGTTTGTTTACACTTGTGTCCTTATGTGCTTACTTGTGTTTCTTGCATCCATATAACATCATACTACATTGGACTTCATGGGATTTAACTTTTTTTATGAACATTGTAGGACACTATGGATTCCAATAGAAGAAATACTTTGAAATATACTTTTAAATTGGGTGACCTAAGGAAGTTGGGAGCTTTGATTGAAGACCAAGAAGGATTTAAGAGAAAGTATGGGAAGTTACTACCTTTGTTGAGTCGTGGAGTGAATGAGAATCTACTTTCTGCCTTTCTACAGTTCTATGACCCGGTTTATCATTGTTTCACTTTCCCGGATTATCAGTTATTATCTACCCTAGAAGAATACTCTTATTTGGTTGGTCTACCTATCTTGGAAGAGTCTCCTTTCCCTTTCTTAGAAGGCGACCCTAAGGAGCAAGACATCGCTAAGATCCTCTACCTAAAAGTGTCTGACGTCAAGGAAAATATGGTTACTAAAGGTGGGACTTTCGGTCTGACTACAGATTTCTTAATCGGGAAAGCCCGATATTATGTTGATTACACGAATAGGGTTCCGTTCGAAATAATATTTGGCCTACTTATTTATGGAGTGTTTCTATTCCCAAGTTTTGAAGGGTTCGTCGACCTCAATGCCATCAAGATTTTCATGAAGAAAAACCCAGTTCCCACTTTATTGGCTAACACCTATCATTTTGTGCATCTCTGAAACCTTCATGGTGGAGGGATGATCACCTGTTGTGTGCCCTTACTGTATAAGTGGTTTATTTTGCACTTGCCTAAATATGTTTCTTTTTGGAATCTTAATAGTGGACGCTGGTCAGAAAAGATTATGGATTTGACTCATTCAGACATCGATTGGTATAGCCGTGAGTATGATGGGATTCTAATCATTGATAACTGTGGAGATTTTGCTAATATACCCTTGCTTGGCTTTGATGGAGGGATTAGTTATAGTCCTGTTTTAGCTCGTCGACAATTGGGATATCCATTGAAGGAACCACCTAAGAGTGTTCAAGTGGAGAGCATTTTCTTCAAGGATAACAAAGATCTCCAAGAGAAGATTGTGGATGCATGGGGGCATTTGCATAAGTAGGGCAGAGACAGTTTGGGGAAGCCTAACTGTGTGTCTCTAGAACCGTATCTTCAATGGGTCAGAAGCAGAGCAATTAAGCTAAGGATGCCCTACCCTCGTCAAGATCCTATACCTCCAAAAAGAGAGCCCATTTATGTCTTTATGTTCGAAGCTGAGAAATTAGAAGTCGCTTTGAGGAAGTCGCAGCATGAGTCAGAAGCGTGGAATAATAAGTATCAAGTGGTTGTTGCAGAGAATGATGAACTCCAGAAACGGAATGATGAACTCCAGGAACAGAACAATGAACTTCAGAAATAGATATAGTTGAAGGATGAAGAATTACTTCCCCGCAAGAAGAGGAAAGCTCTGGAGGATCTATTTTCCTCCGACCCTCAATGTACTATTTGGAAGTTGATTATGGACAATCTCACCCCGTGAGAAGACCCAGCTGGAAGAGCAGCTCAAGCAGCGGAATTCAAAACTTCCTTAAGGCTTTCATTAGCTTTTATTTAGCTATTTATTTGGGACTTTTAAAAGAATAATTATGTAATCCGTTTCAAAATTAATAAAACATTTCTTTCTACCCCAATGCCCATAAATAGAGGAATCCCATGAAGTCCTACTCATCTTGCCTTGCATTCTTTTTTTCTTGTTCACTTCAAGAAACTCAATTTCGTTTTGTAGGTGTTGTAATGATGGATTTCAAAAGAGAAACATTGAAGTACACTTTTCAGAGTCCTAACATTGAAAGCTTAAGAGAGCTAGTGAAACTCATCGAGAATCGTCACGCTTTTGCAATAGAATATGGAAGAGCCTTCTACTTTCTCGAGCTCAAGATGAAAGAGGGACTGTTGGAGACCCTTGTTCAGTTCTACGATCCGCTGTACCGTTGTTTCACCTTTCCAGATTACCAGCTGATGCCGACCCTGGAAGAGTATTCTGAATTCTTGAGGATACCTGTGACTACCCGACCCGTGTTTACTGGATTGGAGGACACGCCCAGCGACCAAGAGATTGTAAATGCTACCCGTCTTAGTCTAGCAGACGTTCAAGCTCACTTAACCACCAAGGAAGGAGTCCTTGGGTTTCCGGCCGAGTTCTTGATCGAGAAAGTCCGTTATCACGCTGAGAGGAAGGAGGCCCCGATAATGGAAGCTACCTTTTCCTTGTTAGTCTATGGGATTTTCTGGTTCCCAAAGATTGATGATTTTGTTGACATGGATGCAATTAAGTTGTTCATCCTCAAGAACCCAGCTCCTACCTTGTTAGCTGACACGTATCATTCGATCCACTCGAGGAATGCTGAAGGAGGAGGGCATATCGCCTGCAGCACCGCCTTGCTGCACTCATGGTTTATTGCCCGCCTAGCTTGGCATCCATCTGTCTGGGAGCAGATAGAGGCACCCCGTTGGTCTGAAATAGTCATGGCCCTCACTCACTCTGATATCGTGTGGTATGACCCTACTTATGGAGGTGTTGAGATGATCCACAGTTGTGGAGGATTCCCCAATGTAGCTCTTATTGGGAGGAAAGGATGCATCAGTTACAACCCTGCTTTGGCCCGCCGACAATTGGGGCACCCAATGAACGAAGTACCTGGCCCAACATTGATGGAGGGGGTCTTTTTCAAGGAAGGAGAGGATCCAGACCTGAAGGCCACCATAATATATGCATGGAAGTACGTCAACATGGAAGGGACGACCGCTTTAGGATTCCCTAATTGTGATGCCTCTGAAGACTATCTAGATTGGGTGCGAGAGAGGGCTCTCGACCTCAAGATGCCTTTCCCTTTTCACGAACCTATGGTGTTGACCTTTCATGACCCCGATTGGTTTGATGCGAGCGAGATAGATCAATTGAAAGCTGCCTTGGATGAGGCCCAGAAGCTGAAGACCGCTTGGAGAAACAAGTTTTTCACCCTTAAGATAGAGAAATAGAAGTCTTAGAAGCTGCCAGAAATAGAATCTGCAAGAAAAAGAAAGGCGCGAGAGGATTTATTTTCCTCTCGCACCTCTTCAAGAACTGTCACCAGCGACGATCTTCCCCCAACTATTGTAGCTTGGAAGGAGTATGTAGACCGACTCATCAGTGAGAAGGCCAAACTGCAGGAACGCGTCAATCAGCTTGTAGAGGAGCTTCGTGTGCAGAAGGAGCATAAGGAGCATAAGGAGTAGATCTCTAAGTTCTCTTTTTTTGTTGTTTCAATGTAATAAACTCTTAAAAAGGAGTACTTTGCTTTGTATTTTTTCTCAATGATAAAATAATTTTTCAATTATCCTATGGTATGATACCGAATAAAACACTTTGAGTTTCTTGGAGTTTCATCCTGCATTCTGCATTTTGCATAGCATCTTACATTTTAGCATATGCATGTGTCTCTTCTCCGCTGCATCCTCATCCGTCTTTTTGTCTTCGTCTCGCCAGCTGACATCTCGACCATTTGACCAAGCTCGAAGTACATACTAAAGGATAATAAAGAGAACAAAGATATGAATCGCAGGACTGGTTTCAGAGTAAGGACTAATCCGATATTTGACTGTTCCTCCGACGACTTCGTTCAACAAGTGGATGCTCCTACCTGACTTCATCTTGTGCAAGGAGATCCGCAGTGTATACCAAATTTTCATAGTACTCATGCTGAGAAGAAAGTGGACGACCCTAGAATTATAGCAATGGAGAAAGGATTTCGCGGTCTCAAAGAGCAATCGAGGAGGGCGAAAAGAACTAATACATCTAGTCTCAAAGCTCATAACCTATGTCTAGTTCCAGGAGTAGTCATTCCCCTAAAGTTCAAGATGCCTGCCTTTGAGGTATACAAGGGTATTAGTTGTCCAAAATACCATTTGACGATGTTTTGTCGAAAGATGACTGCTTTTATTGACAACGACAAACTGATGATTCACTGCTTTCAAGAAAGCTTATGTGGGGCATCCTTGATATGGTATATGAAGTTGCAAAGTAGCCACGCTCGGTCTTGGGAAGACTTAGTCGCTGCTTTTGTGAAACAATACAACTACAATTTGGATAAAGCTCCAGACAGTAATCACTTGGCGAACAAAAGTAAGAATAACAACGAATCTTTCAAAGAATATGTGCAGCGATGGGAAGAGTTGGCAGCCCAAGTTTATTCACCGCTTCAGGAGAGAAGATTAACTAAGGCATTGCCAGATCCAGCTCCGATACCTCATCCTCAACATCAGTATGCAACACCCGCTCAGTGCAGACATCGACTATCTCCTAAGCAGAGGTTGGCCTCTCCAGATCGACAGCAGAATCGACGGGTTCAGAGACGGTTTCGTCATCAGAAGATACCTCTGGATATTCCGAAAGAAGGAATTCGTTGGTTTGATCCCATCCCTATGACGTACGCTGATTTGTTCCCAGCCTTGATCCAAAAAGGTCACGTCCAGACGAGAGCTCCACCTAAGGTACCCAAGAAACTTCCGTATTGGTACAAAGCTGAGAAATTTTGCCCATACCATCAAGGTGCTCCAGGCCACGATATTGAGAACTGTTACGGTTTAAAAGCAGACGTTCAAAGGTTGGTTAAGGGCAGAATCTTATCCTTTAGATATTCCAACCATAACCTCAGCATGGTCCGTCCTACGGGAACATGATCCAAGGTTATTTGGGAACTCATATCAATATAGTATCTGAAGGCTACATACCAGACGATTCTGAAAGCCTCTCCATTCCGTACGAAGACTGAATAAAATCCTGGGAAGGGCTCATCAGAGTGTTTTTTTTTTCGTTTGCTTTTTTTGTGTTCCTCGTTTCTTTGATTAAAAGCATATTTGGCATGTAAGAACTTGTTATTTTGAATAATTAATGCAGTAAAATGTTTGTCTTGAAGAAATCCATTCATATTCACCCGAATTATTTTTTCATAATTTATAATGTCGAATTTACCCGATCTCTTGCTCTGATAGATGATTGGGAGGAGGATGATGAAGTAAAACGCAGGATTTCTCGTTGTATGCTTTTGAATAAAAACCCTACTGATGATGTAAGGCATTGTTTCAACCTCCTAAACACCAGAAATATTTAAACTCCCTTAAACCTAGATGAAGGATCTGTTTTTTTCTCTCCCAAACCAAAACCTCATTTTAACCTGGGGCAGGGGATCATCAAAACTGAGCATCTTTCAAAAATTGGGTGGGCACAAATATATTTTAGCCTTTTATTCCTCTGCTTTACACATCAGAAACTAAACCCAGGTACAACCCACAAAGTCCTAATTGAAGTAAGGTTTAGTTCGAAAGCATACTCGATGAAATATCGTTTCCTGACTCCTATGAGCTATGCTCAAATTTGGTATCGGCTTTATAAATAATTTTAATTTATATCCTAACTAGTGATTTTGGTCACAAGTTATTGTGATATCTCTTTTCAAAACTTCAAGACAAACGCGTGTTGCATTAACAGTTTCAGAATTAACATTTCCGACTTGCTAAATTCACTTGATATCTTAGAAGAATTACATACGGACATTGATGATGGAATTTGAAGACTTTGCTGACCTGGGGCAAATTATTTTCCAAGAGGGTTGATCCGTACAAGTTTGGGTTCACCTAGAACACAAGTTTGAAGACTTAGTTATACCGTCAATCAGGGGCAGTTACGTCGAGATTCGGCGAATCTCTCCAAGAGTTTGAAAATAGTGGGGCATTTGGACGTCATGTTTTCTGTAAAATCCTCTCGAGATGGCTTTTTTTCTCATGAACCGGGCGACTTGGAGCACTTGAGAGTCGAAGAGGGTTGTGACAATTTTGTAATGAATATGTTCAGCGCAAGAAAACTCCAGCGAAGCGGATGTTTACTTCATCCCCACGAAGTGTCGACTCCAACACCTTCAACAGCGTTGTTAACCCAGGTTTCCCCCTTCTAAATGGATATTCGTTTTATCCCCTATGAAACTCCAACATGAATCTCTCTAATGATTGGATATTTATCTTATCCATGAAGTTTCAAAAATTAAGAGATGGACCTGTTTTCAGTAGATCTTTATTATCATCTTCAACTTGATAATCGAGATCATCTTGATAAGTACGATCAAGATGTGATAACCAGAAGTGGAATGTTTTCTATTCCCCCATATGAAAGTTTTAAAGCCCCAAAGCAGGAGTGTGATCTCATATCTAGTTCTCCACATATCCTCAGTGGTACTTCTATCTTCGAAGATTAGTCGGATGCTCGTTCCGAGATGTTTATTTCATCTCCGGTTGCTTCTTTTCGTTTGTTTTGTCAGCATTAATATACGCACGGCATATAGATAACTAGCATAGCATATGCATTTTGCGTCTTTGTGTTTGTTTGTTTTGTCACTTTGGTTGTGTTTATCCCCAAGTGACTGGGTGAGTCTTATCCCTCCAGATAGAGTCGCCAGCCCTAGGCAGAAAGAGCGTAATGCTTTTACTTCCCCGCAGAGTTTGATCCTCATGAAAGACGGTTGTTTTAGTACATCCCATTTGAGTTTACACCTTAATGGTTGAGTCTTGCTTGACAGTTTCACTTCGGTTACTTCCCGAAGTGAACTTCGGTCCTTGGCAATCACATTTGCGGATATCTCTAACTTTTGAACATAGATAGAGCGTGCATTTATTTTGCACTTTGCTCCCCAGGAAGAATTTATGAAGATAA
The DNA here is from genome assembly GCA_963859935.3 of Lathyrus sativus. Classification (NCBI taxonomy): domain Eukaryota; kingdom Viridiplantae; phylum Streptophyta; class Magnoliopsida; order Fabales; family Fabaceae; genus Lathyrus; species Lathyrus sativus. Next base: position 525,685,336 of record OZ012737.1, on the reverse strand, counting down.
CTATTGAAGACAAATATTTCTCCAACAGTATTATCAGATTTCCTCAACAAATTATATCTGAACTACAAGCAACCTCTTTATTTGAGCAACTTGTTACAATCAGGTTTTCTATCAAAGATGACAAATGGCAGTCTCTTCAAAACAATTTGTCCATCCCCTAGTGGGTTTACCAAGAGTAACAACTTATCAAATAGGATCTCTACGGAAATCCGTCAGAGAAATGCGTCGAAGACATCACAAACTTTTCTCTTTATTTGAGGATTTATACTACAAAGAATACATGCTTTTACAGCTACAACAAGGGTACTCCCCAAGGACATATTTCCCCAGGAGTCTATCACACAAGATTAATTCCATCAAATGGCATCTCTCCCGAGAATTTTGGTGAAGTTTATTACAATTGATCTCTCGTTACTTGAGAAGACACATTTGTAAATCAACCGGCCTACATCTCTTCCGAAGATCCCCGATGAAGCTTTATGATCTCCAATACATTATGGATTACTGCTAGAGTTCTGCAATCTACAATGACATTTTAATCCCCTGTGAAGATGCTCTCACGAGTTTTCATCATTTTGGGTAAAAACTGAGACCAGCTCATGGCATCCAGACCATGACGCTCGGGGAGGTTTATTTCAAGAAACTGAGACCAGCTCATGGCATCTAGACCATGACGCTCGGGGAGGTTTATTTCAAGAAACTAAGACCAGCTCATGGCATCCAAACCATGACGCTCGGGGAGGTTTATTTCAAGAAACTGAGACCAGCTCATGGCATCCAGACCATGACGCTTGGGGAGGTTTAGTTCAAGAAACTGAGACCAGCTCATGGCATCCAAACCATGACGCTCGGGGAGGTTTATCTCACAAAACTCAGACCAGCTCATGGCATCCAGACCATGACGCTCGGGGAGGTTTATTTCAAGAAACTGAGACCAGCTCATGGCATCCAGACCATGATGCTCGGGGAGGTTTATTTCAAGAAACTGAGACCAGCTCATGGCATCCAGACCATGACGCTCGGGGAGGTTTATTTCAAGAAACTGAGACCAACTCATGGCATCCAGACCATGACGCTCGGGGAGGTTTATTTCAAGAAACTGAGACCAGCTCATGGCATCCAGACCATGACGCTCGGGGAGGTTTATTTTAAGAAACTGAGACCAGCTCATGGCATCCAGACCATAACGCTCGGGGAGGTTTATTTTTTTCTACTCTTCCCAAATGGAATACTCAATTAAGAAGCTGAATTGTGTTTCAATCAAGAAAGTTCATTTTGGTTATTACCGACTGCTTAGGCTACCATCCATTGGTAGCAGGTTATCCTTCAATTCCAGGATTCTCGCCCGTTATCCCGGTCACCATTTTGCTTGGTATTATGTATTATATCTTTATCTTTGGAGATTTCCCAATGTTGGTTGTCACCTTTCCTCATGGAGTCCCAGTTTGCTGAGCCTATCCCTCCCGTGTGTCGTGTCCAGTTTTTCCCCTGTGGCATCTTGTCTCCACAGGACCGTTTTTTGCATTTCATATCATTGCATATCATTTGCATCTGGTGGTATCTTAGGGCCAAAAATCTGTGCAATGTTTGTATTTAAGTCCCTCCTATCACGTCGATACAGAGATTCCAATCTCCATATCTCCAGATAGAAGAAACTTAAATAGGGGCATCTGTCACACCCTAATTTTTTACCATAAGATCCCGTCTCCTTGTTTTTTTTGCTTGCTTGTTTTATTGTTATATGTATGTTTATTACGGCTAACCAGTTTGTACAGGTGCAGTGAAATCAAGTGTTAATCCTCACCGTCAAGTACTTCAAGAGGGGGAATAGCATCCTCGAGAGGTGTCATCATTTTCAAAGTCTCTTCCAGACATAGTTCGCATACCATCGTTGTCCGAAAGGTTGAGTCTTCATTTAAGAGAAAGAGTCTGGTTTTGTTGATACGACAAGTATGGATAAGAACCATGATTAAGGCTTGGGTAGTTTGTTGTCAAGACAAAGTTAATTTAACCAATTGACTTATAAAATCATTAAATCATGGAAGGATTCACGAGATTCGGAATGGTTTCCCCAAAGTCAAACCAACGCATTTTCTTCACAAGGATTGGTTTCTATTGTGGAAATTATACTATGAGGCACCACGACACCTTTTGTAAAACTTAGCTCATTGCACACAAAAAACACCATTTCGAGACAAGAAGGGTAAATTCAAATAACCAAGTTTTAAGGAAGCACAAAAAATGCTAGGGTTTGCAATTCATTTTAATTCAACTATTGCTAAGGCAATAAATTCCAAATTCATTGCTATGATTAAGGCTACAAAGATTTAGAAAGTTGTACCCTTTTTTTAGAACCATGTTCAGTATCTACAAGCAGCCATAGATATAAGTTGACATTGTGTTGCCACTGTTGCTCTATTATTATTATAAGGTTGTCATGAATTTAGAGTTCAAATCCACTGAGTTTATTAATCAAAAGATACAAGTACCAAGGAAACAAATGCTACAATGGGAAAACAATAGCAGATTTATAGAATGTACATTCGACTTGATATCTACAACCCATATGCTTCATGAAACTTTTCTTGACAAACATGAATGATGAAGTCAACGTGGCAATTTTGCTTCATTTCAAGTCCATACTTTGTCCTAACTAATACAAGCTCCACTCCAAAATGAACTAAAGTCGTGCGACAAATCATCATGTTACTCTTTCCAAGCTCACTTTCCAAACCTGCCAACAGAATCTGATAAAGTTAGGAATGCAATGTTACAATCTACAAAGATGCAATTCAAATATCCAAGGCAATGATCAGAGAATACATTATTTTGGCGTAAACTATGGCCATATCGAAACGACAGATACTTACGAACGTCGACACAATTTAAGATGTACCAATGGTAAATACAATATAGTGGCAAACTCCGTCGTTGTTACGCATCAAGAGCCAACCACAACCGTCTTTTCGAATCCAAATGTGCCTTCCCAGCGGCCTCTTCTTCAATCATTTATAAGTGAGACTTGCAAGCTTCAATGTCGGAATAGCCACCTTTTTCCTGCATTAAGAGTAACTGCAATACATGAAGATGAACGACATCAATGTAACATCATCCGACTGGGAGGTGGATACAGTTTGATTACCTATTGAGAGGAGCACCAACATTTTCACGGTCATCGGTATGCTGTTAGCGACAACTTATTTAATCTGTAAAGAGAGACCAAAGAGTCATTTATTTAAAACCGTTGTGAGTTAGATTATGCAGAAGCTAAACAGAATTAAAGCCAAACCGAAACTCAGAGGAAGTCGTACTCCACAGCCACAACTTCAGGTTGACTCAATCCAAGCTCCCTTTCTGGCGAGACGAGTTCGAACATTGGGTCGTGCTTCGAAAATCTACCATGTCTGTTCAATAATGCTGCATAATTTGAGCCATGATAAAAAACTATACAACAGGGAAAAGAAATGAGAAACCTGAAACAGAAACTCATGCAAAGAAATGAACTTAACGCCCAATTATAACAGGAAGCAGCAATTATTATGTGTACATATCAGAGGCTTGTCCCTCTTTATTTCAAATCCAGCAAGAGTAACTTATGAAAGTAGCTACCAGGATAGCAAACAAAATCAAAACCATTAAGCTTGAATTAATCTAGCAACTTTGGGCAGGAAGCACACCTTCGACGAGTCGCAAAACCCCAAAGCACGCTGCAGGAATCCCCTACAATGCTGCGCTCCATAACTTGCTAAGATAATCGTTTATCCAGCCGCTACCATGTAAATAGATGCGTTCATGACCGTTGCAGACGTCCAGTCCCACGTTAAGCAGTGTACCTGCAATTAATCAACGGCAATTGTTAAGTATGCTACGAGACACAAAAATACACCAAGAAATATCAAGAATCCTCTGCAACATCCAAACAAAACCGTATTAGTTCTATCCAAGGAGGAATACACACACACAAGTTTAGAACTCATAACGTAAAAGTCATTCATACCGAATTTCACGTGATTGTCGAGTATGGTAGCAACAACACTCATTCGCGTCTGTACTTTACACACGGTTTCTCAAAGCTCAAACCTTGCGTTAAACTTTGCTATATTCAGCATTGCTCTAGGATGGGTACATGAAAATAAGTGAGAACAAGTTAAAGAAGATATTGAAGAACCGCAAACATATCCAACGGAAAATTAAAAAACCGACAACAGGTTGTTCCAACATGTTGTAGCCAAAAAGGAAAGAATCAGGATTTCAAGGCCAAATATCCGACATAATCAACGAAAACGGAAACTGTTGGAGCAAAAAGATACAAGTGTTACCTTTGCCTTCCAAAATAGTCCCAACATGTTTCGTCAGATATGGAAACCTCGTTATCATTCTTCAATCCACAATCTTCCCTGCAACCCTATGTTGTACCCCAAAATTTGACCGACCTCTCTGGCTTATGTTTTATTTCATTACATCAGCATAATACATAAGCATTGCATTGCATAGCATTTTTTGCATTTTTTTTACAGGGGATCACAAAGTGTGTGTCAAAAAAAAATGTATATAAATCTCATCAAGCGTTTGTGCTCAAGTCATCAGAGGCAAAGTATGTGATTTTCAGAGGGATACATAAAGAAGTCAATTTTTTTAAAAAAAAATAGTTGAAGCAAAAGGCACAAGGTGGGGTTTGAACCCACCACCTTTGGATTGCTAAGACCTCACTTTACCAACTCAGCCAGCCATTCCTCATGTGGTTAACAAGGGAAGCGAAAATATACATATTAAAGTTTGAAAAAAGGCGCTTGAAATAAAAATGGGGTGGATTTTGTCTCCACCAGGATTCGAACCAAGGACCTCATACAATACGCGCGCTTGCCTTAACCACTGGGGTGGTGATACATCCATTGATTATCCCACCCCAAAATGGTTAAGTACTCTATTTTCATGGCTGGGCATATCTTTTGAAGAACACAATTTGGTCATACGTGAGAGTTTGGAAGATTGGGCAAAACTGGACCATTCTCAATGAAACAAAATCCAATCCCACTTGTTTTTTCGCAAGGATTAGTTTGGTGTATTCAGTTTTCGTGTTTGAGGTGTATTTTTCAAGTTGCAATTGAAATTGCAATGGGGAACAAAAGTTGGTTTTCCATGTTTGAGCTTACTAAGCATTGCCATAACTGGACCAACCAAGGAGGTACTTGCCTTATTGGATTTTGAATTTTTTTACTAGAGAAGGCAAGGACAAGCAGCCTCTACTGTCTGGCAGCAGCCCTAGTTCACCATCTCTCCACTCCAACCAAAAGCCATAGATACAAAATTCAGTAGAAAGGAATTGGAATTGAACTGGAATATAAAAGGTTTAGAGTTGGAGGAAACCCTAGCAGCCACATTTTTGGACAAGATATCAGAAGAAAATTTTGAACTCTTTTCGAAGCTCCTCTCAAAGAAAACTGTGTGCAGCTTCAAAGAGGGAAGAGATACCAAGCTTCTTTGTGGCTGAGTTTTCCTGCAAGGTATTGTGATCTGAACCTTTTCTTTATGCGCATATAAATCATGTTTGAACATTATTTTTGCTAGATTTGTGATTGGTTTTTTTCAAATACTTGAGAAAAATGAGTATGTCTCAACTGTTTATGTTTGGATATTGAAAGTTACTTTGGAGCATGTGTGTGTGGGGTGTTGGCCAGCTGTGTTGAGCCTGTTAAGTCTTGTATGACTAGAGCACTACTAAGTTTGAGTTCACAACCTGCTTTGTTAATTCTGTTTTGGGCCAAACTTGCTATAACCATTATTTGGTTATGCTGCTACAAGAGGCATGTTTGACTGATGGTTGTTGACTGTGGAGGTTAGAATCCCATGTTGAAATGATTAAGTGTTGTGTTTATTAGCATAGTTTGTATTTATCTTGTTTTTTATCACATTGTTATAGTTTTCTTTTTGTTTTGAAGTGATTCTGTCAAGATTGCATATGCTGTTTGTGTTCAGATCCAACACTGATTTGACACCATGAGCCTATTGCTAACTTTCTATTTTGTGAATCAATCATTTTTGTTCTGGATAGCATTCATTTATGTCCAGATTTGTCTGTTGGTTTGTTTGTTTTTGAACATGGTTATTACTGGACCTGTCCACCTTGTAATGATGTTTGATTCAAACCATTTGGCTTTGTTAAGTTGCTTTGATTTTGAAGTGTTTGTTAGGAATGCTAGCTAATAGTTCTTTTGTTTTTGCTACTGACTATGTGAGCTTGATTATGTCAAGTCATGCTGATATGTTGAACTACTACTCCTTGTTGGGAGTTTATTTTTCTTTCCTTTGAGGTTCAATCATGAGAGTGTGCTGTGTGTGTTGGTGTGTTGTGGACTGCTTCATTGTTGTGTGTGTGTTGTGTTTATGGTGGAAGTGTTGACCTATGACAGTAAGTCTCACAGTGATTTTGCTACTCTTTCTCATTAGAAATGGCTGCTTGTTGTTTGTTCTTTTTGTTTTGATTTCATTAAATTGGGTTTGGTATTGGTAGGAATGTGTCCACCTTATGTTTTGGGGTGTTTTGATAAGTTGGGTTGTGTGTTTTTGCCAAGCTTGCTGCCAGACCTTAGTGATGTATGGATGAGTATGCCATTAAGTTTTTCTTGTTGTTTCCATGTTGGTCTTGAAATCAAGTTTACTGCTGTTGTTTTGTTGAGCACTGCAGTACCTCATGTTTGAAATCCGTATCTGTTGCAAAGTGTGTTGTGTGAATAAAAATCTTGAACCAGAACCACAGCCAGATTTTGTTGTTTGTTTAGTTTGTAGGTTGGCAGCTAAGTCAAGTGTGTTTAAGATCTGTATATAGGTGTTTAAACTTTGGGCAGGTTTGCTAAATGCTAGTTTGGTTTTCATGGAATGGTGTTGTCATTTGAGGCAGTTTTGAATTATTGTTTGATATTGATTTTCTCTTAACCTGCTGTTTGTTCATGTTTGTATTCACACACCAGTTAAATTATTTTGTTCTTTGCTTGTTGTCATCAAACTGTTTTCAAAAGATAAATTGGTGGCTAACACATTGATCTTGGCATGATATTGAGCGTGTGTTGTTTGTTTTTGTTTAAAACATAGATGTACACCAAAATTTGTTTTGCAAACTGAGACATTCATTTAATCTTAATTCAAACAAGTCTGGCCCTGCCTTACATGAACAAGGGTACCATATTTTGCTGTCAACAGAATCATAGCAGCATGAGCCCCTTTTGCATAAGTCTTGAGATTTGTTTTGTTTGATTTTGGACATGCTTGATTAGGTGTTTGAGAATTGTTGTCATGCTGTTTTTGCTTGTTTGGTACATAAGATCAAGTTCACACATTTTCCACAAGCAACTTAAATACATCAAGCCACAAACTTGATTTTGTTGCACACATTCACATTTTCACTAAAATCACACTTCCTACACCTCATGTCACTCACTTACAGCGTGTTGGTACACTGATTTGGATGAGAAATTTGGTGAATCACAAATCCACTTTTGACATACTTGCATATGCTGGACCAGATTGGGAACCATTGATCTTCTTTGTTTTTTTTGTAATTACAGCAGTTCAGTATAACCATTTATAACATGTACAAATGAGCCAAAACTTTGAAACTGACTTGAACACCAAGTTGCAACATCTCATGCACCAACACACACTAAGATGCAATTTGAAGGCCAAACACTCACATGTTGATTCCAGTTTAGATTTTAACTTATACACACACTTAATGTCATCTATTGAAGGTGTTTGATTGGTTAGTGTGGTCCTTAAATACTTTAAACATCAAAATCATGTTGTCATGCATCACTACCATATGTTCATATGCAACTTAATGTCCATTTCATGACTTGTTGAAAAGCTGAGCTTGTTCTTTGAATTTAATCCATGATTATTGACTTTTGAACATGAATGAACCCCTGTTTGTACACATTCACATCAGTCATAGCCTCTAGAGTTCATATTGCATTTCAAAGCTTACTTTGCATTTTCCTTCGTGTTTAATTTTGCAAGCATCATGTGAAAATTTGGATAGCACCATTAGACTCCTCTCTGAAAAACATGCGGGATAGACTCAAATTTTAGTCAATTCCATGGAGTTTTGATCCCTTTTTGATTGCTCTTGCATTTGCTCTTTGGTTACTTTATTTCTGCCCAGCAAATATTGAAGACATGCTATATATACTATTTGTTTCACTTTGAATATTGGAAGTATCACCGCCCCAGCGGTAGACCATGCGCCTTTCATTGCCAAGTACCAGGGTTCGATCCTCAGTGATGACCCTTTTGTTATTTTTGTAATTTTCTTGTATTATTATTTTTCTTCTTTCCCTTCCATCATATTGCAAGCGCGCGCGTGTGCCCCAGTGGTCAAGAGTATTGAATGTGAACCACAAGGGAGTGGGTTCAATCCCCACTCCTTGCCCTTTTATTTTTATTTTTATTTTTAGCTAGTTTATCCATTTGTTATCTTATTTCAATTCCCAAAAATCATAACTTTTGCATATTTCAATATTTTTTGACTCATTCTTTTTTTAAATTGGTTCACAATAGTGACTATTTTTATTTAATAAAGTAACATTTCAATTATTCATATTTTTCAAGACCCTTGGCTTGCTTGGAGGTTGACCCTCTGTTAGGGTTTGCTTACTTTGTATCTTATAAACATCTCTCATCATCTTAAAAAATAAATTCCTCGTATTGAATTAAAAAAGAAGATTGGGTGTAGACCTCTTCTTCTTCGAGTATTGGGGTGCCCACTATAGTGAGGGTAATCTCGACACTCGTCTTCCAATACGAAGACGCTTCTAACTTTTCCTCCTATAACCTCGGTCTCGCACCGAGTGCATTTTCAATTTCTTTTTCACAACAAAACTTGAATGGTCGTGGAGTGGTTAGGTGTAGGCCTTCTCCTATCCCGAGTGTTGACGTTTACCATAGGGTTCTCTGTCGCAAAACACTTACCATTCCAAGCCAAAAATACCTTTAATAAGTGAATGAAGCTCTCTTTATGTTGAATTAAAGAGAGAGGATTGGGTGTAGACCTCTTCCTCTTCGAGTGTCGGGATGCCCACTGTAGTGAGGGTGGTTTCGATGCTCGTCTTTCAATACGAAGACGCTACGTTCGCCACACCTTTTTATAACAAAAACTTTGAGATAAAGAATTGGGTACTACCCGTAGAGGTTACTATCCGAGGACCTGTCTCACCCCCCTAAAAAACAATCCAATCAATCAAACGTGACTTCTTGCCTCGCGTGGCGAAAACTAATCAATCTTTCAAAAAGTGGATATGTTACGTCCGTTCTACCGCAAACAGGTAACGCCTAAGTCTCCAACGAGCGAGCAGTAATACACCTAACTGCTAGAATGCGCATGATAGCATCATCCGTAAGAAACATCAACAAACCGTAGGCCGAACTATGTTTGCTCTGATTTCTCATGCCAGATGAGAATACGTAGGCACAAGACGGCGATGTCTTGGCGAGCTCCCTTTTTCACCTTTCATTCGTAGTTGGCCGAACTACGGCTGCTCTGATTCTTTACTTCGTTCAAGTAAAGATACGTAGGCACAAGGGCCACAATCCTTGCCGAGCACAATCCCCCTATCACCCGTAGTTTCCCGAACTACGTCGACTCTGACTTTCTCATATCTGTTGAGAATACGTAGGCCGAGGACCGCGAAGTCCTATCGAGTCCTTTCTTTCCCCCGTCACCTCCCTTTTCCCCGTTTTTAAACCTTTCCCTTTATCCCTTTGAAACACTCTTCTTATAGCATAATATTTAAGCAAATATATTCACATATCGACAAACAAAAGGTTCCCATCGAGTACGATGGATGCGAGGGGTGCTAATACCTTCCCTTCGCATAACCGGCTTCCGAACCCGTTCTTGGTTGCGAGACCATCTTATCCGTTCGTTTCTTAAGGTTTTCTCGATATTTTCCTTTCCCCTCATGGGATAAATAAAGTTCGGTGGCGACTCTTCTGTCTATCTTTTTCGCCTCCCCGTCATTGCGCGATGCATTTTTTCGAGTAGTGACAGCTGGCGACTCTGCTGGGGACACCTAGCAAGCCAAGCCTAATTTGTTTGTCACATGTTTTATTTGTTTGCTTTTAACTGTTTATTATGTTGTGTTCCTTTTACCTGTTGGGTTTATTGGTTGGTTTGTGAGGATAAAAGCTTTCTACCCGAGCTTTCTAGTATACACTAAGATTAGGAGGTGGTTTCTTTCTGATTTGCGAGACGTAGGACTCGTTGAGTTGGTTTGAATTCCACCGCTCAGATGAGACCCCTTTGGGATGATTATGTCTTACGTGTAGTCGTAACGGCGTCTTTATTTCCAATTGGGAGTCCGTGACTCTGAGGACCTTTTGTAGAACCTTATTCCGAAGGTTACTAAAACATAACTCTGTGCTCATCCTTTGAAGGGATTACCGTCTTACGAGTAGTCGTTCTGATGGAAAACTTTTGAGGGTTAGTGCATGGGACTTTGTTTGAAAAGCCTTTGGAATACCCTCTTAAACCAATAGATTGCTCACCCGATGGGAAAGATACCTTTTGTTGTTGTATTTGTGACTTTGATCTTGATGTTGTTCCATTATCATATGCATTCATAAAATATTGCATTGCATATCATTTTGCATATCAAGAGACTTAAGAAGATATGATTATCCCAGGTATTGGTGAACTCAATGGCTGATCAAAGAAAAAGAAGCACAAATTCCATAAAGTTTAGGGAACCAAAGGTAGAATCAATTCAAGACCTTCTGATTGGCATGCCAAAAGTTATCAAGATTAACTTTCAAGGAAAACATGGGAAATTGCTTGATCTTCTCCACTCTAGAGTCGATACTTGGGCCTTGTTCGCTATGGCTCAGTTTTATGATGCGCCTCTCAGATGCTTCACTTTCCAAGACTATCAATTGGCTCCTACCTTGGAGGAATATTCTCACATTTTGAATATTAAGATTAAGGATCAACCTGTCTATACTGGTTTAGAAGAAGAACCAAAACCTGCTGTCATTGCTCTCGCTCTTCATATGACCAAAGAAGAAGTTAAGAAGGGTCTAACCAGTAAAGGGGGTGTTCAGGGTTTTCCATTGAAGTTTCTGCTAGAAAAGGCTGCTCAGTACAAGGTTGATGAAGATTGGGAAAAGTTCGGTATAAGCGTTGCTCTAATGATTTATGGGATTGTCCTCTTTCTAAATGTGGACAATTTCATAGACATCACTGCCATCGTTCTCTTCATGCAGAAGAATCCCATCCCTACGCTCCTTGCCGATGTTTATCACTCTATTCGTTGAAGGAGTGAAAAGAAGGCGGGAATGATCTAATGCTGCTCTCACCTACTATACAAGTGGTATGCTTCTCATTTGCCAAAGAAAGGGTCGTTCGTGGAAAACAAGAAGGAATTGAAATGGTCTCAACGCATCATGTCTCTGGAAGCTAGTGATATTGCTTGGTACTCTCATGAGTACTATGATGTGGAAATCATTTTTAGTTGTGGAGAATTCAATAATGTACCTTTGATCGGTAGGGCCGGTTGTATTAACTATAACCCAGTCATGGCACTGCGCCAGTTGGGCTATGCTATGGAAGACGAGCCCGAGGCAGAGAAGGTTCAGAGTTTCTTTTTGCTAGCCACACCAGAGGACCCTGCGTTTGTCAGGAAGATTGCCAAGGCTTGGGTCAAGATTCATACAAAGGGGAGGAAGGAGTTAAAAGCAAAGAATTGTGTGGCGAAGGAGCCATACAACCAGTGGTTACTAGCTAGAGTAGCTGAAAGGTCATTACCATTTCCCTCAGAGCCATCTATGCGCGAAGCACCTCCTGCTCCCACTCATGTATCCATAGAAGAATATGAAAAACTAAAGCTAGTAGTGGAGAGATTGACTAAGGAGAATCAGGACCTTCAGAATGAAGTCCACCAAGCAAATGTGGAGAGCGGTCAGTACAAAAGAAAGGTGGAGTTCGAACAGGATCAAGCGGCTGAGAGTAGCAAGAAACTGAAGTTAGAAACGGATCTGAGAGTCAGGTACCAACAGGGTTTTGAAGGGGCTGATGCGTCATTAATAACTCTCCGACAACGCCTAAAGGACACCAAGGCCTCTTGCGATAGGGCACGACACTTCTTTGAGATAGCCTCTGCCGAAAAGAAGGAAATACGAGAGAATCTTGAGGCTGATATTGGGGATCTTGAAGAACAACTGAGAAATTCCTTGACCCTAGTGGAAGATGAACGAAGACTCAAAGAGGAGGCACTGAGAGCTTCATATGTCACACCTGACATGTGGAGTAGCAAATGTCTAGAGTTGGGAACTGCCTAAGAAACTACCGTCCTGTGGAGGAATCGTTTCGAGGCTTTGCAAAGAGATGGTGCGCAGTGGCTCAAGAAGGAGGCTCAGCTCAATGAGTTGTTGGACACCCATGTGGATTCTATTTGTTATTACCAGTCGACTCTAGATATGTGTCGTGCTAGGTACAACAATTTGGTGGAGCATTGCAACCTCATGATCCGTGATATCCCATGGAGGTTGGAGAGCGCAATTCAAGACTTAGAAGGAAATGACATCCCTCCTTCTATTCACCACTTTATCCAGCTCTGTGACCAAATGGTTAGGAGGTTCATGTTCGAAACAAAGAAGCTCGAGGAGCGTCTCCAAAAGAAGAATTTCTAGTCATTCTTGATTTTCAGTTATTCAGTTTTCCTTGTAATATGAATTGTTATTTTCAGCTTAGTCAGCGAATGCCTGTATTGAATCTTCCCAAATTAATGAAAGTTCGCTTTTTGGTCTAAATTGTGCCTTCTTTATTTATTTATTCATTCGCAGTTCTATAATACCGATGATAATCATAAGCTTTGAAAGTCTCTTGAACATTGCATATATTTACGCATCATTTTTCATTCCCTGAAACCCGACCTCACACCGCTTGCCATTCCAGAAAGAGAGAAAGAGAAAGAGCAAGCTGACTTCTCAACACTCCTACAACACGCGGGGAAATCAGCAGAGAATTATGGATCAGGTTCAAGCCGAGCTTTCGGAGTTTCGTGAGAGGATGACGCAATTCATGGAGATGATGCAAGGGGTGGCCAATGGGCAGGACCAGTTAAGGACCTTGGTTCAACCTTTAATAGCTCAAGTGGATGGGAGTGGTGTTTTGCATGGAGGGACTACTGTTATTCCTCCTCCGTTTAATGGCGGAACCTCGCAAGTCAATGGTGGCCCAACTGTAGTCAATCTTCCGGGCGAAAGAGACCAAGCCGGAATCCCCATCCCAGTTGTGGCAGGCGCCATACCTACTAGCGTGAATCCTCAGTGGGACCAAGATGAACAGGATGATATCTTCTCCATGAGAGACCTTGGGGGAGGGTTACGATCCGACACTAATAGAAGGTTTGATGAAATAGAAGAAAAGATGAAGAGCATTCTTGAAAACCAGAACACTATGGGACTTGACATGTCCAATCTGGGATTGATTCCGGGACTTAGGATTCCTCCAAAGTTCAAAGTACCAGATTTTGGTAAATACAAAGGAACGACATGTCCAAAGGTGCATATCTGCTCCTATTTCCGAAGGATGTCAGCATACTCTGATGATGAGAAGTTGCTTATGCACTTCTTCCAAGATAGTCTGTCAGGGCCTTCTCTAGAGTGGTACATGGGTTTGGAACCTGTCAATATTCGGAGCTGGAAGAATTTAGCAGAGGCCTTTGTCCAGCATTACCAGTACAATAGTGACTTGGCACCAAATCGAGTGCAGTTGCAGAATTTATCCCAAAGGAGCAATGAGTGTTTTAAAGAATACGCTCAAAGGTGGCGAGAGCTTGCTGCTAGGGTTTAACCTCCCATGGTGGAAAGAGAACTAATCGATTTATTCGTGGCCACATTGCCCGGAATTTACTACGAGAAGTTGGTGAGTAACATGTCAGGAAGCTTCTCAGATTTGATTATCACGGGCGAAAGAGTTGAAAACGGTATAAAAATGGGGAAAATTCAAGCAGCAGAAGGGACCTCGTCTGGAGGTGGAAGAAAGTTTTTTGGTGCGAAGAAAAGGGATAATGAAACAAATGCAGTGTACGACTTTAACAATCGAAAAAGATACCTGGATCAGCGTCAGCAGCGACCGTATTACCAACAACCACCACAAGTAGCAAGTATTGCCATCCCGGCGACACAGTCTCCGCAACAACAACCACGTCAACAACAGCGGCAACGACCTCAACAACAGAATTATGCACCGAGACAGTTCCAAGATAGGAGAAGGGTGGCGGATAGACACTTTGACACACCGCCAATGCCCTACGCTCAGTTACTACAACACTTAATTCAACTGCAGTTGGTCCAGAAAAGGACAATGGCACCTCTAACTGGTCAACCACCTCCTGGATATGACGCCAATGCTAGGTGTGAATTCCACTCTGGCGCCCCCGGCCATAGTATTGACAACTGTAAAGCCTTCAAACATAAGGTACAAGACCTTATTGATAGTAAAGCTATCAATTTCAATCAGGATGCGCCAAATGTAGATCAAAATCCCATGCCTAACCATGGTAGGGGTGGTGGCGTGAATGCTATTGACAGTGAGGAAGGCCTGAACTTGGTGTCCAGGGTAGAGGATCTGAAGACGCCGTTAGGTTTCGTGAAGAGCAAGCTGTTAGAAGGAGGGGTATTCCCAGGTTGTGGGGAGGATTGTGAAGACTGTATGATCTGTCCCGAAGGATGTCGGAACCTGAAGAACCATATACAACACATGATGGATGACGGTTTGTTGCAATTTGATAGAATCTGTGAGAAGAAGGTTGAAGAGGTAGTCATCAAAGATAAGGACGAGGTGGCCACCATATCCATCCCATACAAAACAATTACAATTTCCGCGCCTCCGACGAGGCCCACTATTATATTCACAAAGGCAGGGCCCGTACCCTATGAAAGTTCTAAAGCGATTCCTTGGAACTATGGGGCCGAGGTCTACTGCAATGGTTGAAAGCAGGAACTGAGGGGTTCACCGTTGGGTTCCGTTGATAATTTGGTGGGAACTGGAGGAATGACTCGAAGTGGGAGAGTATTTGCACCACCCGAAATAAACGCAGAAAAGATCGACAAGGGTAAAGGAAAGAGGGTGGAAGAGAATTCTCAGGCTAGAGAAAAGGAAACTTTGCTGAAGGACGCGGAGGAATTCATGCGCTTGATAAGGAAAAGTGACTACAAAATTGTGGATCATTTACAGCAAACTCCTTCAAAGATTTCTATCTTGTCATTGTTGTTATGTTCTGAGGCTCACAGGAATGCTTTGCTCAGAGTTTTGAATAATGCTTATGTACCTCAAGAGATATTCGTTAATCAGTTGGAAGGCGTGGTGGCCCATGTCAATGCAGGTAACGGGTTGGGGTTCACTGACCGTGATTTGACATCAAAAGGGAAGAACCACAATTTGGCTTTGCATATTTCACTTGAATGCCGAGGAACAGTGATGTCACATGTACTTGTTGATACAGGGTCGTCCTTGAATGTGTTGCCAAAGAAAGCATTGATGAAGATTGATCATCAGGGTCTTTATTGTACGCCCAGTGATTTGGTTGTACGGGCTTTCGATGGAACCCGAAGATATGTCTTTGGGGAGATAACTCTGCCTATCCAAGTGGGCCCGGAGGTGTTTGAAGCAGTTTTCTACATCATGGATATCCAGTCTGCTTATAGCTGTCTTTTGGGTCGGCCTTGGATACACTCAGCAGACGCTGTAACATCGACTTTGCACCAGAAATTGAAATATATGGTGGATGGGAATATTGTGACTGTTTGTGGAGAAGAAGACATCATGGTGAGCCATCTGTCTTCATTCAAATATGTGGAAGTCGATGGCGAAATTCAAGAAACATTGTGCCAGGCCTTTGAGACTGTCCAGATCAAGGAGAAGGCGCCGGTTGAGGTCAAGGCTCCAGAGGTTTCCATGTCGTCATACAAAGAAGCGCGGACCGTGGTGGAATCCGGATCAACACAAGGATGGGGACAAGTGATAAGCGTCCCAAAAAAACGAGACAACTTCGGATTGGGATACAGCCCACATGGGTCATCTTCACAAAGCGCTCCATGCTACAAAGGTCCTGTCCAATTTACTAGCAGTGGGGTCATTTTCGATCGAATCAATGTCATATCAGACGAGGAAGGAGACAGCGACTGCGATATGGATGCGTGGATCCAGCCATGCATCCCTGGCCAGGGCTTGAAGAATTGGAGCATGGAAGAAGTTATCACAGTGACTTATGAAGAGTAATTGTTTTGTTTTGATTAATGTATTCCCATATGCTCTGCCCAAGGCATAATGGACTTTATTTGTAGGGCCCTATCTTTTATGCATGTGAACAATCTTTTTATCATCAATTAAAAGGCGTCTTTTAATTCAAAATTTTGTGATCCTTGTTGTTCTTGTTTTTATCTTTAACAATAAAATGGCAATGTGGTTTGTGTTTTTGTTTGCATATCATTTAAAAGCATAAAATCATCATCATCGCAGGTTACACATTTCAGATGCCACCGACTCAGACTCGTCTATGACTCGGTATGACTTTGACAATCCGATCTTTCAAGCCGAAGAAGAGATCGAAGAAGACGAAGACCTGCCTGAGGAGCTTGCCAGATTGCTAAGACAAGAGGAGAAGGTCATCCTGCCTCATCAGGAGGAAGTTGAAGTTATCAACCTGGGAACAGAAGAAGATAAGAAGGAGGTCAGAGTAGGGGCTACGCTGCAAAATAATGTCAAGCAACGATTGGTTGAGTTACTCCAAAAGTACAAGGATGTTTTTGCTTGGTCATATGAGGATATGCCAGGACTCGACACGGATATCGTGGTTCATCGTCTGCCTCTTCGTGAAGAGTGTCCTCCTGTCAAACAGAAATTGAGAAGAACAAGGCCAGACATGGCAGTGAAGATCAAGGAAGAAGTTCAGAAACAGTTAGATGCCGGATTTCTTGCTGTGGCCAACTACCCTCCTTGGGTCGCTAACATCGTGCCCGTGCCTAAAAAGGACGGCAAAGTTAGGATGTGTGTTGATTATAGGGACCTGAATAGGGCAAGCCCAAAGGATGATTTCCCGCTTCCTCATATTGACGTGCTTGTTGATAACACCGCACAGTACTCAGTGTTTTCCTTCATGGACGGTTTCTCGGGATATAATCAAATTAAGATGGCGCCGGAGGATATGGAGAAAACGACTTTTATCACACCTTAGGGGACCTTTTGCTATAAAGTGATGCCTTTCGGGTTGAAGAACGCAGGGGCGACTTATCAACGAGCAATGGTCACACTCTTTCACGACATGATGCATCACGAAATCGAAGTTTATGTCGACAATATGATTGCAAAGTCCCAAACGGAGGAGGGGCACCTGGTAAATCTGCTAAAATTGTTTGAGAGGTTGAGGAAGTTCAAATTGAGGTTGAATCCAAGTAAATGTACTTTCGGCGTACGGTCAGGAAAGCTGTTGGGGTTCATCGTTAGTGAGAAAGGTATTGAGGTTGATCCCGCGAAGATCAAAGCAATTCAAGAAATGCCAGCACCAAAGACTGAGAAGCAGGTTCGTGGTTTCTTAGGTAGATTGAACTATATTGCAAGGTTCATATCTCACATCACCGCCACTTGTGAGCCATTGTTTAAACTTCTAAAGAAGGATCAGGAGGTCGTTTGGAACGAGAATTGCCAGAAAGCGTTTGATAAAATAAAGGAGTACCTACAAGAACCTCCAATACTGATGCCCCCAGTGGTTGGAAGACCGTTGATAATGTACTTAACAGTTCTTGAGAATTCCATGGGTTGTGTTCTCGGTCAGCACGACGAGACTAGGAGAAAGGAGCACGCAATTTACTACTTGAGTAAAAAGTTCACCGATTTTGAATCCAGATATTCAATGTTAGAAAAAACTTGTTGCGCACTTGCTTGGGCCGCCAAACGCCTAAGACAGTGTATGCTAAACCACACAACCATGTTGATTTCAAAAATGGACCCGATTAAGTATGTGTTCGAAAAGCAGGCGCTATCAGGAAGGATCGCTAGGTGGCAGATGATTCTGACAGAATATGATATTCAATGTGTATCTCAAAAAGCTATTAAGGGTAGTGTTTTGTCAGAATATCTCGCAGAGCAACCAGTTGATGATTATCAGCCAATGAAGTTTGACTTTCCCGACGAGGACATTATGTACTTGAAGATGAAGGATTGTGATGAGCCGTTGCCAGACGAAGGGCCGGAATTGGGTTCCCAGTGGAAGTTGATCTTTGACGGCGCTGTTAACTCCTACGGTAGTGGGATTGGGGCAATCATTACAACTCCCCATGGTTCCCATATACCATTCACCGCAAGGTTAACATTCCCATGCACCAATAATGAGGCCGAGTACGAAGCATGTATCATGGGTATTGAAGAAGCAATCGATTTGAGAATCAAGAACCTTGATATCTATGGAGATTCAGCCCTAGTGGTCAACCAAATCAAGGGAGAGTGGGAGGCGCGCCAGCCAAATTTGATCCCATATATGAACTACGCAAGGTTGCTACCTTTCTTCGATCGAGTAGAGCTTCACCATGTGCCAAGAGCAGAAAATCAGATGGCCGATGCTTTGGCTACTTTTTCCTCAATGTACAAAGTTAACTTTTGGAACGATGCTCCGATAATTGTCATTTCACGGCTCGATAGACCAGCATTTGTGTTCGCAATAGATGAAGCTCCTGATGGTAAACCATGGTTTTATGACATCTAGAACTTTCTTAAGAACCAAGAGTATCCTCCTGGGGCGTCTACCCAAGATAAGAAGACTTTGAGAAGATTGTCCGGCAATTTCTATCTGAATCCAGACGGTGCGCTCTATCAGAGAAACCATGACTTAGTGCTACTAAGATGTGTGGACGAAAAAGAAGCAAATTTGCTTATGGAAGAGGTCCACGAAGGTGCTTTCGGAACACATGCAGGTGGACATGCCATGTCTCGGAAGTTGTTAAGGGCAGGGTATTATTGGTTAACTATGGAGTCAGATTGCTTCAAATACGCCAAGAAATGCCACAAATGTCAAATTTATGCCGACAAGATTCATGTGCCGTCGTGCCCCTTGAATGTCATGTCATCACCATGGCCTTTTTCCATGTGGGGCATTGATATGATTAGAAAGATTGAGCCAACCGCATCCAATGGGCACCGTTTTATCTTAGTAGCTATCGACTATTTCACCAAATGGGTCGAAGCTGCTTCTTACGCCAATGTCACGAAACAAGTCGTAGCCCGATTCATCAAAAGGGACATCATCTGTCGATATGGGATACCTGAGAGGATTATTACTGATAATGGTTCTAATCTGAATAACAAGATGATGAAGGAACTGTGCCAGAGTTTCAAAATCGAGCATCACAATTCTTCCCCCTATCGTCCGAAAATGAATGGCGTCGTGGAAGCGGCTAACAAGAACATTAAGAAGATAGTACAGAAGATGGTGGTAACTTATAAGGATTGGCACGAGATGCTGCCCTTTGCTTTACATGGATATCGCACTTCGGTGCGTACTTCAACTGGGGCAACTCCTTTCTCGTTGGTATATGGCATGGAAGTTGTTCTGCCATTGGAGGTCGAGATCCCTTCTTTGAGAGTACTGGTAGATGTCAAAATAGATGAAGCAGAATGGGTGAAGAACAGGTTGAACCAACTCAGTTTGATGGATGAGAAAAGATTGGCGTCTCTCGCGTACGGTCGTTTGTACCAGAAGAGGATGAAGAGCGCCTACGATAAAAAGATACGTCCTCGAAGCTTTCAGGCAGGCGACTTAGTGTTGAAGCGAATTCTCCCACCACAGAATGATCACAGAGGCAAATGGACTCCCAACTACAAAGGGCCATATGTTGTAAGAAAGGTGTTCTCAGGAGGAGCCTTGCTACTTTCAACTATGGATGGTGAAGATTTTACATCCCCTGTGAACGCAGACGCAGTCAAAAAATACTTCGCTTAAGACGAACCCGCTGGAAAGAAAAAGAATATCCAGACAAAAATGGGGCATCCCGGCGAACCATAAAAGGATAGGTTCGGGCAAAAGTTAGGGATATAAGAAAAAATGTGAACCCGCAAAGTTGAAAACCTGAAAGGGCAACTTTGGCAAAAATGGGTATCCCGGTGAATTGAAAACCCGCAAGGGCGATTCAGGAAAAAATTAGGGATTTTAAAGCAAATGACTGCGGCTTGCGCATTGATCACCCCAAGCATAATGGACTCTAGGGAGAACTCGAAGATCGACCGTTCAAATCAGTCTCTTCAGAAGTTAAAATATCGGAAAGCATCAAAGTCACGCAAGTCATGGATGAGTCGTCACATGGTGTTTGTCTGTACCACATTGCCGACATTTTGTATATTTTTCTTGCAATTATCTTTTTTGCGCAGCTTTCTCTTTTCAGGAGTTGCATCCAATGTAAAATTGCCTATTTTCAGGCCCTTTATCAATAAAATATACTATTCAGAAAAGTTTTCATTCTGGTTTTAACTTTTATCGTTTTTGTTTGCAAAAGACGCCTGATGTTTTTGATGAAAAACATTGCATACATAAACTTGTGGGCTTTGCTAACTATTAATCAAGACGTTCGTGTTTCTTTGGTTTAAATAAAGACATAAGTGATAATTTGGTGCCGGATGTACAGCACATTTGTCTATTTGTGTTTTTCTTTCCCCAAGCAGAGGTTGATACTGATTCCCTCCTTGTCTAACCCACAACCAAGTCAGCAGAGCTAATTTTTCCTTCCCCCACAGAGTGGAACTGGCTCAGAGATCGTGCATCTCCATTCCCCAGCAAAGAGTGTGTGGGATATACTCCCAGTAAATCTTATTCAACACCCCTAGAAGAGAGTTACCCCACAGCGATCTGTTGTGTTTCCCCAGTAGAGTTATTCTGGCTAATCATTCACAGTTGATTTCCCCGGCAGAGGGGAGTTGTTGTCTCCAACCAAGCGGCTTGTTCCCCAAAAGAGTTATAGGCTAATAGGCCCCCCGGGACGTTTTCCCCAGCAGAGTTTGATTTGGACCTCCAGCGGAGTGGTTATGTTCTTAGCAGAGTAGTTTTACCCAGAAGTTCTTCTCGAAGGTCACCTAAGGCTTGTATTCCCCAGCATGGGTTTGTTTGCGCTAAGCGTATCTAGCTTTGACCCAACGGAGTTGGATCTTTCTCTTTGGCATTTATTTTGCTGAAATGGTTCATTAGCATCTACATACATGCATAACATCTACCCAAACGCGAAGCATTTCCATTTCGTATGGAGCATTTCGCCATATTCAAACATATGCATATGAAACATAAGCCGAGTCGTTACCCTTTTGTTTCCAGTGAATCTTGCAGATGATTAGTATCTTCGCCTGTGTGTTGGCTAGACCCAGACTCATCTTGTTTCCCCAGCGGGATTCTTTTGCGATTATCATCAATGATTGGTCTTAATATCGTGAATCTTGTTGCTCGCTTATATTTAGCGAAAGTTTTTGACGATGATGTTAGATGATTTAGTTTCAGCGGCGATGTTGAATATTTGTTTTGACGGCGATGTCAAGCGATTTAGTTCTTCAACGGCGATGTTGAGAAGTTTGTTCTGACGGCGATGTTAGATGATTTAGTTTTTCAGCGGTGATGCTGAATATTTGTTTTGACGGCGATGTCAAGCGATTTAGTTCTTCAACGGCGATGTTGAGAAGTTTGTTCTGACGGCGATGCCAGATGATTTAGTTTCAGCGGCGATGTTGAAAGTTTGTTTTGACGGCGATGTCAAGCGATTTAGTTCTTCAATGGCGATGTTGAGAATTTTGTTCTGACGGCGATGCCAGATGATTTAGTTTCAGCGGCGATGTTGAAAGTTTGTTTTGACGGCGATGTCAAGCGATTTGATTCTTCAAACAGCGATGTTGAGCGTTTTGTTTGGACGGCGATGCCAGATGATTTAGTTTTTCAGTGGTGATGCTGAATGTTTGTCTTGGCGGAGATGTCAAGTGATCGTTTTTTAGCGGTGATGCTGAATATTTGTTTTGACGGTGATGTCAAGCGATTTAGTTCTTCAGCGGTGATGCTGAATATTTATTTTGACGGCGATGTCAAGAGTAATTGTATCCTTCAGCAGGTGATGCTGAATATTTGTTCTGATAGCGATGTCAAGGGATTTAGTTTTTCAGCGACGATGCTGAATGTTTGTCTTGGCGGCGATGTCAAAAGATTGTATCTTCGGATTCAATATCTGTTGGTATTTAACAGAGGATCGACGGCGAAGTCAGATTGTGTTAAAAAAATTGACGGCGAAGTCAGATTACTTTGAGAATTGGCGGCGAGGTCAGAAGATTATTTTGAAGAGATGACGGCGAAGTCAGGGGCTTTACCAAAGTTCTGTGAAAAAAATTTTGACGGCAAGGTCAGGAAATATTGAGGACCGACAATAAAGTCAGTTGATTTACAATTTTGACGTTGAAATCTGACGGCGAGGTTAGATGTTATTAAAAGAGCTGACGGCGAGGTCAGACGTTCTACTTAATATGGGTGCCTGGCGGCGATGTCAGAGGTTCATTTCGCGGTTGTCAAATTTCCGGGTCCTTGAGTATTCAACCGTCTTTTACCTTGATTGTATGAAAGTCGTTCACTTTTCCTCCATTCAGGCCCAAGCCGTTTGAATAGGGGCAGCTGTTGTACCCCAAAATTTGACCGACCTCTCTGGCTTATGTTTTATTTCATTACATCAGCATAATACATAAGCATTGCATTGCATAGCATTTTTTGCATTTTTTTTACAAGGGATCACGAAGTGTGTGTCAAAAAAAAATGTATATAAATCTCATCAAGCGTTTGTGCTCAAGTCATCAGAGGCAAAGTATGTGATTTTCAGAGGGATACATAAAGAAGTCAATTTTTTTAAAAAAAAATAGTTGAAGCAAAAGGCACAAGGTGGGGTTTGAACCCACCACCTTTGGATTGCTAAAACCTCACTTTACCAACTCAGCCAGCCATTCCTCATGTGGTTAACAAGGGAAGCGAAAATATACATATTAAAGTTTGAAAAAAGGCGCTTGAAATAAAAATGGGGTGGATTTTGTCTCCACCAGGATTCGAACCAAGGACCTCATACAATACGCGCGCTTGCCTTAACCACTGGGGTGGTGATACATCCATTGATTATCCCACCCCAAAATGGTTAAGTACTCTATTTTCATGGCTGGGCATATCTTTTGAAGAACACAATTTGGTCATACGTGAGAGTTTGGAAGATTGGGCAAAACTGGACCATTCTCAATGAAACAAAATCCAATCCCACTTGTTTTTTCGCAAGGATTAGTTTGGTGTATTCAGTTTTCGTGTTTGAGGTGTATTTTTCAAGTTGCAATTGAAATTGCAATGAGGAACAAAAGTTGGTTTTCCATGTTTGAGCTTACTAAGCATTGCCATAACTGGACCAACCAAGGAGGTACTTGCCTTATTGGATTTTGAATTTTTTTACTAGAGAAGGCAAGGACAAGCAGCCTCTACTGTCTGGCAGCAGCCCTAGTTCACCATCTCTCCACTCCAACCAAAAGCCATAGAGACAAAATTCAGTAGAAAGGAATTGGAATTGAACTGGAATATAAAAGGTTTAGAGTTGGAGGAAACCCTAGCAGCCACATTTTTGGACAAGATATCAGAAGAAAATTTTGAACTCTTTTCGAAGCTCCTCTCAAAGAAAACTGTGTGCAGCTTCAAAGAGGGAAGAGATACCAAGCTTCTTTGTGGCTGAGTTTTCCTGCAAGGTATTGTGATCTGAACTTTTTCTTTATGCGCATATAAATCATGTTTGAACATTATTTTTGCTAGATTTGTGATTGGTTTTTTTCAAATACTTGAGACAAATGAGTATGTCTCAACTGTTTATGTTTGGATATTGAAAGTTACTTTGGAGCATGTGTGTGTGGGGTGTTGGCCAGCTGTGTTGAGCCTGTTAAGTCTTGTATGACTAGAGCACTACTAAGTTTGAGTTCACAACCTGCTTTGTTAATTCTGTTTTGGGCCAAACTTGCTATAACCATTATTTGGTTATGCTGCTACAAGAGGCATGTTTGACTGATGGTTGTTGACTGTGGAGGTTAGAATCCCATGTTGAAATGATTAAGTGTTGTGTTTATTAGCATAGTTTGTATTTATCTTGTTTTTTATCACATTGTTATAGTTTTCTTTTTGTTTTGAAGTGATTCTGTCAAGATTGCATATGCTGTTTGTGTTCAGATCCAACACTGATTTGACACCATGAGCCTATTGCTAACTTTCTATTTTGTGAATCAATCATTTTTGTTCTGGACAGCATTCATTTATGTCCAGATTTGTCTGTTGGTTTGTTTGCTTTTGAACATGGTTATTACTGGACCTGTCCACCTTGTAATGATGTTTGATTCAAACCATTTGGCTTTGTTAAGTTGCTTTGATTTTGAAGTGTTTGTTAGGAATGCTAGCTAATAGTTCTTTTGTTTTTGCTACTGACTATGTGAGCTTGATTATGTCAAGTCATGCTGATATGTTGAACTACTACTCCTTGTTGGGAGTTTATTTTTCTTTCCTTTGAGGTTCAATCATGAGAGTGTGTTGTGTGTGTTAGTGTGTTGTGGATTGCTTCATTGTTGTGTGTGGGTTGTGTTTATGGTGGAAGTGTTGACCTATGACAGCAAGTCTCACAGTGATTTTGCTACTCTTTCTCATTAGAACTGGCTGCTTGTTGTTTGTTCTTTTTGTTTTGATTTCATTACATTGGGTTTGGTATTGGTAGGAATGTGTCCACCTTATGTTTTGGGGTGTTTTGATAAGTTGGGTTGTGTGTTTTTGCCAAGCTTGCTGCCAGACCTTAGTGATGTATGGATGAGTATGCCATTAAGTTTTTCTTGTTGTTTCCATGTTGGTCTTGAAATCAAGTTTACTGCTGTTGTTTTGTTGAGCACTGCAGTACCTCATGTTTGAAATCTGTATCTGTTGCAAAGTGTGTTGTGTGAATAAAAATCTTTAACCAGAACCACAGCCAGATTTTGTTGTTTGTTTAGTTTGTAGGTTGGCAGCTAAGTCAAGTGTGTTTAAGATCTGTGTATAGGTGTTTAAACTTTGGGCAGGTTTGCTAAATGCTAGTTTGGTTTTCATGGAATGGTGTTGTCATTTGAGGCAGTTTTGAATTATTGTTTGATATTGATTTTCTCTTAACCTGCTGTTTGTTCATGTTTGTATTCACACACCAGTTAAATTATTTTGTTCTTTGCTTGCTGTCATCAAACTGTTTTCAAAAGATAAATTGGTGGCCAACACATTGATCTTGGCATGATATTGAGCGTGTGTTGTTTGTTTTTGTTTAAAACATAGATGTACACCAAAATTTGTTTTGCAAACTGAGACATTCATTTAATCTTAATTCAAACAAGTCTGGCCCTGCCTTACATGAACAAGGGTACCATATTTTGCTGTCAACAGAATCATAGCAGCATGAGCCCCTTTTGCATAAGTCTTGAGATTTGTTTTGTTTGATTTTGGACATGCTTGATTAGGTGTTTGAGAATTGTTGTCATGCTGTTTTTGCTTGTTTGGTACATAAGATCAAGTTCACACATTTTCCACAAGCAACTTAAATACATCAAGCCACAAACTTGATTTTGTTGCACACATTCACATTTTCACTAAAATCACACTTCCTACACCTCATGTCACTCACTTACAGCATGTTGGTACACTGATTTGGATGAGAAATTTGGTGAATCACAAATCCACTTTTGAGTTGCTCACACTTTTGACATACTTGCATATGCTGGACCAGATTGGGAACCATTGATCTTCTTTGTTTTTTTTGTAATTACAGCAGTTCAGTATAACCATTTATAACATCTACAAATGAGCCAAAACTTTGAAACTGACTTGAACACCAAGTTGCAACATCTCATGCACCAACACACACTAAGATGCAATTTGAAGGCCAAACACTCACATGTTGATTCCAGTTTAGATTTTAACTTATACACACACTTAATGTCATCTATTGAAGGTGTTTGATTGGTTAGTGTGGTCCTTAAATACTTTAAACATCAAAACCATGTTGTCATGCATCACTACCATATGTTCATATGCAACTTAATGTCCATTTCATGACTTGTTGAAAAGCTGAGCTTGTTCTTTGAATTTAATCCATGATTATTGACTTTTGAACATGAATGAACCCCTGTTTGTACACATTCACATCAGTCCTAGCCTCTAGAGTTCATATTGCATTTCAAAGCTTACTTTGCATTTTCCTTCGTGTTTAATTTTGCAAGCATCATGTGAAAATTTGGATAGCACCATTAGACTCCTCTCTGAAAAACATGCGGGATAGACTCAAATTTTAGTCAATTCCATGGAGTTTTGATCCCTTTTTTATTGCTCTTGCATTTGCTCTTTGGTTACTTTATTTCTACCCAGCAAATATTGAAGACATGCTATATATACTATTTGTTTCACTTTGAATATTGGAAGTATCACCGCCCCAGCGGTAGACCATGCGCCTTTCATTGCCAAGTACTAGGGTTCGATCCTCAGTGATGACCCTTTTGTTATTTTTGTGATTTTCTTGTATTATTATTTTTCTTCTTTCCCTTCCATCATATTGCAAGCGCGCGCGTGTGCCCCAGTGGTCAAGAGTATTGAATGTGAACCACAAGGGAGTGGGTTCAATCCCCACTCCTTGCCCTTTTATTTTTATTTTTATTTTTAGCTAGTTTATCCATTTGTTATCTTATTTCAATTCCCAAAAATCATAACTTTTGCATATTTCAATATTTTTTACTCATTCTTTTTTTAAATTTGTTCACAATAGTGACTATTTTTATTTAATAAAGTAACATTTCAATTATTCATATTTTTCAAGACCCTTGGCTTGCTTGGAGGTTGACCCTCTGTTAGAGTTTGCTTACTTTGTATCTTATAAACATCTCTCATCATCTTAAAAAATAAATTCCTCGTATTGAATTAAAAAAGAAGATTGGGTGTAGACCTCTTCTTCTTCGAGTGTTGGGGTGCCCACTGTAGTGAGGGTAATCTCGACACTCGTCTTCCAATACGAAGACGCTTCCAACTTTTCCTCCTAAAACCTTGGTCTCGCACCGAGTGCATTTTCAATTTCTTTTTCACAACAAAACTTGAATGGTCGTAGAGTGGTTAGGCGTAGGCCTTCTCCTATCCCGAGTGTTGACGTTTACCATAGGGTTCTCTGTCGCAAAACACTTACCATTCCAAGCCAAAAATACCTTTAATAAGTGAATGAAGCTCTCTTTATGTTGAATTAAAGAGAGAGGATTGGGTGTAGACCTCTTCCTCTTCGAGTGTCGGGATGCCCACTGTAGTGAGGGTGGTTTCGATGCTCGTCTTTCAATACGAAGACGCTACGTTCGCCACACCTTTTTATAACAAAAACTTTGAGATAAAGAATTGGGTACTACCCATAGGGGTTACTATCCGAGGACCTGTCTCACCCCCTTAAAAAACAATCCAATCAATCAAACGTGACTTCTTGCCTCGCGTGGCGAAAACTAATCAATCTTTCAAAAAGTGGATATGTTACGTCCGTTCTACCGCAAACAGGTAACGCCTAAGTCTCCAACGAGCGAGCAGTAATACACCTAACTGCTAGAATGCGCACGATAGCATCATCCGTAAGAAACATCAACAAACCGTAGGCCGAACTACGTTTGCTCTGATTTCTCATGCCAGATGAGAATACGTAGGCACAAGACGACGATGTCTTGGCGAGCTCCCTTTTTTACCTTTCATCCGTAGTTGGCCGAACTACGGCTGCTCTGATTCTTTACTTCGTTCAAGTAAAGATACGTAGGCACAAGGGCCACAATCCTTGTCGAGCACAATCCCCCTATCACCCGTAGTTTCCCGAACTACGTCGACTCTGACTTTCTCATATCTGTTGAGAATACGTAGGCCTAGGACCGCGAAGTCCTATCGAGTCCTTTCTTTCCCCCGTCACCTCCCTTTTCCCCGTTTCTAAACCTTTTCCTTTACCCCTTTGAAACACTCTTCTTATAGCATAATATTTAAGCAAATATATTCACATATCGACAAACAAAAGGTTCCCATCGAGTACGATGGATGCGAGGGGTGCTAATACCTTCCCTTCGCATAACCGGCTTCCAAACCCGTTCTTGGTTGCGAGACCATCTTATCCGTTCGTTTCTTAAGGTTTTCTCGATATTTTCCTTTCCCCTCATGGGATAAATAAAGTTCGGTGGCGGCTCTTTTGTCTATCTTTTTCGCCTCCCCGTCATTGCGCGATGCATTTTTTCGAGTAGTGACACCCTATATAAGAACGGTTCAGACACTCACAAAAGGACAATTGACAGAATCCGCAATCATCCCAAAAATCCCAAAATAATAAACCCTAATTTCGTAAATCGAGAAAGGATAAGAAACTTATCTCTTGAGCTCCACCGCCATTAGCTTCAACGTGCATCATCGTAACAGCAGTCGAAGCTTTCAAAACCCCCGCGTTGTTGTTGCCTCGAGACCATCCATCCACCAACACCATCTTCGAAAATCTGCGGAAAACGGCATTAAACAGTAAGCTTTTTTCCGCTAATGATGATTTGTTGCTTGTGATTGATGCAGGAGATTAGAAGAAATAAAAGACTGAAGACAGTTGGAGACGAATCAGAGGAGAAAACGCGAATCGCGGACCGGGAGAAAGGAAGGGATTGAAGAAGAAGGAGGTGAACGGTTGGAGAGGAAACGATGAATCGAAACGGAGAGAAATCGCGAGGAAAGAGGAAAGGAGAGGGGTTTCCGATTTGGGGCTTAGGGTTCTTTTGTTCTTTTCTGTCTGTTTTCGTTTGGTTTTTTTGTTATTGTAATCTGATAGACACACACACACACCACACCAACGATGCACCCTCACACACAGCCATCAGATCTCCAACGGATCTCATCGCACGGTCCACACTCGATCACCCGCCGTAAACCCCTTCCCGCGTCATACTCAATCCACCCCTAATCCGTTCATTCCCCTTAATCCCCATGTTAATCACTTTTATTTAACCCGTTAACCCTCTCATTAACCTTGTTTTTTTATTAAACTAATCACAAATTCTTTTATTAGTCAAATATTTAATTAGCTCTTCTCTAATCATCCTTTTATAACAAAATCATTTCTTTTCTAAATAATAATAATAAACACATTTTCTATATAACCATTACCTTTTAATAAATAAATTATATCCATTTTATACTTAAAAATAATAATAATAACTTTTAAAATAAATAGTAATAAAAACTTTTCTTATAATGACCAAAAATCCATTCCATTTAATAAACTTTTTTCCTCAAAATCTATATTTATATTAATCTTTTCTATTAAAAAAAATCTAATTATTATTTTAAATCAATAATAAATTAAAACTTTTACTAAAACAAATCTAAAATAATTTCTCTTAAATTAATCTCACTTAAAATAAATAACTTTTATTAAAATTAATCTCATCAAATAATTTATTTTTTTCATAAGTAAACTTCACCTAAAATTAATTCAACTAAATTAATCAAGTCAACCTTCCTTAATCCAATCGTGCACGCTTCCGTATCCGCACATTCGCAATTCACACTTTCACTCACTTAGCGCTTTCATGCGTTTGTGTATGGTTTTATTTATCTGCCTTTATTTTCCGCAATTTATTATTTCCGCAATTTACTATTATCGCGGTGCATAAACGTCCAAAGGAAGAATCTGCGCATAACCTAAACGATTGTGCGTATGCATCTCACTTGCATCATACTCCCCATTGATCCTTGATCTCATTCAAGTCAATCTTCTAAGTTTAGATCCTACCCCATAGGAAGCACCTTTTATCTTTACAACTTAGACAAACACATTCAACAACTCAATTCAACTATTCAAACATATTAGAGAATAAGATGTTAATCATCTTAAGCGAGATAAAACTTCTATCCCATAACAATTCAATCAATATGTAGGGACTTTGCCTTAGGAGAGATAGAGGCATACTTGTTGACAATCTGAGTACTTGAGCCCTTCTCTTAAGACGATGCAAAGACTATTTTCCTACAAAGTTGTGGTGGTCAAATTAAGTAATCTCCCTTTAAATGACAACTCATCTTTTCTCCTAAAATCAATCAATCAACTAACTTTATCCCGTAGGAACTTTGACCATACACTATGCTAAAAAAGACCTTTAGCAGCGCTTAAAAGCGCTGCATAAAGTGGCGCTGCTAAAGGTAAAGGCAGCGCTTTTTTTTGGCCTTTAGCAGCACTTTTTTTTGCCTTTATCAGCACTTTTAGCAGTGCTTTTACACCCTATAGCAGCGCTTTTTTTTTTGCCTTTATCAGCACTTTTAGCAGCGCTTTTTTCACCCTATAGCAGCGCTTTTATAAGCGCTGCCTAATCCCACTTCACCTTCCCCCTTTAGCAGCGCTTTTTAAAAGCGGTTTCTTAGACCCCCCCCCCTTTAGCAGCGCTTTTTTAAAGTGATGTCTTAAACCCCCCTTTAACAGCGCTTTTCTAAAGCGCTTTCTTAGACCCCCCCCCCTTTTCTAACCTATAGCAGCGCTTTTTTAGGCCTCTTTTTGCCCCTTTAGCAGCTTTTTTTAAAAGCGCTGTCTATTCTTCACGATTTTGAATTTTTTTTTTAAATAATCACATTTTTTATATATTTTTCAATAAACCTGCTTATAACAAATACATTCCCTGCTTATAATCCAGGCCTTTAGTTCAACAGTTTTCCCTTATATATAACAATTATTTTGGCCTTATTTTTGTGTATTCATCACTTTGCAATATTATACACAATAACTAAAGTATACATTATAATTCATCACTTTGCAATATTATACACATAAACCTGCTTAAATATATTACAATACAGTCCGATCCTCAGAACAACATCACATATACAATCAATTTACATATAATTGCAAATCCGATAACTTTACAAATAGATACATTATAGAATTCTCAACTCAAGAATAAATTGACATCATTCCTCCTTAATTTCTTCCAATCTTGCTTTTGAGTAAGTACCGCACTTGAAATCATCAAAATACTACATAATATAACAGAACATGCACGATTTAATTTTAAAACTAATTACTCAGATAAAATATCAGCTAATTATCAAAATGAATCATATAACTTATGAATTGATCCATACCATGATTGGAATCTCTATTTGACCAGAAAGAATAATTTTCTTCATAAAGCGCAATACAAAAGAGATTCTAAACACACAAACCTCATTTCGAAGCTCGGCGTAGTAAACAGATCCAAAGCCACCTCGACTGATTATATTTGCCGCGCTAAATCTGTCAGTAGCTTTGGTTAACTCCTCATAAGAAAACTCCACTGACTTATCAACCGTAATACCTGTCAACCTCGGAGAAGCAATAGTAGTCGATTCGGAGGCCTTATCCAAGCTGCTTCCACAACCTAAATCCATGGAACAGATAATACTCATATACAGTTTCACATTTTGCATGAAAACTTAATCTTCAATTTAGAACTAGAAAATCTCACTATACAGTTTACAACAAAATATGATATACCATGTTGGAGTTGACTATATTGATCTTCGGACGCACCCGGGACTGGTAGAAGAGTTACATGAGCAACTTTTTTTCTTCTATATAGCACAAAATAGAGAATGAGTGCCAAAAGTAAAATCCCAAAAGCTCCTTCAACAACTATGCCAGCAATGGCTCCTTTGGACATTCATATATACAACAATGTCAGCATCACATAGTAATATTTATTTACCCTGCCATGATTTTTCATGTCACTCTTTTAACTTTATATATATATATATATATATATATATATATATATATATATATATATATATATATATATATATATATATATATATATATATATATATATATATATATATATATATATATATATATATATATATATATATATATATATATATATATATATATATATATATATATATATATATTGATTAACATAATAACATATTTATGAAACTGCAATGTGTACTGTACATCACCTGATCTGCAAAAACGAAGAAAAAAACAAAGCATAGATGTTCAAGTTAGAAATTAAAATATATATATATATATATATTGAAGAGAAAATGTTGGAATGTTCAAATCAAATTTAGCATGTAGGATGTAAGGTTATGGAAATTTCAGCATACTTTAGCTGCAGTGGTGGAAAGTTTCCATATTCATCTGCAAAATATGATTGATAAAATAATCAGAAAAAACTATAAAAAAATAAGTGACAATGCATAAACTAAGTATAATATAATCTGTATTGTTTTGTTTTAAAGCCAGATAGTGCCAATCGTTCTTAATAAATTAAACATTTTTCTTGATCAAAAGTATAAAAATAAGCTTCTTTTTTTATTAATTCTGTCATGTTGATATATTTCCAAATGCATGAGTGGAATATGCTGAATCTTTTTCATATTCCATTATTTTTCATTACAAAACTTCACTATCCAACAAGTGTATGAAATTGTATCAAAAGGAATGTGAAAGAGACATAAATAGGTGGGTTTAGCTAGGCTCTTTCTTTTGAATCCTACTCCTTATGTCAACCAAATCAAAACTGAAATATTCACTAAAACAATGAACCACATAACAGTTTTCCTTCGTTGTTTTTCAACTTTTGTAGCTAGCAGAAGAAATAAGGAGACTAACAGCAACACTTTTTAACCAATATTTTTTGCACAATGAAATTAATCGATGCAAACATTAGCGGCAATAGCGAGTCGAACAAGCATGAGACCTTAATCAATCTATACCACAGATAGCAACACATCATAACTATTATATTTCCAATTCTACACTGCATATGTTATGTATTAAGAGAATGTGAGATAGTTATGGAATGGTTATGGAGAATGTTAAAAACAGAATATAATATCAGTTCAAATATTATATGAGAACAACCTAAAGCAACTAAAAGATTCAAACTCCAATAATGCATTCAACTATGAGAATAATAAAAATGGAAAATGAAAAACTTCAAATACCTTAAAATGGTGGAAATGCGCTGGTGGAGGACGGATATGACCGTCAAAAATGGACGGACGGCGGCAGAATGAGGTGACGACGGAATGACCGGAGTAAAGACGACGGACGGAGGCTGTCGGACGGAGGCGCGGACGGAATGCGTCGACGGTGACTGTTCTAATTCTGAATAGGGCAACGTTCGCGAGTGGAAATAAGAAAGAAGAAAATTGTTCTGATTCTGCGAAAATATTGGGATTTTTTAAATTTATGCTACTTAAACCTATAGCAGCGCTTTTTTTGGCATTTAGCAGCGCTTTTAAAAGCGCTGCTATAGGTCTGCCTTAGGACCCCCTTTAGCAGCGCTTTTTTTGGCATTTAGCAGCACTTTTAAAAGCGCTGCTATAGGTCTGCCTTAGGACCCCCTTTAGCAGCGCTTTTAAAAGCGCTCCTATAGGTCTGCCTTAGGACCCTCTTTAGCAGCGCTTTTTTTGGCATTTAGCAGCACTTTTAAAAGCGCTGCTATAGGTCTGCCTTAGGACCCCCTTTAGCAACGCTTTTTTTGGCATTTAGCAGTGCTTTTAAAAGCGCTGCTATAGGTCTGCCTTAGGACCCCCTTTAGCAGCGCTTTTTTGGCATTTAGCAGCGCTTTTAAAAGCGCTGCTATAGGTCTGCCTTAGGACCCCCTTTAGCAGTGCTTTTTTAAAAGCGCTTTCGTAGACCCCCCCTTTAGCAGCGCTTTTTTAAAGCTCTTTCTTTGACACCCCCCCCCCCCCCCCCCTTTAGCAGCGCTTTTTTAACAAGCGCTGTCTTAGGTATGCTATTTTTTTGTTTTTTTTTCATGACCCTTTAGCAGCGCTTTTTTAGAAAGCGCTGTCTTTTGTTACGCTGCTAAAAGTCATTTCTGGCGTAGTGATAGTCAAAGAACTCCTCGACCCTTTAGGGGAACCACAAATACTCTGATTCTACTCCTGTCAGGATATGTAGGCACAAGATGTGATATCTTGTCGAGTATACTTAGAAATAAACCCCTAGGTCTTTTTATCCCTTGAGCAGATAACCCTTAGCAATAAACAACATAAAACAAGAGGTTCCTGTAGAGTACTACAGAAACTTAGGATACTAGCACCTTCCCTAAGTTTAACCAACCCCCGAACCTATAACTCTCTAGCATTTGCATTGCATTGTGGGTAATTCGATCTTTTTCCCTTCCTTTGGACAAATTAAAGTTCGGTTGTAAATGAATTAAGATTCAAGCTCATCAATAGCTTGGTATCCAAATTTCACTGCGACACTCTCTAAATTGAAGAACCCTAAATTGAAATGGAAAAAACCTAGCAAGAGAAGGAAGAAGAGGATGAAACGAAGAAGGTGCAATATAAAATCCATGTAAGCTGCCACGCATACCAAAACAAACGTCCATTTCAGACAAATAAACAGAAAGGACTACTGTGACACTATTTGAACAATTAAAGGATCAACTTGGAACTTTTTAAAATTAAGGGACCAAACTGGACCCCGAGGTAAAGCTAAAGGACCAAAAAGGATATTTGTCCAAATATTAATATTTTACTTTTTTAAAAAATAATTTTAAAATCAACTCATTTAAAAAATACATTAGGCAAACATAACATACTAACACTACATCATTTTTTCTCATTTAAGTTTTTGGAACTCGTCGAATCTCCATCGTCTTATTCATCATCTATGTCGTCCTCTTGAAGTTCATCACCTATGTCATCCTCTTGAAGTTCATCACCAACGTCTTCCTCATCACTTATGTCGTCCTCTTGAAATTTGTCACTTACATCATCATTCTCTTCATCATTTTTGGTGATACATTATTGCATAACAGGTTTGTGAGATATTGGATTGAACTCTAGTATGGTCGGAGTCTGTTCAGAGTAATGCGTGTTGTAGTCGAAGTTTGTTCTAACATGCATTATTCAATATTTCTAGGTTTGTTAGCATGTTGAATTGGGCCTTGCTCTTAAGCCCAATTGTTTTAAGTTAGCTTGTATCCTAAGTTAGCTTGTAATGGATAATTATTAAAAAGCCCATTAGGTTAGTGTGTTAATTTTCTTATAAATAACATGTTAGCCTCTCAACTTGCATAAGGAAAAATAGGAAGATAAAATCCTAATTCAAGAGAGAGAGGTTATTTTTTATTCTTGTATACTTGTAATCTTGTTAAACAGAGAAAGGAAAGAACATCAGTTTATAATCAATCCTTGTTGTTTTGCCTTGTTTTCTTTGTTAACCCTAACTCTTGTGTGTTTCTTGGCCATAAAGAAACTGCTTATATTTTGTTTCAAGGCATCCTTTTTCACAACAAGTTGGTGCAGTGAGCATGGAGAAGATGCCTTCAAAAAAGTATGAGATTGAAAAGTTCACTGAAGTGAACGATTTCGGTCAGTGGCGCTTGAAGATGAAAGCCCTACTAATTCAGCAGGGTTGTTTGGAAGCGTTAAAGGGAGAGACAACCATGGACATTGCGTTAACGTAAAAAGAAAACACGGGCATGATTGAGAAAATCCTCAGCGCAATAATGTTGAGCCTTGGTGATAAGGTTCTTCGACAAGTATCAAAGGAGACTACAACATTGGGGTTATGGGTGAAACTTGAAAGTTTGTACATGACCAAATATTTGGTGAATCGACTCTACCTGAAGCAAGTTTTATATTCATTCAAAATGAGTGAAGACAAAGTGTTGGCTGAGCAGTTGGATATGTTAACAAGCTGATTCTTGATCTTGAAAATATTGATGTGAAGATCGATGATGAAGATCAAGCATTGTTGTTGTTGTGTGTTTTGCCTAGAACACATGCTCACTTCAAATAAACTCTCTTGTATGGAAGGGAGTCTCTGAGCTTTGAAGAAGTTCAATCAGCCTTGTATTCTAAGGACTTGGACGAATGAAAGGAGTATAAAACTTAGACGGTGGGAGAATATTTGACCGTTAACGGAAAATTCTTGCGAAAGGGTGGTAAATTCGACAAGAAGAAAGGTAAAAGTCAGCAGAAGTCTTATAGTGGCAAAACATCTGGTATTCGATGTTAACACTGTAAGAAGGAGGGCCACATAAGAAAGGTGCACCCTGAACGCCTAAAAGATCATGGAGGTAAGGATAATGGCAACATAACCATTGCTCAAGATGACTTCGACTCATCTG
Source organism: Lathyrus sativus (assembly GCA_963859935.3). NCBI lineage: Eukaryota > Viridiplantae > Streptophyta > Magnoliopsida > Fabales > Fabaceae > Lathyrus > Lathyrus sativus. The sequence goes on along the minus strand of OZ012737.1, from coordinate 525,649,149 downwards.
ATGTCCTTGTAGTTTCAAGCGGCGACTCAAGAAAGGAGTGGATTATGGATTCAGGTTGCACTTGGCACATGACTCCAAACAGAGAGTTGTTCGAGGAGCTATGTGATCAGGAGGTGTGGTTGGTTTCCTCTCGAGATTTCACGATCATGTCGTCCATCTAGACCTTAAGCATTTCCCCGATCTCAGCTCGAAATACTTTGTTCATCATCCACTGGTAAGTAGCACCAGCCTTTTTCAGGCCGAAGGGCATTACATTATAGTAATAGTTGCTCGACTCGGTCATGAAAGCCATGTATTTCTTGTCCATTTTTGCCATGGGGATTTGGTTGTACCCCGAGTATGCATCCATGAACGATAGTAACTTGAGACCTGCAGAGTTGTCGACCAATTTGTCGATGTTAGGCAAAGGATATGCGTCTTTGAGGCAGGCCCCATTAAGATCGGTATAGTCAACACACATATGTCAGTTTCCATTAGATTTCTTAAATAATATAACTTTATACAACCAGGTTATGTACTGGGCTTCAGAAATAAAATTTTCCTCTACGAGGTCTTTTACAGCTAATTCAGCAGCCTCCGCTTTTTCGGGATACTGCCTACGCCTACATTGTACTACAGTCCTAGCAGCCGAATTTATGGTCAGCTGATGACAAGCGATGTCAAGGTCCATCTCGGGCATCTCCATCGTGCTCCACACAAACAAGTCAGCATTCTTCTTTAGGTAGGCCTTCAGCTGCTTCCTTGCTAAGTTGGGAGTCCTTTGTCGATCTTCACGAGTCTGTCTGCGTCATTGCCGAGGATGATGAGCTCGAAGTCGCCATCTAGAATGAGTCGCATATGGTGGAGAGGTTCCCCGTCGTTTCTAGTTGTTGGAGATGCGTCTGATGCTACTCTATTATGCTTCTACTTGTTGGTGAAGCCGTTGTCGAGGTCAACTAAATTGACGCAAGGTAACGACTTATTCTCCTCAGGTCGGGCTAGCTTGCCGACAGTCTTTGGCGTCATGTTGATCGAGTTCAGGCCCTTCATGGTTGCTTCGAAGTATCTTCTCATGACCTCAATGTTCATGTAAAGAGTGAAGACCCGACCCCTGGTCGTGAAGTACTTCATCTTCAAGTGTACAGTGGATGGCATGGCGATCACATCAGCCAAAGTTGGTCTTCCTAGGATGCACTGGTACAAAGATGGGCACTCTATGACCAGGAACCGAACTTTGACTTGTCTAGCAGTTTCCTTGGTGCCAAAAGTGACGAGTTGCTCGATATAGCCCCATAGTTTAGTAGTTATACCATTGAAGCCTTGCAGGTCAAAGCCTACATACGGTGTCAGATGCCTCTCGTCGAGCTGGAGAGTGGTGAACAGGTGAGCATACATAATGTCGACGAAATGCGACGGACGTCGAAGTTCTCCATTTGTTCTCTTACAAGCAGAGGAATGCTGGAGTTAAGGGAGCCTCCTGGAAGCTCCTCGAGGTAGAAAGTGATGGGACTTGACTTTCCTTGGAACCTGTCGAGGGTTGCATTCTAGTTCGAGCTCGCGTCGATCATCTCGTCGAAATTTCTTTTCACCGACCCCACGATGAGCTTGTTGAATCCTCCACCTGATATGAACATAGCGGAGTGGAAGCTTTCCCACGTGTTGTGGGCAGACAAGGGTATGTCGACCTTGTCGGGGACGTAGAAGTTCTTAGGCCGAGAGATGCAGAGGGCGACTGGTAAGTCGGTGTTGTCAGAAGGTGTTGCTTCTTCTTCGACCTTCTTCGCCTTGCGGACATCCTGTCGAGGAGCCTTCGTTCCTCTTGGTGTACTACTTCAGGCATCCCTCCTTGATAAGGATTTCAATTGCATTTTTGAGGTGGATGGAATCCTCGATGACGTGCCAGTGGCTTCTATGGAACCGACAATACTTGGATTTGTCCATGTTTGGTTTAGGAGGTGTCGACCTAGGAAAACGGACCCCACCTTGTTGGAATTCTGAGTTTATAGACTCGTCTAGGATACGCTTGCAAGGAGCGATCAGCAGCGTGTACTCAAAGAAGCGGTATGCTAGTCCTCTGTTCTCGCGGGAGTCGCAAGGCTTGTCATCTCTTATTTTCTCCCCCGCCACATCTAGGAGCCATCGGGTCGTCATACTTCGCGAATTTGGCGCCCTCTTTGTTACTTGAGTCACAGATATTGTTAGTGGTCTCTCTCTCCTCGTACTGGATGTAGGCATGGACTTTGAGAAGAAGGTCATCCAGCGAATGGGGTGTTTCAATGCCAACTGCTTTGGTGAAGTTACTGCATAGGCGCATCCCTCACTCGAGCAAGTATCTCTTCATCCGATCAGTTGTGGAGATCTGGACGGCCTCTTGATTGAACCTCTCTATGTAGTCTCGGAGAGATTCATCCTTCCCCTGTATGATTGCCTCGAGCGACGCCTCAAATTTTAGGTGTTGTCGAGAGACGGTGAAATGCATGGTAAACTATGTCTTCAGATCCTTCCAAGAGGTCATGGACTCCAAGGCGAGGCTTTTGTACCACGTCATGGCACCTTTCCTCAGATTTGTGGGGAAGAGTCAACACTTAATGGCTCCCTTGACATTGCGGTAGTCGAGCATTGCATTGATGTGTTTGATGTGATCATCCGGATCCGCCGTGCCATCATAGGTTTCCAAACTTGGTAGTTTTTCCATTCCAATGGGGATGGGGGTATCCATAATTTCTCGTGACAATGGACAACGGGGATCGTCCTTGTCGCTTCGGACCGGTGAGCGTGACGGGGATAGGCCGTGTCGAGGGCTTGTGCCACGGCACGAAGAGTTCTTTGGTCGACCCCTCGACTTGTCCAGTTGCCCGTCGGCCTTGCTCCTCTTGGGCACGGGGGAGCGCCGCTCCCTGCAAGGAGGAGTGCGACCACGCTTCTGGGTAACCGCAGGTTGTGGCCTCTCTAGTCGCGGGCGACGTCCAGGTTGTCGCGAGGAAAGGCTTCGAGACTCGTCCCTTTGGTGTCTCCGCAGGGGAGAGTGTGGACAGGAGTCTCGTCGTTGTGGGGGCGGTCTACGAGAGTCCGGTCGTCAGTGTCTCCACGAGGGAGAACGCGATTGGACGTCTTTCTCCAGCATTTCAATTCGTTCATTCTGCTGGAAAATCATGAAGTTTGTATGGTTGGTTGCAGCGAATAGATCCATTGTGTTAGGGTCAGCGATAGGTAGTACGGGAATTGGTTGAAAACCTCCCAAATTCTCAAAGTGTTGGGCGGCGTTGTAGGCTGCATCTTCGGATGAAAGGTCCGTCTCTAGGGTCACCCACTTCAGCAGCGGCTGTCACATTGTTGTCGTGGTCATCACCGACAGTGAAGACAGCTTTCTGGACGTTATCGTCGTTGTGTTGATTAGCCATGATTGAAGGTTTGCTTTGGTCTTTAGGATTCAAGGAATGAAAAGACAGGGAGCAAAAGGTTCCCACAAACAACGTCACTAATCTTACCGGGATCAGAAAGACAATCAGCGACCAGCAACACGTCGTGAGCTCCAAATTCGCCGATGATGAAGAAGAGGAGGGGGTGTACCTACAAGATACTCTGATGTCAAAGTGAGGTTCAGAGTGAAAAAGAGAGCAAGTACATAATGAGTTTAGAATACCTGACTCTTATGTGGAGGAGGATATTTATAATGTGCCCCTAGCGTTGGGGCAACGGTCGTCTGTTGTGGGTAAGACCCACAACAGGTGACTGCCCTGATCCTACGTGGAGGCAAGGAAGACCAGCACGTGGCCTTCGTCCTGGGTCAACTGCTCGCGAACTTCGGGTAATGGATGACTTATTCTCACGGACGTGGGCTCAGCTGGTGATGTGTTCCCGCGCGAGGAACACATGAAGAACGTGTGGGAAACGCTACCTCCAATGGCTATGGAGGATTAGGCTTGTGTTAGGCCCTCCTCGACGCGGAGCCGGGTTGGGTTGTGCCCGACGGTGGGCCAGCCCCAAGCCCAATCCATAACAGCTTGTGAGAAAATCAAACTGATCTAAATCAAATTATAGTAAAAATTCACTCAAACTGAATCAAACCATTTTAATTTATTCAGTACCGGACCTAACTAAAGTCATTGGTTTTATATACCGTTTATAAATTTTGAACTGTACTTAACCATTAAAAGACAATTTTATCTAAATCGAGTTAAAGAATCAAATTTTTTTAAGAAAAAAAATTAAAACTTATTTTTAGAATTTTTTTAAGAAAAAAAATTAAAACTTATTTTTAGTATTTTTTTAATTTTAGTTTCTGTTCGATTTTATAAAATATGATTTGATCAACTAACTAAACATAACAGTTTAGTTATTTTAACCTCAATTTGATTCGATTCAACTGAATCGTTCAATTATGTTTAGTTATTTTAACCTCAATTCGGTTCGATTCAACGATTCAATTCAATTTAATAATTTAGTTATTTTAATTTCCATTCAATTCGATTCGGTAATTCAATACAATTTATAATTCAGTTCGATTCGATTGCTCGGTATTATTTTTAATTTGAGTTTCTTGATACGAGAGGACGGGAGGTATCATTGCAGGTACCTATATGTTTCACGTGGAAAATCAAAATTTTGTTTAAAGAGTTAGCTCAGAAGGAGGCACCATAACACACACACTGCAAAAATAATTCTTTTTAAAACATTTTATTATTAAAAATAATCTTAATAGAAAAGATATAGAAATATAGTGTGTTGTATTTTTTTAAAACATCAATAAAAAATTATTTGATCATCCGCAATTTTTTATTTGAATGACTTTTCAAGCATAGTTTAATAATCTTTAGATATTTCATGTCAAAATAAGTTTTATTACAGTCTATAAAAAATAAATCTTATGTGTACTACAGGGCTTTTAATTTTTCTTTAAAGTGTAACACAAAATAGATGCTTAGATTTTTTAACTACTTGGTTCAGAGTTCCATACATGTATGAAAAATTATCTGTTGAGAAAATATCAACTCCTTAAATGAATCTCAATTATTCACACACAAAAACCAGTCTGTAATGCCATATCAGAGAAGAAGACAATGACAGATTGCTTTTGATCATGGCAGAGCACATAGAAGACGATGGAATAGTTCGAATATTATTTAAGAAAAAACTTGTGAACAATAATGGTTTATGCAAAGAGAAAAGGGCCATGTAAAAAACATTTTTGTAGGAGTTTTAGGCCTCTCGCAGTTCCATTCATACTACTTCTCAGTCACGGTAAAAATAAACCAAAACACCACAGTTGAATTTAACACACTTCAAAAAAGCAGTATCTGTTCTTCGATGACAAACTCCTTTCAGAACAATTCATATTATTTTCAGCAACCTACCCTTCGCCTCAACATGAAAGGGTAAAGGCAAAGATAACAAGAGAAACCAAATTCTAGAAACATCCAGTGAAAGAAGGGAAGGTAAAGGGTGCAATCCAAATTTGAAATGAACACTTTGATTCACTTAACTAGACATTGGGTGGTTAGAAATGTACTCAATAGCAAGCGGACAAGAGTCGATTTTATCAGCTTCCATGTCTGGGATTTCAAGCTTGAACTCTTCTTCTAGTGCCATTACGATTTCCACGGTGTCTAAGCTGTCCAAACCCAAATCCTTCTGAAAATGCACTTCTGGAGTCACCTGACAAACCATTAAACCCAAAAATATATACATATTATTTGCACTGCTTAAAAATGATGTTAACCAAATCACTCAGAAGAATATTTGTATACAACAATAAGAAAGTGCAAGTGTCTAGATATATATAGAATGAACAATGAAAATAATAATCTAAAAGGGGAAAAAAAGTGCTGTCAGTGTAAATTAGTCGGCATAAACTAGTTTGTGAAGTGAATTTGAAAACATCATAGATTGTGAAATTAACCATGAATTGTAGAAAAGTCCCTTTGAGCTATTTATTTTTATTTTAAAAGACACTTATGACTGTTTTACAACTGTCTCATATGAATCACCTTACGATTACAACTCTTACCACTGAAACAACACAAATATGATGAAACCAAACAGACCCTACATATCTAAGTTGGGAATGTAACATACTACATATTCTGGATTAACTTTGTTAAAAATATGATGAAACCTTCTACTCTGAACAAATATATATGTATATTAATACTAGTGCTGTTTGAACTCGAATAAAAATATGGAATATTAAAAAAGTCTTACAAGTTCAAATATTACTGTCAACAAGAATAATAAGGGCTTACGATAGGATTTAACCTAAAAAAAGGTTAGCAAAAGGTTGCACACACAGCATTATCAGAAAAGGGAAAAGGTAGAAAACTTCAAAAGACTTAGCAAAAACAGCATTATCAGTATCAGCCTCCTCCCTATGCACAGTACACGAGAGGTTGAAGTCAGAAGCTTGGGCCCAAGTAGAGGGAGCGTGATTAATATAATTAATGGTCATCCAGAACCCATTCAATAAAATACTTTGGGCTTTGCAAGATTAATCAACAAAATTGCATATATTTTTTAACCCAGCGAGTCTAGGAAATGGGTTAGGATTTCACAATTTTAGTACCTTTTACAAGATTACAGCCAAAGATTTTTATTTGGAACTTGAAATTTTTATTTTATGAAAACAATACTTAAAACAAGCCAAGATAAAAGAGGAAGAAGAGAAAAGTATAAACAAGGGGACCTATAAAGCAACGCGACAATAATTAAATGTCGATGGCGGATGGTGGTCCGTGGCGGAGAGCCAAAATCCCGCCACACCGTCCATTTTGCTTTGCAGTGCCGTTATAGCGGATTATGACAGGAAAACCTGCAATATCGGCAAGGCCGTCTTTGAGGGTGTGCAAGGCGGCCTACAGCACAGGGCCTCACTTTTTCATGATTAAGCTATGGAAAAAAGGGTCTCCATTAATTTACAATTAAATAGGGTCTCATAAAAAATTTCACTAACTTAATTGAAGCTAACTTCAACTTCTTACACAGGGCCTCTTAAAAGATTGAGACGGCTCTGAATATCGCCCAATAATGCCAAAAACTACCATGTATATCTGCCATAGCGGCCATGGCACCACCATTTGATAACATTGATTTAATAACATGTGTCGGTATTGTGTTTGACACCACAAACAGCCTTCTGTCTAAACTGTCGGCACTGCATAGAAGGGAACTGTCTTTCAGTCCCAAACTACGTCAAGCCTGGAATCTTGTAAAACAATGAGAGATTTTCAAATTATTTGACTATTTTCCAGTTTCCACATTTTTTCCAGGATTGTATGCTAGCTAAACATTCAGAAGAGAGGAATTCCAAAGATAGCATATCATTGAAATTGTCACAAATTAGGTGTTACTAATATCCCTTTCAACTATACATCAAAATGCCACATAGAAAGGAATATCACCAGTCACCACTTACAAGCCTGTTTTGTAGGGATGAGTTAGACCCAACTCACACATTCTAAGATCTCTCATTAAATCTTCCAACAATTCCAGACATGACTGAACAGACACTGCCCATATAATTTGTGAGCTAAATCTACAAAATTTGGGGAAACCCATATGGATAAATCAACATAATAACAGGTTGGAAAGACCCATTTCTCATCTTCGGCACAAATTAAGATAATAAACAAACAAACACTCGCAAGATGGGCTAATGATTTGTCAAAATTTGTGAAAACCATTTTAGGATACACATTTCCACATCTCTCACACTTCTTAACATTACAAACACAAACCAGACGGTTATTAAGTTCAAATTTCAAATTTTGGGAAAACCCTTTTGAATAGGCCAGCAGAATAACGATTAGGGTTAGGTTAACTAGTACTAAATTTTCACAAAATTACCCAGATGTTTATTGATGTAAAACTCCAATCTTTGGGGAAATCCATAAGGACAAATCAACAAAATAACATTTGGGAATGCCAATTGCTCAGTATTTTTCTATCTCACAATAATGAAGACTAGAGATTAAGCGAAATGAAACGGTAAAAATGAAAGAAAAGACCTTGGAAGGATCCACTTTGGGGAAATCTTTAATGACGGAGAGTACTCGATCGACGACTTCTTCTTTGGTGATATGATCGTCGTGTGAAGACATGGAGCGAAAGAAACCATTCCATGGTTGCAATTTAGGAGTAGCTTGAAGTGGCACGCGAACATGGCGGAGTATGGCTGCTCTCAGTGCCATTTTCTTCTCTTTCGATCTCTCTCTTTCTCTCTCTCACTCACTCTCTCTCTTAGCAAACGACTGTGTTAGAGGAATTGTCACAACCACGATGAGAAAAGGGTTCGAGTTGCTTAAAATACTAGTTACACCCCCTACTTTATTGGTTAATTCCATAGCCTAATGGGCTAGTTAAATATTCATATTTTTATAGAATTTTTTAATCCACCTCTTTTATACTCTTAGTCATCTATCGTATTTTCTTTTATGTCCTCTATGTTTAGAGCTGTATTTTCGAAAGCACTCGTTTTTTTCTTTACGCTGGATGCTTCCGGAGATATATCTATAGAAAAAGTTCCATAGATGGATCTCCAAAATCTTATCAAAACATGTTTTTTTTTAAATTAAGTTTTGTTGATCGCAGATGAAAATTAACTATTGTAGATGAATATAAAATAATATACATCCGTAAATAAAATAATATGAAAATAGTACATTAATGTCATTAAAATATAGTATATATAAAAAAAACACCACAATCGCTATTGTCTGTGCTTGACAACATCTTCATCATCTCCTTTGTCTATGCCTCTGCCATCTCCTCGGCCTTTACCGCCTCCTCGAACACCCGATCTGCGTCCTCGACCATCGATCTCACTCGTCATAGCGCGATGTTTGCGGTACATAAGTGCCCCCTGTGCCACCGCAATCATCTCATCTAATATATGTTTGTGGTCAGACCCCTCAAGGAAGAAGCTGACGTCAATGTCTGCCCGCCCCATTTCCACTATCTGACGACAGCGAGGAAGAACATCTTGAGTGTGGTCCAGGCCGTAACTGATCTCACAAAGGTCCTTCAAACTAGAGGCGGCAAGGAAGTTTTGGAACCAAGCCTCATGTGGTTGATCCAAAGCTAATATCTTTCGCCCATGGCTATAAAACTTCTGCGGAGGACGAGTCTGAAAATTTCCATAAATAAGAGAAAATGTTAATAAGAAACAATAGTACAAATTATAAATTTCCAATGAAAAAAAAGAAACAATCTGAGTAATGTTACCTCTCCATCCCAGACATGTCTGCCAGTATGGTCAACGTACCTTGTTAGCAGGGATATATCTGAGGGACCTCTTAGAAAACCCTCAGGCTCATCATCGTCATCGTTACTAGCATCATCTGGTGGTGGGTAATCACCCTCTAGAGGTGGCACCAGATCAACATCATCGGCAGGAGGAGGAACATAAGTATCCTGACGAGGCCTGCGGGAGGACGGGGCTTGTGATGAACCCTCGGCTGAATCCCGACGCCTCCGGAATGAAGAAGTGGATGATGGGGTGGGATACAAGGTCGATGGAGTGTCCTAGGCATGTGATAAAAAAGGTTGTGCAGTACGTTGTGCTCGTGTAATGACCTGACTCCGCTCGCGTCTGATAGATACATATTGGAATATAAAAAAAAAAACATTTAAATGAATGCTCCTTGTCAAAATCGATTGAAAAAAATTAAGTTTGGTGAAAAATAATTTTTTGAGGATTGAGAGAGTTTGGAGAGTTTGAGAGAGAAGAAGATGAAAAATGAAGAATGAGGGAGGAGAAGAGACTCTGGCGTAAATGTATTCCAATATGTTTTGGAGCTACATAAACAGAAATATTCCGTAGATGTAGCTCTGGAAAAAACTAAAGTTGAGTAAAAAATGTGCGTCCGGAGATACATCTCTGGAAGCAGGGAGTACTTTTGGAAGTGCACATGGTGCCTAAGAACCCTAAGGGGTGGGGTAAGAAATTCTCTTTTTTTAAATAAGTTTTTTTTTAATATTTTAAAAGAATCTAATCAACTATCAACCCTTCAAAAGTTGATTGTATGGCTTGACAATATTACCCTTCTAAACATTTTATTTTACACTACATTTTAGTAAATAACAAAATATAGAAATTAATCCAAAATATGACTCTCCCTTCCTGCCAAATGCCCATTAACAATTTGCTTCTTAAATTTTGTTTCCCATTCCAACATATACAAAGTCACACGCAAAACTTCTGCTTTTTCTCTGTCACTTGCTTCTGTCTCATTCTCTCTCTTCAATTGCAGCTACTTCAAACTTATTCCATCTTCCACTTCAACATTGTCCAAGTAGTACTTGCTTCATTACCCTTCCGCCAAGAAAGCACCGCGCAAGTTCATAACTGTACGAAATCACCATCTTTCGTCTCATTCTCTCTTCATATTCATTTTTATACTTTTATTTCTGTTTGTGCCATCATATGTATGTTTGTGCATGTTCATTAATAAACTTCAATTTCATACTGCATTTCTAAGTTGGTTGTAATGAACTTCTATTTCATAATTATTACACTTCTATTTTATATTATTACACTTCATTTATACAATCTCAGCTAGTACCTAATTGATTTTTGGTTCAATTCACTTTCATTTTTACATGATTGTTATAGTTGAACAAGTATTATTTTGATGGATATTTTGACATGAATATTGGATTGTATATTCTAATGGATATTGGATATTGGATATTGTTTCACCATTCTACATTATGTTATGCTAACTCTACTAGAAACATTTAAATCTGCAGGACTTTGTGAAGAAAGTTTTACACTGCAATTGTTGTCTTGCTAACTATTTTTCATGCCTTTTTCAATACTTTTTAACCATACACCAATTTCTATTACAATATTCATGTTAGTTACTTATGTACATTATATACCATTATATGAATATAATAGAATCATCTTCTTCACTCATGCATAAGCATTTAGATATTACTGATATCCATTTGGAAGATCCTGGCGATGCTAGCATATATATTGTTTACAATATGTTAGACTAATTCACTTTTTAACCAAATCTTCTTTTTCATTTCCCGTTAAGGGTGGACATCTTTTCAACCAAAAATTGACTTGTCTAATATTTCTTCCATCAATTGGTCGGATTAAAACGGTTTCACGGTTATCACGGGGATCTTAACAATTGTGTGGAGGTTGTTATATGCATTCTGTGAGACATTGGATCGAACTCTAGTGTGGTCGAAGTCTGTTCGCAAGTAATGCATGTTGTAGTCGAAGTTTGTTCTAACATGCATGAGTAAATATTGCTAAGGTTGTTAGCATGAGTAAATATTGCTAAGGTTGTTAGCATGAGTAAATATTGCTAAGGTTGTTAGCATGAGTAAATATTGCTAGGGTTGTTAGCATGTGCTATTATAAATAGGATGCTAGTTTCTCAATCTTGGCATAAGGAAAAATAGGAAGATAAAATCCTAATTTCAAGGGAGAGAGGTTATTTTGTTATTCTTGTATACTTGTAATCTTGTTCAAAGAGAAAGGAAAGAATAGCAGTTTAATAACCAATCCTTGTTGTTCCTTGTTGTTTTACCTTGTTTTCTTTGTTAACCCTAACCCTTGTGTGTTTCTTGATCATTAAGAAACCGTTTATACTTTGTTTAAAGGTATCCGATTCACAACAAATTGGTGCGGTGAGCGTGGAGAAGATGCCTTCAACAAAGTATGAGATTGAAAAGTTCACCGGAGTGAACGACTTCGGTCTGTGGCGCTTGAAGATGAAAGCCCTATTGGTTCAACAGGGTTGTTTGGAAGCGTTGAAGGGTGAGGCAGCCATGGACGCTGCGTTAACGGCAAAAGAAAAGACGGGCATGATCGAGAAAGCCCACAGCGCAATATTATTGAGCCTTGGTGATAAGGTTCTTCGACAGGTATCAAAGGAGACTACAGCATCGGGATTATGGGTGAAACTTGAAAGTTTGTACATGACCAAATCTCTGGTGAATCGACTATACCTGAAGCAAGCTTTATATTCATTCAAGATGAGTGAAGACAAAGTGTTGGCTGAGCAGTTGGATATGTTCAACAAGCTGATTCTTGATCTTGAAAATATTGATGTGAAGATCGATGATGAAGATCAAGCACTATTGCTGTTGTGTGCTTTGCCCAGAACACATGCTCACTTCAAAGAAACTCTCTTGTATGGAAGGGAGTCCCTGACCTTTGAAGAAGTTCAATCAGCCTTGTATTCTAAGGACTTGAACGAACGAAAGGAGCATAAACCTTCGACGGTGGGCGAAGGTTTGGCCGTTAAGGGAAAATTCTTGCGAAAGGATGGTAAGTTCGACAAGAAGAAAGGTAAAAATCAACAGAAGTCTTATAGTGGCGAAACATCTAGTATTCGATGTTATCACTGTAAGAAGGAGGGTCACATAAGAAAGGTGTGCCCTGAACGCCTGAAAGATCATGGAGGTAATGGCAATGCAGCCATTGTTCAAGATGACTTCGACTCATCTGATGTTCTTGTGGTTTCAAGTGGCGACTCGAGGAAAGAGTGGATTATGGATTCAGGTTGCACTTGGCACATGACTCCAAACAGAGAATTGTTCGAGGAGCTATGTGATCAAGATGGTGGATCTGTGCTGTTAGGAAACAACAAATCTTGCAAAATTGCAGGTATTGGATCTGTGAGATTCAAGCTCCATGATGAGTCAATAAGGTTATTGACTGAAGTCAGGTACGTACCTGACTTGAAGAGAAATTTGATTTCTCTTGGTGAATTCGATAGAAAAGGATATGCTTTTCAAGGAGAGAAAAGTATCCTAAGAGTCATGAAGGGGTCGAAGGAAGTCTTGAGAGGCGTGAAAAAACAAGGCTTGTATACCCTTGAGGCTGAGGTTGTAAGTGGTTCGACAAATGTTGCATCCACGAAATCTATGTCGAAGACAGAATTATGGCACATGAGATTGGGCCATGTCAGCGAAAGAGGCCTGGTCGAATTGGGGAAGCAGAACCTGCTAGAAGGTGACAAAGTCGAAAAGTTGGAATTTTGTGAATCTTGTGTATTTGGTAAATCCTGTAGGGAGAAGTTTAACAAAGGCAAGCAAAGAACACATGGATCTCTGGATTACATTCATGCCGATCTTTGGGGGCCTGCAAGGAATCCTTCACACTCAGGTGCAAGGTATTTTCTATCCATCGTTGATGACTATTCCAGAAAACTATGGGTATTCATTCAGAAGACGAAGGATGAAACTTTTGAGAATTTCAAAAGGTGGAAGATTCTAGTCGAAACTCAGACTGGCAAAAAGGTTAAGAGGTTGAGAACCGACAATGGCCTTGAATTCTGCAACGAAGCTTTTGACAGTTACTGTGTTGGGTCTGGGATTGCAAGGCATAAGACTGTAGCAGGTACTCCTCAACAAAATGGCTTAGCTGAGAGATTCAATCGAACAATCCTTGAAAGGGTTAGATGCATGTTGGTTAGTGCTGGATTGAAGAAGGTGTTTTGGGCGGAAGCTGTTTCGACAGCAGCTTACCTGATAAATAGATGTCCCTCGACTGCCTTGGGAATGAAGACACCTGAAGAAGTTTGGTCGGGACATCCACCTAGTCTCGACAGACTGAGAGTATTTGGCTGTGTGGCCTATGCTCATATTAGGCAAGACAAGGTCGAACCTAGAGCTCTGAAGTGCATGTTCATGGGATACCCTGAAGGAGTCAAAGCTTATAGGCTATGGTGCCTAGAGCCAGGTCACAGGAGGTGTATCACCAGTCGAGATGTAGTTTTCAACGAAGCAGAGATGGCTTTCAAGAAAACTGATGATGCTGACAAAGAGCTGGAACAGGGAGAGATTCCTGTTGAGGTGGAGCATGTTGATGCTGAATTGCTTACCCCAGATGAAGTCGAAGAAGACACAGAAGATGTTGTCGAAGGTGAGGAGACTGATAATGACTACCTGCTAGCAAGAGACAGGTCGAGGAGAGTCATCAAGCCACCTCAGAGACTTGGGTATGCAGATCTTATAGCTTATGCCTTAATCTCTGCTAGTGAGGTTCTAGATGAAGAACCTAGAGACTATAAGGAAGTTATGAGGAGTCGAAAGAAGACTGAATGGCTGAAGGCCATGGATGATGAGATGAAATCTCTTCATGATAACAACACCTGGGAACTGATCAAGAAACCTGCTGGAGCCAGGTTAGTCAGCTGTAAATGGATTTTCAAAGTTAAGGAAGGAATCGAAGGAGTGACGTCGAAGAGATACAAGGCAAGATTGGTTGCTAGGGGATTCACTCAGAAAGAAGGTATCGACTTTAATGATGTGTTCTCTCCTGTTGTGAAGCATAGATCCATTCGAATGTTGCTTGCCATGGTGGCCCAGTTCGACCTTGAACTGGAACAGATGGATGTGAAGACTGCATTCTTGTATGGTAATCTAGATGAAACAATCCTGATGAGGCAACCTGAAGGGTATGTCGAAAGGGGGAAGGAAGATTATGTGTGCAAACTGAATAGATCTTTATATGGACTGAAACAATCTCCTCGACAGTGGAATAGGAGATTCGACAAGTTCATGGCACACATAAGTTTCATCAGAAGCCAGTTCGACCACTGTGTTTACTTCAGATTTCGACCGGGTAATTCATTTGTTATTTTGTTGCTCTATGTGGATGATATTCTAATAGCAAGCAACAATGTCAAAGAGGTAATGAGGGTGAAGGCTGAACTCAATAAAGAGTTCGAAATGAAGGATCTGGGAGCTGCGTCCAGGATTCTTGGGATTGACATCCGGAGAGATAGAAAGCATTCGAAATTATGCTTATCTCAAGAGGCATATCTACAGAAGGTTCTCGAAAAGTTTGGTATGTCGAATTCAAAGCCTGTTGTGACTCCGACAAACCCTCAATTCAAGCTGAGTATAAATCAGTGTCCCAGCACTGATGTTGAAAGAACTTATATGAATAGCATTCCATATGCTAACATAGTAGGTTCTTTGATGTATGCTATGATCTGTACTAGACCCGACATAGCATATGCAGTAAGTCTTGTAAGCAGGTACATGGCGAATCCTGGAAAGGCTCACTGGCAAGCATTGAAGTGGATTTTAAGGTACATAAATGGGTCTCTAAATAGAGTCCTAATTTATGGTGGAGCCTTAGGTGAAGATAGTAAAGCAGCAATCGATGGATATGTCGACTCTGATTATGCAGGTTGTATGGATTCCAGAAAATCTATCTCTGGATATGTGTTCACTATGTTTGGGACAGCAATCAGTTGGAAAGCAACACTTCAGAAGGTCGTTGCCCTATCAACCACTGAAGCGGAGTATATTGCCCTAACTGAAGCTGTGAAGGAAGCATTGTGGCTTGAAGGTTTTGCAAAGGAGCTAAAACTTCAAGGTCGAGTTATCACTGTTAAATGTGATAGTCAAAGTGCAATACACTTGTCGAAGAATTCAGCCTATCATGAGCGAACCAAGCACATTGATGTGAGGCTGCATTTCATCAGAGGGGTAATCGAGCGTGGAGAAGTCCAAGTGCTGAAAATTTCGACAGATCATAATGCTGCTGATATGATCACCAAGACATTGCCCAGTTGCAAGTTTTTCCACTGTATGCAGTTAATAAATCTGCATGAAGAAAGCTAGTTTCTTGATGTTATAGAGTTAGATCCAAGGTGGAGATTTGTGAGACATTGGATCGAACTCTAGTGTGGTCGAAGTCTGTTCGCAAGTAATGCATGTTGTAGTCGAAGTTTGTTCTAACATGCATGAGTAAATATTGCTAAGGTTGTTAGCATGAGTAAATATTGCTAAGGTTGTTAGCATGAGTAAATATTGCTAAGGTTGTTAGCATGAGTAAATATTGCTAGGGTTGTTAGCATGTGCTATTATAAATAGGATGCTAGTTTCTCAATCTTGGCATAAGGAAAAATAGGAAGATAAAATCCTAATTTCAAGGGAGAGAGGTTATTTTGTTATTCTTGTATACTTGTAATCTTGTTCAAAGAGAAAGGAAAGAATAGCAGTTTAATAACCAATCCTTGTTGTTCCTTGTTGTTTTACCTTGTTTTCTTTGTTAACCCTAACCCTTGTGTGTTTCTTGATCATTAAGAAACCGTTTATACTTTGTTTAAAGGTATCCGATTCACAACAAATTCAATCTTGGCAGAAAGGGCAGTGATTACAATATTCATTTTTTTAATAGTATACTCTATTTTTAACAACTCTTAGTTACTAGAAATCCACTACTCAGAGACTCTTCATTGTGAAGAACTAAAGAAGCAAGTATCAAGCAATTAGGCTAAGGTTTTATTTATATATTTTTGTTTAGTGTTTCTTATTTTTTTAATTAGGGGTTTTATTTTTAGAAATGTTGGATTTATATCATAGTGAATGATTAGTAATGTTGGATTTTTGTAATTATTCAATTTTATTTTAGAATAATAATATTTGGTGACATGGAATACATACAAGACTGCTACATCATTAAAAAACATGATACGTCATCAGAATTGAATGGGGCCAAGTAAATCTAAAATGGATCTAACTTAAAGGATCAAATTGGCAGGTTTTGTAATAGGGAGACAGTTTGTTTAAATTTCCCAAACTAGTGGAACCAAAAGTGCATTTAAGCCTAAAGTGTAAAGACTCTACATAGCAAATCAATGAACACATTGAGAAGTGGAAAGTCACTTTACATTTTCCATGTGAACCATTCATTCTCTATTGGCTCAATGCATTAAAAGGAAACTTAAGAGGCAAGATTCTGACTCCTTAAATCATTTATGTCATTACCTTCCATGCATTTCACCTCGGAAGAAGAAGGACAACCAGAAGAAGAGCTGCTCCATTCAACTTTTAAGCATTACATGTATTACTCCTTCGTATTCCTTTCATATGCAATCATATAATGTGTTATTCTTCGTAAATATTCTGAACTTTGTGACATATTTCTTATAGGTAGCATTATTTTTCATCGAGCTTTCATTTGCAATTTGTATGTGTCAAACAACCCTTATGTATAATCTTTATGTTGATTGTTTGATTACCACAACTTTGATGACTGCAACTAAAATGTATGCTCATGGTGTTCTGAATGGTACATTTATTGTAGCAATTGTTGATCATTTTGACTGTTTGAGTTATGTAGCATTTGCTGTTCATTTTGAATATAATTGTATTTTTATCTTGCTTGAAGAATTATTACCACTGCGTATTTATAATGGAAAAAATTATTAAAGTTGTTATACGTTTTGTTGTTACAACTTAACTTAAAACCCTAAAGGCGCATCCAATTGAAGATATTAGGGATATCAATGACTCAAAGGATTTATGGAAGATTGTTGTAAGGATTATAGATTTGTGGTATATCCCGAACATGTCTAACAAATAGTATGTGGAAATGGTTTTAATTTCATTCAATCTCACTTTACATTTGCCATTTGTATCTGATTTGATCCATAACAATATGCTTTTATTTTTTATGTAATGAATTTAATTAATTTTGTAGTTCGACTTTATCCAAGTTATTATACCACCACATTTGGTTCAGAAGCATAAATCTACAAATGTTATAGGACACACTTACATCATACAGAACTTTAAGGTTACTAAAAATGATTTCTCATTCAAAGCAACCACTCATAAATTCAAGTTTATTTTTTGTGGTGCAACATCTGCAAAGGCTGCAGATTTGCTCGAAATTCCTCTGAACCATTTTAAATTGACAAGCTTGGCTAACATGTTTGCTGGAAAATTTCAGTCTAAATTCTTAGTTGGTAATCTAATAGTTAATATATGTTGTTTTGTATCTGTAATCATTTAATTTAGTTTTATTTCTTTAATGGTTTGATTTATTTTTAGATGTTATTAAAGGAGTTTATGAAGTCATTCAGACTCAATTGAATGGTACAAATAATAAAAACAAAGTTGTATTTACCATTACATATATGAGGCATTCCTGCGTAATTCTGAATAGTATTTAATATTGCATTATGTTTGGATTATATCTCAGTTTGATTTTTTTAACTTATGTCATTTATGTTATGTTGTTTTACTGCAGTATGTCTATGGTTCATTTCACTCAATAGGGTGACCTTACATCATAGTTTTCCAATTTCTACAATAATAAGGATGACAATGATCATGTCATTGTGTTGTTGCAGAATGCAAGGATCAAGCCAACTGAAGGTATTCATGTTGGATAATTGTAAAACACCCATATAAATAGTTTAGATTTTTTGTTTCTAATATATCTCAGCTACACTATGCTATTGTACAAATATGTATGAAATTTTCATTGAATGTTTGAATGCATGGAATGGGACAAAGTTAACACTCAATGACATTAACATCGAGGAGACTAAGAAGTTCAAAGAAGGTTAGTTACTCATATATGTTTATGTTATGTTATGTGATATATTAGTTGTTTGCGGTCTTTAATTTTCTTTGACATTCATGTTATTCTTTTATAAAATCCAAAATCAAGGGAGACATTCCTTTTATTATCAGCGTCTACTTTAAATGTTGATGTACCTCAAAACTCTCAATAATTTGACCTTGATAAATTTATATGGAAGGCACAAGTTCTAAGTGTTTATGACATCGCCAAACTGCAATATGTACGTGTATGATGGTTCAATATGTTAATGTTGTAACTTATATATTTAATTTCATATTTATTGTATTTTAATTCCAATGTCTCACCATTTATACTAAATCATAAAAATTAGGAGACAACATGTGTCAACGTTGCCAAATTGAAGAAATTTAAAGTTGGCCAAGCTGGATGGTATTATGATGGTTGTGGCCAATGAACGAAAAATGTTTCACTCAAAGATGGGAAGTTAAGATGTTACACAAAACATGAGACCTATGAATCTATTCCAAAGTATTTTATTTGTTTATGGTTTTATATTTTCCATATTATTCCGGATTATGCAAAATTCCTTAACTATGATTTCATACTTATTATTGAAATAGATACAAACTTGAGGTCCATGTTGTTGATGGCAAACACGTGGAAAAATTTGTCTTTTGGGATAGTGATTATGTAAAACTTATTGGAAAATTTGCACTTGAGCTAAAGACGAAATTGATTGAGGTAATTATTTTTCTTTGTACTTAGCATGTAATCTTATATTTGTAATGACTATAATGATTTGTGAAATTTTAGGCTTGTGAAGACGACCCCCTGGAATGTTCATATCCATTAGATGTAATATTGAATAGAGAGTTGGCAATAAGAACCTTCTTTCAGCCAAAGTATGGTCGATTGTCTGTTGTTGGCTTTAGAGATAATGAAGATTATATTAAGAAGTTAAGGGGCCAATTCAAATGTGAAAAGGTACTCTTATAGAAAATACTTACTTATATGGTTATATACTTTGTTATAAATTGATCCATTATTTTACTTTTTTTTCAACATACATCCAAACTGTACATTGTTGAGCCATCCGCTTATGATGAACTTCCAATTGATTCTGTAATGCTATAACTCTATCATTCATCATTGTCTTTGTACTAGTTCTATTTGGTGTTTATTATACTTTTTTAATCTTATTTATCTTATTTCAATCTATATGCAGGAATTTCTATCTACCTCTGTTGATTATGATCCTACTGATGAAAATTTGGGACTCACTCCTTCGAAAAGGTCTGCAGCCAATTCACTAGATGATATAGAGAATGTTCAGTTGTCGTCCACAAAGTTAATGAAAGATATTAAAAAGGATAAATAACTTTCTATTTTCCTTTTGGATCATATCTGATATGTTCTTTATGTTTTGTTGTATTTTTAACTTAAGTTGCATATCTAATGTTGGTTGTGTCAACCTTGACAATCTTTGTAATATTATCTTTTGCCTTTAGAATTGATAGATTGAGATATGGTTTGATATATATCAACTTACTTTTAGTTTTAAGTTAAAAATAATGTTTATTTATGTTTTGTCATGAATGAATGAATGTTGCGATTCTGCATTTTCTTATATGTTATTGTTTTCACTTTGTCCAAATGTTATAGTAACATATCTATAATATGGAAATATAATTATTTAAATAGCACAATCTGATGCCATACATTTGTGTTGTGTGTTACTTTAATTGGATCAACATTGAATTTTTAGGAAGCTAATTCTTATGTAATATGTAAACTTTTCTATTTATCTTGAATATCATAAGGAAGTTAATTCTTATCTAATATGTAAAGTTTAAAGTTAATTATGAAACACATGCTCATTTAGAAGAATTTTTTCATATTTGAAGAATATCATATATGAAATTGCAATCTATCACGTATCATTATAGACATAAAAATAACATATAATCACTACTTTATCACATTTGTGTTTTTTCTTCTCTTATCTATGACATTTTAATTTTCTAATTTAATCTTCGGTTGATATCAACCTCAAATAATGTACTTTTTAACAACGTTTCTTCGAATGATTAGTGTATAATTACAACTTAAATTTACAATTGTATTTTTTTCTACTACTCTTGTCTATGAGGGTTTACATTTCAAATTTGAATTTTCTGTTGATATCTACCTCACCTTAATGACCTCTTTAGAATGTTAACACCATTGTAATTTAATCTTGATGGATTAGTGTATAATTGCTCTTGCATCCTTAGAAATTCTATCTGTTTAAACTCAAACATGTTTTATAGTCC
This sequence comes from Lathyrus sativus, assembly GCA_963859935.3. Classification (NCBI taxonomy): domain Eukaryota; kingdom Viridiplantae; phylum Streptophyta; class Magnoliopsida; order Fabales; family Fabaceae; genus Lathyrus; species Lathyrus sativus. Next base: position 525,628,545 of record OZ012737.1, on the reverse strand, counting down.
AAACTTGGTATCAATTTGTAGTTTTTATGATCTTTAAAGTGATTGTAATTTGATTGGGTTTGAATGTTATATTTTTTATAACATTATTCTATTTAGATTGTTAATCACCATATGATATAGTGCATTTTATGTTTATTAGCATAACAATTATTATATGTGGCATGTTAAGCTAATGTACAACATATTCATGTTTGTTGTTCAGATTAATGGACAATAAGTAAGGTGTGAGATATTTGATCGAAATCTAGTATGGTCGAAGGGTAGCTTCTGGTTCTACAGGTATTAAGCATGAGGTTTAAGTCTGTTCGCATGTTGTTGTCGAAGATAATGTGTGTTGTAGTCGAAGTTTGTTCTAATATGCATTAGTCAATATTGCTCTGTTGTTAGCATATTGGATTGGGCCTTGCTTGTAAGCCAAAGTGTTTAAGTTAGCTTGTACCCTAGGTTAGCTTGTAATGGGTAATTGTTAAAAAGCCCATTAGGTTAGTGTACTATTTTTCTTATAAATAGGATGCTAGTTTCTCAATCTTGACATAAGAAAAAATAGGAAGATAAAATCCTAATTTCAAGAGAGAGAGAGAGAGAGAAAGGTTATTTTGTTATTCTTATATACTTGTAATCTTGTTCTAAGAGTAAGAAAAGAATATCAGTTTATAACTAATCCTTGTTGTTCCTTGTTGTTTTACCTTGTCTTCTTTGTTAACCCTATCCCTTGTGTGTTTTTTGATCATTAAGAAACCGTTTATACTTTGTTTCAAGGTATCTGATTCATAACAAATTGGTGCGGTGAACATGGAGAAGATGTCTTCAATAAAATATGAGATTGAAAAGTTCACTGGAGTGAACCACTTCGGTCTATGGTGCTTGAAGATGAAAGCCCTACTGGTTCAGCAGGGTTGTTTGGAAGCGTTGAAGGGAGAGGCATCCATGTACACTGCGTTAACGACAAAAGAAAAGACGAACATGATCGAGAAATCCCACAGTGCAATATTGTTGAGCCTTGGTGATAAGTTTCTTCGACAGGTATCAAAGGAGACTACAGTATTGGTATTATGGGTGAAACTTAAAAGTTTGTACATGACCAAATCTCTGGTGAATCGACTTTACCTGAAGCAAGCTTTGTATTCATTTAAGATGAGTGAAGACAAAGTGTTGGCTGAGCGGTTGGATATGTTCAACAAGATGATTCTTGATCTTGAAAATATTGATGTGAAGATCGATGATGAAGATCAAGCACTGTTGTTGTTGTATGCTTTGCCCAGGAACACATGCTCACTTCAAAGAAACTCTCTTGTGTGGAAGGGAGTCCCTGACCTTTGAAGAAGTTCAATCAGCCTTATATTTTAAGGATTTGGATGAACGAAAGGAGCATAAACCTTCGACGGTGGGCGAAGGTTTGGCCGTTAAGGGAAAATTCTTGCGAAAGGATGGTAAGTTCGACAAGAAGAAAGGTAAAAGTCAACAAAAATCTTATAGTGGCGAAACATCTGAAATTTGATGTTATCACTATAAGAAGGAGGGTCACACAAGAAAGGTGTGCCCTAAATGCCTGAAAGATCATGGAGGTAATGGCAATGCAACCATTTTTCAAGATGACTTTGACTCATCTGATGTTCTTGTGGTTTCAAGTGACGACTCGAGAAAAGAGTGGATCATGGATTCAGGTTGCACTTGACACATGACTCCAAATAGAGAATTGTTTGAGGAGCTATGTGATCAAGATTGTGGATCTGTGCTGCTGGGAAACAAAAAATCTTGCAAAATTGCAGGTATTGGATCTGTGAGATTCAAGCTCCATGATGAGTCAATAAGGTTATTGACTGAAGTTGGATATATACCTGACTTGAAGAGAAATTTGATTTCTCTTGGTGAATTTGACAGAAAGGGATACGTTTTTCAAGGAGAGAAAAGTATACTAAGAGTCATGAAGGGGTCGAAGGAAGTATTGAGATGCGTGAAGAAACAAGGCGTGTATACCCTTGAGGATGAGGTTGTAAGTGGTTCGACAAATGTTGCATCCATGAGACCTGTGTCGAAGACAGAATTATCGCACATGAGATTGGGCCATGTCAACGAAAGAGGCCTGGTTAAATTGGGGAAGCAGAACCTGCTAGGAGGTGAAAAAGTCGAAAAGTTGAAGTTTTGTGAATCTTGTGTATTTGATAAATCCTGTAGGGTGAAGTTTAACAAAGGCAATCAAAGAACACATGGATCCTTGGATTACATTCATGCTGATCTTTAGGGGCTGCAAGGAATCCTTCACACTCAGGTGCAAGGTACTTTCTATCCATCGTTGATGATTATTCCAAAAAGCTATGGGTATTCATTCAAAAGACGAAGGATGAAACTTTTGAGAATTTCAAAAGTTGGAAGATTCTGGTCGAAACTCAAACTGGCAGAAAGGTTAAGAGGTTGAGAACCGACAATGGCCTTGAATTCTACAACGAAGCGTTCGACAGTTACTGTGTTGAATCAAGGATTGCAATACATAAGACTGTAGCAGGTACTCCTCAACAAAATGGCTTAGCTGAGAGATTCAATCGAATAATCCTTGAAAGGGTTAGATGCATGTTGGTTAGTGTTGGATTAAAAAATGTGTTTTAGGCGGAATCTGTTTCGAAAATAGCTTATCTGATAAATAGATGTCCCTCAACTGCCTTGGAAATGAAGACACCTGAAGAAGTTTGGTCGAGACATCCACCTAGTCTCGACAGACTGAGAGTATTTGGTTGTGTGGCCTATGCTCATATTAGGAAAGACAAGGTCGAACCTAGAGCTCTAAAATGCATGTTCATGGGATACCCTGAAGGAGTCAAAGCTTATAGGCTATGGTGCCTAGAGCCAGATCACAGGAGGTGTGTCACCAGTAGAGATGTAGTTTTCAATGAAGCCGAGATGGCTTTCAAGAAAGCTGATGATGCTGACGAAGAGATGGAACAAGGAGAGATTCCTTTTGAGGTGGAGCATGTTGATGCTGAATTGCGTACCCGAGATGAAGTCGAAGAAGAAGCAGAAGATGTTGTCGAAGATGAGGAGACTGATAATGACTACCTACTAGCAAGAGACAGGTCGAGGAGAGTCATCAAGCCACCTCAGATACTTGGGTATGCAGATCTTATAGCTTATGTGTCTTTGGGAATTTGGGATCACCGGTACCTATAGAAGCTTCTTCTTTCCTCAGCCTTTCGTTTACCTTGTTATGGGAACTCCACAACCAGAGTGCAAAGTCGCGGGCTTTGTTGAAAGGACTGGAAACACTTGAACACATCTTGTAAAAATGTTGTCGGCATTCCTCGCAGACAAAGAAGTTGTGAACAAAATCACAGATTGCAGTAAATGTAAACTGACTCTCTCCATCCTCAATCCTTACAGAGAGTGAATGTAGAAGAACCCATAAGCCGCAGCTAAAGCCTCTGGTTTCATTCTTACTACCACGACAGAACATCCAGTATCCACGTGGCACTTCTTTTCCGCAAATTTGAAAATTTTTAGCCAAACTCTTATCATCTTCTTTCTTATGAGATGACCAAGACTCTGTTGGGTATAAGTCATCAAAGCTCACAAGTAAGTCTCCGGCGCCCTTCCGGCATCTCCTGGAAGGATGATGAGCGGTCAAAAGCTGGAGAAACTTTAAAAGTGAAGCACGGGTTTCTGGTTTTATCATCTTGTTCTCCAAGATGATGTCAAAAGCTAATGAAGTTGCCTCTTCAACATCATAGATACCTCTTGCAATCTGTTGGGGGTCTGATGTATTAGATGAAAGATGCTCATTTTGAAACTTCTGATCATCCAGCCCAAACGAACTGGACGTTTGTTTGTTGATCCAAGTAAGCAATTGACCAGCTGTGCGTGCATTCACAATCTCAATCACCTGTATATCACTGTTCTTTTGTGTCGGTTCCCAACTACCACCTACAAATTTAGGAGGAGCGCCCCAAAAGAGCATAGGATAATGACCAACAGAAAACTTATCACAGAGCTTAGTATTTATCTTTTCTGCACAATCCACCCTTGTCAATAATATGATTCCAGGATGCACTGCATCAGGTCCATTAAATAACCTTGCAACCTTTTCGTATTGAGGCTTATAATTCCTGCAAGCAGGACACCAATGTGCAAAGAATTCAACAATAGCAAACGTAGCAGGAGTATCCTTCAAAACAGGTACCAATGTGCAAAGAATTCACCAATGTTGCAGCTGGTTTTCACATGTACAAGTTTGATGGATAGTGGAAGATAGGGCAACAAGTTCTGTACTATGGTTGTGTATTGCTAGAATTTGTGGGTCATATGAAAAATGATTAGGAAATTAAATTATGATGTAACTTTCATGTATTTTTCTCTTGTAAAGATGGGCTTTGAACTTTGAATTTTCACATCCACTTTGTTATTTGAATCATGCTTTAAATTAATGAAAAATCCTTGAACTGTTGATCATTGACTTGAAGTTTCCATGTCATTCCAAAATCTTCATTAATCAACCCACACCCTTCTCGAGTTCTTCATTGAATGAAGCTTTGAAATAACCCACAAATCAATCTTTGAGAAATAAATATTCAAACTCGAATCGACCTTTAGCTTTGAACGTATTATTGAATCAACATGAATTCATCCCAACTTTTCACTTTGAGTCATGACGGGCCAAAAACATCACCCTGAGCTTTATTGAACAATATCCTAATATATGATGGATCATGTCAGTCTTTGATCATGAAACAACTGAATTAAATACCTCTTGAAAACTTGACTCCTTCATAGACACCTTGAGCAAATAGACCTTCAAACGAAGACTCAAACCATATTGCCTAAACAAGACTTGCCTAACCAAGGTTATATTAGAGGCAAATGCACGCACTCAAACCTCAGATGAACCTCAATTTATTCTTGTAACAATTTTGACCCATAAACCAAGGAATCATGGGACAAAATGATTTAAATCTTCAATCCCTCGAACAGTAGTTGGTGGATAGATGCACAGATGAAAACAATATACTATGTAGGAGAAATTGGGGTATGCTTATGCAATGTGATATGCTAATGCAATGAAATAAAACTCAAGCCAGAGAAGTTGGTCAAATTTTGGGGTACAACAGCTGCCCCTATTCAAGCGACTTAGACCTGAATGTATGAAAAGCGAACAGCTTTCAGATGATCATGGTAAAAGGCGGTTGAATACCCAAGGACCCAGAAATTTGACAACCGTGATACGAACTTCTGACATCGCCGCCAGGCACCCATATTAAGTAGAACGTCTGACCTCGCCGTCAGTCATAAATCAAGTAAACATCTGACCTCGCCGTCAATTCTCACATAACCTGACATCGCCGTCATCTCTTAAAACAATCTTCTGACTTCGCCGTCATTTCCAACAATTTTGACTTCGCCGTCAATTCTTAAAATAATCGGTAAAAGCATCTGACCTCACGGTCAGGCCTCGACATTAAGTCGGTAAAAAGATCTAACCTCGCCGTCGGTCCTCTGTTAAATACAAACAGATATTGAATCCAAAGATACGATCCTCCGACACCGCCATCAAGACAAAATCCAACATCGCCATTGGAAGAACCAAATTACCCGACATCGCCGCCAAGAACAAACATCTAGCATCGCTGCTAAAGAAACAAATTATTCCGACATCGCCGCCAGAAACAAACATCCAACCTCGCCGCTGAATAAACAAATTATTCCGACATCGCCGCCAGAAACAAACATCCAACCTCGCCGCTGAATAAGCAAATTATTCCGACATCGCCGCCAGAAACAAACATCCAACCTCGCCGCTGAATAAGCAAATTATTCCGACATCGCCGCCAGAAACAAACATCCAACCTCGTCGCTGAATAAGCAAATTATTCCGACATCGCCGCCAGAAACAAACATCCAACCTCGCCGCTGAATAAACAAATTATTCCGACATCGCCGCCAGAAACAAACATCCAACCTCGCCGCTGAATAAACAAATTATTCCGACATCGCCGCCAGAAACAAACATCCAACCTCGCCGTTGAATAAACAAATTATTCCGACATCGCCGCCAAAACAAACTTCTCAACATCGCCGTTGAACAAACAAAATACTTGACATCGCCGTCAAAACAAACTTCTCAACATCGCCGTTGAAGAACCGAATCACTTGACCTTGCCGCCAAGCCTTCGCTAAATATAAGCGAGCAACAAGATTCGAACGAAATTAAGACCATCCATTGGTGATAATCACAAAATAACTCCGCTGGGGAAACACCATGAGCTGGAGTCTAGCCAACACACGGGCAAAGATACTAATCATCTGCGAGGTTTACTTGAAACAAAAGGGTAACGACCTGGCTTATGTTTCACATGCGTATGTTTGGATATGACGAAATGCTCCATACGAAATGGAAATGCTTCGCGTTTGGGTGGATGCTATGCATGTATGCAAATGAACCAACTTTAGCAAAATAAATGCTAAAGAGAAAGAGCCAACTCCGTTGAGTCAGAGCTAGATACGCCTTAGCGCAAATAAACTCATGCTGGGGAATGCAAGCCGTGGATGGCCTCCGAGAAAACTTCTGGGTAAAACTGCTTTGCTTAGAATAAATCCATTCCGCTGGGGATCCAAATCAAACTCTGCTGCGGAAAACATCCCGGATGGCCTATCAGCCTACCACTCTTCTGGGGGACAAACAACTTGACTGGAGACAAACCACTCCACTCTGGCGGGGAAATCAACCGTGAATGTTTAGCCAGAATAACTCCACTGGGTAAACATAGCTGAGCGTTGTGAAATAACTCTCCCCTGCCGGAGATTGAATCCACTATCTGCTAGGGATGTAGATAAACAGTCTCTGAGTCAGCCCTACTCTGTGGGAAGAAAATTAACTCTGCTAATTTGATTGTGGATTAGATAAGGAAAGAATCATCCTCAACCTCTGCTTGGGGAAAGTGACAACAGCTAGACAAATGTGTTATACAGCTGGCACCAAGTTTATCAATTATGACCTTATTTAAAACAAATGTCTTGATTAATAGTTAGCAAAGCCCACAAGTTTATGTATGTAAGGTTTTTTATCAAAAAATATCAGGCGTTTCTTGCAAACAAAAACGGTAAAACTTTAAAACCAGAACAAAAGCTTTTTCTGAATAGTATATTTTATTGATAAAAGGCCTGAAAATAGGCAACTTTACATTGGATGCAACTCCTGAAAAGAGAAAGTCGCGCAAAAGACAATCGCAAGGAAAATATACAAAAATGTCGGCAACGTGGTACAGACAAGCACCATGTGACGACTCATCCATGACTCGCGTGGCTTTGACGCTTTCCGATGCTTTAACTTCCGAAGAGATCAATTTGAATGGTCGATCTTCGAGTTCTCCCTAGAATCCACTATGCTTGTGATAATCAATGCGCAGGCCGCAATCATTTGCTTTAAAATCCCTAATTTTTGCCTGAATCGCCCTTGCGGGTTTTCGACTCACCAGGATACCCATTTTTGCCAAAGTTGCCCTTTCAGGTTTTCAACTTTGCGGGCTCACATTTTTCTTATATCCCTAATTTTTGCCCGAACCTATCCTTTTATGGTTCGCCGGGATGCCTCATTCTTGTCTGGATACTCTTTTTCTTTCCAGCGAGCTTTCTTAAGCAAAATATTTTTTGACCGCGTCTGCGTTCACCGGGGATGTAAAATCTTCACCATCCATAGTTGAAAGCAGCAAGGCTCCTCCTGAGAACACCTTTCTTACAACATAAGGTCCCTCGTAGTTGGGAGTCCATTTGCCTCTGTGATCGTTCTGCGGTGGGAGAATTCGCTTCAATACCAAGTCGCCTGCCTGAAAGTTCCGAGGACGTATCTTTTTATCATAGGCGCTCTTCATCCTCTTCTGATACAAACGACCGTACGCGAGAGACGCCAATCTTTTCTCATCCATCAAACTGAGTTGATTCAACCTGTTCTTTATCCATTCTGCTTCATCTAGTTTGACATCTACCAGTACTCTTAGAGAAGGGATCTCGACCTCTAATGGCAGAACAGCTTCCATGCCATACACTAACGAGAAGGGAGTTGCCCCAGTTGAAGTACGCACCGAAGTGCGATATCCATGTAAGGCGAAGGGCAACATCTCGTGCCAATCCTTATAAGTTATCACCATCTTCTGTACTATCTTCTTAATGTTCTTGTTGGCCGCTTCCACGGCGCCATTCATTTTCGGGCGATAGGGAGAAGAATTGTGGTGCTCAATTTTGAAACTCTGGCACAGTTCCTTCATCATCTTGTTATTCAAATTAGAACCATTGTCAGTAATGATCCTTTCGGGTATCCCGTATCGACAGATGATATCTCTTTTGATGAATCGGGCCACTACCTGCTTTGTGACATTGGCATAAGAGGCCGCTTCGACCCATTTGGTGAAATAATCAATAGCCACTAAGATGAAACGGTGTCCATTGGACGCGGTCGGCTCGATTTTTCCAATCATATCAATGCCCCACATGGAAAAAGGCCACGGCGACGACATGACGTTCAAAGGACACGGCGGTACATGAATCTTGTCGGCATAAATTTGACATTTGTGGCATTTCTTGGCGTACTTGAAGCAATCTGACTCCATAGTTAACCAATAATATCCTGCCCTCAACAATTTCCGAGACATGGCATGCCCACCTGCATGTGTTCCGAAAGCACCTTCGTGGACCTCTTCCATAAGCAAATTTGCCTCTTTTCCGTCCACGCATCTTAGTAGCACTAAGTCATGGTTTCTCCGATAGAGCGCACCGTCTGGATTCAGATAGAAATTGCCGGACAATCTCCTCAAAGTCTTCTTATCTTGGGTAGATGCCCCAGGCGGGTACTCTTGTTTTTTAAGAAAGTTCTGAATGTCATAAAACCATGGTTTACCATCAGGAGCTTCCTCTACTGCGAACACAAATGCCGGTCTATCGAGCCGCGAAATGACAATTATTGGAGCATCGTTCCAGAAGTTAACTTTGTACATCGAGGATAGAGTAGCCAAAGCATCAGCCATCTGATTCTCTGTCCTCGGCACATGGTGAAGCTCTACTCGATCGAAAAAAGGTAGCAACCTCCTTGCGTAGTTCATGTATGGGATCAGATTTGGCTGGCGCGTTTCCCACTCTCCCTTGATTTGGTTGACCACTAAGGCTGAATCTCCATAGATATCAAGGTTCTTGATTCTTAAGTCGATTGCTTCTTCAATACCCATGATACATGCTTCGTACTCGGCCTCGTTGTTGATACATGGGAATGTTAACCTCGCGGTGAATGGTATATGGGACCCATGGGGAGTTGTAATGATTGCCCCAATCCCACTATCGTATGAGTTAACAGCGCCGTCAAAGATTAATTTCCACTGGGAACCCAATTCCGGTCCCTCGCCCGGCAACGACTCGTCGCAATCTTTCATTTTCAAGTACATAATGTCTTCGTCAGGGAAGTCAAACTTCATTGGCTGATAATCATCGACTGGCTGCTCTGCAAGGTATTCTGACAGAACACTACCTTTAATAGCTTTTTGAGATACATATTGAATATCATATTCTGTCAGAATCATCTGCCACCTAGCGATCCTTCCTGATAGCGCCTGCTTTTCGAACACGTACTTAATTGGGTCCATCTTTGAAATCAACATGGTTGTGTGGTTTAGCATATACTGCCTTAGGCGCTTGGCGGCCCAAGCAAGCGCGCAACATGTCTTTTCTAACATTGAATATCTGGATTCACAGTCTGTGAACTTTTTACTCAAGTAATAAATTGCGTGCTCCTTTCTTCCAGTCTCGTCGTGCTGACCGAGAACGCAACCCATAGAATTTTCAAGAACTGTTAAGTACATTATCAACGGTCTTCCAGCCACCGGGGGCATCAGTATTGGGGGTTCTTGTAGGTATTCCTTTATTTTCTCAAATGCCTTCTGACAATTCTCGTTCCAAACGACCGCCTGATCCTTCTTTAGAAGTTTAAACAATGGCTCACAAGTGGCGGTGAGGTGAGATATGAACCTTGCAATATAGTTCAATCTACCTAAGAAACCACGAACCTGCTTCTCGGTTTTTGGCGCTGGCATTTCTTGAATCGCCCTGATCTTCGCGGGATCAACCTCAATACCTTTCTCACTAACGATGAACCCCAACAGCTTTCCTGACCGTACGCCGAAAGTACATTTGCTTGGATTCAACCTCAATTTGAACTTCCTCAACCTCTCAAACAACTTCAGAAGATTCACCAAGTGCCCCTCTTCCGTTTGGGACTTTGCAATCATATCGTCGACATAAACTTCGATTTCGTGATGCATCATGTCGTGAAAGAGTGTGACCATTGCTCGTTGATAAGTTGCCCCTGCGTTCTTCAACCCGAAAGGCATTACTTTATAGCAAAAGGTCCCCCAAGGTGTGATAAAAGTCGTTTTCTCCATATCTTTCGGCGCCATCTTAATTTGATTGTATCCGGAAAAACCGTCCATGAAGGAAAACACCGAGAATTGCGCGGTGTTATCAACAAGCACGTCAATATGGGGAAGCGGGAAATCATCCTTTGGGCTTGCTCTGTTCAAGTCCCTATAATCAACACACATCCTAACTTTGCCGTCCTTTTTAGGCACGGGCACGATGTTAGCGACCCAAGGAGGGTAGTTGGCCACAGCAAGAAATCCGGCATCTAACTGTTTCTGAACTTCTTCCTTGATCTTCACTGCCATATCTGGCCTTGTTCTTCTCAATTTCTGTTTGACAGGAAGACATTCCTCACGAAGAGGCAGACGATGAACCACGATGTCCGTGTCGAGTCCTGGCATATCCTCATATGACCAAGCAAAAACATCCTTGTACTTTTGGAGTAACTCTACCAAACATTGCTTGACATTACCTTGCAGTGTAGCCCCTATTCTGACCTCCTTCTTGTCTTCTTCTGTTCCCAGGTTGATAACTTCAACTTCCTCCTGATGAGGCAGGATGACCTTCTCCTCTTGTCTTAACAAGCTGGCAAGCTCCTCAGGCAGGTCTTCGTCTTTTTCGATCTCTTCTTCGGCTTGAAAGATCGGATTGTCAAAGTCATACCGAGTCATAGACGAGTCTGAGTCGGTGGTATCTGAAATGTGTAACCTGCGATGATGATGATTTTATGCTTTTAAATGATATGCAAACAAAAACACAAACCACATTGCCATTTTATTGTTAAAGATAAAACAAGAACAACAAGGATCACAAAATTCTGAATGAAAAGACGCCTTTTAATTGATGATAAAAGATTGTTCACATGCATAAAGATAGGGCCCTACAAATAAAGTCCATTATGCCTTGGGCAGAGCATATGGAAATACATTAATCAAGACAAATCATTTACTCTTCATAAGTCACTGTGATAACTTCCTCCATGCTCCAATTCTTCAAGCCCTGGCCGGGGATGCATGGCTGGATCCACGCATCCATATCGCACTCGCTGTCCCCTTCCTCATCTGATATGGCATTAATTTGATCGAAAATGACTCCACCGCTAGTAAATTGGACAGAACCTTTGTAACGTGGAGTGCTTTGTGAAGATGATCCATGTGGGCTATATCCCAATCCGAACTTATCTTGTTTGTTTGGGACGCTCACCACTTGTCCCCATCCTTGTGTTGACCCGGATTCCACCACGGCCCGTGCTTCCTTGTATGATGACATGGCAACTTCTGGAGCTTTGACCTCGACCGGTGCCTTCTCCTTGATTTGGACAGTCTCAAAAGCCTGGCACAGTGTTTCTTGAATTTCGCCGTCGACTTCCACATATTTGAATGAAGACAGATGGCTCACCATGATGTCTTCTTCCCCGCAAACGGTCACAATATTCCCATCCACCATATATTTCAATTTCTGGTGTAAAGTCGATGTTACAGCGCCTGCTAGGTGTATCCAAGGCCGACCCAAAAGACAACTATAAGCAGGCTGGATATCCATGATGTAGAAAACTGTTTCAAACACCTCTGGGCCTACTTGGATAGGCAGAGTTATTTCCCCAAAGACAGATCTTCGGGTTCCATCGAAAGCCCGCACAACCAAATCACTGGGCGTACAATATAGACCCTGGCGATCGATCTTCATCAATGCCTTTTTTGGCAACACATTCAAAGACGACCCTGTATCAACAAGTACATGTGACATCATTGTTCCTCGGCATTCAAGTGAAATGTGCAGAGCCAAGTTGTGGTTCCTCCCTTTTGGTGTCAAGTCACGGTCTGTGAACCCCAACCCGTTACCTGCATTGACATGGGCCACCACGCCTTCCAACTGATTAACGGATATCTCTTGAGGTACATAAGCATTATTCAAAACTCTGAGCAAAGCATTCCTGTGAGCCTCCGAACATAACAGCAATGACAAGATAGAAATCTTTGAAGGAGTTTGCTGTAAATGATCCACAATTTTGTAGTCACTCCTTCTTATCAAGCGCATGAATTCTTCCGCATCCTTCAGTAAAGTTTCCTTTTCTCTAGCCTGAGAATTCTCTTCCGCTACAACCTTACCCTTACCTTTATCAGCCCTTTCTGTGCTTACTTCGGGAGGTGCAAATACTCTCCCGCTCCGTGTCATTCCTCCAGTTCCTACCAAATTATCAACAGAATCCAACGGTGAACCTCTCAGTTTCTGCTTTTGGCCATTGCAGTAGACCTCGGCCCCATAGTTCCAAGGAATTGCTTTAGAACTTTCATAGGGTACGGGCCCTGCCTTTGTGAATATAATAGTGGGCCTCGCCGGAGGCGCAGAAATTGTAATTGTTTTGTATGGGATGGATATGGTGGCCACCTCATCCTTATCCTCGATGATTACCTCTTCAGCATTTTTCTCACAGATTCTATCAAATTGTAACAAACCGTCATCCATCATGTGCTGTATATGGTTCCTTAGGTTCCGACATCCTACCGGACAGATCATACAGTCTTCGCAATCCTTTCCGCAGCCTGGGAATACCCCTCCTTCTAACAACCTGCTCTTCACGAAACTTAACGGCGTCTTCAAATCCTCTACTCTGGACACCAAGTTCAGGCCTTCCTCACTGTCGATAGCATTCACACCGCCACTCTTACCATGGTTAGGCATGGGATTTCGATCCACGCTTGGCGCATCCTGATTGAAATTGATAGCTTTACTATCGATAAGGTCTTGTACCTTATGTTTGAAGGCTTTACAGTTGTCAATACTGTGGCCGGGGGCGCCAGAGTGGAATTCACACCTAGCGTTGGCGTCATATCCAGGAGGTGGTTGGCCAGTTAGAGGTGCCATTGTCCTTTTCTGGACCAACTGCAGTTGAATTAAGTGTTGTAGCAACTGAGCGTATGGCATTGGCGGTGTGTCAAAGTGTCTATCCGCCACCCTTCTCCTGTCCTGGAACTGTCTTGGTGCATAATTCTGTTGTTGAGGTCGCTGCTCCTGTTGTTGACGCGGTTGTTGCTGTGGAGGCTGTGTCGCCGGGATGGCAATACTCGCTACTTGTGACGGTTGCTGGTAATACGGTCGCTGCTGACGCTGATCCAAGTATCTCTTTCGGTTGTTAAAGCCGTACACTGCATTTGTTTCATTATCCTTTTTCTTCGCACCAAAAAACTTTCTCCCACCTCCAGATGAGGTCCCTTCCGCTGCTTGAATTTTCCCCAATTTTATACCGTTTTCAACTCTTTCGCCCGTGATAATTAAGTCCGAGAAGCTTCCTGACATGTTACTCACCAACTTCTCGTAGTAGATTCCGGGCAACGTGGCCACGAATAGATCGATCAGTTCTCTTTCCACCATGGGAGGTTGAACCCTAGCGGCAAGCTCTCGCCACCTTTGGGCGTATTCTTTAAAACACTCATTGCTTCTTTGGGATAGATTCTGCAACTGCACGCGATTTGGTGCCAGGTCACTATTATACTGGTAATGCTGGATAAAGGCCTCTGCTAAATTCTTCCAACTCCGAATATTGGCAGGTTCCAAACCCATGTACCATTCCAGAGAAGGCCCTGACAGACTATCTTGGAAGAAGTGCATAAGCAACTTCTCGTCATCAGAGTATGCCGACATCCTTCGAAAATAGGAGCGGATATGCACCTTTGGACATGTCGTTCCTTTGTATTTATCGAAATCTGGCACCTTGAACTTTGGAGGAATCCTAAGTCCCGGAATTAGTCCCAGATTGGACATGTCAAGTCCCATAGTGTTTTGGCTTTCCAGAATGCTCTTCATCTTTTCTTCTATTTCGTCAAACCTTCTATTAGTGTCGGATCGTAACCCTCCCCCAAGGTCTCTCATGGAGAAGATGTCATCTTGTTCATCTTGGTCCCATTGAGGATTCACGCTAGTAGGTATGGCGCCTGCCACAACTGGGATGGGGATTCCAGTTTGTTCTCTTCCGCCCGGAAGGTTGACTACGGTTGGGCCACCGTTGACTTGCGAGGTTCCACCATTAGCAGGAGGGGGAACAGCAGCAGCCCCACCGTGCAAAACGCCGCTTCCATCAACCTGAGCTATTAAGGGTTGAACCAATGTCCTTAACTGGTCCTGTCCATTGGCCACCCCCTGCATCATCTCCATGAATTGTGCCATCTTCTCATGAAACTCCAAAAGCTCGGCTTGAACCTGATCCATAATTCTCTGCTGATTTCCCCGCATGTTGTAGGAGTGTTGAGAAGTCAGCTTGCTCTTCCTCTATCCCTCTCTTTCTTTCTGAAACGACAAGCGGTGTGAGGTCGAGTTTCAGGGAATGCAAAATGATGCGCAAGTTCATGCGAATGCTCAAGAGACTATCGAAACCTATGATTATAACTGGCATTATAGAATTGCGAATGATCAAATAATAAAGAAAACACAATTAGACCAAAAGCAGATTCTCATTAATTTGGGAAGATTCAATACAAACATTTGCTGACTATGCCGAATAACAATTCTCATTACAAGGAAAACACTAAATGACCGAAAATCAAGAGTACTAGAATTTCTCCTTTTGGAGACGCTCTTCAAGCTTCCTCGTCTCGAACATGAACCTCCTGACCATTTGGTCACAGAGCTGGATAAAGTGGTGAACAGAAGGGGGGATATCATTTCCTTCCAAATCCTGAATGGCGCTCTCCAACCTCCATGGGATATCTCGGATCATGAGGTTGCAGTGCTCCACCAAATTGTTGTACCTAGCACGGCTCGCATCCAGAGTCGACTGGTAATAACAAATAGAATCCACATGGGTGTCCAGCAACTCATTGAGCTGAGCCTCTTTCTCGAGCCACTGCGCACCATCTCTTTGCAAAGCCTCAAAACGATTCCTCCACAGAAGGGTTGTCTCTTGGGCGGTCTCCAATTCTTGACACTTGTTATTCCACATGTCAGATGTGACATATGAACCCCTCAAGGCCTCCTCTTTGAGTCTTCGTTCACTTTCCGCTAGGGTCAAGGCCTTTCTTAGTTGTTCCTCAAGATTCCCAATATCAGCTTCAAGATTCTCTCGTACTTCCTTTTTCTCGGCAGAGGCAATCTCAAAGAAGTGCCATGCCCTATCACAAGAAGCTTTGGTGTCCTTTAGGCGCTGCCGGAGAGTTGTTAATGATGCGTCTGCCCCTTCGTAACCCTGTTGGTACCTGACTCTCAGATCCGTTTCTAATTTTAGCTTCTTGCTACTCTCAGCCGCTTGATCCTGTTCAAACTCCACCTTTCTTTTGTACTGACCGTTCTCCACATTTGCTTGGTGGACTTCATTCTGAAGGTCCTGATTCTCCTTAGTCAATCTCTCCACCATTAGCTTCAGTTTTTCATATTCTTCTATGGGTACATGAGTGGGAGCAGGAGGTGCTTCTCGCATAGAGGGCTCTAAGGGAAATGGCAACGACCTTTCAGCTACTCTGGCTAATAACCACCGGTTGTATGGCTCCTTTGCCACACAGTTCTTTGCTTTTAACTCCTTCCTTCCCTTTGTATGAATCTTGCCCCAAGCCTTAGCAATCTTCCTGACAAACGCAGGGTCCTCTGATGTGGCTAGCAAAAAGAAACTCTGAACCTTCTCTGCCTCGGGCTCGCCCTCCATAGCATAGCCCAACTGACGTAATGCCATGACTGGGTTATAGTTAATACAACCGGCCCTACCGATCAAAGGTACATTACTGAATTCTCCACAACTGAAGATGATTTCCACATCATAGTACTCATGAGAGTACCAAGCAATATCACTAGCTTCTAGGGACATGATGCGCTGAGACCATTTCAATTCCTTCTTGTTTTCCACGAACGGTCCTTTTTTGGGCAAATGAGAAGCATACCACTTGTATAGTAGGTGAGAGCAGCATTGGATCATTCCCGCCTTCTTTTCACTCCTCCAATGAATAGAGTGATAAACATCGGCGAGGAGTGTAGGGATGGGATTCTTCTGCATAAAGAGAACAATGGCAGTGATGTCTATGAAATTGTCCACATTTGGAAAGAGGACAATCCCATAGATCATCAGAGCAACACTTATACCGAACTTTTCCCAATCTTCATCAACCTTGCACTGAGCGGCCTTTTCTAGCAAAAACTTCAATGGAAAACCCTGAACACCCCCTTTACTGGTTAGACCCTTCTTGACTTCTTCTTTGGTCATATGAAGAGCAAGAGCAATGACAGCAGGTTTTGGTTCTTCTTCCAAACCAGTATAGACAGGTTGATCCTTAATTTTAATGTTCAAAATGTGAGAATATTCTTCCAAGGTGGGAGCCAACTGGTAGTCTTGAAAAGTGAAGCACCGGAGGGGCGCATCATAAAATTGAGCCATAGCATACAGGGCCCAGGTATCAACTCTGGAGTGGAGAAGATCAAGCAATTTCCCATATTCCCCTTGAAAGTTGATCTTGATAACTTTCGGCACGTCAATCAGAAGGTCTTGAATTGATTCCAATTTTGGTTCCCTAAACTTTATGGAATTTGTGCTTCTCTTTCTTATATCAGCCATTGAGTTCACCAATACCTGAGATAATCATAGCTTCTTAAGTCTCTTGATATGCAAAATGATATGTAATGCAATGTTTTATGAATGCATATGACAATGGAACAACAACAAGATCAACGTCACAAATCCTGCAAGACAAGAACACAAGGTATCTTTCCATCGGGTGAGCAATCTACTGGTTCGAGAGGGCGTTCCAAAAGGCTTTTCAAACAAAGTCCTATGCACTAACCCTCAAAAGTTTCCCATCATAACGACCACTTGTAAGACGGTAATCCCTTCAAAGGATGAACACAGAGTCATGTCTTAGCAACCTTTGGAATAAGGTTCTACAAAGGTCCTCAGAGTCGCGGACTCCCACGTCGGAAATGAAGACGTCATTACGACTATACGTAAGACATAACCATTCCAACGGGGTCTCATCTGAGCGGTGGAATTCGATCCAACTCAACGAGTCCTAAGTCTCGCAAATCAGAAAGAACCCACCTCCTATCTTAGTGTGTACTTGAAAGCTCGGGTAGAAAGCTTTATCCTCACAACCCGAACCAAATGAACCCCACAAGTTAAAACAAAAAACATAAAACAAATAACAAAACAAATAAAGCACAAATGCGACAAACAAAATAGGCGTGGCTTGCTAGGCTTCCCCAGCAGAGTCGCCAACTGTCTTTGGGAATTTGGGATCACCGGTACCTATAGAAGCTTCTTCTTTCCTCAGCCTTTCGTTTACCTTGTTATGGGAACTCCACAACCAGAGTGCAAAGTCGCGGGCTTTGTTGAAAGGACTGGAAACACTTGAACACATCTTGTAAAAATGTTGTCGGCATTCCTCGCAGACAAAGAAGTTGTGAACAAAATCATAGATTGCAGTAAATGTAAACTGACTCTCTCCATCCTCAATCCTTACAGAGAGTGAATGTAGAAGAACCCATAAGCCGCAGCTAAAGCCTCTGGTTTCATTCTTACTACCACGACAGAACATCCAGTATCCACGTGGCACTTCTTTTCCGCAAATTTGAAAATTTTTAGCCAAACTCTTATCATCTTCTTTCTTATGAGATGACCAAGACTCTGTTGGGTATAAGTCATCAAAGCTCACAAGTAAGTCTCCGGCGCCCTTCCGGCATCTCCTGGAAGGATGATGAGCGGTCAAAAGCTGGAGAAACTTTAAAAGTGAAGCACGGGTTTCTGGTTTTATCATCTTGTTCTCCAAGATGATGTCAAAAGCTAATGAAGTTGCCTCTTCAACATCATAGATACCTCTTGCAATCTGTTGGGGGTCTGATGTATTAGATGAAAGATGCTCATTTTGAAACTTCTGATCATCCAGCCCAAACGAACTGGACGTTTGTTTGTTGATCCAAGTAAGCAATTGACCAGCTGTGCGTGCATTCACAATCTCAATCACCTGTATATCACTGTTCTTTTGTGTCGGTTCCCAACTACCACCTACAAATTTAGGAGGAGCGCCCCAAAAGAGCATAGGATAATGACCAACAGAAAACTTATCACAGAGCTTAGTATTTATCTTTTCTGCACAATCCACCCTTGTCAATAATATGATTCCAGGATGCACTGCATCAGGTCCATTAAATAACCTTGCAACCTTTTCGTATTGAGGCTTATAATTCCTGCAAGCAGGACACCAATGTGCAAAGAATTCAACAATAGCAAACGTAGCAGGAGTATCCTTCAAAACAGGTACCAATGTGCAAAGAATTCACCAATGTTGCAGCTGGTTTTCACATGTACAAGTTTGATGGATAGTGGAAGATAGGGCAACAAGTTCTGTACTATGGTTGTGTATTGCTAGAATTTGTGGGTCATATGAAAAATGATTAGGAAATTAAATTATGATGTAACTTTCATGTATTTTTCTCTTGTAAAGATGGGCTTTGAACTTTGAATTTTCACATCCACTTTGTTATTTGAATCATGCTTTAAATTAATGAAAAATCCTTGAACTGTTGATCATTGACTTGAAGTTTCCATGTCATTCCAAAATCTTCATTAATCAACCCACACCCTTCTCGAGTTCTTCATTGAATGAAGCTTTGAAATAACCCACAAATCAATCTTTGAGAAATAAATATTCAAACTCGAATCGACCTTTAGCTTTGAACGTATTATTGAATCAACATGAATTCATCCCAACTTTTCACTTTGAGTCATGACGGGCCAAAAACATCACCCTGAGCTTTATTAAACAATATCCTAATATATGATGGATCATGTCAGTCTTTGATCATGAAACAACTGAATTAAATACCTCTTGAAAACTTGACTCCTTCATAGACACCTTGAGCAAATAGACCTTCAAACGAAGACTCAAACCATATTGCCTAAACAAGACTTGCCTAACCAAGGTTATATTAGAGGCAAATGCACGCACTCAAACCTCAGATGAACCTCAATTTATTCTTGTAACAATTTTGACCCATAAACCAAGGAATCGTGGGACAAAATGATTTAAATCTTCAATCCCTCGAACAGTAGTTGGTGGATAGATGCACAGATGAAAACAATATACTATGTAGGAGAAATTGGGGTATGCTTATGCAATGTGATATGCTAATGCAATGAAATAAAACTCAAGCCAGAGAAGTTGGTCAAATTTTGGGGTACAACATTATGCCTTAATCTCTGCAAGTGAGGTTCTAGACGAAGAACCTAGAGACTATAAGGAAGTTATGAGGAGTCGAAAGAAGACTGAATGGCTGAAGGCCATAGATGATTAGATGAAATCTCTTCATGATAACAACATTTGGGAACTGATCAAGAAACCTGGTGGAGCCAGGTTAGTCAGCTGTAAATGGATTTTCAAAGTTAAGGAAGGAATCGAAGGAGTAACGTCGAAGAGATACAAGGCAAGATTGGTTGTTATGGGGTTCACTCAGAAAGAAGGTATCGACTTTAATGATGTGTTCTCTCCTATTGTGAAACACAAATCCATTTGAATGTTGCTTGCCACAATGGCACAGTTCAATCTTGAACTGGAACAGATGGATGTGAAGACTGCGTTCTTGTATGGTGACTTAGATGAAACAATCCTGATGACGCAACCTGAAGTGTATGTCGAAAAAGGGAAGGAAGATTATCTGTGCAAGCTGAATAGATCCTTATACGGACTGAAACAATCTCCTCGACAGTGGAATAGGAGATTCGACAAGTTTATGGAATGCATAAGTTTCATTAAAAATCAGTACGACCACTGTGTTTACTTCAGATTTCAACCAGGTAATTCATTTGTTATTTTGTTGCTCTATATGGATGATGTAACACCCTTTTCTACCCCATAAAATAAAAGGCAAAATATTCACGTTTATCAGATTAAAATATTAAATTCAATAAAAATATGCTCAAAGGGCGTACATTTCCCAATAAATCAAATATAAGTCAAAGCTTCGTAAACAACGGGTTTTCTCAAAAGATATCAAAAATTTCATCAAAAGGCAACGGAACTCAAAAAGGCATAATCCAAAGTTTTCCTTACGCTACAAGGAAATCAACATAACAAAACATCAATAAAATAAGGTTTGACTCAAATACCCCAACCCGATGTTACACTATCAGAGCATGACCCTCTAAGTCAACCACAATGGCCAACGACCCAAAAACTTCAAAAGTCATCGACGGCATCCACGGCTAAACCTGATCATCTGCACGTTACCCACGTGGAGGCAACATTCAAACAGGCAGGGTGAGTAAAACGATCCATAATAATCAATGTAGGAAATCAATATATAAAATGGCGTTATTTTCATATTCAACATCATCATATTCATCAATGGACATCAAAGGCCATAACATTATAAATTACTCAAGATCATCTCATAAATACAAATGAAACAAGACTCATGCATGTGGTACCAATCATCACAGCTTGATGGACACTGGGCCATCAACCCTCCATAGATCCCCATCAATAGGATCGATTCTACTCGAGAACCGGAGCACATTAAAATACCTCACATCCGTACAATGGGACTGAAGCCAAAGAAATCAAGGTCCTGAAACGAAGTCCGGATGCACATGAATGCATGATGCACACGTCAATAATCATCCTCATAATAATATCATAGGTGCATCATCATTCATCATAATCATCATCATCAAAAATAATGTCATCATAGAATCATCAAAACTCATGGAAATATCATCATAGTTCATCAATCATTACATTATAGGAATCATCATATAATCATGTACGAATCATATAGAATTCACAGTTATACTCATATTAATCCGTCAAAGAAATCACAGCATCAAAACATTTAAGCATTGCTCCACAAGGTCAAAATTCGCGAAACTCTGCTACGTTCGCTAGCAAGTTCGTTGTGCGAGTCTGGGGCGAGTTTCTTCGTTGTGCGAAGGATTCTTCACAGTGCGAGTCTGGGACGAGTTCGTTCACTGTGCGAAGGACTCTTCGTTGTGCGAACACATGATTACAGCAAAACGCTGTTACGCACCAGAACCTAAAATCAACCCAAAAGTCCAACGATTTCCTTCCCCAATGCCCCTAAAACATCCCTAAGGTCTTACGGAGATAAAGGCACAAAATCTACGACTTATTAGGCCAATCCCGTATCATATTCACGCTCTAATTCCCATATATTCTTACAACTACACCACAGTCATTAGAGTTTCTCACTATCTAATTTCCCTACAGGGTTAAACAAATGTCAAACCAGATCTTTGACCACGAAGGCCTAATTTCTTTTAACCCAAATCAGCCTCGAATCTATCAGGCCATCAATTCAAATCCCTATACGGTTAAACCTCAAAAATAGGATTTGGCCACGAAGGCCTAATTCCCTTTATCTCAAAATCAGCCTCAAACCCTTTAAATCCTTAAATCGGCTTTAAATACATTGAAATTATACATTGAAAACAATGAAGGCAATACTCCCCATACCTTATTTTCCGACTCTAAGCCTTCTCTTTGACTTTCAAAAAATCTTTTGAAGGTTTTGCCTCAAACCTCTTCCTCAGAGCTCTGGCCTTAATTTCTTTTCACGGTCTAACAAGAATGAATCCTAATCCCATCAAAATTCCTTTTTGTTAAACCTAACCTTGGGCCTTAAAATTGGGCTTTCCAATATTACCCTCACTAACTCCTCCTTAATTGTCCAATTTTCCCTTTGTTTAAGTTATATTTATTTAAATTAATAATAATACCAATATATTCATATTATATACTATTATTTAAATAAGTAACTTAAAAATCCATAATTCTCCATATTTCACACCAACCACCGAAAAATACCAAAAATACGAATATTCATATTTAAATAAATTAAATAAATATTCTAATAAATTTGGGTTGTTACAACTCTCTCCCACTTAAAAGAATTTTCGCCCTCGAAAATAAACTCAAGGAAACAGAGTCGGATACGACTCCCTCATCTGATCTTCGCGCTCCCAAGTCCAACTTTCTCCAGCTGGTCCTCCCTAAACTACATTCACTAAGGCAATCGCTTTACCTCGCAGCTGGTTCACTTCTCGTTCATCAATCTAAACTGGCAACGCCTTAACAGTCAAGTCATCTCTCACTTGTACATCATCCATCTGAATCACATGCGACGGATCTGGAATGTACTTCCTCAACTGAGACACATGAAACACATCATGTAAATTCGCAAGCGACTGCGGTAAAGAAACCTGATATGCTACTTACCCCATTCTTTGCGAAATCTGATATGAAACAACAAAACGCGATGTGAGCTTTCGAGACTTCAAAGCTCAGCCAACACCAGTTACCTCGATCTAAATCTCGGATCTCTATCAGACACAATACTTGAAGGAATACCATGCAGTTTCAAATTTTGATTAATATATAATTCGGTAAGCTTCTGCAACGAATAATTGATCGTCATAAGTATAAAATCAGCCGATTTGGTCAATTTATCAAAAATCACCCAAATCGAATCATATCCCTTCAAAGTATTCGATAAACCGGTTACAAAATCCATAGAAATGCTATCCCATTTCCATTCTGGAATATTCAGAGGTTGCATCAGACCCGACGGTCTTTGATGTTCAATCTTTGACTTCTGACAAGTCAAACAAGCATACATAAACTCTACAATTCCCTTCTTCATACCTGACCATCAAAACAACTTCTTCAAATCTTGATACATCTTTGTGGCACCAGGATGAATACTTAGCCCACTTCTGTGACCTTCCTCAAGAATGCTCTTCTTGATTTCTGGCACATCAGGAACACACACTCTATCTCTGAACCTCATCACACCAGTCTCATCGATCCGAAAAATCACCCCTGTTACCTTGATTGATTAATGTGAGATGATCCACCAGTCTCAAATCAGATTTTGACCTTCTCTGATTTGTTGGAGAATACCACTAGTCAACTTCATCATACCCAACTTCACACTGTTAGGAGTCTCTTCACAAACCAAACTCATATCTCTGAATTACTTAATCAGTCCTAATTCTCGAACCATAAGCATCGACATATGTAACGACTTCCTACGTAATGCATCAGCCACAACATTAGCCTTACCAGGATGGTAACTCAATTCAAAATCATAATCCTTCAGAAGTTCAAGCCATATTCTCTGCCTCATGTTCAAATCTTTCTGATCGAATAAATACTTTAGGCTCTTGTGATCACTAAACATTTCGAACCTAGACCCAAAAAGATAATGTCTACAAACTTTAAACACAAACACCACAACGGCCAACTCTAAGTCATGCGTAGGATAATTTCTCTCATGAACCTTCAGTTGTCTAGAAGCATAAGCAACGACCTGACCATTCTGCATCAGTACGACTCCAAGACCCATCTTTGATGCATCACAATACACTACGAGAGACTCACTCCGATTTGGAAAAATCAACACTGGAGCAGTCGTCAACTTCTGCTGGAGTTCTACAAAACTCTGCTCACAAGCCACATCCCACACATAAGCTTGACCCTTTCGAGTCAACTGAGTCAATGGAAGTGCCAACTTTGAAAAACCTTCTATAAACCTGCGATAATAACCAGCCAATCCAAGGAAACTTCGAATCTCAGTAGCAGACTTTGGAGTCTCCCACTGCAACACAACATCAACTTTCGACGAATCAACAACAATTCCTCCACTAGAAATCACATGGCCAAGGAAACTCACTTCCTTCAACCAAAACTCACACTTGGAAAACTTGGTGTAAAGCTTCTTGTCTCTCAAAACCTGCAATACCACTCTTAGATGTTGCACATGCTCTTCCTCGGACTTAGAATATATCACGATATCGTCAATGAACACTACCACAAACTGATCCAAATAAGGATGAAAAATCATATTCATATACTCCATGAATACATTAGATGCATTAGATACACCAAACGGCATCACAATATATTCATAGTATCCATACCTCGTCCTGAAAGCTGTCTTTGGAATATCATCAGGCTTGACGCGAATCTGATGATAACCAGACTTCAAATCAATCTTACTGAACACACAAGCACCCACCAATTAATCCATCAAATCTTCAATCGTCGAAAATGGATACTTATTCTTGATTATTACTTTATTCAATTGCTGATAATCCACACACAATCTCTCGCTACCATCTTTCTTCTTCACCAACAACATAAGAGCACCCCACGGAGAAACACTCGGTAGAATAAACTTCTTCTCAAGCAACTCTTCCAACTTTTTCTTCAATTCCCCTAACTCAGATGCAGACATCCGATAAGGAGCCATCGACATAGGACTAGTGCTCGATATCACATCAACAGTAAACTTCACCTTACGCTCAGGAGGTAAGTCACTCACGTCGTCTGGAAACACTTTTGGAAATTCCTGAACAACTGGTAGTTCCACACTCACTACTTCATAATCAACTTGAAGTGATGCAAGCAATGCAAACATCTGAGCCTCATCTTCCAAGAGTTCTTCTACTTGCTTGGCAGATACATACATCAGCTCTCCACCATCGCCAAACTCTGGGAACCTCACAATCTTGATGTAGCAATGTATATGAACATAGTTGTACTCCAACTAGTTTAATACGAGAATAACATCGATGTGATGCAAAGGTAGACATACCAAGTCCATCATAAAATTCTTACCATAAATGGTCAAAGGGCAGCTCAAACAGACTAATGCAGAGTCACAGAACCATTAGTCGGGGTATCGATAACCATACTCCCAATCATAGAAGATAATTTCAAATTCAACCTCTTAGCACATTCAAGCGAAATAAATGAATGAGTAGCACCAGTATCAATCATAGCAATCAATTCAACATCATTAATAAAGCAAGCACCTCTGATCAAGTTATTTGTCTTGGATTCTTCTGCACCTCTCAAAGCAAACACTCTGTCATTTGTCTGAGCAGCAGTAACAGTCTTCTTTGGCTGCTGGCACTGGGTACTGATATAATCCTTTTCTCCACAGTTAAAGCAAGTCGGAGCTTCGTATTTACAGTCAGTAGCTCTATGACCTCTCTTGCCACAACGATGACATCTTAGCGCCCTACAAACCTCAGCGCGGTAACCTTGCTCGCCACACTTATAACACTTGCCTGGAGCAGTAGCTGCTCCCCCACTTGACTTTTTCCCATCTGAAGCCTTCTGCTTCCCTTTATCACCAGAAGTCACATACGGTTTCCCTTTATACTGACCTTTCTCTTTCTTCTCACTTAGTTGCTTGTAGTGAGTAGATCGAGCTCGGCTATCCTCATCAAAAATTCTGCTCTTGTCCACCAGTTCCGCAAACCGACGAATCTGTTGGTACCCAATTCCTTGCTTAATCTCTGGTCTCAATCCATTCTCAAACTTGAGAAACTTTGACATCTGTGTGTCAGCACGATTGTAATGCGGATAAAACTTCACTAAGGACTCAAACTTTACCACATACTCAGCCACGATCATATTCCCTTGTTTCAGCTCAAAGAAATCCACCTCTTTCTTGCCCCGAACATCTTCAGAAAAATAATTCCTCAAAAATTCTTTCTTAAACATAGCCCAAGTTATTGCAATGCCAACACCTCCCAATCTCTGACGAGTGTTATCCCACCAGTCCTCAGCTTCCTCTGCTAGCATATGCGTACCAAACTGCACCTGTTGAGCATCAGTGTACGCCATAACTCGGAAAATCTTCTCAATCACCTTCAGCCACTTCTGCGCACCATCAGGATCATGAGTGCCCATAAAAGTCGGTGGATTGTTCCTCTGGAACTTTCTCAAAGCACAAAATTCATCTGGAGGTCCACCATTCTTGGCCATCACTTAGGCAAGTGATTCCAGCGCATCAACAATAGCACGATCATTTCTTCCAGCCATTTGCAACCACCAACAGGGTTAGAAGAAAACAACTCATCCAAAAGTGTTCTCACACTATTGACTGACAAGGGACTAACAACATAAAGACTTGGCCGGACGGACCGACCTGCTCTGATACCACTAATGTAACACCCTTTTCTACCCTACAAAATAAAAGGAAAAATATTCACGTTTATCAGAGTAAAATATTAAATTCAATAAAAATCTGCTCAAAGGGCGTACATTTCTCAATAAATCAAATATAAGTCAAAGCTTCGTAAACAACGGGTTTTCTCAAAAGATATCAAAAATTTCATCAAAAGGCAGCGGAACTATAAAAGGCATAATCCAAAGTTTTCCTTACGTCGCAAGGAAATCAACATAACAAAACATCAATAAAATAAGGTTTGACTCAAAGACCTCAACCCGATGTTACACTATCAGAGCATGACCCTCTAAGTCAACCACAATGGCTAACGACCCAAAAACTTCAAAAGTCCTCGACCGCATCCACGACTAAACATGGTCATCTGCACGTTACCCACGTGGAGGCAACATTCAAACAGGCAGGGTGAGTAAAACGATTCATAATAATCAATGTTGGAAATCAATATAAAATAGCGTCATTTTCATATTCAACATCATCATATTCATCAATGGACATCAAAGGCCATAACATCGTAAATTACTCAAGATCATCTCATAAATGCAAATGCAACAAGACTCATGCATGTGGTACCAATTATCACAGCTCGATGGACACTTGGCCATCAACCCTTCATAGATCCCCATCAATAGGATCAATTCTACTCGAGAACCGGAGCACATCAAAATACCTATCTTCTGCACAATGGGACTGAAGCCAAAGAAATCAAGGTCCTGAACCGAAGTCCGGACGCACATGAGTGCATGATGCACACGTCAATAATCATCCTCATAATAACATCATAGGTGCATCATCATTCATCATAATCATCATCATCAAAAATCATGTCATCATAGAATCATCAAAACTCATGGAAATATCATCATAGTTCATCAATCATTACATCATAGGAATCATCATATAATGATGTACAAATCACATAGAATTCACAGTCATACTCATATTAATTCGTCAAAGAAATCACAACATTAAAATATTAAGGCATTGCTGCACAAGGTTAGAATTCGCGAAACTCTTCTACATTCACTAGCAAGTTCACTGTGTGAGTCTGGGGCGAGTTTCTTCATTGTGCGAAGGATTCTTCGCAGTGCGAGTCTGGGACGAGTTCGTTCACTGTGCGAAGGATTCTTCGCTGTGCGAACACGTGATTACAGCAAAACGCTGTTATGCACCAGAACCTAAAATCAACCCAAAAGTCCAACGATTTCCTTCCCCAATGCCCCCAAAACATCCCTAAGGTCTTACGGCGATAAAGACACAAAATCTACGACTTATTAGGCCAATCCCGTATCATATTCACGCTCTAATTCCCATATATTCTTACAACTACACCACAGTCATTAGAGTTTCTCACTATCTAATTTCCCTACAGGGTTAAACAAATGTCAAACCAAATCTTTGGCCATGAAGGCCTAATTTCCTTTAACCCAAATCAGCCTCGAATCTATCAGGCCATCAGTTCAAATCCCTATACGGTTAAACCTCAAAAATAGGATTTGGCCACGAAGGCCTAATTCCCTTTATCTCAAAATCAGCCTCAAACCCTTTAAATCCTTAAATTGGCTTTAAATACATTGAAATTATACATTGAAAACAATGAAGGCAATACTCCCCATATCTTATTTGCCGACTCTAAGCCTTCTCTTTGACTTTCAAAAAAAATTTCGAAGCTTTTGCCTCAAACCTTTTCCTCAAAGCTCTGGCCTCAATTTCTTTTCACGGTCTAACAAGAATGAATCCTAATCCCATCAAAATTCCTTTTTGTTAAACCTAACCTTAGGCCTTAAAATTGTGCTTTCCATTATTACCCTCACTAACTCCTCCTCAATTGTCCAATTTGCCCTTTGTTTAACTTATATTTATTTAAATTAATAATAATACCAATATATTCATATTATATACTATTATTTAAATAAATAACTTTAAAATCCATAATTCTCCATATTTCACACCAACCACCGAAAAATACCAAAAATACAAATATTCATATTTAAATAAATTAAATAAATATTCCAATAAATTTGGGTTGTTACAACTCTCCCCCACATAAAAGAATTTTCGCCCTAGAAAATTACCTCAAGGAAACAGAGGCGGATACGACTCCCTCATCTGATCTTCGCGCTCCCAAGTCCAACTTTCTCCAGTTGGTCCTCCCTGAACTACCTTCACTAAGGCAATTGCTTTACCTCACAGCTGATTCACTTCTTGTTCATCAATCCGAACTGGCAATGCCTCAACAGTCAAGTCATCTCTCACTTGTACATCATCCATCTGAATCACATGCGACGGATCTGGAATGTACTTCCTCAACTGAGACACATGAAACATATCATGTAAATTCGCAAGCGATGACGGTAAAGAAATCTTATATGCTACTTTCCCCACCCTTTGCGAAATCTGATACAGACCAACAAAACCCGATGTGAGCTTTCGAGACTTCAAAGCTCGGCCAACACCAGTTACCGGCGTAACTCTCAAAAACACGTGATCTCCCTCTTGGAATTCAAGTGCTTTCCTCCTCTTATCATGGTAACTTTTCTGACGACTCTGTGACACTTTCATCTTTTCTTGGACCTTCTTAATCTTTTCAGTCGTCTCTTACACAATCTCAGGTCCGAGTACATCACTCTCACCTGACTCATACCAACACAAAGGATTCCTACACCTCCTACCACGAAAGAGAAATATATTGCCCTAACTGATTCTGTGAAGGAAACATTGTGGCTTGAAGGTTTTGCAAAGGAGCTAAAACTTCAAGGTCGAGTTATCACTGTTAAATATGATAGTCAAAGTGCAATACACCTGTAGAAGAATTCAGCCTATCATGAGCGAACCAAGCACATTGTTGTGAGGTTGGATTTCGTCAGAGGGGTAATCAAGCATGGAGAAGTCCAAGTGCATAAGGTTTCGACAAATCATAATGCTGCTGATATGATCACCAAGACGTTGCCCAGTTGCAAGTTTTTCCACTGTATGCAGTTGATAAAGCTGCATGAAGAAAGCTAATTTCTTAATCTTATAGAGTTAGATCCAAGGTGTAGATTTGTGAGATATTGAATCGAACTCTAGTATGTTCGAAGGGTAGCATCTGGTTCGAAAGATATTAAGCATGAGATCAAAGTCTATTTGCATGCTGCTGTCGAACATAATACGTGTTGTCGTCGAAGTTTGTTCTAACATGCATTAGTCAATATTGCTCTGTTGTTAGCATATTGGATTGGGCCTTGCTTGTAAGCCCAAGTGTTTAAATTAGCTTGTACCCTAAGTTAGCTTATAATGGGTAATTGTTAAAAAGCCCATTAGGTTAGTGTGCTATTTTTCTTATAAATAGGATGCTAGTTTCTCAATCTTGGCATAAGGAAAAATAGGAAGATAAAATCCTAATTTCAATAGAGAGAGGTTATTTTTTTATTCTTGTATACTTGTAATCTTGTTCTAAGAGTAAGGAAAGAATATTAATTTATAACCAATCCTTGTTGTTCTACCTTGTCTTCTTTGTTAACCCTAACCCTTGTGTGCTTCTTGATCATTAAGAAACTGTTTATACTTTGTTTCAAGGTATCTGATTCACAACATAAGGATATCAAAGTCCAACTCGATCAATGGAGACTTAACAATGTTAAACCATGAACATGATCCAACCAGAATCCTCACATATTGGTGTAAGTCGTTATAATGAAATTTTGTATATGATTTAGTATCATTTTTCAAGTTGATATGACTGTTTTTTCATTCTTATCTTGAATGTTTTATAAACTATATGTTTGGAATTAGTAAAAGCACGTTTAAAACTATAACAGATGGGATTGCTACTTATGTTACCTAAAATAAAATTTTTGCACATAATGTCATTAAAATAAACTTAATGAAAATTTTCATTCATTTTACTGATATTACATAATTAGGGAAACATAAACATTAAGTTCAACTTAAAATAAAAAAGACGCTGACAGAAAATGAAACAACTTTTCCTTAAACTAAACATTTAAACATCTAAAACACATAGAAAAATGGACCCTTAAACCCTCATTCATTCCTTCCAGCATTCCCCCTTCTTGGTTTTCTCAGCAGCCTAATATACAACATCTCTGCAGCAAAGTGATAATTAAATAGCAAGGCATCTCCAACCTTTAAGTTTTTGGACTTTGCATACTCATACCAGCCATATCCAAGGTACCTTTTAATTTGTGGTATGTTTCCTTTTATAATCTCACAATCATGGGGAGTCATTTCGTCAAGCTCCATAAAGGTTATGCCAGTCTGGTCCACAAGTAGACCCCTCATAACAATCTCTGTTGGGAAATGCTAAATATTTAAATGTTTTGTCAGTTTATAAATAATAAAAATAAAAATATACTTAATTGAAAAACATATGTATAGAAAACGGTATGTAAGTTATTATATAAATTATCACCAAGACATTTTTCCACCCTTTAAAGCCTTTGTGATGTCTATCTCTCAAAACAAATTTGATGCCAATTTAGCTACATTCATGTTCTCATGTGTTGCATTTGGCTGTTCTACATTCACCTCCCCGCTCACATTCTCCTTTTGTGCTTGACCATCTACTGGATGCTCATCACCCCTGTTGATTTCAGGGAACATATCAGCTGCTTGAGATTGGTTTGGATGTTGTGGATGATTCACTTCCGTAACCTGTCCACCTATTATTTCCATGATTTTGTTGGGGTCAAAAGATGATAGACTGCAAACTTGAAAACTGTTACTCTCATGCAACCATATTAAAACATGTTATGTTAGAGAAAAGCAAACAAGTGTGTAACAAACATATGTTTTGTATGTAACCTGTTGAACAAAGAAGACATTAAGAAAGTGGTTTCAAAGCTTCTAAAATTGATATATTGAGAGGCACGACGAGGATGTAGGAAAACTTACTTCTATATATATATATATATATATATATATATATATATATATATATATATATATATATATATATATATATATATATATATATATATATATATATATATATATATATATATATATATATATATATATATATATATATATATATATATATATATATATATATATATATATATATATATATATATATATATATATATATATATATATATTACTTTCAGGTTACTTCTTATTTTGAACTTGGTGGTAATGCAAATTAACAATACACTGGAGCCTTGAGGAATTTGTAACAAAACAGTTTGCTTGCAAATAATGAAAAGATCTTATATAGGTAGTGTGATTAATTGATATTCTTACCTTATGCACTATTTGGCACAAAGTAAATGTTAATGGTCATTATATTTTACTATTTTTGAAGACTGCATTGGCAATTGAATCGGTGTAGGTTAATAATATCATGATTTCACAAGTAACTATATAGTTAATGGAATTAATACAACCATATAATTTATTAATTATTGTTGCAATGATGATAAATATGCATCCGCCTAATGCAATTATTAGCTTAGTATCAACCATTAATGAAGATAATCACATTTTACCACCATCACAATGTTCTTCGTGTGACCATTCACCTATATTATGTGACTTTTTAACTTCGTAATTAAATATCATATGTAATTGAACATATCTTATAACCATATATTGTATGAGTTTAACGTAATGTTCACATAACATAAAATTTCATGCATATGAATTTACCTGTACTTCATGTACTACACAAGTAAAATACAAAAATGAATTGTAACACTTATGTCATATCTTAAACTTATATTGTACCATTTGTTTAAGCTGCAGTTTGTGTTCGTTACTCCAACAACATGGATTTTCGAAGACCTCAGTCCAAAAAGTACAATTCTACAGTTGCATGACATAGAAGAAAATAGATTCTTAAAGAAATAAGGGCATAAAAATAGATTATTAATGAGAACATCTTACGCAACTATGAAAGTAATTTAAGGTTCATAGCTCTATTAAAAGTTCTGAACACCATACAACTTAATGACATAACTTCTACAGTTCTTAATATCAAAAACCAGAATAATAACACACAGGCAAATGAAATAGGTTTCCCATCTGCCAAATAATCAAATGCTAAATGTCGTTAGAGGTCTAACATGATATGCTGATATAAAATATGTGGGGTGGAAAGGTACAAGATAATTTCAGGGATGCATGTTTTGAAATTAGATTTTTTGAAGATGACAAAAAATATATTGCAGCTATACGGGAGGCAAAAGATTGGGTTTCTGGTCACTTCTTGAGAAAGTTATTTGTACCTATGCTTTTATCCAGTACTATTAATAGACCCCCGTCATGTATGGGAAAGAACATGGATTTGGCTATGTGATAGTATTTTCTATCAACAAAGAAACAAGTTAAGTAACAGAGGTAAGTGGAGTTTATATTTTGTTTGTGACATAATATGATTTATTTAGCAATGTTTTTGCCTTTCATTATGCAAAATATGTATATTGACGTCTTTATTGCCAATGTAGCTGCATTAAACAATATATAACTTCAAAATTCTACCTTTTAGGCTGACCATTTCTTTGTTGAACTATTGTTTAAGCTAATTTTTTATATGAATCTGCACATGAATTATAAAATTTGTATCTTGCAGAGTTAGTACACATCATAACCAATATATTTAATTTTTTTGTTTCCTCTTTATGAGTAATATAGCAGCAATAAAAATGTTTGACCTTTATGTTTGTTGTGAACTATTCTGCATAAACCAGAAATCAAATTGATTGCTTTACTGATTGGTTTTTTAAATTAAATTTTCTTTGACTTATATATTCACAGAGTTACAGTTGATCGAGGAAGAAATAAAAAATATGACCCTTATTGAAATTGAGAATTTGTTGCAAGCAGATGGAAGAAGTTTGGCTGAATATAAAGGTATGCCTACACCAAACTCATATGTCACAAGGCACATTGGTAACATGATGATTTATGAAGAATGAGACTATAATCCTGATATTGAACAATAAAAGTTATATCATTTATTTGGTTCACGTACAAGTAATTTATTTAATAGAAAAATAATTTTATATCCAAGTTATATTAGTAAGAGATATTTTGGAATTTTTAATGATAATCCTTACATTTAGATTGATAGATGAGCAGCGCTCAATTTTCTATAAAATCATGCAAGCTATGAATAATGGAAAAGGAGGGGTATTTTTTTTACATGGTTATAGAGGGACTGATAAAACTTTCATGTGGAGAACTCTATCAAGTGCATTGCGATCATAGAAATTTGTTTTCTTACCGCTGTTTCTACTTAGATAGCTTTGTTATTATTGCCAAGTGGAAGAACAACACACTCCAAGTTCAAAATACTTGTACCAACACTTGACAACTCCACTTGCAACGTTGAGAAAAATATTGAACATTTTGAATTTTTGAAAGCAATTGATTTGATAATATGGGACGAAAAACCAATATCTCATAAAAAATGCTTTAAGGATTTGGATAAAACGCTTAAAGATGTCATGAGTGAGCAAGGTCTTGATAATAGAATATTTGATGGTAAAGTTATTGTTTTTGGAGGAGATTTTAGACAAATTCTCCATGTTGTTCTAAGAGGAGTTCACTATGATATAGTACATGCTTCAATTAGCTCATCATATTTATGTGACTATTGTCAGGTACTTACTCTAACAAAATTATGTAACTTTAACAAGGCTTAGGGAATACAAGTTCTTCAGAATTGACTGAGTTCTTAGAATGGATTTTAAATGTAAGAAATGAGAAGATTTGTGAAACAAATGATTGTTTGGTAGATATTAAAGTTCCTCAAGAGCTTATAATATCAATTTTTAAGGATCCTATAAGGGCAATTGTAGAGAGCACATATCTCAGTCTGTTAGAAAATTACAAAAATATAGATTTCTTACAATCCAGAGTTATTCTTGCTTTAACCATTGAAGTAGTGGACAAAATCAATCATTATGTATTAGACTTAATTCCAGGTTAAATTGTTTTATGCATATAATTAAAACTTAATTGTTAGACGATGGTACGGATCTAGAAGGGGGGTTGAATAGATCCCTTATTTAAAAAATGAGTCGGTGCTACCAATAAAATGGTTTTTTTAAAAATTTGTTTAATTTGCGGAAGCGGCCGTGGAAAAATTACCGTCTATAACGAACCATTACTAGAAGACCAGATATGCATCTAACTTATGGAAATTGATAATGAGAAATAAGAATCACCATGCTAGTCACACTACCAATTTGATTTAGATCACTACTTGGTATGACTAGTTCCAATGCCTTAAAATACCAACAAAATAAATGGACAGCACACGAGAATTTTGGTTCAGACAATTTATCAAACACTTGGCGTGCGGAGCACTCCAAGTGAGTTCGACTTTGAGTAAGTAGCGCTAGTTTCCTTGTATAATAAATTATTGTACTAGAGTCAAAATTAATTCAGCACTTACTCAAAACAGTCCTAAATTCGATATAATTATTTGTATCAAAAACTCGAAAATATTAAGCAAATATAAAAGCGTAATGTAAAAGGTACAAGGATTTGTTGAGGCAGTTCCCTCGTTGTCCTCGCTTCGGGGTACGTCTATTCTCAATTCTAACAATAGAATTGAGCTCGTAAAATATAAATGTAACCTGTTGTAGAATCGTTTATACAAGAATAGAATAGCAAATGCACAAACAAACTCCCTTGTTGTTGAAGATGCTTTCTCTTCTTGTCCATTGATTCGAGTCGAATCAAGTCCTTCGGTAGCTTGTGAATGAACCTCCGATTACAGCTCTTTGTTTGAACACTCTTACGTCTTCAAACCCCAGCTCGACTGATCTCAAACACTTGCTAATTAAACTCGAACTTCTCCTTCACAATTCACCGATTACCGCTACTAGATCGACGAAACCCGCCACTCCTCGATGACCTTCGCTCAGCTGAATATATGTTGAGAAAATTCGTACCAAAACCCCCCCAAATTCAGAGAATCTTTGAGGATAAAACCCTAAAGGTTTTATTCAAGAAAAACCTGCCAAAATCTCAACCTGAACCGGATTCCCAATCAACGGCTTCGGACGTTATCACTTCAAACAATCCATAATGCACAACAAAGATTATTGTGTGTGATTGTTATGGTATGAAATGTAGAAGATGAAGATGATGAGAACTAATTGGCACCTCTTTCACTTTTCTTGTTTTCTAATTGATTCAATTGTTTTGAAATGAAATGAGCAACTTTCTATTTATATCATGCCAAAAATAACTGACAAAACCACTTTTCAAAAGTAATGGACAGACCAAAATTATGTAGCAAAATAGCGAATGGTCGACCATACAGAAGGAAGAGTCGACCTGAGCTACCCCAAGCAAAATAGACTATGCAAAATAACCAGATATGCATTGACCGAAACAGGACTATGCGTCGACTCAAAGTCTGCATTTTTTTGACAAACAGAAATGACAGTATGCGTCGACCGGTAGGTCGACGTGTGCCAACTCGAGGAAAATGCAAGTTAGAGACACCTTCTGTGAGTCAACAGGAGCAGAGGTATGGTCGACTCAAAGACTTGTAGTTTCCAAAACTGCCTAAGACACTTAATCATGAGTCGACTGAAACAGAGGTACGGTCGACTCAAAGACCTGTAATTTCCAAAAATGCTTAGTTTGATGTTTTTGACTCTTCTAGATGCAACCTATAACACACAAATGATGTTTGACTCGTATGACGCTAATTTGATGACACAAAATGCAAGCAAATGAAACATGAGAGATAAGGTATGCTTATGCATTAAGGTGATAACGCCAAATATCAATTTTTCCATGCGGTTGCGTTTTGACATCATCGAAACACACACATATATAGTAAATGAGGCTTTGCCCTCACATACTCCCCCTTTTTGATGATGGCAAAATACGTGGAACCAGTTTATATGATATGCGACATTACCCTTCCCCTTGCTTTATGCCTTCATCCTTATTTACTTATTTGCGCTAAATGCGACATCTTCACTTTTGAGTTTTGTGGCTTTACTAAGCAGCTACACTTTCTCCCCCTTTGACAACATCAAAAAGAAAGAGAGCTTGGGTAAGAGATGTGATACAAAAAAAAATAGATTGCTCTTATCAAGACATGCACAACAAGATACACATTAACAATCATCCACACAAGACAAAGTTAATGATCAAGAAATAAAACACACATGATAAATAGCACCATATAACGACAAAATAAACAACAATTATTGCTAGAAACACATCCAAGGAATGAAACATGAGTACATAATACAAGTCATGATACAGATATGGCGGAGGCAGAATCTAGCAGATTTTGTCATTTTTGAATATATGTGCAAATAACAAGAAAGAGATAACCAACCAGAACAAATAATAAGCATTCAAATAGAAAAAATACATATAATAGGTCATATATGACAAATGTAATACATAATTTGATGCATATTCAATTTGTCAACATGAGATGAGAGAGAGAGAGAGAGAGAGTTGAGGAAAGATATCAGCTTCATTCCAAATGTAGCTAGATGAACACACACATGTACTTTCAACATCTTTAATTTGTTAGATATTCGATAATCAAAGTAGATGTAAACAGTAATATATAAAAGATGTGCAAGAAATGTTACTAAACACGATCCGAATTATCGAGAATACCTAGTTCTCGTCGGATATGAAAGAAAGGCTCAGTAGCAAGAGGTTTTGTGAAAATATCCGCTAGTTGATTTTTAGTATCAACGTGTTCAAAAACCACATCGCCTTTCTCCACATGATCCCTAAGGAAGTGGTGTCGTATTTCAATATGCTTAGTGCATGAATGCAGCACGGGATTCTTGGTAGAGTTAATGGCACTTGTATTGTCACAAAAGATCGGAATACGCTCAAGTTTGAGATTAAAATCTAACAATTGTTGCTTAAGCCATAAGACTTGAGTGCAACAATTGCCGGCATAAACGTATTCCACTTCGGCGGTTGATAAAGCAACAAAAACTTGTTTCTTGCTATGCCAGCTAACCAAAGAGTTTGAAAATAAATGACAAGTACCACTGGTACTTTTCCTATCCGATTTGAACCCGGCAAAATCAGAATCGGAGAATCCAACCAAGAAACAATCATTTCCTTTGGAATACCATAGCCCATACTTTGGAGTACCCGAAAGGTACTGAAGTGTGCGCTTAACTGCTTTAAGATAGGATTCCTTAGGAGAAGATTGATATCTAGCGCACATGCAAACACTAAACATGATATCGGGTCTAGAGGCGGTAAGATAAAGAAGAGAGTCGATCATACCTCGATATCTTTTTACCTCTACATCCTTACCATTTTCATCTCTACTGAGATTTGCATGAGTCGGCATTGGTGTGTCAATGGCTTTGGAATTTGTCATGTCAAACCTCTTGAGAAGCTCAAGACAATAGTTTGTTTGACTTATAAAGGTTCCTTCCTCAAGCTGCTTGATTTGTAACCCGATAAAATATGTGAGCTCCCCCATCATACTCATCTCGAATTCACCCTGCATTAGGTTAGAAAACTTTCTTACGAGATTTAGTTAGTTGATCCGAATATAATGTCATCAACATAAATTTGCACCAAAATTAAGTGTTTTACTTGATGCTTAATGAAGAGGGTTGTGTCGACTTTGCCTCTTGAATACCCTTGATCAAGTATAAACTTGCTTAGGCACTCATACCAAGCCCTAGGGGCTTGCTTGAGTCCATACAAGGCACGTTTTAACTTGTATACATGATTGGGATATTCATGAGACTCAAAACCCGGAGGTTGGGCAACATAAACTTTTTCATTTATATAACCGTTAAGGAATGCACTTTTTACATTCATTTGAAATAGCTTAAAATTTTTCGCACAAGCGAACGCAAGTAAAAGGCGTATAGCCTCGAGTCGGGCAACCGGCGCATAAGTCTCCTCATAGTCGATGCCTTCCTCTTGGTTATACCCTTCCGCGACTAAACGCGCCTTATTGCTAGTTATTACCCTGTTTTCGTCCAATTTGTTCCTAAATACCCATCGGGTGCCAATTACTCGATGACCTCGCGGAGGAGGGACAAAGTCCCAAACCCCATTTCTCTTGAACTGATTAAGTTCCTCTTGCATGGATAAAAACCAGTGTTCATCGAGTAAGGCTTCTTTAGGGTTTTTAGGTTCCATATGAGAAACGAAAGCGAAGTGATAACAAAAATTACTTATCTTAGACCAAGTCGTCACCCCCTTTGATATATCACCGAGGATATTATCGATAGGATGGTCTTTGGAAGACTTCCAAGCTGGAGGGAGATCATCTTTTGTAGACAGATGAACTTCCTCGGTTTCTTCATGGTTGTCATCTTTCTCCTACTCAATTTTGACTTCGTCGGTGTTTGATCAATTCCCGACTCGACACTATTGAGTATGTCTTTCGAAGATACACCTGCACCATGAACAACACTACCTTTTCTGACATCTCTCAGATAAGATTCATCAAATGTTACGTGTACAGACTCTTCAATGGTAAGTAATCTCTTATTATAAATTCTATAGGCTTTACTTGACTAAGAGTATCCGAGGAAGATACCTTCGTTGACCTTGGAATCAAATTTACCTAAGCTTTCTTTTCCATTATTCAACACAAAACACTTGCAACCAAAGACATGATGATGAGAAACATTTGGCTTACGCCCTTTTAAAAGCTCATACGGTGTTTTGTTTAGAATAGGGCGGATGAGTACCTTATTCAATACATAACATGCCATACTTATGGCGTCAGCCCAGAAATACTTAGGTAACGCACTTTCATTGATCATGGTTCTCCCTAACTCTTCCAAAATACGATTTTTGCGCTCCACAACCCCGTTTTGTTGAGGGGTACATGGAGCGGAGAAGTTGTGATCAATTCCGTGTTTATCGCAATATTCCTCAAACAAATAGTTCTCAAACTCACCTCCATGGCCACTCCTAATTGCTACGATATTTGTGTTTAATTTATTTTGAGAAAGCTTAGCAAATCTTTCAAAGGTTGCGAATGTACCGCTCTTGCTAGCCAAGAAGATGGTCCAACAAAATCTAGAAAATTCATCAACTATTACAAAATTGTAATAGTTACCACCTAGGCTTTTAATTCTAGATGGCCCGAATAAATCCATATGGAGAAGCTCGAGAGGTCTCGTAGTTGAAACAATATTTTTAGATTTAAAAGAGATTCTCGTTTGCGTTCCCATTTGGCAAGCATCACAAAGGTGATCCTTGGTAAACTTAATTTTGGGAAGACCTATGACTAGATCTTTTGAGACTACCTTGTTTAGCAAGTCAAAGTTGACATGTGCTAAACGTCTATGCCATAACCATGAGTCCTCACTCATTGTCATGATACATTTATCACTTGTCAAAGATACTTCATCCAAGTCCAGCATATAGACATTGTTTACTCTTAGACCATTAAACACACTCTTCATCTCATCATTATGCACAATTCAGCAACAATCTTTTGAAAATGATACATTGTATCCTCTGTCGCATAATTGGCTAATGCTAATGAGATTATGTTTAAGACCCTCGACAAGCAATACATCAGATATAATAGTGGAAGAAGGATTACCTACGCTACCTTTTCCAAGTATTGCACCACAATTGTTGTCTCCATATGTTACATACCCCTTCTTCTTTGCCACGAAGTCGATGAAGAGAGATATGTCTCCTATCATATGTCTTGAGCAGCCACTATCGAGAACCCATCTTCTCTCGGTGTTCTCAAGATGTTGTACCTATTAAAAAACAATTAACAAGAGTAGGTACCCAATGGCTTATTGGGTCCTGAGTTGTGAGTGACAAAATGGTCGCATTTGGGCAACCATTGATAAATGCCTTTAGGAACCAAAAATCTCCTAAAACGTCATTTGGCAATGGTGTGACCTTTCTTGCAACAATGTAAACAAGAAAAGTTAACTTTTGAATTACTTTTGCTATCATGATCTCTTACAACATACATGTATTTTTTATATGGATTAACCATACTCTTTCTAAAATTAGATTTATCGATGGAAAAAGTAATTTTGGGCTCTAGAGCCTTGTTAAGTTTGGAATTTAGGTTTCTAACTTCATTTTGCCAAATGTAACAAGTATCACACCCATAGTTAACAACTTTACATCTTAGGTCCTCACAACCTGCTTTTGTACTTTCCACTATGGAAGCTTTTATTGCCTCAAGTTTCTTTTCGGACTCATGAATCTTTTGCTCTAGGTGAGCAAAGATTTGGTTATTTGAGGCAAGCCTTTTAAAGGCTTCTTTTGCTTCACAATGCAAAGTATTAAAAGCAGTTTGTAATTCAAAGTGAGACATTTTAGAGGAATTTTCATACTTGGCATGTCGTACCTGTTTTTTTTTGTTCTTTTGATGGGCGGAAAGACAAAGATTTACAGATTCATCTTCTTTTGATGCGTCGACTCAAAGTCTGCATTTTTTGACAAACATAAATGACAACAGTATGCGTTGACCGGTAGGTCGACGTGCGCCAACTCGGGGAAAATGCAAGTTAGAGACACCTTCTATGAGTCGACAGGAGCAGAGGTATGGTCGACTCAAAGACTTTTAGTTTCCAAAATTGCCTAAGACACTTAATCATGAGTCGACCGAAACAGAGGTATGGTCGACTCAAAGACCTGTAATTTCCAAAAATGCTTAGTTTGATGTTTTTGACTCTTCTAGATGCAACCTATAACACACTGATGGTGTTTGACTCGTATGACGCCAATTTGATGACACAAAATGCAAGCAAATGAAACATGAGAGATAAGGTATGCTTATGCATTAAGGTGATAACGCCAAATATCAATTCTTCCATGCGGTTGCGTTTTGACATCATCGAAACACACATATATAGTATATGAGGCTTTGCCCTCACATTAATCAATTTCAGTTACAAATGTTTTAATATTTTAATTTTATACCATTTCGTAGGAGAAGAAAAAGAGTATTTGAGTTCCGATTCAATTGATAAAACAAAAGCTAGTTATAATCAAGCTTATGAAGTTCTAACTCCAGAATTTCTGAGTTCTCTAAGAACATCAGGTCTACCAAATCATAGGATCAAATTGAAAATTGGAACACCTATTATACTAATGAGAAATTTGGATAAAACTGAAGGGTTATGCAATGGAACAAGATTAATCACCACAAGGTTAGAAAATCACGTCCTTGAGGCCAAAATTATGTCTAGAAAGAACATTGGAAACATAATTTACATTCCTCAAATGTCCATGTTCCATTTTGAATCACCATGACCATTCAAGTTAATTACAAGACTATTCTCAATCATTGTCTCATATGCAATAACAATAAATAAATTCCAAGGTTAATTACTTGATAGTGTAGGATTGTATTTTCCTACTCCTGTTTTTAGTCATGGACAATTGTATGTGGCAATTTCAAGAGTGAAGAGCAAGAGTGGTTTGAAAATCTTAATACACAATAAAGAGAATGCATCATGTTTTAGTACTACTAATGTTGTGTTCAAGGAGGTCTTCCAAACACTATCTTAGTTGGTAAACGACTGTTCCTTTTTCTCATCATGCTATAAATTCAATCTTCATCTTTTAAATCTTTCTTTCAATGTTGTTTTCACTCACTTTAGAAATTGGTTGCAGTATTATATATTTCTTCATGCTGGTGTATAATGGAAAAATGACTTATGAAATTATTGCTGCAATGGGTGAAGTGCTCTATTGAAGTCACAAATTATGTTGATTTACATATATGTTTTGAGATGTTTAGCAACATATTCTTCTATCTTTTGTTATGTATTAATCTAAAGTTTACAATATTATCTAACTTGAATCATTTCCTTAATAATGTTTGAAATCAGTAACAAAACACATTATTGTTCTCCTGATATTACATGTATTTTTGAATGTATTATTTAGGTCAATGTATATTAGTTTGGTGCTTATAATGATTCTAAGATTGTAACTATGTGAGTTTTAACCAATTGTATAGATGAATTCAAACTTAACACATGAGAGTGGGTGACATGTAATGTGAATCTAGATCACACGAGTTTTTTTACTAGTTTAATTGAAATGTACTGATAAGTATAAAAAAATTTTATACAATTAATTAATCATAAACGTTGCATGTTGGAAAAAAATTGATTTTTATTTTAATCACCTATAAAATATTACAAACGGATGATGGTGATTGATTGATCGTATACAATTTTTTACACTAACAATGCATAGTAATTAATCTCTTTTTAAAAATATTTATAATATTTTATACTATCAGTTAAATATAATCGTACTACTTATGAATAGTGATGCACCAAACATATTAATTAGTCTCTTTATGATGATGTATTTCAAAATAGTAGAAATTATTTGAAACTCATTTCTTATAATTTAAAAGAATAATTTTAATATAAAATAGGTTAAATATTTATTATTAAAAAAGTTACTATGATAAAAATTATAATTCTACAAAACAAAAGAATTCTTATAAATAAATTTTAATTTTAAATATTTAAAAAGTTTATCATAGAAAAATAATTTGGAAAAAATATTTTAAGAAAAATTATTTAAACTGATTTCTCATTTAAAACTTTTTTAATAGAAAATATCTTTTAATATTTTTGACAAATATATATATAATACTATAAAAATAATTTTTTTAATGATATGTCAAATAAACTCAATTTATTTCAATTTTTTATATCCCTTAAAGACACCTCCAAAATAATACATTTGACAAGTCTTAAGGTCATAAGCAAGAGGTAAGTTCTCATTTTTCCTCATGTTCATTTTAATTCACATTTTTTTTATATTAGTTATGTATGAACAATCCAGACTTTATGCAAATTATTTTTTTTGTTTTGGTTTTTTAGGTTTATTTGTTGTATTTAGAGTTTACAATCTGTTCAATTATAATTATGTTTATTTTTTCTTTGTTTTAGTAATGGAGAGAGATTCACTGTTTGCTTTGAGTGTATAAGACCAACACCAATGAGAGTTTTTAGAGTGGGTTTGTCAACATGACACTCATATTTGTTGTTTTCAAGATGAAAAAATTCTTAAATATGTCACTGTTCTTCAATGGTCCTTATATTAAAATATTAATTTTATAATATAAAAACTATAATTTGATATAAAATTTTATTTATTATTTTAATTATCATTTTAATTAAAATTTAAATATTTAAATTATAATTTTAAATAAAATAAATTTAATATAAATAATATTTTTTAAGTAAAGTAGTGGGACCCAATATGAATTCTTTAGAGTTGCACCA
Source organism: Lathyrus sativus (assembly GCA_963859935.3). Classification (NCBI taxonomy): domain Eukaryota; kingdom Viridiplantae; phylum Streptophyta; class Magnoliopsida; order Fabales; family Fabaceae; genus Lathyrus; species Lathyrus sativus. The sequence goes on along the minus strand of OZ012737.1, from coordinate 525,584,974 downwards.
TTGAAGTGAAAATTGAATGAGTTGCTTTAAAAGAGTGGGTCCCACAAAAAACCTAAAAATGGGTTGCACCATTGGAGATGCTCTAAGACAAGGAAGGGTTACATCTACTGTAAAGAGCGTGGGGTAAAATGGAGTTTCAAAAGAGTTGAAATTATTGGAAGTAATTAACATTCTCACATTTACTATTTTTATCATTAGTAATTACTATTGAATGAATTTACATTTCATTTACATTTTCATTAGTTGTAAATTTGCATTTCATTAAGGCAGTTAAGATCTATTAATTGTGTTTGAACCCAATTGTAATAGATAGAGTGAGATCAATAAATATTTATCTTCTACCTTTTTCAATGGTTTTGTGTGTGCATCAATGGAATTTCACATTTGGACTCTAACAAATTGATATCCAGAATTCCGGTTTTGATCCAAAGGGTAACACGAGTGTACGTGAGGTGTGTGCTTGATTTTGCTCCCTAAATTCACACTGAATTAAAAATTGAAATCGAAGAGAATTATAATCTTGATTCTCAGGGTTAGGGCAAACACGAGTGTTGGTGAGAATTGAGCGATTTGAACAAGAAAGAAGATGAATGGCAAAAACAGTAACTTGAATACAAAGCTCCCAGTATTCAACAAAAATAATTGGAATTGATGGTTGATTCAAATGTGCGTGTTGTTTGGCGCTCAAATTGTGCTTGAGCTCGTCAATGATGGCTACACGCCGGTTGCAGAAAATGCAATATAAGTGCAAATAAACATGCAACTTAAACGAGGGAGAGGGATCAGAAAGCATTATCCTACATTTACCAATGTGTAGACACAAAAGTGTTAAAGAAGATTGTCGATTCAACAACGGCGAAGGCAGCGTGGGATACGCTTGTGCAGTGCTAGTGTGGCGACACATCAGTAAAGAAATTAAAGTTGTAGTACCTACACAAGCAATATGAGAATCTCATTATGAAGAACAACGAAAAGTTGTCTGATTACATCTTAAGAGTATTTTATAGTGACGAATGAGATGAAATCTTGTAGAGAAATGCTATCTGAACAAATAGTCATTGAAAAGGTACTAAGATCACTTACTCCTCAGTTTGATTATATTGTTATATAGCCATAGAACACTCAAAAAATACTAGCACCATGATAATTGAAGAGCTACAAAGATGTTTAGAAGCACAAGAATTGCGTCTAACTGGAAAAAAACTTTAAAAGGGAAACATAACAGGCTCTTAAAGCTCTTTTTGTCAAGAAGAGCAGCAGTGATAATCTCAAGTGGAAGAACAAGAAACAAGCATGGTTGGCAATCAAGAAAAGGAATGACGGTGGTGTCAAGAAGTCAGAGTTCTCTAATCAAGGTGAGAAAAGACATAAAAATGTTCAGAAGGGAAATGATAAGTTCGGTAAGAGAAAGGTCCAATGCTACAATTGCAATAAACCTTTTATTCACCAAGAAGTACTTTATCCTGGAAGTGCCATCTGGCCTCCTGGGCTCGTTAGGAGCGCTTATGATCATGGCCTAACGAGCCTTTCTTTGCATGAACTTGTCCTGACTTGGTCTTTGTGTGCTGAAACATGGTTTTTCAGTTCTTTTTACTTGTATTTAGTTAATACATACTATGATAGTCTAACCCGTTGTTCCATAAGTTTTTATATAAAAATTGGGTGTTTTTATATTAATTTCTTGTAAAATAAGTTAATAAGTGCCTACGTATTTTACATAAATTTGACACTTATCAATGTATAAGATAGGGATGATTCATTGGGTTGTCATCGGAGTGTTAGATAAGAAGAATGGAAACTATGTAAAAGTCGATGGCAATGACTTAGATTTAATGTGGTTGTTGGTGAACCACCCTAAAGTGAATTGAGTTCAGTATCTATGAAACGAGATTATGGATTATGGATTTTAAGAGTGCATATAGAAAGTTGATGTGGTAATATTCTTTGATTGGCCTAATTTTTGCTGCCACCAGATTGAAAGTCAGTCTTCTCAGCAAGACAATTAAAGAGACCTCATAGGTTTTGTAATGGGATTTTGTATCATATGAATTATTACAAAGAGGTTTATAATGAGTGGTTTTACGAGTCTAAGGATGCGCTTATTTTTTTTGACCAAGTAGTTTTGAATATAGAGACTCGACAAGGCTGGTAGTGTTCATATGAGTTCCAGGTCGGTAAACTAATACATGGTGTAAAGCTTCACATATCAAAGTGAGAAGATGAGTAAGAAGATTTTGTTTAGAGTTTGAATGATACTATGATGTCTCCTGAGCAGCTTTTATCCAGTACCCTGGCCCTAACCTTGACTCAAACCCTAATTCTAACCCTAACACGTCTCAGTGGCATCATATCCATATGCATCACACATTTCATTTTCTTTGTTGTTTTTGATGTTGTTATTTTGATATGTATTCTTTACATTATTTCTATATGTTCCTTTTTGTTTGTCATTTAAAGTTATTTACATGAGGACTTTGTTACACCTATTTTATTGTTGAATTTTAAATGTATGATGTGTTGGAACATTATGTCAATATTCCAATATAAGGAGATGAATTTGGAAAAGTTCCTTAAGTCAAGTCCCACATTGTGTGTTAGTTGAAAAAATTCCATAGTCTCACATTGCTTAGGTGAGATATATTTCCTTCCTCACTTCATTATATAAGGAAATTCTCTATTTCATTCCAAAACGCACCAAAAAGTTATTTTGATTTTTTCCTTCCTCACTCTCATAACTCTACGTCTTTCAAATTGTCAAAACGCAAACTTCTCCCCCTTTCTTTTTACTAGTTGATTTTTCCGAGTATTTTCTTGAATTCCCTTCATAGAATTATGTTAATTTCTCCTCATTTGAGTTGAGAAATTACAAGTATTACTTTTTGAATTCTCTTTGGAGAATTATTTGAACTTCCCTTTGTTTGAGAAATCAATTTTTAGTGGTCAAATGACCATTATTGAATTCTATTTAGAGAATTATTGGAATTTCTCTTAATTTGAGAAATTATTACGAATGGTCGTTATACCAGATACTACGAGTGGTATTTATACCATATTCGAATGGTCTTTATACCATCAGAGGGTGTATTTCTAGACTGATTATCTACTGTGCAAGTAGTAATCATACAGTATAGGATTGGGTTGTTTTATCCTGGAGGCGGTGCGGCAGTTCGATTGCTTTGCATAACTTTGGGCAGTGCCACGAAACGTCTTAAAGAGAGCGACCTAGTCTGCGACTCAACCCAGTAATTTCTTCTGTGGCAAAATTTCAAAACTATGAAACAATAATGTTAAGACGTTTCGAACTGCCATGGCTACCAAAGAAATTATTGGTAGTTCTGCGGCTGTTGCCTCTGGAAAACCGTTTAAGTTTGAGGGAAGTCACTACAAATGCTGGCAACAAAATTTGCAACTTTTCTGAAAAAAATTGTCAACATTCTGATCGATGATATTCCTGTTGCTCCTTATGGATCAATCGAGCAAATGAACAGTAAGAAATATGAGAATTCAGATGGAACACTTAATAGTGTTGAAGCTGAATTTCCTGCAGAGAAAAAAAGTGAATGATTTCCAGCACAGAAAAGAAATCGCCTTATAGAAAGAGAATGATTATCTCTACAAAATAATATTTTTAATGGACTTGCAGATGATCTGCAATACTGCAAAACAGGTTTGGGAGGCTCTGCAAAAGAAGTATGACACTGAGTAAGCTGGAATAAAGAAGTATGTCTTTAGCCGCTACTTAAAATATCAGATGCTATAAATGAAAGGTGTGTGAAGGCTCAATGTTATAAACTTCAAAAGATTTCTTATGAGATCATCACAAAAGGTATGTGTTTAGATGAACAATTTTAAATTGCTTTTATTATTGACAAATTTCCCCTAGTTTGAAAGTTTTAAAATTTCTGCTTCCCCACAAAACAAAAGAATTTTTAATTGAGAGTCTGATTATTTGCCTTTGAGTTGAAGAAGAAACTCAGAGACAAGAAAAAAAATCAAAATTCTTGGTTGTTTCAAACAACAAAAATAAATTTGGTATAGTTGTGAAGCCTCTTGGTAAATGATTAAAGAATCAGAACCAAAATGTTATGAACCGAATTAAGAATGAAAACCCTTCAAGGGCCCTAATTACTTCAATTAATAAGCAATAATCACCACCATAAAGAAATGACACTAGTGTTTTCTCTTGCTTCAATTGTGGAAAACCAAGTCATATGATTAAGAAATGAAAGATCAAGTTTAAACCTTATGCTTCCTCTATGCATATGTTAACCTGATTGATGAGCAATTTATTGCTTTGATCACTAAAATAAACATGATTGGTGAATTTGATGGTTGGTGGATGGACATTGACTCTTCTCGTCTTGTCTGTTATGATCGTGTAATGCTTAAAACTTACACGAATAAGAAAGTGTTGTTGGGAGTTGCCCACACAACTAATGTTGTCGATATTGAAGAAGTGGAATAATGTCCACCTCTGAAAAGATTTTAATATTGAAGGATGTCATGTATACTCCAGAGATTATAAAGAATCTTATTTCTGGTTTTATTCTAAATAAGGGATGGTTTAGTCAGTCTATTGGGGTAGATTTGTACACAATCACTAAACATGATATTTTTGTGAAATATTATGTTTAAGACTTTTCTTAATGAAATTGAATTCAATTTAGTAACAAGATTAAGATACTTTGTAGTGATAGCGGAGCTGGATATTATTTCAATTTATTTAATGAATTTTATAAACAAAATGGAATTGTACATGAAATGACTGCTCCATGTTCTCCTGAAATGAATGATAAAGCAGAAAGAAAAAATAGAACTCTTACTGAACTTGTTGTTGCAATTATGATGAATTCTGGTGTTGCACCTCACTGGTGGGGGAAACTTTTATTGATTGTTTGTTATATCCCGAATAGAGTTCCCAAGTCAAAAAGTAAGATCTCTCCTTATGAGATATTAAAGAAAAGACAACTAAACTTGTCTTATTTGAGAACTTAGGGTTGTCTGGCTTATGTTAGAATTTTGAATCTGAAACGAGTTAAACTCGCTAGTAGAGCCTGTGAATGTGTATTCATTTGGTATGCAGCAAATAGTAAGGCATGTAGGTTTTATGACTTAAATGAAAAAGTGATCATAGAATCAAATTATGTTGAATTCTATGAAGACAAATTATCTTTCAAATCGATAAATAGTGGAGGCACTCAATCGAGTCACATTCTTGTGATAAGAAGCACAAAAAGTAATGACAATGTAGAAACAAAACTTCGACGAAGTAAAAGAGTTAGATTTACTAAAGACTATGGGCCTAATTATGCGGCTTACAGTGTAGAAGAAGATCCAATAAATCTTCAAGAATCCTTCTCATCTCTGGATGCAGATTTATGGAAAGAAGCTATTAACGATGAGATAGAATCTCTAGAATCTAACAAGACCTGACACTTAGTAGACTTTTCTTCTGGTTGCAAACCAATTAGTTGTAAATGAGTTTTGAAAAAGAAACTAAAACTTGATGGAACTATTCATAATACAAGGTTGACCTTGTAGCCAAGGGTTTTAGACAAAGAGAAAATATAGATTTCTTTGATACTTTTTCTCTAGTCACTAGAATTACATCCATTAGAATAATAATTTCAATTGTTGTTATTTATAACTTAATAGTACACCAAATGGATGTAAAGACAACTTTTTTAAATGGTGACTTAGAAGAAGAAATCTATATGGACCAGCCGGAAGGTTTTGTGATTCATGGACAAGAAAAAAAGGTCTGTAAGTTAGATAAGTCTCTGCATGGTCTAAAACAAGATCCAAACCAATGACATGAAAAGTTTGATAACTTAATGATATCAAATGAGTACAAAGTGAATGAAAGTGACAAATGCGTTTATTACAAATTTGAGAATCACATTTTCATTATCATATATCTTTATATAGACAATCTACTCATATTTGGATTAAACATTTAGGTCGTTAATGATGCGAAATCATTGTTGAGTAACAACGATATGAAAGGCCTCAGAGAAGCGAGCATGATTCTTTGTATCAAGATCCCGATATTTAAGCAAGGAATTTCTTTGAATCAATCACACTTTGTGGAAAAGTTCTTAAAGAAATATAATTACTTTGAATGTAAACATGTGTGCCCACCATATGATCCAAGTTTGAAAGTGTTTAAGAACATTAGTGAAAGTGTCAGACAAATAAAATACGCGAGCATCATTGGCAGTATTAGGTATGCCACTGATTGTACTAGACTCGACATTGCGCATGTCGTAGGATTGTTGTGCAGGTTTACAAGTAGACCGAGTAACAAGCACTGACAAGCTATTGAGCGAGTCATGAGGTACCTTAAAAGGACCATGGATCTCGGCCTACATTATTAGAAATTTCCAGCTGTACTAAAAGGGTACAATGATGCAGATTGGAACACCTTATCGAATGATTCCAAAACTACTAATGGATATGTATTTAGTATAGCTGGGGGAGTTGTATCATGGAAATCAAAGAAACAAACTATCATGGCTCAGTCCACAACGGAGTCTGAGATGATAGCACTAGCCAAAGCTAGTGAAAAAGCGAGTTGGTTAGGTGCTTGCTAGCTAAGATCCCGTTATGGGATAAACATATGCCGGTTGTGTTGATCCACTACGACCGTACCGCAAATATTGCAAAAATTGAGAACCGTTAGTATAACGGTAAGTGACGTCAAATAAAGAGGAAGCACAACACTATTAGAGATTGTATCTCTAAAGGAGTTGTAAGAGTGGATCATGTACACACTGGTGAATTTTTTTGCAGATTCTTTGACGAAAGAATTATCTAGAGAGGAAGTCTATAATACATCGAATAAGATGAGACTAATTCCTATAAAGAAATGAGTTTCTCATGATGGTAACCCAAACTAGATGACTGGAGATCCCAAGAATAGGTTCAATGGGTAATAACAAGTTGCGGGCATTATGAGATGATCATGAAAATGAAGCATGAATCCTGAAGTAATAAGAGGATAAGATAGTAGAAACTCCTAATGAGATCTATACTCTGTATGAACGAGTACCTAGGATACATGAATACTCTTGATAGACTCACATATGTGATTGTGGAACTTAGGCCGATTCCTATAGAATTTTGAGGCAAAATTCCTAAAGTCTTCACTAAACTAAGATACACGTGTATGACTATTAATGCACAGGCTATTAGAATACACTTTAAGAAAAGGTTGTGTGCGAGTTTGATGTCTGAGATAGAGTTCAAGACAATTGTGTCACTCTTGTTGAATCAGAGTCCTACTTGCTATGTAAAGGTTCAAGTCGTAAACACCTTTGTTTATGCACAATCTTAAAAATGTTTGATGTTACTTCTGAAACACTTTTTTAAATTCAAGTGAGGGATTGTTGGAACATTATGTCAATATTCCACTATAGGGAGATGAATTTGAAAAAGTTCCTTAAGTCAAGTCTCATACTGTGTGTTAGTTGAAAAAATTCCTTAGTCTCACATTGCTTAGGTGAGATATATTTCCTTCCTCACTTCATTATATAAGGAAATTCTCTATTTCATTCCAAAACACACCAAAAACTTATTTTGAGTTTTACCTTCCCCACTCTCATACCTCTGCGTCTTTCGAATTGTTGAAACGCCAGCTTTCTCCCTTTTTTTCTATTCTTTGATTTTTTCGAGTATTTTCTTGAATTCTCTTCAGAGAATTATATTAATTTCTCCTTATTTGAGTTGAGAAATTACATGTATTAATTTTTGGATTCTCTTTGGAGAATTATTTGAACTTCTCTTTGTTTGAGAAATCATCTTTAGTGGTCAAATGACCATTATTGAATTCTCTTTGGAGAGTTATTGGAATTTCTCTTGATTTGAGAAATTATTACGGCTGTTCATTATACCAGATATTACGAGTAGTATTTATACCATATTCGAATGGTTTTTATACCATCAGAGAGTGTACTTCTAGATCGATTATCTATCGTGCAAGTAGTAATCGTACAATATAGAACTGAGTTGTTTTATCCTGGAGGCAGTACGGTAGTTCAACTGCTTTGTATAACTTTAGACAGTGTCGCGAAACGCCTTAAAAAGAGTGACCTAATCTGCGACTCAAACCGGTAATTTATTCAGTGGCAAATTTTCAAAACCGTAAAACTAACCTGATAAATTTTATATTGTTTATGTAATGTGGCTCTATTTTTTTTTAATAAGTAAAAATATATTCCAAGGATACAAAGGAATATCCTAACCGATATACAAAAACAACCTACCACCCTCAAGAAAAGCTCATACAAAAATTCACATGGGAAATTAACCCATTCATAGTAATTACAAGTATAAGCATTTTTGTGTTTCCTACCGCTCCACCACCAAAATAGAAGGACAATCCTATGAGCTACTATCTCAACATCCCAAATCTCCTCCATAAACATGGTATTGTTCCTACAAGACCACAAACTCCAACAAATTATCAACCATAAACCAACCGCATTATTGATATTGACATGTCTCAAATGCAACGTGACTATCCAATTTCTAAAATGCCCAAGGAGATCCTCATGATTATCCACCATCACCCTCAACCATCTACTAACAAAATTCCACATCTTTAGACTCTTGCAACAATGAATCAAAAGATGGACGACATTTTCCTCCTCAAGAAAGCAAAACAGACACACCTTATCACGAGGATTTGAAATCACGCCATGGACACAAAGGTTATCTCGTGTAGGAAGAATATTATGAAATAATCTCCACCCAAACAAAAATATTTCCAGAGGAGCCACCGCTAACCATAGCAGCTTGAAAGTTGCTCTTCTCGTTTCCCACACGTCAACACTAACAGTCCGCGAATGAAGCCAAAGAAAACCAGATTTTACAGTGTATTCTTTCGAGCTGCTATAAGGCCAAACTAAAGCATCCCGACCTTCCTTACTAACTAAGGCCTCTACCAATAACAGATACAAATCCTTTCCAACCACCTCCCAACAATGTTTGAAAAAATCAATGCTAAATTCATCCGGTCTAGGACTTCTATCTCCCCGGCAATTAAACACCGTGTTTTTGATTTCCTCTTACCCAAACGGTACTTCTAAAGACAACCTGTCCAGCTCAGAACTCTCTTGAATCTATTCTCAAAATAAACCTTCACAGCTTTCTTTACACCTTCAACATCCTCCACAACCTGACCATTGACACACACATAAGCAATTATGTTCAAATTGCAACACTACAAGAAACATTGTATTTTCCCAAGTGATTCCCACGTCACTAAGTTAAAAATCACTTCACTAACCACTATTTGCGACGTGGGAGAAACACGCCGGAAATGCAATGGTGGGAACTTTTTCCCACGTGAAAAATACGTCACAAAGTTGTGACATATTAACCACGTCGCAAATGACAAAAAAAGTAGAAAAGGTTCCACGTGAAAACCAAGTCACTAATTAGTGACGTGAAAATCATGTGGGACACAAGTTGAATTATTTTCCCATGTGACTCCCACGTCACTAATTAGTGACTTGGTTTTCACGTGGAAACTCACACTGAGTAAATATTTTTTCCATTTGATTCTCACGTCACTAATGAGTGACATGGGATGCACTTCACTATAAAATTTAATAATAATAAAAAAATAAATAATATTAACTGAAAACAATTATAAAATTAAAATAAATATTAAATATTAAATATTAAATTTAAAATAAAAATAATTTTTAATGTATAATATATATTCATTATTTTAAAATTATAATATATTCATTAAAGTATAATATATATTTACTATAATTTTATAAAGTATAATATATATTCATTATTTTTAAAGTATAATATATATTCATTATTTTTAAAAATCTGTTTTTAATAATTGAATGTGTAAAAATAATGTATTAAATGTGTTGTTCTGTTTTTAACATATTTACTAAAATAAAATAATATATATTATACTAAATCTGTTTTTAATAATCTATTTTTAAAAATCTGTTTTAAAAATCTATAATATATATAATTAATTTACTAAAAATAACACATTTAGTACATATTTATTATTTTTTAATAAAAATACTTTTTCAAAGAATAATACATTTAAAAATAACACTTTTTAAATATAATACATATTCTCTATATTTTTAAAATATATATATTAATTTTTTCTATTTACAATATTGTTTACTAAAAATATTTTTTAAAATTCTATTTTTTCTAACATAATAAATATTCTGTTTTTAAAAATTAAAAATACATAACATATTTAATTTATTTCTAATATATTATTTTTGTTTCTTATAAATATTCTATTTTTCTAATTTGTTTCTAATAACATATTATTTTTATTCTATTTTTCTAATAAATATTCTATTTTTTTAATTTTGTTTCTAATAACATATTATTTGTTTCTAACATAAAAAAATATTCTATTTTTTTAATTAAAAATACATAATATATATATATATATATATATATATATATATATATATATATATATATATATATATATATATATATATATATATATATATATATATATATATATATATATATATATATATATATATATATATATATATATATAATTTAAAATTTCCTAATCAATATTCTAAAATAATATTTCATATATCAAATATATAAACAAATTGTAATGCAAAAATACCTCTCAAAAAGAAAAATGTAAAATAAATGGAACTTGCGACGTGAGGAACACGTGGGAAGGTACCCGCGTGCCACGCCGGAACAAAAATCAACTCAAACCATTTGTGACGTGAAATAGGGTCGTTCTCCGGAACAAAAATCAACTCAAACCATTTGTGACGTGAAATAGGGTCGGAACGGTCACGGTTCATTCATGTGTTTGTCTTATTTTTGTGACGTGAAAAGCATGTGGATATATATATATATATATATATATATATATATATATATATATATATATATATATATATATATATATATATATATATATATATATATATATATATATATATATATATATATATATATATATATATATATATATATATATATATATATATATATATATATATATATATATATATATATATATATATATATATATATATATATATATATATATATATATATATATATATATATATATATATATATATATATATATATATATATATATATATATATATATATATATATATATATATATATATATATATATATATATATAACCAAAAAAAATTTAAAATTCTAAAATAATATTTCATATATCAAATATATAAACAAATTGTAATGCAAAAATACCTCTCAAAAGCTTCCAATGGAACTCCTTAATCAATATTAGATCTGGAAACAATTAATAAAAAGAAAAACCTAAAATAAATGAAACTTGCGACGTGGTCCCGCGTGCCACGCCGGAACAAAAATCAACTCAAACCATTTGTGACGTGAATGGGGGGTCGGAACATTTCAAGAATTTGCGGAACATTCCAAGAATTTGCGACGTGGGAATAGGGTCGGAGAATTTGCGACGTGGGAATAGGGTCAGAACCGTTTCATTCATGTGTCTGTCTTATTTTTGTGACGTGAAAAGCATGTGGGTAATTTGTGACATGTTTTGTGACATGCTTATCGCGGAACATTCCAAGGATTTGCGACGTGGGAATAGGGTCGGAGAATTTGCGACGTGGGAATAGAGTCGGAGAATTTGCGACGTGGGAATAGGGTCGGTCGGAACCGTTTCATTCATGTGTCTGTCTTATTTTTGTGACGTGAAAAGCATGTGGGTAATTTGTGATGCTTATCGCGGAACATTCCAAGGATTTGCGACGTGGGAATAGGGTCGGAGAATGGAGAATTTGCGTCTTATTCTTATTTTTGTGACGTGAAAAGCATGTGGGTAATCATGTGTCTGTCTTATTTTTGTGACGTGAAAAGCATGTGGGTAATTTGTGACATGCTTATCAAGTGGGATATTTTTGTAAAAAAAAATAACTTTTGAATTTACAGTTCCCGTGTGATTTTTAAACATTTCAGAGTTACAAAATTTATTAATTAAATAATTTAGTGAGAATTACAAAATTTATAATTTAGTGAGAATTACAAAATTTATTAATTAAATAATTTAGTGAGAATCACTTAGTAACACTTTTTTCCTAGTGAGAATTACTAAATCACTCACTAGGGAAAAAAAAAACTAAATCACTCAGGGTTAGTTTTCACCCTATTTAATTAGGGTTAGTTTTCTACTCCTATTTCTATGGCATTTTAGTGATTGAAATCCACGTAAAGAGAGGAGATTAGTGATTGAAATCCACGTAAAGAGAGGAGATTTTCCATTACATTCTTGAAAAGTATTTAAAATTATTTTTAGTATTAAAGAGATAGAAATATGGAGATTTTCCAAATAATGTTTAAAGATGAGGTTTTGGACTTGAAATTGGTGTTGCATAAAACAATCGTGGTGAATTGGTAAGAAAGACAGTAATTTGGTTTATTGATAGTTTAGTAGGAGGTTGATTGTAAATGGGTTGATACCCCTAATACCCTTGGAGATATGCAAAGTTTTGCTTATCAATAAAAATTTAATTGATCATGCACAATTCTTTAATTTGAATAATTTTTCAAACATTAATAATCTTTAAATAATATATTTCAAAATAAATTTTATTTTAATCTACAAAAAATAAATCTCATGTGTAATTGTAGAGCTTTCAAGTTTTCTGAACTACCCTCTGTTCTTCACGAACACTTCAAATCTCATTTTACAACACTTCAAAAAGAAATTTATCGTTACTAATGTTCTCAATAATAAGCTGACAAGTGTCGATTTTTTCAGCTTCCTTGTCTGGGATTTCAAGCTTGAACTCTTCTTGTAGTGTCTCTAAGCTGTCCAAACCCAAATCCTTCTGAAAAAGCACTTCTGGAGTCACCTGAGAAATTATGAAAATAAAAAAATCTATATGTCATTTGCATTGCTTAGGGTTTATAAGAAATCAACATCTGTGTAGAGAACAATATTTGTACGCAAGAGAAAAGAAGAGACCTTGGAAGGATCGACTTTGGGAAAATCTTCGACGACAGAGAGTACCGGATCGACGAGTTCTTCTTTCGCGATAGGATCGTCGTGTGAAGACATCGAGCGAAAGGAACCATTCCATGGTTGCAATTTAGGAGTAGCTTGGAGTGGCAAGCGAACATGGCGGAGTATGGCTACTCTCAGTGCCATTTTTCTTCTCTTTCGATCTCTCTCTTAGCAAACAAATGAGTATTAGAAGAACTGGTCACAAGCACTATAGAGATTAGGGTTCGAGGTGCTTACATATATATAGTAGTTATAACAAACCATAAACCCTATTCTATTGGTTACTTCCATAAAACATGATATTTAAATAAACAATAATACCTTAAATATCTATAGCCCTAATCGCCAGTTTTCTACCGATTTTTTAAAAAGTAATTTTTATTTTATATTTTTTAAATAATTTTTATGAAAATGCATTTTAAAATAATTGAAATTAATTCAAACTCAAATTTAAAAGAATAATTCTAATGTTTAATAGGTTAAATATTTATTATCAAAGATTATATTATAATATTTTTATAAAAATATTCCTTTCAAACTGATTTTAATCAAGAACAATTAGAAATAACTTTTTATTTAATTTTAAAAAAAAATGTTATCATAGAAAAAAATTAAGAAAAAAATATCTAAAACTTTTTAATCAAAATATTTTTATTTTTTAAATATATATAATACGATAAAAACTATTTTTTAAATGTGTGACAAATGAAATCAATTTATTGAAAATCTATCTTTTTAATGAAAATTTAAAATCAAATTTATATCTTCATTAACATTTCATTGTATGTACATGACATCTTGTAAAAAAACATGTAGGCGATATTTTTATACTTTTTATTTGTTTATTTTTATGGTTTTTAAGAATAATTTAAAGTTTATTTTAGACCTCCAAATTCCATAGATGAACCCTAGACGCATTTAATAGTCTATTGCTAATAAACTTTCAAAATTTTGTTCAACTATCTATTTTTAAAAATTTCAAAATATTAAATTTCCCATCTTAGAATTACATAATTCCAAGCGTGATTTCTTAATCAAATTTAATCCAGACTTTATGCAAGTTGTTTTTCTTCTTTTGCTTTTCTTATCTTTCTGTCTTGTATTTAGGATTTACTAAATGTTCAAGTATAATTGTGTTTATTTTCTCCTTGTTTAAGTAATGGAGAGATATCTCAATGTTTATTCTGAGTGTATAAGGTAAGGTAGAGTTACATCTAGGTCAAGAACATGAGACAAAATGGAGGAGTTGAAAATTCTCATCCTCAAACAAAGACACAAAAACAAGAATGATCATTACAATGGATATGAGATTTCACTTAAATTTCAATAAGTTTTTTATTTCGGTTGTGAAAGCAAGGTAACACAGGGTGTCATAGAAAGTGACTATTTTTTATAGACCATTGACGATTGAAGTAAAAGATTGTTTTGGTCATTAGTTTGATTCTCAACAGTAACATTTTTAAAATGGAACATGTTGTTTTCTCCTTCAATTGTTAGTTACATTTGAGATGCAATTTATTCTTTGTTAAATAAATGATTATGCTTTTATGAAATAGATAAATAAATTTTAAAAAAACAAATGCTTATACTTTAAAATAAATTTTATTTTGTTAAGGCCAAAGTGTCAAGAACGTAGTAAAGTGATAAAAGATACAAAATTTGAAAAGTCATCATTAATGTGAGGAATACACAAATCTAACATATTAACTTATGATTCCAATAAATCAGAGCATATAACCAATTCCCCTAGAAACAAATCTCATGCACTTTATGATGCAATGTCATCCATTGATGTCACTACCTTATAAGAACTTTATTTTTTTCTCTCTCTACTAAGGATGTATTTGTTAGTGTAAGCCCCAATAGCCAATATTGACTCTTTCCCGACCCTCCTTTGATAGCGTCGAAGTGGTGAGGAGGTTTTCTAGTATAATGTTGCAGATACGTCTTGTTGATTTCAGGTCAATGTCAAGTACGATTAACTTTCCAGCATTGTTGTAATATGATACTTTAAGGTGGAACGTGGAAGCCACGACATCCAACGTTGCATAAAAACACCTTTCAAGGATACCACCGAAAGCACTCACTACAACAAATAACGCTTTTTATATCAAAGCTAACACCTCAAACAATAGAAAAACGAAGGAATAGGTATTGGGAGCTTCCGCTTTTATTTTAAAAAAAAAAATTAAAAACCCTTTACCTCTGTTTTTTTTCCTAGAAAAACGAGGGAAAAGATCTACAAGGGAGCTCGCTTTGACATCCAGTCTTTGCATTTTTTTTTCCAGTTGTTTAGTTTATATTTCTCACTTGACGCCTTCCAAGTTCCATTTTTATCATTGTTATTTTCTATTAGTATTTACCTCGACTACATGACCCAGCTGAGAGGTAATATATTTTGCATTAATCAATTTCAAAATACTATTTTTAAAATATTATTTTAATTTTTTATTTGATATCTACAAACCCCTCGGTTATACTACAAAGTCGGCGTTATGTATATCTTAATTGAATTCGCATAATATAACGCTATTATGTTTTTTTATATTTGATATTTTTAATTAATATTGTCACATCAGATTGTATATAAAATCGAAGTGAAACATTTATTGCATGAGATATTTCAGACTACAATCTAGCTAGTTTCTAACTTTTCATTTATCTATCAACTCTCAAACGTCATTTCGTCACTCTCATTTCGCAAAAACCCTAGGCAATTTTCAGGTTGATATTCATTAAAACTCTTCCAATAGATATTCATCAAACGTCATTTTTGCAACAGGTTTGTTCTTCATTGAAACGAGTTATATATCACTTTTCTTTTCATTGATCATTTTGTCTAGGGTTTTATGTTAGTTTGTCTTTTGATCATTTTGTTTCTACGATTTTCCATTTGTTTTTATTAAAACGTTAGTTAGTATAATTTCTCTTAATCATTTTGAGGTTTATTTAGATAGTCATTTCGTCAACAAATATAATTTTTCAACAAATTTGTTCTTCACTGAAAAGAGTTATATATCACTTAAATGAGTTTATATCATTTTGTTTCTCACTGTGTGTCTCTTGATTATTTTGTTTCTATGTATTTGTATCTCGATAGTCATGGCTAATTCGACAAGCACCTCACATACAACATCTGCTGTAATATCGGTTAATACAAATCATAGAAGAAAAACTAGAGGTGCCTTGATGTATGCCAAGGTGAAAAAATCCCAAGAAACCGATATTCGTTATTTAGTTACAGTTGATGCTACAACCGGTAGGGCTTACGGAGAACACGCTGGCGATTTTATGGGTTACATTGTGTTACAAGGTAGAAGTAAAATGAGAATTTTGATTGATAGTCGGCACGATGTTGAAGATAAATTGAAAGACGCCATATGACAAGATGTTCGGGTATATATGATCATTTATTTTTTATTTAAACATATGATGTGTTCGTTGTTACTAACAACATCTCTATTGTGTAAACATAGGATGTGTTCATTGTTTGTCCAAATAATGATTATGTGAGAAAGAAGATGATTACATATTGTGGTGATCGTTGGAGGAGTTTTAAGACACAACTCACCCATGATTATATTAAACATGGAGAATATAAAGAAAAACCTTTATATGATGTGTATCCATTTATTGATCAAGATGTTTAGGAGAAATTCGTAGAGTCTCGTACCACTCCTGACTTTTGGGCAAAGATCCAAAAAGGAAAGAAAAATCAAGCTAGAAATATCTATCCACATAGATTATCTCGTGGAGGATATCGTAAACTTGAAAAGACGATGATCGAAGAAAAAAGAAAGCAAAGGGAGGAAGAGCTAGGAGGTTCTATAAGTCTTGATCGCACTCTATCTCCATCATCACACCAGGAGAAATAGAAGATGGCACGTCAGAGAAAAGACGGTGAGTTCACATCAGATGCTACACAAGAAGTAGCTCAAAGGACTATATGTAGATACTTTTTTTAATAATATTTATTTTAGTTAAATCAATTTGCTAAAGATAGGATGATCTGATTGAACAAACTGAAGTCGGCCTCTTCACTTCACAAGATCGTCATGACATCTTGGTAAAAGCGATTGGAACCAAGGAGCATCCTAGGCATGTCTCTGGTGTTGGAAGAGGCATTGACTTCAAGGTTTTTTTGGACCACCTAAATCATCTAGTAGGAAAACTCGTAAGAGAGAGATTAAAGAGATCATTACTTTTGAGTTGGAGAAGGAAAGGGAGAAGCATGATAGAAAGTTGAAGGAGGATATGAAGAAGTTTGAGGAGGAGAAGAAGAGGTGGGGGAGGAGCATAATAGGAAGTTAAAGAGGGATAGGAAGAAGTTTGAGAAGGAGAAGAAAAGGTGGAGAGAGGAGCATGATAGAAAGTTGAAGGAGGAGAGGGAGCGATTATTGCCGACGGTCCGGGAGAGTGTCCAGAAGTAGCAGAAGGAGCGAGAGAGGATGACTGAGGTAAAGGTGTCCGAGAAGTGAACCCACGATGTGCTTGAGGTATAAGTTGTATGTTGTTGTTATTATTGTTTGCGTATTTTAATTTTGAATTGTATTTATGTTGTTTTTATGATACAAAAATTGAATTTGTTGGGTCTATTAAGCTACACAAATTTAAATAAGTTGGAAATTCAAGACAGTGAAGTTTAGAAAATTACAGGTGGTACAAGCGCGAAAGAAAGTTTTTCTGCCAACCAGGGTAGTATTGAACCCACACCGTCAAGAGTAGATAACGTTAAGAGACTAAGAATGATCGTTGACGCTCTTCTAGACACATTGTTGGGTATTAAAATATGTCATGATCCATAATAATTATTCATGCTTTTTAGGACTTCTGTCCATGAATTTTTATCGGGAAATATGTACATAAACAACTCCATATTACAAATTTAGTTCTCATAAGTATAGTTTTTATGTTGATCTCTATTTATATGCATATGTCCTTCTACTTTAATATAAAGATTTTCTCTTGTAGGTACATCCATAACTTATGTGTTGAAAGGAAACTTCAAAATAGGTATTGTATCTTAGATCCGACGCACATTGGTCTTACACGCGGTTCGACAAGACACAATATTCATAATTATTTAAAAGATAAATGAAAAGGGAACGCCAAAGATTGTTATTTGGCCCTGTTTTATCGGAAGTAAGTATATATTAATTTGTGTTTTCATTTATAAATCAATTTTCTATATATTAATTATTCTGAATGTTTATGCAGTGAACATTGGCAACTAATTCTTATATGTCCCAAGAGAAATACTATAGTTATGTTTTGCCCATTGCATTCTGAACTGTCCGAAGAAGCGATTAACGCTTTAAATGGACAAGTGATATTATTTTTAACTTTAGATTTAAATAGATTTTACTTATGTTTAATTTTAACCGACATGTGTAGAGCGATAGAGGCGTATAATGCATTCAAATATATAATGTACTTGGTAAATAGCTTATCTATGTTTCCCCATAATTAAGTATGTTTTTTGTGCATTTATTAATATTATATTATTTGTGTATATTTAGTGTGATATAAATATATGAAAATTATTTGTAGTGGCGAAAACAACCCGACGACCATTCATGTGGATATTATGTTATGAGATATATGCTCTATATTGTCTCCACAGACAATAAAAAGGGATGAATGAAGTATAAGATGTTAACTTAATTCATATCTTTTTAAGTTCAGGTTATTGTTAGCTTATCATAATTTAATTTTTGTTCTAATTATAGGAGTTTAACAATAAAATATCATACTTAAAAGAAGATATGGATGACATCCGATCAAGTTGGGTCAGTGTCTTTTTATCTTATTATGATTCTCTAAAATAATAGTTTTTTCTTGGTTGTAAATGTGTAAATTTCATTAATTTGTTTTGTTTAAATATGTAAATGTGTGTATTATGTCTTGATGATCAGAACAATGTAAATGATATGATAAATTCCAATTATGTCGTATATTTTGTAGTTTCTGTGTAAAAAATAATACAAGCAGGTTAATAGATTTATAATGATATGATACAGACCAGTGAAAATGATACAGGGAAAATTATACGGGCAAGTAAAAATGATACAGACAATGAAAATGATACATGAAAAAAATGAGATTTTATCTCTCGGTTATTACTTAAAACCGAGGTCAATAAATAACTTATTACCTGGTCTTTAAATACATCTAAGGGGTAATTGACGCACACAAAAAAATTTAGAAAATAAAAAATATGTATGTGATAAGGATCGAACTCATGACCTTTTAAAATATAATCTCGATTTTGTTAAAAACTAGGTGACAAGTGATTGCTTTTCATTTCGTCGTTCATTACCTCGGTTGTGCAGCTAAGGTTAAATGCATTCCGTGACTGATGTTAGATGTGTTATTTGTAGTAGTGACTCTTACACAAAACTACCAATAAATGAAGAGTTACGTTCCTTTCGTCTTATTCTTCTACGAGTGATAATGGTAAATCTACCATTCCACAGGGATGAGTTACTGAATCATTGAAGACTAGTAGGCTTCCGTCACTATATGGGCTCAGATTTGTCTGGTGGAGCCTTAGTTGCTCGAGTGTATCGATGTAAATGATATTACATGAACTCCCACCGCCCACGAGGAAACCTACCACCGTATTATTCGCCATGGTAACTATTATAACTGTGATCTTACATATTGTTAAGATATTGTTAAAAGTGATCCTACTGTTAAAAGTTTGACATGTACAGTCTATGAAGTGATCCTACATACTGTTAAATATTGTTAAAAATTGAAATTCCAAAATCTGAAGCTATTGCAGTCTATGAAATGATCTTACATATGGTTAAATATTGTTAAAAATTGAAATTCCAAAAATTGAAGTTACTACGAGTGGCTTTTGACATTTATTAGTTTTCAGAAATACATTTTCAAAAAAATTTCGAAGATGCATTTCCAAAATAAGTTTATTCAAAAAATTGAGGTGTGACTAAAAAACGAATAAAATGTGTGTATTTGGATGCGTCCGAGATGTATCTCTGAAAACAACGGACATTGTCTTGTGGTGCATTAGAAACGTATAAGATGTTTTAAGAAATTCTCTATTTTTTTTATCCCTTATTTTTATAGTCGGCTCAAAATCTAATTTGGTTGAAGTAAAATATTTTAACTTTTTTAAAATATGTATTTTTTAATAAATAAACATTTCTGAAATCAATTTTAAAAGGAAAAAAAATTAGTTAAAAAAACTATTCCTCTTAAATAATAAAGTTGATTTTTTTCTAATATTAAAAAAATTGAAGTATTTAAAAAGTTGAATTTTAAAAAAAATGATTTTTTTGGAAAAAGAAAAGTAAATTCTTGTCAAAATAAAATAAAAAACATTTTTTTCCTGAAAAATAAAAATAGTCTATTTTTTCAAAAATAAAAAATGGTCGATTTTATCTGAAAATATAAAAAAGTAATTTCTTTTCAAAAATTAAAAATGATTTTTTCAAAAAAAAAATTTTTATTTTGTAAAATAAAAATAGTCGATTTTTTTCAAAAAAAAATCGAATTTTCTGAATAAAAAACCTCAATTTTTATTGGAAAATCGATTTTTTTAAAATAAAAAGTTGTTTTTTATTTCCAAAAACAAAAAAGAAAGTTGATTTTTTTTTCAAAAATCAAAAAAGTCAATTTCTTTTGCAAATTAAAAAAAGTTGATTTTTAAAAAAAATTGGTTTTTTTGAAAATAAAAATGTTAATTTTTTACAAATAAAAAAATTAATTTTGTCGAAAAAATTTTCAATTTTTTAAAGTTGATTTCTTTCGATAATAAAAAGTTATCGGATTTTTTCGAAAAAAAAGTCAATTTTTTTTCAAAAATGAAAAAAATCGTTTTTTATCGGAAAAAGTTTGACTTTTTTCAAAAATAAAAAAAAATTATTTTTTTCAAAAAAATCAATTTTTAAAAGAAAAATAGTTGTTTTTTTCAACAATGAAAAAAGTTGTTTTTCTTTGAAAATGGAGCCTTGAGACTGTTTTTGAATTTTCGGGGCACATAATTTGAGATTCATTTATTTTTAAAAATTTTTATCTTTTATATTTTAAGGCCTTAAAAGTTAGGCTCTGACCGTCCTAAATTGACAACTTTACTTCTATATATCAAAACCTTATTTTGATATATAGAAATAAATTTTAAAAAATACTATTATTTTTTAAAATAACAAACATTTTCATATTTGGATCAACTAAAAATAAATTTTAAAAATACACTATTTTAAATAATTTAATGTTCAAACATAAAATTAGAAAAAATATGGTTAATTGATTTGAGAAGTAAATGAAAGGTAAAAAATAATTGTGTAAAGCTGAAAAAGAGAGAATAATAAAATAAATTTGTTAGAACTCGTATAATTCCAAAATTAATAGTTAAACGTATTGGAAATGACGATAATACAAAAAAAGAAAGATAATGGTGTGAGAGACTACACAAACTAAATTTTATGAAAGAAAATTCAGATCAATTAAAACACAAATACAAAACTTTATTATGAGTTACAAACTTTTGAAAGATGAAGACCACTCATCCATTTTTAGATATATAGCCACACAAAAATCTACAAACAAAACATCCAGTTTTTTTTAATTATAATATTGAAATATAAAGCAACATGCATCAAAGGCATATTTTCTTTTATAGATGTGAATATTATACCTTAGTAGACCTATTTCAATTGTTTAATCATTTACCATCATATTTCATGTGTAAACATATTTACATTTCTATGGTTATTCTAATACAATTTAATTTATATCATCATTGTTCTTACTCATGTAATACAATTCACGGTTATATGATCGAAGAACTAGTTTATTCTCATTGTCAAGATAATTTGCGGTTATTTGATAGGTGTTAGACTATCACTCATTTGAACTTGTCTCTAACTCATAAAATGTGATTGAAATACTTCATGAAGGGTTACAAGACATAATCACTTAGATTCAGAAAAAAAAAAATACAGACGATGTGCATTTAAGTATAAATGTGTCATACAAAATAATTTAAACTTGTGCAAATGCAAGGGGTATTTGACTAGTAGTCTTTTAAAGCATTGCATTTAATTAGTTATTATTTGTTAGTTGGGAAGTAAGGTAGTGGTTTTGTTAGGATACGTGTAGAAGTGTGTTAGTTAGTTTTATTTTGATAATGGGTTAGTGATTTTAGTTTAATGGTGGTATTATTTCATTGAATTGGTTAGGGTTAGCGTTTTATGTAATAGTTTTTTTATTGTAGAAAAATAGTATTGGTTAGGTTTAGCATTTTATGTAATAGTTTTTTTTAATTATTATTCTATTGTATAAAAATAGTATTGATTAGGGTTAGCGTTTTATGTAATAGGTTTTTTATTTTTATTATTTTATTGTAGAAAAATAGTAGAAGTTGCTATAATTATGGTGAGAATTTTGAAAAGAAAATTACATGTCTTCTTTAATTATTTTTAATTAATTATTATTAAATAATTGTGAGTTAGGAGTGAGAGAGAAAAAAAAATTATGTGTAGTACATTGAAGCCTCTCTCTCTATTTAACGATTTTCGGCAAATAAAAATTTCTGGCGAAGTCACATTTTCAGGGGTATATCGCCACTCTCATCATCTGAATATCGTGTGAGATGGTTTAAATTCCTAATCCTTAGATTTGGACCAAATCAGAGGGTTTAACTGTATGATGAGTTCCTAGGTCATACGTTTGTTAGGGCTAATGGGTCGTGGTCGGGGCAGGCCAAAGAAAGTGATTGCAACAACCCCTCTGACGATGGCTCATGTGCTTACACCATCGCCTAATGCTCAATTTGAAAATACTAGTAAAACCGCAAGAGAAGCAAGAGACAAAGATTCACTGTCTGCGTTCACCATTTATAAGTCAACTCCATTGGAACCAATAGTGGAAGAGAAGATTGAAGAAGTGCAGGAAAATGTACTTGAAGATGGACAACATGAAGATAAACCCTGGGTGGAAATCATAAAAGGTAATTGTTTACCCTTTAATGACACTGAAATAAATTACATAACACCTATGATTGTTAATGGGGAAATAGAAGTAGTTATAGATGAACAAGACAGAGAATCTTGTTGTGAATCTTGTTATGAATTACGACAAAATTCAATATCAATTTGTGAGGCAAAGAACAATAGCAACCAAAATAAATGGTCTTCAGCAATAATAATCCGTACACAGATAATATAACAGAATAAGACAAAAAAAATCGAAGGTTTGTTTATCCAGTTCGATCAAACGATCTACTCTGAGGGAGAGAGCAACTTTCTAATTCACTATACTCAGAAAGTTGTTACAAGAGATTACAGATGAATTACAAGAAAATATCTTTCGCCTTCAGGTTCTCAAGAACAACCTATTTTCTACCCAAGTGTTTTACCAACCTCTCCAACTCTCAATATATGAATCACTCAAACCCAAGATGTAACATTGTTTCACAATAACCTTAAACAACTCCAAAGGTTTCCCTAAACATTTGTTTTTCTAAGGTTTTCCTTGTGAATAGCTGAAACCCTATGTTATACATTTAAACCCTTGGTCTCCCTTATTGGTGAAAACTCTAAGATTGTCACACAACAAACATATAAGAGATACATATTTATAATAGCAAATACCCAACAAACAAAGCCCAAAATCACATGGATCCATGGACCGAGTCGAAAAAAACCCAAAAACTTGAAAACACTATTCATCCGTACGGACGACACTATTCACCGACCAATTTTTTCCCGACTCTCTAAAACTTCTGATTTTTGCGGTAAATGCAATCTCCAAAATATGTTTTCTTTCTCTTCATCAACAAAGGTTTTAAGACACATTTATAACAAATATGAATTGGTGTTCTGGGATAATGCTCTGATTATGTGCACATTTGATAAGGATCTCTCCATGAATGCAGTTAAGAAATTTATGATAAACATGTGGAATTTTGTATCTCTTCCAGACCTATATTACAATGAGGAGGGATATTTTATCATTAGTTTAAATCCAAGATAGATAAGGATCTAGTACTAAGGAGATGACCATATATTATCTATCATAAACCCATGTTTTTACATGAATGGACACATGATTTTACATTGGAGAATGATATGTGCATAGTTTTACCAATTTTGCTTATCCTACCTCAAATTCCTTTTGTCTATTGGGAGGAGAAAAATATAGGAAAGATAGCTAGTGCAATTGGGAAACCTATTATGACTGATGAGTGTACAACTAAGAAATTAAGGGTGTCATATGCCAGGGTCTTGATTGAAGTGGATATCATAATGGAATTAAAAGATTCTGTCAGCATTAAGGATCCATCTGGGAGAAAATTTACACATGCAGTGGAATATGAATGGAGACCACCATATTGCACAAAATGCAAGAAGGTGGGGCATGAATGTAAAGATATAAAGAAACAACCACAAAAAAGAGAAGAAAAACCAAATGTGGATAGTGAAGAAACAAGATGATACTAACACAAAGGATGGAAATAATGCTACTAGCACAAATATAGCAACAAGTGAGGTCAAAATTAAAAAGGAAGAAGACTAACCAAGATGGACAGTTATGGGATCTCCTAAAGGTAAAAAGACAATGATAATTGAAAATTTCATCTTGGGATGTAGGAATTACTTTGAAGTACTAGGATATGGAGAGAGATCTGGCACTAATGATGATCCAGGATGATTAGTTGAAATATTATAGGCCTCAATAAAAAGGCCATACACATTGAGATTATTGTACATATCAAAAAACTCAGTGTGTCTATGGCTACCTTATTAGAAACTAGAGTCAAGAATAACAATGTTATGGAAATAAGAAGAAGATTTGGATATAAGTGGGAGTAGGCTGATAACTACACTCATCATCAAAATAGGAGAATTTGGATCGTGTGGAAGAAGCAGCAAATGGATGTAAAAGTCATTGATTGTACATACCAATATATCCATTGTGCCTTATATGACACACAAGGTAACCTCACAAACTATCTAACTATTGTTTATGCTCAGAATCAGATTCAAAATAGAAAGTAGTTGTGGATAGATATGAAGGAAAAAGCTAGGGGTATAAATGAACCATTGATCATCATGGGGGACTTTAATAATGTCCTCAATTTTGAAGATAAAGTTGGGGGGAATCTAGTGGAGGAAAATGAGTTCGTGGATCTTGAAAAAATGATGAAAGAAACCAGACTTTTTAAGCATGAATCTAGAGGGAATTACTACACATGGCCAAATAGACATATTAAAAGAACTATATATATTCTAGAATAGACAGGGTCTTGTGCAATGAAGAGTGGCATTTGAATTATCCATAATGTGAAGTTGAGATACTTAATGCTCATATTTCTGATCATGCCCCCATCAGAGTCAGAAAAATGGGTCATGCCATAGAGAATAACAACAAGTATAAAACTCAGTTTAAATTCTTGAATTGCATCGCTAAAAGTACTGATTATATGGGCACTGTTTTTGAAAGTTGGAACTCAAGATTAACAGGGGACCCTATGTATGCGTTGTGAAAAAAATTGAAAAGACTTCAAACTCCTTTGAAGGGTTTGATGAAGCGAACCACAGAGGGATTTAAGAAAATTCAAGAAACTAGGGCTTTGCTTTCTCAAGTTAAGTGTAATCTGAACCAAGATTTTTTAACCATGAATATGTGGAGAGAGTTAGAGATCTAACTGAAGCGCTTATCAAGGAAACTAACTTAGAGGAAAAGATCTTAATTCAAAAATCTAAAGTAACTTGGTTACAGACCGGTGATGGAAATATTGCTTACTTTCATGCCACCATTAGAGGCAAAAGGAAGCAAATAGGAATTCACAAACTAGAGGACATGGATAGAAAGCTTTTAACTGAGCATAAGGAGATTGAAGAGGAGATTCTTGGTTTTTATGATGAGATGGTGGGTAAACATTCCCCAAGTAGGATTAAGATGGACATTGAAGCCCTTAGACATGGTCCTTGGCTTAAGGAAAACCATATAAGACTACTTGAACAACCAGTAACTGATAAAGAGATTTAGGAAGCCCTGCAGGGGATCAGAGACACAAAAGCCCCAGGTACCGATGGCTATAATGCCAACTTTTAAAAATCTGCTTGGAATGTGATTAAATATGATATTAGAAAGGCCATTAAGGATTTCTTTGTTAATAAGAGATTGTAACCCGCTGTAAATTGTGCCCTTGTTACTCTTATTCCTAAGACCTCTAGTGCTAAGTCTATGAAAGAGATGAAACCTATTGCCTGCTATACCACCTTGTACAAAATTATCTCTAAAATCATGACTACTAGATTGAGTAAGGTGATCAATATTATTATGGATGAGAGTCACTCAGTCTTCCTTATAGGCAAAGTTATCCATGATAACATAATCATTGCTCAGGAGCTGTTGAGAGGATATAATAGGAAAAATATTTTTCCTAGATGTGCCATCCAAATGGACATCCAGAAAGCCTATGATACTGTTGAGTGGGATGCCTTAGAGGATATTATAAGAGAGATGAGCTTCCCTCCTAAGTTCATCAAGTGGATAATGATGTGTGTAACAACTGTGTCTTAAAAATACAACATTAATGAGCATCATAGTAAGTATTTAAAGGCAAAGAGAGGCTTGAGACAAGGGGATCCAATCTCCCCCTTGCTCTTTGTGCTTGTTATGGAATACTTACACAGGGTTTTGAAAAGGCTTCAAAGAATTCCAAACTTCAACTTCCACCCCAGATGTGTAAAGTTACTGATTACAAATATCTGCTTTGCTGATGATTTAATTCTCTTCACTAGAGGTGACCCTGTATAAGTGCAATTAGTGATGAAAGAGTTCTACTATTTCTCTGCTGCAACAGGCCTCAAGACTAATCCTACTAAATGTAGGGTTTACTTTGGAGGTGTGAGACGTTGGATTGAACTCTGTTCGCGAGTAATGCGTGTTGTAGTCAAAGTTTGTTCTAACATGCATTAGTCAATATTGCTAGGGTTGTTAGCATGTTGAATTGGTCCTTGCTTGTAAGCCTAATTGTTTAAGTTAGCTTGTACCCTAAGTTAGCTTGTAATGGGTAATTGTTAAAAAGCCCATTAGGTTAGTGTGCTATTTTAGTATAAATAGGATGCTAGTTTCTCAATCTTGAGAATAAGGAAAAATAGGAAGATAAAATCCTAATTTCAAGAGAGAGAGGTTATTTTGTTATTCTTGTATACTTGTAATCTTGTTATAAGAGAAAGGAAAGAATAGCAGTTTAATAACCAATCCTTGTTGTTATCTTCTTTATTAACCCTAACCCTTGTGTGTTTCTTGCTAAGAAACCGTTTATACTTTATTTAAAGGTATCTGATTCACAACAAATTGGTGCGGTGAGCATGGAGAAGATGCCTTCAACAAAGTATGAGATTGAAAAGTTCACCGGAGTGAACGACTTCGGTCTGTGGCGCTTGAAGATGAAAGCCCTATTGGTTCAGCAGGGTTGTTTGGAAGCGTTGAAGGGTGAGGCAGCCATGGACGATGCGTTAACGGCAAAAGAAAAGACGGGCATGATCGAGAAAGCCCACAACGCAATATTGTTGAGCCTTGGTGATAAGGTTCTTCGACAGGTATCAAAGGAGAGTACAACATCGGGATTATGGGTGAAACTTGAAAGTTTGTACATGACCAAATCTTTGGTGAATCGACTATACCTGAAGCAAGCTTTATATTCATTAAAGATGAGTGAAGAAAAAGTGTTGGCTGAGCAGTTGGATATGTTCAACAAGCTGATTCTTGATCTTGAAAATATTGATGTGAAGATCGATGATGAAGATCAAGCACTGTTGCTGTTGTGTGCTTTGCCCATAACACATGCTCACTTCAAAGAAACTCTCTTGTATGGAAGGGAGTCCCTGACCTTTGAAGAAGTTCAATCAACCTTGTATTCTAAGGACTTGAACGAATGAAAGGAGCATAAACCTTCGACGGTGGGCGAAGGTTTGGCCGTTAAGGGAAAATTATTGCGAAAGGATGGTAAGTTCGACAAGAAGAAAGGTAAAAGTCAACAGAAGTCTTATAGTGGCGAAACATCTAGTATTCAATGTTATCACTGTAGGAAAGAGGGTCACATAAGAAAGGTGTGCCCTGAACGCCTGAAAGATCATGGAGGTAATAGAAATGTAGCCATTGTTCAAGATGACTTCGAATCATCTGATGTTCTTGTGGTTTTAAGTGGCGACTCGAGGAAAGAGTGGATTATGGATTCAGGTTGCACTTGGCACATGACTCCAAACAGAGAATTGTTCGAGGAGCTATGTGATCAAGATGGTGGATCTGTGCTTCTAGGAAACAACAAATCTTGGAAAATTGCAGGTATTGGATCTGTGAGATTCAAGCTCCATGGTGAGTCAATAAAGTTATTGACTGAAGTCAGGTACGTACCTGACTTGAAGAGAATTTTGATTTCTCTTGGTGAATTCGACATAAAAGGATACATTTTTCAAGGAGAGAAAAGTATCCTAAGAGTCATGAAGGGGTCGAAGGAAGTCTTGAGAGGCGTGAAGAAACAAGGCTTGTATACCCTTGAGGCTGAGGTTGTAAGTGGTTCGACAAATGTTGCATCCACGAAATCTATGTCGAAGACAGAATTATGGCACATGAGATTAGGCCATGTCAGCGAAAGAGGCTTGGTCAAATCGGGGAAGCAGAACCTGCTAGGAGGTGACAAAGTTGAAAAGTTGGAATTTTGTGAATCTTGTGTATTTGGTAAATCCTGTAGGGCGAAGTTTAACAAAGGCAAGCAAAGAACACATGGATCCCTGGATTACATTCATGCTGATCTTTGAGGGCCTGCAAGGAATCCTTCACACTCAGGTGCAAGGTATTTTCTATCCATCGTTGATGACTATTCCAGAAAGCTATGGGTATTCATTCCGAAGACGAAGGATGAAACTTTTGAGAATTTCAAAAGTTGGAAGATTCTAGTCGAAACTCAGACTGGCATAAAGGTTAAGAGGTTGAGAACCGACAATGGCCTTGAATTCTACAACGAAGCTTTCGACAGTTACTGTGTTGGGTCTGGGATTGTAAGGCATAAGACTGTAGCAGGTACTCCTCAACAAAATGGCTTAGCTGAGAGATTCAATCGAACAATCCTTGAAAGGGTTAGATGCATGTTGGTTAGTGTTGGATTGAAGAAGGTGTTTTGGGCAGAAGCTGTTTCGACAACAGCTTACCTGATAAATAGATGTCCCTCGACTACCTTGGGAATGAAGACACCTGAAGAAGTTTGGTCGGGACATCCACCTAGTCTCGACAGACTGAGAGTATTTGGCTGTGTGGCCTATGCTCATATTAGGCAAGACAAGGTCGAACCTAGAGCTCTGAAGTGCATGTTCATGGGATACCCTGAAGGAGTCAAAGCTTATAGGCTATGGTGCCTAGAGCCAGGTCACAAAAGGTGTATCACCAGTCGAGATGTAGTTTTCAATGAAGCAGAGATGGCTTTCAAGAAAACTGAAAATGCTGACGAAGAGCTGGAACAGGGAGAAATTCCTGTTGAGGTGGAGCATGTTGATGCTGAATTGCTTACCTCAGATGAATTCGAAGAAGACGCAAAAGATGTTGTCGAAGATGAGGAGATTGATAATGACTACCTGCTAGCAAGAGACAGGTCGAGGAGACTCATCAAGCCACCTCAGAAACTTGGGTATGCAGATCTTATAGCTTATGCCTTAATCTCTGCTAGTGAGGTTTTAGATGAAGAACCTAGAGACTATAAGGAAATTATGAGGAGTCGAAAGAAGACTGAATGGCTGAAGGCCATGGATGATGAGATGAAATCTCTTCATGATAACAACACCTGGGAACTGATCAAGAAACCTGCTAGAGCCAGGTTAGTCAGCTGTAAATGGATTTTCAAAGTTAAGGAAGGAATCGAAGGAGTGACGTCGAAGAGATACAAGGTAAGATTGGTTGCTAGGGGGTTCACTCAGAAAGAAGGTATCGACTTCAATGATGTGTTCTCTCCTGTTTTGAAGCACATATCCATTCGAATTTTGCTTGCCATGGTGGACCAGTTCGACCTTGAACTGGAACAGATGGATGTGAAGACTGCGTTCTTGTATGGTAATCTAGATCAAATAATCCTGATGAGGCAACCTGAAGGGTATGTCGAAAGGGGGAAGGAAGATTATGTGTGCAAACTGAATAGATCTTTATATGGACTGAAACAATCTCCTCGACAGTGGAATAGGAGATTCGACAAGTTCATGGCACATATAAGTTTCATCAAAAGCCAGTTCGACCACTGTGTTTACTTCAGATTTCGACCGGGTAATTCATTTGTTATTTTGTTGCTCTATGTGGATGATATTCTAATAGCAAGCAATAATGTCGAAGAGGTAATGAGGGTGAAGGTTGAACTCAATAAAGAGTTCGAAATGAAAGATCTGGGAGTTGCGTCCAAGATTCTTGGGATTGACATCCGGAGAGATAAAAAGCATTCGAAATTATGCTTATCTCAAGAGGCATACCTACAGAAGATTCTCGAAAAGTTTGGTATGTCGAATTCAAAGCCTGTTGTGACTCCGACAAACCCTCAATTCAAGCTGAGTATATATCAGTGTCCCAACACTGATGTTGAAAGAACTTATATGAATAGCATTCCATATGCTAACATAGTAGGTTCTTTGATGTATGCTATGGTATGTACTAGACCCGACATAGCATATGTAGTAAGTCTTGTAAGCAGGTACATGGCGAATCCTGGAAAGGCTCACTGGCAAGCATTGAAGTGGATTTTAAGGTACATAAATGGGTCTCTGAATAGAGTCCTAATTTATGGTGGAGCCTTGGGTGAAGATAGTAAAGCAGCAATTGATGGATATGTCGACTTTGATTATGCAGGTTGTATGGATTCCAGAAAATCTATCTCTGGATATGTGTTCACTATGTTTGGGACAACAATCAGTTGGAAAGCAACACTTCAGAAGGTCGTTGCCCTATCAACCACTGAAGCGGAGTATATTGCCCTAACTGAAGTTGTGAAGGAAGCATTGTGGCTTGAAGGTTTTGCAAAGGAGCTAAAACTTCAAGGTCGAGTTATCACTGTTAAATGTGATAGTCAAAGTGCAATACACCTGTCGAAGAATTAAGCCTATCATGAGCGAACCAAGCACATTGATGTGAGGCTGCATTTCATCAGAGGGGTAATCGAGCGTGGAGAAGTCCAAGTGCTAAAGGTTTCGACAGATCATAATGCTGCTGATATGATCACCAAGACGTTGCCCAGTTGCAAGTTTTCCCACTGTATGCAGTTAATAAAGCTGCATGAAGAAAACTAGTTTCTTGATGTTATAGAGTTATATCCAAGGTGGAGATTTGTGAGACGTTGGATTGAACTCTGTTCGCGAGTAATGCGTGTTGTAGTCGAAGTTTGTTCTAACATGCATTAGTCAATATTGCTAGGGTTGTTAGCATGTTGAATTGGGCCTTGCTTGTAAGCCCAATTGTTTAAGTTAGCTTGTACCCTAAGTTAGCTTGTAATGGGTAATTGTTAAAAAGCCCATTAGGTTAGTCTGCTATTTTATTATAAATAGAATGCTAGTTTCTCAATCTTGAGAATAAGGAAAAATAGGAAGATAAAATCCTAATTTCAAGAGAGAGAGGTTATTTTATTATTCTTGTATACTTGTAATCTTGTTATAAGAGAAAGGAAAGAATAGCAGTTTAATAACCAATCCTTGTTGTTTTCTTCTTTATTAACCCTAACCATTGTGTGTTTCTTGCTAAGAAACCGTTTATACTTTAAAGGTATCCGATTCACAACAGGAGGAGTCCTTATTGAGAATCAAAAGAAAATCATGGAATAAACTAAGTTTAGTATTGATACGCTCCCATTTAAGTATGTGGGTGTGCCTCTAGATAGCAAGAAGCTCACTACTCGCATGTGTAGACCCTTAATAGATAAAATGCTGGAAAACGTCACACACTGGTCAACCAGATTGCTTAGTTATGCAGGTAGATGCCAATTGATTCACAGCATAATTGTCAAACTCGCGGGTAGACTCGTAAACTCGTATAAGTTTACGAGTCTAAGAAGTAAAAATGAGTAGACTCGCGCATAGAATCTTTTTTGATAGACTCGAGTTGACATAGACAGACTTGCATGAACTCGTATAGACTCGAGAGTCTATGGCGAATTTACGAGTCTATAAATTTTTTGAATTTTGTTTTGTTTTTTTAAATCCAAAAAAGGCCCAAATCCCCCAAAAGATTTTATTTTATTTAAAAATAATCCCTTTTTTTTCTTGTACGAAAATTAGAATGCCTCTCTCCTAGTCTCTTGTTTTAGCAAAGTTTCTTCCTCCCTTCATATGTTCATAGACGACGTGCATTTGTTATGTCTCTTGCTTTGTTCACGTTCGTACCTGTAAATCAAACATTTGTTGTGCAAGTATTTTTTTATATGTTTCACTTGGATATTTTTCTTATATATTCTCTTGTGCAAAGGTGATGAATGGATAACTGAAGATCCTAATGAGGAAAATATGAAAACTGAAGTTAATGTTGAGTAAGATGATGTTATTGTTAAAGTTATTGTGGAAGTTGATATTGTTGTCACTAATATTGTTCAAAGTGGTGGTGGTGGTGGAAATGTTGAATTAGGTGGAAGTGGAATTTCAAGCAATCCAACTTTGGTTAATGATGAAAAATGTGTTTCATCTGAAGTATAATTTGATGATGATACTCAAGATATCAAGAAGATGGTGATGATATTGGTGATGATTTTATTGGAGTTTTGGATGTTTAAAGCCATTAGCATATCTATTTTATGATATTTTTTTGCTTTATGTAGTAGTCAATTAAGAAGAAATTAATACTTTAAGTCTTTAAATGCATACTTTGCTATTTTGTTTGTTTTATTATTGAGTTTTTTTGTTAAGAAGTTTGTTATGGAGTATGAAATTTAAATTTTGATGTTAATTGATATTCTATTATATATATTTGTATCATATATGAGGCATTTACAAGTTTACAATACATGTGTGTTATGTATGTGTCACATATAGGTTTTTGAAATTTATTTTCAATTTTCCATAGACTCGTACGAGTTTTCGAGTCGAGTCTACGGATCCTTTACGAGTCTGAGTACACTCGCGAGTTTGACAATCTTGATTCGCAGTATGATGTTCTCTATTGTTAATTATTGGTTGCAGGTGTTTCCTCTTCCTAAGAAAGTTCTACATCAGATTGCAGAAACTTTCTTTGGACTGGGAAGATAATAAGTCTAAAAACCTTAGTAGCTTGGGACTTTTTTTGTAACCCAAAGAGGACCGGTGGTTTAAATATCACATCCTTGGTTGAGTGGAACCAAGTAACTACGGGGAAGCTTTTATGGAACATTCAAAGGAAGGCTTACAAGCTTTGGGTAAAGTGGATCAACATCTACTATATCTACTATATGAAGAACCAATAAGTAATGACTACTTAAGTTACATACCAATCCTCATGGATTTTGAAAAGTATCTTGAAGACAAGAGAGAAAGTGGAAGGCACGCGACATTGGATGACAATGTTGCAGGATAAGAACTACAAAACTGCCATGATGTATAGGGACTTGAGGGGTGAAAAAGAGTGTGTGCCTTGGAGATATATTCTTGTAGCCAACTATGCTAGACCAAAGACACAATTTATTTTATGGCTGGCTCTAATGGGTAGATGAAACACAAAAGACATGGTGTGCAGGTTTGACATTGTAACAGATGAAACTTGTGCTTTTGTGAACAACAAGAAACTTTAAATTGCCTCTTTATTTACTGCCACATTACAGGTCAGATTTGGGAGGAAATCTTAAGTTGGGTAGGTTACAAAAGGAAAGCTAACACATGGACTGGTGAAAAGAATTGACTCATTGATGAAGTGAAAAAGAGGGGTTGGAAAAGAAAGATGCTCAAGGGCGCCATAGCAAAAACAACTTATGAAGTGTAGAGAGCTAGAAATAGAAAATGCTTTACACGTAAGGATACTTGTAGTAGTTTGAAGGATGTAATCATTAATATTGTTGTTATGAGATGTTCTTCTCATAGGGTCCTAAAGAGTCACGTAAAGACGAGTAGTGTAACTCTAGAGTAGATTAGTTAATGTGACTTTGCTTATTTTGTGCTGGATTCTTGAGAATCAGGTTTTATCTATCAGTTTTGGTTAATAAAGTATTCTGCTTAAAAAAAAAATTACATGTACTTATTTCAACAACTTTTAATTAATCATTATTTATTATTGATTAATTGAGAATTATGAAGAAAAAAATTGTATTAGTGATGTGTAGTGCTATGATTTAATGAAATAAAGAATTAGTGAAATAAAAATTACTTAAAATTAATTATTAATTGTTAAATATTAAATTAATTAAAATAATAAGTAAATAAAAATAGTTTTGGCTGGAAAGTTTTTAACTGAAAACTTGTAGAATTATATTTTAGTATAAATAAATAAATTTGCAGTTTATTCATATTAAAGGACAAAGAAAAAATAGAAAAGAATCTTATAACTAAAAACGAAAAAAAGAAACCATATGTAACCTTTAATATAATACTACTAATTTTCTATATCTTTTTTAGTAATAAGTTTTGATTACTAGTATATTCGAGAGTATTTGTATAACTAAACCCACACGTGCAACCATTCTCAGCCCGTAAACATATAGGGAGTCCATCGTCGCATCACACTCAGTATCGTTTTGGATTCATTCAACTTATTACAACTAAAGTCGTCAAAATTCTCAAATTGAATATTATTCCATTCATTAAAACCTTTATATCACCAAACCCTTTCCCAAATACTCTTCAAAACCTCTCTCCCTTTTACTTCTTCTCTTCACTTTCAACGTCAAAATTCATTCCTCACTTCTCAACAACATGTCTGGTATACCTCTCTCTCTTTACTCTTTCATTTCAATTGTTTCGCTTAGTTTTGATTCTATTATTCTGTTGCTAGCTAGGTTTAACTTTCTGAATCAATTTCATGCCATAATGATCCTTGTAAGATAAAATCTAGGGTTTAAAAGATTGGGCTAGCTCTGTCATAATGATCCTTTTTACAGTTACTTTTCTTTTGATGTTCCTGTGGTTACTTTAAACAAGATGCTAAACTTAATGTTGCTTTTGATGATAGATAGTGAAGAACCGAATATCATAGCGGGGACAATTTCTGAACTACCGTTTTATAGATACAAGCGATGGCAGTGGTGGTCTCTCGTGGCACTGAGTATATTTTTTCTTATTATGGGACAATCTGTTGCAGTTATTCTCGGAAGATTTTATTACGACCAAGGTGGAAAAAGTACATGGATGGCTACTTTAGTCCAAACTATTGGTTTCCCCTTGTTGTTAATTCCGTTCTTCACAATTCCTTCTCCCCCGGAAGCTTCAACTTCTTCGGTTCCACCTTCTGTCAAAGTTGTCGCTTTGATATATTTTGTTCTTGGAATTGTGATTGCTGCTGATAATATGATGTATTCACAAGGACTCTTGTACCTCTCTGCTTCTACATATGCACTGATTTGTGCATCTCAGTTAGCTTTCAATGCAGTTTTTTCCTATTTTCTCAACTCTCAAAAGTTCACTGTTTTGATCATAAACTCGACTGTGATACTCACTTTATCCTCTTCGCTACTTGCTGTCAATGAAGATGCAGATGCTCCGTCTGGTATCCCAAAGGGGAAATATGTTATCGGTTTCCTTTGTACTCTTGGAGCTTCTGCACTCTACTCTCTTTTGCTTTCTCTCATGCAACTGACCTTTGAGAAGGTTCTGAAAAAGGAAACATTTTCTGTTGTTTTGGAAATGCAAATCTATACTTCACTTGTTGCGACTTGTGCTTCCACAATAGGTCTATTTGCAAGTGGTGAATGGCATACTTTGCACGGAGAAATGAAGGGTTTTCAGAAAGGAGAAGTTGCTTACGTAATGACTTTGGTTTGGACCGCAATAGCGTGGCAGGTTTGTTCTGTTGGTGTGGTTGGTTTGATATTCCTAGTGTCTTCTCTCTACTCTAATGTTATCAGTACTGTCTCTTTGGCTATTACTCCTATTGCTGCTGTGATAGTTTTTCATGATAAGATGAACGGGGTGAAGATAATTTCCATGCTTTTGGCTTTATGGGGTTTTACTTCATATATCTATCAGAATTATCTCGACGATTTAAAGGCAAGACGTGCACGGGCTGTTGCTTCTAAGCCTCATGATGAATCTTCATGTTGAGAATATTTAATTTTTGTATCATCCAAACATATTTTCACATACCCTTTTCTTTCTGGTTTTAAATCCTTAGGTGCAGAAAACTGCTAGCTTTAGAGTTTATTTCTTCTTCAGTCCTACAGAAATAGAGAGCTCCTAAAGATACAAGGTTTTCTTGGCCATTCTAGATATTGAATTGTATACTTTCAAAAATAAATGAAATGGTTAATTGGTGTCTCAGTTGAACAAAGTTCTCTGCTATTTTGTTTCCAAATATTTGTTCGATGGCTTTTGTGATAAATTGAATAATCTCTTGGTGATTATTGGAATTCTTGTTATTGCAGTTACTTAATTATTGCTTTACTTTACTTTCATTTTTTCTGTTTTATTTTTAAAATTTTAATCACTTGTAGATTTTTTATTTTATCCAATCATATATACCCAAAAGAACTTGTAAAAAAGTTGAAATAATCAATGTTGACTGAGGAAGAGAAACAAACAACTCCCAGTAGGAGGGGGAGATTCATGAAAATGGCCAGTATACAAATCCATATGATGATATGAATATGAATGACAACATTAGCTAATTATTTGATTAGGCGCCTCATACGCCTACCTAGTCTAGAAGGAACAAGAGGGAATGCACCCCAAAATGGTATAGAATCTTCCGCTTTTGCTTCTAATTTTGCAGGTTGTGGAGGACAAGGTTGTGGTCGAGGAGGTCGTAGTGGAGGATGTCCTCAGTGTACTTATGGTAAGAGGTTTGGTCACCATCGAAGATAAGTGTTACTCTCTTATTGGCTTCCTAGAAAAACCAATCAACACAATTCAATTTAATGATAGTGGAAAAGACTTTGAGCTGAGAAGCATTAACCGAAGTGTGATATCTGATGATGATGAGTATGAGGCATACTTGTAGTTTAAGGCTTCACAGGCTTTGTCATCAACCACAATTGCTCATACTGGTAATTCTAGAGTCTGTCTCTCACTCTTCGTCTTTTGACCCCTAGGTGTTGGACTCCGAAACTTCCAATTACTGTTCTAGACTGATCAAAAGCTAAAGCTAGTGACATTGGTCAAGCCTCCTATCTTTATCCCTTGATTATGTTTTTTTTTTTTTTTCCAATTGTCCATTTAATTTAATTTAAATTCTGTTAGTTCTTTGACCAAAAATCTAAATTGTTTTTGATTCGTTGCATACTATTGAGCTTGCCAAAGTAGATCATAATCCGCATCACCTGTTCTGGAATGTGATTAATCTCACATTTCATAAAACAGTACCTGATCCTTGATTCGGAGTATGATTTGCGGCATACTATTAGGGAAGGGGATTTGGTAAATATTTCTTGGCTAAATTAGGAGTTAGGAATGTTGATAGTTTCAGTGATACTCCTCAGGAGACAACACCAGTCTTCTCCTTGCTCATGCAATTGGAGTGACTTTCATTAGACCTAAGTTTCCTCCAGAGAAAAAAGTTTATCGTAACATATAGCATAATAAATTTATCCAGGACGGGGAGATTCATGAAAATGCCAAATTTACCACTCCCGATGATGATATGAATATGACTTACAATAGTTAAGAATAGAAACTTTGGTAACCAATACAACTATAACATGGAAAGTAAAATTCAACAACATATATCACAGCATATCAGATGGAATAAGGTGCTTCTTACAGCTGCTAATCACAAACATAAATTCTAGAAGAAATATTGATATTAAAATAAACACGCGCACGTGCACACGCATTCATATAATTGTTTGAGGTGACAGCTTATTAGCATCTTTATTCATATCACTTCATTTGGTGGTTGCTTTTCTCCAAAAGAATACCACCCCATGAAAAGTCCACCTATTAGTATAACAAAAACTTCGATGATTGAGTTAGCTGATTGAAGATGCATGAAAACGACCCAAAAGATAAGCATAGCTTTCTGCATCCGAGTGAATACCGCACCAGCAAGAATCATAGCAGCAACAGCACAAACAAGCACCATAAAACCGAACAACCCGAGCAAGGACGGCCAGATGGAATGGTGGTGATCATGTTCTTTTTGCAGTGGCTGGACACTGGTACTTTTTAATAAGATGCTCCATATGTTGTAGAAAATACCTAAAAAGACAGTATTTGAGACTACAAACGATGAAATACATCCCACGATTTCCTTACGTATCTGCCGATTGTATTTGTAGGTAAAGTCATACTGAAGCTTTGTGTCTCTTGGTACGTATGTATTGTACCGATGCAGTTCTGAAGTCAGTTTGTGCTGCCAATCCAAACCACGGCCAGGAGCAGGAGCAACACGCAATTCATTATTATCCAGGTGAGAGGACCTGTTTCCAATGATGCTATTTTGCTTTACTTCTTTCAAGCAAGTTCTTAGGATCTTACTTCCAAAGAATGCTGTAAAACTGATTGGTGGGCACTCTTTTAAAGCACTCAGGAAATCAAACTGCATTGCATGAAACAACATAAATATATTCATATAGCGTCTTAGATTGTAAGCCAGATTATGCTACTTTGCATCTTTAGATTGAAAAGTCCACATAGCATAGAACTATTAATGGAATGATAAATTGCATCAGTTTCAGAACCATTAAACAGAACAAAACAAATAAAAGTAAGATATTTGAGACAACAATTAGAATTGGAGGTAAATAAGATAAGTTACCGAATAATCTTCATTGTAGGAACAATGGTTATGAGGAAGACGATCCACTTGGTGAAGGGATGAATCGATGCTACTACAATTCAGTTTGTCATCGTCTTCAAGCTTTTTGTCATGTTGAGTTTGAAGTTCCATCTTGAGAATAAAAGATGAAATTGAGCTGGATCAACAGAGTTAATAGTTATGGTTTTAATTTTCAAACCAAAGGAAATTTGTTAATATGACAGGAATACTGCATAGAAATGAGTGGTTAACAAACAAGACTAATTCAAAGTAAAAGACGCGTTGATGTGAACATGATGAAGGAAATTTCAGTGTAAGACAAATGTGGATATTTTGTTGCTGATGTGAACATGATAAAGGAAATTTCAGTGTAAGACGAATGTGAATATTTTGTTGCGGATGTGAACATGATGAAGGAAATTTCAGTGTAAGACAAATGTGGATATTTTGTTGCTGATGTGAACATGATGAAGGGAATTTCAGTGTAAGACAAATGTGGATACTTTGTTGTTGATGTGAACACGATGAAGGAAATTTCAGTGCAAGACAAATGTGGATATGTTGCTGTAGTCTGTAGCAGGTGAAAGACTGAGACTAGCGAGAGTGACAGGTAACGCGGAAATTGTGATTTTAGAAATTTCTGCTACATTTCCTCTGTATTCATACTGATTTCTATCTACTTCTGTTCTGCTGTGAGAGTTAAGAGAAAAGAGTTTCTAAAAAATCAAGATGCAGAAACAGGATATAACTGTTGAAACAAACAACATCATGGAAGAAAAAACACTGTCTGTTTTGTCAGATTCTGCAGGGATAGAAAAAGTTACTTCTGAAACGACACCTCCGGTGAGTCCTCCACCTTGTTTATTTTTGTGCTCTTTCTGATTGATAATATACTAATTTTTATCAGTATCAATTTAATTTGTCTAATAGGTTATTAGCACGGAAAGCTCTTCTCACGATGACAAACTATCAAGGCCTCCTGTGATTGTGCAGGTATTAATTGCTTACTGTTTACTCAGATTTCAGATTTATATCCATCTCTCTCATCCATAATCTCTTTTTGTATGTCCAATTCAAACAACATAGTACAAAAGCATAGAAGTAAGTTAAGTAATATTTGGATCTTCTACCGGGCTAAAAATATGGTAATGCAGTTGTAGAAGTCATTAAAATTAGAGAGAAACCTCCATAGTTGTTTCTTTCTCTTAATCTGATGGTGACTACAACTGCAACATCATAATGAACCTATAGAAGATCCAAACAAGCTAGATAAAAAGGTTTCCCCATAAATCTAGATGCATTACATGCCTTTGGATATTTTGTTAAGCTAGTTATCTATTACATTTGAAGCATATATAACTGCCAGTGTTTTAAAAACCGGACCGGTCATCGAACCGGTGAGGGTATTGGGTCACTGGTTTATCGGTCGAACCACTGGGTCACTGGTTGAACTGCATGACTAAACCGGATTAAACTGGATAACTCAATTGAATAGACCTGTCATTATATAGATATAAAACCGGTCGAACCGGATGATTCAGTTTCTAAAAAAATATAACTAGTACTTAAATTTTTTAAAAATATCATATCATAAATTCACAAATTCATAATTTAAATTCAAATTTTAAACAAATGTATCACACATAACAAAATAATACAAAATTATAAAATCTAATTGCAAACAAAGTCTAATTGCAACAACTTCCCCATCAATGATATTATTTATTGATTATTATGAAATAAGAGGTAACTATTTCCCCATCAATGATATTATTTATTGATTATTATGAAATAAGAGGTAACTATTTGTAAGTAAAATATGATTCTCTTAAAAGGAAAACCAAATAAAATTCAATATGTTTATGCTATTTCCCTTTTAACAAAATACATGCCTTTTTCTATTGTTAATATTTTGACACTAAATATAATTAATTATAAATTATAATTAATTAAAATTATTAGCGGTGATAAAATATAAAAAGATAAAATATATAACAATCTAAAAAGTTAAAATAATAAGGTAATTAATTTGTTACTAACCACAAAGTTACAAACTATTTAGGAAAATGTATTAGTAAAAATAACAAATAACCAATAAAGTCTGTAATTTGTCACTAACGAAAAAAATTTATGTGAGAATGCTATTTAAGTAATACACTACAAAGTATATTAAAAAAAAAAGTTTTTTAAAAACAAAAGTGAAGAAAAAAAAACAATTAAACCGCCGGTTTTTCCGGTTTTTTCGATTTATACTGGTTCGCACCGGTTCACACCGGTTCAATGGCGAGGCTGATCCGTCAAATGAATCAGGCCGGCTAGTGTCCCGGTTCCCGGTCCGGTTTTCAAAACACTGATAACTGCAACTGTTTTTGTTGAAAAATATTTTATTTCTATATTTAATTGTTTATGTTTATTGTCATTTATTTTCTTTTATTCTCCATTAAAGAGAGAATTAAGTATTTTTATTGTATTTTCATTATATAAACCAGCCTTTGGCTGAGAAATAAAATTACAATAGCTTTTATCTATTTCTTCCAATATGGTATCGAAAGCTCTGGGTTAGGGTTACCGTAAAGCTTTCTACAACTAGCGGGGTTTGGGGCGTAGTCTCGAAAAAAATTTCTGTTCGACCCGCTTTTTTACCCGATCCGATTAACATAACGTTTAATCTCTTATGGAGAATAACAACGGCGGTGGCCGCAGAAATGGCGGTGGTCGCGGAGATGGTGAACGAGAGGAACCGTAAGTGATCACAAACAGTGACAATAATGAAGACATTAACATTGTTTTTGGCAGTAATAACGACAACAATGGAAACAGGAACATTGTCTTTGGTGATAGTTATTCCAACATAGGCGGTAATGATCAAGAGGGTTCCTCATACTCCCTCAAGGTCAATATCCCTAAACCGAATGAGAATAACTATAATGAATGGGCTCAAACCGTTCGGTTGGTGTTGGATAGCAAAGGGAAACTTGGTTTCTTAACAGGAGCAGTAGCAGAATCGACATTAGGAGATCCTCGTTACAAACAATGGAAATCTGAAAACTCTTTGATTATTGCGTGGCTGGTAAGCTCCCTGAAAACTGGAATAGGTAAGTCTTACATGTTTTTGCCTTCCGCAAGGGATGTGTGGGAAGCTGTTAAGGAAACATACTCTGATATTCAAAACTCCTCCCAAATTTTTGGTTTAAAATCAAAGTTATGGCATGCGAAACAAGGTGACAGGAGTGTAACTGTTTATTACAATGAGTTGTTGACACTGTGGCAAGAGTTGGATCTTTGTTATGACGACAATTGGAGGTGTACAGAAGACAGTGTTTTGTTTCTCAAGAGGCAAGAAAATGATCGTTTATTTATGTTTGTCGCTGGACTCAATAAAGACCTTGATGAGGTAAGAGGTAGAGTTTTAGAAAAAATACTATTGCCAACTCTTCGTGAAACTTTTGCAGAAATAAGAAGGGAGGAGGCACGACAAGGAATTATGATGGACAAGATACCACGAAGCTCTGAATCTGAAGGTTCAGCTCTGGCTACTAGGAACCTTGACGAGGGTAGAAGGTCAGATAAAGTTTCTTGGTGTTTCTTGGTGTGATCACTGCAAGCGCGAATGGCATACACGTGAAACCTGTTGGAAGATCAAAGGCAAACCTCTGAACCGGAAGAAGAAAGGTGGTCGTGCATTTCAGGCTAGTAATTCTGATCAAGGGCAACAATCCCCTACAACCCAACTTCCATTTACTATGGAACAATTAGACAAACTGTACAAACTCCTCGAGTCTCCAACCCCTTCTTGCTCTATAGCAATAAAAGGTAATTCTGCACTTCTTAGTGTTAGTCCCAGTCATACTTGGATAATAGATTCAGGTGCCTCTGATCACATGACAGGTGAATTTACTTTGTTCTCTTCATATAGTCCATGTGCAGGTAATCAAAAAACAAAAATTGCAGATGACTATTTTTCAGCCATTGCAGGTAAAGGGTCAGTTGTGTTGTTTCCAATATTAACTCATAAAAATGTCCTTCATGTTCCAAACTTATCGTGTAATTTAATGTTCGTCAGTAAATTAACCTAAGATATAAATTGTCAAACTAATTTTTTCCGATCTCACTATGTCTTTCAGGATTTGAACTCGAGGAAGATGATTGGCAGTGCTAAGGAGAGTGGAGGACTCTACTACCTTGACATTGGATCTGCATCACAACTACCTTTAACAATAAGTTCCTGCTTTGAGTCTTTTTCTGTTTTGAATAATAAAGATGACAACATTATGGTATGGCATTTAAGATTAGGTCATCCTAGTTTTCGTTATTTAAAACACTTGTTTCCTAAGTTATTTCACAATTTTCAATACAACCTTATAAACCATCAAAACTGTTTTCTATTATTCACAGTGATGTTTGGGGCCCTAACCGTACTAGTACACTCTCTCTCAAAAAATGGTTTATCACATTTATAGATGACCATACAAGAGTATGTTTGGTGTACTTGTTAAAAGGGAAATCAAATGTCTGCTAGGCTGTAAAGAATTTTTTTTCAATGGTGCATAACCAATTTCAAACAAATATTCAAGTTTTTAGAAGTGATAATGACAAAGAATATTTTAACACTATCCTGGATGATTTTTTTTTTTAAAATGGGACTGTACATCAAAGTTCCATGTCCTAATACTCCTCAACAAAATGGAGCAGCCGAAAGGAAAAAATAGACATTTATTGGAGGTTGCTAGAGCTCTACTTTTTTCGAATAAAGTACTAAATTATTTGTGGGGCGAAGCTGTTTTAATAGCTGCGTATTTAATTAACATAATGCCCTCTAAAATTTTCAATTTTCAAACTCCAATTAATGTCTTCAAAGAATGTTTTCCTAGTACTTGTGTTTTAACTGATTTGACTTTAAAAATCTTTGGTTGCACAACTTTTGTTCATGAACATAAAAATGTTGGAAAACTTGAGCCACGTGCTATAAAATGTGTCTTTGTTGGATACTCCTCAACCCAAAAAGGATATAAATGTTTTGATCCAAAAAATAAGAAAATGTTTGTCACTATGTATGTTATATTTTTTGAAAAAAAACCTTTCTTTGATGACACTCATGTTCAAGGGGGAAGATAAAGGAAGACTCGTTTCAAATTGAGGACATGAGTTTTTTGAAAAATTTATCTTTGCCTGCACCACAAAATTCTGAGACTTTTACATCTGCACCAACAGAAAATGGCCATGATTCTGTATCTGATCCTACTCTTGTTATGAGTAAGGAGCCTTGTGAATCCGAGCCTACATTTTCTCTTGTAGAAAACAATGAGAATCCTGAAAACGATGATAATGATGATCTAATTAAAATGCCACAAAATAATGAGTCACTTCAAGAAAACAGATTCGAATTAGGAAACAGGACTTGGAAAGGGAAGATTTTTGTAAAAAA
Organism: Lathyrus sativus; assembly: GCA_963859935.3. Taxonomy (NCBI): domain Eukaryota; kingdom Viridiplantae; phylum Streptophyta; class Magnoliopsida; order Fabales; family Fabaceae; genus Lathyrus; species Lathyrus sativus. The sequence goes on along the minus strand of OZ012737.1, from coordinate 525,540,635 downwards.
ACACCATAAACGAAGGGACGAGTCCACATCAACACTGCCAGAAATCTGAACTTGGGAATGATCAACCTCCTAACACAAGGAAATGTAAGTCTATCTCTGTTTCTGAGAGTGTATTTTGTATCTTGATATAGATGATCCTGTTGCCATTAGAAAACCTGTCAGATCTTGCACTAAACACCCCATGTCCAATTTTATTTCATATTCAAATTTGTCTTCATCTATATCTGCTTTCACCTCTAAATTTTCTAGTGTAGAAATTTCAAAAAGTGTACAGGTTGCTCTAGAAATTCCAAAGTGGAGGGAAGTTGTACTTGAGGAGATGAAAGCTCTTGAAAAGAACAAAACTTGGAGTGTTACGTCGCTACCAGATGGCAAGAAGACAGTTGGACGCAAATGGGTGTTTACTGTGAAGTATAATTCAGATGGGTCAATTGAAAGGTATAAGACTCGCCTGGTGGCTAAAGGTTTCACTCAGACCAATGGTATAGACTACTCAGAGACATTTGCTCCTGTTGCAAAATTGAACACTATAAAAATTCTATCTCTTGCTGCTAACCTGGATTGACCCCTACATCAGTTAGATGTTAAGAATGCCTTTCTTAATGGTGATCTAGAAGAAGTATATATGGACATTCCTCCTGGTTTTGAAAACAAATTTGGATCAAATGTATGCAAACTAAATAAGTCTTTGTATGGATTAAAGCAGTCTGCCAGAGCTTGGTTTGAAAAATTCAGTAAGTCCATGAAGAATCAAGGGTACATTCAAGGACAGGATGACCACACCTTGTTCACAAAATTCTCCAACAATGGGATTGTGGTCTCACAGTAGAAATACATTCTAGATTTTTTGAAAGAAACAAGAATGAGTGGATGTCGTCTTGCAGATACCCTTATGGATCCTAATACTAAACTTTGGGGAGAAGGTAATGTTCCTGTTGATACTGGAAGATATCAGAGATTGGTTGGGAAATTGATTTATTTGTCACACACCCGACCTGATATTGCTTTCTTAGTCAGTGTAGTGAGCCAGTTTATGCATTCTCCTTTCGAAGAACATCTTGAGGAAGTCTATAGGATACTGAGATATCTGAAGAGAAATCCTAGTAAAGGATTATTTTTTAAGAAGACTAGTGAAAGGAATGTGTCTATCTTCACCGATGCTGATTGGGCAGGTTCAGTCACCGATAGAAGATCAACCTCTGGGTACTGTACCTATGTTTGGGGTAATCTTGTGACATGGAGGAGCAAGAAGCAAGGCGTTGTAGCAAGGAGTAGTGCAGAAGCCGAGTTTAGAGCTATGTCTCAAGGTATTTGTGAAGGATTATGAATCCTTAGAGTCTTAGAAGAACTTAAGATGAAAGTTGAGCTTCCATTGAAATTATACTCTGACAGTAAAGCTGCTATTAACATAGCTCATAATCCAGTTCAACATGACAGAACCAAGCATATTGAGATTGATCGACACTTCATAAAGGATAAGTTAGATGTTGAATCATATGTCTACCTTTCGTGACTTCAAGTCAGCAAACTGCTGATATCCTGACCAAAAGTTTGGCAAAACCTACCTTTGAGCATTTGATAGACAAGTTGGGTATGATAGATATTTATGCACCAACTTGAGAGATGGGGTGTTGGAAAATATTTTATTTCCATATTTAATTGTTTACGTTTATTGTCATTTATTTTCTTTTATTCTCCATTAAGGAGAGAATTAAGTATTTTTATTGTATTCTCAATATATAAATCAGCCAAAAGGAATAAAATTACAATAACTTTTATCTATTTCTTCCAATAGTTTTTATGTTTCTATGCAAATTTAGGTTGACAATGAAAAATAAGTTATGGTTCTCTGCATATATAACTGCATGATTTTCATGGCTCTGATTTTGTATTTTAACGCAAGGGAAAATATATTATTATTTTTAAAATGGTAAATAATTTGTGATTAATTTTCATTTAAAATCAACAAATCACAACTGGTCATATCTATCATTTTAGAAATAATCACGATTAAGTTAAATATTTCTAATGATATGATTATAAATAATCTGAGATTAGTTTTCATCTAATATGAATCACAACAGTTCATATCTACCATTTTAGAAACAATCATGATTAAGTTAAATATTTCAAATATTTCTAATGATATGATTATATATAATTTGATTGCTATACCTATATGCATGCCTTATAAAGTTGGATATTAATCTTGATATGGTTTTTTATGGGCAAAGGCACTCCAATTAGCACTTGTGAACAGTCACTTCGATGAAAGTGGATATAGGAAGAAATTATTGGAGTTACCACGTCTGGAGGAACTGTTGAAGTATGATGATTCTGTCAAGCTTGTGGAATCTCGAGGGAACAAGAAAGATGAAGGGAATATCTACCCAAAAAGTTCTTTTCAAAGACTTGCGGCAGATTTATGGAGAAAGCATAAGGTAAATATGCGTTGTCAGTCTCTAATTATAAAATTGAAAAATGTTTTATGCATACCCAACATCGATTCTAAGAAATATGAACTGTGTGCACGTCTATGTTACTTGATTCTATATTTTAGAATGTTTGGGTTGGGCCTAATTCACCCTACAAAACTGTTTAGTAGGGTGAGGATTATGTAGAACAAAATGGTGGGTGGCCCAATGGATCTTAAACGAGGCTCTGATACCATCTTAAGAAATGTAGTTGGGTCTAACTCGACCCTATAAAACCGGCTTGTAAGGTGAGGAGTGTCACTCTATATAACTCCTTTGTGGATTCTACCTTTAACCAATGTGGGACTTGAGTTTTTCCCAATACACCTCCTCACGCCCAACACTATTGGGCTTGGTACGTGGATATAAACGGTGGGTGGTCCGAATTATCGATATATAAGACTTGATTTTTTCAATACACCCCCTTGCGCCCAACATTTTTTGGGATTGATGCGCATATATAAATGACGGGTGATCCGAATCGATAGGCTCTGATACCAAGATAAAATTAAAGTTTGGCCTAACTCATTCCTACAAAACCGGCTTGTAAGATGAGGATTGTCCCTATTTATAAACACAACGCATACCATATCTCTAAGCAATCTGGGACTAAATCCACCCCTTCAAAGCTAACACAATGAAGGTGTTAGGGGCTGCAATGAGGCAAACCAAATTGCCGCAATTAAGGCGACTAGGAACGGACCACAATTAAGGCAGAAAGTCCAACACACCCTCTCATGCTTGGGCCTCAATGAGCCCAAAGCGTGGACGATGCGGGAAGCTCAACAATAGATCTAGGATAGGCTCTGATATCATTTGTTAGGTCATGAGGAGGAGCATCAACATTGGGCTAAGAGCAACACACAAGTGAGAGAGACACCACATATTCACCCAAAACCTTAAGTTGTGTGGATTCTCCCACTTATCCACCCAAAACCTTAAGTTGTGTGGATTCTCCCACTTATCTTATAAATGCTCAAGTATCCACATTTATAACTAATATAGGATTCCAACTCGCACTTACTTTTATTATTCTCAACACTATATATCACTGGAATTGGAATTTTTCAAATAATAAGATGAGATAACATGAAATTAACTTTGATAAAATGCATTCCATTGTACTTATATCAGGCAGACAGAGAAAACAGGGAAAACAGTCTTCCATTATCCCAGAATGAATTGAAAAATACCCTACTCAATGAATTGAAAAATACCCTACTCAGAGGAAAAGCTTTTAACCGGAAGCATTTTCTACTCTTTGCAGTTGAGAGTGTGCTCGATATTTCACCACAACAACATGGGATTTTACTAACGTCATGTGGTGGCCTCCTAAGCTACCTAGCAAGAAACTCTACCACTCCATTTGAATTCCAGCTTGGAAAAACCTCAGATAATCCAGTACCGTCGCTATTAAGCTTTGAAGATGCAGTTTTTGCTTTCTTCCCAGAAATGGCACATATTGCAATGTTCATGATATTCTACATTCTGACATGGATGCTGGTTTTGCCACTACACTTTGGAGTGCAGATATTTTTGGTGTTAATTTTGATTTCTGCACCCGTCTTTTATTTCCCTGAGCTGATACGAAAGGCAACAGCTTCAGGGGTTCATGTAGCTTGCGGCGGCTCATTCAAGCCGTCTCTGATTGGGTTTACTGCTTTAGGAGCTTTTGGCATCACCCTTATTTTTGGGTTAGTGGCATTGCTGGTGTTTTATTTGATTTGGAGGTTCGTATATGGAAGGAGACCAACAAGAGGTAAAGATATTGAAGTTAGCTTTGATGATTTTGTGTGCTGAAGACTACAATTTAGAAAACTTCTTTTCATTAGACTACCAAAGCGATGATCTCACTTTAGTATAGTCTGTTTTTCATGTATGTATTTGTATTTTGGAATTGAATGAAAGAATATCTCTTTTCAAATTTCCTTATTTCTTCTTCCAAATTGTTATAAAAGTTTGAAACTTAAGACAACTCACTAAATTTCTTCACAATAACTTAAAAAAAAGAAAAGTTGAAATAATCTCATGCCTTTTCGTGTAGAGAAACAACCCATTACAGGTATCATGATCCGTAATGTATTGTCTCAACTCAACCATGTGCACCTTTTCATTCAAATGTTTTTGGATGAATATATACAAAGATTCATGAAAGAATACATCAATTAATGAATGCCACAAAGAAGCACACCCTTTGGAAAATGATAATGTATTTATTCATAATTCTGCAGACTTCAGGTGCTGGGCATGAGAGTCTGACAGTTCATTTTCTGAATTTTGACACCAGCGTGCCTAGGTGTGACCTGGGGGTTGTATGTCCAATGACAAATCCCAAATTTGGGTACTAAATTTAGGCCTTATTTCTGAATTCTTTCTTATTTTGTCTTGTGTTTGGACCTATTAATATTTGAAATCCCGAATGCGAATTCAAGTTAAATGAAAGTTCTTAGAGTTTAGGTTGAACCTAACTCATCTCTATAAAACCGGCTTGTAAGATGAGGATTGCCCCCATTTAAAAACACAACACAATTCATATTTCTGAGCAATGTGAGACTAAATCTACCCCTTCAAACTTGTGTTGGGGGAGTTTTTCACTAGGGAGCATTGAACATTGTGAGACTTCTTTTTTAGAGCAACACTTTTATGAGAGACAAACTACATATTCACCCAAAATCTTAAGGTGATAGGTGGGTGGGTTATCTCATTTATAAATGTTCAAGTCTCCATTTCCAACCAATGTGAGACTATTATCTATACTACTCACACTTGCTATATTCTCAACAAAACCCAACGCAATGAAGGTGTTGGGGGCTGGAATGAAGACAAGCCAAATGTCGCAATTAAGGTGACAAGAGGTGGGCCGCAATTAAGGCGGAAATTCCAACACCCCGCTCACGCTTGGGCCTTAATGAGTCCGAAGCGTGGACGATGCAGGAAGCCCAACAATGGATCTAGGATAGGCACTGTACCATCTCAGAATGTATGAGTTGGGTCTAACTCATTCCTACAAAATCGACTTGTAAGGTGAGGATTACTCCCACTTATAAACACAACACATGTCATATCTCTAAGCAATGCGAGAATAAATTCATCCCTTCAAATCCAACACAATGAAGGTGTTAGGGGCTGCAATGAAGTCAAGCCATAGTGCCGCAATTAAGGCGACTAGGGACGGATTGCAATTAAGACAGAAATTCCAACTTATCATTTTTTTTCTTCAATTTCTTGCATATCTTTATTGAGATATGATATAATTTGGTTGAGATATAATTATTAGGATTTATATGTATTCATTAGGATTGATTGTGTATTGATTTATCTCTCTTAATCTAAGGCATTCACATTCTATTATTCTCAGAATAATAAGACCAAGCTGAGAGCTAATCTCTTAAGTCATTCACAATTAATTTCTTATTCTCAAGTTTGTCTAGACAGAAGAATATGCTTGCTTGGTGGCTAAGGTTATACTCAGATTTTTGGTCTTGATTATAGTGACACCTTCTTGCCTGTGGCCAAAATGGCCTCTTTTCATCTTTTTCTCTCTATGGCTGCCATGCACCATTGACTCTTGTATCAGTTACACATCAAAAATGCATTTTTTCATGGAAATTTGGAGGAAGAAGTTTCTCTGGAGCAACCACCTGGTTTGTTGCTCAGGGAGTGTTGTGAGTATGTCTACCGTCTTCACAAAGTCTTGTATGCTCTCAAATAATCTCCTCGAACATGGTTTGGAAGATTTAGTAGTGTGGTACAACAATATGTCATGATTCGAAGTGAAGCTGATAAATACAACTCTAATAAATGGATTTATATGGTTGTGTATGTTGACGATATAGTCATTTGATCATGGTGGAATTGTGGAACTTAAACAACACCTAGTCCAACACTTTCAAGTCAAAGATCTAGGAAGATTGCAATATTTTCTTAGCATTGAGGTAGCTCCTCTGAAGCATGGGTACTTCTAAAATGGTGAAGTACCGGTATCGGTTACACGTATCCTACTCGTGGTACTTCCTTTTTTTTTTTCTTCTTCATTATTCGATTTCGAATGAAATTTGTGGTTTTCTCAAATATCAATATAGTATATTTATGTATTTTAATTTTTATAGTGACATTTTGTTGTGAACCTAACAATTTAGTTCTCTGCTCATATATTTTATAAAAAACTATTATTTTTTATTAACGTACCCACACCTTGATTTTTTAAAAAATTATGTATCCTGTACCAGTACCGGTATGTACTGTACCTGTACCTATGCATCATATTCTAAGGCAAGAGTTGCTATTACACAACGTTTTTTTGGTTTTGTTTTACAGTTTTTAAGTGCTATCGATTTTGATGTTGTAAGCGTAGACAGTACTTCTTAAACAAGTAAAAGTGTCGTCTTATCTCATCTTTAAATATCACTTTCTCCATGATAAGTAATGATCGCGACAAGTTAAAATCCTATCACTAATATTTTCATTAACTGAGTAGTAGTCACGGGCTGGCCTTGATGCATTGCAAGAAAGCCATTCACGTGAAGTGAGTGGAGACACTACGAGATCGTGACGCTACAAAGAAGCATTCTCTTTGGAACATGAAAAGTCGAAGTCAGGCATAATTCTGCAAATGTCAGGCGGTGAACCTGAGAGCCCGTGTGGTTATTACATGATTTTTGACAGCAGACAGCGTGCTACATCTGCGTCGCAGGTGCTGGACTTGGGCGATGGACATGAGAGTCCGAACGCTAATCTCATGAATTTAACAGCATACAAAGTGCTACATTTGCGCCGCAGGTGCTGGTCCTGGGCGCTGCACTCCCAATGCCAATCCCATTTCTGCGCCGCATCCTTATGCTATACTATGACTTGGAAGCTGTTTTTGCAATGTTCATGATATTCTATTTTCTTTACTTGGATGCTGGTTTTGCCACTACACTTTGGAGTGCATATATTTTTTGTACTACTATTGGCTTTTCTTCTGCTCTTTCATTTTCCTGAGTTGGTACACAAGGTTTCAGGGGTTAGTGTGGTTTGCGGCGGCTCATTCGAGCTGCCACTGATTGGGTTTGCAACTTTAGGGGCTGTTGGAATTTACCTTATTTGCAGGTCAGTGACATTGCTAATGGTTTACTTGAGCTCGATTTGAAGTTAGCTTATTTAGGAAACTTCTTTCACTAGAGTACTAAAGTGAAGATCTCACTTTATTATTTGTATTTTGGAATTAAATGAAAGAATATCTCTTTTCATGTTCCCTTATTTCTTCTTCCAAATCCTTATAAAAGTTTAAAACATGAGAATGAATTGTGAGATACGAAATTTGTGATTAATGAAAACAAACTCTTACTTTTATTATCGTTTATGTTAGAGGATATGTATTAAATAGAAGAAAGATGGAGATGGAAAGAGATATGCAACGAAAATAAAATAAACAAAAATTAAAAAGAGAAGAGTTTGGAGAGAGTGTACCATAGATTTATATATATTCAACATAATCACTTAGTATAATCTTTTCTCCTAAAATTTTCTCTTGAGAGTTTCACTAAAATTAGACTTAAGTTTTTCCTCAAATTAATCAAATATAGGTACAATAAAATTAGACTTAAGATCTTCCTCAAGTTAATCAATTATAGTTACATAAACAAATAGGGGTTCATAATATTTTAGAAGCCACTTGAAATATTCTTAATAGTCTGAAAGTTATTTCTAACTTAGGGTCTCCTCTGTATACTATGTATACTAGAGATATCAACCTGCGCATGCAATAAACTCTTGCACTTGTTGTATCACCAGCAGACAAAGAATATCAAAAGCTCAAACGGTAAAGTTTACAATTTCAATGAAAAATCAAAATTTTAATGACATAATTTCGGACAACAACGTCAAAAACCTTGACTTGATGGTTATTTTGTATGTGCAAGTATACACAATCAAACTAATGACAAGTATTTGTAAAGACATTGATCCCACTAGAAATGTATTTACTTTAATGATTCACATACAAGATATTATAAAATGACACGAGTAAAGGTAATAAAATAATTAGTGACTGTCACGTGGTTGATAAGTGATTTTTGCATCGGTTTGTTAATTGTTTTTCATTCGCTTTTATTCGTTTAAATCTTTGTTTTTATCTCGTGTTATGCATGGTTGCATGTTTTCTCTGTTTTCAGGCTCAGAAGAGTCTCGAACAAAAAATGAGAGGAGCAAAAAGCAAAAAATTCCGAACAAATGAATTTTTCCATACAAAACTCAGAGGCCTACTACGGGTAGCCAGATCACAGGATATACCCACTTATTTTCTGTGTGTGTGTGTGTGAGTGTGCGCGCGCGTGTGTTATTAGGATATACCCACTTATTTTTATGAATGTGTGTTTTAGTAACATGCACCTTATATACACATTGAAAATAGGGAGGACAAAAGAGATCCATCTTTCCCTAACTTTAGTTTACCAAATTTACCTTACAACTTTATTTTTCTACCAAGTTTTGAACTCAAGACTCCATTGGAGCTATCTTAATTCAAGTTTTTATTGCTTTAATTCAGATTCTTATTTTTATTGTTATTATTATTTTCTTGATCATGTATGCAATCAATATGTATGTTATACTTTCTTATTCGATTGTCATGTATGAGCAGTCAATTAAGAGTTTAGGGCAATAAGGAATGTGTCGTGACAACCTTATGTAGATTTCCAGAAAATTTGTCATGAGAACATATGGAATGTTTGTTTCAGTTTTTCTCTTATTTGAGTATTTAAGTTCGTTGTGAAAGTAGGAATAAATTACATATTGCATATACGTTGAAAGGGTATAGTGCGTTATCGGAATTAGAAACACCGAATATTTGAATTGACGCGAGGGAAGTGACTCAAAATTTTGCCAGAGAAAGTATTTTTGTTAATGGATGCTTTGAAAATTGAGTTTGAAACAAATACACCATATTGACGAAAATGGGTATTTGATCATAGTAAGACAACACACTGACAAAAAGTGAGTGTTATCTATTATTTTTATTTTTTCTACGAAACTAGCTTTATTCTCATAACAAACCGGGGTCTGCAAGAGGTTTAGAGGTATGGATCAGAGTCATAAAATCTACTTATTTTGATTAAATTATTTTGTAAATGTAAAAATCATTCATAGCTTTGCTTTGATCGTTTTAGCTACAAAAAGATAAGGACGTAGCCTATAATCTTATTGAGGACATGGTGAAAAACCATCACTAGTGGGGAAACGTCTGTGAACTCACTGCAAAAGACCATAAAAACGGTGAACTTTACGAAGTTAGTCCCTTTGACCACATGAATGTTAAGGTAGATGCTTTGTACCAAAAAAGAGAAAATATATGCATAGCCCTTGCAACTTCTACTACTCCCTGTCGCACCTCGAAAAATCACGGAGACATTTTAGAGAGACGACCCTCGCACGAAAGGCGCGGAAATGCAGTTCGACAGAGTCGCCACCGAACTTTATTTTTCCCGAATAAACGGGAGAGAAAAATATCGAGAAAACCTCTTAAAACGAAAGGGATAGGAACAGGGTTATCGCAACCACGTTCCGGGTTCGGGAGTCGGTTACGCGAGGGAAAGGTATTAGCACCCCTCACGCCCGTTGTACTCAACGGGAACCTCTTAGGGTATTTGTGGAGAGTGTTGTCTAGGTTTACTTGTTTTTCTTCTCGTTGATAAAGGTGAATTGGTAGGTTAACAGGATAAAGACGCTAAGGGGAGAGGGGTGGTTAGAGGATAGGGTGCTCGCCAAGGATTGGGGCCCTTGTGCCTACGTATGCTTATTCAGACGAGAATGAGAAATCAGAGCTTCGTAGTTCGACTACGGGAAAGGATGGAGGAAAGTGTGGACGAAATAATGGAGAAAGATAGAAGTGTTCTCACCAAGATCATTGCAATTTTATGCCTACGTATCTTACATTCAGACGAGAATGAAGAATCAAAGCAGTCGTAGTTCGTGGTAACAACCACGAAAAGAAACGGGATTGACATGAGAATGGATAGAAGGTAGAGAAAGACGAAAGAGTGACTGACAAGCAACCCAAGAGCGTGCCTCAAGAACTTGTCACTCAAGAATTCAAGGAATGCGAGATTCCAAGAACTCAATTCTTTCGGAAGTTAGTTTGAAAAGAGTTGGATGTTTTGAAATCGAAAGAATGAACTAATAACAACTCAAGGGCATGCCTCGAGAGTTACTCATTCGAATATTCAAAGAATGCTAGATTCTAAGAATTATCCCTCTTTCATAAGTTTAAAAAACATTTGTAGAAAGATTGAATCGAAAGTGGAATATGAGACAAAATGAGGTTGGTTTGAAAAAAGGTTAGACGACGAGTCGAGAAATTGATTGAAGACGGAACCGACTTGACGACGTGTCAAGGGTTAAGATGGCGAGAAACGATATTAGTCCCTAAGGGTGTCCCTAATATCGAAACCATGAGGAATTGTGAAGTGTGTGTGAAATGCCGACGGTTGCGAATGCGGACGAGCACTCGACTTAGGAGAATGTTTGAAAATGTTTGAAAAAGTTGAAAGATTGAGTGAATAATAACCCAAGAGCGTGCCTCGAGAATTATTCACTCGAAGATCCAAAGAATGCTAGATTCCAAGAACCTCCTTCTTGCGGAGTTTTAATCGAGAAAATGTTTTGAAAATAATATGGATTGAATCGAGAAATGAAAAGGGTTTGTGGTATGAGAAGTGAGAATACGAGATTGGATTTGAAAAGCATAGGGAAAATGACGATTATTTGGTAAATGAGACGTCGGTCTCACAACTAATTAATCGGGGTATCATTTGGATGCTAGATCCTAACAACACCTTTTTCATTCAGAAAATGTTTGGATGACCAACGAAAATATCACACAGAATGCTAGATTCCTATGATATTTCTTTGTCCAAAATAGCGTACTAAACAAAAAGTCGAACGACATATTATTTAAGGTGTACACCTCAATAGTGTTCGTCCAAAAATCCAAGAAGTGCTAGACTTCAAAGATTTAATTTGCTTTGAAAAAAAATACTCGAGGTGAGTCGAGGTTTGAATTTAAATTTTAAGCATGTGCACTAGCAAAGTGGGCTAGTCTTCTAAGTGACCAATTAGAAGTAATTGATCAAATAGGTGTCACTGTAAGGAAACCCAGGATTAAGCTTTAAAATATTGTGTATGGTGATCAAAGGTTGATGGCGAGGCTTTGAAAGCACTCGACTTACATGGGTGGAAAGTGACTCGATGAATCGAGAGTTTATTATTTTAAAAATGATTTTGAAGCATTAAATCATAAGTAAGAAAATAACTATTACATTGGAAGGGAGAGGGGTACATTGTTATTGAATGGGAATGAAAATAGAAAATTAAATTGAGTAAAACACAATTTAGAATTGTCTTTAAAACAAACTATTTAATAAATGGAAACAAAAAAATAATTTCAATTTGGAAGATGATTTAATGAATTTTTTTTGAGATAACATCACCAATAATTATTTTAAACCTTAAAGACAAAAATTCCAATTATAAATCTAAACAAGTTGAAATAAGTCGTGCGATGTTTTCAAGTATCTGCACAACCTGTTGTCCGCCCAACAACACGAATCACCTGCATAAATACTGTAGGAGGAGAAATCCACAATTTGTACACATAACAGCCATACATAAAGCCATGGCTACGGTACCTAAATCGCAACACCTCAAGGACCTTCCTCAACAGGATAGAGTCATAATCTATACTACAAAAAAAACAGAGGTTCGAGCCAAATTTAAGACAAGAAAGCGAAAACATTCGAATTAAACCTGGCATATCATGTTAACAATACTTCACCAAGTGCAAAGTGAAACAGAACCTACTCTATTCGAGAATTTACAATTTGGACGGCCGAAATCGATGCGAAAAAGGCAAAACAACTAGCAAAGCAAAGTAGATGCACAAGATTATAATTAAACATAAACGAACAACCAACAATCGAAACTGAACTAAATCGCATTTACAGTATTATGACACAAAACCAGAGTTATTATCTAAGCATTTGAAACACTATTAAAATAGAATACAATGAATATAGTGTTCACCCTGTAGAAGCATATAATTATTTCTTCATAATTATCTATAGCTCAATAACAACGTATTAAATTAGAGTGTTACCGATGTCGAACTCATTGTCGGAACAAGGTTATATCATTACTACTTGCTTGCTTTCAACATCAAGAACGCCATTTCTCGGATGTGAGGAAACGGTGGCCACCTCTTCAATATGCAAAAGCCGCGACGTAGGCCAATATTGAGTCTGAATCCTAGATTAAACTTCACCTACATAACAAACCAGTCACAGACAATAACATAATATTTTCACAAAACTGAAATGGGAAAACGAGTTGGATTATCAAAAACTGTTGTCGTTGTGGTAGTGTCGTGGTAACTGAGTCATTATCGCGAGCTGGAAAAAAAACGTTGAGCTGAAAGTCGGTGATTAATCGTTGAGTTGCTTGATCGAAGCTCGTTGTGGTCAGACTGAACCTGCAAACCAGAATTTCTCCATGGACCTTGCTACCATTCGTGTGATTGCAAACCGCCGAGTCTTTCTTCGCTTAGAAGTGTTGCCATGAATTAAAGCTAATGCCATTGTTATGCTGAGTAACAGAGTCGTGCTTGCGTTGTGGTTATCTCGAAACACGTTGTCGTCGAAATTGAAAAATAACAGAGCTAGAAAGGAGCTACCGTTGGAATCTTCTTGATGCTATGGCGTTGCTCTGCTACTACTTGCTCATCAACCTGCAAAAAGAGAAACAGACAACGACTCAATATCAATTGTTGCAGCCATGATGTGGTGTTGTTCTTCGCGTCGGTTCCGAGATTGGGGTGAGCATCGGGTAAGCTCGAGTTGCTGAAAGTCAAAACTGATGTACTAAGTTTCGCGCCTGAGATGCCGACGTCACTATTGGCTTCAAATAAAAAACACGCGGAGGTCGTATTGTTGTCGCTATTTCTGAAAGTTGTTACTACGCCACTGACGGAAGCCGCGCGAGCTGGGAATGTCGCATCCTAGCTAGGAACGGATACATGAGTATACGAGGTTGGTAAGGAATTGAAACAGAGCCAAGTTTTCCCTGCTTCGCATTGTTGCGGCGAGTTGGTTGTTAAGAGCTAACTTCTGAGTTTCCGTTTACACGAGGGTTGTCGCCAGTTGATTTATTGTTGGATGCTCACAACAAAATGAAGAATGGAAGGTCTCGAGTAGCGACGAATGAGGGATTTGAAGATGGTCGGACTTGAATATGGTGAAGACTTAAGATTTATGGTGGTGGTGAGGGTTGTAGATGAACGGATCTCGTGATGGAGGAAGGATGCGTTTTATGTTTTGAGGGGAGCTAGGGTTTTGTTTAGAAAAGAATAAGAGGGATTTTGAGGGGTTTCGTGTGAGAGGCATCGATGGTGGCAGAAACGATGGTGATAAAGTTGAGATGCTGGCGCGGTCGGTGAAGATTGAGAAACGGCGCTTTGATTTACGGAAAGGAGATGAAGATACGGTTATTTCTGGGTTGGGATTTTGAGCGGCGGCGGAAATTGATTAGGGTTTGGGGTGGCCATTTTCGTTTTCTGAGAGATAGTGAACAGTCTCTCTCCCCCCTTACTCCAAAATTCCTCTGTCTTTAAATGCAGCAAAAAATCTAACCCTAACTGCCCCAAACATGGGCCTTCCGTTCTCTCTACCGTGCCTTCAACCTTTTTTTTTCTTCTAACAATTCTTCAATTAGTTAATAATAAATTAATAATGACAATATTAATTAACATGACTAATTAATAAGTAAATATTAACAATTAACCGTTGACTAAATATTAAAAATATATAAAAACAAATTAAAATTTTAAAAAACGAAAAATAATTACTAAAAAAAAATTATTAGTAACATTTAAAAAAAGAAAAAATTTAAGAAATAATATTCACACAATGTTCTTAGGCCACGTGTCACACCTTAATTGGTCAAAAAGATAAAAGTCTGAAAAATCAACCAATTGCGACCTGACACATGTCTAAATAACAAGAAAATAAGCGGGCACAAGTGAAAATAAAATCAAAAATGCAAAAAAAATTTGAAAATGGATAGGACAAATTTAGGGTATAACACTCCCGCAACTCTGACTGCTCCCATAGTTATTTTTTATGAAATTTGCAGAATAAATAGACATAATGCAGTTGATTGCCAAATGATCCTCACCCCAGAGGAATTGGGAAAGAAAGTATTAACTATGTTAATAGTAATAAGTGAAGTAATCCATATTCCAACACCTAGAACACAAAGTGGATAGACCACCCTAACTTTTCTTATAAGATTAACTCCCCCAACATGCCATGGGACCATCAGGTTTCCAACAAGGCGTGGTTGCTGCCCATAAGAAATAAAATTTAGAACTGTTGATGGAAAATTTTGTAGCGACTCAAACTCTCCAAAATGAGGAATTCAAGAACCAAAATCTCCACATTAATGAGGTTCTTAAAAAGTTATCCATTATGGTAAAGTCCATTGCCACCCACACTAAGATGCTTGAGACTCAGATCTTCCAAGTTGCCCAGTAACAAGCATCATCGTCTGCCCATCCTAGAATTTTTCTGGATTAGCCTGAACCTAATCCAAAAGGGCATATGAATATTCTAATAATGAGAAACGGTAAGGAAGTGAAGGGTTCTAGTGATAAAAATGAGAAAGTTAAAGAGACTGAATCAACACCATCTACGAA
Organism: Lathyrus sativus; assembly: GCA_963859935.3. Lineage (NCBI taxonomy): Eukaryota > Viridiplantae > Streptophyta > Magnoliopsida > Fabales > Fabaceae > Lathyrus > Lathyrus sativus. The sequence continues at coordinate 525,525,437 of OZ012737.1, read as the reverse complement.
AGATGTTGTTAAAAAGGAAGAAAATGAGAAATTTTATGTTGTTCCTCCTCCTTTTAAGCCACCTATCCCATTTTCGCAAAGGTTGGTAAAGGCAAAAGTAAAGGCCCAATTTAAGAAGTTTGTGGAGCTGCTAAAAAAGCTCCACGTCATTGTTCCTTTCACATAGGCTCTATCTCATATGCCTTTTTATGCCAAGTATCTAAAAGAAATCCTCTTTAATAACAGAAGTTGTAGGATCATGAAATTGTAATGCTCATTACAAATTTTAGCGCCATAATTTAAAATAACTTATCGCCAAAGCTTAAGGATCCAAGGAGTTTTTCTATTCTCTGTGTTGTCAGAAAAATGAGTTTCGAGAGAGCGTTATGTGATTTAAGGGCCAACGTTAGCCTGATGCCCTTATCTGTTTGTCAAAAACTTGACCTTGGTGATATGAAGTCCACCAATATTTCTCTTCTATTGGGTGATAAATCAATTAAGTAACCCATAGGTATTTTAGAGGATTCCCCCAAAAGGATCAAGAAGATTTATATAGATACTAATTTTGTGATCATGGAGATGGAAGAGGATTTTCAAATTCCTGTTAATTTAGGTTGGCCTTTCATATCCATAATTGGTGCTATTATAAATCTAAAATAAGGAAAGCTCACCTTTGAAGTATGGTATGAGAAGATTCATATTAATATATGAGAGTCTATTTGTGCTTTGACAATTCCCGTTGGTAAAAAAGTTATATTGTATTCAGATAATTCCATTGGCCGTACAACTATTTTTCCTACCAAATCAGGTTTTTAAGGACGTACTTGGTATGGTAGTCACATTTGACTATTATCTTATGAACTTAGAAATATGGAATGAACCGCCTTATCCTGGTGATGACAACCAATGTCAACCATTCCATTTTTTGGCATCTTGTTTCAACATCCTTGAACACTTTACTTACAAAGTATATCCTTCCCTCTATCTTTCAACTTATTGTACAAAGATAGAATTGGGAGCATGCTATTACTGTTAGAAAAATATACAAGGGGTGTGTTCCTTAAGTATGAGAAAAGTTCCTCATGTTTGAGGCAAGTACCTCATGTACGAGGAGGATATGGGATATATATCCAAGTGTTAATGGTGTGAATTATACATTAACTAAGGGAAATACTCAAACTTAATTTGAGGGAAAAACATGCGGGGTATTCAATTCGATTAATGGTGATTTATTCATGGGACACCAAATTGGCTTTAATCTCCCACACTTGCCTGAAGCGTGCTGAGCATTTTGAGTCTGATGGGAAACCAAGGAGACCTTTAATAATATCTAGTTTTGAGCCTCTATTAAAGGGATTCAACCCTAACCCTTTCACCTTTTCGCTCACTTTTGCATCGAGGCTCTTGAAATCCTCCACTGTCTACTCCACCAGTTATTTAACCCTTTTTAGCTCGAGCCTCCATTTATACATACAAGCTTGATACTATTTCTTCTCCCTTATCTATTTATGGAGATAATTATGGATTTAGAGAAGAATGCTAACATGGTAGAGCCCTCGACTCACGATGAGCCCATAGGCCTGTGGAACTATGATTATAGAAACGCAAAACATCTTGAAGGGATAATTGATTCTAAATTAGTGGAACTAGGCATGTTTTGTATTTGTGAGAGTTCCATTAGCTCCGATAGTGATATCAAAGGTGGTAGTGATAGTGACTCGTTTTCCCTTCTATTTTCTCAAGAAACAAGAAGATAATAGCTACCTCAAGCACTGAGCCCAAGTACATCGGGGATTTTGAGTCCCATTACATTAATGAGGAAAATATAGCCTCTTTTATGCAGTAGATTAACCTCTCATCTTCAGGTGATGAGGAAGAACTCATCATGGATACATGCTTTACGGTAGAGAGGGCCAATATGGCTGTCTCTAACGTCCCAATCCCGACTTCTACCTTTACCCTCTCTTCATGCCGACGCACCAATATGCTCTTCCTCAGCCATTCAATGATTTGCTCTGTTCTAGACCGCGATCTGAGATCTTACCGTCCTTGCCTCGTGTGTGCACCACTGCTAAAATAAAAACAAAAAATAATAATAAAAAAGTATAAAAAAACGAATCAAAACACTTATAATATGAGTTCCGATATGAATCTTCACGTAAACGAAACAGAAGACTTGCATTAACACTTCTAGTAAATAAACACAAAAAACTAGAATACTGGAAGACTTTTTCAATGACTTCCAGTATGAAAACAGAATCGGAAGACTTACTCTAACACCTCTGATATGCGCTTTATGAACCGGAAGGCTTGTGATATGAGTTCTAGTATACATCAGCCAAAAGTGTCTCTCGGAAGACTTCAGACGGAAATGAAAACGGAAAAGAGAATTTCTAAAATTATAACTATTTATATGAGGGTATTTTGGTTTAAAAACTTTTAGTGTAGGGGTATGAGTATAATTGTAGGGGTATGTGATAAAGTTTTCTCTACATTTTCACTTGTTTAGGCTAGATGTATCTGGTTTTTCATCATGAAAGGAGTGTTGAGTCCAAAACAAACTGATAATGATAGCAAGACTAATTTGTATCTGTGACTTCATTTATTCAACTCCACACAATGAGGGGTTGGCTTGAGAATTAATGGCTTCCAAAATCATATATGTAGCCTTTGAATGGATTCAATTCAACAACTACCAAAAGTAAAAATCTTGTTTTCCACCTTTAATTCTGTATTGAAAGAAAGGAAGGGTTTGAAGTTTGTAGGAATATTTGATTGTGGTAAAAATTAGGGTTAAAACTTGGTGGCTGACTTTGGTCAACTGTTAGGTTAAAAGTGTATTATTTACTTATTATTTTTCTTTTGTGTAAAGTGGTCTTAAACTTGTATGAATATCCATTAACTTGAATGTAATGTCAATTCAATAAATTCCTCTATTTCCTAAGTCTTAAATTTTGCCTTCATCTTGTATTTAAATTAAAAGTATGTGATACTTTTTCTTTGTTCAAGCTTTTCTATTTACACCAAGACTTCTTCTTTCTTTGAAAAGCGTATGATCAACTTCTTCAATAATACTTGAACCACAAGCAATCATGAGATCCAAATCGAGCAACACTCTAGTTCTAATGAGAAACACCTGATCACTAAATGTTGAGAATAGTCCTTGTATTGAGACCAAGCTAATTAGTTGAATTCATAACAAGAACCTTTATTCTAAAAAAGGTATATGATGCAGATGACATGAATGACTGATCTAAATGAATAATTAATAAGAGACTTGTGTATGCAGATGAATAGCATGGCCTAACTAAGTATGAATGTATGTGCACGAGTTAAGGTCATGAAGTAGATGAAAATTGTAAAAAGAGTAGGGTAAATTTTAGGGTATGACAACGAGGAGGACCTTTCCTTTGACCATCCAGTCGCTTCCCCTATTAAAAAAGCCCAAGTTGAGCCCGAGGGTAAAAAGCTGGTGAAATAAGTTAATCTAAAGGTAAATCTCCCGTAGGATGCTTCTCAGGAAAGGCGAGTTCCCGCAGAGGGCCTGTGATTCTTTCATGACTATTGTGAGCTGTCAAGATTATAAATACGCCTTTTTTCTTCATATTTGATCTTCTTTTCACCATTGCTTTCCTCGCCCTTTATATTAAATTTCCCACGTGTCACTACCTTAGCCAAGGAAGGCGTTGACCTCTATGCGAGGGATTCATTAAAATGTCCTACCATGAGCCCATTTTGAAATGCTCTTATAAACACCTACTGGTAGGGGTGGACAACCTTGATTTTTATCTCATTAAAACAGGCGAGGTACTTCCTCTGAGATTTATAGGGGCCTTGGAGAAGGTTGAAAAGGTTGGTGGAAGCCATCTTTCTGTGCCTGTTTGTTGCTAACTTGTGGACTAGTTTCTTTACTAAGTCTTGATAGCTAGTGATGGAGAGCCGAGGAAATACCATGTATCACCTTAGGGACTAATATCTAAAGGTGCTGTAGAGAAGCTTGAACTTTAAGGAATCAGGATCCCCAATAGTTTATATTTGTATGTTGATGGAAAAGACTTGCTCATATGGGTCGTTATACCCATCAAACTTGCTCAATGAGGGTGGCTTGTAATTCTCTAGCATCTGAGTCTTCTATATTTCATTAGAGAAAGGCAATGAGTCCAATATTTCAACCTCTTATGAGAGGGCCAACCTCCTGTTGGCGTTTTTGGATATTGATGATGTTATCCTCCAAAGTTTAATTTTGACAACGTAAATTGTCCATGGCAACTCACATCTTTACCATGGCATTTTCCTTGCCGTCAAGTTCACTATTAGTCAGAGTTGCTACCTTCTTATTTACCATAATAGATGAAGGACTTGGACGTGAGGATATCAATTTGACTGGGTTTAGTAATGGTAATCAAGGTCAGTTTTATCGAGGTTCCACGGTGGACACCAATTATACTTTTTAAAAGTACAATACATGATAACCTCTAGTGATTAAGAGCTTTAGAGGTTTTTAGAGTTTTTTATGAGGTTTTAGAGCTAACTCACGTTGTGAGGTGAGAAGTTCTACATGTGGTATTTGCGTAATGAGATTGGATATCTTCTCAACCTCAGCGTTGAGGTATTTATAGGAGTTTCTGGGCTTGTATCTTAGACCCCCAAATATAAGCAACACAAAAAAAATCTCAATGGTCTTAACTATAAGCAAAATACATCCATAAGTATTCCATTTAATATCACTATTTTAAATATATCTCTATTTTTTTTAGGTTTCCATGTTTTTAATAATTTCTAAAGTAAAAAGTAGGAGTAAAATTAAAAAGAAAGTACAATTTAAATGTATTCAAATACTTTTTTTAAAGGATGAGTATTTTTTGTAAAATTGCTTATATTTGAGTCCAAAGGGGCTAAGAGAAATGCATTAAGGTTAAAAACTACTAATATATTCACACCGACTAACAAAAGACTAAATGAAAAATATATAAGGGACATGACACGTCTATTCACACCATAGTTTAATAGAGGAGTTCGAGTGAATCTAGTTAAAATAAATTCATGTATCTAAAGTCTTTTTGGCTAAGGGTTACATGGTGTTATTTTAGGTGTAAGTGACTATACAATTATAATAATACGAGATACTTGCAATTAAAATTAAGATTGTTATAATTCAATTGTGAATGTCTAATCTCACGATCGAGAGTAAGAATGAACTATGTAAATGCTGAACCATTAAACAACATGAATTTCTTTTTTTAAGTTTTAAATTTTTTGAGCAAAGCCAGCATGTAAATGTCTCATAAGACCATGACCATTGACTTATTTTTCTTGACATTTCTTCAAACTCAATCAACATATCTATCTAGAAACGTTGTTAAAAACAAACAATGCTTTTTCAAAAAAATATTACTACTCTGAGCCCACCCATAACCCTAAGGCATTTAATGAAACAGTGTAATAGTGTGCAAGTAGCTTTTAAAAGGGTAGCAAAGGAATTAAACGCGTGGCAGGAGGAAGTGCTTAAAAGAATTAAACGCGTCGCAGTAAGTGCTTAAATAGTGCGGACCCACACACATGAGAAATATATTGTGTGTTCCAATTCACAACACACAAACTTCAACACTCATTTCAAATATCAATGCCCCACCATTATACCTATAGGAGCACCATCCCTTCATTTCATTATGCTCCTTACCACTATCTTCTTACTTTTATTCAAAACTTGTAAATTCAACTTCCACACTTCTTTTTACCCATTACCACAACGTTCCAATTGTTTGTAAAATGTCTCAACTGTAATTGATTGTTCATGATTAAAATTTCATTAACCACTATCTCCAACTTGGGTGGAAGTATTGTTATCATTATTTGTTTGCATATTTACTTATCTCACCAAATATATTGATTACATTAATTTTATTACTCCATTAAATCTCGACATTAAAAAAAATCATTAAAGCCAACGTCATTTGGATGAATGTTTTTATAGACACCCTCTCTTATTATATTTGGGTTTTCATAACAATTTTTATAAAATTAACATTGTCTCTTCAATTATTATACTACTTTAATATTTAAAAATAAAATAGTAGATGCAAGTGTTTCTTAAGAATATATATATATTTTTTTATCAATGTTATTTCTTTCTATTTATTTATTGTCGAAAATAAAAATTGTTTTGGGCCGATCATATCTTCTATTTTTAATATAATAGAATTATCATTCTAATGATCACAAAATATCTCAATTGCAAGTGCATTCAACAGTTCTTCATATTTTACTGTTAACAAATGATAAGTTCGTTATTTCTCTCTTTATATATAAAAAGAGCGCCAAATTGAAGGAACAAATTTCAAATTTAATTTCATTTCAGTCTTCTTGTTCGTTATTTCATTTCTCTCGATTGACTCATTAATTCAGCTTATGAATCATTTCTTTCTTTCGGAGCCTCCAACTACTATATAAGGGAGGCACACTTCCTCCTCAAAACACACAACTTTCTTACGTTTAACATTTTTTTTGAAATTTATCTCTCTAATTTCTTTTTTTCTCTCTTTGTAGAAAATTTCTTTTACTTAATATGTCCTTAGTGTTTATAAGTGAAGCTTTACATGTGAGGAAGAAATTTTTGTAAGTAGTGGTGTTGGTCTTTTAAATTTTTAAGAGTGAGATACTATTAAGAGATCAAGTTTGGTTCGTGAGATAAACCTATCATAAAATCTCGATGGTTACTTTCTCAAGCTTTGGCAGAAAAAGCTTTGGTTTGGTTATTGAGATAAGTCATAAATCTCTAAACGGTTTGTTAACTCAGCATGGGGTAAAAGTTGTCATTGGTTGGGGATAAGCCTGTAAAAATCTCAAGATTAAATTACATTAAGGTTCATGAGAATAACCTTCGAAAGCTTAAAGTTTATAGTTAAACTCTCAAGAAGACCTTTTAGGGATAGGATTAGGCCAACGTTCGACCAAACCTGTATAAATATCTGGTGCAATCTGTCTAACTCTATCCTTTTAATTTCTGCAATTTAATTTTATTATTTTATTTTTGCCGCAACTCATTCAATCAAAATTACTAATACGGTCTTAATCGAGAAAAAGATCAAATTAATACCACAATTCATACAATCTTGTGTTTGAGATCACTTGTCCAACACAAGGTGCTAACGAACTATTGAATAACATGTTTAACATCGTTCGACAATAAAACTTGCACACACTTGAAGAGAGGCTTCAATGCCTAGAAGAAAGCTTTCACAATACTCCTTTTCGCAAAAATAATGTCTAAGAGATTGCATTGGGAAAGACTCGTGTTGTCGTCCCAGAAATAGTTAGGGTGAAGAGAGATGAGGCCTCTAAATCGAAGGTTTACCAAAGGAGAAGGAAGCCTTAAAATCCTCCTAAGATCCCCAAGGGAGACTGGGGCAGTCACGCCCTTCCTTGGCTCAAGCAAAATCTCGCAAGGAATTGTGCAGTCGAAACACCCATTATTCGTAAGAATCATTGAGAGTAAGACTCCAAAATCCATGGAGAAGGTTCCCAAGATAGGTGAATATGACGAGCAATGAGGTCTTGACGAGCATGTGCAACTTGTAAATGACTGACTAAGTTATTGTTAGCGCCGATGACACCTCCAAGTGCAAACTATTTGCATTAACCTTGATCGGACCAGTCTGGTTGTGGTTTAATGGCCTACCCGACAAAAGAATAAACTCTTGGGAGGACTTCCATGAGATGTTTTCTACACATCTCCTAGAAGTAACGACCGATGACTGAAGCCACTTTGAGCGGGATTATCCAAAGAAAGAAAGAGATATTGTGATATTACATATACCAGTTGAGAGAAGTCTCCATTGAGGTGGATGGGGCCCAATAAGGTCTTCAGTGCTGGATCTTTGAGAATGGTCATATGAGGGACCATCCCTTTAGACATAAGTTAGGAAAGAAGAATGTAAAATTTGTCCAAGAAATGTTAACCATGGTTGAACTTTACATGCTTATAGACAAGAAGTTGACCACACGCTTTGATAAATCTGCATCTAGCGAGTCTCGCTCCAGTCGCCCGATTGTGAAGGAGTCCCACTGGAATTGAGATAACTCTGATTGGGGTATTTTGGGGAGGTACACCTCTCTAATAATCTCTCGAGAAAAAGTTTATCAAAACTGTGCAAATACTGAGTTTAAAAAAAAGGAATCCAGCCTTCTTACCCCATCACAAAAACATCTCGAATGGATAAATCAAATTACCGCCACTTCCACAGGAGCCACGACCATAATACTGACGATGAAGTCTAACTGAAGGATGCAATTGAAGGATTGATCAAAAGGGTCCGACTAAATCAATATCTTAAGGGGAAAGTGGAATAGAAAGGAATTACCTAAAGGTACGTATCCCTCGAAAATTATAGATGCCTAAACAAGTGGAGATAGCAAATAGGCAAGCAAATGAGAACACCTTTACATCGCCACCATAATCGAAGAAGCATCCCAGGAAAACCTCCCCTCCAAATATACTATGGACAAGTAGATTGCAAAAATGATGGTTGTCTGCTGCAAAGATGAAAGTACTTCAACAAAAGTCCATGGCCAACCTATGTTGGGATTCTGGGACTCAAAGAAGGTTAGAGGCATTCCCAACGAGATATTTCCCTTAATAATCATTGTTACGGATAGGAAATTCAACATGTACTAGATCCTCATTAGTAGAGGCAACTCTTGTGACATAATGTACTCAGAGTTGTTTAAGAAGATAGGACTAGACCGAAGTAGTTTTCTATTATACGATGGATATGATATTTAATTCAACGGACCATTACCCGTCCTTAGGGATATGTCAAACTGAAGATTTTTGTAGGCGACATAAAAGACGTCTGAGAGGAAAATTTTCAATTTCTTATGTTCCCTACAGGAGTGTTTACAACTGCATTTAGGACAAGTCTTCGCAGCCACGCTCGACTCTCTAACCTCAGCAGCACAACTGCATCTTATGAAATATTCTTTTCTTTATGACTATACATAGCAACAGGAAATCCAATGAACGATCAAGATATTAATGCCCAGTGTGTTAATAAAGTCGATGGTGTTGTCGGAGATGCATTGCACGTTCAACTAAAGCAATCAATTCCTCACCTAAAATTAGGGATGTTGTAGGAGATGTTTTGCACGTTCGACTAAAGTAATCAATTCCCCATCAAAAGTTAGGGGTAATGGCGGAGACACTTTGAATATCTGACTAAAGCAACCAATCCACCGCCTAAAGTTAGAGGTGTTTTCGAAGACACTTTGTACGTCCTATTGAAGCAATCAATTTCCCACTTAAAAACAAAGTTGTTGTCGAAGACGCTTTGCACGTTTGACCACAACAATCAATTGCCTACAGGAAATCAGGACCCACCCTGTCTGGCAGCTAGCCACTCTGGATGCCTTGATCGGTTGGCCACATGTCTACCTCTAACCAGGTTTTCATCTGGTAGAGGGAAGCGGGACCGACCTTTGGCCGAAAACAACCCTAATGGCGTCCAATTAACTTCGAAGGAAAATCACATATATTCTCCCACTTCACCGCGTCAGAAGCTGCGATCCACTATCACTATCGTACCTACACTCGTTTCTGGTTCCATAACAAAAGTTAATCAGATTAAAGTTTGTTCTCACTCATTCTTACAAAACAACTTATAAGTAAATGAGTGTTACTCCATATAAAGTGTTTTCTATCTTTATCTCATAGTAATGTAGAATTTAAGATCTTTTCAATACATCCCCTCACACTCTAAAATCTATTGAATTTGATGCGTAAATATAAATGATGAACGATCCATGACATGATCGATAGATCCATAACATAATCGTTAGACTCTAATATTAATAAAATTAAAATTTAGTTAAAACATCTCGATAAAAACAACTTATAAAATAAGTATCACTTTATATAAAGTCTTTTTAAAACTATATGTTACATTTGTAATCTTCCTTTATAAATAAAAATATATATAATTAACTTAATAAATATAATATAATTAATAAATATAATATAATGAATGATTATTAAAATTTTATGCTATAATATTTTATACAAACATGATATTCTTATTTGGACTAGAAACATTTGATTAAAAAGAAAGAGACATTTATATCTCATCCAAATATTTTTGGATAATATTTAGTGATAAATAAGTATTGTAAAAAGTCATCTGACAAAAATATTTTATCATCCGAATGTTTTTGGATAAAATATTTAATGATAAATAAATAAGTATAAATTATTTATCTAAAATTCAATTCTTTGACAATTATCATTTATACTTATTTATATTTATATATTCCTCTAAACAACCAACAATTTTTTTAACAATCAAATATTAATTATAAAGTAAGCAATATTTTACACAACTAATTTAAACTTTCAAATGGAAAACTCCATTGCGGACGTTGTTTTCAATATTAAATTTTTTGTCTTTATAACCTTTTGAAGCAACAACTTAATATTAAAATTGGTATCTTTATAATCTTTTGAAGCATTAAACTTAATCATTTTTAAAATATAATTGTAGTACTAATATGAAGTAGTTAGATACAGTTAAATTAATTGTTTAAATTCTATTAACTAATTTATACAATATCATAAACTAATTTTAATTGAATATATTTATATGAAATGAATTAAAATCACATCAAATAATCAACTACTTTAAACAACTTCATTAAAAGTACTTTTAATTGAGTATTTTATTTCATGTCCAATTTAAATTAATTATAGTCTTACTTTTTTTTTTATAAAATTACCTTAAAGCAAGTCAACTGAGAAATGTAAAAAATATGTAGAATTTTAATTCAGATCAAACATGGATCTGCAAAATCACATTACTGAATGTTAACAAATATTGTAAAAAATTATTGCTAAAAAAATTACATTGTAAAAAAAAAACAAAAAAAAAAACGTACGCTTTGTTTTTCATGTAATTAACACTCTATACAAATAATAGAATTCAAAATCACGAATAAATAAATAAAAATCGCCAAGTTGTACTTTTTGAGAAGAAAATGTGCACAACTGCCGCAATAAAAATAAAAAATAAAATAAAATGAAAAATCAAATCACCGTGGTCGCGAAGAAAAGTCAACGAAATCAACGGTTATGGCTGACTCTTCCAAAATCTGCAAGTTTTCTGGAACGATTCGCACAAAACGACGCCGCTGCGGAGAGGTGTGGCTTCACCGCCGTAGTCCTAACGTCCGCTGCCGCAGCCATCTCCGGCGGTAATCCCTTGTTGTTCCACCTCCGGTTCGGACTGGCCCGAACTAGAGGACTCATGCAAAAAATACCCGAACCTGACGCGCTCTTCCCATGCCCAAGGCGTGAACGCCGTGACGAAGGAACATTTGCTGATGGCGTTTTCTTCCACCACGGAGAAGACTCCGACGAGTAACCACTACCAGACGGACACTGATCGCATTCATCAGTGAATTCCTCTGTTCTCACTGGTGACATTCCACGATCCGATTGACGGTATCGCCTCCTTGCTCCGACGGGAAATTCCTCCGTCGTATTAGCAGTCCGGTTCTTATTCTTCCGACGAGGAGGTAAAATCGAAGAGAACCACGACGGCGATTCTGATGAAGAAGGTTCTTCACACGATGGATCAGATTGGAATTTCTCCGATCTGGATTTAAACAGATTCGAGAAAATCCAAAACTTGCTCAACCGCTTCTTCAACGACCTAGCGTTGGAATTCACAGTGCAACCTCCATAAAAGGTCGGAGCAAGCTGTGGTGTGCTGTAAAACAGCCTCTCACGGCGGTCATGACCGTTCCATGCTGGCGTGTAATCTGATTTCCGGCGAGAGACATAAGGCGAAACCGAGCGCGGAAATATTAGCGGTGGTGGAGGATTGGTTTCGGAGTTTCTAGAAGATTCATCGGAAGCTCGTGAGGTGACTCTGGTTAATTGGGCTTGGGTTTGGGCTTGGGCTGCAATTAAGAGTACGAGGCGTTCCCTTAGACAGGTGGAGCAGACGCCGACGGTGCTGGTGAAGTCTGTGATATGTTTCTTACACCTCATTTGATTGTTACATACGACGCCGTTTCGTGTGTTTGTTGAGTAGCAGCATGAGAGAAGAGATCTGATGGGTTGCTTTGTCTTGTTACTATAGTATTCTCTAAGAGAGAGAGAGAGAGTTTGTTGGCAGTGAGTGTTGGTTGGTACTAATAGTAATGTAATGGTGGAATCTTTAATAAATTTGGAGTGAGAAAATGAGGAGAGAGAGAAGATGAGGTCAAAGTTAAGTTGGGTTCTGGAAAAAGGATGGGGAAACAAACAGGTTTGGAAACAAGACAGATAAGGAAAGGTACATGGAAGATTGGATTTGGAACACAACGAATCATACAAAGCGCAGAGTGATTTTTGTCATTTTATTTTAGGTAACTAACTTGCGTCTGCATTATGCTAGAGGTACATTAACCCGTTTTTTACTTCAAGGAAAATACACATGGCTCCATAGGGGGTTTAGGATTTGATTAAAAAGTTTTACCAAAACTAAACAACAAATCACATCATTGTGGAGATAAAATGTGCAACTAAGAGACTGAAAAATATTTGTCATGCTGCTAATAATGTTAAGTTATTATATAATTATAGGTTATTTATGTATTTGACTAGATCATTACTTTTAATTTCAAATTTTGATGCATTTAGGTATTGGAACATACATATGTCATTTGACTAGATCATTACTTTTAATTTCAAACTTTGATGCATTGAGATATTGGAACATGCATAGTATAGTATGTCTTATTCAAAGAGATGTTCATTTCACCCATATAAATTATCTTGCACTCAAGTGAAAAATTAAAAATACTTCTATTGTATTATTTAAAATTTGAAATTCAGACACACCACATGCTACAATAAACCAAACATCTTAATCAATTATACTCCTTTTTAAATGTTGGGATAAGAGATTGGTCGGCAAGTAGACACTGGTGTCTCAATAAAGAATTATCTTATCATTGTCCGAACATTATGTCAATTTATTCACAAATGGGGTTCGAGACCTTTTTACATATTAGCATGTTGGAATGATATAATCGATATCACAACTTTGTCGAAGAACAATGGAGAAAACTGAAGGTAGGAGGTGGGGAATGTTTGTCCTAAAAGAAAAGTTAAAGCTAATAAAAGATAGGTTAAAAGAACGAATAAAAATCACTCTCAAAATCTAGGAGAGAAAATCGGCAATCAAAGAAGAATTAAATAGGTTTGAAGTTAAAGAAGAAACCATGAGCCTTTCTGATGAGGAAATTAATTTCAAGAGGGGGATACTGGCACAATTATACAAACTCTCAAAACATAATTGCATTATTCAGTGACAAAAATCCAGAAGTAATTGGGTGAAGGAAGGGGATGCGAACATCAAATACTTCCATGGGTGCATAAACAAGAGAAGAAGAGAAAATGAAATCTCCGCCTTGGAGGTGAATGTAAACATGGTGAAAGGATTAGGAAAATAAATATTTTCGTTTTTGACCACTTTCATAATCATTTCTCGGCTAGAAAAGTCAGACTAATTCCTGCAAATATAAATTTCAAGCAAATCAACAATATAGAGGCAAATGAGCTAGTTCGAGCATTCTTAGAAGATGAAGTCTTTAAAGTAGTATGGGAGTGTGAAAATTCAAAAAGTATGGGATCCAATGGTGTGAACTTTGGTTTTTTAAAAGAATTTTGGGATAACATTAAAGATGATTTTATGAGAGTTTTGATAGAGTTCCACACAAACGTAAGGATGACTAGAAGGAAAAATTCTTCGTTATAGTACTAATACCAAAGAAAAAGAACCTGTCGAAACTTTTTTATTTTAGACCAATTTCCTTTATCGAATACATTTACAAGGTAACATCCAATGTTCTAGAAAACAGATTTAAGAAAGAGATTGGATCAGTCATATTGAATACACATACGTCGTTTATTTCAGGTAGGCAGATTCTAGATGAGATCTTTATTGCAAATGAGATAGTAGATGAATCTACACAAATAAAAAGGGAATTTTTATGTTTAAGGTTGTTGTAATAAACAATACCAATTGACGATGTAAATATGTGAAAAAGAGAGAGTTTCTTGAATATCCAAGAAACAATTTAGTTTTACGAAGGAGAGAGAATATGGAAGAAGAAAAAGAAGAAACACAATTGATTATAACTGTTTTTCTATTCACTTTCTATATTAGGGTTTACAGATTACAAGTGAATAACAACTCACAATCTCTTACTCTAACAAACTAGAGTACAACCTATATATAGACTTCTAGTATATGTATGTCATGTAGGATGATAACACTCATACATAATTGCCACACCCCAAAATTTACCCTACCCTTTTCACCTACATCCTAAGATTCATATACCTCATATCTAGCATTTACATAATAGCATATCATGAATTCATGTTCATTCATTGTCATTGAGCTCCTAAAACATGGAATTAAAGGAAACTTCTTGTGATTAGGGTTTTCCCTGCACAAGAGGAGATTCACCTGGCTACTACACAAGTTGAAGCAAGAGTGAAGTTCACAAGATCTTAATCATCTCTCTCTCTCTCTCAAAGTTCCAGCACTCATTCATTGATTCAAGATCTTTCTCACATCAAGGGGAAAGTTAGGGATTTGCATTGATAGAGGACATCAAGATCTATTTCATCACAAACATTAAACTAGGGTTTTGGTTAAAGTCAAACTTGATATTGACTTTTTGACCACAACATGATCTCGTGGCTCAATACATGATTCAAGGTGTTACAACACACCATTATGGTCCATTCATATGATTTTATTGGCTTAAGAAGCTTGAGATATTGATAGATGAAGAAAATTGGTTCAGTTGCCAAAAAGTCAATTGTTACCCAAAGTCAAAGTTTGACTTTTGGGGCCTTTGGTCAACCATGAATTTTCCAAGTCAAGATTCATGAAATATGGAGTTTTGATCAAGATAAATCAATAGGAATCATGAAAATCAAGAAAAATGTGAATTTGAGGTGTTTGGAATATTTTCTAAGTACCAAAAATCATGTTCATTTTGCCAACTTTCCAAGGTTGTGGAGATTGATTCAAGCATCCAAAATTGGAAAACAAGAGCTTCCATTGAAGATCTCACTTGATAATACATGTTGGAAAAAGGTTTTAACTCAAAAGCTTCTTCTTATTGAGAGATATTTGGGGCCACGGTCAAAGTTTCACTCTTTGTACAATTTCCAATAACTTAGAAATTTTTCTAAGTGTTGAAGCATGTTCATGTTCTTGACTTTCAAGGCATTTTGTGGTTGATTCAAGCACTCAATGGAGACACATGGGGTATTCAATTGAAGATGAAATTTAATACTACACCATGGTTCAAAATTTGGTCCAAGAATCATCCTCAAAGTGGGAGATATTTGAAACTAAAGTGAAGGGTGTCAACATTGTGCAAAATTGCCAATAACTTCGAACTTTTCTAAATGTCAGACATCAATGATACCCCAACTTCACGCCTTCGAGTTTGTATCATACAAGCCTCATCTAAAAAATATTCCAACATTAAATTTGTACATTGCAACAAGACCTTTCTAGGAATACGAAGTTTGCTCCATTTGGGTCATCCTACCTCAAGTTGTGGTCCTCCAAAGTAGCCATGTTAACATGTTTTAAACAATGGATATTTTTGCTACCAAGTTGTGCATGATGATGAATTCACAAAGGATCAAGTTATAGGTACATTTTTAAGTTTAACCAATCAATCCCTATATGTATGCACCTTGTAAGTCGATTTCCTTGCGCATCACCATCAACCTACCCTAGTTTAATCTATCACTATTTCGATTACATTCCATTTCACCTTTCTTCACATTTTCCTTCCAAAAATAGTTAACCCAAACAAGAGTTCAATCCGGTCCTTTTAGGCTAATATGAATGGTTGGGATATCATTGCCCCCTCAACTCTTGAGTATTTGACTGTGGGTCGTACTTAGCATATGCACTTATTTGAATAGCATTCCCACACCAAGTTGACTACTACAACTCTTCAGATAGGCAAACTCCAAGCTTGCCTCTCAACACTTCAAATTGATTAGCATCTAAGGCTTTAATGAAGATGTCAGCTAACAGATTCTCTGTGGTAACATGCTCCAAGGCTATAACTTTGTCTTTCACAAGATTTCTGATAAAGTAGTGCCTAATGTCAATATGTTTGATCCTGTTGTGTTGAATAGGATTCTCTGAAATATTGGTGGCACTTAAGTTATCACAGAAAAGTGTCATGACATCTTGAGTGACATTATACTCAGTCAACATCCGCTTCATCCGCATCATTTGATAACAATTATTGCATCCAGCTATGTATTCAGCCTCAGCAGTAGATAAAGAAACGCAATTATGTTTCTTACTAAACCATGAAATCAAATTGTTCCCCAGAAAGAAGCATCCATCAGAGGTGCTCTTCCTAACATCAGCACTACCGGCCCAATCAGCATCACAATATCCTATTAACATAGAATTAGAATTATGAGAGTATAAGAAACCCTACTTGCATGTACCATTCACATACACTTGAGTAGTATTCTTACAAATTAATTTCTCAAAACCCTAAATCATGCAAAACCCTAATTTTCCCCTTAACTCCTCAATCTGATTTTTGGAATCATTAGTGAGACTCAAGTTATCACAGTAAGATATCACAACATCTTGTGTGACATCAATACCCTTAAGGACGGTATCTCTAATTCAATGGGAAGGATTGCATCCATTCCATACACCAATGAGAAAGGGGTTTCCCCTGTCGAAGTTCGCACTGAAGTTGTGTATCCGTTCAAAGAAAATGGTAGCATTTCATGCCAATATTTATCAGTCTTTACCATTTTTTACAAGATCTTCTTGATGTTTTTATTCGCAGCTTCGACATCTCCATTCATTTTAGGACGATAAGGAGAAGAATTATGGTGTGCAGTCTTGAAACTTTCACACAACTCCTTCATGGTTCTATTGTTCAAATTAGTTCCATTATCTGTTATGATCTGGGTTGGAATTCCATACCGGCAAATAATTTATTTCTTGATGAAGCGGGCAACCACTTGCTTGGTTACATTAGTATAAGAAGCAACTTCTACCCATTTTATGAAATATTCAATGGAAACTAGAATGAATCGGTGACCGTTGGAAGCTTTAGGTTCGATTGCCCCAATCATGTCAACTCCCCACATTGAGAAAGGCCATGGTGATGATAAAACATTCAACATCATTGGAGGCACGTGCACCTTATCAACATAAATTTGGCACTTATGGAATTTTCTAGTATATTGGATGCAATCACATTCCATGGTTAACTAGTAATACCCAACCCTCAAAATTTTCTTAGACATAGCATCACCATTAGCGTGGGTTCCAAATATTCCCTCATGAATTTCTTGAAGTAACATGTCTGCTTCACGTCTGTCAACACATCTAAGCAGAACCATATCGTGGTTTCTTTTGTATAACACATCATTGATGAGAAAGAACTTTGATGCTAATCTTCTCAGAGTCTTTTTGTCAAGAGCTGTAGCATCGTCCGAATACTCTTGGTTTTGCAAATAATTCTTAATGTCGTGGAACCATGGCTTGTCATCAGTTTCTTCTTCAACTAGTTCACAGTAAGCAGGCTCGGTCTTGCGCTCAATTCGAATGAGTGGTGCTTCATTAACAAATATGACCTTCCACATTGAGGCTAACATGGCTAAAACATCGACAATATGATTTTCAGTCCTCGGGACATGCTTGAAAGTGATTTCATCAAAGTATTCAACCATTTCGACAATGTAAGCTCTGTATGGGATCAATTTCTCATCTCTGGCCTCCCATTCAACATTGACTTGGTAAATTACCAAAGCTGAATCTCCACTCACTTCGAGAATTTTGATTCGGAGGTCAATAGCTGCTTCGAGACCAAGAATGCATGTTTCATATTCGGCAACATTGTTTGTACATTCAAAGTCTAACCTTGTTGTAAAAGGAGTATAACCACCATTAGGATTCATCAAAGCGGCACCTATGCCATGCCCACTATAAGTAGAAGAACCATCAAACATCATCTTCCAACGAGAACCTGGCTCGGGACCTTCATTAGGACCTGGCTCCTCACAGTCTTTCTTCACCAACATAATATCTTTGTCAGGAAAGTCAAACTTTAAAGGTTCATAATCTTCAACTGGTTGGTCTGCAAGGTAGTCTAACAAGATACTTCCTTTAATAGCTTTTTGAGTCACGTATTGGATGTCGTATTTGGACAACAACATATGCCAACAGGCAAGTCTTCCCGTTTGAGCAGGCTTTTCAAAAATATACTTTATCGGATCCATTTTAGAGATCAATAAAATAGTGTGACAGATCATCTATTGCCTAAGACTCTTAGCATCCCATGCTAAAGCACAACAAGTCTTTTCCAAGAGTGAATATCGACTTTCATAATCGGTAAACTTCTTACTCAACTAGTAGATTGCGTGTTCTTTTCATCTAGTCTCATCGTGTTGACCTAGTACACAACCCATAGACTTCTCGAGAACAGTCAGATACATGAAGGGTGGTCTTCTAGGAACAAAAGGAATCAAGATAGGAGGCTCTTGAAAATAACCCTTGATCTTCTTAAATGGTTGCTGACAATCAGAATTCCAATCAATAATCTGACCCTTGCAGAGCAACTTGAATATTGGCTCACAGGTGGCAGTCATATTGGAAATGAATCTAGAAATATAATTCAGGCGTCCCAAAAAACTTATGACTTGTGTTTCAATTATTGTAGCGGGCATTTCTTGAATGGCTCAGACTTTATCAGGGTCTACTTCAATTCCTCGTTAGCTGACAATAAATCCAAGTAACTTTCCAGATCTAACACCAAAAGTGTTGGTGTAAGCCCTAGAGGCCAATACTTTTTGGTACTTGTATCGGATTATTCGTTTAATAATAAAAGGTATTTCTTTATTATGTTTGTCTTTCAGAATAATAAAGTCCCTAGAATAGTTAGTCTGTTTAATGAAATGTTAAGTGTGACTTAATCATGAGATCCCATTAAACATAAAGACATTATTCTTAAAATATCCGTAGTCAAGCTTTATTGCAAAGTGGGATAACATTAAAAGCATTGAGACTATTATGAAGATAGACTGATGATCACATCTCATGGATCATGGATAAAGAGTTATCAAGTCTTGACATAGGTATAAATATTAGGAGTAATATTTATACCGGATTGACCCGCTATGAGAATACTACATAGTATGTTATGCAAAGTGTCATAAGTTATTCTCATGGTGATAATGGTGTATTACCACCCTTCGACCTGAAACCACTATGGACCCTAGATGTAGAGTCGGGTGCTTTATTGCTGATCAAACATTATCCGTAACTGGATGATCATAAAGACAGTTGATGGGCACTCCACGAAGCATGCTGAGGGACATGAGTGTCCTAGATGGAATTTGCCAATCCTGCATAACAGGAGAAATGTCTAAGGGCCCAATATTGAACTGGACAAGGATGACACAGTGTATGCCTTGTGTTCAATATAGACATAGGGGCAAAAGGGTAATTGTACAAACATATATTATCACGAAAAAGGTTTTGTCAGATCACATGACATTTTCGTGACTTGGGTAGCAGTGATGTGTTGCTAGATACCGCTTACTGTTTATTATGTTAAATATATATAATTTAATATAATTACCAACGTTACGAAATCCTACAGGGTCACACACATAAGGACAGTTTGATAAGAGATAGAGAAATCAAAGGAACACCGTAAGGTACGGTGCACTTAAGTGAAAAATAGAAATTCGGATAATATAATAATAATTATTGTTATTTTATAATGGTTATAAAATAATAATAAAATAAATATATTTATTATAATAATAGTTATTATAATAATATATAATATTATTATGGATCATGTGAATTAGGGTTTTAGCCCGCAGCCCACAAGAGAGTCTATAAAAGGAACCCTTGTGATGAAGCTTTCACATGATGCAATTTCGTTTTTGATTCTCTTTTCTCACTCAAATAATTCCGTTCGTAAGCAGCTAGCACTGTGACCGGAAGCTGTTCGTGTGGACTGAGTAGAGGCGTTGCACTTCATCAACGCTTGTGATCGCTGCATCAAAGATCTGAATCGCCACAAAGAGGTCTACTTCAATTCCTCGTTAGCTGACAATAAATCCAAGTAACTTTCCAGATCTAACACCAAAAGTACACTTAGCTGGATTCAGTTTCAACTGGTATTTCCTGAGTCGTTCAAACAGTTTCAGCAAATGATCTAAATGGTCTTCCTCACTTTGGGATTTGGCAATTATATCATCAACATACAACTCGATATCTTTATGCATCATGTCATGAAAGAGAGCGACCATCGCTCTTTGATATGTTTCCCCTGCGTTCTTTAGACTGAAGGACATGCCTTTATAACAAAGAAAACTATGAAATGGGTTGTATTATCCACAAGCGTATCAATATGCGGTAAAGGGAAATCTTCTTCCGGGCTTGCTTTGTTCAAACCCCTGTAGTCTACACACATTCTGACTTTACCGTCCTTTTTGGGTACTGGTACTATGTTGGCTACCCATTCAGGGTACTTCGCAACTGTTAGAAAACTTGCATCAAGTTGTTTCTTAATCTCATCTCAAATCTTCAAAGCCATTTCAGGTCTCGTTCTTCGAAGTTTCTGCTTTATAGGCGGGCACTCTGATTTAAGTGGCAATTTGTGAACAACAATATTAGTGTCTAGACCGGGCATATCTTGATACGACCATGCAAACACATCAACAAATTCTTCTACAAGTTTGATCAATCTCTCTTTAATATCTTCCTCAAGTGTTGTACCAATCTTGACCTCTTTCTTTTCTTCATCGGTGCCAAGATTAATCAAATCTACCTGCTCTTGGTGCGGTTGAAGTTTAGTGTACTCATACCCAACCAATCTTGCCAATTCAGCGGAAACTTTGAAATCTTCCTCACCCTCATCTTCAGCTTGATAAATGGGCGAGTCAAACTTAGGAGTGAAAGCAGGGTCATTGGATTCAACGTGGTTTGGGATTATTCTGCATGTTTGGAAGGCTTATTTTATTAAAGGCACAAAGAAAATGCAAGAGAAAGATGTTCATTTTTTCTAGTTTTGAAAGATTGCCAATTTCTTTTAAAGGTAAAAGTGACAAAAACAGCAAATGAAACAACAAGAATTTAACAAAATGCATTTATTAATCATTTGAAAGCGAAAAGGTGGCCCTACAAAATAATCTAGTAGCTTTGGGCATAACTATAGAATTTATTTTTTATTTTTTATTTTTTATTTTTTGAAAACAACAAATTACTTTGACGAAGGAAAAAACACTGGGATCTCTACTGCTTCCCAATTGTCCAGAGCGGCTTCACACTTAAATACCAAGTTGCTTAAGTTTTCGTCCTCATTATCATCTTCAACAACATTAATTTGGGAACCTCTACTGACAAACACTTACTGGATAGTCTTCTGGCGACCTTTGGCAGATGTTGATGCTCTATCCTTAGTTGGTTTGTAACCCAACCCATGACGATTCACCTTCGTCTTGACATCTATTACTTCTCCCCAGCCTTCTGGTACACCTCCTTCAATTGTTGATCTGGTACTTTTAAAAGACACAAAAGATGGATTACTCTTGCCCATCGATTCTTTGACTTCCAAAAGGACAATGTTGGCTATCTCAAGTGCTTGAAAAGAAGTTTCTAAAGCATCTTCGTCAGCTTCAATGTAACGGAATGAAGACAGGTTACTTACCATCAAGTCCTCTTCACAATGCATGATTACCAACTTGTCATCAATCACAAACTTCATATTCTGATGTGTTGCACCCCAAAATTTGCCCAACCTTTTCTAACCTAGGTTTATGTTTCAATTGCATAATCATTTGCATTGGCATCATGTACATAGTGTATTCATCTGCATTGCATAGCATAAGCAAGCTATCTTAATCAGGGGATCAAGTGCCATTCTTGTCTCAAGAGGCATATTCAAGGGTTTCATTCATATTCAAGAATACTCAGATCATCAGGGAAGAATTTGAGCTTTGAAGAGTTGACAGGTTGATCAGTGAGTTCTCCCCTATCTTGAGGTTATTTGGGGATCATCAGAGGAAGTGTGAGCCATGGGCCAAGAGCATGAGGTGTGTATGGATGTTATGAAGAGCCTAGATGATCATTTTTTAGGAGTAACCAAGTCATTGGAATGATTGCAAGAGCCTCAGTTGAAGTCAGTCAACTAGGGTTTTATCTGGGTCAACACTAGGTCAACCCTAGGTCAAAGACTTGTTTTGAAAGGCATCAAGGATCATTTGAAGAATGTGGGATTCATTATTTGCTATATGGATATGGATATGGTGTTGTGCCAAAGAAAAATCAGAAGGAGTCAAGGAGAAATGGAGTTACCAAATTAGGGTTTCAGTGTAAAATCCCCTGATTTAGGTCCAACTTCAAAGCAGTGTAACTCAAGATGCAAGCTTCATATGAATTTCTGGTCCACATGAAACTTGTAGAGTATCTTCATAGCTTTAATTTGAGTGGTGGAAGCCATCAAGATGATTTATAGAACTCAAGTTATAGCTCTTGCAAGTTACAGGTCATCTGAGGGCACTGAAATTTGTCTGTGAAAGTTGTCTGTCTTCCAAGCAACTTTTGACCTTCAAGGATATTTCAAATGGTTTTCTGGCCAACATGGGAGTTGTTCCTCATTGTCTTAGCTTTCTAGGAATGTATGGTATGCCTTCATATGATTTGTGGAACTCTACTTATGTCCTTGGCAAGCAAAGGGTATTTTGGTCATTTGAGAATTACAGGTCATTCTTAGCCTATGCCTAAAACTCATACAAGGAAGCTTCAAATGAAAAACTTCACAACATCAAAGTTTCTCAAAATGTCATTTTAAGTCTAGAAAAGAGGTCATGGAAGTTTGGAAATGCATAGAACTCAGATTGATAAAAGTTGGTGAAAAAATGACTTAAAAATGGCATATAACTTGAAAAAGTTCAAATGGAAAATTGGTTTGGGCAACCTATAAATCCAAAATGGGTCATGTAATATACCAAATTGATTCCAAACCACATTCTAAAGACATTGGTTCAGCCACATTTTTGAGTTAAGGCTTAAATTTTGGAGTTGCTTTGAAAAATAGTGACTTGCATAATAAGGTACAAATGCCAAACTTAATGAAATGCAAAGAATAAGCTTGCTATGCATCTAGACCCTTCCAATTTGTCATGAAATGAGATTTTCAAGTGGGCTGCAAAGTGTATGAGAGGAGATATTACATGAGATGATAAGTTCCATTATGCCATATCATGAGAAATCCATGTGATATTCCACACTCTCCTAGAGGGATCCAGAATGTTCTAGACATTTCCATCATCATCTATATAATGAGTAGAGAAGGTTGGTGAAAAAGGTTGGTGAAAAGAGAGAGAGAAAAGTGAGAATTTCATTGTTGCTTCAATTGTAAGAAAGGGTGAAACTCCATATTCAGCATCAATTCCATTGATTCTTCTTCTTCATTCATGATCCATTGATCTGGTTGAGTGCATAGAAGCTGCTTCAGAGGCTTATCCATGGAGGATTGAAGAGTTAGGGTTGAAATTGCAAGAATCCATATCAGATTCGAATCTCATACTACAAGCCTTCATCTTCCAACTTTTTGCAAACAGAAACAAGAGCATCATCTAAGGATCATTTGTGAAAGATTGCAAGTGTTGAATCAAGCTATTTCTCCATCTGTTCATCAAGAAATTCAGGTATGCGTTTTGATCTCTACACTCTTAATTGTGCCTTGTTAGCTGAATTTGTTAGGTTAGAAATGTTAGGGATGATTAGTGGATTAGTTTTAGAGACTTAGGGTGAGTTTCATGAGGTTTAATGGCAGGATGTTGAAACTTTGATGATCAAGATTGGTTAGGTTAGTGAGTGTTATTGTACACGCGATAGCATACTGAGATCAGTGAGACATGAAGAACACATTAGTGCCATTAGAATCTAGAATTGTTAGGGTTGATCACAGTGAGAATTCTTGGAACCAATGATTTCGTGTCCTCTGTTTGTGAGTTCTATGGAGTTTTAATCAAAACCAAGGATAGGGTTGTATTCCTGGGAAAGAATAGATCAAGATTGGTCTTTGTAGTTTGGAATTTTATGCTGAATTGAGAGAGAACGAAAGTGTGGAAGTTTCATGCACAAACCTGGTTTCACGAAGAAACCCTAACCCAAGGTTAGTGATGACTTTTTAACCGTTAGATTAGGATTAAAACATTGACTCAAAGTTGGATCTGAGGGCTGCAATTCAATTTGAAAACGAAGGGAAAATCTGAACTTAATGGAACGTAGCGTTCCACTTAAGTTGAGTCTTGGGCCTCAGCAAAACGTACTAACCACACCCCACCAGCGAGCCCATTTCATGTTTTAACTAAAATCAGTTGCTAATTACACCGTGTTCTTAATCTTTTTCTTTTGATTTTTTAGTTGGATTTTCTGAACGCGCTTGGGCCTTGCGCTTGCTTTTCCCACCCCCTAGGTCTGAGCCCAATGATTAATTGTACTAGGCGCAGTTAATGTTGACACCCCCCTCCTCATTTAATTCATTTCTTTGATTTTATTTTTCTTTTATATTTTTAGCATCTTTAAAAAATCATATAAAATTGGAAAATTGATATTTTCCATTTCTTGTTTTTTCTATAGATCAATAATTCTGTTAAGAAAAATATCCATAAATAAAATTAGCATTTTATTTTGTTTTAATATTTTTTGTGCATTTTTATTTTAAATAGCTTTTTAAGTGATTTAGTTTAGTACTTAATTTTGTTGATTTTAGTTCAATTAGCTCCCCTTAGATTTAGGGTCCATTCTTTTTAGGGTGGTTAACTTAGGACTTTAGCTTCCTCATAGAATTTAATTCATAATTTTAGGGTTAATTTTTAGATGATTTGATTAGGTGAGATTAGAGTGGTTAAAATTAGGGTTTTAAGTGAACATAGGTGAGATAGATCATTTCTTTTAGGAATTTTAATTTGATTTTGGGGTATGGGACTATAGGGGTTATGGGTAGATAATAGATCCCTTAGAAAATATTAGGCTTCCCCTATTACTATTAGTATATTGCTTATATTTGATGGACTGTGTGGTGTGCCCTCTCTAGGGTTATTATTTGACTGTGTGGGGTATTAGGCTTGTTTGGGGCTTGGGGTTTGAGCTGAAGACTGTGTTGATGAAGCTCATTTGAAGATTGAAGAATGAAGACCAACTTCCAGAGTTGATGAGGAGTATCTCTTGCTGCTAGCTGGTGAAGGTTATAGGATCTAGGAGTTAGGCAGAACTCTAGAGTAGAAAACTTGATTCACAAACATGGAAGGTCTTGATTGCCTCCATCCCTCTCTATGATACAGAGTCTCTCTAAGACATTCACCCCCTTCCTTTGGAAGGCTTGGTGATAGTGTCTAAGAGATAGAACTCTTGAGAGAAATCTTCTATGTGTTGTTAGCAGTCTGTTTGCCACCTTTGGTGGTCAACTAATTGCTTAACACCCAGTTCATTCTTATGATTGGTTCCTCAGCATGGAGAGTGGGACTTGAAGAAAATCCATTGGGAGGTTGAAGATAAAAGACTGATGCTTGCTTGAAGCTTGTAGATAGTTGATGCTGACTTGCAGGCAGATGGTGATGAAGACTGCTTTTACTGTTTATTTTAGCTGTTTAATTCTTGATGTATTAATTGAATTTCCCTGACTGTATTGCTTGTTGTTTAACCTGTTAGGTTGAAAGTGAATTCTGATTCACTTTTGCCAATTGTTTTCTAGGTTCGAGGTTGAGTGGGACTCCCTTGCCTCGCTTGTATTGCTGCATCCATGCATTTTACTGCTTTATTATATATGCTATTGTTTCCGTTTCCGTCTATTCCCTTAGGATCTCTGTTTCTCTCTGCGCAAGAGAGGAGCATGATAGACATTAGGTCTTAGCCCATGTATGATAACATTAGGGTAGATTTTATTCCCTTTTTCAACCCTAGGATTTGTAGAGTGTCGTCTCTTCTTTCTTCAAAACAACAGAAAAACATTAATAAAGGTTATAACAGAAAGTGAATTCATTTCTTCCGTCAAAAGATTTGAACAAACACAAACCTTTTTGCAATAAGAAAACCCTTGTTTAAGGTGAGATTTTTCATAAAAGACACTTGAACAACTTGTGTCGTGCGTAGCCCGAACTACGTTTGCTCTGATCTTCCATGCAGTGTGGAAGTACGTAGGCATAGGATGCGATATCCTAGCGAGCAACCTTCACCCACCTTCCCCCCGTAGTTAGGCGAACTACGTTGACTCTGATTTCTCGTTCCAGACGGGAATACGTAGGCATAAAGTGCGATGCTTTGCCGAGTCATGTTTTTTTTCTTTTCAAACCTCATCCTTTAGTTTAGATAGAAGTATAATCCGTACAAACCAAGCAAGCGTGGATCCCATCGAGTACGATGGACGTGAGGGGTGCTAATACCTTCCCCTTGCGTAACCGACTCCCGAATCCAGGTTTTGGTTGCGATGACCATACCTTTTCCCGTCTTTGCGTTAGGTTTACTTCGAGCGTTTCCTTTCCCTCCTTTGGGATAAATAACGCACGGTGGCGACTCTTCTGTTCAGCCGGCGCCGATTTTCGCAGTAGCGACATGATGTAATGTTGAAGTTACAGTGCCAGCAGTATGAATCGATGGCCTTACAAGTAGACAAATGTAATTAGGGTTTATATCCATCACTTGGAACGTAATGTCGAATACATGCGGACCAATTAAGATCGGTAGCTCCACTTCTCCAATTACAGTTCTGCGGGAACCATTAAAAGCTTTGACTATCAGGGAAGTAGGATTCATCTCAGTTTCTTTGTAAGCCAGCTTCGTAAGAACCCTCTTAGGTAAAACATTTAAAGAGGAACCAATATCTACAAGCACCCTTGATAAGTTATCTTCCTGACATTTCACGGACACATGTAAAGCACGATTGTGATTCTGACCTTCTCTTGGTAACTCCTCATTACTAAAGCTAAAAGTATTATAAGAAGTGATGTTGGCGATCACACTATCAAACTGACCAGTAGTAATATCTTGGGCGACATGAGCTTGGGCCAACAACTTTTGCAGTGCAGCTCAGTGTGCAGGTGAACTCATTGAAAGAGACAGAATTGAGATCTTGGAAGGGGTCTAGTGAAGCTAATCAATAAATTTATAATTAATTTTTCTGATGATCCTTAAGAACTCAACATCTTCATCATTTGCAACCACTTCTTTCTCTTTGTCTTTGGAAGGCACAGTTGTAACAGTTTCCTTAGGCGGAGCCTTGTTGAAACAGGGAGTATAAATACGAACACTTCTTGCCATCTTGCTTGCCCCAGCTATATTAGTCACATCTTTACTAACATTCTTCAACTCTTCCCTCAGAATAACCTTCCCATATTCTTTGTCAAACATTGTCACATCATATTTCCACGGTACAGTTTTAGAGTCTCTGAAATGAAAAGGACCGGGATTTTGAATAATCACTACCTTTGGTTGATTAGCGACAACAGATTCTGGTATATTGAACACAGGCTTTGGTGTACTGAAAATAGGTACTGCAGAACTTGATTTTGGCAAATTAAAAATGGGCACTTTAGCACTTGGTTTCGGTAAGTTGAAGACGGGTTCAACCACAACAACTTCATCCTTCTTCACCTTGCTACTCACTTGTCGGAAACCATCATTGATCAAGCTTTAAATATCATTATGAACCAACATACATCCCTTGTCACTAACATCACAATTTGTACAGTCATCATGGAAAACATTCACCAAACCTGCCTCAAACAACTTTGAATGGAAGACTCAGAGAGGAGTCTTAATCTCGGAAACATCAAGAATTAGGCTCCCATCAATTACCTCATCAACAGCATTAACAGACCCATGAGTAGGCAAAGGATTGCTTTTAACATTAGGTTGAGGATCATCAAAATACATAATCTTCTTTTGCATTAACTCTCTTACAAGATGCTTGAGAGCATAACAACTTTCTAGATCATGACCAGGTGCACCTTCATGAAACAAACCATGAGCATTAGGATTATAATTAGCTGGCAGCAGATTAGGAGGCGGACCCAAAGCTCTTGTAGTTATCAAACCTTGTTGCACTA
Organism: Lathyrus sativus; assembly: GCA_963859935.3. Classification (NCBI taxonomy): domain Eukaryota; kingdom Viridiplantae; phylum Streptophyta; class Magnoliopsida; order Fabales; family Fabaceae; genus Lathyrus; species Lathyrus sativus. The sequence goes on along the minus strand of OZ012737.1, from coordinate 525,497,275 downwards.
ACGAAGGGTACAACTCGGTGTAAGTCATCGGAATAGGAGGTCATGGCTTATATTGTCTTCTATTAGGAACATTCTGGCGAGGTACTTGATTCTTTGATTGTTGATAGGCAGAAGCGTTGGGTGCTCGTTGATAATTGGATGGAGCTTGTGCAGGCTGATAACCAGGAGGCGGTTGATATACCAAAGGCTGATAGACAAGAGCCGGTTGCACAGGCTGATATGCAGGAACTTGTTCATTGAAAGCAGGTGTAACAACAACCACATACGGTTGTTGAGCAAACTGAACAAGGTAACTTTGTTGTTGAACATAATTTTGTTGATGTTTCCAAGGTTGATTTCTTCTTATGCTTGATATCACGACATTGGTTTCACCCTCTTTTTTCTTGTGAGAGCTAAATGAAGGCTTCTTAGCACGATCTTTGTTGGAGCTTGAACTACCAGCAGTACTTGACATTTTTCCATTTTTCAAACCCAGTTCTACCTTCACACCAACATCAACAATATCAAAAAAATTTGCAGTCACACTTCCAGCCATTCTTTCATAAAACTCAGGATGAACAATGTCAATAAACCAATCAGCTAGCTCTTTTTCAGTCAAAGGAGGTTCCACTTGCAAAGCAGTTTCTCTCCATCTCTGAGCGTATTCCTTAAATGATTCAGAACCCTCTTGGGACATACTCAGTAATTACCTTCGGTCAAGAGCCAAGTCCATGTTGTACTTGTAATGTTTGATAAAGGCATCAGATAAATCTTGGAAACTCTTAATGCGAGAATGATCTAAACTTAAATACCACTTTGACGAAGCACCCTTCAAGCTATCTTGGAAGCAGTGAATCATCAACTTATATCAACATGAGCAGCCATTTTTTGATAGTACATGATCAGATGACTCTTCGGGAATGTGGCTCCTTCATAATGATCAAAGCTATGAGTGTTGAACTTCAAAGGGATAACCAAACTGGATGCAAGACATACTTCTCTGGCAGCAGCCCAAAGATTTGATCTCCTTCCATCATTCTCAACCTTTTATCAATAGTTTCCACATTTTCTCTGAGTTTCTCATGAAGTTCATCTTCATCTTCCTTCATGTCAGGGACATCGTATAGTGGTTGATGCTCATTGAAGTAAGGTTGCACATGGGTATGCACAACAACTGGGGTAAAAGTTGGAATCACCTGAGGAGTTTCAGTAACCAAAAGAACAGCTTGTTGAATGATGGGAACTGCAGCAGGTGCAGGCACAAAACCTGGTGGAAGACCGTATGGAGGTACAATAGCTGGCTGAGGATCCACAACTGCATTGGCAATCTCAGAAACAACAGTGGGCTGAGCATCCATCTTTGCACGTATAACCTGTAATATCTCCATAACCTGTCCTACACTTCCCCGAAGGTCTTCTAATTTGTTGTTGATACGATCAAGTTCTTGATTATTTTTCGCCATCCTTCTACGAGCTTGAGCTCTGGTGTTGTACGGTCGCAGAGGATTCAGGGTGAAAGAACTGAAGACGAGACGACATAATGAGCAAAAATGCAGGAAGAAAGTGCATATGCAAAGACACAAATATAATGCAATACAATGATTTCAAGGAATTCAAAAGCCAGTTGCAAATATTTTTGGAAAAAAGCTGAAAAAGTTTAAATTTTAAAATCTTTATTGAATTTGCAAAGGAATAGCAATTGAATTCCTTGAAACCGAAATGTCATGAATGCTTGAATGTATGGATGCACGAATACAGATATACAAATACTCATATATATAGATAAGCAGACAAAGCCTAGGTTAGAGGGTCATAGGCATGGAGTCATGGTCTACCCATCCTGAAAGGTTTGTACTATGGGTTATTGTACCTGCAGAATAAGGATTCTAAGAGGTGCCCAAAGTCATCAGTCCATCTTTTGGATATTATCAATTTCCCGAATACTTGGTAGTTAACAATATTCTTAAGAGAACCTCCTTGGAGTGTAGTATCGCGTGTCAACTACTTTAGGATTACTCCCTCATAGTCATTTCACTACGTCCTAAGAAAGGCCAAAGTTGTGTTAAGGGTAACTAAAAGTTCCCAATATCACAGGCTCTTAGGTCGAAAATAACAATGTTTTCACGAATATTCGTTCAACAATACCATTCACAAGAGGGTCTTGACTGAGCGGTGATTCTCAAGTTAGCTTGGTCGGGAATCAACTCCCTATAAGTCTTCTCAAATATATCAACTTTATATCATAAGTACGCTCAAGTCTGAGTATAGGACTTATCTTACAATAATATATAACCCAAGCAGGTACAATCATATAAATATATATAAACAGATATTTAGCAAATAACACAAACAAACAAGTTAGGGGTAACCCTCAAGCAAAGATACTTTCCCCAATAAAGTCCTCATTTTCTTTTGCGGTGAGAATCGAATATCAAGCTATTATTAACTTTAATCACAAATATTTGAAATTCACCACCGAGCTTTGATTTATCCAAAGGAAAGGTTAAAGAACGAAAACCCTAATTGCATTGTAAAAACAATGCGGGAGATCTAAGGTTCGGGGGTTGGTTATACCTAGGGAAGGTGTTAGCATCCTAAGCATCTGTAGTACTCTACAGAAACCTCTTGTTTCAATTTGTGTTATTGAGTATCAGTTATCTGCCAAAGGGTTGAAAGGAGACCTAAGGGGTTAGTCCTAAGTATGCTCGCCAAGAAGTCGCATCTTGTGCCTACGTATCCTGACGGGAATGGAATCAGAGCATTCGTAGTTCCCCTCAACGAGGGTGAGGAAATCTTAACTATGGTCAAGTTCCAGGGGGGAGTAAGTGTTCATAGTGAGACACTTACGTGAAGTGCGACGACTCCAAGTTTAAGTTTGAGTTGAAAGATAGGTAAGTAAGTATCCTCCGCGGGAACTTAGATGGAGTATGACGACTCCTGATCCTAAGGCTAGGATTGAAAGGATATGTAATTGAGTGTCCATGGCATGACAATTTCATAGAGTGCGGTGACTCCAATCCGAAGGCTAGGATGAAGGGTACAGGGGTCTAAAAAAGATGTGAGTGACATGATAGTCACTGAGGAGGAAATCCTTTCTTTTGGAAATAAGATGGTGTTTTTTTTTATGATTTAGAAAAGATTAGCAATATTATTTAAGTGATTTTGAATTTTTGATTAGGAAAAAGCTTTAGCTTTAAACAGAAAGGAAGTATATTCTAAATTCTAAGGTTCTAAAGATCAAATTTTAATGGGAAATTGGCGTAATATTAATATGCAAAACTAGATCCTTAATGTCTATATTAGAACCAATGTATCAACAATAAAGATGAATTCAGAATCCAAAGGAGCGTACAAATCAGAATTGTCGAAAGCATATATCAAGATTACTTAACAATCATTAAGATAAATAAATAAAATTGCAAGAACAACAAGACTAATTAGAATTTTAATTAAGATAGAAGTTAATTAATTGAAATCAAAATTAGAAGATTAATCACAATTAATACCAAATTAATTTTGTAATCAAAAACCAATATTGAAAGAAAACAAAAGGTTGTAAACATAAAATCTAAACGTAGAAAAATTGGGAGGCATTAAAGGGCTAGGGGAGGTGAGTAGAAATTGAGCAGGAGCCTTTTGTAATTGGTTCAATTATTCAACCAGGGGGGGGGGGGGTCAAAAACGAAATAAGGTTAGTTAAAAAATAAAATAAAATAAAATGGGCTAACGAAACTTAGGGCCAATCGGATTCAACCAAATTTCCCAATCCTCTTTTTCGCACAAACTCTGTCTTTGTGATCGTCATTCTCATCTTCTCTTTCGTATGGTTCGACACTTGCATTGCGTCCCGACCATCTCTTCTACACTGTCTCTCGTTCGCGAGCATGTATCTCCTTCGCCATGAAACTTCGTCGGAGTGGGATGCATCCTGTCACACCCTAATATTTGACCATAAGATCTCACCTCCTTGTGTATTTTCTTATGTTTTATCTATTTTACTTTTGTGTGCGACTAATCAGTTTATGCGGGCAACAAGTTCAAGTGTAGATTAGATCATTTCCTCCCATTGGTGGTAAGCGCGACTTTTATTGTTGGAAAATCATCATGAGCAAGAAGAGTCTATTTGAAGACCATATGTTTAAAGTTTCATTATTATATTCCAAAGTTCTTCCTCCTCAGAGATTCCCCCAGAGTTTGAATTAGGATTGCCATAGGATAGGATTAGGGGGGGTCACGAGTTCAATTTGACCAAGGTTATCAAGGTTTATTTGAAGGATGCTTTCAATTGGATTTTTTGGAAAGAGTACTTAAAGTCAATTTTAAGTCATATTTCCAAATGGTTCTAAGTGATTATAGGTCTTGTCTTACGGTATTTTGGAGAAAGGGTTCAAGTTCATTTGTGCCAAGTTCATTTGCGCCATAAAAGGCATGTTCCCAAAATTCCATGCCGAGATTACAAGGTCATCAAGTTCAAGTATGCAAAAATAAGAAATCATGTTCTTATATAAGTTCATTGATTCAAATTGTGGATACAAGCCCTGCACAAAATCAATTCTAAAGCTTCATTTCAAGGGATAACAACAATACAAGTTATGATACAAGAGACAATTTATATGTCATCATGGAACTCAAAATTCAAAAGCAGGGAGTTGTTCGCATCGCATTTTAGTTTTAATTCATAGTTCAATGATACAAGGTTAAGATACCTTTATTTATTTAAAGACAGGATAATTCAAAATTCAAATCCATCCAAATAGCCTTCAAATAATGGAACATTACAAGGCATCATACTCAAATTTCTAAAATTCAAAGTGTGCTCATACATCAAGATTGCAAATGTAAACCTAAAGATAATTTTAAGTTTCCAATAATTAGTTACAAGCCTAAAGCTCATGCCATTTTAATCTAAAGAAGGCACAACAAACTAAGAATTCTATATGTGACTACAATAAGGATTTGCAAGAACCGGTTCCCTAAGTTTACATATGCAAAAATGTTGTTAATGACGCGAGCCGTGCCGGTAAGAGATCTTTAAATCTGAAGCAACTAAGCTTGAATTTGAATCACACTACTCTTCAACCTTTCTTGAGTACTTCAGAATGCCAGCTTTCTTTGGTCCACGTCCTGCAATTGTACACTACACCAGTTAAGCAAATTTGAGAGATATAATACTGAGGCCGTTAAGGCCAGCGAACACAAAAACATAAATTATCTTATTTCGAAATAATACTGAGGACAACAGGTATTGTTCAGGTACCGTTCAAGCAAGGAAAGAAAGGAAACCACAATCCAACACAATCCGACATAATCAATGTGAAGAAGAAGAAACTCATCAGACAAGAATAATGTAATTAGACATCAAATCAGACAAGCATGATTTTGCAATTAATTCAAAACCACAACTAAGTCTAGAGTACTAAAAGCAGAGACAGTGAATTAACTCTTTTCCCAAACCGGGACAACATGCTTCAGACAGGTTCAAACCAAGAAGGAAATATTTTATCATGTTTTCGTTCTTGGCAACTATAAGAAGAAGGGGAATTGAGTTGAAAAGGGGACGACCACAAATGTAAATCCTATCGTCCAGATAAACAGATTCTCAGCAACACATAAACCACAAGATCCCAAATCCAAACCTTAAGAATTTATAAAGAAAAATAACAACACTTACCCTTTAGCGGTTTCCTCTTCTGGGAGTTTCGTCGCTGTCAGGATCTTCAAAACCTCCGCCGGAAGTCGCCTTTGCCGTCGTGAATCCATCACCGCGAACCGCCCCTCATCGTCCGCAGGAAGCCCTTCGCGTGCTGTCGCTGGAAAACCTCGTCACCGCGAACCACTCCCCCGTCGATCCAACTGCATGCATCGCCAGAATATCACCCTCAACCACAACCAAGAAACCTGCACATAAACCGTTTCGAATCGTGAGACTATTTTTTTGTTTCACTAACATTTTCTTGTTGTTGATTTGTAAGGTGAAGGGAAAGCCGCAACGAGAAGTCGAAAGAGAGAAACGTGAAGGAAGAGGGACGAACAGGAGAGAGAGATGAGAGGAAATCGGTGGAGAGAAGGAGGCGAATTGAGGATTTGGGGGGGGGGGGGGTCTTTGGGTTTTCTGTTTTACATTTTTTTTAATCTGTTGTAATTTGCTAATCACACACGACACACCCACATACACATATGATGCACCTCTCACGATCATCACCGTCCACTCGCCACTTGTTTCCATCACACGGCCCATATGCACGCCCACGATAGACCTCTCTCTGCGCCCCACACACGATCCATGCGCCCCATTAACCTTCCATTATCCGTCTAATTAGTTATTTAACCCATTAATCTTAGTATTTAATTAATTAAATAACCTAATTAACCGTTATAATCATTTATTTAATAAAACCTTTAATCTACCATTTTATCTAAATATAATTAGCCTTTTAATTTATCCTTTTTTTTTAATCAATTTATTATTTTCACTTCATTAATAATTTATTCACCAACTTAATAACCCCTTTTATTAAATATTTATATTTTTTTTTAATAAGAAAACTTCTTCATAATTTAAATCAACTCTATATTTTATATTAATAACACAACTTTTATTTTAAAAAGAAAACCTTTTTTTAATTGAAATTTAACTTGTTTTTAATTAATAAAACATTTTCCTTATTTTAGATAACTTTTAAAAACAAATAATAAAAACAACCTTTTTATATTCCATAATCTAAATAATTTAAATTTTATAATAACCTTTTTTATTATTCAATAAGAAAAACCTTTTATTAAAACTAACAAGTTAATTCAACTCTTTTCTCATAAAATCAAACTCAACCCACTCCTTAATGATAATTAATAAAACACTTTTTTTTATAATTAAAACCAACTTATTTAATAAACACCCTTTTATTATTTTCAAAACCTATTTCATAACTTTAATTTTACTAAAAATATAATTCAATCTACTTTCACCAGGAATGTAATTTCCACCAAATTAATTTCCTCTAATTCAAATCACTCATAATTTAACTTAATTTCACTAATAAAACAATCAATTTCCCTTAAAATCAATTCAACCTTCCTTAATCAATTCAATTGTGCATGTTTCCGTCTCTTAACGCCGATTCCACTCACACTCACAACCACTTTCACTCACTTAGCGCTTTCATGCGTCTGTGTATGGATTTATTTATCTGCCTTCATTTTTTGCCTTTACTTTACCGCTATTTATCTTTATCCGCAATTTATTTTATCGTATTGCATAAGTGTCCAAAGGAAGAACCTGCGTGTAACATAAAACTTGCGTGTATGCATTACATTTGAATCATTCTCCTCATTGATCCTTGATCCCATTCAAGTCAATCTTCTAGGTTTAGATCCTACCCCATAAGGAGAACCTTTTATCTTTACAACTTAGACAAACATATTCAACAACTCAATTCAAACTATTCAAACACATTAGAGAATAAGATGTTAATCATCTTAAGCGAGATAAAACTCCTACCCCATAAAAATTCAATCAATATGTAGGGACTTTGCCTTAGGAGATATAGATGCATACTTGTTGACAATCCGAGTACTTGAGCCCTTCTCTTAAGACGATGCAAAGACTATTTTCCTACAAAGTTGTGATGGTTAAATCAAGTAATCTCCCTTAAAATGACGACTCATCTTTTCTCCTAGAATCAATCAATCAACTACCTTATCCCATAGGAACTTTGACCATAGTCAAAGATCTTCTCAAACCCTTTAGGGGAACTACAGATACTCTGATTCCACTCTCGTCAGGATATGTAGGCACAAGATGCGATATCTTGTCGAGTATACTTAGAAATAAACCCCTAGGTCTTTCATCCTTAAGCAGATAACCCTTAGCAATAAACAAACATAAAACAAGAGGTTCCTGTAGAGTACTACAGAAACTTAGGATGCTAGCATCTTCCCTAAGTTTAACCAACCCCCGAACCTATAACTCTCCAGCTTTTGCATTTGCATTGTATTGTGGGTAATTTGATCTTTTCCTTTCCTTTGGACAAATTAAAGTTCGGTTGCAAATGAATTAAGATTCAAGCTCATCAATAGCTTGGTATCCAAATTTCACCGCGACAGAAATGGAGACTTCGCTGGGGATATCTCAGGTGGGTTTCCCTAACTTGTTTATTATGTTTATTATATATTTGCTTAATTGCTTATTTGTATATTTGTGTTATTGCTTTTTGGGATGGTATCTTTGAGTGGTGAGACAAATTCTTACACCTGGACTTGAGTGAACTTAAGATAGGATGGTGATATATTCGACGAGGCTTATAGGGAGTGAGTTTCGACCAAGTTGACTCGAGAATCACCGCTCAGTTGAGACCCTTTCTAAAATGGTTCAGTTGAACGAGTATAGTCGTGAAAACTTTTACTATTTTTGATTGGAGTCCATAATATTGAGGACCATAGTTACCTTTAACCCCACTTTGGCCTTTATTAGGACATAGTGCGAGACTATGAGGGAGTAGTCCTGAAATAGTGCTACACGATGCTACACTTAAAAGAGGTTCACTTGAGAATATTATTAACCACCGAGTAAGTCGGGAAATTAGTAATATCCGAAATATGGACTAATGACCTTGGGGACCTTCTTAGAACCTTGTTTCTGCAGGTACAATCAACCTTTAGTCCGCGTCCTTTGGGAATGGGTATACCCTTTGGCTCCATGCTCGTTGCAAACCTAGGGTCTCCTTGTTTGTTTACATTTGTGTCCTTATGTGTCTACCTGTTTTTGTTGCATCCATGAAGCATCATATTGTATTGGTTTCATGGAATCCCGAGTTTATTTATAAACATTATAGAACCAATAGGGATTACAAAAGAAAATATTTTGAAATATTCTTTTAAGAGTCCTAACTTGGATGACCTAAGGAAGTTAAGGGCACTGATTGAAGAATCAAAAAACAAATACAAAAGGTTTCCCTTATCATTGAAGATCAATAGCATTTCAAAAGACTTTCATCAATATTGAAGGTCCAAGTAAACAAGGGATTCCTTTCTTATTTTTCAACAAAAAGAAAAGAGAGATGGAGGATTTATTTTCCTCTATCAGACTACTCTTTAGACGTTAATCATCGACAAAACTTATATTCAAGAAAGTCCAGTTAGAAGAGCAAATCAACAAGCATGATGAAGAACTTCCTTAGGACTTATTTAGCTTTTAGCTATTATGTCAGGACTCTTATAAGAATATTTATTTGTAATCAATATCAAAAATAATAATAACTAATTTTCTTTGGTATTCTGTAACGCTTATAAGAACTTGAGTTCCATGAAACCTTTCATTTCTGCATTTTGCATAGCATCCTGCATTCTGCATTTTGCATGTGCATGTGTCTCTTCTCCGTTGCGTCCTCATCCGGTCTTCTGTCTTTGTATGTCAGCTGACATCTTGACCATTTGACCAAGCTTGAAGTAATTACCGAAGGATAAAAGAGAACAAAATATATGGATTCCATGAATGGTTTCAGAGTAAGGACTAATCTGGTGTTTGATCTTCCTTCTGATGACAATGTTCAACAAGTGAATGTTCCTACGCAACCTCAGCCTATGTGAGATAATTGGGTTAATCAAGTTGATGGAAGAGTTTCTCAGTTTCCACAGCATATACCAAATCTTCAGAATATCCATAATGAGACAAAGATGGACGATCCTAGATTTATAGCAATTGAGAAAGGATTTTGTGATCTTGAAGAACAATTGAAGATGATGAAAAGAGTTGATGCATCTAGTCTTGATGCTCATGACCTATGTTTAGTTCCAGGTGTGATTACTCATCCAAAGTTCAAGATGTCTGCCTTTGAAGTATACAAGGGTGTTAGTTGTCCAAAGAACCAATTGACGATGTTTTGTCGGAAGATGACTGCTTATATTGACAACGACAAACTGATGATTCACTGCTTTCAAGAAAGTTTATGTGGTGCATCTCTGATGTGGTATATGAAGCTACAAAGGAACTATATTCAGTCTTGGAGAAACTTAGCTGATGCTTTCGTGAAGTAATACAATTATAATTTGGACATGGCTCCAGACAGCGACCAACTGATGAACATAAGTAAGAATGACAACGAATCTTTCAGGCAGTATGCTCAACGATGGAAAGAGTTAGCATCCCAAGTTCATCCACCACTTCAAGAGAAAGAATTAAGCAAGATGTTTCTAAAAAAACTGCCAAGTGCTTATTATGATAGAATGGTAGGTGTTGTGCCATTAGATTTCTCCAAGATTGTGGAAGTCGGAGCAAACATTGAAAGTGCGCTCAAAAGTGGAAGAATTCAAGATGACTTGAATAACCAGGCTGATAAAGAGATCTCAGTTAGTGATTCCCAAAAGGAAAGAAGTGTTGATGTTAATGCAATTCAGGGTTCCTCTCAAATCTTGCGTGATCCAGTTTCGGTACCTTATCCTCAACACCGGTATGCAGCGCCTGCTCAACGCAAACAGCGATTACCTCATAAACGAAGATTAACTTCTCCAGATCAACATCAGGATCGACGAGTTCGAAGATAGTGTCAGAATCAGAAGATACCTCTGAGTATCCCGAAAGGAGAAACTCGCCAGTGTGATCCAATCCCGTTAACTTACAGACAACTTTGGTCTTATTTTGTTAGAAACTCGGTAATGACGCCCAGAAAGACTAGAACCATGAAGTCTCACCCACCGCGGTTCAACTTGAACGCCAGCTGTGAATTTCATGATGGAGTATTGGGGCATTCGATTGAAGAATGCAAAGTTTTTACAGAGAAAGTTCAAGAAATGATAGATGACGAAGTACTGATTTTCAAAGGAGGAAACCTAATCATGAATGGAATACCATTATGCTAATATATATGAAAACTCCATCAGACATTTCATTTTGTTGTCTTATATGTATTTCATTTCTTTGATTAAAAGCATAATTGGCATATAAGAACTTGTTATATTGAATAAGTAATGCAATAAAGTATTTGTCTTGAAGAAATCCATTCGTATCCACTCGTTCATGATTTATAATGCCAAATCTACCCAATTTTTTTCTCTCACTTTGGTGGAGAATTGGAAGGAGGATGACGAAGTAAAACGTAAGGTCTCTTGTTGTATGCTTTTGAATAAGAACCCTACTGATGATGTAAGGTTTTGTTTCAAACCTCCTAAACACCAGAAATATAAGGAAGTTAATCCCTCTTTATCTCCTTTAAGCCTTGATGAAAAATCTGCTTTTCCCAAACCAAAACCTCACTTTTAACCCGGGGCAGGGTATATAAAAAAAAAGAGAATGAGCATCTTTCAAAATGGATGGATACAAATAAGCTTTGACATTTATTTCCTTTGTTTTACAAATCGTAAACTGAGTCCAAATATAATCCTCAAAAGTCCTAATTGAAGTAAGGTTCACTTTGAAAGCATACTCGATGAGATAACGTTTCCTGACTCCTATGAGCTATGCTCAAATTTGGTGTTGGCTTTATAAAATTAATTTATATCCTAACTAGTGATTTTATCACAAGTTATCATGATATCTCTTTCCAAAAACTTCAAGACAAACATGAATGTCGCATTAACAGTTTCAAATTGACATTTCTGACCTGTTAACATTGCTTTATATCTTAGAAAGTCAGCAAATAAACATCGTCGTTAAGTTTGTTCTATTGAAATTCGAAGACTCTGCTGACCTAGGGCAAGTTATTTCCAAGTGGTTTTTTCTGTGCAAATTTGACTTCACCTAAAGAGATATTATTGAAGACTCAGTTATAATACCGTCAATCAGGTCCAGTTACGTCGAGATTCGGCGAATCTCTCCAGAGAGTTTGAAAATGATGGGTCGCCAAGGTTTCTGTAAAATCCTCCTGGAATGACTTTTTTTCTCATCAGCATGTGACTTGGGGCATTCAAGAATTAAAGATTATTTTATCCATTTACAACAAACCATTGTTCAAATGGCGACTACCATTACAATTCCTCAACACAAAACATTCTTCATGTCCCCAGTAGATTTTTTCTTCAGGTGGTCATGACATTTCTCCAATGAAGTTTTTCGATGCAAGAATTCCCAGTGATTTGCTCAACTTCACCTCCCCAATGAAGCGGATGATATTTTAATCCTTAGCGAATCCTCTTAACTTCACCTTCCCAGTGAAGTAGTTTTTATTCTACTCCCCAGTGGATCTTTTACAACGCCGGTCTTCCCCAGCAAAACGGATGTTTATTTCATCCCCATGAGTTTCAACTTTGGCATTGTTCAATAGATATGTTAACCCAGGATTCCCCATTGAAGTGGATATTTATTTTATTCCCTGTGAAACCTCAGTTCGGGTATCCCTATCTACAACTCCAGTATTAATCTCTCCAGGGAGACAAATATTTATCTTATCCGTGAAAGTTCTCCAATTATGAGTTTGATCCACCTCCTAGTTGATCTTTATTCTCATTTTCAACAGGATAACCAAGACTGATCTAGACGTTGTACCCCAAGTGGAATGCTCTCTATTCCCCAGAGTTTTGAAGCCTCGAAACAGGATGGTGATCCCATATTTCAGCTCTCCACCTATCCCCAGTGATACTTCTACCTTTGAAGATTGGTCGGATGTTTGTTTTGAGATGTTTATTTCATCTCTGTTTGCCTCTGTTTGTTTGTTTTGTCAGCATAAGCATATGCATATCATATAGATAGATAGCATAGCATGTGCATTTTTGCATCTTTGTATTTGTTTGTTCCGTCGCTTTGGCTGTGTTTATCCCTAAGTGACTGGGTGCGTCTTCTCCTTCCAAGTAGAGTTGTCAGCCCTAAGAAGAAAAAGCGCCTTATTTCTATTTCCCCACAGAGTTTGATCCTCGTGGAAGGCAGTTACTTTAGTTGAATCCCGTTTGAGTTCATACCTCAATGGTCGAGTCTTACTTGACAGTTTCTCTTTAGTTACTTCCTGAATTGAACTTCGGTCCTTGGCAATCACATTGTGGACATCTCTAACTTTTGAATATGGATTAAGTGTGCATTTATTTTGCATTTTGCTCCCAAGATTGGCCTTTATGAAGATGACCATTGAAGACAAGTATTTCTCCAACAGTATTATCAGAATTCCTCGACAATCTATATCTGAATTGCAAGCAACTCTTTATTTGAGCAACTCGTTCGATCAAGTTTTCTATCAAAAACGAAAAATGGCAGTCTCCTCAAGACAATTTGTCCCTCCCTAGTGGGTTTTATCAAGATCATCAACTCGTCAAATGGCATCTTTTCGAAAATCCGTCATAGAAATTTGTCGAAGACATTACAAATGTTTCTCTTTATTTGAGAATTCCCACTTCAAGAGTTCCAATACTTTTTTACAACTACAACAAGAGATACTCCTCAGGAATGTATTCCCCAGTGAGTTCACTACACAAGTTTATTCCCATCAAATGACATCTCTTTCGAGAAATTTGATGAAGTTTATTACAATTGATCTCTCTTTATTCGAGAAGACATATTTTGCAAATCAACTGGCCTACATCTCTTTCGAAGATCCCCGATAGAAGTTTACAATCTCCAGTACATTATGGCTTACAGCCAAAATCCTACAATCTACAATGATTCCATAATTTACAATGATATTTTAATCCCCTGTGAAGATGCTCTCACGAGTTTTCATCATTTCAGGTAGAAATTGAGACCCGTTCATGGCAAACACACCATGATTTGTTGGGGAGGTTTATTTCAAGAAACTGAGACCAGCTCATGGCATCCAGACCATGACGCTCGGGGAGGTTTATTTTAACTCTTTTCAAGTTCAAACAAGAGACTGAGACCCATTCATGGCACACAAACCATGAGACGCGGGGAGGTTATTTTGGTCATTACCTTTGCTTAGGCTATCATACGTTTGATAGTAGGTAATATACCGTTTCATTTTGGATAGATACCTTTTCTTAGGCTACCAGGATTGTTATTTCATTTCCTGGATAATCTCGGCGGTAGATTCCCAGAAGACTTCGACGGAAGTATTTCTCCAGCAGACTTCAACTTAGAATCTCGGCAACAGATTCCGTTAAAAGTTAACAGTATATACTTTGGCAAAAGTATTCTAAATTAAAGTTACAAGTCTCGACAGTAGACTTCTCCAGCTGGTATCTCGAATCAATTACATTTGACCTGTGCAGTAGGATCTTCAAGTGGATTTTCTCACGAGTTCTTTGCAAAATACACCTGGAGAAACCTTGTGATTGCCAATCTTTCCTTGTGGAGTCTAGCTTTGTTGAGTCTGTTCTTCTCGTGTGTCGTGTCCAGTCTTTCCCCTGTGGCATCATTTCTCCACAGGACATGTGTCTTGCATTTCATGTCATTGCATATCATATGCATTCGGTGATTTCTTAGGGCCAAACATTCATGCAATGTTTGTATTTAAGTCTCTCCTATCTCTTCGAGACGAAGATTTCAATCTCCATATCTCCGGATAGAAGAAACTTAAATAGGGGCATCTGTCACACCCTGATTTTTGACCATAAGATCTCACCTCCTTGTGTATTTTCTTACGTTTTATCTCTTTTACTTTTGTGTGTGACTAATCAGTTTATGCGAGCAACAAGTTCAAGTGTAGATCAGATCATTTCCTCCCATTGGTGGTAAGCGCTACTTTTATTGTTGGAAAATCATCATGGGCAAGAAGAGTCTATTTGAAGACCATATGTTTAAAGTTTCGTTATTATATTCCAAAGTTCTTCCTCCTCAGAGATTCCCCCAGAGTTTGAATTAGGATCACCAGAGGATAGGATTAGGGGGGTCATGAGTTCAATTTGACCAAGGTTATCAGGGTTTATTTGAAGGATGCTTTCAATTGGATTTTTTTGGCAAGAGTACTTAAAGTCAATTTTAAGTCAGATTTCCAAATGGTTCTAAGTGATTATAGGTCTTGTCTTACAGTATTTTGGAGAAAGGGTTCAAGTTCATTTGTGCCAAGTTCATTTGTGCCATAAAAGGCATGTTCCCAAAATTCCATGCTGAGATTATAAGGTCATCAATTTCAAGTATGCAAAAATAAGGATTCATGTTCTTATATAAGTTCATTGATTCAAATTGTGGATACAAGCCCTACACAAAATCAATCCTAAAGCTCCATTTCAAGGGATAACAACAATACAAGTTATGATACAAGAGACAATTTATATGTCATCATGGAACTCAAAATTCAAAAGCAGGGAGTTGTCCGCATCGCATTTTAGTTTTAATTCATAGTTCAATGATACAAGGTTAAGAAACCTTTATTTATTTAAAGACGGGATAATTCAAAATTCAAATCCATCCAAATAGCCTTCAAATAATGGAACATTACAAGGCATCATACTCAAATTTCTAAAATTCAAAGTGTGCTCATACATCAAGATTGCAAATGTAAACCTAAAGATAATTTTAAGTTTCCAATAATTTGTTACAAGCCTAAAGCTCATGCCATTTTAATCTAAAGAAGGCACAGCAAACTAAGAATTCTATATGTGACTACAATAAGGATTTGCAAGAACCGGTTCCCTAAGTTTACATATGCAAAAATGTTGTTAATGACGCGAGCCGTGCCGGTAAGAGATCTTTAAATATGAAGCAACTAAGCTTGAATTTGAATCACACTACTCTTTAACCTTTCTTGAGTACTTCAGAATGCCAGCTTTCTTTGGTCCACGTCCTGCAATTGTACACTATACCAGTTAAGCAAATTTGAGAGATATAAGCAAGTAGAAGCTTCTAAACTGAGAAGCACGGCTCCAAACATCCCCCGACGCAACTCGAACGCATCTTCACAACCTGCCTTCACGATGAAGGATATGATTATCAACAATATTCATGATGAATTTGAAGAAGAAAACTCAAACACAAAGAACACATGATAAATTCTATCCTATTTGCTGAACTAATTTTTGGACCAGAGTGTTTCTTACCAATCCTGACACTGCATAACCGCCATGGCTGCTAAGTGGCGGAGCAGCTCCACGTTGTGGCTGATGTGGAATTTGGCATGTTGATTCACGGAGCCAGAAATCTACCAAAGTCCTATTGTTTGGGAAGGAGATGAAGTCAATCAATTCACAGTTTTCTTTCTTACTCAATTCCAAGTAACCCTCACCTTAACATCAAACTTGGTCGGATGCTCTTGAGGTACTACTCCAAAACCGAAGCCAGCAGCCTAGTTAGGAATACCACTGCTACAAACAGAAGGGGCTCCATGATTGGGACGCAACATTCGTTGCAAATCTGGAAATAATTAAAGGTGGCGAGAGTTACAAGACAAACCGAGAAAACCGCCTCCAACTTCAACCATGCCTCCTCAATTAGCTTCTCATTTCCCATTTAATACCTGCAATTCAACCTGCAGAAGCCGTTAAGGCCAGCGAACACAAAAACAGAAATTATCTTATTTCGAAATAATACTGAGGACAACAGGTATTGTTCAGGTACCGTTCAAGCAAGGAAAGAAAGGAAACCACAATCCAACACAATCCGACATAATCAATGTGAAGAAGAAGAAACTCATCAGACAAGAATCATGTAATTAGACATCAAATCAGACAAGCATGATTTTGCAATTAATTCAAAACCACAGCTAAGCCTGGAGTACTAAAAGCAGAGACAATGAATTAACTCTTTTCCTAAACCGGGCAAACATGCTTCAGACAGGTTCAAACCAAGAAGGAAAGATTTTATCATGTTTTCGTTCTTGGCAACTATAAGAAGAAGGGGAATTGAGTTGAAAAGGGGACGACCACAAATGTAAACCCTATCGTCCAGATAAACAAATTCTCAGCAACACATAAACCACAAGATCCCAAATCCAAACCTTAAGAATTTATAAAGAAAAATAAGAACACTTACCCTTTAGTGGTTTCCTCTTCTAGGAGTTTCATCGTTGTCAGGATCTTCAAAACCCCTGTCTGAAGTCGCCTTTGCCGTCATGAATCTGTCATCGTGAACCGCCCCTCATCGTCCACCGGAAGCCCTTCGCGTGCCGTCGCGGAGAACCTCATCACCGTGAACCACTCCCTCGTCGATCCAACTGCATGCATCGCCGGAATATCACCCTCAACCGCAACCGAGAAACCTGCACATAAACCGTTTCGAATCGTGAGACTATTTTTTTGTTTCACTAACATTTTCTTGTTGTTGATTTGTAAGGTGCAGGGAAAGCCGCAACGGGAAGTCGAAAGAGAGAAACGTGAAGGAAGAGGGACGAACGGGAGAGAGAGATGAGAGGAAATCGACGGAGAGAAT
This sequence comes from Lathyrus sativus, assembly GCA_963859935.3. Taxonomy (NCBI): domain Eukaryota; kingdom Viridiplantae; phylum Streptophyta; class Magnoliopsida; order Fabales; family Fabaceae; genus Lathyrus; species Lathyrus sativus. The sequence continues at coordinate 525,480,057 of OZ012737.1, read as the reverse complement.
GAGGAGAATTGGGGATTTGGGGGGGGGGGTCTTAGGATTTTCTGTTTTACATTTTTTTTAATCTGTTGTAATTTGCTAATCACACACGACATACCCACATACACATACGATGCACCTCTCACGATCATCACTGTCCACTCGCCACTTGTTTCCATCACACGGCCCATATCGCACGCCCACGATAGACCTCTCTCTGCGCCCCACACACGACCCATGCGCCCCACTAACCTTCCATTATCCGTCTAATTAGTTAATTAACCCATTAATCTTAGTATTTAATTAATTAAATAACCTAATTAACCGTTATAATCGTTTATTTAATAAAACCTTTAATCTACCATTTTATCTAAATATAATTAGCCTTTTAATTTATTCCTTTTTTTTTAAAAATCAATTTATTATTTTCACTTCATTAATAATTTATTCACCAACCTAATAACCCCTTTTATTAAATATTTATATGTTTTTTTAATGAGAAAACTTCTTCCTAATTTAAATCAACTCTATATTTTATATTAATAACACAACTTTTATTTTAAAAAGGAAACCTTCTTTTAATTGAAATTTAACTTGTTTTTAATTAATAAAACATTTTCCTTATTTTAGATAACTTTTAAAAACAAATAATAAAAACAACCTTTTTATATTCCATAATCTAAATAATTTGAATTTTATAATAATCTTTTTTATTATTCAATAAGAAAAACCTTTTATTAAAACTAACAAGTTAATTCAACTCTTTTCTCATAAAATCAAATTCAACCCACTCCTTAATGATAATTAATAAAACACTTTTTTTTATAATTAAAACCAACTTATTTAATAAACACCATTTTATTATTTTCAAAACCTATTTCATAACTTTAATTTTACTAAAAATATAATTCAATCTACTTTCACCAGCAATGTAATTTCCACCAAATTAATTTCCTCTAATTCAAATCACTCATAATTTAACTTAATTTCACTAATAAAACAATCAATTTCCCTTAAAATCAATTCAACCTTCCTTAATCAATTCAGCCGTGCACGTTTCCGTCTCCTAACACCGATTTCACTCACACTCATAACCACTTTCACTCACTTAGCGCTTTCATGCGTCTGTGTATGGATTTATTTATCTGCCTTCATTTTTTGCCTTTACTTTACCGCTATTTATCTTTATCCGCAATTTATTTTATCGTATTGCATAAGTGTCCAAAGGAAGAACCTGCGCGTAACGTAAAACTTGCGCGTATGCATTACATTTTCATCATTCTCTCCATTGATCCTTGATCCCATTCAAGTCTATCTTCTAGGTTTAGATCCTACCCCATAAGGAGAACCTTTTATCTTTACAACTTAGACAAACATATTCAACAACTCAATTCAAACTATTCAAACACATTAGAAAATAAGATGTTAATCATCTTAAGCGAGATAAAACTCATACCCCATAACAATTCAATCAATATGTAGGAACTTTGCCTTAGGAGAGATAGAGGCGTACTTGTTGACAATCCGAGTACTTGAGCCCTTCTCTTAAGACGATGCAAAGACTATTTTCCTACAAAGTTGTGGTGGTTAAATCAAGTAATCTCCCTTAAAATGACGACTCATCTTTTCTCCTAGAATCAATCAATCAACTACCTTATCCCGTAGGAACTTTGACCACAGTCAAAGATCTCCTCAAACCCTTTAGGGGAACTACAGATACTCTGATTCCACTCCCGTCAGGATATGTAGGCACAAGATGCGATATCTTGTTGAGTATACTTAGAAATAAACCCCTAGGTCTTTCATCCTTAAGCAGATAATCCTTAGCAATAAACAAACATAAAACAAGAAGTTCCTATAGAGTACTACAGAAACTTAGGATGTTTGCACCTTCCCTAAGTTTAACCAACCCCCGAACCTATAACTCTCTAGCTTTTGCATTTGCATTGCATTGTGGGTAATTCGATCTTTTTCCCTTCCTTTGGACAAATTAAAGTTCGGTTGCAAATGAATTAAGATTCAAGCTCATCAATAGCTTGGTATCCAAATTTCACCACGACACATCCATCGAGCCATGGTTTGACCGGCGCCGTTGGGGATCGTAATCAAATTTAGGTAAGAGAAGTTAACAACCACATGATTCAATGCTTTGGAGAAGGAAAAGAGATTGAGATCAAGAATTACCTGAGAATCAAGTGAAAGTAAGATTCGACACTCGTTATTACTTTCCTCTTATTTTCGCGTATTGTCGCGTTTCGTGTATATGTTGTTGTTATGTTGTGTGAATCGCTGTGAATATGTGATAATTGCTTTATTGTGTATGTATATGATATTCTCTTCATCCCCCCCTTTTGAATTCTTGTTCTACATCTCTTTATAATGTCCTACAAAATAGATTTCTGATTTTGAAATGAATACGTGAGATTGTTTGTCGGCTTCTATTTTGAAAATAAATTGGAATATGTTTTCTTATCTTGAAAACGTGATTTACTATGATGAATATGCTTCCATTTTGTCTCAGACATGTTTGTGATTTGGTTTTGGAAAGAATTTGCAACTGTCTGGATGTTGAAGATTTCAGATTAAATGTTTCTTTTTAACTAGAATGGGTCGTCTGCATCTTTTTTTCGACGTTACCCTCATATTCCTCTATCAATCTCATGGATCTCAGGGTTTTTGTCGCATACAAACTTCTTCACAAGGTGCTGTGAATATTTCTCACCCTCAGATTCATTGTCAAGAATTCTTACAACTCTGTTCTATTTGATTACCTTGACTTCAGGATTAATGGCTGAGTTTCGAACAAATTGAATTGCACAGAGACTAGCAGCCATACCAAATGGTATGAAGAGTGGGTATACATCAGGTTTAATCCATCCGTTGGGAGCCATGTTGCTAAGAGAGGCATAAATTGCTAGATACAGAGCAAAATTGGAGAGTGAGAATTGTGGATGGTGGTGAAAGAGATTTTATGGTGAAAGGTTTATAAGAAATAATATGGAAAATGGGGAAGGTGGCGTAGTACACATAAGGTCTTCTTTCTTTGCAACTTCAAGTTGCTCCAAATACAGTGGACTCATCACATCGAGCTTCAAGAAATGCCAAGACTTTTACTCTCAATGAACTCTCTTTATTAGGGGCAACTTTTGTAACATTTTAGGACTTGTATTCATTCTTGTATTTTGAATAGATGATGTTTTTTTTATATAACACCTTCTTGAATTGAGGATGATGAATAACAATGTTTTTTTTATAAAAAAATTGGCCTTATGATGGATTTTTATGCACCTTTGTGTATTTTTAGAATTTGATCCTTCATAAATTTTGAGTTTAAATCTTGGAATGATGCTTGAATTCTTGTAATTTTATCATGGAGAAAGTATCTCGAATTTACTTCGAAATTGGGTTGTACTTGTAAAAAAATGTTCTTATAATGACCTTTTCTTGAATTCTATGGACCCCACCATAATCAAACCTTGGATTTTTAAACTTGTAATTCTTGAAAGTTTTAAATCTTCATGAATCTTGAAACAAAATCTTGATTTCCTTATTGTTTTTCTTGAATGGATGATATGAACTTTATGCCTTAAACTTCTTTTATTTTTGGGTTCAATTTTGACTTTTGAATTCTCTTGGGCCTCTAAATCGTAAGGTTTTTTTTAATGGCACGAACTTGGATCTTAATTAACATGAAAATATTGTCGAACCACTTCTTTTGAATTTTTAATTTGGATGGTGAATTCCTCCTGGTGAAATAAGAACCGTATTCTTGCAAGAACTTATGAATTTGAAAAAGGCAACCATTGTAACTTAAATCATAGCTTGATTGGAACTTGAGTTTTGTAAAACACCTTCTTCAAACAATTAACAAGAAAATTCAAATCTCATTCTCTTAAATTAAAAGAAATAACTTCATGAATAAAGACGAAACCTTGCTTAGGGAATCCTTTGAAAGTGAGGATACCATTTGTAACATCACACACCACAAAATTTCAACTAGTTCTTAAATGACCAAAACTAAAAATCCATGGACAGAGATGCCCTAATCAAATCTTCATCCTCCCCAGGGAAACCTCTGAGAAGTATTGAGGGATATGACCTTGTACTGACTAAGGGGCCATAAGAATGAGGGCATACTCTTTTTTTATATCCACATGAATTCAATACAACTCGCGAAGGATTAGAATCCTATGAGCGTCCACACAAAGCCTTCCTGACCTTCACTCTCAGCAGCAACCCTATCTTCTCAAATGAAACAAACAACATATAGGAAATTGGTTAGCTATACATGTATGATTGTCCTAGATGATATACAAAAAATCAAAGAATCTAAGGATAAAATTTGGGGTATAATATTATGTCAACTACATTGAAATAATGTGGCACGCATATAGGGCAGTGCAACTCATTTTTGTCACATAGTAAATTTTATATAAAAGCCCAAACATGTTCAGTTGTAAAGGTTCCTAACTTCATCACTAGGTCATCGCAAGGTTCTTAATTTGATCACCTGGACCAAGAAGAAAAGGAGAAATCATTAAGAGATTCATCTATTCATGATTCTAACTTTATTTTGCTTTATTTTCTTCGACTTTTCCATGAATCTCCTTTGGATAAGTGACTACTTTCCTTATATGAGGCCTCTTTTAGATGAGTTTGCCCAATTTGCATTAACCATGTGAATCGCTTATATTTTTTCATTATAACGATACAAATATTTTATTATTTAATAAATATTTGTACTGATATACATAGGGTATACTGAGTTGTAATATAGATATTTTAAAGGTCACTTAAACATTCGTTAGTTGTGACTTCGCACAAGACATCGAGGATTGTAATTTGTCAAAAAGGATTTCGCAGTAAGAGTTTGCATGCAAGTAGTTTGATAAAATAGTCATGATATATGTGGAATCATTATAGGGTTAGACAAGAATTAACCACACAAAGATGGATTAAGAATTCAAATGAGCAAAGAAAAGTTCCAAAAATACGTTAAGTACAAGTAAAAAATGAAGAAAAAAAACAGATTGACAAATAAAAAAAATGATAAAATGCGTGTTTCGACATTTTAACTGCATATTGACTAAAAACACATAAAAAGGATTAAGAAATCACTAAAACAACATAAAGACCATGCCAAAGCATTTTTCCAACAAGCAAGGCTTGCTAAGCCAAGAACATAGGCGCGCTTAGTGAGCAAAGAAGGCAAAAGAAGACTTCATGACCAAGTAACTTCAAGGTTAAGTAATAAACCTCAACAAAGCAAGAACACATGAGTACTTAGCGAACTAAGGTTGTTCATGACTTCAAATCTAAGTTACTTCAATGTGAACGAAGTGTTTGTGCGCTAAGCGAGCATGGGCGCACGATGCACTTAACAAGCTAACAACAAATCAAGTTGCAAGTGAACTGCCATTACTTAGCAAGGAAGAATGAAGGCGCACTAAGCAAGCATGGGCAATGTGCTTAGCGACCCTGCCATTTCAAACTCTATAAATAAGGATGTCATTAACTGCCAATAGAGAAGTTCGGTGGATTTGAGGTAGTTCACATAGAAATTTAGGTTTAAAACCACAAGTCACAAAAAGAGAGGAAATAAGAGGAAGATTGAGGACAAAAACACCGCTTGAGGAATCGTCGCACATGCAGTTCAACTTCTTTCTTCTAGGGCTTGATTGTAAAGGTACAATGAATGAAAGTAACTAATTTTTTCTTTTGTTGGGGTTAGATATAGTTATCCAAGTACTCATATTTTGATCCTGGCCATATTGTCCTATACAATTCTTCTTAAGTTTTAATATTGATGGATTCTTTGTCCTTAATGCTTGTTTTGGATTAGCTACCTAAAATATATTTACATGACATGACTTAATATTCGAAAGGTACTGGTCATTACTAGATTCAAGTCTTTCATATATTGGATATGCTAAAGTCTAGACATAGATTTAGGTTCAGTATCTGATTTAAATGTTGAAACTTAATGCAAACACATTGGTTAATAGGCAGAGAGATCGTCTATTAGGTAATACCAATGTTTTAAGAATCAGACCAGACTGGTCGGTTGAATCGGTCAAACTAGGAACCAGATGAGTCACCGATATGGTTTGATTGCTTGATTGGATAAACTATTGAACAAGTGGAAACCGGTCAAAACCTATAAAAATGAGTGAACCAGCGTTTTTGGAAAACCAGCATGTTAAATGCTTGTTTTTTTCCTCAGGCAAAACGACGACGTTTTGATAATTAAAAAAATTAAAATATAAGTAGACTTTGTTCAAAACTTGTTTGGAACAACTTTATCTCCTTAGAATTAAATTTATTAGACATTACAGTCATTTTGTTATTCGTTGCAATTAGACTTTGTTCAAAGTTTATTTAGATTTGTATTTTGTACTATTGTGTAGTGTGTGATGACTATGTTTAAAATTTAAATTTAAAGAATGAACTTGTTTTTTTTATGATATTTTGAAATTGTGTAGGTGTTGTAATTTCTTTTAAAGATAGAGTTACTTGGTTCGACTAATTTAATAATTATATAATTTTGTTATAGAGACCGATTTATTCAATTAAGTTATCTAATTAAATACGACTTAATCATGCAGTTCAACCAGTAAACTAGTGACCTAATGCCCACACAGATTTGATTATCAGACCAATTTTTAAAACATTGGATAATATGATTGATCCCACATCAGCTACTCAAATATAAAATGCGATAAAAATTTTAGACGTTAATATTGATAACTAATTAGAATTGCATATTAAATATTAATAAAATTTTTTATATAAGAATAGATCAACAAAATCTAACACTGACAAATTTTCTCGCTATTAACAATGCAAATTCAATATATTCTCTCTTACTCTAATACCACAAACAAACAACCTTAAACAACACAGTTTTAAAATTATCAAAATTATTAAACAGTCTTTAAAATACAAACAATCCATGTGAAAACAATAATTTACACTTGCTTTCAAGCTAAAAAATAGTTGTTTTTCCATTAGATTTTCTACCCTTTTAATTATTATTATTTACTTTCATCATAATTAACAGACAACTCAAATACACTATGTCTATGTGTATCCCTAATTAACTTTATGTCTTTTATTTGCCTAAACACGAGTATACTCCCTTTGTCTTTATCAAATAATAGCAATCTCTATAAAATATGATAAATTATATTATCACCATTACCGTTATTCTTTTTCATTTTTGAACTTTATTTCAAAATTTTGAATATAAAAGCTTTGACTCTTTTTTCTCTGGTGTGCAAAGCTATGGCTATTCTTTGATTTACTATTCTCGGTGGCTTTTTGGTTACATCATTAACTAATGGAACCTTGATATAGTTAATGGAGTCAAACTTTAGCGTTTCGTTATCATGAGCCAATCAATTTTCCTTTCCTTTTAGCCATAGTCTATCCTACACATATAACCGTTAGAATACCTTTTTTCCTTGCAAGTTGCAGCATACTGCGGCGTGGGGACTGAGAAATTCCTTTTTCTTTTGGCTTATGTGGCGCAACCTTTACCTTCAATACACCAATAACTAAGTTTTTGCTTGGTTTATAACAATTTGTCATGACTCATGATCACGTAATTTAGCAAAATTTATGGATAATCCAAACATAAAATACATTAGAGATTTTTTCAACCACATTTTTTAATTGAACATTAACATTCCCTTTTCCATGACATCAACAATAAAGTTATCCCCAAACTTTATAATATTTATAAATGAATCGTCCAACTCATGGAATAGAAACTTATTGCCACACATATGAACATATCGTTATTGAAGTTAGAGTCTAAGTACCACATTATTATACTTTTCTTCCTTGTTATGGCAAGCAATCAATAAGTTTGTTTCTTTTCTTCTTCAATATTTTTCAATCTTCAATGATTATATTTTGTCAATTAATTTAGAATAAATTTATTATTTATCGTTCAAAATGAGTAGAGATGTTGTTTTAAACAAAATTGATGAAGTAAAGACTTAGTCATATATAATAATTCAAGTTTTTCCCCATCCTAGTCACTGTCTTTTCTCGGATGACTTCAGTTAAAATTTTATTTTCAAGATACAAGCTAATATTACTCTTAGTCTTATCCACTGTCTCAGTTTTCTTTGCTTGTGTTAGCGTGTAGGCATCATTGCCTCGCCCTTCAATGGTTTTACACAAATTTCTTGAGTTACGTTTACTTGCATATTCACTTTCCACACCCTAAAGTCATTGTCTTCTAAAAACATCTTGATGTCCCATTTAGAATCTATGGTGCTCATTTGTAAACTTAACCTCATTTATCCCACAATCGGCACCATTTATTGGGAAATGTGATCATATTTGACCGCTCCAAAACATGTTGATATATGGAACAAAGAACAATAGTAACTAAAATAAATTACCTCAAACAAAATAAATAATTTCCAAATAGTGTAAGCAAGTCTACACGAGTAAGAATAAGATAAAATACAAGTACACACAAAATTTGTTTATTTAGTTCGATCAAACTGCTCTATTTTAAGGGAGAAAGTTATTCTCTGGTTTACTATACCTCACCAGCTTTTTACGAAAGTCGGACAATTGCTCCATCTATTTCTTAGATGTCAAGACATAAGAGAAGAAAAGTTGCATGTAGAAATAACCATTTTGGAATCAAATTCGATCTAGAGGTTCCACTAATTCTTAGCACGAGCATACTCAATAGTATACTGGTCAAAAAGTACAAGTGTGTGTAGTATCCCTACAACGGTAGGGGATACTTAAAGGAATTAGTAGATTTATAATAGTTTAGGGTGTTTAGGGCTTGCCCGTGGGGGCCAGAGGCTTTGTATGGTTGTGTTACGTTATTTACAGTGGTTTTAGAGGGTCAACTCACGTGAGTTGAGTTGCTTTGTATGGAAGTGTTGTGCTTAGGGTATGAATGATATGTGTAAGTTATGATTTGTGTAAGTTAGAACATATGTAAGTTATAATTTGTCTCTCCTTATACCAAGAATGAGGTATTTATAGAGATTTCTTGGGCCTGAGCTAGAGATCTAGATAGTGGTTTACCCTAATTTCATGACCAAGGAATGTGGTCATGGGAGCACTTAGTCTTCTTAGATTATGCGGAGAGTGGTTTCCTCCTTTGACCGAACCTTTATCATTTAGTCGTTGCGGGGCCACGTCATCACCCACATTTACTAGGTAAATGGACAGCGAGATCCTAATTGAGGCAACCTCGTGACTCCTATCGGGCGACCATTTGGCTCATTCGGGCGACCCTTAGCTTTGTAGGCTAGCTCGATTCTCGTTATCGCACCTAGCCTTCCTTCTTTTCCATATACTACTTCTTCTTAGGTGTCTAATAAAATTATATTAGTATACAGTCCATTAAGGACAACGGCTTTAAAAAGGTGAAGTAATTAGTAAATATGCTCATATTTTCAAGACACCCTTGTATGCATCTATCACAGGTGGACTTTTTCTTGCTGAGGGCTTCCAACGTGTCCCTCAAGAAAGACTTTATAGTCAAGTCCCTCAGGAGAGACTTATTATTGGAATCCCTCAAGCAATACTTAAAAGTCGACTCCCTCAAGTGAGATTTAATAGTTAGCCCCTTAGGCGAGACTTAATAGTTGAGTCCCTCATAAGAGACTTAATAATTGAGTCCCTCAGGCGAGAGTTAATAGTCGAATAGCTCAGGCGAGACTTAATAGTCGAATCCCTCATAAAATATTTAATGGCTGAGTCCCTCATGCGATACTTAATATTCGTGTCCCTTGGGATATACTTAATATTCGAGTCCCTCAGGCGGGACATAATAGTCGAGTCCCTCAGGCGAGACATAATAGTCGAGTCCCTCAGGCGAGACATAATAGTCGAGTCCCTCAGGTGAAACTTAAGTTGGATCCCGCCCGAGGAGACTTCAAATCCCTCAGAATGAGGAGTTTAGATAAGCCTATTTGATGGGACTCTTAGTCCTTCTGGAAAAGTTACGTATCAAGCCTGACTAATGAAACTTTAAGTCCTTGAGGCGAGGCGTTAAAGCTCCCAGGCGAGACTTCTATCAAGCTCTCAGACAAGACTTTAAGTTAAGTCTTTTCGGCTAGACTTTGGTCACATCCCTTGGTAGATACTTTAAGTTGGGTCCCTCCCGAAGAAACTCAAAGTCCATCAAGCGGAGAGCTTAGATAATCATGTTCGATGGAACTCTTAGCCTCTCAGGTGAGGTTATATGTTAAGCCTAACTGGTGAGACTTCAAGTCCCTCGTGCGATGAGTAGGATCTCTCGAGCGGGACTTCTATCAAACCCCCAAACAAGACTTTAAGTTAAGTCTCGTGGGCTAGACTTCAGTCGCTTCCCTTGGGTGAGACTTTACATAGGATCCAACTCGAGGGAAACTCTAAGTCCATTAGGAGAAGAGCTTAGAAAATGTTGTTTGATGGGACTCTTAGTCCCTCAAGTGAGGTTATATATTGAGTATGATTGATGAGACTTTAAGTCCCTAAGGCGAGATGCTTGACCTCTTGGGAGGGACTTCTATCAAGCACCAATACAAGACTTTAAGTTAAGTTTCTTAGGATAGACTTCAATCGTGTCCCTTGGGCGAGACATTATGTTTGATACCGCCCAAGGAAACTTTAAGTCTCTCAAGCAGGGAGTTTAGATAATCCTATACAATGGGACTCTTAGTCCCTCAGGTGAGGTTATATATTGATCTAGGTTGATGCAATTTCAAGTCTTTCAGGCGAGGCATTGGACCTCTTGGGCGGGACTTCTATCTTTTGGGCCAGATTTCAGCCGCGTCACTTGGGCGAGACTTTAGATGGGGTGGTCCTCGATAGATATTATGGTCACATTGCCTTTTATGGAAGCAAGGATCTTCATGTGTAAGTCCAACATTTTGTTGGAGCCTTTTAATGTGGCAATGATTTTCTCATGGAAGTGCTATGATGTACTTACTTCCAACAAACAATTTCCTTATAAGGCGGAAGGGATCCTTCAGCGAGGGTATAACCGATAATTGCATCATAGGGAGGCAGGGATCCTTCAGTGAAGGCCCAACATGTAATTACCTCGTATGGCGGGAAGGATCCTTTAGTGAATGTCCAACAGATAATTGCCTCGTAGGACGCCATGGGCCCTTCAGTGAAGGTCTAACATGTAATTCCCGCGTAGGGTGGTGATGGTAGTAGTCATTACGTGATTTTTACTTGCAAATTCAGATGAAAACATTGTAATAATAAGCAAAAGTCATACCGAAATGTAAGTAATAGAGAAAAAACTACAAAGAGTGGAAGAATTTAAAGTTAGAAAATTTTTGAAGAAAAAGGCAACTTTAGCCCCTAGATTTTATGCGCACGCAATGTATCCCTTTGTGGCGCGATGAAGGTGTCATCATGGCGCGATGCATCTCATCATTGTGCGATGCTGTAACAAATTCTAAAACACTTTATAGCTTTAAATAAAGATCATTGGCTACTTTTTTTAGGGTTCTGAATTTGATAGAGAAAGTGATGGCTTCAGATACCAAAGTGACCAGTTTTAGGGTTTTAGAAGCCATTGAAGACCTTTATCTTCCTTGATTTTCATGTTCTCTCCTTCTAAACTCATGGTAACTTTCGTATTCACTATGAGTAGTTAGATTCCTTAGATTAGGTCTTTTTAGACAAACCTACTTGTACTTGTTGGATCATATGGTTATTTGATGGTAATTGAATTATTTTATGTTATTGTTATTATTTAATTGTTCATGATCTTAATGCTTTTTATGTATTGACGAATTCATGAAGTAATATCAGATGAGTAAGGATTTCTTACTGGTAGTCAACTGATCCTATCTAGGGCAATTATTCAGCTTAGTAATTAACTAGGTGTAGGTAACTATAAGTTGTGGCTTTTGAGTTAACAAACTTAGAACACCTAATTTAACTCTGAATTTGCCTAAGAAATTAGGTAATTATTGTGTGGATTAGTGAGATGTACACGAAGGAATTGGGTGCAATGGTTGTGTTAATTCATCATAATACTTTAGCATATTATAAATTTGATTAATGCATAGTTCATCAACACGTATGAGTAGGGGAGTCGAAAGAAGATCCAATCACCTTTAGTCATTGAATTTTATTCATAGTATTTTCTTGTTTTATTTGTGAACCAAATCAATCTTGAAAACCCCCATTTCTATTTACTTAATTTACCACCATTGTAACCTTGTTTAAATTTGCAATTCATGTGGAGATGAAATTTATTTATTACTTCGACAAGACTAGTACACTTTTCTAGAATTGTCCACCAAGTTTTTGGCATTGTTGATCATTTCAACAAGGTAATTGTAGTGTGACTCTTAGATTTTTTAATATTTGCAATTTTATTTATATTTTTTTTTAGTTTTCAATTTGAATTTTATTTTTAGTTTTTAATTTTAAGTTATTTTATTTTCTCTCTATTTTTATTTCGTTCTATTTGGTGAGAAGTGAGAAGTGTGAGCTCATGTTCCTAGATGTAAAAATATGTGGGAAATGACCTCTATTTATAGGTTAGAGGTTGACACAAAAAAGGAAAAGTTTTATAGACAATAATGATGAGTCAATTAATTGGCATAATGCTCTGATCGATCGATTGTTAGGCTTAAATTAATCGGCTAATATGTTCAAAAAGGTAAGAAAATATATTAAACCATTACCATTCATTAAGGTCTTGTACTAATTGATTAGGGCACATTTTTGAACTAGTCCAATCGATTTCCATAAGGTGTCAATCAATTCGCAAGAACAAAAACTTGCCCATAGCTTTTTTGATAGTTCCTAACGTGTCTGGCACGACTTCAAGGCATTTTTAGAAAAATTTTCTTGAGAAAAAAATGTTTTAAAACTTGTTTTTGTGTGTGTGTGATTAGTTATTCACTTTACAAAAAAATCCCTTATGCTTTTAAAATGTATATTCACTCAGACGTATAGGGCAGACTTTTATATACTTCAAGACTTGTTAGATGCTTTATTTTTTAGACATTTGCTTGTGCTTGAGATGAGGCTTCAATTATATTCCATTTAGACGCCATTATCACATAGTCAAGTTCATTAATCCTTATTGATCTGGTTTTATCTTTAATAGCTTTAACCGCTCTTTGGATGTCATCAAAGACTTATTATCATTATCAAAAAGGCATGTTCATCTTAAATAGTTGTCATCATCAAAAGCATGGTCGTCTTCAATTCAACTTCCTTGATTAATAACCTATAAAACAAGGTTCCACAATCAACTCACACAAGTCAAAAGAATAATCAAGTATATGAATGGATTGTGTAACTAAGGAATTATTTACTCTCATAACACCAACTTCATTCTAGTTGGGTATTGTGATGTTGATTGAGTAGGCAATGTTGTAGAAAGAGCATGTTTTATGGATGTTTCTTTCTGGAAAATAAATCATTTCATGGTTTAGTAAAAATAGAAATTGTGTTTCATTATCCATTTGTCTCGGTGAGAATCGAATATCAATCTATTAATTAACTTGAATCACAAATCATAATTCACCACTGATCTTTTATTCATCCAAGGGAATGGAAAAAGAATGAATAAACTCATAAATATAAAATACAATGCAAAGAAAAAGAGAATCTAAGGTTCGGTGGTTGGTTATACCTAGGGAAGGTGCTAGCACCCTAAGTATCTGTAGTACTCTATAGGAACCTTTTGTTTTAATATGTTATTTGTTATTTTGTCTACTAAAGGGTGAAACGAAAAGGGAGACCTAAGGTGTTATTCCTAAATATGCTCGCCAAGACATCGCATCTTGTGCCTATGTATCCTGACAGGAACGAAATCAGAGCATTTGTATTTCCCCTCAAAGGGTGGATAAAGTTGTTGGTTGACCTAAGAGAAGAGACAAGTCGTCATCTTAAGAAGAATACTTAACTTAAACCATCACAAAAATGTGGAAGACGGTCTTTTCTTCACAATGAGAGAAGGGTTTCAACTCGGATATAGAATCAAAGAGCATGCCACATACCTCTCCCAAGCGGAAAAGAATCTACATCTTTCTCGACTGTGTTTCGGGGTAGGAGAATTATATCTCAACTACAAAGATGACTAGTGTCTAATTCTCTTGTGGGAGAATGGAATTAACTTGTAAATTATCTAAAGTTGAAATCCTAAGGGAACCAATCCTAAGGATACAAGGATGTATATCTTAGACTGATCGACCTGAAGGGAGTCAGGGATCAAGCAAAGGGGTAAAATGATGCAGATGAAAATGCAATGCGTATGACTATAAAGTTACACACAAGTTCTTTCCTTGGATACAGACATATACAATCATAAAGATTTAAGGACCATAAGTAATAATCAAATAAAAATAGGCAATCAAGATAGTGGGCAAGCAAAGATTGATCATGAAGTCAAAATCAAAAGGGGAATTTTTAGCCTAATATTATCATGCAAGAAAGTTGATCCTAAAGTCTATCTTGAGTTGATTAATCGGGGATATAGCAAGTCAGGATCGTTAAGGATTCGCATCAATACTTCACAAGATCATTGACAAATAAGTATCTAACAGTGTCATCATAATTAATTAAGATTTTAAATAAGATAACTTAGAAACTTAATCAGTTAATTAGAATTTAAAGAATTCCAACTAGTCAATTTAAAAAAAAAATCAATTAATAAAAGTTTAAGAACTTAACTATTGTCTAACAACTAAATCTAAAAACTTAAATTATTATTTCGTAAAAGGAAATAAATAAAACAAAACTAAATTTGTAAAATAAACAAAACTAAATTAAGATTAAAAAAATAAAAAACAGTGGGCTTACATCTAAACCCATTATTAATGAAATAAAATAAGAAAAAAGGCTATTTGGGCTTATGGGGTGCAGAACGTAGGTTGGTGTGTTAAATAAAAAACAAACACGGGCTCAAAGGCCCAAACGAGCTACCAACAACAACATTATCAGAACAAGGAGCATCATCTTCAATCAACTCTCGCCGTTCGCGTTTCCTCTCAATCACTTCGCTATCTGCCCCAAACTTCTTTTCGCAAAATGTTCTCTCGACGTCTCCCTTCTCTCTCCTCTTTCCTTAGCCTTAGGTACTTCACTGAGGTGATGATGGCGACGATGGATTTGGTGAGGCAGATGGCGGATTTGACCAGCGGTGTGATTTTCCTTCACGGTGGAGCCGATGTCATATGGTGATTGATTAATCTCCGAATTCACTTCCTTTTCATTTCCTTATCATTATTTCATAGGTTCATGAATCTCTCTCTGCTCTTTTCTCTTGAATGTATGTGGTGATGTTCTCGATGATCTTCTCCTTTCTATAATACCTACGAGAGTGTGTTCTCCTGTTGTCTTGTATGTCTCCTTTTTTATAGCTAGCCATTTTTTAGACTTTGAATTCTTTTCCAAATTTCAATCCACTTGTCTGAGCACGTTTTAGAAATAAAAATGGGAATTGTCTTGGTCGTGTCTGATCATGTGTGATGAAAAAACTTTCTCTTTCCGTACCGACATGTTTGTGACATGTTTGGATTATGTCTTACTATTGTTTTGGAAAGTACTTGAAATGTTGATGTTGGATTGTGTTTCTATCTTTTGGAAAAGGATAGCTTGTCCAAAAACTGTAATTGCCTTTTGTTGGAAATACATTATCTGGAAACTCTTAATTTTTCTCTGATTTCAAAAATGCAGCACTGGAAATCGTCTGGCTGTGAATCGTGTGAGGCGCTTGGTAAGAGGTCCCTTCGTGGATTAAAAAGATGTTGAGATAATCTTCATGGTAGTTGATTCCATTAGCCCGTGAAAGTCTTATGAGTTACATGCTGAAAAAATATTTGGTCCCCGATCTTGTCATAGAAGTTGATTCCATTAGCCCATGGATACTTTGAGTTCCTATTTCAATTGATAGAATTTGGAATGTGGGTAATTGGAACATCAAAACTGCAATGTTTTCACTTTTGCCTAGGTTGGCTGCAAATGCGTGGGCTTCGTTTGGAGTATCAACTTTAATTTTAATTCCACTTTAGTTATTGCATAATTCAACTCATGAGATCTTGAATAATCGATTCCTTGATTTCTCCTACAGGCTAAACAAGCGGCTAACAACATACCGACGACCATGGAAGTCGTTCTTGCTGTTGCTTTCACAAGGTAATCAAAGTTATTGAAATAAATTTTCGAATTTACATTAAACCGTATTAAATCCTGTTGAATCTTAGGGGAGGTTTCAGGTAGAACAACTCCAGTTGTACCTTTCTTTCATAATCAGCAGTTTGGTTGTTTTCTTGTAACTTTCTAACCATTTTTTGTTATTTTCACGTGACACTTCCTGTTGCAATCTTTCATGATGCCTTAATGAATGGCAAAGCAATGTATTTCACTTCTTATGCGTGTTGTTCTATCATAATTTTGCCCAAAGGAACTTCGAAGATAGGATAAACTTACGGAAAATACGGCAGGGGCTTATTCACAAGCGAATTACAAGTGCTCTAATATCAATTAGGATTCTATCAAAGATGATGCGTTAAATATCCTCTTATTATCCTATTAAGACCATAATAGTAGTTTCTTTCCATAACTCTTTAGAAGCGTCCATTGTGATGCTTGTTATTAAGAGATCATGGCATATGGCTTGTATGGGACAAGTGAAGAAGTGATCCACAAGTTTTGAATGTGACTTATGTAATTAAAGACTTATGAACTTTCTTACCTGCATAATCAAAGACTTAGATAATAATGAACCCCATAATCAAACTTATGAACGGGTCTCAGTTTCTTCTTTAATCAATATTCCACTTGAAAAGGGTAAAAATAAACCTCCCTACGCTTCAAGGTTGTATGCCATAAATGGGTCTCAGTTTATTTCTGGAAAGATGAATACTTATGGGAGAGTGTCTTCACAGGGATTCGAAATTTTACTAGAGATTAGGAAACATCACCGGGGATCTTTAACAGGGATGCAGGCCGATTGATTGTAAACATGTCTTCTCAAATAAAGAGGAAGATCAACTGTAAGAATCTTCACCAAACTTCTCGAAGAGATGCCAGTTGATGGAAGTAAAATGAATAGTGGACTCACTGGGAATCATCACCGAGGAGCATTATTGTTGTAGTTTTAAAATTGCATTGCAGCAAATAAAATCCTTGTAACAGGAATTCTCAAATAAAGAGAAACACTTGTAGAGTCTTCAACAAACTTCTCTGACAGATTTTTGAAGAGATGCCATTTGATGAAGGACTAGTTGGTAATCTTGATAATTTGCTGAGGATAGACAAACTGTCTTGAAAAGAGACTGCCATTTACCATCCAAATAGAAAACCTGAGAACAAAACAAGCTACTCAAATAAAGAGGCGGCCACTTGTCTTCGAGGTATGAATTGATGAGAAAATGTTGTAACAACACTGTTGGAGAAATGTTTTGTCTTCAATGGTAATCTTCAAATAGATTCTTCCTGGGGAGACAAAGTGTAAAATAAATTCACACTCGATCTAGGTTCAAAATCCTAGAGAGATTCAAAAATCGTGATTGTCAAGGACCAAAGTTCAATTCAGGAAATAACTGAAAAGAAACGGTCAAGCAAGACTCTATCCAAAGAGGGATGAACTCAACTGGGGTTTATCTTATCCAGAAATGGAAAAGAAAGCCAAAGCAACCGTCTTCCACGAGGATCAAACTCAGTGGGAAATTTAGAAATGTTATGCTCTTTCTCCTAGGGATGACGACTCTACTTGGAGGAAGAAGACAAACCCAGTCACTTGGGGATAAACACGGATAAAGTGAACAAACAAACAAACACAAAAATGAAAAATGCACAGATGCCATGTATCTATATTAATGTATGCGATTCTTATGCTTATGCTGACAAAATAACAGAAAGAAGAAGTAAACTGGAGATTAAATAAACATCTCGACGAGGATACTCGACCAATCTTCAAAGATAGAAGCAATCACTGGGATGAATGGAAAACCACATCTGGGACCATATTCCTACTTTGAGGCTTCAAACTTCTCTGGGGAAAATAAACTACTCCACGTGGGGATATACATCCTGACTTTACTTAGGGGATTGTCAAGATGAATCTGGTTACTCTGTTGGAGATGAGAATGACCCGTTGGGAAAGGATCAAACCCATGATTGGAAAAACTTCATGGATAAAATAAATATTTGTTTCACTGGAGAGATTCTTACTAGAGTTGTAGATGGAGATATCGGGACTGAGGTCTCACAGGGGATAAAATAAATATCCACTTCATTGGGAAACTCGGGTCAAAGTCGCAGCTGCATATGTCAAAGTTGAGACTTCATGGGGATGAAATAAACATCCACCTAGCTGAGGAAGATTGAAATTGTAAGAAATCCACTGAGGAGTGAGGTGACGTTCACTTCACTAGAAAGGTTGAAACCAAGAAAAATCACTAGGAGTTCTTAGGTTACCAGCTGGGGAATTCTTGTATCAAACATGCCATAACTGCTTTAAGTTGAGATTCACCAGTGGAATAGTCACACCTATCTAAAGTAGAGACTTACTGGGGAAACATCACAGAAACTCTTTGGGGTCTGGGTAAAATAAAGTTATGAAGATAATATAGTTCTGCGTAGATGAACTGCATAGTAGTCGCAATTTCGAACAACAGTTGTTGTAAATGGAAAAATAATCTTCAATTATTAAATGCCCCAGGTTACATGGTTTATGGGAAGAAGTCATTCCGAGAGGATTTTACAGAAAACTTGGCGTCCAAAATGTTCCAATGTCTTTAAACTCTTGGAGAGATTTATCGAATCTCGACGTAACTGCCCTAGATTGACAGTATTTTGCACACTGAGTCTTCAAACTTGCCCCATAGGGATAGTCGGAATGTGAAAGCAACAACTGGGAAACAGCTTGCCCCTGTTCAGCAGAGTCCTCAGGCAATATGCTCTTGAGTATGGTCATCTTTTTGAACTAATTTGCCATCTTCATCAGAGTTTTAGGTCTCAAGAGGTTGAGCTCATTGTTGACGCTCGCATGCAAGCTTCTATGATACCAAGCAATGTTAGCACATAGAAAAATGTTAATTTGAAGCTGCTAGTGCATTACACATGTTTGTCTTGAAGTTTTTATTAAAAGGATATCACAATAACTTGTGACTGAATCACTAGTTAGGATATGAAATTGATTTATTTTACAAATCCAATACAAAATGTTGAGCATAACTCATAGGAGTCAGGAAACGTTATCTCATCGAATATGCTTTTGAAACAAACCCTATTTCAATGAGGTCTTTTGAGGGTTGTTTCAGGGCTTGGTTCGCGGTTTAAGAAATAAAGGATATAAGGCTCAAAGTTTATTTGTGCCCACCCATTCCTCGTGATGTTCACTCCCTTTTTTAAAAATTTTAGGTGCTCGATCATCTTAACTGAAAACTATCCTGCTCTAGTTTAAAATTGAGGGTTTTTTGATTTGGAGAAAAAAATCCTACTTCAAGGATCAAAGGGGTGAATGAGGGTCTATCTCCCTTATATCTCCGGTGTTTGGAGATTTGAAACAATGTCTTACATCATCAGCAGAGTTTTATTCAAAAGCAAACAACAAGAGATCTTGCGTTTGATATTGTCATCCTCCCTCCAATTCTCTGCCTAAGCAAGAGGTCGGGTAGCAATTTAAGAATGAATACAAATGGGTTTCTTCAAGACAAACATATTCATTGCATTAATCATTCAAGACAAACAAGTTTCTACATGCAAGTCACGCTTTTGCAATCAAAAAAATAACAACAAATGCCAGCAATCAGACAAATAGCCTGATGGTTTTGGGAATGGGCTCTCCTTTTGATTTCACCGGCTTGAAAGAAACTCTCTTGAGTCTTCATATTCGTCAGCATAAAGGCGTTCCATTCATAATCGGGCTTCCTCCCTTGAAAGTCAGCACCTCATCATTGGTCATCTCTTGAACCTTTTCCTAGAAAACCTTGCACTCTTTGATCGAATGCCCCACTACTCCATCATGAAGCTCACAACTGGAATTTGGATTGAACCAAGGTGGGCGGGATTTCATGGTTCTAGTCTTTATGGGTGTCATCACCAAGTTTCGAGCAAAATATGACCATAATTAGTGTAAGTCATTGGGATTGGATCAAACTGTCGAGTCTCTCCTTTTGACTATTCAGAGGTCTCCGTTGATTCTGATAAGTCAATCTTCGTCGTTGGTATAGAAGTCTACGAAGTAGTGGTTGCTTGCACTGAACATGCGCTGCATACCGATGTTGATGATAAGGTACTAGAACTAGAGTTTGCAGGATCTGAGGGGAATCCCAAATTGCGTTAACGTCAACACTTCTTTCCTCTTGGGAATCACTAACCGATTTATCTTCACTAGTTTGGCTATTCGGTTCATCTTGGATTCTTCCACTTTTAAATGCGCCCTCGATGTTTACTCCGACTTCCACAATTTTAGAGAATTCTAATGGCACAACGCCTACCATTATATCATAATAAGAGTCTGACAACATTCTTAGAAACATCTTGGCCAGTTTTTTCTCTTGAAGTGGTGGATGAACTTGGGCTGACAATTCTTTCCAACGTTGTGCATACTCCCTGAAGGATTCGTTGTCCTTATGACTCATATTCTTCAATTGATCGATATTTGGAGCCATGTCCAAATTGTAATTGTATTGCTTCACAAAAGTGTCAGCTAGGTCTTCCCAAGACTGAATATGGTTCCTTTGTAGCTTCATATACCACATCAAAGATGCCCCACATAAACTTTCTTGAAAGTAGTGAATCCTTAGCTTGTTGTTGTCAATATAAGTGGTCATCTTCCGACAAAACATTGTCAAATGGTATCTTGGACAACTAACACCCATGTATACTTTGAAGACAAGCATTTTGAACTTTGGGGGAATAACCACACCTGGAACTAGACACAAGTCATGAGCCTTAAGACCAGATGCATTAAGTCATTTCATCATCTTCAATTGTTCCTCAAGATCACAAAATTCTTTCTCGATTTTTGCAATTCTATGATCGTTCACCTTTATCACATGGTGGTCATTTTGAGGATTTGGCATATACCGTGGAAACCATGAATCTCTTTCATCAACTTGAATAACCAGGTTATCTTGCACAGGCTGAGATCGTGTAGGGACGTCCACTTGTGAAGCATTGTTATCATGAGGAAGATCAAACATCGGGTTAGTCATCACTCTGAATCCTGACATGGGATCCACATTCTCTGTCCACTCCATTATCCTTCGGTAACTACTTCAAGTTCGGTTTGAATGCCAAGAAATTAGCTACGTGAGATAAGGACAAAATTTCAAATAAGTTGTGTTTAGGGAAAAGATGTATGCAAATGCAATGCTAAATGATGCATGTTGTGCAAATTCAAAATGCATATGAACTTCAAGGAACTCAAAAAGTATATTTACAAACATTGTAATCATAGAGAATAGAACTTTGAATAATAAAAAAGGCTCATTTTATTTAATTAAATCGGAAAGTTTTGCAAAACAAATAGTACACCTTCAAGAGCTAATACAACATAATCAAAAGTACAAGAACAAAGCAAAAGAAACTAGGAGTCTAATCCTCCTGATGATGGTTCTTTCTCTCCATGAAGTTCTTTCATAAGCTAGTTAATTCGCTCTTGCATCTTTGCCTTTTCAAGGATAAGTTGGTCCACATATTGCTTCTAAGCCACAAAAGTCGAAGGAATACCAGAGCTAGCAGCTGATACTGATGGTGCAACAGAGGAAAAATAAATCCTCTTGCACTTTCCTCTTCTTAGAAGACATTTCCTCTTCCTTCTGCTGATGAAGCTTCTGAAGTTCTTCATTTTCCTGACTGAGGATGAAATATTTGTTCTTCCAAGAATTCTTCTCCTTTTCAACCTTGTCCAATGCACTCTTCAGTTTTCCTTCTTCACTCGTAGCAGTCCAAGCTGGGTCCTTAGAATCAACAGTATGG
Organism: Lathyrus sativus; assembly: GCA_963859935.3. Lineage (NCBI taxonomy): Eukaryota > Viridiplantae > Streptophyta > Magnoliopsida > Fabales > Fabaceae > Lathyrus > Lathyrus sativus. Next base: position 525,458,142 of record OZ012737.1, on the reverse strand, counting down.
GTTCATGGCGAGGGTAAGGCATCCTTAGCTCAGAGGCTCTTTCTTGTACCCATTGCAGATAAGGTTTTGAGACAATACAATAAGGATATCCTAATGCACCCATTCCTTTCCTATGTATGTGATACCAAATGCGCACGATTTTGGCTTTAAGTTCTGGATCCTCTCCTTCTTTTAGAAAGGTTCCTTATAAAAAGGTTAGGTCAGGCTTCTCCTTCATCGGATATTCGAACGGTCGACGAGTTAAAATAGGGTTATAGCGGATACATCATATTGTGCCAAGAAGAGGTATGTTAGGAAAATCACCACAGCTGTTAATCATCCTTACTCAACCATACATAGGATCATACCACACGATGTTAGAGTGTGTGAGTGACATGATAATCTTCGACCAACAGAGTCCATCCTTCAAATCCCAGACAGTCGTAAGTCTTGATAAGCGAGAAATAAACCAGTTGTAAAGAAGAGCGTCGTAACAGGTTATCTGATCCCTCCCTGAGAATTCCTTAAATGGATGGAATGATATGTATCAGCCAGCAGTATGGGAACATGATTCTTGAGTATGAAGATCTTGATGGTGTTTATACTGATGAAATCATCAATATTTGGGAACAGGAAGGTCCCATAGATCAATAATGCAAAGGTGGCTTCAAAAGCTTCAGTATTATTCTCATCGGCATGATAACGGGCCTTCTCTATCAGGAATTTAGCTGACAATCCAGGAAGTCCTTCCTTAGTAATCATATGAGTTTGAATATCAGACAAACTCAGGTGTCTAGCTTTTGCAATATCCTGCTCTCTTGGCCTGTCTTCTGATCCGGAAAAAGGAGGTTGAGACATGACAGGCAGTCCCATCAAAGGAGAATACTCCTCTAGGGTAGGCATCAGTTGGTAGTCTAGAAATGTGAAGCAATGGTATAGAGGGTCGTAGATTTTGACGAGTGTATCTAGTAACCCATCATTCATCTTGAGCCTCAACAATGGGAATATTCTCCCATATTCATCTGAGAATGTCAAAGGATTCTTGATTATACCTCCTAGTTCCCTTAGGCTTTCAAGCTTCGGGCTCTTGAAGGTGTATTTTTGTGTTCCCCGTCTCCTAAAATCCATTTTCACAATGTCTGCAAAATAATTTTAGTTCCTTGAAGGATTAGAGAAAAAAAAACAAAATGCAGAGATGTGAATGCGAAAAGTTTCATGGAATTCGAATATTTGCAAACGTCACAGGATACCAAAAGAAACTTATTTTATTAGCCAATAAAAGGATTACAAAACATTAGTACTTCTTAAAAGAGTCTTAAAAATAAAAGCTAAATAAAACTAATAAAACCCTAAGGAAATCTTATGTTAAGCTTCTCGATCTGTTTCTCCAACTGAGTCTTCTCAAGAATAAGTTTATCTACGATCAGCTTCCAAGGAGTTGACTGAGGGCTAGAGGAAAATAAATCCTCCTGTGCCTTTCTCTTCTTGCAAGGAAGTACTTCTTCGCTCTTCAACTGTAGTTATCTCAGGAGTTCAGCATTCTCTTCAACGACCACTTGATACTTGTTCTTCCAAGCATCTTCTTTTTGATGTGCTTTGCTCAAAGCAATCTTCAATTCTTCTGTTTCAGACATGAAAATCAGAACAGGTTCTTTCTTTAGAGGCATGGACTCTTGTCGGGTATAAGGCATCTTCAGCTTGATGGCCCTATCTCAGATCTATTGGAGATAGGGTTCTAAAGAAGCATAATTAGGCTTTCCCAAACTTTCCTTTCCTCTCTTGTGCAAATGGCGAGAAGTCTATTGTCCACCTTAGTCTTCAACAGTGATAATAGCTTCCCATACTTATCTTCGAACCTTTCTTGATCTACAACCAAAGCTCCCAACTTCCTTAGGCCATCCAGTTTAAGACTCTTGAAAGTGTACTTCAAAGTATTTTTCCTTTCGCAATCCATGATGATCCTACGACGTTTGTAAACAAAAGCTCTGAATTCCATGAAACTTTTATGAAAATGATTTTTATGAATGCATGTATGCACAAACACAGTTATACACATATTCACATATACACATATATACATTCAAACAAACAAACACCTAGGTTTGAAAAACACAAGCATGGGGCAATGGTCTACCCATCCCAAATGGTGTGGACTAAGGGTTTATTTGTACCTATAGAACAAGGATTCTAAAAGGTTCCCAAAGTCATCAATCCATCTTTTGAATATTATCAATTTCCCAAATACTCGATAGTCAATAATATTCTCAAGAGAACTTCTTTTGAGTGTAGTATCGCGTATCAACTATTTTGGGACTACTTGTCGCTACTGCGAAAATCGGCGCCGGCTTGACAGGAGAGTCGCCACCGTGCGTTATTTATCCCTCAGAGCGGGAAAGGAAACGCTCGAAGTAAACCTCGCAAAGACGGGGAAAGGTATGGTCATCGCAACCAAAACCTGGATTCGGGAGTCGGTTACGCAAGGGGAAGGTATTAGCACCCCTCACGTCCGTCGTACTCGACGGGATCCACGCTTGCTTGGGTTGTCTACTGGATGCAAAACAATCTTATCTACGGCTGCTAAATCTAAACGGAAAGGGAATTGACTCGATAGAGCGTCGCACTCTATGCCTACGTATTCTCAAGAGAGAAAGTCAGAGTCAACGTAGTTCGACTACCTACGTCTAAACGGGGGAAAGGTTGCTCGCCAGGACATCGCGTCCTGTGCCTACGTACTTCCACACAGTATGGAAGATCAGAGCAAACGTAGTTCGACTGGCTACGGGTAAACAGGCGCTCTCACACAGCAGTGAGAAAACAAACTGGTCTCTAAGGCTCGGGAACCTACAAATACGATCTGGTCTCAAATGCACTCGGGCAAGAGAAAGGGATAACAATTAGTCGTCAGCGGGAAAGTCTCGGTCGCACAGCCGCGAGAGAACAAAGGTTAGTCGTTAGTGTGCTCGCTAGGATATCGCATCCTATGCCTACATATCTTCGTCTGGTACGAAGAATCAGAGCAGCTGTAGTTCAGCTAACTACGGATCAAGCTATTCAAGATTCTTATCCAAACTTTGCCACTTCAAACTTATGAACTTTCTTACCCGCATAATCAAAGAATTAGATGATGATCAACACGGTACACGAACCGAGGGGATGTAATTTGTAATATCTTTTGCCACGAAAATGATAACCAATCTTTAAACGAACACACTCGACACCAAGAAACCCTAATTCTCTTCTGAGAAAACTTGAGGAAAAAGGCTTAGATTCCTGATAAGAAAATACTTAACCCTAGTTTTACGAAGGAAACAGTCGAGTTGATCTCACGAGATTCAATCTAGTAGAATTCCATGGGGTCTCTGAATCAGAATCCATTGATCGCTTTTTAAAGTATTTGACTGAGAGAATGAGTAGCATCACCACTTGAAATAATTGTTCATGCACAAACTGGTTAGTCATGAAATGAATGATCGACCTATAATGATGTATTATGATGCAAAAGGAGGTGGGATCTTCAGGTTATAAATTAGGGTATGACATCACTATTGAAGTTGAGTATATTGCAGTGGGAAGCAGTTGCACACAACTGTTGTGGATGAAGCAGATGATGAAAGGGTACAATGTCAAACAAGATGTTATGACATTATATTTTTACAACATAAGTGCTATAACTATTTCAAAAAATCCAGTTCAACATATCTAAACAAAACACATTAACATTCTCCATCACTTTTTTAGCAAACTGGTTGAGGAAAAAGTAATCACTCTAGATCATGTGTCAACTAAAAATCAACTAGCTGAATCTTTACCAAAGCCTAGATGTTGCTCAATTCCAAAAGTTATGATGTGCCTTAGGGATTTGTATTGTTGAGAATCTATAGCAATTAATATTGAGATGACATGAAAGTTATTGGGCGTACTATTGTCTCCATATCCATTATATCCAAGGCATGTGTGTTATCTCATGTTTTACCCATTAGTATTCCTAAAACGCTTTTATTCAAAATTACTTCTACTCTTATGTTACGTGGATCAAACCTATCAAGAAATCATTTGTATTCTTAGAATCTCTCTCCACTCTTATCTTCCCAACCATAAATCAATCCTTTCGTATTCCTTTTAGAAAATTTGTAATCATGGTAAGAACAAGGCAAGGAATCAATAACTCTGAAAAAGAAAAGAAAACAACTAAGAAAACCAAGAAGCTGATTGTTGAAGACAAACCTGGGATCAATATGCACAGTGTTAAAATGAAAAAGTAGTTCTGTGAGGGAAGTTTAATGATATGGTCGGAGGTTTTCCCACCGTGGAACCACCAAAAGAAGTTTAAAAGAAGAAACTAAAGAAGTTTGGTGATCTCCTTACAAGAGTGTCATTAGCAATGTCTGGTCTTACATGTCAAGGAAAATAAGACAGAAATAAAGCCTATAAGGTCAATGATGTACCTAGTAACTAAGTTAATGTTACAGATCAACCATAAAAATAAGTTTTTGAAATTGTGCCTCTTCAAATGGTTTTTCCAGACACCGATCAAGGTAATGTTTCTAAAACCAACCCCTCTAAAACATTTGTTAAATATGTGTCGAAGAATATTTTTGAAGTTTCCAAACCTAGTACTAATACTCAAGATGTTGATTCAGAAGCCCTAACTAAATCCCTAGATTCTCTTCATGCCTATGACAAACCTCCTAAGTAAGATAACATTGAAAAAATCCTCAGTGAAAAGCCTATAGAAGAAAGGGTTGTTGGTGTCCATGTAATAGATATTTTTATTGAGGAAATTCTAAATGGGAAATATGATGAGAGTGAAGACTCAAGTGATAAAGAACCTAAAGTTAGTCAAGATAATTTTGTGGAAGATGTTGTCAACATGGGTAATAACAACCCTCAAGATTGCATAGAGAAATTTGTGGAAACAAATTTTTATGATGAAAATGGTAGTGTATAAATCAGTACTAAGGAAGTCGCTAAAGAAGTTGGGGAAGATATGTTTGAAGAAGAGACTTAAACAGATAAGGAAGACCTTGTTGAAAAGGAAGTTCAATTGGATGTTGTTAATGTAACCTAAGAACCAAATTCGGGAAATCAAGATGAAAATTAAGATGTTCTAGACAACCAGTCTGACATGTTGGAAACCGGGTCTCCAACTCAAAAGGAAGATGAGCAAATAGCCCCAATGAATCATGAGGTGAATGATGATGTGAAAAATATAATTGACAACATTGATGAGAATGTTCGTAACTCTGTGAATATTGATGAAGATATTGTCCCTGAAAAACAATGAAAGTCATATTGTTGCTGAACTTATTAATGATACGGTTGTGAGTAAAAAGTCTACCAAAATGTCCAAAAAAGAGGTTGACAAGAATAAAGTTTCTCTAAAGCCTAAGAAGACTCCTTTCAAGAAGGTGTCTACTTCTGCCAAGGCAAAGAAGACAACCAAAAAGAAATAAATTTTAGGGAAGAAGAAGAAAGTTGTAGCTACTAGTGAGAAGTCAGAAAAGAAAGAAGAAAGTGGCCTCTAAAAGGAAAACTACTTCTGGAGTGGAAGATGTAGAAGAAGATGTGGAGAATAATCTAGATGACATTTTGGTTCCTCCTCTTAAGAAGAATAAGAAAATTGTTGGTGGCAAGAAGATTCCCACAAAATTTCCTATTTCTCCCTTAGACAACATGTCCTTCCATTATAAGGAAAGTGTTTTGAAATGGAGTACTTATATCACAAGAGGACAACCCATGAAAGGGAGTTGTCTAAGGAAGCTTTGAAATGTGAAGAAATTACTGAGCTCTTTGAGGATGATCAAATTATGAAAATTGTGTCAAGCCATAGCCCCTACTACCCAAAGCTTATCAAAGAGTTTATTGTCAATATTTCCAAAGACTTCAACAATGCTGAAAGCAAAGATTATAGAAAGGAGCATGTTTGAGGTTGTTGTATCATATTTTCTCATGACATAATCAATGAATACCTAGGAACAAGCAAGTTGCTCAGATCTGACAAGGTTTCTCCTATAAAAATCATTGCTCGGGAAATTACTAGAAGTTTGTATAAACATTGGCCAAGAAAAGGTTTGCTCTTCTAATCATAATTCAGGTATTACCCTTTCTTTTGCTAGATAGGTTTATAAAATGCGCACTAGGGCAGCCAACGATTTTAATGAATACGTGTTTGAACAAATTCTGAAGCAAGTTGAGTCCTTTGTTGAGAAGTTACCAATTATGTTTCCATCCCTTATATTTGGTGTACAAATCTATGGCTATTATTTGATTTACTATTCTCAGTGGTTTTTTGGTTACATCATTAACTAATGGTACCTTGATATAGTTAATGGAGTCAAACCTTAGCGATTCACTATCATGAGCCAATCAATTTTCCTTTCCTTTTAACCATAGTTTATCCTACACATATAACCATTAAAGTATCTTTTTTCCTTGCAAGTTGCAACATATTACAACGTGGGGAATGAGAAGTTCCTTTTTCTTTTGGCATATGTGGCACAACCTTTATTTTCAATACATCAATAACTAAGTTTTTGTTTGGTTTAACAAATTGTCATGACTGATGATCAAGTAATTTAGCAAAATTTATCGGCAATCCAAACATATTATTTGTGGCTTCTAGAGTTCAATTTGTCGTACAATATTATATGCTTGTGTTTACAATAGTGTTAGAAGTAATTCATATTCAGTAGTAATATTAATTTTGTTAAGTTTTACCTAGGTAGTGTAGGTTAGTGTGTTGCCTACGTGGCATTATTATTTATGTGTATAAATAAGTGTAATCATCAATAGTGAGTAGCAGCAAGTAGTGGCGTAACCATTTACTTTAACTATTTTGTGAGAGCAGTGGAAAATTTTTATTTCAATTTTCTCTCTTCTCTCTATTCTTACATCTTCATCTTCTTCATCTTGTGCGCCAATAATTGGTATCTAGAGCTCCGGTTCAGGTCTATAGGGAATCATGAGTGAATGGTGAGGCATTGTGTAATTGATTTCGTTTTAATTTTTTGATCGAAATTGTAACAAAATCACATTTCTTGATTCTGCAGGATTGAGAAACACTAGTGTTTGGTTAGATATGAGTGAACTGCACAAGGCTGAAGATGAACGGAAATGGTAATCTGAGTATTAAGCTCTCAGTGTTCGATGGAAAGGTTTGGAATCAGTGGATGATTTAGATGTGTGCGTTGCTTGGTGCTCAAGATGTTCTTGATCTCGTCAATGACAGTTACATTCTGGTTGGACTTCCGACAAACTCAACAGATGAGTAGAGGAATGCTTAGTGTGATCTGAGGAAGAAGTATTAGAAGTCATTGTTCTACATCCATCAGTGTGTGGATGTATACGTGTTTGAGATGATTGTTGCTTCGACGACGACGAAGGTTGCGTGGGACACACTGGTATGGTGCTACGACGGTGATGCATCAATGAAGAAGGTGATACTTCAGTCACTACGTAAGCAGTATGAGAACCTCAGCATGAAGAACAATGAGAAGGTACTTAACCACATCTCTAGAGTGATTTTGATCACAAATGAGATGAAGTCGTGTGGAGAAACTCTCTGAAGAAAAGATTATTGAGAATGTACTTAGATCTCTTACTCCTCAGTTTGATTACATTGTGGTAGCAATTAAACATTCTAAGGATCTTAGCACTATGAAAATTGAAGAGTTGCAAAACAGTTTAAAGGCACAAGAGTTGTGTCTGACTGGGAGAAACTCTAAAAGAGAGGTAGAGCAACAAGCTCTGAAAGCAGCTTCTAGTAAGAAATATCAGAAGCATTCGTGGTCAGAAGCCAAAAAGAGTTTTGATGGTATTCAGAAGTCAGAAACCTCAAATTCTGAAAGGCAAAAGAGTGCTCAGAATGGGAAGGAGAAGTATGACAAGAGAAAGATTTAATGTTACTATAGTATGAAGTTTGGTCATTTCACTGCTGATTGTTGGTCAAACAAGAAAAGGAAGTCAGAAAAAGAAAACGTAGCCAGAGGGGATTGTGATGATGAATATGTGTTATTGATGGCTTATGAATCTGATGATGCATATTTGACTGACTGGTGGTATATGGACACTGGCTGGTCAAATCACCTTACTAGAAATAAGAAATGGGTGGTTGATTTTGACTCTAGAAAAAGGACAAAGATCATATGTGCTAATGATAAACACCTCAATGATAAAGGTATGGGAAATGTCATAGTAGTTCTAAACAATGGTAAAGTTGCATTAATTTAGAACGTGTGGCATGTTCCTAGCATGAAAAACAATGTGATGAGTGTAGGTCAATTAATTGAAAAAGGATTATCAGTTACCATGAAGGACAATCTTTTGAAGTTGTATGACTGTAATCGGAAGATGATTATGAAGTCATAATAGAGAAGGAATAGAAGATTTAAAGTGAATGTTAAAACTGCAGACTCTGAATGTCTTACTGCAACAATTCTTGTGAAGGAAAGTCAGCTATGGCACAAAATATTTGGTCATTTGAAATTCAGAAACTTAGGGCATCTGAACTAGAAGAAGTTGGTACATGCAATTATTGCAGTTAAGAAGCTAGAGAAGTCATTCAATGCGTGCATGAGAGGGAAGCATCCAAGATTTCCATTTGCATCTGAAACGCCTCCAAGAGCAAAGCATGCTTTGGGTGTGGTGCATTTTTATGTGTGTTGACCATTTCCAGTACGTTCACTTAGAGGGAATAAATAATTTGTATCATTTATGGATGATTTCACGAGGATGACATGGTTGTCCCTTATAAAGTTCAAACACTGAGTGTTTGTTGAATTTAAGAAATTCAGAATCAAGGCTGAGAAGCAGAGTAGTCAGACTCTGAAGATTCTCAGAACTGATGGTTGGGGTGAGTATAACTCTATAGAGTTCAAGAAGTACCATGAGGATAATGGAATTAAGCATGAGGTGACTTCTTTATACACTCCTTAACATAATGGTCTTATTGAACGAAGAAATCGAGCTTTGCTTGATATGACAAGGAGCATGCTGAAGGAGAAGAAGCTTCCTCATACCTTGTGGGGGGAATTTGTTACCACTACACCATATATGCTCAACAGGTGTCCAACCAAGAAGCTGAAAGAAATTGTTCCTTTAAAGAAGTGGGTTGGAGATAAGCAAAGTGTGGGCCATTTGAAGGTGTTTAGTTATGTTTGTTACAAACATGTTCTAGATGCTAAGAGAAGGAAGTTGGATAACAAAAGTAAAGTTATGTTGTTTGTAGGGTACCATAGTACCAATGATTATAAGCTCTATTGTCCTGTCAGTAACAAAGTTGAATTCAACAGAGATGTCATTGTGAAAGATCAGAAGTGTGGGATTGGAGTAAGTCTCAATCCAACTCTGGTGTAGTAACAACACCTGAGTTAAATTTTAAAGATACTTTAGAATCTGAAGGTCTTTTGTATTTAAATACCTTTCACCCTAATCACATGAGGATCATAATCACTCATGCTATCCGGTGAAGATATTTAAATAGGGGTAACTGACATACCCTAAAATTTTGCCCCCTCCTAAAAATCAGTCATCTGCATTTTCATCCACCTAAAGTCATTCATCTGCAGTTCAATCAATTGCATAAATCTATTTGTACTATTCACTAGGTTCATTTGTGAATATCCATTAACATTCATACATCTGATTCCATTCATTTAGATTCATTCACAACTTTTGTATGATTATTGGAGTAGTCAGATTTTATCATGTCGGGACAAGTAAGTTTTCATTAGCATTACATTGCATGGTTCACCTTTCATCTCGTAAAATTTTAAGGTTTTGTTTTGAATTAAGAGTTCATAATATATTTGCTATTAATGCATACATTCATGATGTTTTGATCTTTGAAAAGTGATAGTTCCATGAGACTTCCATTGTTGATTTGTCAAGGGAGTTTATATTCACTTTATTTTAGTAGTAACAAAATTGCATTCGTAAGTAGCTTAGATTCACCATTCATGCATACCATTCATGTACATTTGGTGTTACATACATAATCTTGAGCTTACATTTAACTAGTGTTTAAGTTTACAAAATTTCCACACAAAAAAAGGTTATTAATACATATTTCTAATTATCTTCAAATCTCCAAGTAGCTCCATATGTTCTTCAACTTCAAGTTTTCCATGCCATCCCATTTTGTTTTAATTTGAAGTCTTTTGCCATTTCTTCTTGCTTTTGACCTAAGAAACCAAAAGGAAGAAGTGAATTTATAAGATGTTGTAACCAAATGCATTAGATTCATTTAAAAACAAACCAAAACATTGTCAAAAAATTCAGAATTTCAAAGTTCAAAAAGAAAGGGAAGGTTTCAAAAGAATAAGTTACTGCAGTAAGTGAATTGGAAAGCATCCCAAGAGTTCATTTCTTTTTCATAAATTCAAAACAGTGAAATTTTACACTAAGGATAATGTCAAAATCAATAAAAAACAAACCAAAAAATTGTCACCAAAGTGTCAATACATTTCTGCAGCATGAAAAGCATAGTTCTGTAATTACTATAATAAGGTTCAACACAACAACAATGCATATTTCATAAAAATGGTAAAGTACAACATGAAAAGCAGAACAAGGTTGATTCCTCTACAACTTTCCCTTTCTATCATCCTATAACAGTGTGAAACCCTAATTCACTTTATATAAATGAGCAGCAATCAGAGGAGGAAAAATCATCAACAAACCATAACCAGTAACTATATTTTCAAACCCTAGCCACCCTCATATTCATATGTGATAAACATAAATAAATAAACCTAAGAGGCAACCATCACATTCCAAACATACACACCATATAGGACATAAAAAACATTATCTATTACAACAAAAATCAGAGAAACTTGCAAAAAAAGAATCAGAGGAACATAAGGATTAATTGAAAGACTTACCTCCAGAAGACTTTTCATACACTACGAGGTTCGATTTTCCTTTTCCCTCTTTATTTTTTTTTCTTTTCACTGTGGCATCATAATATTGAAAGATTCATGTTTATGCTTCTGATATTTACTCGTTGCAGGCGATTTTTGTGATGTTTGTTGTCGTGTTTTTTTGTTTCATCTTCCATTGCCTGTCTTGTTATTTTTCCAATGATTTGTGTAGCTTGTTTCATGTTTCATCCTGGTGTATTCATGTTGTTTATTTTGATAGTCTACCTGTCGAGATACGATTTGTATTTGGTTTGAATTGTATAGTTTTGATTCGATTTCCTAGGTCAACGTTATTCCCTACCATGGCCGAATTCGAGAAAATGGAAAGAGATGAAGCATAGTATCTGAGTGGCTTAAAAGGGGGTATGGAAGAGCAGTTGAAAACTGAAAAAGAGAGATTGTTAGAGTGTTTCGCTAGAGATAAAGAGCAATTTAAGAGGCAGAGAGAGCAATCCATAGAGAGAGAAAATGAGGGAGAGCGAAGGATTGGGGGAGTGATTATAGAGATACATAGAGAAACGCGTTTGAGAATATGAGGGAAAGAAATTGTGGGTTTTCTCTTTCTTCTTAGGGTGTTTTAATTTTGGAATGTATTTAGGAATAACAAATATGCAGCTGATTGTTTTTTCCTCTCAGGGTTTTTTGTGTTATTTGACCAATCCGAGTTGGTTGAGATCCAATTGGATCTCCCAACCTGCTCTCCTGCCCAGCCAGCACCTTTTGGGTCTTCCCTATTGTAACACCCCATTTAAATTATTCAGTCGCTTTGGTATTTTCTGTGATGTGTAGTTGTATGGTGTCCTTAATTAAGGGTATGAGATTAGGAGTAAGGGAGAGAGGTGACCTTAGTTGGGGTACTATGGACCTAGATAAAGAAGTAAGTTAATTATGATATTGAGAGCATTATAATGATTAATATTATTCCAATTATTATTAATAATAATGTTAATGAGATTATCATTATTATTATTATTATTATTATTATTATTATTATTATTATTATTATTACTATTATTATTATTATTATTATTATTATTATTATTATTATTATTATTATTATTATTATTATTCGTATTAATAATATTATTTGGTGGAATATTATTATTATTCATATTATTACTATTAGTATGAATATTATTATTAGTGGGAGAATATTATTATTATTATTATTATTATTATTATTATTATTATTATTATTATTATTATTATTATTATTATTATTATTATTATAGGATTTAAATAATAAAATAAGAAATAAGGGTAAAGTGGGGTGTTACACTTATCCCCTTGGCCCATCAAGCGCACTTCAACATTTTCTTTTTTTTATTATTATCTTTTTAAAAAAAATTTAGAAAAAAAGAAAACAACAAAACATTTTCTTTTTATGTTTTTATTTGTTTTTTTAGATACTTAAGCTTCTTTTCATTAATAAATAAGTATATCATAAAAAAAAATCTATAAAAAAAATAAAGTAATAGTAATTAAAAAGTCTAAAAAAATATAATTTTCTTAATGTTTAGAAAAATATAAAAAAAAGTATAATAGTATAAAAAAAACCGAAAAAAAAAATATTACTATATAAAAAAAATTCTAAATTTTTTTTAATGTTTTAAATTTATATTGTGTTTATATCTTGCGTATTTCTTATTTTGCTTTTATTTATTATTTTTTATAACTTGTTTATTATTTATCATGTTTATTAGTTTTATTGTATTTTTAATTATATCCCTCATTTATTAAAAATGTACCCCCACACCTGTGTATAATTGTTTTATCTCCTTGTTTTTGTTGTGCTCATTTAGGTAGATTAATCAACAAACTAGATAAATAAATAAATAATTAAAATCAATCTTTCAAAAATCAAAGAACTTGGTCAACACCAATTGATCACCCTTCAACTTCATTCCATTATCCAACTTGTAAGTTGATCGCTTCATGCATCGCCATCAACCATTTCCACTTCACATTCAAACTATTTTCAAAACTTCTAATTACTTTAAACACTTTTCATAATCATGAATAAACCTCGATCAACATCGAGTGCATTTTCCAAATAAAACCTCAAAACATCTAAAAATACTCAAACTTTTTTTTCAATAATAAAGATGAAAAATGAGCGGGTGTAGTTAACGTTCTCCTCAGAGTAAGGATACAATATGTAGCTCTCGCTCGTCTGAACTCTCTCGTCAACCCTAAAACACATCAAACTCATTCATACCTTTTTTTCCCTTTTAGCACAACCAAAAACCTTTTCAAAAATGAAAGATATGTTGTCTTAAGATGATGCAATAGCAATACTTCATCCACAACTGTTGAGTTGAGATAAGTGGCATGGATGTGATTTATAAATCTATTCAATATAGTGTAAATGTCTACTCCTCACCTGTTTTGGGTAAAATAATTTTTTTACGTCAATTAATACAAGATAGCTTTCGCTAAAATTGACCAACAAACAAACTTTATTTTACCCCGAACTACGAATGCTCTGAATTCCTCATTGCACTATGAGGATACGTAGGCACGAGATTGCGAAGTCTCGGCAAGCCCCCTAGTAATAAAACCTTTAGGCCCCTGTTCTCTTATATTTCCTTTTAATAAGTCGAGAAGCCTAACATTCTCTTAAACAAACATTAACACGCACAACTAACCTAACAGTTCCCATTGAGTACAACGAACGTGAGGGGATGCTAATACCTTTCTCTTGCATAGTCGACTCCCAAACCCTGATATTGGTTACGATGACCATATCTTTGTCCTTCTTTTAGGGGTTTTGTTTGACATTTTCTCTATACCTCTATGGAAATAAATAAATATCGGTGGCGACTCTGTTAAGTCCATCCCGCGAGCGTGCGATTTGCTCGTAACGTCATTCTCATTTTTTGAGGTACGATAGTAACCTCTCAAGATAATGGATACTCTCAAGAAGAATTATTACGGGCAAGAGTATGTCAAGTTATTAGACTGAACTTTTATAATTCTCTAGTGTCTTTCTCTCTCCCTTATCTCTTTTACTTTTTAGCCTGGTATAAAAGCTCAGTTGGTTTGAGATTAGCCTATGTAAAATCACATATCAGTTTGGAGGTCAGACCGTGTAAAACCATGGTTTGGTTGAGAGGATATCCAATATCAAACTCCATCTTAGTTTAGAGGATAGCCAGTGCAAATCTCCTTCTTGGTTCGAGATTAACCCCTGCAAAATATATGTTTGGTTTAGAGGATTAACTTTGTTTATTGTTTGGCTGGAAGTAAGCCTTTAAACTTCATATCCTTGTAAAAGGAGGTTTGTGTGCATATCCTATTTAAAGATATCAAGATAGTGGATACTTTCTAAAAGAATTCTTGAGGATAATAATAGGTCAAGTTATTAGATCTAACATATATAAATATCTAGTGTTTTTCTTTATCCCTTATCTATTTTACTTTTCAGTTGTTTTCTTTCTTTTGTTTTCATCTATCTCTTTTCCTCTTCTTATTTACTCCTTTAATTTAACAAATGTTCTCAAACTCTGATTTTTTAATGAATTTTATTTTTAAACAACATTTTTTAAACCTCCACAATCACCCCCTGTAACACCCTTTTCTACCCCATAATTAAAAGGCACATTTATTCACATCTATCAGAGTAAATTATTAAATTCAATAAAAGTCACCACAAAGGGCGTACAACGGGTTTTCCCAAAATATATCAAAAATTGCTCAAAGGCAGCGGAACTCAAAAGGTATAATCCAAGGTTTTCCTTATATGGAAAGATAATCAAAATAACTCAATTAAAACATAGACCCCAACCCAATGTTACACTATTAGAGCAAGACCCTTTAAGTTAACCAAAAGGCTAACAACTCGAAACTTCAAAAGTCCTCAACGGCGTCCACGGCTAAACCTGGACATCTGCATGTTACCCACGTGGAGGTAACATTCAAACAGGCAGGGCAAGTAAAATGGTTCATAATAATCAATGTATGAAAATCAACATATAATATGGGCCATCTTCATATTCAACACATTCGTATCCATCAATAGGCCTCAAAGGCCACAACATCATAAATTATTCCAAATGACTCATAAATGCAAATGCAACAAGACTCAATGCATGTGGTACCAATCATCACAACATGATGGACACTGGGCCATCAATCCTCCATAGATCCCCATCAATAGGATCGATTCTACTAGAGAACCGGAGCACATCAAAACACTTCACATCCACACAATGGGATTGAAGCCAAAGTAATTGAGGTCCTGAACCGAAGTCTGGATGCACATGAATGCATGATGCACACGTCACAAATCATCCTCATAATAACATCATAGGTGCATCATCATTCATCATATTCATCATCATCAAACGTCATAGCTCATCATCATAATCATCATCCTACATCATGCCATCATAGCTCATCATAATAATAATCATCATACATCATGTCATCATAGCTCATCATAATAATCATCATCATACATCATAGAAATCATCATATAATCATGTACAAATCACATAGCACTCACAGTCATACTCATATTAATTCATCATATTATCACATATTACTACATATTAATTCATAAATATACTCACGGTAATCCTCATACTATCGCCTATTAATCATATAAACTTCACAGCCCTACTCATGTTAATTCGTCAAAGAAATCACAGAATCAAACATCAAAGCATCGCTGCACAAGATCAACATTCGCGAAACTCTGCTACGTTCGCTGGCATGTTCGCTAGGCGAGTCTGGGGCGATTTTTTTCATTGTGCGAAGGATTCTTCGCTAGGCGAGTTTGGGAACACAATCGTTCGCTAGGCGAACATCGCGATGACAGCAAATCTCAGCTACGCACCAGAACCCAAAATCACTCAAAAAGCTCTACGATTCACTTTCTCACTGCCCCCAAAATATCCCTAAATCATCTCTAAGGTCTTACGGCGCTAAAGGCACAAACCTACGATTCATTAGGCCAATCCCACATCATATTCACACCCTAAATCACAAATTTCCCTATAATTACCCATACTCATTAAAATTACTCAATATCTAATATTCATATCCCTTCAAGGTTAGACAAATAACAATTCGTGGTTTTTGGCCACGAAGGCCTAACTTTCCTTTTCCCATTGAATTCCACGGTTAGATTCACAATAACAGATTTAGGCCACGAAGGCCAAAGATCACTATTTCTCATATCCACCCTCAAAATCCCTTAAACCTTAAATTGACCTTAAATACATTGAAAGTTACACATGGAAAATCATGAAGGTAATACTCCCCATACCTTAATTGTCGATCAAAGCCTTCTCAAATATTTCCGGGAATCTTCCGAAGCTTTTGCCTCCAATCTTCCTTCTCAGAGCTCTGGCCTCAATTCTATTCACGGTCTAACAAATGAATCCTAATCCCTTCACAATTTTCTTTTTGTTAAACCTAGACTTGGGCCTCACAATTGGGCTTTTCCCATATTATCCTCACTAACTCCTCTTAATTGTCCAATTAGCCCTTATTTCACTTATATTTATTTTACTTAATAATAATATTAATATATTCATATTATATATTATTATTCAAAATAAATAACCCAAATTCTATTAATTCCCAATATTCCACAAAACCACCGAAAATCACCGAAATGCGAATATTCTTATTTAAATAAATTAAATAATTATTCCAATAAAATTTGGGGTGTTACAACTCTTCCCTACTTAAAAGAATTTTCGCCCAAAAAAATTACCTAAAGAAAACAAAGTCGGATAGACTCCTTCATTTGATTCACACACTCCCAAGTCCAACCTTCTCCAGTTGGTCCTCCCAAAACTACCTTTTCCAAGGAAATTTCTTTACCTCAAAGTTTCTTCTCGTTCATCAATCCGAACTAGCAATGCCTCAACAGTCAAATCACCTCTCACTTGTACATCATCCATCTGAATCACATGCGACGGATCTAGAATGTACTTCCTCAACTGAAACTCATGAAACACATCATGCAATTTCACAAGCGACAGCGGTAAAACAACCTAACATGCTACTTCTCCCACGCTTCCGCTGCTCCACTCTGATACAGACAAACAAAATGCAATGTGAGCTTTTGAGACTTCAAAGCTCGGCCAACACCAGTTACCGACGTAACTCTCAAAAACACGTGATCTCCCTCTTGGAATTCAAGTTCTTTCTTCCTCTTATCATGGTAACTCTTCTGACGACTTTGCGATGCTTTCATCTTTCCTTGGATCATCTTGATCTTTTCAGTCGTCCCTTTCACAATCTCAGGTCCGGGTACATCACTCTCTCCTGACTCATACCAACACAACGAAGTCCTACAACTTCTACCATACAAAGCCTTATACGGTTCCATTCCGATACTAGAATGGTAACTGTTATTATAGGTAAACTCAACCAACGGCAAATGACTATCCCACAATCCACCTTGATCCAACACACAAGCTCTCAGCAAATCCTCTAAAGACTAGATAGTTCTCTCTGTCTGTCCATTCGTATGCGAATGATAAGCAGAACTCAATCTTAACATGGTAACCAAAGCATCTGCAAACTCTCCCAAAACCTCGATGAAGATCCCGGATCTCTATCAGACACAATACTCGATGATATCTTATACAACTTCGCAACATCCTCAATATACATCTCAGCTAGCTTCAGCATAGAATAATTAATCCTCATTAGTAAGAAATGAGCTGATCTAGTCAATTTATCCACAATCACCCAAATCCAATCATATTCCTCTCACAGTCTTCACCCGACACAAAATCCATGGAAATACTATCCTATTTCCACTAGAATATGCAACGGTTGCATTAGACCCAATGGTCTCTGATGTTCAATCTTCGGCTTCTGACAAGTCTAACCATCATATACAAACTCAACTACTTCTTTCTTCATCCCTGGCCACCAAAACAATTTCCTAAAATCCTGGTACCTCTTCATAGCACCGGTATGGATACTCAATCCACTTAAATGTCCTTCCTCAAGAATTACTCTCTTTCAACTCAACAATATCTGAAACGCAAACTCTATCACTACGTCTCATGATACCATTCCCATTAATCCAAAAATCAGCTCTTCAACTTTGATTCATCAAATTCAACCGATTTACCAACTCAAATCAGATTTTCGACCTCCTCGAATCTCATCAAGAATACTGAAATTCTGGTTATGCATATCACATGTGTTCCAAGAACATTGATCTCTGCTCAACAAGGATGAGAACAGACCATGGCCAATTTAAATTGCTTTAAATTGTCCCAATGTCACGACTTCTGTTGTGACATCTTGCTTCACAACTTTGATCAAGGAACTCACACACTCTTGCTTCACAGCTTCGAGTGAGACACAACCTAGAATCTACCTAACCAAAACAATCATCAATCAGACAATTGCTTGGATTACAAGTATTCCTAAACAGACTTTGCACGTGAAGACTAGCCTTTTTCACTTACAAATATGTCTACCACAATGTATCAAAAGATACAAAGGGTGACTTACACACAAGGGACTCTCAACCCTAGACCTTTATTTTACACTCTGGTTTTTCTTGATGTGAGTGCTTACTTTTCCTTTGCTTCTGCGCCTCCTTTTATAGCACTGCAGGCTGGGCTTGGGCTGTGCAGAAGTAACAAATATTAGTTTTAATAAACCAAAACTAATTTCCACAGTTCATGGTGCTGTCCAATTAGGTCTTGGCATGGTCAGCATTGCCTTGAATCTCTCCTGAGATAACTCAGGGGTCATAACAAGTCTTCCTAAAATCTAGCCTGAGATAACAGAAAACCAACATGTTTGCACGACTGATGTCATACGATCGATGTCATGACATTCAGTATGACATCCACTCTTCTGCAGATTTTTCTTTACACCAGACCTAGCTTCACCCAATCTTCTGCAGAATACCATTAGAAACAAGTATATTCAAGTTTCCTAAAAGGTCTCCAAGATCCTTTTATGAATACTAATACAATTTGTTCTTGTTCCTAATCCATCTCCTTGACATATTTACTAATGAGGTATTTTCAACATGGTCTCATCAATCCAAACCAATTCTGTCAAGATATGTACACTAGCAGCTCCTTCTGTTGTCATGCAATGATGTCCTGCTTAAGACACATGGCAGCACACCTCACTCACTACCTGTGAGGAGCTTCATCACAACTTAACCTGTTGTGGCTGCACACCTCACACTGCCTGTGAGGAACTTCATCACGGCTCAACCTGTGAGGAACTAGGCTACTGCTAACACATAGCAGTGCCTGTTGTGCCAGACAGCTATGTCATTACTTTGGTAATGACATCCATGACAACAGTCATTTATTCAGCTTCTGCTAGCTCCTGCATGCTCTTGCTGCACTCGACCTTGATGTCAGCCTCTGCTAGCTCCTGTTGCACATAGCTCCTGCTGCATCCATGACACCAGTTATGTCATCTGCTTTTGTTAGCTCCTGCTGCATCCATGACACCAGTTATGTCATCTGCTTTTGTTAGGTCCTACTACACCAGATGTCAACCCATGACAGCAGTTCTGTTATTCATATGTCATTACTTTGGTAATGAGATCCATGTCAGCAGTTCTTTCTTTAGCCTCTGCTAGCTCAGTGATGTCATGACTTTGGTAATGCCATCCTATTCAAAACACATGACAGCAGTACTGTCATTAACCCCTGCTAGCTCTTGCTGCACTGCTACTCCTGTTGTTTCTCACACATGACAGTAGTTCTGTCATGACAGCAGATGGATGTCGTGATGGATGTCACGACATTCAGCATTCACAATAAACCACTCCACAGCAGTTCTTTCACCAGCTCCTGCTTGCTCCTTTAGTGATGTCATAACTATGGTAATGACATCCTGTTTAACATTAGTGCAAAATCTTGTTTTACCACAATTTAGCCAATCATAGAACCATGGACAATTTCATATCATAAAACCATGGAACTAACAAACTCCCCCTTTGGCAAATTTTGGCTAAAATAACTTATCAGGGCATTCAACAATATTTTACACAAACTATCATGCTCCCCCTTGATAGTTGCATCCAGGATGGCAGCAATAATGCTTTCCTCATCAGCTGCAGTAGTTTTTCTTTTCTCCCCCTTGGTTTAGTCAAAACTTTGACAACAAATGGAGCACTTGTACATACATAAGCTCAACACAAACTGTACATACAGTCATCTCACCATCTCCCAAGAAATACACAAGTTTCTTGAGCTTTAATAAGGATTGCACCACTTCAGCAGCTACACACCCCACAGGTACACACCTTCCCCTGTCAGCATAAACATTGCTCCCCTTGAAAAAGAGAACCCAACCATATGAAGATTTACACCAATATCTTCATATTCACACACTAGAAGCACATGCATCTTTGCACCCTTTGATTCACAACCCATACTGGAACCAATAACAGAGGTGGTTGCAGGATTACTATCTGGATGATTTCTCAGATTTAGTTTTGAAAGACTAGAAACATCTCCCAAATGTCAGGGTTGAAATCATTCCATATGCACAAGATCAAGGTTGTTGATGTCTTGATCTTTATCTTCACCAGTCATATAGCACTTGGATAGAGGCCCAAATACCCTACTTGATCCATTGTCACCTAATGACAGACCCAACAGGACTACCCTGTCATCTTCACCATGAGCTTAGAGCAGTAACCCAATGTCACAACCTCTTGTCTGACATTCTGCCTTCATAAAGTCCCAGATTTGTTTGAAACCACAAACAATCTTGACACATAACTGCACTCTTGTAGCAACAGATCCTGGATAGAAGTATAACTCTCACATATCAATGGTAACCAGTGCACATGAATGGAAAACATAAGACGCATCTTCATGTATTCAAGAACTCATTATCTGTTCAACACACATGTTGAACACATTTACGTATTACTTGAACAACAAGCAAGTAGTACACCCATCAAACAGAAGCTCTCCCCCTATCTTTGATAACAGCTGCTCCAAGATCACCACAATATCTCTCATGACCAACTCCATGCTTATACAGAGAGAAGGCACCAAACTTATTCACCTCTTCCTAGAGTTACTTGTAGCAGAATAGACCACTTCTCCACAAGTATTCTGGCCTTAGGATGAGTACAAGATAGACACCACATAAGGACTTTATCACATCAGAATGCACTCAATACCTTCACATCATAATCCAAGACAGTCCTTTTACCTTATCATTCTCCCGTATGACAAGATAAAGTACTTCTTAGCCAAGAAGTGAATCATAAGTTCCACAAGAGATCTTCATATATCAGATGGTTCATATTACAGACACACCATCCCATGGTTCTTTATGTGCCCATCCTGGACTTACTACTGCCTAGTAGTCCAACTGAAGATTTTCACAGCTCCACCAGCTTGATCAACTCCATCTCCACAAGAAGGTAATCTTTTATCCACAGCTTAGGGCTTCTACCACAAGCTCCAATATGTGAACAGAAACAGATCCTCCTTTGGTCTTCAACCAATTACCCTTCTGCACAGGAGTAATTAGTTCCAAGCATGAATAGTCCCAGAACCTTTTGTGGTCTTCAAATAACCACCCTTCTGCACAATAATAGTTCTCTAAAGGCACACTGCTTAAATAACCAAATGCCACTGTTTGGTTATTCAGCATTTTTCCAAGCTCTCGAAAGTCTGCTAATCCACCAGGCCACTTTGATCTTCATATTCTTCTTGCTCCAAAGCAAGGTATCTACTCCTTCACACAACTCTCGCAAACTGCATGATATGAAGCATTAATTCCATTCATATTTGAGAAGATCAACTTATCTTCAAATGATGTGCCACACCATCACTTGAGGCCTTGAAGTTTCTGCTTGATGTCACAACTTTGGTTAAGACATTCAGCTGGAGAGTTCAGGCTTTCATTCTGCCACTTAGAAGATATCAGTGCATAGGCTTGATATCAAGTTGGAGTCGACTACCTCTATTCTGCTTTGTTGTACCACAACAGTTACCTTGAAGTGCATTTGCTTTAGGAGTTCCTCTTTAAAGAAAATCAAACATGCCAAAGCTTGATTCTTTAGAGAAGGAGGATCACAAAAGTCTTTACAAAAGGATTCCAGCTTTCCTTAGGTAGAGACTTCTTTTAGAAAATCAAAGATAACTGCCATTTATCCTTGTCCTCCAAGATGAGCAAGGTCACATGCTCATATACACTTAGATCAGAAATAAACTGATCCAAGCAGTGTTATTACCAGCACCATATACTAGACAACTTTCTTGCCAGGAAACTTTCTAGATAAATATCAGATGCTTCTAGTAGAGACTAGAGCACAACTGATGCACTTCAATACTCCTATATAAGCATATCAGACTGTCTTCATCTTCACTTCCATCAGCACTCCAGTCTAGCCTTAGTTTCTGCCAAGAACATTACTGGAATGAGTACAGATCCAGCTATATCTCCTTTGATCTATGGATCAATAGAATTCTGCACAATCCCTGCTGATGGAATGTCTCAACATCTGATTGAACTTCAGATTCAAGCATATCAGGGCCTGATGCTTGTGCACCAACTGAGGATACAACTAAGGATAATTCATTAAATATTTGAGACTATCTCAAATAGCCAAGAAGCTTAAATCCTTATAATGAATCCTTCTCTGAACTTCATGGATAACCAATTACATACGTGCGTAGACCACAAATAGAAATTGGTCTTAAATCCACACAACTTCAGGAATACCAGGGCTTAAACATCAAGGCTGCCACCCTTGACTCAACCTCTCTATGACTTCCTCTGCTGATAGAATCCTTTGCGGGTCATGAGTGGTGAAAATAAATCACCTCCCACTATCTTCTCTACATAGCTTCCAACAAACTGTAGAACACAACAGAACAGTCCAGGCACACAACCAAACACAGCTGCATGCACCATCTTCCAATCATCTACACAACTGCCACAGTCATGCATCAAACTGAATATAGGTCAATCTTCTTCCAGGGGCATCAGAGTTCTTTTATCAGAGAATATATAGCAGAACCACCAAAAGAACATGCCCTACACAAGAGGTCTGATCATCCAACATGCCATAGGATATAAATAGCCTCTCTTCCTTTGGCATAACATACAGCTGGTCATAAAGCTCCTATATCGGAGGGCACAGAAGCAGATGCATGGACTCCTTCAATCCATAAGTTGTAGCTCAGCAAGATCATCAATTTTGCGGCAGCTTTTCCTTGTTTAACCACCAGAAAGTATCTCCCAAGATCGCATCCAGAACAGACAGGATGCCTGCTCTGATACCAATTGAAATTCTGGTTATGCAAATCACATGTGTTCCAAGAACATTGATCTCTGCTCAACAAGGATGAGGACAGACCATGGCCAGTTTAAATTGCTTTAAATTTTCCCAATGTCATGACCAATGTCACGACTTCTGTTGTGACATTTGTAGTCTATCATACTATTTATCTAACCATTTAAAGTACAAAATTGTAAATGCAGAAAGATAAATAACACAGTAATTGTTCACCTAGTTCGATATCAACAACACCTACATCTAAGGGCTACCAAGCCAGGGAGGAAATTCACTATTAGTAGAATCAATTCAAAGTTAAACCTCCAGTTTGCACTTCTCACTTAATCTCTACCCAATGGCACTTCAGCCAAGAGACACTCTAGTACCTGAGTATACCCACTCACTCCCCCTCAATCACACAACAGTGATATCAAACAATTACAAAAACAGTATGAAGAGACACTTCATACACACCTTGATCTTGCTTCACAGCTTTGATCAAGGAACTCACACACTCTTGCTTCACAGCTTCGAGTGAGACGCAGCCTAGAATCTACCTAACCAAAACAATCATCAACCAGACAATTGCTTGGATTACAAGTATTCCTAAACAGACTTTGCACGTGAAGACTAGCCTTCTTCACTTACAAATATGTCTACCACAATGTATCAAAAGATACAAAGGGTGACTTACACACAAGGGACTCTCAACCCTAGACCTTTATTTTACACTCTGGTTTTTCTTGATGTGAGTGCTTACTTTTCCTTTGCTTCTGCGCCTCCTTTTATAGCACTGCAGGCTAGGCTTGGGCTGTGCAGAAGTAACAAATATTAGTTTTAATAAACCAAAACTAATTTCCACAGTTCATGGTGCTGTCCAATTAGGTCTTGGCATGGTCAGCATTGCCTTGAATCTCTCCTGAGATAACTCAGGGGTCATAACAAGTCTTCCTAAAATCTAGCCTGAGATAACAGAAAACCAACATGTTTGCACGACTGATGTCATACAATCGATGTCATGACATTCAGTATGACATCCACTCTTCTGCAGATTTTTCTTTACACCAGACCTAGCTTCACCCAGTATTCTGCAGAATACCATTAGAAACAAGTATATTCAAGTTTCCTAAAAGGTCTCCAAGATCCTTTTATGAATACTAATACAATTTGTTCTTGTTCCTAATCCATCTCCTTGACATATTTACTAATGAGGTATTTTCAACATGGTCTCATCAATCCAAACCAATTCTGTCAAGATATGTACACTAGCAGCTCCTTCTGTTGTCATGCAATGATGTCCTGCTTAAGACACATGGCAGCACACCTCACTCACTACCTGTGAGAAGCTTCATCACAACTTAACCTGTTGTGGCTGCACACCTCACACTGCCTGTGAGGAACTTCATCACAGCTCAACCTGTGAGGAACTAGGCTACTGCTAACACATAGCAGTTCCTGCTGTGCCAGACAGCTATGTCATTACTTTGGTAATGACATCCATGACAGCAGTCCTTTCTTCAGCCTCTGCTAGCTCCTGCTTGCTCTTGCTGCACTCGACCTTGATGTCAGCCTCTGCTAGCTCCTGTTACACATAGCTCCTGCTGCATCCATGACACCAGTTATGTCATCTGCTTTTGTTAGCTCCTGCTACACCAGATGTCAACCCATGACAACAGTTATGTTATTCATATGTCATTACTTTGGTAATGACATCCATGTCAGCAGTTCTTTCTTTAGCCTCTGCTAGCTCAGTGATGTCATGAATTTGGTAATGCCATCCTGTTCAAAACACATGACAGCATTAATGTCACGACATTCAACATTCACATTAAACCACTCCACAACAGTTCTTTCACCAGCTCCTGCTTGCTCCTTTAGTGATGTCATAACTATGGTAATGACATCATGTTTAACATTAGTGCAGAATCTTGTTTTACCACAATTTAGCCAATCATAGAACCATGGACAATTCTATATCATAGAACCATGGAACTAACAAATACCACTAGTAAGCCTTAACATACAAAGCTTGACTCCATAAGAAGTCTCTTCACAAATCAAACTCATATCGAAATTGTTCAATTAGTTCTAACTCTTTTACCATCATCATCGGTATATGCAAAGATTTCCAAATCGATGCATCAGCTACCACATTTGCTTTATCCGAATGGTAATTCAAACCAAAACCATAATCCATCAGAGGTCTCAATCATCTCCTCTGCCTCATATTCAAATATTTTTAATCAACCAAATACTTTAAGCCTTTATGATCACTAAACATCTCAATTTTGAACCAAACAAATAATGCCTCCAAAGCTTTGACACAAACATAACAACCACCAACTTTAAATCATGCATCATATAATTCCTCTCATACACTTTAATTTTCCTTGAAGCATAAGCTAAAACTTGTTGATGTTGCATTAACACACCTCCCAATCCCATCAGCGAAGCATCACAATATACAACAAATGGTTCTGCCAGATTCGGCAAAATCAAAACATGAGATGTTGACAGCCTTCTCAAAAGCCCTTGAAACTTTCTTCACACTTTGCATCCAAAATAAAAGCTTGAACCTTCCTAGTCCACTACGTCATTGGCAAAGATAACTTGGAAAAATCCTTCAATGAATTTTCAATAATAATCTGCCAACCCAAGAAAACTTCTAATCTCAAAAACAGGTTTTGGAGCTTCCCATTGCGATACAGCTTCAACCTTCGACATATCAACCATAATAACTCTACTCGAGATCACATGACCAAGGAACTCACTTCCTTCAACCAAAAATCACACTTTGACAGTTTTACATACAACTGATCCTTTTTCAACGCTGATAACAAAATTTTCAGATGCTCAGTATGATCCTCTTTACTCTTCGAATATATCAAAATATCGTCAATTAACACAACCACAAACTTGCTCAAATAAGGATGGAAAATCCCGTTCATATACTCCACAATACACATGGTGCATTATTCACACCAAATGGCTTCATGAAATACTCATAATGTTTATACCTTGTTTTAAAAGCAGTCTCTTGAATATCTTCAGCCTTCACACGAATCTGATGATACCCAGATCTCAAATTTATCTTACTAAACACACGTGCAACAACCAACTGATTCATCAAATCATCAATCCTTGGAAGTGAACATTTATTCTTGATAGTCACCTTGTTCAGTTGTCTATAATCCACCCAAAGCCTCACAGAATCTTCTTTCTTCTTAATCAACAAAACTGGTGTACCCCACGGTGACACACTCGCACGAAAGAATCTCTTCTCAAGCAATCCTTCAAGTTGACTTTTTAACTCTTTCAATTCCAATGCAGACATACGATATGGAGCCATTGCTACCAAACTAGTTCCAGGAACTAAGTCGATCGTAAACTCCACTTCATGTTCTGGCTGTAAATCACTTATCTCATTAGAAAACTTACAGACAATCACAATTAATTGGCAACCCACCAACCTCCCCACTTCCGTTAACACTCAAAGTTTCCATCAAAATAAACATCTCAGCACCAACCTGCACTGACTCATCAAAACAATTCGTAAGCTCTTAGCTTAACTAAAAACGATTCACTGCACACGCCATCTAAGCTTGCAAGACACGTCTATCCCCCACAAACATGATGGGGCATAAACCATCTTTACCAAACTATAAGAGCGTTCATCGATACACTGAGCCACCACTCCACACTTGAAGCATCCTGGAGAAGCACAAGCTTCTCCCCCACCTGTTTTGTTCCCACTTCTGCAGAAAAAGGTTAGAAAACAAACGTGTACCGACAGTGTTTTTACACACATGTCGCATACTAGGGAACAAATAACATTAGACAACTTGGCCGGATGGACCGACCTGCTCTGATACCACTAATGTAACACCCTTTTCTACCCCACAAGTAAAAGGCAAATTTATTCACATTTATCAGAGTAAATTATTAAATTCAATAAAAGCTACCACAAAAGTGCGTACATTTCTCAATAACTCAAAACAAGTCAATACTCCGTGTACAACGGGTTTTCCCAAAATATATCAAAATTGCTCAAAGGCAGCAGAACTCAAAAGGTATAACCCAAGGTTTTCCTTATACGGAAAGATAATTAAAATAAATCAATTAAAACATAGACTCCAACCCGATGTTACACTATTAGAGCAAAACCCTCTAAGTTAAACAAAAGGCTAACAACTCGAAACTTCAAAAGTCCTCAACGGCGTCCACGGCTAAACCTGGTCATCTGCACGTTACCCACGTGGAGGTAACATTCAAACAAGCAGAGTGAGTAAAACGGTTCATAATAATCAATGTATGAAAATCAACATATAATGTGGGTCATCTTCATATTCAACACATTCATATCCATCAATAGGCCTCAAAGGCCACAACATCATAAATTATTCCAAATGACTCATAAATGCAAATGCAACAAGACTCAATGCATGTGGTACCAATCATCACAGCGCGATGGACACTGAGCCATCAACACTCCATAGATCCCCATCAATAGGATCGATTCTACTAGAGAACCGGAGCACATCAAAACACTTCACATCCATACAATGGGATTGAAGCCAAAGTAATCGAAGTCCTGAACCGAAGTCCGGATGCACATGAATGCATGATGCACACGTCACAAATCATCCTCATAATAACATCATAGGTGCATCATCATTCATCATATTCATCATTATCAAATGTCATAGCTCATCATCATAATAATCATCATACATCATGTCATCATAGCTCATCATAATAATCATCATCATACATCATAGAAATCATCATATAATCATGTACAAATCTCATAGCGCTCACAGTCATACTCATATTAATTCATCATATTATCACATATTACCACATATTAATTCATAAATACACTCGCGGTAATCCTCATACTATCGCCTATTAATCACATAAACTTCACAATCCTACTCATGTTAATTCGTCAAAAAAATCACAGAATCAAACATCAAAGCATCACTGCACACGATCAATATTCGCGAAACTCTGCTACATTCGCTGGCATGTTCGCTAGGCGAGTTTGGGGCGAGTTTCTTTGTTGTGCGAAGGATTATTCGCTAGGAGAGTCTAGGAACACAATCATTCGCTAGGTGAACAACGCGATGACAGCAAATCTCAGCTACGCACCAGAACCCAAAATCACTCAAAAAGCTCTACGATTCACTTTCCCGCTGCCCCCAAAACATCCCTAAATCATCCCTAAGGTCTTACGGCGCTAAAGGCACGAAACCTACGATTCATTAGGCTAATCCCACATCATATTCACGCCTTAAATCACAAATTTCCCTACAATTACCCATACTCATTAGAATTACTCAATATCTAATATTCTTATCCCTTCAAAGTTAGACAAATAACAATTCACGGTTTTTGGCCACGAAGGCCTAACTTTCCTTTTTCCAATGAATTCCACGGTTAGATTCACAATAACAGATTTAGGCCACGAAGGCCAAAGATCACTATTTCTCATATCCACCCTCAAAATACCTTAAACCTTATATCGACCTTAAGTACATTAAAAGTTACACATGGAAACCTTCTGAAGCTTTTGCCTCCAATCTTCCTTCTCAGAGCTCTGGCCTCAATTCTTTTCACAGTCTAACAAATGAATCCTAATCCCTTCACAATTTTCTTTTTGTTAAACCTAGACTTGGGCCTCACGATTGGGCTTTTTCCATATTATCCTCACTAACACCTCTTAATTGTCCAATTTGCCCTTATTTCACTTATATTTAGTTTACTTAATAATAATATTAATATATTCATATTATATATTATTATTCAAAATAAATAACCCAAATTCCATTAATTTCCAATATTCCACAAAACCACCGAAAATTACCGAAATGTGAATATTCTTATTTAAATAAATTAAATAAATATTCCAATAAAATTTTGGGTGTTACACCCTCCCCCCTCCTCTCTTGTGTATGGAGTCACATGTCCAACATCATCTGGAACGTGTGCTTAATGCTACTCCAAATAGAAGAGTAAATTTGATTACCAATGATATTTATATCATTAACATAAAGGAAATGTAAGGGGATCTGCATTGCTCTTCATCCTATGATCAAATTAAGCTTGCCTTGGTCCACAAGACTAATGATACCTCTACTTAGAACCTTATTTGTACTATAGAAGAGCGGAGGAGATAATGGATCCCTTTGTCTGACTCCTCTTTGGCATGAAAAGTATCCATGGTAAGCTCCATTAAAAGAAACAAAAATCTTTTCTAAGTGAATAATTGTTTCAATCCAAGTAAGAATTTTTTTGCAAAAGCCAAATTGATTCAAGACTTTAAGAAGAAAGCTCCAGCCAAGAGTGTCGAAAGCTTTTTCCACGTCAATCTTTAGAGAAATGTTTCCACCAAAATATTTTCTATTAAGGATATTAACAACTTTAGAGTTTATTCCAATATATTCTCTTTTAAGTCTTCCATGTATGAAGCTTTTTTGCACTTTAGATATGACGGGTGGCATGATGGTAGCAAACCTATTATCAAGAATTTTAGAAATGATTTTGAATTTGAAATTAGCCATGGTTATAGATTTGTATTGTTCCACAATATCATCATTATGCTTCTTAGGTATAAGTACCATGGAATTGGAATTAAAGTTTGGCAAGACCCAATTGGATGTGAAATATTCTAGCACAACTTTGACCACGTCATCTTGAATGATGTCCCAAAATTTATGGAAAGAGGCCTTCAAACCCATCAAGCCCAGAGGCCTTATTGGGATTGAGATATGAAATTATGTTCCTCACATGATAGATGTTGGACATAATGTCTGAGACAATGTGTAAAATGTGTTTATAGCATATTAATAAATTACATGTAACGAAATCATAAATCAATAAAAGAACACAAAGAATTGATAATCCAGTTTGGTGCAACATCACCTACGTCTAGGGGGCATTCAAAACAAGAAAGAAAATCCACTCTCAATATTAAAAGTGCAAATAATCTTAGATGAAAAAAATATATTCAATGTCTCTCTTCTTAATACTACTCGTGAACTTCTATTCAAAACTCCTTATATAACGACTCCACTCTCAATAGTCAGAAGGATAAATGGGCTTACTCTGAACTCTCCCAATTCAAGGTCACTTTCCTAATACTACCTGTGAATATTTGTTTAGGCTCCCTCTAAATAAGAGACCCCTCTCACTTTCACTCAATCACTAACAATAGTGATCAATACATAAAATAGATTTCAAGATTGTTGAATTACAAATCAAGTAACATAACCAAGCTATATGCCTTAGATATGGAACTTGGGCGCTATAGAGATGTACAATAAATAAGGACAAAGAAAACTCTCTTAAAGAGTAGATTTTTCTCTAAAGTTATAACTCATCACAAATGAGATGAACTCCTTTTATAGCCACAAAAATCCAGCTCGAAAAACCCATAATGATATAGGCCATGAATTTGGTTGGACTTCTAAAAAGCACATGAGATAAATCCTTAATAATGATGTTTGTCAATCTTGATTGATGTCCTTGATTAAATCTGAATCTCTTGATTATTCTTGTTGTATTTGACTTAGATCGCATCCTACAAAAACTCACATGATCAATCAAATATATTAGGAAAACTGAGATCCTGAGATTGATACAAAGTAATAGTCTGAGATAGATGTCTCACATATCGTGGAACATTTGGCCTGACATCTGTCCATATAACAAAATTTTGAATCTTGAACAAATCAAATAAAATATTTATTTGATATAAATCACAATTCAGTCTTCTAAATTAAAGGATTCATAATAAAACTTTTTCAAAAACTAAATCACACTTTAAGTTATTTTTAATAGAGATTAGAAATTTTAAAAACAAATCCAATAAGACCCCTTTATAGAATATGATTTAATAAAAAAATTCTAAGTTGGTTTGGATTAACAAACTTTTCCCAAAAGTAATCTTCTTATCGTATCAGAATTAATACAGGATTTCTAACCAAATGTTGAAGCGAACATTTAGTGCAGTAAGAGCAGTCTGCGTGCCAAGATGTCACATAACATGTTCCAGACATTTTGCTCAACTAGTTGCTTACAACCAAATCTTTTTGTCAAACAACTTTAGCGGAAACTTGGACTGAACAAATCTTGAAACAAATCTAATGTGCATGAGAATCCAATTAGTGTAGCACTCACGTCAAGATGTCACACAACATGTGTTGAACATCTTGCCCGACAAGTTTCCTACATAAATTAGACAATAACTTAGAACAACAAAACTCAGTCTAAGTAGTATGAACAACGCCTGGGTCAGGATGTCGTACAATATGTCAAGACATCTTAGTCAACATGTTGCATACAAAAATAAGTCAATCAAAGAAATAACAAGAGCAAAAACAACATGATGGATTTCCTCTACCGAGGGAAAAAGAGTGAGCATAGTATTGATATCTGCAGTGTCTCTCACTAGGTTTATCACATCTTCCCTTATACTTACATTCTTACAAAAGTGACGAAAAACCATATTTATAACTATCAAGATCCCTAGATATCCAACTGAACTTAAACTGATACCCAACAACAAAATTGACTTGTCAACTGAATTATTGTCTGAACTGACCTGACTTAAGGACCCGTGACTAGATCATGTGCCTCTGATCGAAGCATATTGATAACGGTTACCTGAGCTCTATCATGTCACCTTCGCCCAAACTCTTGTCACCTTCATCGCTCCCATATTACGATCACATGCTTGACAGTCGCTTTTATAACTCCACCACATTGTCATTTAACAAAAATAACTCATTATATATTAATTATATTTAATTAACTTTTTCTCTCATTTTCTCAATAATTAAGAACTAATTTAATTTTTTTTTTACATTTTTCCATAATGCGTATTCAAAAAAAATGACAACAACTACAAATCTAAATAATTATCAATAATTTTGTTTAAAAAAATTTATTAAATACAATTTTATTTTTTTCTGATATTTTATATAAAACAAACTCGTGCAATAACACAAATATTCGTCTACATTCCACACCTAAAGGATTTTTTTTTTATAGATCAAACTTAGAGTTTGAAGTGTAAATTTTAATGATAGTGATGGGGAACCTATGAGAGGCACAACTTAGTGTTAGATAGTGGCGTATTGTGGGCATTGACAAATTAGGGTGGGTGAACATTTCACACAATGATTTAATGTTGGACCAAACAAAACAAAACAAAATCGACTCCCGCTTTCCACGAAAACTTGTGCTATTAATTCATCTACCTAACCTATTCCTTGAAAAAGTATCACAATAGAAAATCAAATCACATTAAATTTCACAATATGAATGAATTTTTTTCATGATAAAAAAAAATGTCGCATTATAATATTTGTATATTTTGTATTAATGTATAGTCAATAATGTGAAAAACAAATATTCATAACTAAACATAAATTAATGTGAGAGGAATGGTTGTTATTATAATTTCCATCTCGTTTAAAGATATGTGGGTCTTTTGTTGACATGTAGTATATGGTGTTGAGCTATCTCTATCACATTAATGTTTCAGCAATCAAACGTATTGCTTCTTTGAATGGTTATCTTGAAAGCTGGAATGTGTGGTTGACGCAAGAAATATAGTCCTATTATGTTAAATGTCAATGTGAAAGCAATTATTCCGGGTTTAGAGATAGGGAAATATTCAAAATTTCAATTCATTTTTTATGTGTGAAAAATAGTTAAAATAGTATTGTCACTATCAAGAGATTGTGTCTAGTAGAAATGGTAAATTTAGACAATGCTGGAAAATAAAATTCGAATTACAGTTGAAATAGGTATTTATATTTAATGTCTAACATAGTTTGAATATAAGTATTTATATTTGAAAATATTTGTTGAAAAATCAAACCAATAGTCAATTCAATAATAGTATTGGCCGTTGTCTTTTGAAAATATAAATGGATATTATCTAATTTTGAATTAGAAATAATCGGTTAAATGAAGAGGTAATGTTTTGTTGCAGTGAATTTATGTTTCCGGTGCAGTAGAGGACGCATATCTGCATTGTTATTATTTCAGCTTTTAAGTGAGCGAGAGAATAATGAGTAATGTGTCTATAAGAATAGTATGAATCGAGTCTCTTTCTTTACATGGACCCTTTTATATATGAAAGTTGATTGAGTTGTTTAATGTTTGTGTTAGACGTGAGGCTTTTTGTTATTGGGCATTTGGTCGGTCCATAACAGTTGTCCATCAAGACTTCTCGCGGCATAGCAGCGAGAAGTCTTTTAGACAATGTTTGGATATCATAAAATGAATGGAGCAAAATATCGTGGAACAGTGTGGAATGCAGAGGAGCGAAAGGAAAATTTTATTCCATTGTATGAAAATTCTAAGACGGAATAAGGCAAGTTGTTCATTCTGTCCAAATTGGAGGGGAATGAATATGGTGGTAAGTGGTGGAATAGAATGGAACCCATACCACTCTATTTTGCTATGCTCCATCTGATTTTAAATAATCCAAATAATGGAATATCATTCCATTTCATTCAACTCCATTGTGCTCCATCTGATTCCATCAATCCAAACAAAACCTTAGAGAATTGGATCGAGATTTTGGTATCAGGGTCGTTACATGAAGAATTGGAAGATAGTTGTTGTGAATATCCTAGGGAACATGTGCATTAAATGCTAGTCTCATTATTGAGACGTTTCGCATGATTTTCCTAACATGTGGCCCTAGGTTTCTAGACTAGGGTGTGACGATTCCTCCTAGGATGCTCAAGTGCACTCAAATGTCGTTGTATTCTCCCAAGCGAAATCCAACCATCGTTTTTGTCTCTCCATTTTCTCATTTTGGATCCTTGATTAGCCTACTTTGCTCTCATATATATTGGGGTCATTTAGTATTTCAAATACTTTTCACTCTTTGTGCAAACCGTAAGCTTTTCTCTTCTACAAACTCTAAATTTCTTCCCTGAACTCCGGTGACACCTATTTTATCAGCCTCTTTTCTTATTTCGGCCTTACATTTTCTGGTTCATCGCAACCTCTAGGTCGCCTTTCTTTAACTATTACCACCATTTTTTACTCTTTTAAGTGCCATGTTTATCTTCCTTGTTTACAGTTCATTGTTCCCTTTTCATCATTTTAGATATGGCCAACATAGTATATGTACCTGCAAATATAAAAGATGTACTTAGTATCGATGGTAATTCTTATGCTACTAGGATGTTGAACTCAAGAATGCAAAACATTATCCTTTTAGAGGTTAATCAACCTATCGCACACCTTATCACGTTTAGTATTAGCTCTGGGTCTAGCGGGGTTCTGTTGAAGACTATATTGAACCTTCAAGTTTTCATTTCACCAAAAGTGCAAATGATTCTTTCGAAGTGGACGAACGAACGAACCACGGCGGTTCCATTGTTATGGCTATAAATGGTGATCCCTTCCTTCCTATATATACTTCTTTAGATCTGAATCCTACTGATTTTTCTCAAAATGAATGGATGACTCGTTATTTTATTAATTCCTTCAGGGAAGTGAGTAGTCGGGATCCCTGTCAAAGGGAGGTTAGGGATTATATTTACTTTTGAAGCCATTCCAAAATTCATGACCAACATTATCTTTTTTATGACAGTTAGGAAGACATGGTCTAAAAGGAGCGTCAGGGTCTGGTGCCGCCAACTGATTATGTTTAATATTATTGGGTGAAGGCTCAATCGGTGGGGATGATCTCCTTCTTCAATAGTGTTTCTCGTTTGGAGGGAACCTAGACAGATGTGGAGCCATCTTTGATGGGTGTTCGGTTTCGTTCTTTGATGAGGGAGTGTTGAAGCATCTATGAATCTCCCTGTCTAACTACATCCAGTGGCATGGGCCTTCATCAAGATGTTACAATATTGGTACAAGTACTAGGAAAAAAAATTCTTCCATGAATCTATTTTTCAACATTTTTGTCATGGCGCAGTCCTTTCCCACCGTGGATCAAGGACATGGGTTATTCTCACTTAGTCAATAGATCAAAGTGTTTGATCTTTACATTGAGAGTTGGAAAATCTTCAAGGATTATTACTTCTTGTTGACCCCTCTAACCTCTAAGGCTCACTCCATCTTTCGCAAAGCCCTTGAAGGTGACACTTCCTTGTAAGTCCCCTAAGGATTGGAGCAGGTAAAATTTAAGGATAGGTCCAAAACCATTTTAATTGAGGATCAAAGACTTATGCATACCCATATAACTTATTAACCTTGGAGGAAGATTCGTTGAAGAGGGATTTGGTAGCCTATGGAGAGAGATTGGGTTACGAAGAAACTTAGTATTTTGATAACAGTCCAGCATTACATGAAATTTGGCGAATGATCAGAGAAAAACAAGTGAAAGATAAGACAAAAGGAAGAAGAAATATCAAAGAATAAGGAAAAATAACTAAGTGTGAAGAAATTGGACTTCGTGAAAAAAGGATAAAAATATGCAGCTACTGGAATAATCACGAGCAGCATCATGCAACATCACGTGCACGATAGATCTGTACTAGCTCGCATGCCCGATGTAAGTATAACGCGCGCGATGAACCTCTTTTCTAGGATTTTTCTGACGCGTCTGATCCATTCTGAGCTCTTTTTTAGGGGAAATTCTGCAATTTTGCAAGGGTTACGAAAAATTGACACTGCAAGTACGACTTTTACAGCATCGAGGGTGTTTTAAAGAGCATTTGAAGCCATTGAAGGCCAAACTATCAAGGGAAAACATATATTGTTATTCTTTATTCAATTGGTATTGTAATTTGAATTATAGTAGCTAAACTCCTATAGGCTAGGTTGTGTGTGATGAACATGTTTCAATATTGTTGGGCATTTTTTAGCTGGAAACTTTTGACTAAGAAAAGAGAAACAAGTCGAAGGGAAGCTTGGCATCACAAACGAAGAAGTCGAAGCAAGTTCGACGAAAGATCTTGTAGGCCAAGATCGAAGAAGTCTCGACAGACCACCCGTCAGAAGGAAGTTGTAGCAAGCTCGATAGATAGCCATTCTGATTAAGGTCGAAGGCAAGAAAAATGAGCAAGTTCGTAACTGACAAGAACATGGGGGAGTTATACAAGAAACGAGCGTGCATGGATGGACGTGTGGCAGACTGTGGATGGTCGACAGCAAAGTAGCAGTTATTTCTTATGCCTATTTAAGTAGAGTTTAGTTTTAGTTTCAAGGGGTCGCATTTTGTAACATTGACAAGAATACACTTAAAGTATCAGCTTTTTAGAGAAACGATTCATTTCTACACAAATGTATGCATGCATCCAACTTACGTTTAAGCAATTTATTTCATAAGTCTTTGTTTTCAGTTCATTTCCCTGTGCAATTTTTGTCTTATTTTCTCATTGACTTATCTCAGTTGTACGAATGCAGTTTCTTTATCTATCATTCCAAACCCAAACACTCAAGCAATCATACTATACTTAACACTTAGTCTAGGATTTTATAGATGATCATGCAAGTAACCTTTAATAAGAGGCTAGAGATAGTTCGTCGAAAATCCAAGTGAATAAATTGGCGCGCCCAATGGGACCCGTTGTGTTAAATATATGCAATAACATATTGGTAAGAAGATGGTAGATCACGAAATACCAGTCCAAATCAGAAGCAACCCTCAGAAGGAAATACAGGCATGTCAGAAGCAACTAATGTTAGTTCTAACACTGTGGCCGCGTTTTGACTGTCCACAATGGACCGAAACTGTCACCGTGTCGGCCTGAAGCGTTAAGACCGATGGTGGTTGGAACTTCAGGGCCATATATGTCTAGTTTCACCTCGCCCATGTATGGTAGGGATCGAAGCTTTGGAATGCCAACCGAGTTAATGGCAAGTATACATGGTAGAGGTTTGACATTTGGAAAAAATTCATCCTCATCATTTTCACCTTACCGTGGATTAGGACCTTTGGGAAACTGATTCGGTCGAACCACGAGACTGGGGTTTCTATCTCAGGCAATCCCAACCTTTACTTCAAGTTCTATTGCGGTTATGAGACAATAGATGAACGAAAGTAATCACGAAATGATCCATATGCTAACTCAACA
Source organism: Lathyrus sativus (assembly GCA_963859935.3). Lineage (NCBI taxonomy): Eukaryota > Viridiplantae > Streptophyta > Magnoliopsida > Fabales > Fabaceae > Lathyrus > Lathyrus sativus. The sequence continues at coordinate 525,420,925 of OZ012737.1, read as the reverse complement.
AATGGGTGACGAGTGGATAAATCAGTAACATACCTCTGATATCCAAAAACTTTGGTACCACATGCATCGGGGTAGATGATATGAGATACATTGCATAAATAATCGCATTTGTTATTAATTACTGTTGAGGATGATTTGTGTGATGGATGAGTGATATTATTTACATTATCCTTGTTATTTTATGCATTGCTAACATATATGAATGTATTTCTCATCCGTGTTTGTTTGTCTATGTTTTTCTTTACGCATGTGGTGCAAATACTCAAATAGAGGAGCCTTAGTTACAATTAGGTTTTGGAGGATGGTATAGTAGCCTTTTTCATTGTTTATCGCTTTTGATTTTATTTTAGTTTGCGCGTGTCGCTCTGATAGTGTAAAATTGGAATGAGTTACCTTTCTGTTTTTGTGTTTTTGAGAGTCGTTGCAATATTTCTTTTATGAATTAAAATGAAGTTGACTTTGAATTATGAGAAAAATGAAATAGAGTTGTTATTATTTAGTTCCACTTCCATAATATGTTAATTGTGAAAGTTGTTTTATGCTGAGAAATTATGATACCTTGTGTTGAGTGAATTATTTGTGTATTTTTATAAAATAAGTGTTTTAGACTAAACTCCATATATATCCATAAAATCTAGCTCCAAAAGCTATAAGTATTTAGATCCTGAATTTGGTTGGACTTCTAAAAAGCACATGAGATTAATCTTCAATAATGATTAGTGTCGATATTGATTAATCACATTGATTAAATTTGAATATCTTGGTTATTCTTGTTGTATTTGATTCATATCACATCCTCTAAAAACTAACATAATCAATCAAATTTTTATTAGGAATACTAAGATCCTTGATTGGTACAAAGTAACAGCCTGAGACAGATGTCTCACAAATCGTGGAACATTTGGTCTGACATCTGTCCACGTAATAAAATTTTGAATCTTGAACAAATCAAATAAAAATTTTACTTAATATAAATCATAATTCCAATTTCTCAAGTAAAGCATTTAGAATAAAAATATGGCAAAAATTAAATCACGCTTTAAATCATCTTTAATAGAAATTGGAGATTTTAAAAACAAATTCAAAAAGATCTCTTCATGGAATATAAATATTTAATCAATATCTTTGCATATCAATTTCAACACAATCTTGAATAGGGGTGGAAATAGACTGGGCCGAGCTAGGCTTTGTCAAACTTGAGTATGACCTGCTAAAAAATTCAAAGTCTAAGTCTGGCCTGTAGCCTATTATAGGCTTATTTTTAGACCTAAGCATGACATTTTTGAAGGCCTGATTGGCCTACTAACCTATTTAAAAGCCTATTTCATTTGAACGTTTATAAATAAGAAATTCAACTAATGTTAAATAGACTAACAAATTAAAAGATCATTGAGACTAAATATTTGTTTTTATTTTCTCATTCAAGTTTATCTATTAGCATAAGTTTGGTGATACTATTTGTTGGAGAGAACTTATGGAAAAAAAACTTATGACAACAACTTATGACATTGTTTGTAATGTTTTTTCAACTTATTTTCATAACTTGTTCAAAATAACTAAGTTTTATTTTCGTATTTTTTTTATAAATAGACCGGTCTAATAGGCTTTTCTTACGGCTTGTAGCCTAACCTCTTTAGTTAAATAGGCCTATAAAAAAGCTTAGGCCTTTTCTATTTAAGAAAAAGTCTAGCCTAACCAGAGCCTATGTAGGCTAGGCCGTAGGCCCCTGTTAGTAGGTCTGGCCTATTCCCACCTCTAATCTTGAATAAACTAAATCTGAAACAAAACTTCCTTCAAAGCATATTCAAATAAATCTTTTATTCAATGCAAATTCAATCAAATCAAATATTCTTATTTAAAGACACTCTAAATCTTGTAATGAAACCATATCCAATAAAATCCTCTTCAACCTTTATCAATTATGATTTATTAAACCTTTTTTCAAACTGATTTTGATTAAAAAATTTCTTCTAAAAATAATCTTCTCATCGTACCAGAACTAATAAAGAATTTCTAACCAAATGTTGAAGCAAATATTTAATGCAGTAAGAGTAGTCTTTGCGACTAAATCATATGCCTCTGATCAAAGCATATTGATAACGGTCGCATGAGCTCTATCGTGTCGCCTCCGCCCAAACTCTTGCCACTTTCGTCGCCCCTATATTACAACCACATGCTAGACCAGCGCCTTCACTGCTCCTTCACATTGTCATTCTAACAAAAATAACTTTATATATATATATATATATATATATATATATATATATATATATATATATATATATATATATATATATATATATATATATATATATATATATATATATATATATATATATATATATATATATATATATATATATATATATAATTAAATATTTTAACTAATAATTAATTGAAATTCTTTTACATTTTTCTATGAAGCTTATTTAACAATATAAGAACAACTACAACTCAATTATTATATTTTAACTTTTTTATTAAATACAATTTTATTTTATTTTCTGATATTTTATGTAAAACAAACTCATGCAATAACACAGATATTTGTCTGCATTTCACACCTAAAGGATTTTTTTGGATAGATCAAACCTAATTTTTGTAGTGTAAATTTTAATAGTAGTGATTTGGTAGCCTACGGAGAGAGACGGGGCTACGAAGAAACTTAGTATTTTGATGACAGTTCAGCATTGCATGAAATTTGGCGAATAATCAGCAAAAAACAAGTGAAAGATAAGACAAAAGGAAGAAGACCAAAGAATGAGGAAAAATAGCTAAGTGTGACAAAATTGGACTTAGTGAAAAATCAAGTGAAAAAGGAAGAGTCGTTGAAGAGGGATTTAGTAGCCTTCGGAGAGAGACTGTGCTACAAAGAGACTTAGTATTTTGATGACAGACCATCCTTGCATGAAATTAGGCGAAGAATCAGAGAAAAAAAAGTGAAAGATAAGCCAAAAGGAAGAAGAAAGAACAAAGAATGAGGAAAAAAATAGTTAAGTATGAAGAAAATAGACTTACTAAAATATCATGTGAAATGGGGAGCAAAATCGTGTGACTTCTGGAATAATCACGCACTCGATAAATCTGTACTAGCTGCATGGCGCGTGCAATGAACCCTTTTTTGGCCTTTCTTTTACACGTCTAATCCATCCTGAGCTCTTTTTAAGGGGAAATTATGCACTTTTGCAAGGGTTATGATAAATTGGCATTGCAAGTACGATTTTTACAACATCAAGGGTGTTTTGGAGAGCATTTGAAGTCATTGAAGGCAAAACCTTCAAGGGAAATCATATGTTATTCTTCTTTATTCAATTGGTGTTGTAATTTGAATTATGAGTAGCTAAACTCCTCTAGGTTAGATTGTGTGTGATGGACTTGTTTCAATATTATTTGGTAATATGTTGATTTGACTTTGTATGCATCCTTTGATCTATAATTCTATGTAATTGCTTATTGTTCTTAATGCTCTTTATGTGAGATACTCCTTTAAACTGATTTTAGGCACATAGGGAATATTGACCATTAGTCTATGTGTTGGACCTAGGGCAGTTATGGTACTTACACTGGTTGAATAGGAATAGGAGATCCCGTGTTGTAGCATAGGGAACTAACATTTTGTGCACCGCCTAATCCTGCTTATGTTGGTGGACTAGAGATAGGAAGCTCCGAGTAGTGATTAGTGAGATATTTTGCGAGGGATCGTTTATAATGGCTTTGTTAATTGCGTGGGATTATAGTGATAAGATCATTCATACAAGGCATCAATAGAGAAATAGGAGATTCAATACACAACCTGGCCTTTTTCGTAATTCTGTTCAAAAACTTATTTTACTTTCCACATTGCAAACTTGAACCCCCCCCCCCATTTACTGGTTTCTTTACATTGCACAAATATTTTCTTGTTCGAACATAATTCATATGGATTCGATCTTATTTATTACTGCGACAGTATCGATACACTTGCCGAGAAGCCACCATATTTCCTTGGGAGGAATCAGACACAAAAATCACCCCTAAGAGGCGCAACTGAATTTTAGCCTAAGAGACTAAATCACAAGTCTTTTTCTTAGGGCTTGATAGAAGTCCTTCCTGAGAGGTCTAACTCCTCACCTGAGGGACTTGTAGTCTCATCAGCAAGGTTACATATAACTTTTGCTGAGGGACTTAGATTCTCCAGGCTAATTAAAATCTCGCCTCAAGGACTTAGTATTTTCTCATGTGGGATCAAACACAAAAATCATGCCTAAGAGGCGCGGCTGAAGTCTGGCCTAAGAAACTTAATCACAAGTATTGTCTAAGGGCTTGATAGATGTCTCATCTGAGAGGTCTAACTCCTTGCCTGGGGAACTTTAGTCTCATCAGCCAGGTTACATATAACTTCACCTAAGGGATTCGACTCCCCAAGATAATTAAACTCTCACCTAAGAGACTTAGTGTTTCCTCAGGCGGGATCAAACACAGAAATCATGCCTAAGAGGGGCGACCAAAGTTTAGCATAAGAGACTTAATAACAATAAGTTTTGTCTGAGGGGCTTGATAGACGTTATACCCGAGGGGTTTAATGCTTTACTTGATGGACTTATAGTCTCATCATCTGGGATACATATAACTTCCTAGGAGAGACTTATACTCCTCTAGCTAACTAGATCCCCGACTAAGGGAGTACATCTTCAAGAAATGCAGGTCCTCGATATACCCTTTTGAGTCACTATCTAAAAGAACTTCGTCCTCTATTAAAAGTCCATAAGCATAATTAACTATGTTGTGTTATATTTGTAAAAGAACATGCTTAGGGCGAGGACTATAGTCCTCCCTAAGAGAGGCGAAAATAGTGTGTCGGCCAAGGGGAGGTATATCCTCACCCTAGGGTTTTTCTATCACCTAATCATGGGAAACGTGAGATAATAAATTTCTGGGGCAAAGAGAATTCAAGGTCATTAACTGACCCACGCCCCCTTGGAAATAGGTATTCAAAAATCCACCATTGACCAGGTTGGCAGTGACTCTTTCCAAGAAAACCCTAGGCCCAAAAGCATGTATAAATACCTATCTCCAAAGGGAGAAAATACATATCATAACTCATATTGATCAACCCCCTCATATTCTTACACCTAAGCACATCATTCATTCACATAGCCTTTCACCTCACGTGACTAAGACTCCTAAAACCACTGTAAACACCATCATATAAGGTTTCTCGCCGCCGTAGGCAAGCCCTTAACAACCATTATCTGTTATACACCTATTATGACCTCTGTCCCCCTGCCCTTGTAGGAGAAACACACACACCTGTAATTTTTTACCAATACAATATGCATATATAGGTCGATATGTCAAACTTCACAGATTTTTTTAATAACCTAATTTTGAACTATTTAATTAAGTAGATTTTTTTTAACTTTACACCTAGTTTTTTTGTTAAACAAGCCAAGACATGACAGACTTAAATAAGTGAAGATTTCTCTTCCCACCTTTAGTGGTGAAGAACCACCCTTAGGAAACCCAAAAATACCCTTGGAATAGTATGCAAGTTAACCCCCAGACACCTCCCATACACATCAAAATACTTCTTAAGTGAGTCACTCTTATTTTGTCAAAATAGAGTATGAAGTTTAACCTCCGTATTGATGGAAGGGTGAGTCTATAGGTTAATTTTTGGACTAACCCTTGAACATATTTTGAACTCATGATATTGTGTTTATTTTATATTATCAATGGATAATATAGAAGTTAAGTTCTGTACTAACTGTCAAGGCAGTAAATTTGTCATAAATTTAACATTTTAATAAATCTTATATTTTAAGCCATATATACAAAGTGTACATAATGGTTATTAAATTAAACTATACACTTATGTAATTCAATCAAAATGCTATATATTAAGTCAAAATGCAAACTATACATTATTCACAAAATACAAACCGAAATGAAAACTATTAAAATGTAAAAATTTAAAAAAAAAAATCATTTACTATGTATATCTGACCCCCTCCCCCTCCTCGGTTCCTTATCTACCTTCTGTACTGCAATACATGTCGTGCCTCATTTATCATGGCATCTATAGTGACCCTCACATGAGTTTCTTCTTAAAACTCACCCTTCTCTATTCTCGATCGTTCAATATCCATAATAAGTTGATAGGTTGACAACACATCAACGAGATGGTCTATTTTAGTCTGCTCTTCTTCCAATATCTTCTGATGAGTTGGCCTAGGTGTCTCTCCCTCTGTATATGGTGTCATGTAAGAATGTGATGCTCTAAAAAACTAGTATATGTAGTTGTATGCATTAATCCATGGTTGAGGAACTTACACACTATGTACATCCTTTAGAACCAAATGATCATGGTACTCTGCAAATATCTCACCAACATATATGTGACGGAATGTGGGAGGAGCAACTATGGTGGGGTCTCTAGAAATACCTGGCAGATACCTGAACTAGCAAATGAATTTCTCAATAAGACGTGGATACATTAATCATGACCCACATGTCATTCATCTGAATTAGGATATTTCATCAAAGGGGTGTGTCTCACGATGATTGTAGTACGCTGTGAAATTTATATCATTTATCGTGATACAGTCAAGATAAACTCATAACGGCTCGATCGCCTGATTCCCTCTGAGCAAGATGAAAGATCAAGCACACGGAAAAGCCTCTTCATAGTCATTCATATATGCTCAGCCAGAGAGACGTGGAAAGTGCTGGAGAATTCATACCTGGAAATGGTTCATATAAATTATTAATAACGGAGTAGCACAAATGTTATGAAATATTATTAATAGTAAAGGTGTAAATATATTAGCGTAAATAGGGTATTGCCTGTTGTCATCTGTCTAGTCTTCCATAAGCAAGATTCACCTAACTTAGAGTAGAGGTAAACCAAACAATAGGTTTCCCTGTTGTACTCATGAATCCTCTCCAATTCAATGAAGTATCCCAAGTAAACAACATCGACATAATATTCACTTTTGTCTATGAATATGGATGTGTCAATCAAATACAAGAGGTGTGACCTCAATGCACATGTTATATGATTTGATACCTATGCATCATCACCATCAGCCTTAAATTTCATATCAAGGTGGTATATGTACAGCCTCTCTAGAAATTCAAATTTTGCATGATATCCTCTAGTGTCATCTATCTCTGGTTGGGCATCACATGAGTCAGTTATCAAATATTGCATCATCGTCTTCAGTGCGTCTGGTATAATGAGTCTGGAATAGTTTAATAATCTTCTCTTAATCAGAAAATGTAGGAGAAATGACACGTCATCAAGTATTATGGACATCTCACCAATCGGAAGATGGAATGAAGAAGTCTCTGAATGCCATATCTCAACGAAAGCTAGAAACAAACTATGGTTAATAAAAGTATATCATGTCCTGCATAAAACTTGTATCCTAAATAACTGCATGACATCCTGAAACCATGATTCGTTCGGATGTGGCAACTTCACTATCTTTCTATCGTAGTTGATACATTTTAACAACTCACGATGTTGTAAAAAAATACATCAACGTCAAAAAGTTCAAATCTTATAACAAATATGTTTAAAAGAATAAATACAAATTTATTTTACCTATCCTTCCCACACGTGTATATTAGTATGGTCTGCATACATACAAAGTAGTGAGGTGTCTGAGAGGCCTCTTAGATAAACATTAAGAACACCATCAATAGGCTATGTTGTCAAACTCGGCAGACATCTTGGCGCACAACAGAACAATGGAACAAACTGTGTCAGCCTGTTTTGGAACGACGCGAACAGGTAACGCAGACGAAGTGGGTGAGAAAATAGGCGCGAAACGGTGACAGAACGACTTGGAACGACCATTTTTCGATGTACAGAATTATAACCATTGGGAAGATTATAATTGTCATTTTCAACATTAAAAATAAACTAAAATAATAAATCAACTTCCTCTCACTATTCAACCTTTTTTCTCTCTCTCTGCTCTTTCTATCAGTCATACAACCAAGCTCCCTCGTCCCTCTTTATTTCTTTCATTCTTTGTCACAGTAACTTCCTTTCCCAACATTCCTCTTCTCACGCAGCTTTCTTCCTTAAGGTGCGTTTTTTAATTATTATTTTTTTAAGTCTACGCTTTTTTTTATTTTATTAATCTTATTTCTTTTTCTTTTTAAGTTTTTATTTATTTCTGTTTTTTTTTCTTTTGTTTTTTTTTTCAATTACATTTTTTCTAGTCTAACTATTGTGTTTGTATTTGTATTTATTTACTTTAATTTCTTTTCTTTTTCTTTACTTGAGTTTATATTTATTGTTTTTACTGTGTTTGTATTTTTTTTATAGCTATAACCATACCATCTAATTCTCAATCATCTTGATCAAATGTTCAATCAGTGTCTTCTTCTATCCTATTATTCGAATTCTCGGGTGGTGAAATTGGATGGAGATGGAATAGTTTAGCGGATAAGAACAATAAAAAGAGAGTTAAGTGTGATTTTTGTAAGACGGTTACTACCACGTGAATTTTTTGGGTCAAACAACATCAATTAGAAATACAGGAATGCTATGTTTACACCACATCTTACACCCACTTCCTACACCGTATACATTGTTCACCGTATTTATACGGTGAACAGTGTTTTTTTTATTAAAATAATATATTTTTTAAAAATATTAATTTTAAAAAATATATATTTATTTTTAAAATTTATTTTATAACACAAATATAAGATTGCGCATTAACCAATTTTACAGTTGCATTAACCACAAAAATCTATATCATTAATTAATTATTTTATTTATAATTTATTAACCACTTTCACTACTTCATTAACCAATAAAATACATACTATTAACCATGTTCTGAGAAATTTGTTCACGTATTTGTGAACAGTAAATTAGGTGTAGGGTGTAGGAAAGAGTGTAAGAATAGCATTTTTCTTAGAAATAAAAAGAAATGTTATTGCATGCACTCAAACACTTGAAGAAGTTAAATTTCTTTTGAAAGAGAATGAAGAAAAGGTTCGTGAAGTTTATGACTAGTTATCTCAATTGCATGTAAGTAGTTGATAGTAAGTTTCTTAAAATGTAATGATAGCATATTTATAATTTAAACTAACTCTTAAGTCATAATATAGATTCACTCTAAGAAAAAAAATAAGTTTGAGCATAAAATGTTGCAAGACTTGGTTTTTATCAAGTATAACCAAATCTTAAAAGAATGCTATGAAAGCGATGGTGTGATTGATCTTGTTGTCTTGGATGATATTGATACTAATAATGAATGGCTATTGGGAGATGAAGTTGTTTAAGGTGGTGATGTTCAACTAGATTTTGTTTTTGATAGTGATGATTTATCTTGGTTAGATGATGATATTGCAATTGGTATTGTTGAGCCTAGATACACTAGGAGACAAACTACATTGCAAAAGGAAGTTGTACCTACACTACCGTTATTGCCTCCACTCTCTTCATCTAAATATAGGCCAAAAACAAAGGATGTAATAGTAGTAGAAGATTTTGAAGTTGATCAAGTTTTTAAGGAGAATGAAGAGGAAGAGGAAGTGGGGGATGAAGAGGATGAAAAGAATGAAGAGTAAGACAAATTTAGTGGTGGAGAAAGGGATGATGGCGATTTGAATTTTCATGATTTTTGAACTTTTATTAGAGGTTTTATTTAATTAATTGTGTTTTTTTTTTTAATTTTATTGACAATTGAAAGTATCTTTTGTTTAATACTTATGGTTTTTATTTCTAATTGTTTTGACTCATTTATTTTAGTTTTTAACTATTATGTGTTTTATTAGTATTAAATATATTAGTGTTCGCGTCACTAGAATAATGCTTGTTCCGTTCCTCATTTCTGTTGCGTTCCAATTTTTTGGATAGCTGTGTTGTGTTGCTATCCGAGTTTTAAAATAGAGGCAGCATGTTAGACTGTTGGGGCAGCAAAGGGGAACTCGTGTTTGGACGAGAGGGTCTAGCTTTTTTTCTTCGAACGAAAGCATGTTGAGTCACTCTACCATATTTCAATCTCTCTTAATTGTCAGACATTTCATCTTTAATCAAACCAATAAAACCTTATCGTAATCAAATAGTTCAAACTCAGGGAACAAAACAGACAAAATCAAACAAACAAAACATATCAGAAAAATTTGAAAGTTAACTTTCACACTCGGCAAACCCAAAAAAATGCATAACACGAAGGCAAAACCCCTACGCTCTAAACTTGACATAATCTATATGCATGCATTAGAAATTAATCCATTATGCTTTTAACTACAACCTAATGAATCATAAACAACTTATTTAAGTAATGCATTCATCACAAACCAAAAAAAAAATGAAAATGAAAAACTTACCAACTTGTAAGAGAGCTCAAAAAATGAAAAACCTCAATTAAATGGAAGTATAGTAGAGGTTGACTAATGTCCTAAACTTGAATACGATGCAGTAGAAGTAACAAAACAGTTTGAAAACTAATGAAAATAAAATTTACTCACAAACTCTGTTTTGCGTTCTAAGTAAACTTTTTGAAATGAAGAAAGAAGAGAAAATTCTATGTGTTATATAAATCAAATTTACGTTCTAATTCTAAGTAAACTTTTTGAAATGAAGAAAGAAGAGAGAAAATTCTAAAATGAAGAAAGAAGAGAGAAAATTCTATGCGTTATATAAATCAAATAGGTACAGTACTTAACCTCCGTATAAAATACGAACATTAACCTTGATACATTAATCTCCAAAAAATTTCAACTTTTTTCCAGCCAGAATCTAACACTTAATTGTGGTTGCATTTTTTGTGCTTGTGAAGGTTAAGTTATGAATTTTGAGGACATTTTTAATTTTTCACTAAGGTGGATGAATATTACTAAAGATACAAAGAGTAAGAATTTTTTACCCAAATAACTCAACTTTTCAAAAAAAATCCCAAATAATTCATCTTTCAAAATTATTCTCAAAGTCCCCCAGTTAGGGTTTGGGATTACACAAGGGTGTCAGATGGATTGGCGACATCTTGTTAAGGCTACAAGGGAGTCACCAATTGGATTGGAGACTCCAATTGGCGACTTGGTGTTGAACTTACAAGGGAGTCGCCAATTCATCTGGAGACCCCTTGTATTTTGAAATTTTTTTCAGAAAAAATAGATATTTCCAAAAATAATTAATAAAATACGTCAGACGGGAAAATAAATGTTATCATTAATTAAAAAAAGTATTACATAAACTAATGTTGACGATCGATTTGGTCATACCAGCCACCGGTTCCACATCCCCTATGCACCCTAACTCGTTGCGCTTGTTCCCCACGTTGTTGATTCACGCCTGGTGTTTGAGGAGTTGAAGTCTCAGGAACATTCTCAGATGGTTCCCGAAGGACCTCTTGCATTTCCATTAGGCTTTGTGTGTTGAAATTAAGCGTGCGACCCATACCAGAGTAGTTCGGATGTGATGAAGGGGTCATTGATGTGCGGCCTGGACGGTTGAAGGGGGACATTGGTGTGAACGATTCGTTGGAGAAAGGTTGAAATGGTAGTGGTGTTTGAAAGTCATAAGGTTGTTGAGATGGTTGAGTGGGTAGGCCAGAGTATAATGTCGGAGTATTTTGGCTATGGAAAGATGTTTGCGCGTTATGGCTATGGTATGATGTACCCTCGTTATGGCTATATCTTGATGTTGTGTTGGGACCATAGCCATATTGGGATTCTAGGTAGTAGTCAGTGTATGGGAGATGGTATGGGGGACGTTCTTGGTATTGTGGTTGGGTGTTTGGCATGTTTGGATGGTGAATGGGTTGGTAACTCTGTTGGGTAGGGGTTGTGAGTAACATGGCCTTTCTGGTGGGTTAGACGTTGAAGCGTCTTGTGTGTAGGTGGTTTGGCGTGGGTCATCTTAATATTTGTCTTCGAAGACAAATCCAGTTGCAACCGATCTGTACCAAGCCATATAATTAATAGTTGGTATAGATGATGTTGCCATCACTGGGTCACGTAAGACATGGGCATTGTGGGTCATCCGTTTACGATGCTCAGATTTTGCAAAATCCTTCCAGTCGGGAAACTCCCATTGATCATTAACTCTTTTTAGATGTCATTTATTGATGTCAACAGGAGGATCTGGAATATTTTGATGCATTCCAAATTCTAGTTTGACACAGTAACTGTTGTGCATCTCCACAGTTGTGAATCTGATGATCGAGACGCATGCAGTCCAAATAGCAGCATCTTCCTGTCTGACTTCATGTAGGTGTTCCATGTTTAGATATGGACGTCATATGAACTGAAGAAGAGAAAAATATTAGATCATTAAATATTTGATATAAAATACAAATTGATGTAGTTTAGAGGCCTTACATCTGCAGAAGTTAAGTGATCCAACATATTGCGGTATTGAATGATACAGTGTCTAGGGCATCTATTGTAAGTCATACCCTTATCCAACCATCTAAACCAAAAACAGTTCAAACGCAATTTTAGAAAGAATAATTATTAAGTGAAATAACCAAAGATTAAGTGATGAACTTACTTTTGTGCATACGAGAAGGAAAAGTCGTTGTGGTTGACGGGCGCTAGGGATGGCAATCTAGACCAACCCATGCTTGGAGCAATATAAATAAGACAGACAAGCGGAGCCCCAACTATACTCTCTTGTTTTAGTCAGGTCTCTCAATAAAGGTAAATACATTATGTGCATAGAAGAACCAGTTCCCTCGGGAAATAAAAATAAACCAATTAAAAGCATTAGATAACATCTGGTTTTTATTATTTTCATTTCCTCTATAGAATCTTCATCTAATATAAAACCGGCGTACCATAATTTTAGGCGCGAAAGTAAGATACCTTGGCCTCTCGAGTTCTCATCTAGCAAGTCGGCACCCAAAAGTTCCTCACAAATTGAACCATTAAGGTTTGTTGTTCCATTGACCGTCTTGCCATCAATAGGCAAACCGAGTAACATGTACACGTCCTCTAAGGTCACAGTACATTCACCGGTTGGAAAAAAGAAGGTGTGTGTCTCTGGGCGCCATCTCTCTTGCAAAGCTAGTATAAACTTTGCATCAACGGAATAAGACATATTTTGCTTACATGTCCGAAGCCGGCGAGCTCAATATATGGTTGAATCAATTCGTCGGGTGCAACATATTCATGGACACGATACCGAAACTTAGAGACTTCCTACATAATAGTAAAAAAAAAATATTAGACTTAAAAATTAGAAGAGTTAGAAAAAATTATAAGTAAAAAAAATTAACAGAATCACTAAAAATTAACATATACAAGAAACAATGAACGCTTACGTAAGTCGCGATATTTGCGAAAGTGCCTCTATGTGTTTCACCATTGTCAACAATGTCATTACAACTGATTAAATGTGAATCAGATAACTAGTATACTGACACAAATAGACTTGATATTACCTCTCTACAACAAGTAAGAATCAGATGGTGCATTTTACCCATGCTTGTATCACCCTTTTATAGAGAATTCGTCTGAACATGCAAGCCAGAGGAGTTGGCGACTCCATTGAACATTTACAAAGGGGCGCCAGTCCAATTGGTGACCCCTGCTAGGGAATCTAGCTCAGCAAAGAAGCTTGAGCCTTGTTACATGCATGCAAGGCATGCTGTCACCCACATGGTGACAGACAACATTAAAGTTGTACCATGTCGCCAATGCAGGTGGCGATTCCATTAAATGCATGTTAGATGTCACCAATTGAGTTGGCATCTTCAATTAATTAATTTTCTTTGTCGCCAATTAATATGGCGCCTTAATGGATGTCCAAAAAACATATATATGTTCCCATGCATGCAGACACTCATAGAAATAATTTTACTAGTCCATTACTAGTTCTTTTAGTATGTCATATGCACCCAAATATATTGTGAACGCCCACTGCAACGGAGAGACATATGTCTCCGATGTATTTGGGTTTGATTTTCAAAACACCGACACTGTCCGTTTCACAATCAATAGAAACACAAGTTTCTGGAATTTCAGAGAAAGATTGGAATCGAAATTAGGGCTCGGTCCTATAGCACAAATAATATTTCAAAACCCGGTTTATTTTGAAACCAACCACGTTAAATTTTATCCACTTAAAATGCGAGACAGCTAAGATGTAGAAAATATGTTCGTAAGTCACGAACATTCTGGTTTCAACTACATTGAGTTGTATACGTTCATCCAACAAAATATTCCATCTCAACAGTCTTAGATCATCCATCAATCAACAGTTTTTGACTAAGATGAAACTGAATCACAATACTTGTATGAAACGGAACCAGAGGTCAACGTCGTTGATGCAGAAGAAGAAGGAAGTGAGACGCTGGTAAATGAATTGTTGAACGACAACGTTGAAGATGACGAACAAGTACCAATACCTCCAGGTCATGCATACCATCCGCCTCAACATATGACAGACTTGGACTTGAAAGACAATGAGAGATCCGCAGATATATTTCACAACTTGTATAGACGGTCAGAAAATGAGTTAAAAGTTGGAGATCAGTTTCGTACCAAGGCGGATTGTGTACGATCCATTAAAAAATATCACATGGATAACTCTGTTGATTTCAATGTAGAGAGAACTGATTCGAGAAGGTATGTCATTATTTGTCGTAATCCACTTTGCAATTTTCGGCTTGCTGCATCTTACAACAAGAGAAGTGATTCTTGGATGATAACTTCCATAGAGCCACCTCATAGTTGCACTGCCACAAACATTGTTCAGGATCACCGAAAGCTAAGTGCAGAATTAATATGTCAAGATATTTTGCCGCTTGTTAACAAGGACCCTTCAGTCAAGATGAGTATAATAATCTCTCATATTGTAACGCAGTATAATTATACTTCATTGTACAAGAAGGCGTGGATTGCAAGGACAAAGGTTGTTGAACAAGTCTTTGGCAACTGGGAGGATTCGTACAAAGAATTACCGCGATTTTTGGTAACGCTAAAGACATACACATCAGGAAATGTTGCAATCATGCAGATAGTGCCTGCATGTAGGCCAGATGGAACAACTGTTGATGGAAATGTCATATTTCACCGTCTTTTTTGGTCATTTCAACCATGCATAAAAGGTTTTGCATTCTACAAACCTGTTATTCAAATTGATGGAACATGGCTCTACGAAAAATACAAGGGCACCTTGCTTATGGCAGTTGCACAAGACGGTAACAATAATTTATTTCCCATAGCCTTTGCTCTGGTTGAGGGTGAGGCAGCTTCTGCTTGGAGTTTCTTCCTTAAGAATCTCATAACACATGCCGCTCCACAAGCCAACCTCTGTTTGGTTTCAGACAGGCATGCTGCTATAGAGAGTGCGTACAATAACCATGATAACGGATGGCATAATCCTCCTTCTACTCATGTGTATTGCATTAGACATATTACACAAAATTTCATGCGTGCAATCAAAGACAAGAACCTTCACACAAAAATTGTGAATGTCGGGTATTCTCTAACTCAACCAACATTTAAATACTACCTTAACGAAATTAGGATGTCAAATGCAGATGCAGGAAGCTAGTTAGACAACATTTCACTCAAAAGTGGACAAGGGCTTTTGATGGTGGATGTCGTTGGGGCCACATGACGACAAACCTTGTGGAATCCATGAACGGGGTATTCAAAGAAATTAGAAACCTTCCAATCACCGTTTTGGTGAGATCAACATATTATAGGTTGGCATCACTTTTTGCAACAAGAGGCGAGAGATAGAATGCAGTGTTAACGTCCGGTCAGGTATTCAGTGAAAGCATTATGAAATTGATGAAAGAAGATACTATAAAAGTCAGCACATATGCAGTTACAGTCTTCGATCGTCATAGGCGAACATTCAGTGTACAAGAAACAATAAATCATAATGAAGGGAGGCTCAACTTATCATATGCCGTCAGACTAAACAGATGTTGGTGTGAGTGTGATAAGTATCAGGCCTTCCATGTACCTTGCTCACATGTCATTGTGGCATGCGCACATGCTCGTCAGGATGCTTATGGCTATCTATCTGATGTTTACAAGGCGATTAATGTTATAAACGTATACAATGAAGGCTTTCTAGTGCTACCAATGGAGGGTTGTTGGCCTCCATACCAAGGTGACATAGTTTGGCACAACGATGACATGAGAAGAAAGAAAAAGGGACGCCCAAACAATAAGCGTATAAGAACCAAAATGGATACGGTTGATAAAATGATAAGATTTGCAGTATATGTCGTCAGCCCAGACACAACCGAAAAAAATGTCCCAATGTCGGAAGCACATCTGCATCATGATTTAGTTTATCGTTTCATTTGTTGTAACCAAATATTTTCATATATTGATGAGTCTTTGTTACAACGGTCTTAACAACAAATAAGACTAACAACATACAACACATATTAATTTCATAAAACATAAATCATTAACTAGGTGATTACGACATTCCAAACTGATTAGGACAATCAAACTAATTTCATTCGGTCCAAACATGACTTCCCTCGCATCTTTGTCTGTCTTAACATGAACCCATCCACGCAGCAGATCAAGTCTCTCGATACTACAAATCTTTTCTCCTTCACCAATGTCTCCTTCCAACCACCGATTCAGCTCCCTCTTAAGTTGACTAAAACTTTGTATGTTTCAAAACATGTTCATCGGAGGCTTCTCTCTCGAATAGACGACTTTTCCCCACTGGCGACGATACATGTTATTAGCAGAACAAAGATATCAGATGAAATGTGGAAGTAAATGATCAGAATACCTTAATTTATAGAAAAAAAATTTCAAAATACAAGGGGTTTCCAAATGAATTGGCGACTCCCTTGTAAGTTCAACACCAAGTCGCCAATTGAATTGGAGACTGCATGAGGAGTCTCTAATCCAATTGGCGACTTCCTAGTACCCTTAACAAGGTGTCGTCAATCCATCTGGCACTCTTGTGTAATCCCAAACCCTATCTGAGGTACTTTAGAAATAATTTTGAAAGGTGAGTTATTTTAGAACATTTTTTGAAAATTTGAGTAAAAAATTCCAAAGAGTAATGCCACATAACATGACTAGGCCATTTTAGTTTTCTTTCTTTTTTTTCATCCAATTTAAGTTTTCAAAACTTTCTCTTTTTAATTTAGTAGTCTTCACTAATTTTTCCTCAAATATACATTGAAAAAGCAGACTTAATCCATGTAAAATCAACTCACAATGTCGATGAAGCTTTTTAATAGAATAAAAATACAAAATCTATCTGTTGCACGTGAATTTTGTGAATTTCAATTTATTCCCAAATTAAAACCCTAAAAATTATTTCTTTAATAGTAGTGTATATAATCAAAGTAGTTATAATTAAAATCAAAGTCTGGAATTATCTAACAATAACAATTATTATTAATGGATACTATAAAAAACTTTAAAACGACAGTGTATACTGAATGAAGTTATTTATCATAATCTACAATGAATAAAATTACAGCTAAATTCAAAGGCCTGAGTCACAGCCACTAAATTAGCCTAATCATGAATAATATGATTGAGAAACATAAGCTTAACATCCACTATAAACAAGAATTTATTATTAAGAAAAATTGATACAGACATGCCATTTCGCTTGAGTTCATGTTATAAAACATGACCTTGTTTAGTTCAACATACCTTAATATTATTTATACTGAATAACTATGAATACACCCTCCTCGGCTATACTGAAACAGGTGCAACAGTTGATACTGAAACATGTTTGAACATCAGCATTTTGATCCTCTAATATAATACATAAAAAAAGGACGCTATCCATCAAATTCATCACTCAACACACTCAACATCTACTAGCAACAGAGCTGGATTGGAGACAAGCTAAAGATTTTGGCTTTCCAGGTTTTTCATCTCCGGAAACTGAATAGAGACCAGAAATCTATTAATTTCAGAACAAAGCACAAGTGTCTACCAAAAACTATGTAAATCTGTCTCAACGTGATCATAGTCCCCAACAGTTTACTCCCTTTATATTTTTTATCTCTATTGTTCAACATACTACCCTTACACTAAATTATTTATAATTTAATGACTGAAGTATTGTATCTATTTTCTATGAAGAACAAGTCCCAAAATTTTCCACTTACTAAGGTGTATGTCTGCAAGAGACCAAAATTAAAATGAGAATATACAAGGTTGACACCAAAACAAAAATCAATGAGCAAAACATATAAGGAACAAAATCTGATTTAAACATAAATTGGTGTGTGTAATCCGTCACAACAGAAATAAAAACAATGTTAAGACAAAAATACTTCGTTTCAAATTAATTAAATCTCAAACTAACCATCTGTAGTAAATCACTTAAATAACAATTCAATTTGAATCCTTTGTTATTACAATGTTTACACTGAAAGATGTCACCTCGAAAATTGAGATTAAAAGCTTCTACATAAATTGAAGAACCTTTGTTATCAACTTATTACAACAATTTTCTTGTTTACTAAGAAATTTACAATTACAATTTACCAAATTCTCAAATACTTACGCTGATTGTTAGGTATCAGATTGTTGTACCAACTGAGAGTATATATATTCATCAACTCTCTGTTTTGCCAAAGCTACCTGTTCAAAATTTTCAAGTATCAACAAAAACAGTATGAATAAATATTCAACAGAAGAAAACCAACAAATAATGGTAACAAGAGCACAATAAAAAAATTTGCCCATGATTAGAAAATTTAATCAAATTAGCCTTTTAATCTGAGCTGAAAAGTGAGTCTCCTTTTTCTGAAATATCAGAAGGGTAAAATCTAATGATAACAAAATCACCTGTTGGGCACTACCACCAAATTGAATCTGCCTATGCTTCTGTTCACCTTTTCCACCATAAACCTGCAACATTTTTCCCAATGGGTGAATAGATAAATCAGCTAAAAACAGTCTTGGAAAATTGTAAAGAAAAAATTAATATAAATTTATTTTACATGATAAAAATAAAGGAACTAACAAACTCTTCATCACATAAAAATGTAAGTGTCAAAAACAAAATTTAAGTTGATTTATCAATTCATCAAGAGCTGGAAAAGATAAAATGGGATATATGCTGTTTAATCAAAAGTTAATCAAAACTTTGAGTTGATTTATCTATTTAATTTACCAATTAGGGGGAAAATATAAGGATAATTACTTTCTTATCCATGATCACATTTAAATCATGGACATGCTTCAATATGAAGAAATACTTAAAAATCAAACCTTGATCATTGCTCCAGACTCATTTCTGATCCTTGATATGTTTGAGCCGCTTCTCCCAATCAATCCACCAACCATTGTTTCCGAAATCAGCATCTCGAATGTAACATAATCAACTGCAAGATTGGTTGTCCTAGAGATGACGTGGTTGTAAGACAATATTCAAAACCTGATATAACTGCTAAATGGCAGCTAAAAGCTGTTCTGATATAGAAAACATTAAATAACCTGAATTTGGGTCAAAATATGGTTGGGATGGTCGAACTGCGGCGTAATTGTATGTTGGGCTGATTGATATCACTTGTCTTGGGGGGTTTTCCCTAAAACAAAATTTGAGTCGATAAATAGATGAGACATAATGGGACTAAATTTAGAATAGGAATTAGAACAAGGTTTAGATTCTATACAGAAGTTCATTAACGGACCTTAACTGGTAACCTATCTCCTCCAAGGCCTTCATTACTGTGGAAACATCTCCTGATAACTAAATTCAACAAGAAATATGGTCAAGAACAGAAGAGCAGAGCATAAAGCAAACATTTTATTTAAATCCCCAATCATCTGCCATAATAGTTGTATAGTGTGCATAGTATATTAAGTGCAAACTTTACCGATCAGAGGATTTGCCAATAGTCTTCAGAATAAATAGCAGAATGGAATGATTTGTTTCATAAATAGCATTTAAAATTAAAATTCATTTGACCTGGTTAAAACTTTAAAAAAATTATAGAGAATGATCACGCCTTTAAAAGATTGTATCACATGATTTGTACAGAGAAATACTAATACGGAATATGTTGAAAGGTATGTGTCATTCAACACTTTGATGCAAGCATTAGTTCACCAAAACTATAAAAGACTTATTGTTATTTTAGTGGTTTATCTTGTATGTATAAGCACTAATGTTATTAATATAGCATAGTACATGAAAACGATAAAACAAACTCCGTATCTTGTCATCTTGGTGAAATAATGAAGTCAAAACATTATGATGAAAGGGAATTACAAAGTCCTTTCAGAAATACCAAATATGCTTCAAAGAAAATTTATGAGCATGGCATTAGACATCCCACCTGTACTACTCGATCAGATTCATGTGCAGAAGCACACAAAGGCAACTGACTCGGTGCAAGAACGGTAATCATAGCACCAGAAGAGTTCCGTAACTTCTCAATGTTTTGACCCGACATCCCAATCAATCCACCTGCCTGGGACCCAGCAATCAAAAGTCTTATTGTATTGGCAGCAACGTGCCCGGCAGTAACTTTTGATGTATCAAGACTGCTATCATCTTCCTGTTACATAGAGCATAATTTTATCAACCCATCTCAAATCTCAATAGCAGCAATAAACACAGGTGACACCCAACAGGACAACATGATTAATAACTATATGTGCATTGATCTCTTAAAATAGTGAACAAGCGGTCTGCAAAAAAACCAAAAGTCCCACACCGCTATCAGAATATATTGAAAACCAAATTTAAAAGGAATGTATTGAAAAAATCAGCTATTCAAATGTCAAACCAATTTTCATAGACCATTTCTACTCGTGCATAAATCATAATGATATAATGACAGTCAACAATTCAAAAGTCAAACCAATCTTCAAAGATCAAGTCTACTCATGCATATTATGAGAAGTATGAAAGTTAAAGGTGTACAATGTTCAGTCCATCATATCTATCATACCTTTAAAATTAAAGTGGCTATCTGCTCTAGAGCTTTCTCTGCATCAGTAACCATTTCATCATTGTCTTTAGAACTAATGATGATAACACGCTCTTCATGTCTCTGCCAATAAGGAAAAAATGTGATTGGATTCAGTAAACCAAGGTTATCAATAGCAGTGCGTGGAAAATAGTGGTTCACCGGAAATCAGATATGAGAAATAGCGGATGGCGTAGCAGGTAAATAGTGGAAGCCACAAAACGATAGAAATATAAATAATTGTATTTAAAATAAAGCATGTTGCACACATAAACATAAACTAAAATAGTAACTGGCATAAAACTCAATCTCAATATTTCATACAACTAATAAAGCATGATACATAGATGCATACATTGCGTGAAGGAGATGAAAGAACGAAGTGAATAACAGAGCAGCTACTTGATGATGGAGGCGGAGCAGCTACCTTTTTTTATGAGGCAGTGAATTGTATCATTACCTAGGTACTGGTAGTGAGATTTTATTGCTTTTGGTATTTTATATAATACGCTACAACCGACTCACCACATCAGGCTTTGTACTTTTTGAATGCTTTAATGTTTTAAAAATTTTGGCCACCGTTTCAGGTTTAGTAATTTTTTAATGTTCTAAAAAGGTTGGTCGCCACTAAATTGTTACGTACACCTCGCTATAACCGATATATCAAAATATGGCGCAATGCTGCAAATACAGTGTTGGCTTATCGCATCGGCTACCCCAAATTCTAATACATAATAGCAGTATAGCGGCACTATACCAGTTCTCTAACACCACTGCAGTAAACACCAATTAGTTCAAAAGATAAGTAATAACTTGATAGAATATCTTAAACTATTAAACAGATACAAACTATAATGTCATTTGGAGCACTTCAATTGAAATAACGAACACTTTATAATCATCAAAACAAAATCAAGTTTACATCGTTAGACAGATGTCCTGTGTGATAATATAATCAATAGACATTTTCGGTAGAATGAAGAGAATAGGGTAGGATTTGTTCTGCTGCATATAAACAACATATATAAAATTTAGATAACTATGTTTTCAATTAAGGAACCTAGTAGGCAATGGGAAATAGATTCCACACCTTAGACAACGTATTTCATAGTTTCAATTGACAATGGTAAATACTAGTATGACAAATAATTTCCTTTTCTTTATGGTACCAGAGCTCCATGACATACCCGAGTGGCCGCAAAAGCTATTTTTAAAACCAACCAACACGCTTCGGCGAAATAATTGAAAGTACACCTGAGGCTGACCAAAGCCCTTCCCCCACAATAACCGGAATTGGTTCTTTATATTCTACCACAGCCGACAATCTTCAACCGACTGTTAACAAAGGAGTTGTAATAAAAAAATAACAGAGTAGGAAGACTATGAAACATGTGATTGATCAAAAGAGGAATTGAGAACATTTCAATAATCTAATAGGCAAAGTTAAAACCAACATGGGATGACCCTGCATATCCAAAGGGGAGACAAGAAAACCCCGGCACAACTGTATGGGTTTGTTGTGCATGTCTACATGAATGGAGCCCTCGCTACGAAACCACTCAAGAACTTGGGCAGAAAAATGAGAGAAGGGGTTTCTTTAATGCTAGAGTAGCACACAGTCAGCAAAATCATCTATTTATATACAAGTTAAGTACACTTTACTAGAAGATAAATTAAAACTACCATAAAGTCCTAAGAAAAATAGAATTTGAGAATGCATCGAACCCAATGATACAATGAATTCTAATGGTGCTAGGAAAGGGGCAATTAATTACATTGTATTTTGAACAAAACCATTTCTGTCTGTCAAAAACAAGGGCGGTGTATGAAAGTATCAAATATACCGACTCAGTTATGGAGAACTCCTCAAATATTTGCACACAAGATTCAACGATAGAACAACAAGCAAAAGGATCATGAACTGGCTAAATACTACAATTGAA
Source organism: Lathyrus sativus (assembly GCA_963859935.3). Classification (NCBI taxonomy): domain Eukaryota; kingdom Viridiplantae; phylum Streptophyta; class Magnoliopsida; order Fabales; family Fabaceae; genus Lathyrus; species Lathyrus sativus. The sequence goes on along the minus strand of OZ012737.1, from coordinate 525,398,088 downwards.
TGCTAACATTGTGGTAAGAACCGGATCTCAGCAACAATTTCTTCAATTTCCCTTTCCTCTTTCTTTCCCATCCAAACTCACAAACAAAAACTTAGGAAATCAGGTACTGCTGTGCGTCTTCCCGGGAAACATAAATTTTCAAGAACCGTGTTACCAAAAGTCAAACCCAGGCAAAAGACTAAACCAAATTCAAATTATTCACAATAACTCCACTGATCCAAATCTAATTATTCACAATTCAAGTCTAACAGGGCCGTTAAACATTCAAATTGCAGCGTCGGTACTCCATATAAATTTCTAAATATGCATCAAATGAAAAGCTTTAACACAATTTCATTTCTCAAAAACAATCTAACATAGAAATTCCAAAATGTCTACAGGAAGTTCCAATTGTTGCATAGTAGAAGAAACTTGGAAGTAATATTGGAAGAGACAAGCATCTCAACAAAAATGAGAAAGACCTATGGTGGATCAAGAAAACTTGGCTAAAGAAAAGAAGACTATGGGATATAAATAGCTCTAAGCGACAACTATCAAGTTCAACTGAGCATAGAAAAGAATCGTGATTTACAAAAAATGAACCCAAAATATTATCACAGATGAAGCAAGAACTAAAACCAAAAACAAACCCTAACTTTTTCTCTAGCAAATTCCACCAAAAAAAACTTACTGCAATAGCGTCAGCAATTTTTATGTTGGCTCTGGTCCCTTCCCGAATCTTCTGTATCCGGCAACCTTCTTTTCCGATAACCTTACCGATCTGCCGAGACGGCACGACGATCCTGAATATCACATCCTGCCCCTTCACGCGTTTGGCCGCCGATAGCTCCGCGGAGACGGAGATGCCCGGATCTTCTTCGTCCCGGCGGCGCTTCCCCGGAGCGGGGTACCCTGCGGCGTCTTGAGTGGAGTAAGGGACCTGTAGCGGCATGCGATATGGCATTTGCATCTGCATGGGTATGTGCATCTGCATAGGCATGTGCATGTTGGGCATGTGCATGGGATGCTGCATAGGAATTCGTGGCATTTGGTCCTGCTGGGAAACCATGGTGTTTATCGGAATTTGACCTTGCTGTGACATTGCTGGATTTGTTAGAGAAAGTACGAGTGATGTTGCAGCTGAATGAAATATAGGGTTTTATCGCTGCCCAATTACCAACATGTCCTTTCCTAGTTGTATATATTTTTTTAAGTAAAATTTACTCGATGATCTATTAATTTAATTTTGTTATGAATAATGAATTATTAATGCCCCTTTGATTCCTTTCTCTTTTTAGTTTTTAAAAACTAAACAATTAAAAATAGTGTACTTACTATTCATAATTGGGAGACAAGGTGTTTTCACCCTTATTTTCAAAATTCAATTTAAATCAAAATATTTAAAGCCTAAATTTTAATACATACTTGATTGAGAGAATTTTGATCCAAACTGTTTCCTTGAAAAAGAAGAAGAAGATGGAAGAGAATAGAAGGAGAAAAAGGGAGGGAAAAAAGTGTGTGGAAAGGTACACTATAAAATTTATATTATAGAAAATAAATGTCTTATAGTCATGGTTCATGATGAACTATTTAAATGGGGTTTCACCGTAGATACCACCCTATTTTTAAAATATATTATTTTTTAATTGTTGAGTTTTTTTAATTTTTAAGATTTAAAAATAATAATAATAAAAGAGGTAAATGTGTTTTGATTTTAATTTCTCATCTTTGATTTTTAAAATTATAAAAAAAAAAAAACAAATAATAAAAATGCATGGAAGAGTGGTTGTTTTCGATAATGGCATAAATGTAAATAATAGTAAATTAAAATTCTTTTTTAATTTCAGTTTTGTGTCATTTTTCTCTTACATAAGCACTCTGAACATTTTTCATTCACATACAATTTAAACGAAGAAAAAGCAACGATGAGAAAGTTATGTGATCTCAAATTTTTTGCTATTTGGTTTTCAATTCATATTCTATGATATTTTTGCTATTTGGTTTTCAATTCATATTCTATGATATTTAATTTCTTATCTACAATTTGAGATTCGAATTTTTTATGTCAGTATTTTTATTTTTTCATTGGTACTGTTTTCATCTTAAACTATTGGGTTGATCAAAATTTTGCTTGATTAACCTACTTGAAGATGGAATGAATCTACTTAATCTAATTTGTTACCAATAGATTCCACAATCAAAAGAAATTTATGAATTTTGCTATGAAAGACATTCCACATTGTGCATATGAAAAAGCTTTGGAAAAAATTATAAATCCTTATTGTAGAGTAGTGTTTGTTAACATGCCTATTGATGAGAAATGTAGATGGGTATTTTGACATTAAGGATAAAAATTTACTTGAATTTGTGGTGATAGCAATGAAACATGCTTATCTTAGTACTTTTTTATGATTTTTATGGGTATGTGCTTCGTTATATTTATTAAACTTTTTTTTTCCTTTGTATTGAATATCTCGTTTTTAAAGTTTTATTATTAAATTGTATGACAAATCCTAACCATAATTTATATTGTCAAAAGTGATTATTATACTTATAGTATTATTTAAATTGTATGACGAATCCTAACCATAATTTGTAAAATTTCTCTTTAATAGTATTATTTATGACTATTACCAGAAATACTTTAACGAAGCAAAGGTTTAAACATCTTCCTTCACTAGTTGGTCATGAGTTTGTTGATGAAGTATTAAATGGATCTTAAACAAGTTATTTTGATTTATTTCAAATGAAGAAATAATATTTTGTTAGTTTATATAATGAATTGAGGTAGAAAAACTACTTTAAGTGACTTAAGAGATGTGCTTATTGAAGAGAAGGTTGTTATATTTTTATTCATAATCGGCCATAATGTTGGTTATATATTGCTTTAATCAGCTTTCGACATTCCACTAAAACAATCTCACATAATTTCAACGAGGTGTTAAGGGAAGTGTGTCAATTCAGAAAGGAACTACTCAAGCAAGAGTCCCAACAGTTGCTTGAAAGAATTAAAAATAATTCAAAATTTTATCTTTGGTTTAAGGTATGCACGTAACTTTTATTATTATTATTGTAGTTGTATCTTTATTTTAATACAATTTGATTATTGTTTATTTATTCTTTGTGCCTTAAAGAATTGCATAGGTCCAATTGATGATACACGTTTAAGGGCATTGGTTCCCGCATAAAAATAAATTTCATGTAAAAATAGAAAGACGACAATCACATAGAATGTCATGTGCGCTCTTGATTTTAACATGATGTTTATGTATATATATATATTTAGGGTGGGAATGAATACATGATTCAAAGATTTCTTTAGGCACAATTACAAATTAAAATACAAAATTTCCTTAACCACCTGGAGGTGAGTCATAATATTAACATAAAATTATGTTTGATCAAATTAACGAAGTTAAGATAACACATTTTATTTGATGAATGTTCCTTTTATCTCGTTGATTATGGATATCCATGTATTGGAGGTTTTCTTCACCATTATATACACTCATTTCTAAGGATGAAAGTCGAGCGTTGTTTTGGGGTGTTGAAAAATAGATTTTTTATTTTAAAGTCAATGTCTCCTTATAAACTTTCTAGGAAATGACTTATAGTTATTGCATGTTGTGTTATTCATAATTACACACGCAAGTGAAATTTGCCTAACGAGTTATAATTTATGTCTATTGTCATTTTAGCTATACCTTCATTAGATAACCTTGTTAAGTTATCCACATTGAAGTTTGTTTCTTCTATGATAGGACATTCATTCATCCTCTCAAGTTCAATAGGATTCATTTCTTCTCATCATACAATCAACAACTCGTCAGGTAAATTTCACTTGTGTATGTAGTTATGAATAACACAACATGCAATAATTATAAGTTATTGCCTAGCAAGTCTATAAGGAGGCGTCAACTTTAAAATATGAAATTTATTTTTTAACACCCCAAAGCAATGCTCAATTTCCATCCTTAGAGACGAGTGTCTATAATTAAATAACTCTTATAGAATCTTGGGTTGTTGATGACTTAATTAGAAAGTGAACTAATCGTATCGAAGTAATAAACAAAAGATTGTATCCATAAGGAATGCTTAATTTAACAATGTTATTTGTGTGCTTTTAAAAGTAAATACGGGGATTTTTTAAATTGTTTAGCAAAAGTAAATTATGCAAATAAAATTGATAGAATATACGAGATTTAGAAAGCGATCATGTTTCATTTTGAGTCCACTTATTATCACTGTTGGTAATTGTGTTTATCTTCTCAAAGTGATTTTTTATAATTACGGTAAATTAACACGGCCGGTATACTCAATTTCTTTGTGTATAAATCACTCTTCTTAACGATAATTCTAATTCCTTAGGAGAATTTGAAGTAAAAACATGCAAGAACACTCGTTAATTTCTTAATCACAAACTTATAATTTCATATCGATCCCTAGTTAATTACTATGTTTGAATCATTATCATAGATCTGACTCACAATGTTAAGGTCAGTAACCGCTATAACCCTAGGTTCAATTTATATATTCGTCAACACATAAAAAACATTACGATAAAATAGTACAAAGTCAACTACATAGGTTAACATATCCAATCGGCTTCGTCTAACAAAACCTAATCAATAGTAAATTAGCTACTCATAGTCATACAGATAATTAACATGAGTTTTGATGAACAATACGCGAGAGTCAATGAAGAATGAGGTATTCAATGGTTGAAAAATCCAAATATTAAGTTCTAATATTGCTTTCTCGTCATTATTGTATCCAAAATTTGTAATCCTTGCAATAGTGTCTTTATTTTCCTTTTAAACAAGCCAAAACATGTTAATTCAGTCACATATCATAACCACGGTAAAAAGCATCAAGGCCACGATATAAGCTATCGTGATCACAATAATTCTAAGAGTTATTTTGCTTGTTTTGCTTCCTTTTTTCTTCTAAGTCCACTTTTCTTCTTTTTCTTTCTCTTATTTTATTCTTCTCATTTCTTCTTTGCTTTAACTCATATTTTGCTTGAGGTCTTTCAATTTTGTAATGGGGCTCATGTAAATGTATAATGTTTTTGGATAGCATACTTAAACCTTTGGAGTTAGGTATATAGTTTTCCTTATGTTTGTTGTGTTCCTCTCATAACCATATCTACCTGATCAATCGGTACTATAGAATGCAATTTTTGGCCTTTTTCTTTCATTTTTCATTCATATTTTTTTAAGAAACATTTTTAACTTCTTTATTTTCTATATCTATATTTTTTATTTATATTGACCATTTTTCTCTAGTACCCCAATCCCGAACATAAACATTGCAAACTTCCAAGAGCAGCCCCAAACTTATTTTCTAGCAACGGGCTAGGAAATTAAACTTTCTACCTAACTCCAAAGAGGGTGGAAATATATAATCATTCAAGTCAAATGGCTACATATTAGGCTAGGCCATCGAAGAAAAAGGCTTAGGCTCAACGGATTTAAACAATGAATATAAAATTTCATAATAGGTTGGCTTGAAAAAGCTCAGAGTTTCGACAAACAAGTGCCTCTGTGTGTAATTTATATGACTAATATACTAAGTTGGAAATAAAGTAAATTCTAGAAAATAACAATTGTACGGATATTCTCATAAGAATGAAAATTCAATAATGGAATTTTGTCTCAAACCTTACTTGCTGAGGCCTCTAGAGATTGAGTACACTTCAGTTGGTTATCTTTTTTCTTCATACATTGTCAATCTGTAGTTGGAACTTCTTTAATGAGCAACTCTTTTTTTCATTCTTTTTTGGTGATTTGTTTCATGTTTCTTTTCATATTATCATTTGTAAGGTAGCAAATCATTATCTAAAAGAAACAACAACCTCAAGTATTCCTTCATTTCTTCCGCAGTTGCAAAATGCTCTCTCAACTTCTAGACAAGCATATCATATTGCTACTCGTATAAATATTCTTAAAATTCCAATCCAAATTTGGGTGGTTCGACATACAAGTTAAGTGAAATATCAGTGACCTAACTTTACATACCAAGTTGTGCTCTTCAATCCTTTGCAGACGACCATGAGCTTGTTGTTGTTTCTAATGATCTTCTTCTTGTTGTTATATCTCTAGATGATATTGTCTTTCATCTTGGGCTTCTTCTTGACTACCTCCATAAACATAACCTTTTGGCATCCTTTGCATGGTAGTGTGGTAGATTGGTTGCACTAGACTGATCATTTCGTCATTTGGGTTACTTTGGACAAATGTTAACCTGCCCAACTCATTAATAATACAAAAATTCCCACAAGCACGTTGTGGTACATCATCCGTGTATTTAATATTGTTTCCATCATACGCCTAACATTTATCAACTCATGGTTTAAACTAGTCATTAAAGCGAAAGATTTCTTCATTATAAACTCTAAAGTGTTAGAAGATGCTTCATAGTTTACACAAAAAATGATGTTCATGGTTTAGGGATTATAAGCATTTATGCTATGATGAACCTTAGTGGAATGCCCTGCACAATAACCCATCTTGCTCCCGGTTAGAAAATTCCATTCTCTATAGTTTCACACATTTTCTCACTTAGCCTACTATTGTAGCCCCTTATATTTCAAACTTCACATAAACCTAAGGGACACAAATCAAGTAAAATGTTAATAGAATCATGACTATAATTTATATGTTTACCTTGCACATATGATGTGTACTCGTTTCGATCATGAGGACTCACGCTTGTATAAAATTCTAAGCCAATTAACTTGTTGGTTTGTTGAGCTTTATCTAGCACCTATCTTCCAACATCTTTGTTAAAGCTTCATATCCCTCCAGATTAAGAAGATTAAAAGCTCTTTCGTACACTATTTTATAATTATTCACTTTAAGGTATTTATTTGTGTGTGCTTAAGAGACGAATTTTTAATTTGGGAAGATGGGTTCATCTTGAGTTTATGGTGCGACTAAGCTTGATGTACTCGAGACACAACTGTGCTTTGGAGCCATTTCAAATTAAGCACAAAGAAAATTAAGTATAAGAAATAATAAGAAGAATTGAGATTGATGTAGAGAAATTTAGAGTAAAAATATTGGTGAAAGTGATTGCAATATTGCTTGTACGGATCAGATGATTTGAATTGCCTTTTATAGGCACTTTTCGTCACCCTATTATGACCATAATGATAGTCATCGTGATCACGATGACCAACATCTCTATTTAACAGTCAGATACCCCAACGTCTCTTTTTCAACATTACTATCGCGACCACAATGAGTTCCATCTCAATAACGCTGAGCCTACATCGTGACACTAATATGTGTATTGAAACGCCCAAAAAAATAATCAAAGTATTATTTTATTTTTATTCAATTTGATTTTTGTTTTGGGTGATTTTATTATATTTATTATCAGTATTATTGTTATTATGATTATTTAGAACTAATTAATAGTTTAGAGAGAAAAAAAAATAAAAATAAATAATATGGAGAGAAAATGAGAGAAATAAAGAAAATAAGGGAAATAGAGAAAATTATTATTATTATTATTATTGTTATTTAGAATTAATTTATGATTTGGGAAAGAGAGAGAAATAGAGAAGATGGAGAGAAAAATGAGAGAAATAGAGAAAAGAGAAAAATAAAAAAAGAAACATGTATTTCTCTAGGAAAAAGAAAAACCCTAGAAACTCAATTCTTCTTCAAAGACACTTCTCTTCTAAAAAAACCTATGAGAGAAACCTCAATTCACTAAAAAGATCGATATAGAGATTGTGCAAAGGAAGATTGTCACCATTCTTAAGAGTTTCACAGAGGAACTTATGTAATAACAAGGTATGGGGAGATATTATGTTATAACATTGGTATTTTAGCGTTTAGCGTAATGGGGTTTCCCTTTAACCCTGAATCCATTCTAATTCCTATGGGAATTGTCATACGAGATGATTATTCAGAAATTATAGGTTATGAATCTCTCTCATATCATCGACAAGTTAGGTTATTTGGACAGTTTGATGCGTTTTCCCCTAATTTACTTGTATGAATGTTGATATCATATTTTGATTTGATGAATATGTGTTATGATGTATGGGTTGTGTTTAATTGATGTTTATTTGATGCCATAATCTATTATGTTTTGTAGATTCGTGTTGGGATTGTTTCTTGGGGTTAGATTGAGTTTGTGCGTGTTTACTATTGTAAAAGAGTGAAAATTTGCATAGTATAATCAATTACACAATGCAATTGATTACGCTCATGGTGTAATCGATTGCCATCCTTCAGCAATTGTAAAAAGTCACTCAAAATAATAGTGTAATCAATTACACCAAAAGTGTAACTGATTACTACCCATATAAAAACCCTTCAGCAACTGTAAAAAGTTAGGCAGAATAGTACTGTAATCGATTACAATCAGGTACAGCCCCTTCAGCAGTTGTAAAAACTCAAACAAAATAACAGTGTAATTGATTACACCAAATGTATAACCAATTACATGTCTAAGAGTTTTTGAAAATGTCATATTTTAAGTTTAGAAACTTTGATTGAGGTGCAACTAAATGCATTAGAAAGCTAATGCAAAGACCTATCTTGTGGTAAAGTTTCATGATACCCGTATACATGAGTGATATTGTGAATAATGAATGATTAGGAGGTAAAACTTAGGACATAAGTCCAATGCTTGATCAAATAATTGTGAAGCCCTAATGTGGTAATCGAGTTGAAGGTTTGATAAAACCATCGTGAAGCCCCAATGTGGCATTAAAAGTGAATGTGTGGTAAAACCTTGTGAAAACCCTAATGTGGTCGTCAAGGTAAATGCGTTTTCAAGAGAGGAAGGAGGTTTGGGAGGAATTCGGGTATGTATGGTCATCATGCATCATATTAGAGGGAAAGTAGGTTGCGTCTAGATAGAGTGTCGTAGTATGGACGCAGCTTGCATGCACTCCTAGATCATCAATAGTCTATGGACATATAGAGAGAATGTTATATTATAGATGCGTCTTGCATGTCCTCCAAAATTAGAGTTCAGTGGGAGTGTTGTAGTGCGTACGTAGCTCGAATCTCCTCCTAGAAATTTGAGAGTCTACGAACGTCTAAAGAGAATGTTGTGGTGCATAACGTAGCTCACATGTGTTCCTAAATTATATAACTCAAGAAGAGTGTTGTTGCATGCAAGGCAGCCCACATGTCCTTCCATAATAAGCTATGAGTTTAGTTATTGGTACCATATTCATATGAAGTATAGGATAAAGTGTATTGCATAAATATTCATTGCATATTACGTAATGTTGGGTAACTTTGTCTAATGTTGTATGATTGTATAATTTTGTATGTTGTAATTATGATACCCTGACAGGATCACCGACCAAGTTTCTCAAATGTTTGAAAATTCCTTAGAGGGATTCCAGTTTGCAAACAAAAGTGTTCATACAAGCATGGTAATGTAAAGTTCGTGCAACTTTTGAAATATGCGAAGTATAAGAGTTTATGTCAGAATGCGGCGTTTCAAAACACTCAAAGTGTAAAGCAAAGGTGTAATGCCAAAATAATTGATTTGCAAAAATCTTTTGGAGTCAACTTACGCAACCTTGTTGTAGTATGATTTCAAAATAACCTTGCTTTAATTAGGTCTTTTGAGGATTGTAACATGGTCTAGTTCACGGTTTATGAAACAAAGGATAAATGCTTAAAGTTTATTTGTTCCCACCTAATCTACGTGATGGTCTTCAGTCCCACGCTCAGTTAACTCATACTATTCACTCAGGTTCCCATAGGTTGGAAATTGCACTGATAATAGCCATGATGATGGTTCAGAAGTTAAGGGACCTTTGAGATGGCAGACACTACTTTCTTACAACATTTGGTTGTTTTTTTCATTGAGGATTTTCATGATAAAGATTTAAAGATTTCTTCTTTTCGGTTGTCCCTGTGTTTTGCCTGAACTGTTTCTTGGTGATTACAGTCAGCGGGATGCCCCAGTTTTTCCTAAGTCTCCTTCATAGATTTTGACTTAGCAGACATTTTTATATTTTTTGAAAGAAAGAGAGTGATTGCCTGACTTAATGATTACGGTAAACCATCATTGGCTTCTTACTTGGAAAACATCTTCGACACTTGTTGTGTGTGAAGGAAACAAATGTGTGCATTCTTTATATGAAAGGTGTCTTGCATGAACACACAACCAAGTTAACCTTCAGATTTTGGGTTTTTTGTAAAGAAAGAAACTCCTGCTTTTAGGCTCTAAGGGGTTGACAAGGGAATAACTTCCTTATTTCTCTAGTGTTTGGGGAATTGAAACAATGCCTTGCATCATCAGCAATGTTTGATTGAAAGCATACCAACAACAGTTATGGGTACAATGTTTTCGTCATCCTCCCTCAAATACTTGCATAGTCAAAAGTTTAGACAAGAAGTAAATATTTGAAAGATAAAGCATAAAAGTGCAAATAATAGACAAAATGAATTGAAATCAAAATTTGCAATGCTCTAGTTAATATGAAAGTACAAACACTAATTAAAATCAAACAACTTAAATAAAATGAAGGAAAGTACAAACAACGAGAAACAAAAGTCCTGGTGACTAATCAATAACAAGGATGAGCTGTCCTGTCTGAAACACTGGCTTTTGGAAGATAGTTTGCTGAAATCGACTGAAGCTTCACTTTTGATGCGTTGGCAAGGGATTGTTCTGGATATTCTGATGGCTATCCTTAAAATCAAGGATTCTAGTTTAAATCAACTCACGCACTATGGATTTCAATACATAACAATTCTCCAAGTCGTGGCCCGGGGCGCCCTCATGAAATGCACAATGGATATCAGATCTAAATCCAACTGGAAGAGGATTATGAGGAGGTTGCATGGTCCTTGTAGTGATCAACCCTTGTTGGACCAGATCAGGATAAAGTTCTGTATATGTCATGGGAATAGGGTCAAATTGATTTCTATTTTGATACTGGTTCTGTCAAACAACTGGACGTTGAGGAACTTATGTTGGTTGTTGAGCAGCAACAACATGATGATCAACATACTGAGGTCTAAGACGAGGCCTTCTCACTTCAGCCATGACAACATTGGTCTGATCTTCTCTTTTCTTATGGAAGGTTCCAAAGGATTTCTTCGCACCATTAGGAGATTCAGCAGCCTTAGATACTTTAACATTCTTCATACATTCTTCCAATATCTGGCCAATAGTCACCATATTTATAAAGCTTGAAGAGACACTCCCAATCATATTCTCCCAATAGAAAGGAGACAGAGTGTCCATGAACATTCTAGTTAGCTCTTTCTCTACTAGAGGGGGTTCACCTTGGGAAGCTAACTCTCTCCACTGCTGAGCATATTCCTTAAACGACTCTCTCTCATTCTGATACATATTTTGAAGTTGACAGTGGTCAGGAGCCATGTCAAGATTGTAATTATATTGTTTCATAAAAGCATTCGCGAGATCTTGGAAGCAGTGGACACTGTTCTGTTCTAAGTTCATATACCATTTGAGGGAGGCGCCACTCAAACTGTCTTGAAAACAATGGATAAGCAACTTATGATTGTTGGTATAAGCAGCCATCCTTTGGAAGTATATGACTAGATGCGTTCTTGGGCATGAGTGACCCTTGTACTTCACAAACTTGGGAGTTTTAAATTTAGCAGGCATAACAAGGCCAGAAACTAAGCACATGTTGTCTGCACCCATATTGAAGAAATCAGTACCCTCAACAGCTTTGAGTCTCTTATCTATGATATGAAATTGTTCATGGACAACCTTAGGCTCAACAAAATCTTCATGGTCTTCACCTTGAGCACTAGCAGCATTGTACTCATAGAGAGGGTTCTCAAAGGAAGCTCGGACAGTCTGGGTAACTGTGTGGACCACAGGTCTGGGCTCAGTAAAAACTGGAGCTTGAAAAACCGGTATGACAATCTGACCAATCATAGTAGTACATGCAAGAGGTGGAGAGTAGTTGTTAGGTAAACCAAACTCTGTCCAAGTTGAAGGTGGCATTTAAATGTGTGGAGGATCAACGCTTGAAACTTCTTAAATGGCAGTCTTTCGAGGTGGCTCTCCTTTGTCAACCAAGACTTGAAGCATCTCAATGAGCTTGGTCATGCCTGATTTTAAATCACCGATCTCCATTTGGATCTCTGCATTATGTACTTCTTGCTCTGACATCCTTCGTCTGTAGTTAGCTCTAGTCCGATATCGGTATCGAGGAATCAGCTTGACGACTGACAGGTGAAACTAGAAGATAGAGACAGTTGGATATGAGTTGCTGCATAAACAAAGGTATGCAATGAATCATATAGAGATGTAAATGCAATGCAATGCAAGACAAGATGCAAATAACACATAACAGGATCAAAGGTTTGAGATCACAACATGAAGTCTGGGTAAAAACCAACCAAAGGGTGTGTACTAGGGATAAAGCACCTGCACAACGGGTTCTAACAAAGTTCCCAGAGTCATTGACCCATCTTTCGGATATTATCGACATACCAACTACTTGAAAATCAATAATATTCTCAAGAGAGTCTCGTCTAAGTGTAGTATCGCGTATTAACTACTTCGAGACTACTCCCTCATAGTCATCGCACTACATCCTAAAAGGAAAAAAAAAGGTGAATGGTAACTAAAGGTCCTCAGCTTCACAGGGTCCCAGGTCAGAAAAGTGATGACAATACAACTACTCGCATCAGACACCAATAATCTCAAAGGGGTATCCACTGAGTGTGGTTATCATATTCTAGACATGTTATGACTACTCCCAACAGCTAACTATTGATTATACCACAATCCTATCATAGGTGCATGCTCAAGTTCGGGTTAGGACTTATCTCACCACTCAAGTTAACAACCCTGCATACAGAAAACCCAAGCACAACAGATATATATACAGATAATTACAAATATACAAGCAAACAAACATATAAAAAGCATAAATATAAATAAGGTAGGCTTAACCCTCTTAGGGAAACATTGTTTCCCCGGTGAAATCACCATTTCTGTCGTGGTGAGAATCAAATATCAAGCTATTAATTAACTTGAATCACAAATCATGAAGTTTACCACCGAGCTTTGATTTATCCAAAGCAAAGGGTAAAGGTCGAAGAAAACCCTAAGTGTGCTACGTAACAACAAATCCAAGAGATCTAAGGTTCGGAGGTTAATTATACCTAGGGAAGGTGTTAGCATCCTAATTATCTATAGTAATTTACAGGAACCTCTTGTTAATATTTGTGTTATGCTAAAGTGTGATTGCTAAAGGAAAAGTGCTAAGGTAAAGATCTAAAGTATATATAAAATATGTACAAAGTATGCTTGCCAAGACATCGCATCTCGTGCCTACGTATCCAGACGGGAATGGAATCAGAGCAACTGTAGTTCCCCTTAATAAAGGTGAGGAACTCTTGACTGTGGTCTAGGTTCCAAAGGGAAAAGCAAGTGCTTGCGGTGAGACACCTGCATAGAGTGCAACGACTCTAAACCTAAGGCTAGGTTAAACAGGAAATGAAATGTTCATGGCAGGACACTCACATAGAGTACGGTGACTATAATCCTAAGGTTAGGATAAAGGGTAAGAACCTAAGGTTAGACTAAGCTATGACATGACAATTAACAAGTATGATCCTTTCCTTTGGAATGAGGTATAAGGAACAAAGGCACAGAGAGGAAACCTCGAGTATCGGGTGTAAGGTGAATAGGAATATATACAAAAAATGCTCAAGATTTAATCAGAATTTAATCACAACTAAAGGCATCAAGAATTACATTCAACATAAACATCAGAAATTAACTAAAATAAAAACGAAGATGGTCAAGATTAGTTTGAGAATTAAATATCACTCTAACTAAACTAAAATTTAATTTAGAAGCTCATTAGCTAATTAAACTAATTAAATTTAAAAAAAATTAATTGATTAAGTCTAATTTAAAAAAAAACCAACTAACTAATTCTAAAAAAACTAATTATAATTCTAAATAAAAAAACTAATTAACTAAATTTAATTACATTAAATCTAAACTAAATCTAATTACTGTTATTATTGAAAACACTAAATCAACTTATCTAAAAAATATTAGATTAGAAATAATAATTAACTTGAATAATTTAAAAACTAATAACTAAAAATTAAAAGAGAAACAAAAATACAGGCTGAATAAACAAAAAACAGTGAGGCCCAACAATGAAATCATAGGGTGCGGGCCAGTGAGGCTGAACGAAAAAAATCATATCGAAACCTAAGAAACAATACACGACTGTTTTATTTCTGAAACAAATAGCCAAACAAAGAAAGCTCATAGCATAATCAAGGAACTGACAAACCTCACACGATCAAGACTTCCTCTCTCTTTCTTTCTATCGTGAATCTCTATTCTTTCCTCTCCGTCTTGCTCGTTCTCTCTCTCTATCTCTCTCTCTCTCTCTCTCTCTCTCTCAGGTTTGTGCGTCTGGTTTGTGGATTTGGTTGGATTTTCAAAGGGTTTGTGATTGTTACTATTATTGGTGTGTAGTGATTTGAGGTTGTTTGGTGATGATGTTTGGAAAGGTTGAAGGAGATTTCTAGAATGGGATTTGGAAAGAGGGAAGTTTAAATCGTTATAGAGTTTGGTCGCAGGTCACGGAAAATAAAAGGTATTGAATGGTTATTATGTTGCCGGTTTTAATTTCAAGGCTTTATGGCGGGGGAAGATGGTAAAAGGTTTGAAGTTTGTGTTGATATGTGTTGGAGGATAGAAGTACACGATGGAGGAGAATGTAATGGTTGCTATTGATATTGAAGTGCAAAATTTGAGTTGGTTTTGTATGAATATCAAGGTTAGATGAAGATTTAAAGCCACTTGAAATCTATGGTTGAAGAATTTTTGTAGGTTGTGAAGAAGAATTGCAGGTTTGATTTTTAACAGATAGTTTTTAGTTATTTTTCTTGATTCTTGTCGTCCCCTGCTTTCCTTATATTCTTTCTTTTTAAAACAAAATTCACTGTCTTCATACAGTCTAAGGATTTCTCTGGTTATGATACATAATTTTCTATGGTACAGAGAAAACTTAGTTATTGTGTTGTTGGTTTAATAGGTTCAACATATAGTAAGTTGTTGTGGTTTTTTTGTTTGTTTCAGTTTTGGAATATAGAAAAATGTGTGAATCAAGGCTTGCAGGTCTGATTTGTAGTAGTGGGAGGTTTGGTCAATGGTTTTTTGGTCAAAGGTTTTGTGAGGTTTTGCAAATGATGTCGCAGGGTAGTGGTAGGGTGTATGAGGTTTGGTTCTTGCAGGTTTATAGCAGCAGGGGGCAGGGTTTATGGTACAACTTTCACAGCAAGTCATGTAGGCATCGATTTGGTATTGAATAAGTGAAAGCTTAAGAGGCTTGGCGACAAATGTAGGATACTGACCATAACTTTTCCTTTTTCTTTATGTGAAATCTTTATCAAAGGGTCCCATATGAAAAATGTAGTGTGGACCTTCTTCTTTTTATGTAATGGACATTTATTATTATAATGATAATGATATAGTAAATGGGTTTTATTTTTGAATTCTAATGTATAATATTTTTTGGAATGATTTATGAATTTTTTTGTGATAAAAAAAAGAAGAGAAAAAGGATAAAATAAATTTAAAAAGATAGTAATGAATAAAATAAAATAAATTAAAAAATGATAGTTATTAAAGTGGATAAGAAATGAACATGAGTCTAACAATGGATATTTATGGGTTTATGGATATCAGATATTTTATGAATGTAAATTGGATGTGGGTAATTGAATTTGAAATGGATTTTTGGATAGTAATTGAGAATGAATTCAACAATGATTTTAATGGATATGGAATAAAATGAAAAGGATAATGAAACATAAATTAGATATTGAGTGGATTAGAATTGATGAAAAACTGAAGAAAAAGGGAAACCACCATAAACACACTGACGCACATTTTGAATTGAATCAAAGAAAAACCACTTCGAATCAACTTCAGATTAATGACATCACAATAAATGAATCCATCTGGTCTAGGTCATTTGGATATTGACAGTCGAAATCTTTATTTCGAACCAATCTTCAAAACAGCTTGTGCCACATATGACTTGTAGATGAAGCAAAACCACTTTGTTTGACCAAGATTAAGTCGCATCCACTGAAATGAAACAAACACTGCACACACGCTCAACCTGCTGACCTCAAGCGAAACCCAATTGATCGACACTTTCCTATCTTAAACACAAAAGGGTGAGAAACCATAATCTTCGCCTTGAGTGTACACTAATAAAACAATGACTTTGATGAGAACCAAAACTGTAATTCAGAACCCTTGCCATATCCTAATAACCTGATGCTGAAATAAACCACTTGTTTGACCAAGATTTGGTTAAATTTTCACTGAATCTCAAACCACCGCACATACCTTTGACCTGACAACCTTGCATGATATTTGATGAAGAACTCATGATGAAAACAAATCACACTGGATTATTAAGGAGAATGGGGTCTCTTAGGAGTATGATAACTTGATTAGTTAATGATCTATCCAAAACCTTGATTGACCAAACCTTGAAGCCTCTTGAAGCAAAACCCGATTCACAAATGAAATAAAACAGACAACAACTAATAACTGGGTTAGTTATGCAATGTGATAATCTACCTAAATGATATGCAAAAAGTCAAAGAATCTGAGGGTAAAATTTGGGGTATGACACTAAGGCTCTATCTTTTCAATCCATAGGCAAAATTACTTTCCAAACCAGTTATCTTGGCGAGAACATCTTGACCTTGACTTTTTTATTATAAGATTTCTCTACTCTCTTCTTCTACCTTTTTTACCAAGGCATTGAACCTTTCTTCATCCAAATCATCCCACTCATCCAACATCATGTTCCAGTAGGATCCTGATGGAATCTCATGGTGCCTTTGGATCCTTGTTGACTGTAAGTAAATTTCCACTGGTAATACTGCATCATGGCCAAACGTTAATTGAAACGGAGTTGTATTAGTCGATTCTTTTAGAGAAGTTCGACACGCCTAGAGTACCCGATCTAAAGTCTTGTGTCAATTTCTAGGCTTCTTCCCCACATGTTTCTTAATTAGACTAAACACTATTTTGTTTGCTGCTTTGACCTGACCATTAACCTGAGCATAATAGGGCGTAGAAGTTAACAATTTGAAACCTATTTCCTTGGCAAATTCTTGCATCTTTTGACCAGTAAAAATTGATCCTTGATCTGTTGTAATGGTTTATAGGATTTCAAATCTATAAATGATATGTTTTTTTTATGAATTTAATTACATCTTCTTGTTCGATATTTGGCAAAGGTGTAGCTTCAATCCATTTTGTAAAATAGTCAATACCTACCAACATGTACCTTTGATTTTTTGATGACGCTGGTCGAATTTCTCCAACTAAATCCAAAGTCCAACCTCTAAAGGGCTATGGTTTGACTATAAAATGTAACTCACTCGTAGGAACATGTTGTATACCTGTGTGCACTTGGCACTCTTGGCACCCTTTGGCGAAATCGATACAATATTTTAACATGGTGGGCCAATACATCCCTTGTTGAAGCAACAAGCATTTCATCTTATGACCTACTTGGTGTGCCCCACATGCCCTACTATGGACAGTCGAAAGGGCTAAATATGTTTATGATTCACTAAGGCATTTAAGTAAAACTCTCTCAGGAGTATTTTTAAATAAATCATTTCCCAAAAGAACATAACTTAAAGCATGTGACCTGATTTTCTGCTCTGTGGATGCCATTGGATTTTACAGATACTCTACTATCGGTTTTCTCCAATCTTCGTCCGTCAAGCTATCTATTGCAAAGATTTTAAAATTCTTTTTATCAGCGTACCCTAGCTTTGTCGTTTCCAAATCTAATTGGGACAATCTGGATGACACAACTCTTCCTCTGACTTTGATTGCATCTTATAATTTTTCTTTTGAAATTTTATACCCATAAGCAATCTGAGCCAAGTCATTGGCCACTTGATTTTCCAATTGAGGTATTGTTGTAGTGAGAATCAGATATCAAACTATTGTGTTAACTTGAATCACAAATCATGAAGTTCACCACCGAGCTTTGATTTGTCCAAAGAAAAGGGTAAAGATCGAAGAAAACCCTAAGTGCACTACGTAACAACGAATCTAAGAGATCTAAGGTTCGGGGGTTGGTTATACCTAGGGAAGGTGTTAGCATTCTAAGTATTTGTAGTACTCTATAGGAACCTCTTGCTAGTATTTGTGTTATGCTAAAGTTGCTTGCTAAGGGAAATGTGCTAAGGTAAAGACCTAAAGTATATACAAAGTATGCTCGCAAAGACATCGCATCTTGTGCCTACGTATTCTGACGGGAATGGAATCAAAGCAACCGTAGTTCCCCTTAAGGGGTGAGGAACTTTTGACTGTGGTTAAGGTTCTAAAGGAAAAAGAGTAAATGTTTGCAGTGAGACACCTACATAGAGTGCAACGACTCTAAACTAAGGTTAAGTTAGTAAGGAAGGGAATATCCACGGCAGGACGACTAAATAGAGCACGGCGACTCCAAGTCCTATGGCAAGGGTAAACATTCACGAAAAAACATCGTAGATAAAACAAAAGCATGCGGTAAAACATCGTGAGACACAGAGAGAAAATAAAATCACGGAAAAACATCGTGAGAAAATATTAACAGTCACGGCAAAACAACGTGATAAAATAACAGACATTCACAAGATAAAAATCAGACAAAAAAGAGGATTATTAATTAATTTAAATATTAATATTTAATAAGATTAATTAATAATTTTATTAATTAATATTAAATAAAAATATTTAAATTAGTTAATAATCATATAAATTTTTGATATTTAGCAAGAAAAAAAAAATTAAACAACTTTTTACAATTTTAGTATAATTCAAAACTCTAACTAAACTAAAAAAGATAATTAGAAAGTAAAAAAAAAATTGTTTGTATGTTTTTTTTTTTATATTAAGACAAATAATTGAAACAAT
The DNA here is from genome assembly GCA_963859935.3 of Lathyrus sativus. Classification (NCBI taxonomy): domain Eukaryota; kingdom Viridiplantae; phylum Streptophyta; class Magnoliopsida; order Fabales; family Fabaceae; genus Lathyrus; species Lathyrus sativus. The sequence continues at coordinate 525,379,158 of OZ012737.1, read as the reverse complement.
AATAATTAAAATGAGAGTGAGCATTTAATAAAAACGTGTTGGGCTTAAATCATATTAAAACTTAAAAAAAAGGAAAAAGTAAGAATAATAAAACAAGTTGCCAAAAGCCAAGTCACATGCAGACCAATCCAGCTACTACCATTTTTCCATGAGCTGATTGTGTGAATGACTATATAAAGCTATTATATTTCTGACTAAAAATTTAGACCAACTCCAATGGGAGTTCTTAGAGTGAGTGGGTTTGCCAACATGGCACTAATATTTATTGTTTTCAAGATGGAAAAGTTCTTAAATATGCAACGGTTCTTCAATGGTTCTTATATTAAAATATTAATTTTATAATATAAAAATTATAATTTGATATAAAATTTTATTTATTATTTTAATTATCATTTTAATTAAAATTTAAATATTTAAATTATAATTTTAAATAAAATAAATTTAATATAAATAATATTTTTTAAGTAAAGTGGTGGGACTCAATATGGATTCTTTAGAGTTGCATCATTGGAGTGAAAATTGAATGAGTTGCTTTAAAAGAGTAGGTCCCACAAAGAACCTAAAAATGGGTTGCACTATTGAAGATGCTCTTATGCTAAATAATTATATTTCTAACTAAAAGCTACAATCACATTAACATACTTCTAACTAAAGCTACATCTTGGACAAATATACTTCTAACTAAAAAAACTACATATAAATATACTTTTAACTAAAGCTACATCCTGGACAAATTAAAGTAAGTGCAAGAGAAAATCTACTAACAGTAACACATCTTGCTTTCAGTAAGGGGAATGCGCATCACTTCTCGAGTTTGATTATTCAGTTAAAGCTATGTCATGAATTTTATTGTGTTGTTCTACCTTTTCAATTAAAAAAAAGGTATGTATATTTTTGTGTAGGAAAAGAAATGAGAAAAAGTAGTATATGGAAAGGATGGAAGTGATGTGAAAGAGAAATTATAAAAATAAAAGGGTGCTACGTGATACGCAGGCCCGAAAGTGACGCGAGGGAGTAGCTGCAGAAAATGTATATGTGGATCTTGTATAAAGTGATAATTTCACAAAAATGAGAAAAAAATAAAATCCCTTTTCTAAACTTAATTAACAATGGATAGAAAACAAAAATAATATATCAAAAAAAGAAACAGTTAAGTGAATTAAAAAGGAAAGATAAACAAATTAAAAATAAAAAGCTGAATTAAAACTAATTAATTAAAAGACTATTTAATTAAAGTAAAGAAATAAAAAACGGTAAAAACGAATAATTGAACTAGCATCGAAGTGCTAAAAAAATGAATACACCAAAATGATCAGCGTAAAGTATACGTATTGACAAAATACAACGTTTTGTCAAATTTCGAAATAAATTTTACCCAGTTAAATGACTTAGGCTGTTCAAAAATACGATCGAAAAGTTGTCGAAAAATTTAAATGAGCACGTCAGGTTAAACTACGTAAAACGTAGATTAATATCACTGAAGTCAGCATGCTCGATTTTAAAGTTTTTCGTCCACTGGTTTTACGCACAGTTGACTTTTAGTTTGACCGGTCCGTTGTAACTCCAACAAGTTTATTTAAGCTGATAAATTGGGTATTATGCAAGACAAATGACCTAGAATGATATGCAAAAGATCAAATAATCTAAGGGTAAATTTTGGGGTATGATAGGTATGTGTCAAATGCTAACCATTTCAAATCTTTTTAGTAATCGATTGGCTATTACAAAGTACATAATAAGGTTTTCTTTAACACATTTGTACTCTTTTGTGATTTGTTTTATGACTAACTCTGAGTCTCCCATTATTTTGACTCGAGTTGGCCCTAATTCCAACAATATCTCAAGTTCGGTTATTAGAGTCTCGTATTCAGCCTCATTATTCGAACAGAGACCTTCGACTTTATACTTGAATTTTGTTGGAATTTTGTCAGGAAAAATGATCAACACTCTTACATCGGTTCCACCTCTATGGCTAGAGCCATCGAAATATAATTTCCAAGGCTCAAGCTCGAGGTAGTTTATGTTATTCTCATTTATCGAGTGCTCGACTATAAAGTCTGCTATCACTTGTCCTTTAACAGCCTTTAAAGGCATATATGTTAAAGAATATTCAGTTAAAGCTAATGCCCATTTACGAATTCGACTATACAAAATTGGTTTAGACATCAGGTGTTTAATGATATCAAAATGAGACGAAACATAAATATCAACAGGTTTTATATAATGCTGTAACTTTGTACAAGAAAAATACAAGTATAAACACAAATTTTCAACTATGTTATACCTAGTTTCTGCATCATTCGAAACCCTACTAAGATAGTAAATGACACTTTCGACACCATTTTCATCCTTTTGGGTCAGTATACTCCCAAAAGTTTTGTATGATGCATATATATATATATATATATATATATATATATATATATATATATATATATAACCTCATGCTTCTACTCCTACAAGGTGGTAATATAATTGGAGGATAACTCAAGTAATCCTTGATTTTATCGAATGCTTCTTGATGAGTTTGTCCTTATTCGAATCCTTCCTTATTGAGTCGAAGCAGAGATGAGAAGGCTTGAGTTTTCCTACTGAGATTCGATATGAATCTCCTCGGGAAATTAATTTTGCCCAGCAGTGGCTGTAATTCCTTCTTTGTCGATGGCGCTTTCGCCTCCATTATGGCCTTGGTCATATTTTGATTTATTTCGATTCCCTTTTTGTAGACCACAAAGCCTAAGAAATCTCCCGCCTGCACACATAAAGCACATCTGGGAGGATTCATTTTTATACCATATCTCATTCTTTCGAAAGATTATCGAAGATGGTCGATATGATTTTTCCCTGAAACAGACTTAACAACAATATCATCAATGTATATTTGCATAAAAGTCTCTATATAATCATGGAAGATTGATTTCGTTTCCCTTTGATACGTTGCCCCAATATTATTTAAACCAAAAGGCATCACTATCCATTCGCAAGTGCCTAAGGCCCCAGGACATCAAAGTGCTGTCTTTGGGACATCTTCTTCAGCAATGAAATTTTGGTTATATCCCGAATACCCACCGAGCATACTAAGGTATTCATGGCCTGCGGCGAAATCGACTAACATCTCTGCCACATGCATTGAATATTCATCCTTTGGGGTTGCAGCATTTAAATCTCTAAAATCCACGCATACCCTCAAAGAACCATTCTTTTTAATAACAGGCACAATATTTGCTAACCATTCGACATACCTGGCTATACAAATGAATTTACATTGGAGAAGCCTTCCGACCTCCTCTTTGATCTTCGAGTGAATTTCCGGTGCAAAATGCCTTGGGTTCTGCTTGGTGGGCTTCTTTCCAGGCTTGCTTGACAACTTCAATCCGACTAGATCTCTGTTTAAACCAGGCATCTCGTTGTAATCCCACGCGAAACAGTCTTTAAAATCTTTCAATAGTTGGATTACTTTGACCTTGAGTTGTGGGCTAATGTTGGCACTTATGTATGTTAGCCTCTTTGTTGCCCCCTCTCCTAGATCGATTTCTTCAAGTAGATCTTGCACTAGAATCTTGATATTGGCTGCCAAAAGATCCTTCTCGAAACTCAAAGGCTTGTCATCATAGATGGCATCGAGCCTCTGGCCTTGTTGATTTTCCTAAACCTTATCAAGTGGTTCTGGATTGAAGTCCTTACCAGGACCTCGTTTGTATGATTCTTGGTTGGCTTCGACAACCATATTTTCCACTTCAGCCTCTAAGGCCGTTTATAATTTATTTTCGACTATGTAAGCTGAAATCTTTTTGAGCACTTCGAACTCAGTCAACATCACTGAATTCGCTTACCCAGATGTACCAAGGTACAGAAGGTTGTCTTTTCCTACCACCTCTCTATCCCATTGTAAACCATGGACAGGATGTAAATACAACAAACAATAGACGTTGTTATCTGGGGTGAAAGCAAAGTCAGCCGGATTGCATGGAGCAATGTTAGCCAAGTGCTTATCGAAACTGCGCCGGTAGACATGATTAATTGGGGCATTGAAATAACCTTGATCAACCTCAATGTTGTCGACAATGCCGTCTGGTCGCCATATTGTAATCCTCTGGTGCATGGAAGATGGTACGACTCTAATTCCATGGATCCATTCTCACCCTAACAACAAGTTATAAATGGCCTTTGTTTCGACCACCATAAAGACGGTAGGTCTTGTAATTGTCCCTACCGTAAGGTCGACCTGTATGACACCAAAGGTAGTGCCCACCTTCCCCTTGTAATCCGAGAGCACCATGTTATGTGGTTTGGTATCTGTGTTGTATTTGTCGATTCTCCTTAGCATAAAGTGTGACATCAAGTTCACCATAGCACCACAGTCTACCAAGATTTTATTAATCGCAATGTTTTCTACCTTTCCAATAATAGATAGAGGCTTCAAATGATTTTTCATCGCCTCATCTGGCCGCTCGAAGAACGCATTATGTTCTTCTACACAACCATTATTCATTACATAATAGTACACTGGCTTGTGTGCTACCATCTCAGCTTGTGTATAACTATCCAACTCTTCGACCTCTGTTATCTGGTCGAATTCTCTAGGCAAAATTGATACTACATTCACTATAATATCCAATGAGGCCTCTGACCCAGAGTCGAAATTGTCAATTAGCATTTCATCTTCATCAATTACCCAATCGTATTTATCCCTGGCCTCCTCTTCTTGGGTGGAAAACAACTTCCTCCCCACGAGTAGCTTCTCAACAGGCTTTGGTTCCTCCTTTTTCTCCTTTATGGTAGGTAGGTTAGTACTAGATTCATCCTTTGCCCCAGCCCCTCTTTAGGCCTTCCTTCTGTGTTGTTCCCTTCTCCACTGGGATCTAGATACTAGATTTTTTCCCTTATAGTTATATGAGACATAGGTTGTCTTTTTCGAAGCCTGAAACTCTCTATGGTAAGCCATTGATGAGCCCCTGTCCACATCAAAATTTTGCCATTTATGTTGTCCATGATGTTTGCCTTCGACTGGTTTTATCTAACTTCCCTTAGAAGCCTCAACCATTGGTTTAAAGGTAGAAAACTTAACTCCTGGCACCCTTTGCTTGGTTTCATTCTGCCTTGAAGAAGATCTTCTTGGGTGAAAACCTCGTTGCCCGTATGAGGCCCTGTGCTCACACATTTCTTTGGCATTCCTCAAACCCTTTATGTTGCGCACTGCCTTTCTGTCAAACACAACAGTGCACCTTGGGTACAACATAACTTCAGACTTTTTCCTTTGGCATCTGTGGAGAAAATTTGTGAGGGTTTCCTCATGCTTTGGGTAAGCAACTTTGTTATACTCTTTTTGTCGACGCTCCTCGTCAACTTCCATGGGGGTTTATTGTAAGATCTTCACCATGTTGATATCCATATTGACATCATCAGTAATATCCATTTTACAAAATTTCATTTGAAGGCCATCAGCGGCCTTGTCCATTCGAACGAAATTGTCTGCAATTTCCTTTGTTATCATCATTAGGTTGGAGTCCTCAATAACTCCTTCGGCGAAACCATCAGTAACCCCGCAGTCAAAACTATCAATAGTTTCTTTGGTAAAGCCTCCAGTAGTTTCACAAACAAAATCTTTCATGAACTTCTAGTTGAGATCTTCAGTAACTTGGACCAAAACAACCTCATTGATGAAGTCTTCGGTGACTTCGATCATGTTGACTATATTGTCGAAATCTTCAGCGACGTTGATCATGTTGAATTCATTTAGCTCGATATAATGAGCGTTAGCAACTTGTAGAGGGTCAGTGTCAACTTTCATCTAGTTCTTAGACTTCTCCCCGAACTTGAGCCTTCCCTCTAGGATAGCATTCTAAACAAGATCCCTGAAAATAAAACATCGAGAGATTTTATGACTAAAGAAATTATGGTATTTGCAAAACCCTATTTTCTTTCTTTGCTCTAAAGGAGGCATTTTAGCACCAGGTGGTACTATCATTTACCCATCTTTAACTAACAAATCAAAGATTTCCTCACATTTTATGACGTCGAATGTGTAAGTTTTTTTTGGAAACCTATCATTATTTTCTGGTTCGGCATGGTTCTTTCCATTCGAAGGTGCTAAAACCTTGCAAGAATAGGGTGAGCCTTGTTTCAATTTAGGAGATCTACTTCATTCTCATAGAAACTCACAGGTTCACTGTAAGACCTTTCGTCCTCTTCATTGAATTTGACATCGGTTATTCTCTTATTCTTATTTGCCCTAGCATTTTCTTCTTTCAAACGTTCTTACTGTCGAACCCTATCGGCCAACTGGGCCATATCTCTCAGCTATTTAGTATCTAGTTTCTTCCTAATGGAATAATCCAGGCCCCTAGTGGCCATTTCGACTAACTCATGTTCTGGCACTTATGTGAAACACCTTACCTTGAGAAGTCAAAACCTATTAAAATAATCGTTTATTGGCTCAGTAAACTTTCTTTATACTAGCCAATCCCTTCAAACTGATCTTTGTTTGTCCCATGTAAAACTGCTCATGGAACAAACGTTCTAATTGGGTCCAATTTGAATCAAATTTGGAGGTAGGGTTGTGAACCAAGTGAAAGCGTTCTTTGTAAGAGAACTTGGGAAATATTTTACCCTAAGGTTCTCATCATTCGAAATTTCTCCGGCTTCTATCAAATACCTAGCCATATTCGGCAGTGGACTCAGTAGTATCCCTGGAAAACTTAGTAAACTTATGAACCTTTGTTATTGGGGGAAAATATGACTGAAGGATGTATTCAGATAATGGGGATGTATAATTTGGTCGTCAAAGGCCAAAATTTACTTCGTTACGTGCCATGATTATTTTGACCATGGCAGCCAAATCATTATCTGCTACTACGTTGTTACGTCAAACTTGCTATACAATATTTTCAGCACTCTAGTTCCTATTTACCAAAACTACCCTTGGTTCTTCTTCTATAGGAATTTGTAGTTGATTCCTATAGGGTTCGACTCTAGGTTGTTCGATCATTCCCTGGTTGTCTTGATTTGCATGGGGTATATTTCCCGGATTTTGTTGAATTTGGTTAATGGTGGTATCTTCGTTGAAAACTACCCCTCGGCTCTCTTTCATATACTCCCATGGTGGTTGTCGAGGGGGATTTGGTACACCAAAGAATTCTACAAGGCGCGTCATTTACGTTGCTAACTGTTGATTAGTTTGGGTAGTATTCTGAATAAGAGGCTGAATGATTTCCCTCATAGTTTGGGACATCATTTGGATCATTTGAAGGTTACTCTCGTTCATCTATTGTCTCAAGTATGATGCATAACTAATTGTGAAATTTGGAATTTAGGCGGAATACCCTAATCCTAAAGTTTGACTATTTCGACCCATATTTACCCCAGAGCCTGATCCCTGTAATGGCGAAGTCATTATTGGTTTTGTATATAATAGAGAGGCATTTTGTAAGTTTACCATCTTCAAAGTTGGCATTCCAAAGGGTGGGTCTCGAGGCAGGGGTATTGTAAATCCAAGAGGAGTCTATGGAGGACTCATCGGTCCAATATAAGTCAGAATGGGTTGTGTATGGGCAATCGAATGTGTAGGTATTTAATTTCCCATAGATGGTATTGCTTCAAAGGCAGGCGCTGAGACCGTTGGTCCTCCTATCAAAGATCCTATGGGTGGTTCTACATTGTTACTAGGCGTATCCTGAGGAATATTTGGCTGGTTAGAGTTTTCCGTCATTCTCCTCCTATATCTTATTCTTGTTCTATCTTCGTTAGCGGTGGCTGCTTTACCACTTTTTAATAACATACAAGGGAGTTTTCAAAGAGAAATTTGATCGCGTAACTAATGAATTTTTAAGAATTTCAAAGAAAATTTTATGATCACTTAGTATTGTCTCACTGGGCGTGCCAATTTGTTCGTCGTGAAAATTGGTGAACAACCACTGGTCTTTCAAATCGAAAAAGATTTGTTTTACTTGTAGGATCGACCACACAAATCCCAGGACATGTGCTAGTTGATCTTAAACAAAGTTTGGAAAAACAATGAACACTTCAACAGAGCTCATGATAAAAATAACTTGTTTCAAAAATGTAAATAGAATTGAACACAAGAGATTAAAGTCGAAAGACTGGTAAAAACTGTAGAAAGTAACTTGCGCAAGGAAAATATAAATTCTTAATGAAAATACTTATTGAATTGCATTGAAGTGTATAAATGGTATTGTATCAACGTACATTCTCACATAATCGTTTCTCTATACGCGGGTACTTTTAGTATATTGAGACAATTGAACACACATTAATCCTAACACTAAGACTTGCTATTTATACTAATCGAAAATAACTGCCATCAACGGCTAATGAACTGGATTGAGACAAGTAGCGTTATGCATGTCTATGACTCTTGGAAGCGCTCAACGTGTTTTCTTTGAGAAATGGATAAGAACGAACATTCCCTCATTTTTTGAATTCAAATCTTCCTGTCGAAATGCCTTCAGTTGCACCTCTGTCGAATCATATTTCCCAATTGTTAGGAAATATTTCTAAGTCCATAAAATAGTTTCTCCTTGCAAAGGGACGCTTCGACTCACACTCCAAAAAATGTAGTTCTGGTCGAAGTCATCTGATTTCTTCAGAAATTCTATTACTTCCTTTTAATCTAATTCAGGCGTCGAAATTTAGAGCCAACAATGGGCATCCTAACTCAAGAAATGACTATAAATATTTATGTCACTTGGTTGCATATAGTAAAAAAAATTGAAAGACAACTCGAGCTATATTGTGACATAAGTCTGTCGAATAATGTTTCAACAACTGCTTTATAAAGTTCATTGACTTATAAGTTATTGTTGTTGACGAATAGAGCATATAGATAGAAATTTTATGCTAGCTGACTTACTAATCAAAGACTTGGCATATAAGGTATTTTATATGATTGTTGTCAATAAGGATGTCCTAGATTAGTGAGAGTCACTCCTTCTTTATATTTTATAATATTGTTTTGATATTGATACAGACTTTACGTTAAGATTATCGGCAGAAATAATGTTAATGACGTTATTATTGTTATAACCATTTCTGTATTGTTTGTGTAAATATTGAATTTTCAAACTTCAATTTGACATGAATAAAGAATTAAGTTGGAAATAAACATGATTCAGAGATCACATTACATGAAATTTCCATGTCACTCATCCATATCGATCTATGTCATCAAGTACATTGATGTTGTGATCGTCCGGGTTTTGTCACGTTATACGTTAGTGACAATGGTTGCGGTGGTCCGATTATTGATGTATGAGGTGGACCAGATTGTAAAGTTAAAATCTAAAGATAAATAGCATTCGGATGTGCGCCTAAAAAATTGTGATATAATTATTAAAGATATATTATCTAAGTGTAAGATTGTTGGAATATTTTATAATATTAATATTCTTTAATTATTATATTCCAATAATTATTATGCGAACATATATATTTTAATTATATTAGTTATTTATCAAATTAAGAGACTAAATTGATTTAAGTGCTCAAATAAATTTAAATGATTATTTAGATTTTTATTTAGTAATTAATTAATTAATTGAATATGGACTCAAAGTCAAATATGAATGGATGTCACGATGACCCATTTGAAAATCATGAGAACCATAATTGACTATCACAATATATATAGCCTATGATCCTCAATATACCGTACATAAGCAATTTATTTTTTCTCTCCATCTGAAGAGAATTCAACGGGTGGTCGTCATTTGTCTCTATTTACTTTGCATTTTAGAAAACTATAAAATTGTCGTGTCAATGATTCGATTGTCCAGATATTCTGCGCTAAAGTAAAATTATAATTTTAATGTTTGTTATTGATATATTTATATAATAATTATTAAATTAAATCCAACAATATTTTCTTCTTGGCAAAATACCCTTTTTCGTCCCTTAACTTTAACTCGGGGTCCATGTTGGTCCTTTATCTTTAGAAAGTGGCAAGTTGGTCCTTTAACTTTTAAAATGGTGTCATTTTTGTCCGCACCGTCAGTTGCCCCCAAACGTCCGTTTATTTTGCATATCTGGCAGATGACCTGGCAAGCATGAAATCCCTAATTTTGTTCATGATGTTGCCTCCTTCTCCTTCCTTCTTCCGTTCAAATCCCTAAAAAATAATCTGAATCCCAAATCCCAATCCCAAATCCCTAACTTAATCTAGGGTTTTTTTATTTGGCAAGCATGAAATCCGAATGTTCCTCCTCCATTTAAAAATTGAAAAGTCGGGATTCAAATGTTTGTAGTCGGTCACGAAGGAAGCCAATGTGCCATTGTGGAGATATGACTGTTCTTCAAATGGCAACTACTGCTAAGAATATGGGAAAACTTTTTTGGGGTTGTCCAGATTATAAGGTATGCAAGCTGGTTTTGTTCTCTGTTGAAGTTTTGTTTTTGATTAAGTTATGTTTCTGTTTCCGTTTCTGTCAAAATTATAAGTTATATTTTTGTTTAATTTTAAATTTATTATCCATCATCCTCTAAATAATGAAACTTATAGGGAGGTATGCAAGCTGGTTGTGGCTTCTTTGATTGGTTTTATGAGGAGATGGGTGATGAGAAGGAGCAATTTTGGATGCATAGGCTAGGTGTGGTAACTAAGGGACTTGCTAAAGCAAAAAAGGACATTGAAAAAGTGACAATGGAGAATGAAGAATTAGGGAAAAAGCTGATGAAACTTGAAAGTGAAATGAAGAATATCATGAAGTGGAAAAAGATTTTGAATTTGATGTTTGTGATGATTGTCATTGTATTAGTTGTTAGGGGTAGTTAGGGTATTAAGGTTTGTTTGGAAGTATTATGTTATGGTTTGTTTGTAAGAATTAAGTTAAGTTTTGGTTGTAAGAATTATGTTTTTATGTTTAGTTAAAGTTTGTATCAGTTTTGGATTGTATCACTTCAACATGAATGTAATAGTTGGATTTTAATATATGGATTCTATCAGTTTAGTTAATTTCAGTTTTTGCAGTTCAACGTGAATGAATCAGTTTTAGTTTTGCATTGTATTAGTTCCACATGAATATAACAGTTAAAGATAATGTTAACTTGGTATGCAACAGTTAAAGTGTTTTAATTTGGTCTGTCAAAGCATAATCCACATGAATATAACAGTTTTGGGTTCTATCATGTCAAAGTGTTTTTAATTTGATTTGTCAAAGCATAACCAACAGTTAAAGATTATGTTAATTTGGCTTGTCAATGATATATTTGGTATGTTATGTTTTTTGTGTTTACAACAACAGCAGCAGGATACATATAAGTTGGTTCTGCTTTTAGGTTCATTTCATAGTACCTATAAACAACAACAGCAGCAGGATACATAAACCTGTAATACTTTCCACAAAATATACTTGTTTCAAAACAACAGCAGTAGAATAAATAAACTTGTTCATGACAACAGTATAATACACAAAATATACTTGTTCCAAAACAACAACAGTAGAACACATAAACTTGTTCATGACAACAACAGTAGAATAAATAAACTTGTTTCAAAACAACAGCAGTAGAATACATAAACTTGTTCTAGGTAACTAAATACACATGTTCCACAATTTAGAGTTTCTTCTTTAGCGTGGTCCTCTTTGTTGAAGTAGACCTCCTTGTTATTGGGCTAACAACATTCTTCACAACACTCAACCTAGTTGTAGGCCCAGGTGGCACAAAAGGTCTTGTTGGCTTCCTTACAGGAAGCTTTTGTGTCTTGCCCTTAGCAACCTTTCCATTAGAAGTCTGAGATGCTTGGCTAGATTGTTGAGTAGGATGAGTTGTTGAAGTAGGAGTGTGTTGGCTAGTTTGTTGAGCAGTATGAGTTGGAGTATGATTGAGTTGGGCTGATTGTTGGCTAGTTTGTTGAGCAGTCTGAGTTGGAGTATGATTGAGTTAGGCTGATTGTTGGCTAGGTTGTTGAGTTATTGTATCCTTACAAGTAGATTTGTAATGTCCTGCTTTCTTACACCTACTACACATCACTAGAAAACTTGTTCTTCTCAATTTGCGAGCAGACCCATCAATTTCACCTTGTTCTAGGTTCCTCCTCTTTTTAGGTCTACCAGATATCTTCTTGAACTTGGGTGGTTGCACATCTGGGTATGGTGTCTTAACCCACAAGTTTGCTCCATTAACAGGGTAGATCACATGCTTATAAACTGCCTTGTACCTTGAAACCCTATAATAATCTGGAATGTAAGTATCAATTTTGAAATTCCTACTCTTCATAGCAGAATGAGCATGAACACATAGGAGCCCTGTGAGTTCCCATCTTCTGCATGAACATATCTGATCTTTCAGGTTCACAACAAACTTGTCAGCTTGATTTTCTATGTGTCTTACTTCAAATATATGTTATCAGACATCCTAAATGATTAAACAAACAAAATACATTAGTCACATGTATGTCATAAACAAACAAAATACATTAGTCACATGTTGTGACATACCTTACTAGCCAGTTGTTGGTGTATGTGCTTATGACATCAAGTTTCTTTCTAATATTGGGCAAAATATCATTCTCATCCAAAGTTCCAAATCTTATTCTGTTATTTGCCCATCTCTCTGTCATGTGTGTTCTGATGTCTTCTAACATAGTGATTAGAGGTTTTGCCCTTGCTTCAAGAATGACACTATTAAAGGACTCAGACATGTTGTTGAGAACAACATCACATTTGTTTTCAGTCCTACAGTAAGATCTACTCCAAAACCTTGGTGAGGTCTTCATCATATGTTTAATTGATTCTTCATTGATGGCCCTCATTCCCTTCATCTCTTTTTCCCATGCTTGTGGGTATGTTGACTTGGCAGCCTTCCATATTATGTCCTTCAACATCTTTCCAGGAATCTTTTTCCTAAAATTGTTATAGAGGTGCCTAACACAGAACCTGTGCTCCACCCTTGGCAATAGCTCATCCATAGTAGGTAGCAGACCCTGGAATAACATACAATGTAGCATTACAATATAGCATAACAGAAATAGCATAACATAAACACATAAAACCATAAGAATAAATGAAAAACTTGCCTTTTGTTGGTCTGAGATGAAGGTGTAAGTCAGGCATTCATCTTTGCCTCCAAGGTCATCAATTAACAGCTCTAAAAACCAAGTCCAGCTATCCTTGTTTTCACTCTCCACAACTGCATATGCTATGGGAAGCATCTGATCATTAGGATCCCTCCCAATGGCAGCTAGTATCTGCCCTCCACACAACCCCTTAAGAAAACACCCATCTAGACCTATTACATGCCTGCACAACTTAAAGCTTTCCTTACACGCAACATAACATATGTAAAGCCTTATAAAATATGGTCTTTCATCCTCAACACCTACCTGTACAGGCTCAACATTGAGCTTAACTGTTGACCCTGGATTGGCTCTTAACAGTTCATGACAGTAGTCAAAGACCCTTGTGTAATCTCCCAAAAAGGAACACCTAGATAGTCTCTAGTTTCAAATCTTGCTATTTGTGCCTTCTCCAACATTCCACTTTATTTGTGCCTTCTCCTTGATATCCTTTAAACTCAACCTTGGATTGTTTTTCAAGATATTTTGAATTCTTTTACTCAACCACTTCGTACTCATCAGCTTCACATTATACTTTCTACTGCATCTATGTTTGTCAATTACTTTCCTGAGTTGCCAAGTGTCTTCATTTGACAACTTGCTACAATAAGCCTCCCACTCACAACTAACTTTACATCTAACCCTTACCCTAACTCTGTCATTTTTTACAAACCTTAGGTCTCTATCATTTTGCATAGCATAAGTTGTTATTGCTTCCCTAAAATCACCCTTTGAACTAAACTACATTCCCACATCCCACTTGTAATATGACATGTCTTTTGGCTGTTTGAGAATTGGATGTTTTTTTCTTACAACTCCACTACTATCATCACTGTCACAACCACTTTGCATTTCCTCACTGTCATTGTCACTCCCTTTACCATCATTTTCTACAACTTCTCCATTACCATCATTTTCATGACCAACTAGGGCATCAAGTTCATCCTCCTTAATCTCATTACACCCATCAGACTCATCCTCAAAAGCAACATCTTGTGCACTATCATAATTGTAGTCCTCATCTACACTATCATCATATGATAGACTTAAGTCATCATACACTGCAGCTTTACCATTTCCAACTCCAACATTACCTTGTTCCCCTATAGCACTCCCTTTTTTCAACTCCAACATTACATTGTTCCCCTGTAGCACTCCCTTTTTCAACTCCAACATTACCTTCTTCCCCTGCAAGACTCCCTTTTTCAACTCCAACAGTATGTTCATCCACTGCAGGATCCTCATCAACTCTAACATCCCCTGCAGGATTCCCTTCCTCCAACACAGCAGTGGCTTCATCAACTCTAACTTCACCTTCCTCTAACCCAACAGTGGCTTCATCAACCCTAACATCACCTTCCTCCAAACCAACAATGGTTTGTTCAACTTCCATAACTTCTTCATGCAGTTGACTAAGTAACCCCTCTACCTCATCTACAATTTCAGCAGGGTCCTCATCAACAACAACATCACAATAGTCAGGTTGAAACAATGTGTGTTCAATATAAATATCAACATTTTGGTGTGCCCTATACAGATCTGCAATTTCTAAAGCACCATTGTCATCAACAAGTGGATTCATCCCAAATTGAGGGTCCTTGTAAAATATTGTTTCAAACTCCCTATAACCTAAGTCTTTCAATACACCAACTAGCTCAAAATAACTCCATCTGTCTACATCTACCCTCAAATCATCTACTACTCCATTCTCATATACACTACGACCTTCATCTGTGAACTCACCACTATGATGAATTTTGAGAGTTATGTATTCATCCATGATACCTAATCATATCATGTAAGTAATTAACGTTTACACTAACAAATTTACATAAACCCTAAATCTGAACCTCTACCAGAAAACCCTAAATCAGAGAGAAATGAACTAACCTTTTGATTATGTCTCTTGAATCGTCTTCAATCCTCAATCAGAAAACCCTCAATCCTTCGCGTCTGCAAACCTTGAATCGTCTTCAATGACTCAATGAATTCTCCAAGACTCCAAAATATGATTACACTTCAAGCTTGTCGCGCCTTCTTCTTCTGGGTAATGGTGGGTAATCGAAATGTTAGTCTGAGTTTTACTTCCTCTAAGACACTTCATATCCACGTCAGCAGCTCCACCTGGACAAACGTGGCAATTTTTTCAAAGTTTGACTAACAGCAACACACGGAAGGATAAACGTGACACCAATTTAAAAGTTAAAGGACCAACTTGCCACTTTTTAAAGATAAATGACCAACATGGATCTCGAGTAAAAGTTAAGGGACTAAAAATGTTATTTTGCCTTTCTTCTTTTATTTTCATATTCACTATGTCACGTACGTTTAGAAAGGAAAAATATGGATTCCCTCACTATTTACGATAATAAGTTATACTAATTATGCCACTTCTTTAAGTTTGACAAAGTTGTAAATAATGTTTTCTGTTGAGATTTGCAGAGCTCAGCAGTTGGGAATGGGAGGAAAAAAATGCTTTAGTGGAAATGGAATTGAGATGAAAAACAGAAATCTAAATATATATCCCTAAAAATAATCATTAACGATGAAGTGTTCTAGTGGTAAATATTCTATCTCAACTAAAGTTACCTTGGTTCAAATACAATTATTATACAAATGTAAGTAATTTTTAATAAATATAATTTTTATTTTTATTATAATATACAAATTAAATGTAAATTATAAAAATACATATTTTTACTGCATTATTATAACTAATATTTATATATTGCAAATAAAAAATTATTAAATAATTAAGAAATATATTTTTAATTATCTTAAGAGTATTAAATAGTAATAATTTGTAATTAAAAAATATCATATTTTAAATGTCTATTAATTTATATTTGTGAATACAATTAAGAAAATAAATAATTTTAAATGCATATTTGTGAAAATAAGAAATGATTATGCTATTAATTAATGTATAATTATAAAAGATGAAAATATTTAAGGTGATAGTTCTATAAAAATGATGATATAAATTAAAGAATTAAAATTTAATATATAATAAATATTCTAAACAATAGAAGAAAAAATGTAATATAAAAAAATCATTTTATAATTGATAATTGTATACATTAATTTTATTAGATAGAATTTATAATAATTCATATTTTATGACATATTTATAGTTATTATTTGTATATTTATTTAATATTTATTTAAAATGGCAAACAATCAAATGTGGTATTCTCACTTTTTTGTTTTTTTTAATGGAAATTTGGCCCATACAAGAATTAATTAAACCTAATAGGATTTGAATTTGAGATCTTAAAAGGAGCACATTCACTTCTTTTTTTTAATCCATGCCTCTTAAAGTTTGATTTTTATCAAAAACTATTTTGTTATTTATATATTTTTATGTGTTTAATTTTAATTATGATAATGTGAATTTTTTATTATACTTTTTTTAAATAAATAATTAAATGAAGGGATAATAAATAATATATTGTCATTATTATAATAATAATTATATTTTTTTGTGTGATTAAAAAAATAAAGATAAATATACTTAAATCAAGGTAAAATATTATTTTTGATCTTTTAATTATTCAAAACTTATCATATTTATATGAATCCAATGCCATAGTTAATAGATAAAAAAAATATTTTACCTTAAAATAAAGTATGAATACACACACGGGTAAAAATGCGTTGTTTTGAAATTATTTATGTTACTAATATTTTAAATTTGAAATTATTTTTAATTTAAGATACAATATTATTTGAGAAAATAATAATAATTTGTTAGGTTAAAAAATCATGAATTCTCAATTAAAATTGTTCTGGACTGGACCGACACTTGACTCATAATCGAGCAGACCCAACCTCACATCGGGTTGGAAGGTCCAATAAGACCTAAACCGCCTCCCTGCTGAGCAGAGCCCTTTATCCCGTCGGTTAGAACCCATTCTCCCGTCGGGCACGAACCTCTTGGCAGTCGAGCATACCCTATCCAGCTCGGAGGGATCCTCAGACCTTCCCCACATTCTCAACGTGTCCCCTACACGGAGACACATCATCTGGTAATTACCCGTGCCCTGATTATTCGGTCATCCACCTTCCAGATAGCACGGAGCAGTTACACTAGAGCAAAGACTACGTGTTGGTATTCCTGACGCCACGTCAACCCTAGCAGTTACCAGCATTGGGCCTGACAGCCCAGCCAAACGCAAAGTAACCATTGGCCATGTGCTGGGGGCACACTATAAATACCCTCTTTCACTAGAGGATCAAGTAATCTCATTCTTACTTCTCTTTCTGTACTTGTTATCACTCTTCCCAACTCTTACTTTGGCATCAGAGTGTGTTTCAGGTACACCCCGCCATTCTCCCCAGGAGTCAGACAACTCAGACGTGTGACTGACCAGTGACTCCTTCTGATCAGGTGAAATCAAAAATAAATTAAAAAATATACGTTAAAATGTGTGTCACTAGGGATAGAAATGAGTAGAATTTGGGTAGGGTATTATAATACTCGTCTCTATATTTATGATTTAAAAAAATCCTCGTACTCAGGCCCATATTGTGGGTACCAAAACTTGTACCTATATCCATACCTTATGGGTACCTAAGTACCCATACTTATACGTTTTACCCAATTTCTAATAAAAGTAATCAATCAATTATAATTTATCATGTAAATTTAAGTTTTTAACAACATTAACAAAATTCAACGATACTTTTGTTGGGTTAAAAAATAAACAAATATTTATATTAAAATGCGCACAAATTTAATAGTGATATATTTAATAAAATTGATAAATTAACACATTTGCATAATAATAAAAATAAAAACATATTATGCGGGCATGAAACAAATGGATATTAAGGTATTTGTACCCGTGCTCATACCCACTTATTTTAATGGATAATTGCATGTATCTATGTCCATATCTATTTTGCGGACTTTTATTCTACCCGTTGTGAGTAAATTTTACGGGTGTGTTAGATGCCCAATTGTGCTTATTTGAGCTATCAAATGTGGGCATCTTTCGCTCCTTTTTGTCCTAAAAATGTATTAAAACCGCCTCGCTTTTGTTGATTATGCATCATTGTGTTAAATGCTCTTGGTCCCTTTAATTTGTGTGCTATTGTGCAGGATTTGAGCTTGAAAGAATATAATTTGAATACACAAAAGAGTTGACAAAGGAATCAAGCAAAGAAGAAGAGTAAAGGCTGGTTCGCTAGGCGAACACCTGGCGAGTGAGTAGCGAGTGTTCGCTGCAGCCTCGCTTAGCGAGCTGTTAACGAACACTCCCAGACTTGGGCAGAAGTATTCTTGACATCATTCGCTGGTAGCGAGCATATGGCGAAAGACTCGCTAGGCGAGCTCCCAGCGAGAACCTAGCGAGCAATTCCAAAATTAATCAAGCATCCTTCGCTGGCTGGTTCGCTGCAGCGAAGACATAGCGAAGCAAGACAGAAGAAAAACTGCAGTCCTCGCTAGCATGTTCGCTAGGCGAGGTTGTAGCGAGCATTCGCTAGCATCTCGCCTAGCGAGCAGGTAGCGAACGTGCCAGATTTTCTACTTTCTATAAGTAGCAAGGGCTACTTTTTGGAGACATATCTTTTTTTACTTGTTTTTACATAGTTTTGCTAGAGAGTGAGATTTTGTGCCCTAGAACACTTTTTGCTCTCATTTCTTCATCTCTTAACATATTCTAACAAAAAGAAGGTGGATTCTCATCCAAGTTGGATCATTCAACCCGGATGTTCATCAACCTTCTTCTGAAACTTCTTTTGCAAGCTACCAAGGAAATGAGTGGCTAAGTTCTTTATTTTGTCAAGGTTAGATGTAGGTGATCATTAAGCTTTGTATATATATGGATGATCATCATTTGTAAAACTCTTTGATGATTAATATATGGTGAAAACCTTGTTTTATTTATAACCTTTTGTGTTGGTTCTTGATTGAAAGATATTTTCCAACTCTTAACCTAGGTTTTCATCCATCTCCTTTCTTGAGCTAGAAATAGTCTTGAATGTTGTTGTTCATTAAAATGTTAAACCTAAATGTTGTCATTTTGATAGATTGTGTGAGAAATCAACAATAGATCAAAATGGGAAATATCACAATGTGAGTTAGAGATAATCATATTGGGAGGATATTGTGAATGTGTTTATCATTAAAAAGAGTTTATGCATTGTTGATCGAACATATACATGCAAAGTGATTACCAAACCCTAACTTTGACAATCTTTATTTAAATCGGAAAACCAATATTTTACCGCATTTCTTACTTTTATGCAAAGCTACTGTGACTTAAAACCAAACCCCCTTTTGTTACTATAAAGTTACGAATTTATCAACTGTCAAACGACGACAATATCTTATATTCTCTGTGAAGACGATAACAAAAACCCGACACTTTACCATTGTTCTAACAGGGTGCCCATTAGAGATGCGTCTAATTATCATCCCAATGTGTCATTGAACAAATACAAAAATGTGTGTCACTTATCACTAATTTTAACTTATACAATTCAAAATGTTATTACATTAATGAATTCAAAATATTATTATCATATAGTCTTGATTAAAACAGTAATTATAATATTTTGTGTAATATATACAAAGACAAGAAAATATATGAAAAAAATGAGCTATAATTCACGTGCTTATGTTATAATTTATATTAGTAATTGGAATTTATACAATTAAAATAATATTAGAGAGATTACATATTATTATCAACTTACTTTAAGAGTAATTTTTTTAACTTATTCTAAATCATAATATTTAAATTAAATTTAATCGAACGACTAATTAAGTAAAATGCTAAATTAACCCTTAAATTAGATTTAATTTAAAGACAATAATTTGGAGTAAGTTAACAAAATTTACTCTTAGAGTAAGTTGATCTCCATATTATATATATATATATATATATATATATATATATATATATATATATATATATATATATATATATATATATATATATATATATATATATATATATATATATATATATATATATATATATATATATATATATATATATATATATATATATATATATATATATATATATATATATATATATATATATATATATATATTATAAAGAAAAGATGACGCACTGGCAGTGTCCTATTTTTTCAAATATGAGAAAAATATTTTTTTTATAAACTTATTTAAATATCCAAATAAAAAATATATATGTTTCTTATACCTTAGTTTAAAATGCTTTTAATTTAATGAGTGAATCTTAATATTTTTTTTTAAATGGGAACAAATTATCTATTGAACTAAGAATAGTTTTATAAATAATGTTAACACTACTACGAAAAACATATACAACAACGGTTGGAAAAAATATATTATCACGTAGGACTGACCTTTATTACGTAGTGTGTGGTTGTATATGTGTTACTTACAATCACGGTTCTATGACCGTAGTTTTAGAAAACCTAAAAGCTTGCGGCATATTACCACAATTGCTTTATCTAACCGTTATAATATATTAAAGATTTGGATTTGAATCCTCTCCTTTTTTATATATCATGTCATCTCTCATGTTTGTAATCTAATGGTTCAGAATTTATAATGAATAATTAAATAAAAATAACAAAGATAACAAAGACAAATTACTTATCCATTTCTCTCTCCTATTAAATGACTTTTTTTATTTAATTATTCATTATAAATTCTAAACCGTTAGATTAAAAACATGAGAGATGACATGATATATAAAAAAGGAGAGGATCCAAATCCTAAAGATCTCAGGTTCGATTCTCAACAGCGCATTTTTGATATATATATTATTCTGGACAACGTTCACTAAATATTTTCATTTTTTAACCTGTACTTTTTGTGACAGAATAGAAATTTTGTATAACATGTATCAGAACAGAAACAACAATTGAACTCAAACTCAAATACTTATTTATTTCATCAAATAAAAAACTGTTATTTACAACACTAAAACTCAAATGTACATCAATATATATATATATATATATATATATATATATATATATATATATATATATATATATATATATATATATATATATATATATATATATATATATATATATATATATATATATATATATATATATATATATATATATATATATATATATATATATATATATATATATATATATATATATATATATATATATATATATATATATATATATATATATATATATATATATATATATATATATATATATATATATATATATATATATATATATATATATATATATATATATATATATATATATATATTACAAATTTAGCTCATGTTTGAGAAATCTTAAGCGCATTGAAGATATACGCCCAACATTTACGAATGTCTACAAATTCTTCGTATGAGAATGATATATGATCGTTAAACATCTACGTAATAAAGTGAAAAAAATATGAATATTACAAATATATGATAATCATAGCCAACATAAACAATAATATGTTATTGTAAATGATTCATTATATATATATATATATATATATATATATATATATATATATATATATATATATATATATATATATATATATATATATATATATATATATATATATATATATATATATATATATATATATATATATATATATATATATATATATATATATATATATATATATATATATATATATATATATATATATATAAATGAATGTCACAAGTAATATGATCACTTACATAAGACAAGAGAAATGTTGACTTTTTTTTACTATTGTTCAACATATTGTGTCAACGCACAACATTGTACATTAAAAATTATTTAAACATATTACGTGTTAAACCAATTACAAAGTCAAAGAAAATAATACTAAAAAGTTTCATATGAACATAAAATTACTCATTAATAATTTGCTTCAATTTAGGTTCGAGTGGATTATGTAAGGAACACAATGTCATTATCATATTCGTTCTAAGCGATATAATGATCAATTGCCAATGATCACTGAATAAACATGAGCATATATATAATTATTATTTTCTAAAACAAAACTAACTATAATAGATAAACCACAATTTCAAAATTACTCACGATTTGAGAAATGGTGCTAAGTAAAACAAAAATTCCATTGACTTAACCGTTCTAAATTGTAAGAGTCAATCCCTTTTGGATCATTATTTGTCCATTGAATACTAAACGGGTTCAATATGCCATAAATATTTAATTTATTTAACTCTATACAAACACAGTGAATGTACCTAAATGATTAAACAAAATTCATAAAATAAGTGAGGAAATAAAAAAATTATAATGTGTGACATGCATATTCAATTATATACTTACGTACGCCAAACTTGCAGTATCCCTACGTCTAGCCATTTATATCCTGATAGAAAATCTCGTCTGTCACTAGGAGGAGAGTATAAAATTTCTACCGTTGGACAATGCTCTAGCTAAAGAGGAATTAGGTCATCGTTTTTCATAACGAATAGGTATAACATGGTGATTTCATTCGTGGATAGATCTGATATCTCATTGACCTCTTGAGCGGGGGCGACTGAACATTTACTTCCTTTGGTGCTAGCAACACGTACAACATTTGTTTGGGGAACTTGATCATCGATATTATCATCATTTTCATCTGTATGTTGTTGGAAGGATCCACTTATTCTCTGCAACATAATATTCATTTTGAATACAATACATAATAAACACATTTTTTATCTTTTCTAACTTTTCAGATAAAACACAATATATCATATATTTCAGATAAAACACTAGCATTTAAGATAAAACACATATTGTATATAACTCTTCTAACTTTTTTTATGTCTTTCTTCCGACTTTCCCGCTCAGTTTTTAACATCTCCTTTATTATTATAACACCTTCTCAACAACTGCAAGCTTTTCTCTTTGCGCTTGTAATTCGGTGTTTTCAACATTTTTTTGGTTGGACCAAAGTATAATCTCAGATCGACACCTTCTCCAACACCACAAACGCGCCCACCATGCTCATCTGTTTCGATAACTTCTACTAATATATCAACAGATCCTACATAACATATATGCATGATAATATTAATATTGTAGTTACCACAACATTTAAACAACACACAACATACACACATCAAATCATATTTACAATTTTCTCAACGACTGCTCTTGATGCATCTGAGGTGTACTCTCCATTTGTTCTTAGTCGAGCCCTGTTCCACTTCTCATGCCTATGGGTTGCGATCACGACTAATGGAGTTTTCATCTCCCATTTGTTATTTTTTTCATCCATAATTTTTTCTCCAGTTTTCTATAACCCCTACGAGACAATCTATGGGGTAAATGTTTTTTGCTTTATTTTGTATTTCTGCTTGACTTTTAGTCTATTATAAATATAGTGAAAGTATGATTAGTATCTATAAATCCTTAGCATATAATTATCAAGGTAAATAAGATTATTACTAACCAGGACTGTTTCAGAACGATGATCCATTGCAAATTTTTTCTAAACCTTCTTCGAGAGAAAACTATATCTCACCCATGGATGCTCAAGACCAATATTAGGCTTCTTAATGTAGTCATGCGTGATCTGTGACTTAAAACTTCTCCAACACGTGCCAGCGTTACTTAACCATTGTTTTTAAGTGCTTATCACCATTCGTAATCTCAAAAGTCAACTACATTTAAATCAATAAGAATGTATTAGAAATTAAGAAACTCATATCGAAATGATGAAAATTAATATTAATACTTTAACGTCTGTCCATATGTTATATTTGATAGCCTCTGGCGCTTGTTTCTAATCATATATCAATTACTAACATTTTTACGTCCAAGGAACGCAACATAACTTTTAAAAAACAAAGAATATTCACCATAAACTACTCTATAATATGAATCAAATGCAATAGGCAATTTATTACCAGATTTGTGGACTTTCGTTACTTTGGTAAGCATTGTGGCACCTCTTTGTAATCTTTTCTTTTTGTTTTGAGTATCATTTTTCATAGTTTCCTCGCCACTAGATGGAGAATACGATGAAGACGGCATCTATTTTCAAAAACAACAATAACCTCAGCAACAACAATAACACCAACAACAACAAACTCTTTCATCTATTATCACATACATATTCAACAACAACAACAATAACAACCACAATAAAAAATTAATCAAGTTTTATCACACACATTCAACAACAACCAGAAAAACAACAAGAACAACAACATCAACAATAATGAAAACTGAAGTTTACTGTAGATGCATGGGAAAAAAGTTTTACGTATCGTAAACGTAATGACTAAGTATATGTGAATATTTAGGTTAAAACATATAGTGTTGTTGTTGTATTCCTCCTTGACGATGACGATGATGTTAGTGTTGGCGTTGGTGTTAGGGTTGAAAATGAACCGGTGACTACGGGTTGAAAATGAACAACGAATGAAAAACGGTAAACCGATGAAAAATATGAACCTTTGAACAACTGATAAAAAAACGATGAACGATGTTGTTGAACATGAATGTTATGGTTAATATGGTGTTTCGTTTCTCAATATTAAACGTTAGGGTTGAAATGATGTTTCGTATCATATCATTTTTCAGCAAAGAATGGCTACTGAGAGACAAGCTAGTTAGTTGTGATAAAAATGTGACTGATACCACCATAGTCAACAACCAAAATCGTGGTGATATATTACTTACTTAATTAAATTTTATAAAGAAGCGCCAGTATATTACAATTTAAAATATTTAAAACAAAATGAAAAATATGTCACAACGGTTCAGCTAGGAAACCGTGATGGTATCATATTTATTTAAAAATATAAAATAAATAAAAATAAAAAGGCATGACTAAATGTTAAAGAAATAAAAAATTTGAAGCATTAGTACATTACAATTAAAAATATTTAAAACAAGTCATAACGGTTGAGTTACTCAATATATAACAGTTGAATTACAAAGGCAGAACTAAATGTTAAAGAAATAAATCATTTGAAAGTGTTGCGATTCGAATTCATTAAAGGGTGATTATATAATCATAGTTATATCTTTCATCCATAATTATATTATATCAAAATTTTAATAAGTAAAGAAATGAAAATGTTCGCGCGTTAAGTAATAGATTTCATCACGGTCTTTCGTGGTACCGTGATAACCATCACATTGTTGTATATACATTTTGTAGTAGTGCAGAATAAAAATAACATTTATATACAAAGAAAATATATTACTGGACTAAATATTTTTATATATTGAAAAAATTATATTTATGATCCAAATCTAAATAAGAATGCGTATTTCTTTTAAAAATAATAAACTTTTTCGGTTAAACAATTTTGTCTTTCTTTTATTTTATTTTTATTATATTTTGAAAACAAATATACGTAACATACCAGTACCCGTGCATTTGCACGACTATTGTACTAATTTAAATAGAAACTAGTATGTTATGTGTATTTGTTTTTCAAATTATAAATAGTGTGTGACCCACTTTGTTATTAATATTAATATTGTAAGTTTAAAATGTGACAATAATGTGTGAACGCTACGTTATCCATTCAATTTTTTTATAGCATTTTTCAGCCGAGTTTGTTAGGAACGGTCTACGTGCGGACCAAAATGTTCTAACCTTGATGGACCTTGATGAAATGTCATACTATGACTGTGAGATCTTTAAAGGAAAAAAACCACATATTGAGATGTATCTTGGAAATGATTGATATGAGGATGCAAAATCCAAAAAATTTAAGTTTGGTGGTGTCTTATTTTACATTACTAGTCTGTTTCAGAGATATTATACGTTAAGCTGATAAAAAAGGTAAAGAAGGCATATTATTGGAATTAATATATGAAGGTTTATGACACTTTGTCTATATCATTTAGGTGTTTAAATATTTGTTTTAAGATATATTATTGTATTGTTCTGTTGTTAGTTTCAAATTTGATGCTCTGTTGTTAGTTTCAAATTTGATGCTGAAACTAATGTTTATGTTTGTCTAATCATGTAATCTAAGTAATATGAATAATAAACAATATCAAAAGTTTCATAACAGAAAAAAAGAATAGTATATTTTTTCTCCAATAAATAATTTAACCACTTCGAAAAAAAATAATTTAACTACTTCACAAAAAATTTAAAGGGACCCGTGAGATGCAGAAAAAATAGATAGGGTGCTGATAATGACCCGTAAAATAGAATATTTTTATTATTCTAAATTTTAATATTAATATATAATACTCAAATCTTTTAATTAAATATTTTATTATCATCTCGTCCCTACTATCCATCAACCATCTACAGATTTAGAAATAGAGTAGTCACTACTAGAAATACATGGATTACCTGCGAATTTTCCTGCGGAAATAGTTCCGCAGCTATACCTCCGAATTCACATGCGTCTTAATATTGTGAAATATTATTTCCTGCGAAAATTAAAGTAATAGAAAATTTCGCAGGAATTTCTGAGATTTTAGCTGCGACTTCATATTTAAAAATAAAATATATATTTCCTGCGGATTTAACTGCGACACTTGTCGCAGGAAATAGTTACCCAATGAAACCACAAAAATCTTCGGAAATATCGCAGGATTTGCTGCGAAATTTGCGGCGGAATTTACTGTAAGTTTTTCTGCGACGTTTGCTGCGAATTGTTTAGTTTATTTTTAAATTTTATGATGTTTTTATTATTAATAAATAAAATTAGAAAACACTTATTCAAAGTTGTTGAGACATTTTATAATTTTATATTAAACTTAGTTTTGCTTAAAAAAGTTTTATAATATTAGTTTTTTTTAGTTACTTTTTAACGAAAATTTATTTATTTAATATTTTTTATTGTTGTAAAAATTAGAAAAATCGTAAAGATAAGTTTATGATATAATTGTAAAATATAAGTTAATCTATTTAATAATTTTTTATTTTTGTAAAAATTTAAAAAATCAAAAATATAATCTTATGATATAATTGTAAAAATATAAGTATATTTATTTAATTATATTTTTAGTATTATTAAATAAAATTGTAAAATATAATTGACATATTAGTTTTTTAGATTTACATATTAATATAACACAAACTATTTTAAAATAATTTTCACAATATTTTTTTTTTCTTTATTGAATAATAATAGTTTTTGTTTAAATTTTGTCAAAAAATTATTTTTTATTTATTTTTTAAATTTATTTTCTTTAAGATAATTTTAGTACATATTATTTTTATTCAAGACATTTTTTAAGATTTCATAGTTGTTCTAAATTTTTTTGAAAAATATTTATAAAATTAGGATGATGTTTTTAATCTCTATTTGTTCTATTTTATTAATTATTTTTAAAGTAAATTGTGAAATTTTTTAATTTTAAATTAAATTTTATATAATTATTATTTTTAATGTGAATTCTAGAAACAATTTTGATTTATCACAAGTATGCATGAGCACTCCTAAGGGTAAGAGAAGTAGTGTGGGGTGCAGGTAGAATTCTCTAAATGGGGCAAGCAAGATAAAGCAGCCTAAAAGCCCAATAATAATACGACGCCGTGTAGCGTGGTACCTGGTTCTCCAATCTCTCTGGTTATTGTTATGAAGTGGAAGTAAAAAATACAAAAATGAAGAGATTGAAAAGAGAGAAAGAGAAATGAGCTTAACATCGACGGCAGCGTACGTTGCTCGGCGCGCGGCGCAGAAGGAGAAGGTTCGGATTCTGTATCGCCGCGCTCTTAAAGATACTCTCAACTAGGTTGTTTATCGTCACCTATTCTACGACGGCGTATTCATCTTCACTCTCACTCATTCCCCAGTTTCAATTAACATATTTTCTCTGATTCGTTCCTTTTTCTTTCCCTTTTCAGGCTGCAAACCTCCGTGATCGGTTCGAGCAAAACAAGCATGTGGTGAGTTTCCTTCGTCTCTTTCAATTTGCCTCTTTGAGATCATCGAATCTTGCAATTGCACTTGCCATAATTTTGTTCTCCAAATTCATAATTCGCATTTATGGAACTGTGTTGTGATTGGGATGTTCCATTTGCTATAACGAATCTGATTTTGACTGTTGTGTTGTGTTTGGTTGTGATTTACAGGAAGATCCTGATACCATTGATAGGATAATAGTGGATGTTGAAGCTAGCTACAATAAGTGGCGCCATCGTGACCCTTATATTGGTAAACAAATCAAACACCTGTTGAAGATTAATCTCTGGATCAACACTGTTTTCTGTTTTTCTTTTTCAGAAATTTTTATATAATTATTATTAAACGATGTAGCGCATGAATGATAGGTAATGAGACATGGTTACTATGGTGTTATATTTAATTGTAGGAAATTCCAAAAAAAATGTATCCCCTAGACTTAAGCTTGGCAAAATGCAATGTTAGACTAGTGGTGATTGAAGTTAGGGGACTATCCTAATCAAGAAAATTATAAGAAATATTGACAGTAATCAGTACCTGTGTTTGTCGTTGTATTCCAACTATTAAACTTACAAAGAGAGCCATTAGTATGAAACATTTCATGGTATAATTTACCTCAGCTGCAATCCGCCTTCAAGCATAGAACAATGACAATGATAATGTCTCGACAATTTTTAGTTTTTCTAGTCGTAGGGGTTGCTGCAATCCAGCTTTGGGCATATAGGCACAATGACAATGCTAATGTATTTCCAATTTTTAGTTTTTCTAGTCTTAGGGGTTGCTGCAATCTGCCTTTGGGCATATAGACACAATGACAATGATAATGTATAGCCAATTTTTTGTTTTTCTAGTCTTAGAGATTTGTTTTTCTCATTTAATGCATTTCTGACACTACCTTTTTATTCTTATTTCTTCTGTTTAATAGTTCCATGGCACCTGGTGGTTCCAAGTTTAATCGCAACCCACCTCCACCTGAAGGGGTAAGTCATTACGGTTATACGCTTGGTTTATCTTTTCCTTTTTTATTTGCCCCACTTAAGTTCATTCAATGAGATAGATATACACGGAGCCCTATGCAAGATATTAACATGTTCGTATAGCACTGCTAGTTTTTCTTGCAAAGAGCATTTTGTTGATATCTCATCTGATTAAACCGTCATTAAGAGTATCACATAAGATGGTTGAAACCTCTGTTTGTTCATGTGTGCTTTTATGTGTTACCACTTCAGATTCAACCTATAGCTAGGGGCCATGGATTTTACTTATTTGCTCTTACTTCCAATATTTTTTTCTACTTTCTTACCAATATTACATAGGGGTGTTCACATGACACACCCAGACATACTGGATTTGTTATTATGTTGGTGCAGATTGAGATAATTTATGATTATGGCCGTGAAGACAACAACTGAAGCTTTTTTTTTTAATCTACTAAGAGGAACTTTGAGGTCTGGAAGGCGAGAGTTGCATACTACAAGACACTAGATTATCAGCTAGCAGAGCCCGGGAGGTTCCGTAATCTGCTTGATATGAATGCTTACTTTGGAGGCTTTGCAGTTGCAATGATTGATGATCCAGTTTGGGTCATGAATGTTGTTCCCGTCGAGGCCGAGATCAACACCCTCGGCGTCGTTTTTGAACGAGGATTGGTTGGAACATATCAGAACTGCTATATTTTTCTTTCATTTACTCCCCGTCGATCACCCTGCCCGCTCCGCACTTCATCAAACCTCGCCGTTACCTCAACCTCTCCTAATCGAATACGGTAATAACCTCAATAGTCTGCGTTCAATTCTCGTTGCTTGCTTTTGCTTATTATTATTATTATTACTATTATTATTATTATTATTATTATTATTATTATTATTATTATTTTTTGGTTCAGATGTAGACAAACTGTCTTCAGTTGGAGAAGTCGAATTTGTTTGTAGAAGTTGCAGATACCATTTGACCAATAAAACTATCAGGTATTTTGTTTATTCTTTGTTTACCTCTATTGTTATAGATTAGTAATGGTAGCACTTGGCATCACTTGGTAATGGTATCTATTGTGTTAGTTATTAATTGATCGTTAAGGTTGTCATAAACCATTTCTATTGAATGTATTTATGTGCCTTTCACTTATTACTTTATTGTTTTGAATTTTAAGATTTTGTATACATTTGTCCTGATGTATTGTTAAGTGCGACTGCCTTAATTTTCCCCCTGCTGATCATTTATGATCACGAGTTGGTTTCCATCTTGATTTATAATGTTTTTCTTTACCACAGCTGATTCTATTAAGGAGTGGAAACCAAAGCCAACACATGCAATTAACCAGGCTTCCGGACTAGCTACCGTATCCGAGTCTTCCGTCGTTTAAGCTGAAGCTACCATACAGTTGCCGCCTGTGTCTAAGGTCCTTGATTTTGAGGAAGCTGCTTCTGAACTGCAGAAGAAGCTTGAGATTTACGCGTTCCACCGCATCAACATGTCATTCTTCCAAACCATATTTTGGTTCCTTGGTTCCTGAATCTGAAATGTTTATGCTCCATTTGCTTCCAGGTCAGAAACAAAATCTGTTTATTTTTCAAAAAAATTCATTTAAATTATTGATATATTATTTAGAGACTTTAGAAGTTTTGATATTTTACATAAACTTGATTTTGCAGGATTTAGAGGATGGAGAATTGGTGAGAATACTTCCAAAATGTAGTCACGTTTATCATTTAGAATGCATTGACAAGTGGCTACAACAACAAGGATCGTGTCCTATTTGTAGAACTTACATTCTTCAATAGTTTTGTATTTCTTGTCAAATCTCTTTTTTGTGTGTTCCAAGAGAGTAGCTATAATTGTAAGCTTTTAACTTTATTGTATGGTAGTGTAAATTCTGTTTTTGACCACATAAAATTTGTATCAGGGTGAAATATAAGAATTGTTATTTAATTGAATTTTGCAGTTTAAACTTTTATATAAATAAAACATTTTTAATAGTATAATTTTAGAAGTATTATTATTGACTTTATACTTATGTTTGGTTACTTTAAAAATTTGAATGTGATTAGTGTTGCATTGTCTTATTCAAATTAGATATTTATTTTTATAGTATTATATTTTATAATAATGATAATATTTAAAAAAATATAAATTAAATAAAATTAACAACAAAAATTAAAAATATGAGAGAGAAATTACCTGCGCAATTACCTGTGGAATTTTACTTTGCTGCGACATTTCCTGCGAAAACTTCATTTACCTGCGTTGTTATCTGCGAATTTATCTATTTTATCTGCGACTTTTACCTGCGAACATTTTCTGCGACATTTTCCTGCGACTTCACCTGCTATATTAATTACCCAAAAGGTTTTAGCTGGAAACAGAACATGGTAGAAAGAATCGCAGGTAACACATTTCCTGCGGAAATTTTGTTAAAATCCGCAGGTAAATCCGCAGGAAAATAGAGTATTTCTAGTAATAACTGTTAAAGATATCAATACAAAAAAAAACTGAAAAATTTAGGTTATTTTAATGATGACGTTAATAATATTAAATACATTTTTTATATGATAAATAAATATGGAGAATTTTTCGATTTTAAAGATTCTTAAATTAAATAATAAGAAATAATAGTTATAAATATTTATTATTAACATTGATTGTTTTCTACTCACTATATTAATATTAATAATCTAACATTATTATTCTCACATTTTTAATTTAAGAAGCAAGCACCTCATCAGAATGGTCCGAATAGGAGACAATACAAGCCTTGTCCTCTGATTCCGATGACTTTCACCGAGTTGTATCCTTTCTTAGTACAACGAGGTTTGATTACTACCAGAGCTTTGGGTCCACCTTCAAATCCATTGCCCGCCAACTACAACGCCGCCGCTCATTGTTTATTTCATGAGGGTGCGCCTGGTCACGATTTGGAAGGGTGTCATGCGCTCCATAACTTTGTCAAAAATTTGTTGGAGCAGAAGATATTGTCTTTCGGTGATCATCAACCAGAGATCAAGACTCCTCTCCTGGTCTTCAACATGCCTCATCCAGTTACATCTTGAAGGACTTGTCATGCAGTTCATTTGTTTATTTATATGTATTTTTTCTTTGATTAAGCATAATTAGCATGTACAAACTTGTTTATTTTGGAATAATTAATCCACTCGTTTCACTCATTAAAATATTTTTTTCATAAACTTATAATGCCAACTTTACCCGATCTCTTGCTTCGATAGAGAATTGGGAGGAGGAGGATGAACCAAAAACATCAAACCTTTTGTCGTATGCTTCCAATTGAAACCTGCTGATGATGTAAGGCATTGTTTCAAATTCCAAACAATGGAGATATAAGGATGATAACCCCTCTTTTACCCCTTTGAGCCTTGAAGTAGGAGTTTTCTTCTTTTACAAATTAAAACCCTTATTTTAACCTGGGGCAAGGTAACTTTTCAGTTAAATCGATTGAGCGCTCAGACTTTCAAAAAGGAAGAGCGAACCTTCGAGAACCTATCCTTAACATATTAGGAAGTTAAGTCAATGATTATCCCTCTACTACTAAAAGAGTGGGGCAGTCACAAGCCTTTCAAAGGAGTCACACGACTTATTCAACAAAAAAAAATATAGCCTGCTAAGTCACAACCTATGAAGGAGACTTAGGCAAAACTGGGGCATCCCGCTGGACTCCAAAGGCAAATCCAAAAGGCGTCGCCCAGGAAAAAGTTAGGGAATGAAAAAATATAATAAAAACAAGGGATTACCATAAAGAATCCCCAATAAATAACAAGTTCATGTGATTAACCAAAAAAAGACAATAGGTGAGTGATTGCCATTGTCCAAAGCCTTGATGAGTTCTCGACCCTATCAAATCCGATTGAGGTATGAGCACCCGTATCCGGTTAACTGAATTAGGATTGGAGAACATCACGAAGAATAAGTGGGTACAAATAACTTTGAGCCTTTATCCCTTGTTTCTTAAACCGTGAACCAAGCTACGATACAACCATTAAAAGACCTAATTGAAGTAGGACTTCTTTTGAAAGCATACTCGACGAGATAATGTTTCTTGACTCCTATGAGCTAGGCTCAATTTAATGTTGGCATTGTAAATCAAATTCATATCCTAACTAGTGATTTCAATCACGAGTTATGGTGATCTTTTTCAAAACAAAAACAAAAATCTCAAGACAAATATTGTTGCATTGATAGTTTCAGAATTAGCATTTCACGCGTGTTGATTTTGCCAGATACCTTAGAAACTTACATATAGATGGCGACAACAAAGCTTGAAGATCCTGCTAAGCAGGGGCATGTGGCTTCCAATGCACTACCGATGCAAGCCTGACTTTCTTAAAGAGCTATTCTTAAAGACTCAGTCGTAACACGGTTGATCCGTGCCAGTTACGTCGAGATTTGATAGATCTCTCCAAGAGTTTGAAAACAGTGGGACAAATTGAACCCCATGTTTCTCTGTAAAATCCTCTCGAGATGACTTTATCACAAAGCAGGTACCCTGGGGCATGATATTTTTCAAAATGGCGACTACTACAAAGTCCATTGAGATCAAAATTAGCTTTATAACATGCTTCATGCACCCGATGAATTTTATTCCCGGCGGTCTTCATTCCCCAGTAAATCTCATCGTTGCAGAAGTACATCTACACCATTGACATAGTCCCCATAGAGACTTTAAGCCGACGCAGTCCCCAACGAGACTATAAGTTGACAACCCTTTGGACCGAGCCGGTAATTTTTAAGACAACAGAGATCTTACTAGCATCTTCCCAATGATAGTCCCCAACGAGACTTTAAGCTGACAACACTTTTGGGAGCCATCCGATAAATCCCTAGTGACTCTCAAGACTGCAGAGACATCTCTGGTACCCTCCAAGTGATATATGTTCTGGAAGACCCATTCTCAGTGGAATCATCTGTTCCTCAATGAAGTTGCCTTACCTTCCTCAGGGATGTTCCCCAAGAGATTGCCATGTTCTCCCTAAGTAGTCAAGATATTGTCCTCAAGAATGTCTGTTGATTTCTCCCCAGTAAGTCCGATGAACTCTCCGCAGGGAAATTTGGTATACTTTATCCTCAGTTGGACGTACCTTTCCCTAGGAATTCGAGGTATTATTCCCAGGAAGTTGCTACACTACCTCCATGAAGCTGCCTAGCTCCACACCTTCCCCATACAGTGGATATTTATTTTATTCCCGAAAGTCTCTGATCCTAAGAATTTGTTGGCTGATTATGGTTCATGATAACAATCCCCCACGTGAAGTCCTGATATCGTATCCTCATGCAGAGATCAAGGATCCCCAGTTGAAGTCATGACATCATACTCTCCAGGTGAAGTCGTATCATATCCCCATGTGGAAGTCATGATATTTTCTCCCCAGAGAAGTTGGACTTTGAAGCCAGATTGGGTGCTACCATCAACTCTTCCTATCCCTGATAGATGTACTGTTGCAGAGGTCACCGGGTATTCCCGTCGAGATGTTTATTTCATCTCATGTCTCCTCTCGTCAGTTTTGTCAGCATACGCATGAGCCTAAGCATTGCATACTCATTGCATGACGTTTTCATACACATTAACATACACATTAGTATACACTTTGGCATACGCATTAGCATCTGCATGTTTGCTGTCCGTGTCATCCTTTGTCGTTACCTCTGAGTAACTGGGTTTGTCCGTTCTCTCCAAGTAGATCGTCAGCCCTAAGCATAAAATACTTATTATTTCCAGTTTCCCCACAGAGTTCAACCCTCATGGACGATGGTTATTTCAGTTACCTTTCCGTGCTAGGATAAGGAGGTCCCCATTCGAGTTCGCTTCCTCGATGGAATCGTGTTTGACAGTTCTTTCTAGCCCAATTCTAGATCAGACTGCAGTCCTGTCGGTCACCGAACCTACCTAGATGTGCATTTATTTTGCACTATCTTTCAAGGAAGGAATTTACAACCCTTTGCGGATATGCGACAGTTCTCACCTGAGAAGCTTATCACTACATTGCACAACAGACCAGCAACAGTTCCCAACCGATGAGCTTATCACCTTCGTTACCACTTTCATTAGAATTTTTCATTACACTCTACAATTGATCTTCTCGCACAAGGAGTTCATTACCTTCATTACAGCTTTCATTACAATTTTTCATTACACTCTACAATTGGTCTTCTCATACAAGGAGCTCATTATTTCATTACAACCTTCATTATAATTTACATTACAACTTTCAGTACAACCTTCATTACAATTTACACTGTTCTTTCATTACAACCTTCATTACAATCTTCATTACAATTTACATTACCTGTTACCATCTCTACAAGCGGTTCTCACCCGAGAAGCTTATCATTGCCTCTTGCAAGTAAGCGGTATTTCTCACCTGAGGAGCTTATCCTATCTTCGTCATGACTTGCAGCAAATGGTCATCTCCATCGAGCAGCTGGGCTTCCATTTTCCTTTTCATCTTGAAGTGCGGGGAGGTTTTGAACTGAATCATATTCTGGAGAGCATGAATCCTGAAGAATGAAGAAGTTCGTTTATCCTTTAGTAAAAGAAGAAACCGAATCACGTCCAGGGAGCACAGACCGGAGACGTGGAGAAGTATATTTTTCATCTATTATCCACAGATAAGCAACAACCTCTTTATCTAAGAGCTTATCCAGTTTGGCATATAAGCCATTTTCGACAATAAGTGGCGATTCTCTCTCGAGAAAGCTTATCAAGGTGTTTCGCATTTAAGACCATTTATTTTGGCATACAGCCGGTTTTACTCTGTATATTTTTCACGGATTCCTAAATTCCGTTTGATCCTGTGACGGGGGAGAGTTTCCAGAAGCTCAGATGTTATTCTTTGCTCAATGCTCCAGCACTCTGTTAATCGATCCTACAGTCGTGCAAATCTACTTTTTACTTTTTATTCTAGAGTATCAGCCGGTCACGCTTGAACCTGTTGATAATTACTCCTAGATATTTCCTAGTGAAGGCCGTCTCACCGGTGCCATCTCCATTAAGGATCCTTTTCTTACCATTTATCTCTAAAGTGACAATTGGTTGTGCTCTCACCAGTTGACCATCATCTTTAGAATTCCCTGTGTCGCACTGTTTCCCCAGTGCGTCATATTCCCCAGTGTGGTTCGTTCGTCGCATCTATCCCCGGTGTCGTCGTGTCGTTTGCATCTTTGCATTCTTCATTCCATCATACGCATCATACTAAATTCATGGCATTGTCAACATGGTAGTTTATTTTCATTTTGTCCATAGCATTGCATATCACTGCATCTAAGGGCAAAATTTTTGGTTATATATATTTAAATCCCTCCACCATGATTTCTCGAGTCTTCGTCGCTCAAATCATCTGGTGAAGCTATTTAAATAGGGGCAACTGTAATACCCCAAATTTTGCCCTGAGATTTAGTTAAATTATTTCGCATTTCATTGCGTTTCGCATCGCATGTTGACTAACCACTAACGGGTTGTGCAGTTGGTTGATTGTTACAAGAAAATGTCATGTGGCGCGCTCTTTTAGTTTACAGGGTTTCTAGTGCCACTTTATTTTGAATGAATAAAATAGCACAATTGGCAAGAGACCGTGTGTAAGGAGTTGTGAGTGTGTCGAGAGGTCGAGAGTTCGAATCCTACCTTCTTCACTTTTTGTTTTGTTTCTTTTATTTTTATTCTAACTTTTCTATTTTCATAAAAAAAATGTTTTAGTTTGTTACATCAGAAAATCAAGAGCAGGTCATCAGAGGAAGAGAGAATTTTTTTGGAAGAACCCTAAAAGGCTTGAATTCATCATCGGCCAAGCGCTACCGGCGAACAAAAAGTTCCAACAGCGGAGGCTCAGTTCATTCAACATCATCGTCGTTACCGTAACCTTTCTTTTTCCTTTGATTTACATCATTTTACACTTTTTCTATGTTGTTTTGTTCATTGATCGTAGATTAAGGGGAAGAATAAATAGGTCACTCTATCCCTTAGCTCAATATATATTAAAGCAGATAATAAAAAAAAAAAACATACAATAAACAAAAGGTTCTTGTAGAGTACTACAGAAGTTTAGGGTGCTAGTACTTTCCCTAAGCTTAACCAACCCCTTACCTAGGTCTCTCCCCGCATTGTGTTTATGATGCAAAAATAGGTTTTTCTTCTTTTGACATTTTCCTTCGGATAAATCAAAGAGCGGTTGTGAATTAAGAATTGTGATTCAAACTAATTAATAGTTAAATATCCTATTTCCACCGCAACAGTTAGCATGTTGAATTGAGACTTACTTGTAAGCCCAATTGTTTTAGTTAGCTTGTACCCTAAGTTAACTTGTAATGGGTAATTGTTAAAATGCCCATTAGATTAGTGTGCTATTTTTTTTATAAATAGGATGTTAGTTTCTCAATCTTGATATGAGGAAAAATAGGAAGATAAAATCCTAATTTCAAGAGAGAGATGTTATTTTTTTATTCTTATATACTTGTAATCTTGTTCTATGAGGCTTTGTTTTGGAGGAGATAAGCCTACTCTAGTGTGGTACTCTGACTCTGATATCAATAGATAGATTTTGAAATAATCGGATATATACAAATTATAGCATATTGTTATATTAAAGAATAATCGACAATGATAAGAACGGTGTATGTAGGATTTGAGAGACGGCTGCCGGAAGAGTGAGTATGAGAGAATTACTACCCTCATTGTCGTTTAGGGTTTTCAGAATAGGTTAATTGTCTAATAGGGAGACACTTAAATAGTTAAACGGGTGATGACAGATACCTCTCATTAGACTTAACTGAATGATATAACCTATCACGGTCCATTCAAACACAAAACACAATCAAACAATTTATCTATTTAATATTTAATAATAATAAATAAACTCATAATATAATTAATTAATAATTAATTATATCAAGCCATATTTAATTAATTAAATAATTATTCTAACAATAATGTCATACAATCAATGTTTTTGTTTATACTATATAGCAAAAAGATTACTGAAAACATACATTCAAACACATTTTCTTTAAAAAAGAAAGACTATATTATCATGGTGAAGATTATATGAGATCAACAAAACACATGGAATTCACTTTTTCGACTATGGATTCACTCTTTGTTTAGCTGGATTTCAGAGTAAGAGTATATTAATATTTCTCATCTTTATGACTATTTTTAATATCAATTTGGCTTATTAACACAAAGTTTATGCAGTGTACACATTTTGGCAAAACTGAAATTTCGAGTGAATGAGAATATTCTGATATAAGGCAGCAAGTTATGTGAGAATATACTTTACCGGATGTGTGAGAGTTCAGAATATACTGATGATGCCTTTCAATGATGATAATATAAATTGCAGTACTTTTTTGCACCTTTAAAATTTTATATTTTTTAAGACGATTATTTAAAAGAGATATTTGTATTTCAGATTAGTGTATCACGCTGTCAATATAAAAATAGTTTATGATTAATTAATTATGTAAAATGTTTTTAGTTAAAATAATTTCTTTTAGTCTCTTAACTTTTATTCGGGGTCTATGTTGATCTTTTATCTTTAAAAAGTGGCAAGTTGGTCCTTTAACTTTTAAATTGGAATCACGTTTATCCTTCTGTGTGTTGCCGTTAGTCAAACTTTGAAAAAATTGTCACGTTTGTCCAGGTGGAGCTGCTGACGTGGATATGAAATGTCTTAGAGGAAAAAAAAGTCAGACTAACGTTTACATTACCCACCCTTAACCAGAAGAAGAAGGCACAACAAGCTTGGAGAAGTGTAATCATATTTTGGAGTCTTGGAGAATTCACTGAGTCATTGAAGACGATTCAAGGTTTGCAGACGCGAAGGATTGAGGGTTTTCTGATTGAGGATTGAAGACGATTCAAGAGACATAATCAAAAGTGTTATGGACTGGGCCCCGGGCTAAACTATGTTGGCCCAGCCCAATAATGTTCCACCAGGCCCTGCCCGGTCCGAGCTATCGAGTCGGGCACAAGATCCCCGACTTGCTAGAATGATCTCCCCGAGGGGGAGAACCGTCCCAACCACGTTGGGCAAGTGAATCGCCCGTGCGGTCAAGCACCGCCCTCCGCGGGCGGTATCCCCATGCCATCAAGCCAGACCCCCGGGGAATCTCCCGGGCTCCCCTCCGCGGGGAGAACAACGTGCCAAGCACACGTCCTCCACGTGCTCCCCTCCGCGGGGACACGTCACTAACCAACTGCCCACCTCCGAAAAAGCAGGTCAAACCCTCTTTCCGGAGATCACGGGACAGTTGAATTAGGGCAAATACCACGTTCTGGTCTTCACTACGCCACGTAAGCCCTAGCAGTCACCTGGGTTGGGCCTGGAAATCCAGCCCAACACAAGTGACCGTTGGCCCAACGCTGGGGTCTCTCTATAAATACCCTCTTCCCCAAGAGGGTCAGGTAATTCACTTCTTACCCCATTTCTGTACTTTGCTCTCACTCTGCCCAATTCCTTACTTTGGCATCGGAGTGTCTTGCAAGTACACCCCCCTTTTCCTCCTCATCACCGGCGAACAGGTAGCAGTCCAACAGCGTGTGGCCAGCCCGTGATCCCCTTCTGATCAGGTCAGATCAGTGGCGCCGTCTGTGGGAACAGAAACTTCCCCGTTACTCCAAGCAGAAAACCAAAGTTTCACCAGCACTCCACGATCATGGCTAGCCCACACCACGACAATACCATGCACGACTTCGTGCTCAACGCCGCCGCCAACGGAAGCAAGCAGATAGAGACGTCACGTCCGGCGAAGACCGATGAGAGAGACGGCCAGACTGCCTCTCCGTCATCCGCAGAACTGCTGCGCCAGGCCGACCTCCGGCCCCCGAGCCCAGCGGCGTTCCAACCCATTCCTATCCTAGCGGGAGCAGACCCAACGGTGGTCGCCCTCTTTGCGGCCATCAACCAGACGAACCAGCTGCTGTTTCAGCAGAATGCACGAATTGGAGCGCTGGAGCGGGAAGGCCCCCCGAGGTTCCCTCCGCGGGGAGACCAGAATGGAGGCTCGAGGAGTCCCTCACCTCAACCCAGAAATCGCCGACCTCGGCTGGAGAGGCCCCGAACAGAAGTGGTGCGAAAGCGCACCAGATCCCCAGCGAGACCAGTTCGCGGGAGACGGCTGAACACTTCGGCGATCCCGGCCAGAAACCCGCGCATCGAACCCCCGGTCAAGAGGCCAAGGACCTGAAACCAGGTGCATATCCTAAGCGGCTCCTCTCCTCCCCAATCACCCGCCCTCAGTGATGAAGACGACTACCGGACTCCGTTGTCTCGGGAAATCATGGCCGCCCCCATTCCCCACGGGATGGAGAAGCCCCCGACGTTATCGACGTACGACGGCACATCCGACCCAGATGATCACCTGGAAGACATCGAGGCCATGCTCGATTACCGAAACGTCCGAGGAGCTATCAAGTGCAGGTTATTCCCGACGACCCTGAGGAAAGGCGCCATGACGTGGTACAAAAGTCTGGAGCTCGAATCGTTCACGACATGGAGAGTCCTGAAGGACCTGTTCTCAAAACACTTCACAGCGTCTCGACGCCATCCGAAGACGGAGGCCGTCCTCGGGGCGATAATCCAAGCCCCCGACGAACCGCTCCGAAAGTACATCGAAAGATTCACCCGGGAAGCGGTGCAGGTAACGACGTCAGACGAGATGAAGCGCTACCTAATGGAACAGGGTTTACGCCACGACTCCAAGTTCTATGAGGCCGTAGGCATACACCGGCTAGCCTCCCTACAGGATTTCCTCGACAGAGCAACGCATTATATCCGATTCGAGGAAACCCAAGCAGCCAACTCCGCATGAGACACCCGAGACAGAGAAGCCCCTCCGCGGGCACCGAGACGACGGAGCCTCGAGCCATCGGCGCGGAGGTGACTGTCGTCGGGAAGATCGCCCTCGCGAACAACGCGAGCAACGCGACCCTGCTAGCCGATTCACGGAATACACGGCCTTAGTCGCTTCCCGCGAGCGCATACTGGCCGAATGCGCCAAAACCGAATTTGTCCAGGGAGGTGTCCGTTTCCCCCGACCGACGCCCCCCAAACCCAATGTGGACAAATCGAAATACTGCCGATTCCACAGGAGCCACGGGCACGTGACCGAAGACTGCATCCATCTCAAGGACGCGATCGAAATCCTGATTAAGGACGACCACCTAAAGAGATACTCTCGGGGAGGTGAGGCTCCGAGGCAAGAGGCCCCCGAGACCAAGAAAATCGACGAACTCCCCTCTCCTGACGGCGACAACAGACTCTAGGTAGAGAGTTCGGCCTCCCCGAAGTCCCCGACCTACCCAGTGAGCCAGTCCGGCCAACCACCCGGTGGGAATACTTTGCCAGAGCCATGCTCATCTTGGGTGGCGCCACAAGGAGCCTATCCATAGGATCAGTGAAAAGAAGGTTCGACGAGCTTATCACAAGCAACCCCGGAAAAATGAGCACGCTCGAAAGATTCTGCGATCGATCCAATCCGATCACATTCTACCTCGAGGAGCAACCCGGGGGATCCCCCAACTCCAACATTCCCCTGCTCATAAGGGCGCGGATGGCGAACTTCGACGTCAGACGCGTCCTCGTCGACGGAGGCAGCTCGGTGGACATCATGTACACCCACCTCTTCACGACCCTCTAACTCGATGAATCCAACCTTTCCCCCTACGTAGGCTCCGACCTCCAGGGGTTCAACGAGACGACGATGAAACCTTGGGGTACGTGGAGCTGAAAGTCACTTTCGGAGAAGAAGAAACGACCAAGGAAATCAGCACCCGTTTCTTAGTCATCGAGTTCCCATCCCTCTACAACTGCATCTTGGGCAGAACAACGATAGCAGAACTCACCGCGGTACCCTCCACCGTCCACTTGAAGATGAAGTACTACACGAAACGGGGGGCCGTGGTGACCCTTAACAGAGACATCGAGGCCGCCCGTAGGTGCTTCGAGGTCGTGCTGAAA
This sequence comes from Lathyrus sativus, assembly GCA_963859935.3. Classification (NCBI taxonomy): domain Eukaryota; kingdom Viridiplantae; phylum Streptophyta; class Magnoliopsida; order Fabales; family Fabaceae; genus Lathyrus; species Lathyrus sativus. The sequence goes on along the minus strand of OZ012737.1, from coordinate 525,337,300 downwards.
GAGTTGGACACCATCGCTCCAACAACCAAGAAGGCGACCCCAACCATAGCGTCGAAGAGCGAACCAAAGGAGCTGGTCGGATCCGTGGACCTCGACAGCCGCTTCACCGAGGAGAGCGATCACGAAACAAGGACCAACGAAGCCAACTAGCAACCCGCCCACCTGGCACGCCCCATCCCGGACGGCGAATTCGAGATCATCACCCTCGGAGAAGACAAGGGCAGAACAGTGAAGATCGGCGCCGGACTCCCAGACTTGGCAAAAAGATAGCTGCAAGCCTGCCTCCGCGAGAACGCCGACCTCTTCGCTTGGAGCGCCGCAGAAATGCCCGGACTCGACCCCGAGGTCGCCTGCCACCAGCTGTCCATCAGCCCGACGGCGAAGGCCGTAGTTCAACATAGGCGTAGACAATCCCCCGAAAAGTCGGCAGCAGCCGAGAACGCTGTAAAAGACCTCCTAGAGGCAAATTTTATTTCAGAAGCCCGGTATTCAACCTGGCTGTCCAATGTTGTACTCGATAAAAAGAATAATGGAAAATGGCGCATGTGTGTTGATTATACCGATCTCAACCGGGCATGTCCTAAGGACGCCTACCCACTCCCCAACATCGACAAACTCGTTGACAACTCTGCGGGCTTCAGGCTCTTGTCCTTCATGGACACATACTCGGGGTACAACCAAATCCCGATGGCCGAGCACGACAAACAGAGCACGGCCTTCATGACGGCGTCGGGCAACTATTACTACAATGTAATGCCCTTCGGCCTAAAGAACGTCGGCGCCACATACCAACGGATGATGAACAGTGTCTTCCGGGGCGAAATCGGCGACATGCTCGAAGTATACATGGACGACATGATCGTCAAATCCTACACGGAAGTCGACCATACGGACCACCTCAGGAAGGTCTTCGCAACCGCGAGGACATGCCGAATGCGCTTCAACCCGGAGAAATGCACCTTCGGTGTCCGCGCAGGAAAGTTCCTCGGCTACTACCTGACTGAGCGTGGGATCAAGGCCAATCCGAAAAAATGCCACGCCTTTTCGGAAATCACCACACCCACCACGAAGAAGTCCATCCAATCCCTCAACGGTGTGATCGTTTCACTTTCCCGGTTCATCGCCAAATCCGCCCAGCACGCCCTCCCCTTCTTCAAACTACTCAGGAAGGAGACCATGTTCGAATGGACAGAGGAATGCGAGCAAGCCCTCCGCCACCTCAAACGCGTCTTGTCCGAACCACCGGTGCTGACACGTCCCGTGATGGGCAAAACCCTATACCTATATCTGGCTGTGGCTAACGAAGCCGTCATCGTCGTCCTCATCAGAGAAACCGAGGAGGGCCAAAAACCAATCTACTTCACGAGCAAAGCCCTCCACGGTCCCGAAGTCCAATACCAGCTGATCGAGAAAGTCGCCCTAGCCCTCATCACCGCAGCGCGATGGCTCCGACATTACTTCCTTGCACACACCGTCGTGCTCCGCACCGATCAGCCCATCCGCCAGCTCCTCGGCCGGCCCGACATGGCCGGACGCATGCTGAAATGGTCCTTAGAACTATCTGAGTTCGACATCGTCTACGAAGGCCGGAACGCCATCAAAGCTCAAGCCCTGGCCAACTTCGTCGCCGAGATGGCCTCTTCACCCGACCCCACCACCGGGAGCCACATCTGGACCATTTTTGTGGACGACTCCTCCAACTCCACGAGAAGCGGAGCCGACATCATCCTCGACAACGACGAGGGCACCCTCATCGAGGTCTCCCTCACACTGGCCTTCCCGACGACTAACAACCAAGCCGAGTACGAAGCGTTCCTGGCCGGACTTCGCCTGGCATCAGACCTCGGGGCCAGAGACATCCGAATCTACACAGATTCCCAACTAGTCGCTTCACAAGTACGAGGAGAATATCAAGCGAAAAACGACAACCTCGCCGAGTACTTAGCACTTATCACCGAAAAACTGCAAAGTTTCGACTCCGCGGAGATTCAGCACGTCTCGTGCGAGCAGAACACCCGCGCCGATATCCTCTCCAAGTTGGCGAGCACTAAAAAGCAAGGAGGCCACAAGTCGGTCATCCAAGAAGTCTTATCGCAACCGAGCACCAAAGCGACCACTGCCCCGCTCAACATCAATGCCATCGGAGATACCGACTGCTGGATGACACCACTACACACCTACCTCAGCACCGGCCACCTACCAGCCGACCCTAAAGAGGCAAGCACAACCAAGCGACGAGCCTGCTCGTACGTCCTCCTCGAAGGCAAACTATATCATCGAGGCTTCGTGATCCCACTCCTTAAATGCATCGTTAACTCCTAGAGCGCAGCCGTCCTAGAGGAAATCCACGAGGGTATCAACGCGCAGCACCTCGGAGGACGATCCCTGGCGAGAAAGGCCCTACGAGCAGGCTACTACTGGCCCTCGATGCAAACGGACGCGAAGGAACACATCAAACAATGTGACAAATGCCAAAGACACGGGGACATGCACCTCGCCCCACCAACCGAACTCAAATCCCTCTCCTCACCGTGGCCATTCGCCTGGTGGGGATTGGACATCCTTGGACCCTTCACCCTGGGATCCTATCAGAACAAGTACCTCATCATGGGCGTAGACTACTTCACCAAATGGATCGAAGCCGAATCCCTGGCCAAAATAACGACCCACAACATACTCTGATTCAATAAACGAAACATCCTCGCAAGATTCAGGGTCCCGCTCGCCATCGTCACCGACAACAGCACACAGTTCACGGACAAAAACTTCCGCGACTTCGTCACCAAGCTCGGAACCAAACACCATTTCACCTCGGTCGAGCACCCTCAGACAAACGGCCAGGCAGAATCTGCGAACAGGGTCATCCTCAGGGGACTCAAGCGACGACTCGGTGTCGCAAAGAGAGCGTGGGTCGAGGAGCTCCACAGTGTCCTCTGGGCATACCGCACCACTCCCCACTCAACCACGGGGGAAACCCCATTCTGCCTCACGTATGGAACCGAAGCCGTGATACCGGTCGAGATACGCGAGCCATCCAGACGAACTGAAGCTCCCCTCGACAACGACGACAACGACGGCGCCTTACGTGAAGAGCTCGACCTCGTCAAGGAGATTCGCTTAAGAGCAGCCCTCCAGGAAGCCCAGCTGAAACAGTAAGTAGCACTTCGCCACGACAACAAAGTCCTCAAACACGACTTCCAAGTCGGCGACTTAGTTCTGCGCAGAAACCAGAAAGACTCACACGAGGGCAAACTGGCTGCGAATTGGGAAGGCCCTTACCGTGTCCGTGACAAGACGGAGCACGGGGCCTATTACCTCGAAAACCTGCACGGGGAACAACTAACTCGACCATGGAACGCCGCGAAACTTAAGCGGTACTACAGTTAAACACTGCCCATGACGACCTATCGTCACGACCACTGGGGGGCGACATGGTACCACCGCACTTCCTCGCGTCTACTAACGACCAGAGAAAAGCAAGCCCTGCCTCTTGTGTGCGCGGGCAGAAGGCCTTGCTCGGTGGGGAACACCTCGACCTAGATTCCCCACTTTCGTACCAAAACCGGTAGGACGCCCAGCTCGCGATGGGACGCCCATGCCACGGGGAGAACTACCCCCGAACCGGTCAGGCAACAACGCTGGCCAAACCGGCCAGTTCCCTTCACCTCCGGTAACAAGTTTTGTCGAACTATTACCCCGGACAGACCCAATGGCATATTAACACATGCATATCATATATAACTCAAGCTTACAAACACGTGCAGAAATAAAACGAGCATAAACAACATGCAGAAACGAGGCACACACTTAGACAATTTTCAAAATATATTAATCAAAAGCGGGCACCAGTCCAGTAGTCAACATTACATAAACAAGGGCGCGCAGGCCCGACAAAAAACAAAATACAAAACATGGCACGCAGGCCCGAGACCAATCTAAACTCCCTCCTCTCCATCAGCTCCAGCCTTCACGCCAGGGACGACGGTGCCAGCCTCCTCGGCGCTGGGGTCAACCACCCGACCATCAACTATCTCATGAAAGGGGCCGATCCCGTCCTCAACGAAGGCGACCCCAGAGTTCACCACCCTGAGCTGAGCAACGGCGCTGTTGAAGCCCACAGCAAAACTATCCAGGCAGTCCCCTTCCAGCACGCGTATCCTGGCGAGCAGATCAGCCCGGGTGACCAGCAGTCGGTCGTCATCGATCTCATCATCACCGGGAAAGAGATCGCCCTCGAGCTCCGCCACCCGAGCTTTCGACGCCCGCAGATCCTCCTCGGCAACCCTCAGCTTCTCCTCAACGCCACCGCATCTTTGGCGCTCGAGGTCAACTTCCCCCTGAACCTTCTCCAGCTCGCCGGTCAGCTGGGTCACTTTCCCTCGGCTTGCCTCCAAATCCTCGGCCGCCTTGTTCAGACGGGACTACGCGAACGCGAGATCCCCTTGCAGCTTCGACAGTTCCACGGTCGAGCAGCTCTCTTCGCTCAGAACCATCGCCGTGGTGAAAGTCCGCATCAGCACAGCCAAATCCTCAGTCAGGACCTGCCTCCTCGTTGCACGGTCAGCGCCCAGGATCGCCTTCACCTCCCCCGCCGGAATGCTGGGCGACCTAGCCCCATGGAAGTAGCCGGGATGCTGGTGACAGGGAGCAATGAGGTAACCCTCCTCGGAAGACTCCGCCGACAAATCAACCACGGGCGTATCCTCTTGAACTCTTGCTCTCTTCGGAACCCCTTGGGAAGTAGGCGACTGGCTGCCGGTCGGGGACGCCAACGACCCCCTTCCATCTTGCTCTGCAGAGGACTGCCCGGTCAACTGAGCCACCCGCGTCTTCGGAGGGGCAGCGACCCTCGACATGCGCAACTTCTTCACTCGCTCCTCGACAGAAGCCATGTTCCCTGCACGACAAAAGAAAACCAGTCAGTAAAAAGCTAAGGATATCAAGTCAAAAGGGAACGAGGTGGCCACCACCTAGGTAACGCAGAGTGTCCTCCTCCGAGGCACGCTCGAGCAGAGCCTTTGTGTTGATCAGCCTCGCCGTCTCCTGAATGTTTCTGTAACTGTCGAGGATATACTGGCCGTCGGGGGAGACCAGCTTCGACGGCGATAAGTTTCGCACGAAAGAAACTATCTTCATGTAGCTGGCTATATCCTCCTCGTCAAGCGTCCCCGCCCGCACGATGTACCCACCTGTTCCTCGAGAATAATGGTCCAGGGACCACTCCACGTGCACCCGGGGCAGCATGACGGCCTCGTGACGACCATCCATTATCCTCTCCCCTTCCGAATATAACGAGCGGACCCCTTCGTGCGTAATAGAGTTGACCACGAAAAAACGACTCTTGAAATCTCGGACGGAATCCATGTACGTCCTAAAAAGTTTGTCCGGCTGCTTGAATGACACCCAACCATGCCGACCTCCCACCGACTGTCGCTGCAGATGGAAAATACGAAAGAACAGCGGCAGCGTGACGCCGACCTGGAGGTACTGGCACACGAGCTCGAAGGCCCGAATAAAAGCTAGGGCATTAGGGTGCAGTTGTGACAGGGCCGACCTCAGCCAGTCGAAGAGACCCAGATGAAAGTTCGAAAAAGGCAGCCTGAGCCTAGCCTCTTTGAAGTAAAACTTGTACATCGGAAAGCGCATCCGCTCGTACTTCGAGCAGATCCGATGACCTGGCTGGGGGCGATAGACTTGCCAGTTTTGAGGATCCCCCTCTTCCTGGTCTTCCACGGTGGCGTAGGCCCTCGTCGGATCAGAAGCAAAGCAGGAGGGCGTGGTGAGTGGCTCCTCGGCCACCCAGTCTGCGATCGGGACAACGCGCTCGTCAAAATAGGGAACGTCCGGATCGTTATCCTCGGCCATTGTACCCAAGATGAGCATAGTCATTAAAACACCTGAAAAGCAGAAGGTAACGGTGAATTCGATGACAAAGATCAAATTCACCCTTCCACCGCAAGTCAAGTGAAAGGGCGATGGGGACGTCCCGAGCATCGCTCCCGATGGATCTGCCCTAACCTACTACCTCCCCGGTTCCGTATGACCCGAACTGCAAACCCACCTCGGAGGCATCCGTCGAAATAGACGTCGCTCCCCGGGACATTCATCGGAGTAAAAAAGCGCTCCCCGGGGCATTCATCGGAAAAAGCTAACCTCCCCGGGACATTCATCGGAAAAGACTTCCGTTCCAGGGGCACTCATCGGAAAAAGCACTTCTCCCCGGGACATTCATAACAAAAACCATAACAAACCCTCGAGAACGGCGGAGATTTTGTCGCTCCTCGGGGCATTCAACCAGCCCCGGCCACGCTCAAGAGACAAACAAGAAAAGCAAGAGAAAAGGAAAGGGAAAACTTACTATGGTAAAATCGGCGACGGAGAACGCGGCGGCGGCAACGGCGGAGATATCGGACGGCGGCGGAACAGCAGGCTGGAAATTTGAGAATCAGAGGGCGAAAAGTGAGAAATGAGCAGGGGCCCGCTCATTTATACCCCTGCATGGGACTCAAAGCGTCGCTAGACACTTGAGTACCCTAGGGTAGCCGCCCTAGCAGCCACCTAGAACGCGACACGTGGCGGAAGCAGACAGACGCGTCTCTTCGCTTCTCCCTGCCAATACCCGCCTTCGAGCCCGACCGACCGACGACTATAAACGCGCGCCTTTGCACGGGGGAGTCTTTACCCGGACTGATCCACTTCCCCAGAACAACGTCATCAAGTCCTCACTCCCATCCTCGGAGCAACGACTTGGGGGGCTCCTGTTCTGGACTGGGCCCCGAGCTGAACTATGTTGACCCAGCCCAATAATGTTCCACCAGGCCCTGCCTGGTCCGAGCTACCGAGTCGGGCACAAGATCCCCGACTTGCTAGAATGATCTCCCCGAGGGGGAGAACTGTCCCAACCACGCCGGGCAAGTGAATCGCCCGTGCGGTCAAGCACCGCCCTCCGCGGTATCCCCATGCCATCAAGCCAGACCCCCGGGGAATCTCCCGGGCTCCCCTCCGCAGGGAGAACAATGTGCCAAGCACACGTCCTCCACGTGCTCCCCTCCGCGGGGACACGTCACTAACCAACTGCCCACCTCCGAAAGAGCAGGTCAAGCCCTCTTTCTAGAGATCACGGGACAGTTGAACTAGGGCGAAGACCACGTTCTAGTCTTCACTACGCCACGTAAGCCCTAGCAGTCACCTGGGTTGGGCCTGGCAATCCAGCCCTACACAAGTGACCGTTGGCCCAGCGCTGGGGTCTCACTATAAATACCCTCTTCCCCAAGAGGGTCAGGTAATTCACTTCTTACCCCATTTCTGTATTTTGCTCTCAATCTGCCCAATTCCTTACTTTGGCATCAGAGTGTCTTGCAGGTACACCCCCCTTTTCCTCCTCATCACCGGCGAACAGGTAGCAGTCCAACAGCGTGTGGCCAGCCCGTGATCCCCTTCTGATCAGGTCAGATCAGTTTTATTAAATAAAAAGGGTATTGATGCTATTATTTATGCATTTATTTTCTTCTGATATTTATTAATTATTACATAATATAAAATTAAATAAACTTCTACGAGTTTTATTTTTATAACATTCTACAAGCTTATTAGAAATTTCTCTATATTAATTTTTTTTAAATGAAAGAAAATGCCTATGCATTTTTTTATTTTACATAAACTTTATTAAGTTTATTTAGAAATATGAGTAGGAACTGTCCAATAAAACCCAATCAATATCAAAGGTCAATTCAAGATATTCTTGTATAGAGTGACAAATAGATAGATTTTCTTTAGAGGATTGCACATGTGATTGGGGTCATCTGTTCAGGGTCGTTGGATTTAATCTGACGGTTTTTTATTTATTCATTATGCGTTGGATCAAATGGAAGTGATTTTAATTGTTCACCATATAAAAACTATTATACACGCTATAACATATATTTTTCATTCACTCTTGCAAAATTATACCTCTCAGACTCCATTGACTATGACGTTAAAGTGTTAACCTTGTAGGCAACTCCCCTCTACCACATCAACAGTCCACACCACTGAACCAGAAGAACTATACATTTGAATGTCCCTAATCTTTTGTTTCCCATTGGAATAGTGATATTATCAATGAGAATCATCATCTAGCTCTCCCGAATTTTCATAAAAATTCACTGAATCCTACCTGTCGCATTGTCACAATTGTTCTATCGCCCGACCAAATATCTGATTAACTATTTCAAATGGTAGCTTCCAAGTCAGCATAGTTGAAGTCACTGCACCAGTCTTTCCCTCACACTAGAGGTCATACCTCATCAAATATAGGGAGTCAATTTAGTTCTTGTAACTTCTCCAACCATTTCATCTCCACATGCTCAAATCGCTCCTCACGTCGGGAAAAGAATTTTCCATATCTTGTCAACTTTTCAACCTTTCCGACAATTACTTCATCGCCAGACCTTTAAACGACCTCAACTACAAGAACAAGCTTTCAAACCAGAAATGTCTGAGTGCCTCCAAAAACTTCAGGCCACCCTTGAAATGCAAAAAATGAATGAACTAATTACCATTATTTACAATTTTGTGTAAAATCTTAATACACATATCTTAACTGAGAAATTCATATGGAATGAAGAAAATTAACAAGCCACTATGTCCCGGGGTCACACACTGTAGGGGTAGCATCAAACGATAACTCTAAAGCCATACCTCTAACAGTTCTCGGAGATGCCACCTCGCAGCCCCCGGGGGTCCATAGATCACCAAAACATCGTCATCATCGGGATCACCAATATCCTCCTCACGGTTTTGGAGGTGAAGACGATGACCACACACCACCCGAGGATCGTCGTCCTCAAAGATATCCATTACATCACTCTTAGAGAAGGGAGGTACATGGCATCCAAACACAAGCCCAATCTAACTGCAAGAAGGAACAATTATCTAAACATTTCCTTGATGGTAAGATCCTTAAATCTCTTAAAAAAAACTACCAAAGTTGGATAATTATGACGAGGCTGAGCAAGCGAACGAGCATATTGAACACGTGGACACCATGCTCGACTATCACCCTGTTGGGATCATGGCGAAATGCAAATTGTTTGTCATCTCCCTCAAATGAGCAACTACGAAATGGTTTAAAACCATGCTTAATGGTTCTATAAACTTTTGGAAGAAACTATGTGATGCATTTATGCCTAATTCACAACCCAAAAGCGTCAACCAAATATTATAGTCTTTCTCAGTAGGATCCACCAGAAGAAGAAAGAGACCCTATGAGAATATATAAGCATGTTCACAAAGATGAAGGTTAAGGTATGATGGTATAATGAAGGGCTAAGACGTTTGGCCTTTGAAAAGAGATTAAGAACATATTGTCTGTTCTGTGAAAAGTTAGGACAATAAGGTACTGGAAGCATGAGTGATGTCCTCACTAGTGCCCAATTGTACATCAACTATGAAGATAAACTATTGGCATAAGAAGTGGAAACAGTCCAAGAACTCGATAAAAAATCGGTCAACAGAAAAACACGAATCGACGCCATGATGACAAAAGTTTGGATTCCCATTGAGGGTCTCATGCCATATTTTCATCATACACTCCCCTCAATACATATATAGAAAATGTTTCACAAGAATGCGCGAATACTGACTTCAAAGAAATCAGGGTAAGAAACCATCACTTCATCAAAGAGTCATCTAGGACCGATAATACAAGGTTTTGTTGCTTTCAAGAAATCCACAAGGATAACAAAAAAGAGGGAGAGGTCATGTGATGTTATGTATGTCGATCTCTTCCAGAAAATAGGGTTGAAGAAAGACAAGTTATCAATTTATAAGGGACCTGACCTGTAAGCTTTTAATGGCATAATGATCTGTGCTTGGGTATTCGTGACGCTCATGATCACTTTAAAAGAAGGAAAATATGTCAGGACAATAGACTTATAGTTTCTAATAGTCCGATGTAAAAGGATGTACAATTGCATTATAAGGAGACTCTTTGTTGTAACTTTTGACATCGTAGCTTCCTTGGTCCACCTGAAAATAAAATATCATAATGTCCATGATGAACTAGTGACAATATGCACCAACCTACCATGACCTCACACATACATAAATATTTGAATCATAATTATGAAACAACATTGGTCGATCATAAGAAAAAAGATGTGCTTGGAATCAATATCAATGACCTCGGCATTCGCTTGAAGACAATGGTTACTAATCATCAGATTATATGAATGATTCCCAAAACCAAGTAGAGTATGATATATCATTATTCAGTGAATGCATGCATCAACAACGAGAAAATACCACTATATTGATCCTCACAACAAGGGCCATTATCGATTCTGATGGTTGCATCAATTTATTCTCGCTTCATTGTTAATATATAAAAAAGAACTATAGTAAATATAAGCATGTGATTGAGATTATATCCACCATCTTACTTCATTATCAATTGGATCACAATCAAAAGCACGCTGACACCCCCTTATATAATTTTGAGCTTTATGTTCTCGCTTAAAGTCGACTATGAGCTCTGGGTTAGTTAAAGGCATAACTGGGAAGGAAAATCCCTTTACGAATTCCCTAAGATTAAAGCCACCAGTAATACCTTTTCACTGGATAAGAACATCAACCTTTGAGTTTTCCATGACAATCTCCCCAAGAATCCTAGCGAACGATGAAAAAAGCAATAAAAAAGAGTCAAGATTGTTACCTTTAAGAGCCATAACATACGATGTGTAAAGAGGTCGAATCGCCTGAACACCAAGAATGTCGTTAGAACTGAAAAGTAAAGGTTAGGAAGAAGAAGAGTGGGGAAACGTGAGGTCGAGCACATTACAAGGAAAATAAAGATCTTTAAAGCATAACAAACGATGAGAGCAAAAAAGAAAAATCAATTTTGCCTTGTTATATAATGGTAACAAATAACTTCGCGATCTTCTGTCAAAGATTGAGGCAAACACACTATCACAAATCAATGGTCTAAATTTGGCCTATATCTTGTCACCACACCCAAGCATTGTAAAAAGTATCATCTCTACCCCTTGAAGCCTAGGGCCACATGGAGAGGATAAAATGTGAAATGTTTCGTATACAAGACATGCATTTAATACATTTGTTTTCGATGACACATTTTTCCACTCAATACATCTTTGTTCCCGACCCTAAGGTGGGGATCCTCCCGGGCACGTTGAGTCGAGTAAGAAATTTATTTTAGAGGTCAGTCTCAATTTTCACCACACTCCTAACTTTATAAATGATAGCAAAGATTTGAGGAAAATTGTTCTGGGCGAGCTAAACAACCCATCAAAACCAACTCATTATTGATGACCTAATCCATAATACTCTCGCGTAGAGTGACAAATAGTTAGATCCCAAGAGACCGCACATTAGATTAGACAATCTGTCCATCATTAACTTTGAATCTAATTAGAAGGTTTCTCGTATTTCGCGTCGGATCAAGTGGGAGTCAAGTGAGAGCGATTTTAATCGTCCACTATATAAAAGCTCTTCTATACACCATATCATATATTTTTTATTTAGTATTACAAAATTATATCCCTGTGACATGATTGACTTAACCTAAATGTTAATTTTACACACATCCCCACTCCAACGAGTCGCACCACCAGATGAAAAGAACTATACTTTTACTAGAAGTGGTAAAATGGGTCATGGCCCGACCGTTTTCACCTTATCACGTTATTAGTAACTTTTACACACCACAATGTTAAAAAAAAAAATTAAATTAATTAAAGTGTTCGTGCAAATGATGCACCATGTCAAAGTCAATAACTAGTGATTGAATCAGAAAATAATTATTCAAAATTTCCATAATGTTGTTGTTCATTCCTTCTTCACTTTCCATTTTCTCTCACACACGACTACTCACATCTATTATGTAGCATCGCGTTCTCCTTCAACACCCGCGCGCATTTTTCTCGATCAACCTCCGGCGCTTCTTTGCCGGTAACCGCCGATTTATCAATTAAAAAACTCCCGATATTCACCGCGAACGACTCTTTACTCCGTGATTTGTTTTCACGACCAAATTCTATCTAGAAGGTTCGTTTCTTATTCCACAAGTTTCAACTGAATTGGTTTTTTCTGTCTAAAATATAAGTAAAATTTTTAACTTCTCTATTGTTTTCTATGCACACCATTTCTGAACGCTTGAATTGAAGGATACTGTTGAGCTTTTTTTATATGTGTTTGTATTATGTATGTTTAGCTGAAAAAATAAAGGGATTGGTAATTTCACTTTGCAGGTGGTAATTTATCCGATTTGTATTAATGGCATTGAAGCATTGTGTTATTATTAAGTGTGTTATTTAGAAAAAAAGTGACATCAAAGACTGTAATTTTGTTGATATATATGGCTTCAAGAGCAATTTTACAAAAGAAGAGGAACATCTTGTTCAATCACTTGATTAGTCAACATACTCGCTTTATTCTTGGATTCTCTAGCGTCGGGATTGGTCAGCCATTTGATTCTAGTGAATTAGATGGTTTGAGTCAGATTCCCTTCTCTTCGTCTAGAACTATTGGACATGGACATGGACGTGAACATGGACAGGAAAGAAAATTGTGTACTCTCAGCGATGATGAATTGGCAGCATGTTCATCGTCGAGATTATACTTGCATAGTTCATTTGGAGTTTCGAATTTTGGAATTAGAAATGAGAAGATAGAGTTAGTTTCTCTTTCGAGATTAGGATGGACTTCCCTAAATGCTCGTTATATTTCCACGGCTGCTGCTAATCAATCTAGATTGGGTAATGGCGACAGTGGAAATGAACAATTAGATTCTAAACAGAAGAAGGAAGCTTCACCAGAAGAGTGTGACGAGGCTGTTGAAGACTTGAGTACCGTTAAAGCGAAAGCTAAGGCTAAACAACTTCAAGAACCTCATAAGAGTACCGAGTCTATTGTGAAGAGATTATGGGCTAAGATTCTAGGAATTGGTCCAGCTTTCAGAGCTATTTTGTCAATGAGCAGGTTTAAAATTTACTACCTCTTGTTTTTGTGTGATGTAAATATGTGTGTGAGACTTTTCTGGTTTTTCCATTGCCTAGGGAGGACTGGGCAAAGAAGTTAAGTCATTGGAAGGATGAATTTAAATCTACTTTGCAACACTATTGGTTTGGTACGAAACTACTTTGGGCTGATGTTAGGATTAGCTCCAGATTATTGTTGAAACTTGGCAATGGAAAGAGTCTCTCTAGAAGGGAGAGGCAGCAACTCACAAGGACAACAGCCGATATTTTCAGGCTAGTTCCTTTCGCTGTATTTATCATAGTTCCATTCATGGAGTTTCTTTTGCCAGTATTCCTGAAACTGTTTCCCAACATGCTGCCTTCCACTTTCCAGGATAAGATGAAAGAACAGGTAATTTTTAATGTACTCATCAAACATTGCCTCTCTAACTGCTTGCATGCTTTTATCATCACTCAATTTTGGGAAGGCTTAATTTGTAGGAGGTGTTGAAAAGAAGACTAAATGCAAGAATAGAATATGCCAAGTTTCTTCAAGATACTGTAACAGAAATGGCGAAGGAGGTTCAGAATTCCGGAAGTGGAGATACGAAGAAGACAGCAGAAGATCTTGATGAGTTTATGAACAAGGTCAGCCATGCTCTTCGTGATCTAGTGTTTTATATTTTGTAAGTAGTCTTCTTATGGGAAATATTTTTATATTATGTTTGTATTCATTATGTTAATGGACCAGGTCAGAACAGGTGCCCGAGTTTCAAATGATGAAATCTTAGGCTTTGCCAAATTATTTAATGATGAGTTCACTTTGGATAACATTAGCAGGTTGCTCCGTCTGCATTGATTTTGGTCAACTAGTTGTCATATGCTGTCCTCTTATGAATCTCATATTTTGGGTGTCCGTTTTGGATATGCTAACACGTCTTTTGGTTGTGAAAATGGAGAACAGGCCTCGCTTGGTAAATATGTGTAAGTACATGGGTATCAGCCCGTATGGTACTGATGCATATTTGCGTTATATGCTCCGCAAAAGATTACAGGAGTAAGATTCATTAATTCCTATTTTCTTTTCTGGGATAGCTCTGATTCTGGTGTGTGTATATAGTTTATGGACTGTTACAGGTTAGAGTTAGGAAAAATTCATTTTATGCTTTATGTCTGACTTTTCTTTCAACCACTGTACATTTCTGATGCATGTTACACCAATCTACGGATGTCTGCCTTCTCACTTACTTTTTGGTTTCGTTGTAGTGCATTGTGTTGTAGGAAACAAATACATGGGATTCCTACTTTATTTTATGCTGAGATTGAACTAAAATATAGTATGTTTTTTCCCTGAGTCATGATGATGTGAACTCCTGCATTAGCTGGGGAGTGTTTTGTTAGAGCTGAATTTTTGGTTCTTATGGAAGTTCAAATGTTTCAGTTGTGGGAGCGAGTTGTCTTATTTCATAGTTGGAACGGCTGGTTTTGCTGATGCCCAATGGGTATTATAAGGCTTTATTTGAGAGTTAGGAGGGTAAGAAAGCGGATGACTTTGGTGGGGAGAGGAGGAAAAGAAATGAAGGGAAATCATTCACCTTATCTAGAAGAGTATTTTTAGAGAGGATGAGAAGAGTATACATATAACTAATGTATTTTCTTTGAATTGAGAATATTATAAGGAGATGGAAAGGATTGAAGATTAATTCAAAGCCCTCCAACCTAGTCATCTTCTGTGTGAATTCTCTCTCAGTGTGTGTGCACGTTAGCATCCAACCTAGTGAGGATAGAACTTGGAAGGTGATACCCATCCCATAAGAGTAAGAAAGCAGTTGACTTTGTTAGTTACGTGGTAGTTTAGTAAATCAAGCCCATGCCTGCACCCAGTCATGTCAAAAGTAGCCAAGTACATGAAACTGAATCAAAATGGGGAAATCCAACCAATTGGAGTCTCACCCTAGACATGATCAGTAGCATCTAACCCTTAGGTAGCCGAGAAGCCAGAAGCCAGGGTCTATCCTCTTCATAACACACCTGTGCCATAGAATACCCAAACTTAAGGGTGCAAACAAAATGTGCAAATAAAGGGGTTTCTATGGGCTGCAACAGTCTTCCTAAGCTTGGTTTGAGAGATTCACAAAGGCAGTTATGTCCCTCCCTAGGCTATAAGCAAAGTCAAGACAATGATGATACGTGGCAATAAGAAAATGCATTGATGTCCCTAGCCTATATATTAAGATTATTGTTTGTATTCTCTACATTGAAGTAATGTTCAGAATATGTCCAAAGCTCCATGTGCTGTGAAAACTAAAGTACTTTAACAAAATTTAACATATTCAGTTATTACTTCATAGTTGTTTTGAGAGTATAGATTTGAATTGTTTGGCTCTGGCAGGATCAAGAATGATGATAAACTGATTCAAGAAGAAGGTGTAGAGTCTCTTTCAGAAGCAGAGCTTCGTCAAGCTTGTAGAGATCGAGGACTGCTTGGATTGCTTTCAGTGGAAGATATGCGACAACAGGTTAATAATAAATTTTAAATGGAATTTATGCTCTGGAGCTCAATTCTGAAATCTCCAACGCTGTTAACTTACTAGCTGGGCAATTTCTGTGAACTAGATTCTGGCTATAATTTCTACTTTCAGAAATCAGAATTCAGAACCTTTATCTTCTCATAATTGCTACTTTGAGAACTTCTTGTTGAACTTATTTATAATCAACTTTTACTTGAAATCAATTATATCATATATAAGTATAACAAAATCAAATCTCAAGATTCTCGAATGCTAGTGTGTTAGGTGAGTAACAAAAATAATTTCTTAAGAATGAGGATTGTAAGTTGACATTTACATAATATAATTGGAAGTCTTTTCTTGATGCTGAATAAAAGATGCCGTCTTGTGGTTGATTTGTTAAAACAAATCTCATATTTGGGGGTTGTAAATTGTGCATTTCTTTGCAGCTTAATGACTGGCTGGATCTGTCTCTCGACCATTCTTTGCCATCTTCCCTCTTAATTCTTTCTAGGTATCTTTATACTTTCTCTGTTGAGCTACTGTTGTCTTAAGAATTTCCCTTCAGGAAAGGTGTAATCATCTCATTCTCTCTGTAGAGCATTTTCCATCTCAGGAAAGGTGAAACCAGAGGAGGCTGTTCAAGCTACACTTTCTTCTTTGCCGGACGAGGTTGTGGATACTGTTGGTGTGACAGCTTTGCCATCTGGAGATTCTGTTTCGGACAAGAAGAGGAAGTTGGAATATCTTGAAATGCAGGAGGAGCTAATCAAGGTTACTTTTTTTATGCATTATATATGCCATCATTAGAGATATTTATGTTTTGGAAAGGAGGCATGAGTTGGTGAATTCCATTATAATTTAAAGTAGTTTGCTAAAAGCCTTGCTTTGTCTAACTTTAACTTTGTGAACAATTACTAGTGGCGGAAACGGAGAATTCACATATGCATATGTAATGAAGTCTATTAGGAAGAAAGATAGAATGGAAAAGGGGGAGAGAAATCTATTAATAATGCTATCCTACATAAGTCATTTTTGAAAAGTGGAGTTCTATGTTTATAAGTATTTGCCTTTTTTTTCTTTCTTTTTGTGCATTGGTAATCAATTATGTAATAGAATTTTCCAACTATTGGCATGCAACCAACATTGTATCTAAATCACCAAATATGCTGATTTTCTTGTTGTTGTTAAGCTATTGGTATAGTTGCTGCTTTAGATTTGAGTTTGATGGTTGCAAGATATTTTATAGGAGGAGGAAGAGAAAGAGGAAGGGGAACATGCCAAAGTTGCAGAATCTAATGATGGTGCAAGGGATTTAGCTACGAAAGAGATGGCTTCAATGACTGGACCAGCACAAGAAGATGCAAAGGCAAAGGCATTGGAGAAACATGAGCAACTTTGTGAGATCAGCCAAGCATTAGCTGTTTTAGCATCTGCATCTGTAAGGAAAACTAACTTCATTCTTGCTAAACAATAGAATTTATTGGTAAATGCTCGGACTCAATGATTTGTCTGATAATTTTTCAGTCAGTGAGCAGAGAACGTGAAGAGTTTTTGAGGCTTGTCAAAAAGGAGGTATGTAGACCGTAGAATTTATCTGTCTCTAGGGATGGATACTCCGAGTGAATGCGTTATGGGCATTCAAGGCCTTGGAACTCAAATGGTTATTTCTTTCTAGAATTGTATATGTGTTGAACTGGCCTTTTTAAATTTAACTTAACATTTTTGAAATCTTTGGAACAAGCTATTTTTCATGCCTAGCTTTTGTTACATACAAAATCAGTTATAACCCAGCACTATGCAGATGGAGCTGTATAATAGTATGGTGGGGAAAGAAGGTACTGAAGATGAGCAGGAAGCTAAGGAGGCCTATAGAGCTGCAAGGAAGGATAGTGATGGTGCTATGGAGGTCGCTATTAGTGACAAGGTTTCTTCAGCACTAGTTGACAAGGTAAATTTATGACCCTCTAGTTTTTATCTGATGCTGTTAATGGTGCAGTAATTGTGCACAAGTTCCATGAAAGGTGAAGAAAACTAAGCAAGTTTGGAAAAAGAGAAAGACAACTTGCAAGAGATAAAGTTTTTTATTCATTCAATAGTTAATAATGGAAAGGTACAGTATCCAATATATACAACAAATAATAACTAACAAACAAATTGGTGTAATTAACTGTACACGTGTAAGGCTAAGATTGACTCAGAAATAATAGTACGCTAACATCCCCCTCAAATTGGACTATGTATACTATGAAGTTCTAATTTGGATAAAATGGAAGATAAAGCTGGTATAAGTAAAGGCTTTGTAAACGCATCTGCTAGCTGAGATTTTGTCGAAATAGATAGCAGGTAGATTAACTTGAATTAGAGTTTTTCACGAATAACATGACAATCAAGTTCAATATATTTACTTCGCTCATGAAAAGTTGGATAATGAGTTAAGGTAAATAGCAGATTTACTATCACAAAACACAAATGTAGGTTGAGGAAAAGTGATTTGGAAATCATGAAAAAGGTATTGTAACCATTGTAGCTCACAAGTCAGTGATGCTAAGCCGCGATATTCCGCTTCAGTCGAGGACCTGGACATGGTATTTTGCTTCTTGGATTTCCAGCAATGAAAAGAAGAGCTAAGAATAACAGAATAGCCGGTGACAGACTTTCTAGTATCAGGGCATCGAGCCCAATCCGAGTCAACAAAAACATACAGTTTGAAATTACTAGAAGCTGAAAACAACAAGCCTTTGGCAAAAACATATTTTAGATACCTGAGAATTCTTGTAGCAGCTTGATAATGTGGTAGCAAAGGACGGGATACATATTAGCTTAAGTGCTGGACATCATAAGCAATATCAGACCGTGAGTTTGTCAAATAGATTAACCGGCCAATCAATCGTCTATAATATGTTGGATCCTCTAATGGCTGACCATCATTGGCTGAAAGTTTTGTGTTGGGATCAAAGGGAACAACAGATGACTTTGAGGCAAGTAACCCATTATCTTCTAAGAGATCAGGTGTGTACTTCCTCTGGTTGAAGAAAATACCTGCTTTGGACCTAGCAATCTCTAAACCAAGAAAATATCTTAATTGACCAAGGTCTTTAATCTTGAATGTGTGATCCAATAAATGTTTGACAAAGTGAATTTCATCTATAGAATCACCTGCTAAAACAATATCGTCCACATCAACCAACAAAGTAGTGAAACTATAAGAATTAACCTTGACATATAAGGAGTGGTCAGCCTTAGATTAAGAACACCCAATGGAAATCAGAAAAGAGGATAGTTTGGAGTACCACTGCCGACTAGCTTGTTTTAAACCATATAAGGACTTGTAAAGTTTGCAAACTTGTGAAACAGAAGTAGACATACCAGGAGGAACAGTCATGTAGACTTCTTCATTTAAGTCACCATGGAGTAAGGCATTATTAATGTCAAACTATTCTAAATTCCAGCCTTTAATTGCTGCAAGTGATAATAGAATTCTAACTGTAGTAATTTTTGCAATAGGTGAGAAAGTATCAAAATAGTCAATGCCTTCCATCTGGGTGTACCCCTTAGTTACCAACCTAGCCTTATACCTCCCAATGGAGCCATCTGCCCTGTATTTGATTTTGTAGATCCATATACACTCAATAGGCTTTTTACCAGGGGGTAATTCAACTACATCCCAAGTGTGATTCTCAGCAAGAGCTTGTAACTCAACATTCATGGCATTCTTCCAACAGTCAAACTTAATGGCTTGGTTAAATATTTTAGGTTCAGTGTTAGAAGATATGGCACGACAAAAATGTTTATAAGAAGGAAGACATCTATCATAAGTAAGACCTGAAGATAAAGGATATGCGACAGTAGAATCATTTGAATGCAATGAAGAAGAATTATTGAAAGCAGAATAACAATGGTAATCTGCCAAGTAACTTGGGGGATGATAAGCTCTAGAAGAATGTCTTAAAGGCTGAGGAGAATTTTCATTGGTAGTAGAATTGGTAGGAGAAGGTAATTTGTCAGTGGCATGGACATTGAGATGCTCAGCAGATATGAGATGAGTAACAGGGCTAGGAAAGGAACTGTTGAATAAAGGTTGGTCAGATTGGCTAGGACCTACAATACTAGGTGAGTCCAAAGTGGTTATAGGGGAGGGATCAGACTCATTAGGCTGGTTGGATGATAGAGGAGATGTGATAGATGGATGACTGTTACTGGGACGTGACAATTCATGAGAAGTAACAGGTATGTCACTTTCATGAGAAAAAGATATGTCAGTGGTAGTAGCAGACCTTGGCAGATAAGGCATGGCATCAAGAATAAGGTAAGTGTTCTGATTAAGGTTGGTTTGGTTATGGTTTGTTGTGACTGTCTGGTTAAATTTGAAGGGAAGTTATTTTCATAGAAAACAACATTCCTAGAGACAAAAATATTATGGTTGTGCAAGCCATGTAGGATATATTCTTCTGTGCCATCCTTATAACCAAGGAATATACATTTTCGAGCCTTAGGGTCAAACTTTGTTCTATGGACTTGTAAAGTTGCGGCAAAGCTTAAACAACCAAAAACTTTTAAATGTATCAAAGAGGGTGGCTGAGAAAATAAGAGTTCACGAGGACATTTGAATTTTAGCAAGGGGGTGGGTAATTTATTGATTAAATGGATGACATGTTGGACACAAAAGTTCCACATGTTTAGAGGGATATTGGAGTGAAAATATAAAGTCCTAGCAACGTTCAAAATATGTTGGTGTTTTCTTTCAACCACCCCATTTTGTTGGGGTGTTTCAACACAAGACTTTTGATGTAGTATACCTTTGGACAAAAGGAACTCAGATAAGACAACAATTTTGTGCTATTGTCTGTTCTAAGACATTTCAGAGATGAATGGAATTGGTTTTCGATATAGGCTATAAATTGGATGATGTTACTTTTAACTTGGTCCTTTGTCGTAAGGAAAACAACCCAAGTATATCTACTATAGTCATCAACAAGTGTTAAGAAGTGTTTGTGTCCTAGTAAAGAAATAGTAGAGAATGGACCCATAAATCAGCATGCAATATTTCAAAAGGTACACAAGATTGAGTGTTACTATGAGGAAAGGGTAACTTTTTCTGTTTGCCAAAATGACAAGATTCACAAGGAGTACTATTATTTTTACATGGAATGAATGGAAACAACTTTGAAACAGTTTTCAAGCCTATATCAGAAATGCATCCTAGTCTAGAATGCCAAAGATTACATGAATCATTAACAGTGGAAGTGTAAATTGAAGAATGTGGTGTAGAGTCAAGAACACACAACTCTCTTTGTAATTTAGTTGTACTAATCATTTCCTTAGAATGATTCTGCATGATTTGGCAAGTATCAGCATTGAAATGCATAGAACAGTTATTACTACTTACAAGCTTAGCAATAGAGATAAGATTGACATGAAAATTTGGCATATAAAGCACATTGTGCAAAGTTAGAGATGGTGAAACAATGACACTACCAGACATAGATGCAACAATGTGAGAACCATCAAGTAAATTTACATGGACAGGTATGGTATTTTTGTAAGTAATGAAAGATGTTTTGTCAAAGGAAATGTGATCTGTTGCGCCTGTATCTAAAATCCAGAGATGGGAGTTCTTACCATTAGGAGTGGTTGAGTGTGACATGGCAAAAGGGGAGGTAGAAATGGAATTGGCATGAGGGCTGAGTTTGGACTGCTAGAGCAATTTTATGATATTATTGTATTGCTCTTGAGTGAATCCAAAAGAAGATGTAGCTGAACCTTGTTGAGAAGAATCAGAGGCAATGTTAACTGCAACAGCAGATTGAACATTGTTGCCAGCACTTTGAGGTTTAATGTTAACTGCAACAGCAGATTGAACATTGTTGCCAGCACTTTGAGGTTTACCTTTCCCTTTGAATTCAGGTGGAAAGCCATGCTTGATAAAACAAGTTTCAACGGTGTGATTCGTTCTTCCCTTTAGACTAGCTAAGTTTTCCATTGTAATTTTCTGAATTGGTCTGAACTTGAAAAGCAACAATATCTTCATTGTTGCTACCAGTAGGATTTGCAACAGATACCGAATTATTCATCTCACGTTCTTGTTGAATAACAAGAGAAAATGCTTTGTCAATGTCTGGTAAGGGATGCATCATCATTATTTGCGACTTGGAGTGTGTAAACTTTTCATTCAATCCCTTGAGAAAATGGATCACACGGTGTTGTTCACGATGCTTGGAATTGCGCAAGAACAAGGCGATAGTTATCCAATTCATCTCATAGAACTTTCAGCTGAGTAAAATAGTTAGAGACATCAAGATTACCTTGAAGGAGCTTGTAAAGATCCTCATGAATATCTGAAATGCAGACTAGATCGCTATGAGAAAAGCGAGTCTGTAAATTTTTTCAGACACCGGCAGCACTATCAATCCATAATACAGATTTTGCAATGGATTCTGAAATTGAACGATGAAGCCAAGCAAGAACCATGGTATTACATCGAATCCGTGGAGCATATAGAGGATTTGCTATCGAAGGTTTGGTTAGGGTTCCATCAATGAAATTCTCTTTGTTCTTGGAAATCAAAGCACTGTGCATCGATCTTGACCAAGTACGATAGTTCTTATCATCAAGCAATGGAGATACAAGTAAGAGTGCTGGATTTTCATTTGGATGCATATAGTAGTTCATAGAAAAATCGTTGTAAATCTGGTAAGCCATTGATGAATGAATGAAGAAATTGAAGGAGAAACAATCAAGAAAGTGGAACGTGGATCTGCAAAAGTAACGCAGAATCTAAAAGAGAGAGGGAAAGGTGACAAGGAAACAATGGCTACCAGAGCTTTGGAAGCTCTAATACCATGTTAGTGGTGCAATAATCGTGCACAAGTTCCATGAAAGATGAAGAAAACTAAGCAAGTTTGGGAAAAGAGAAAGACAACTTGCAAGAGACAAAGTTTGTTATTCATTCAATAGTTAATAATGGAAAGGTACAGTATCCAATATATACAACAGATAATAACTAACAAACAAACTGGTGTAACTAACTGTACATGTGTAATGCTAAGATTGACTCAAGAATAATAGTATGCTAACAGATGCCCCTTAATAATTGAAAAACAAAAGAGAAAACAGATTATCTGTTAATTATTAGATAAATGCCTGAATTACATCTGAAACTGGAAATGACTGACAGCTATAGGAATGTAATTTGCTTCTTAGGTTGATGCTATGCTCCAGAAACTTGAAAAAGAAATTGATGATGTTGATGCTAAAATTAGAGACCGCTGGCGGTTGCTAGACAGGTTATTTCTTAGTTAAATGTTTGCTTGAAAGAACACCATGATTAATTACTTTTGTTTTCTTTATGCAAATTATGAATATTTGATTATGATATTTTCTTACAAGAAAAGCAGTTAGCTGACTTCAATGGCAGAATCCATTGAACGACACAATGACTGGACTCTTACCCTGTTATAAATGGAATCCTGTAATAAATTAATCACTATTATTTTTTATTAGTGACCTGTTCCAAGGATATTCAATGAACTATCCCGGAACTGACTAGTAAAATATTCAAAGATTCAATACATGTGTAAAGTTTTACATAGCAACATGACACGGATGCTGTTATTTGTTGCTTTTCCGTTATAAATCTTCATAGGTAATTGTTGGAATAATTTTATTATATGTTCGGCCATGTTTTGGCAGAGATTATGATGGGAAAGTTACACCTGAGGAAGTTGTATCTGCTGCTGTGTATCTGAAGGACACTTTGGGAAAAGAAGGAATTCATGAATTTATCAACAATCTTTCGAAGGATAGTGGTTAGTTCTTCCGTCAATTTCTTCCTTATTCTCATGTGGCACTAAGATATAGCTAGTATGAATATCGCTCATTAAATATGAATGTTGCTGATGTACCCTCTCAAATTAATGAAACTAACACTTAACTAATCTAATACTACAAAAGCACAAAGAAAAACCTCATGAGGTTTTCCTTTTAAAATGTGTATATAGATGATCCAATGTCTTAATTTGAAAACTTGTTTAACTGCCTAGGGATGACAGTTATTGTGTATTTTTTAAATCATAAACAGATGGAAAAATATTGGTGGAAGACATTGTCAAATTGGGCACCCAAAAAGAAGATGCTGATAAAGATGAAGTAGGAAGATCCTAGTGTTTGTGAATTTTGTCACTTTTTAAAGGTAACCGTGAATAACAAGGGTTGGCATGTATTCTCACATAGTTTGAGCCCTTATGCCAATAAATTACATATTACGTGCTAAAGAAGCTTAACTGATGCATTTTTTCACTAACCGGTTATTTATTGCGTTCTCGTTGTCTATGGGTACGGGAACAAGGTGAAGATGATTTTCATCAAGATAAAATGTACTTGTGTTTTTGAATCTTCGTATTTTATTTTTCATAGCATCAAAGTCTAATTATTAAAATAACAACACTCATTCAATATAAAATTAATCTTGCAATTTATATTTTTTAAATTAAAATATTAAACTGTAATCAATACCACATAATAAATGTCAAATAAAATTATTAAGCTGGGTGCGGAGTGAACATCAACTCCGTTTTTAAAATTGAATATTTTCACCCTTAACTAAATTGGTTTTTTCTTTTAAATTTGGGTTGTGTTTAGATTTTATTACATACCTCTAAATCCTAATTTAAGGACATATAGCTGAAGTGAATATTAAACTATTTTCAGAATGTATTTTATTTAAAGATTTCAATAATCGCATAAATGGATATCTATGAGATGGATACTATAATATTCGTATCCGTCTCGTTGGATAAATATAATATTCATATTCGTTCTATATCTATGGCCTATGCAGATATTTATTAAGCGGATAATCTGCGGGTTTTACGATTTCCATGAATATTTATAGATATTTATGGATAATATTTTAAAAAATATATATTTTTAACTTCTTTTAAAGACACAAAATTATTATCACATAACATCTATACAATTCGCTCTTAATTTAACAATAAAATTTTATTACATTAATTTTCTTCTTATTCACCAATATATAATTAGATTCAACATAATATTCATACATTTTATTTTTAACTAAAAAAAATAAAATATATTGTGAGTGTGAGTTATGATGGAAGAGAGAACGACAAATGAGTAGACAAGAAGACACTCGTTAGACAGAAAAATGACAACACTAATTGGTTGTATTGTGAAATTTTTGAAGTAGGGTTTAAAGTATTGAAGAGTTTAAATATGAAATGACTAATATAATTTGAATGAAATGTGAAAGATTTTCTTTAAAAAAAAAAAAATATAATAAGACTATTTATTTTAGAAGATGAAAAGATTAGATATAATAAATTAATGATATTTAAATGATTTTTAAATTTATTAACGGATATAGATATTATATTTGTGGGCACAAATATCATTAAATTCATATCTATATCTATTAAAAATTAGATATTTAAATAAATATTTATTTTATCTGTAAATATTTATTAAACTATCTATTATATATCTATAATAGATTTTATTCACGAATATCCACAAATACGGATATTTTTGTCATCCTTAATCAGACAAGGCTTCGTCTCATATTGGGTTCAAATATCATTCTGCACTGTCAATATGGAAAGTGATACTTTTTAGCATCCCAAACATAAAGACGTGGTTTTGGCAGTTTGGTTGCACACGGTCCATCACATTTAGCTTGTCAGAAATGACAAGTGGTTCAACAATTCCTCAACTAGGATTCAATTCAGGATTTTTTACCCCAGTACCCTCTTTTGAAAAAAAAAATACCAAAATACCTCATTTTGAAATTTTTTTACCAGTATGCCCCCTTTCTTGTATGGGCTCGTCCATTCATTGGACCAACTACCTTAACTCACTACATGCTCGCCCATTGGAAGGACGAGCTAGTGGAGATTTTTTAGGAAGCATGAGCTCGTCCATTGAAAGGACGAGCGTGTGTTGGTTTTATTTTTTTTAATTTTTTTTTTCTCTGAATTATATTTATGTATTATTGGATTTATTTATTAAAACATTTAATATTTATTTATTATAATTAATAATAAAATAATAATATAAAATTTAATAAATAATAAAATTTTATTTTTTTTAATTCTTAATTTTATGTATATTTATTTTTTAATACATTTTTTATTTATTTATTTATGAATTGTAAATAATAAAATTACTAAAGTTTATTTTTATAAATAATAAAATTACTAATTTTAATTTTTATAAATAATAAAATTTTAATGTTAATTTGAATAAATAATAAAACTTTAAGTATAATTAATACGAAAAATAATGTTAATTTTTTTTTGAAAAATAAATTATTAAATAGTCATTGATTAAGAATTAAATGAGTATAAATAATTTGTTATAAATAAATTATTGTTTTGTATAACTAAATTAGATGAGTATAAATAATTAAATAATTATATTGTATACGAATAAAAAAATAATGAATACAGAGTCTCGGTTACTGAATGACCGAGCTCAAACGTTATTTTTTTTGTATAAATAAGTGTATTGCTCATCACCAAGTATCATTCGTGACCACTTATCTTAATCATAAAAATGTCGGTTGAAGCTCTTGTTTTCTATGGGCCAGAGAAAAAAATCAGTATTAACCTAGATCCTTTGTGGAATTTCAGAACATTGGTTGCAGCAATTAACACCGGATTTCGGCAGCTGGGAGGTCGTCGCGTGACAGTGAGGAAGATTGAGTATCGTTGTCCATATATAACGCTTACCGATGCTAGCCCGGAGGGGACTTATATGTACTACCTAGATCGTATAGAAAACGATGAAGATGTCCATTGCATGTTTTCAGCACATAGCGGCGAAGTAAACAGAGGAGTCACAGATCCACTTGTGTTGGTCGCTGTAGTTTGTTAGATTTTGTGTTGGTCGTTGTTGTTTGTTAGAGTTTATGTTATCTTCTGGTATTTGTTTTTTGTGTTTGCGGAGTCACGGGTCTAATTTATGTTTGTAGTTCGCGTGTGTTTTTGTAATTTTAAAGCTGTTTTGAATTAAAAATATTTGAAGGATTACATACAAAAGTAGTACAATAAATTATCTAGTTGGTCGGTTTGACGGACCAGCAACGTTGGGACATTTTCTACGCATATGACCTATTTCTCTACAAATACCACATCTTCTTTGCTCTTTTTCTGCGTCGTCCATCTCAGTTCTAATTCTAGTACTATGTGGACGCCCTTTTTTATTTCTTCTCATGGAATCGTCGTGGCATAGAGTAAAACTTTCATACTTTGGCCAGTTATCCTCGTGCGGTAGTCCCAGGAAGCTCTCCTGGTAGACCTTGAACACGCTTAGAACTTTGAAGACCTCTGGAATGTGAATTGTGTAGTCCTGTCGTATGCTAGAACATGTCGCTATCACGTGAGAGCAAGGCAAGTGAAATGCCTGAAACTTTCCACAATCACAGAATCGACTACGCAAGTCAACACGGAAAGTACCCGTTGGACGACCGTCGTTATAGTTAGTCCTTTCCTGCACCATGAAACAGAATCTTTCGCGATCAAATTGCATGACGTTGTGTGTGTTAGCCTTAGCTACCTCTTCAGCCATGCCTTTGTTACAACCATCTGTAAACACTTTCCCTGAAGATAACATCTTGGTCCATTTGTGACCTCTTTTACCAAAGAGCAAACCCATTCTATAGTACGTAGACTGGACTAATGCAGTGATGGGAAGGTTTCTTGTTGCCTTTAGTACAGAGTTTATTGTCTCTGCCAAGTTAGATGTCATATGTCCCCAACGTTGCCCTCCATCAAATGCTCTGGCCCACTTCTCCCTAGGAATGTTGTCTATCCAGTTCGAAGCCTCAATGTTTGTTTTTCTGATTTCTCCGCGATAGTAATTAAATGTAGCCTCTGTTAATGCGTAACCTATAAGAAAAAGTGTGTGAAAAAATGATAACAGTGTGCTACGAAACTTGAGATAAAAATGTAAAAAATTGTTTTCTTACCCATGTTAACAAGTTTTTTGCGTAGAGCCTTGTCCTTGATCTCGCGCATGAAGTTTTGAGCGATGTGCCTTATGCAGTAGACATGGGAGGATGTTGGTTGAAGCCATCCGTTTTCGGGATTGTTGTATGCACTCTTTATCGATTCGTGTCTATCTGATATTAGACACAAATTTGGTTGCGGTGTCACGTGTAGTCTTAGGTTCCTCAGGAAAAAACTCCACGCTTCCTTTGTTTCACCTTCGACCAATGCGAAGGCTATTGGGAAAATATTTGCATTCCCATCTTGTGCCACCGCCATCAATAGAGTTCCTCTGTACTTACCATACAACCAAGTTCCGTCTACCTGCACAATGGGCTTACAGTAGGCGAAGCCACGTATACA
Organism: Lathyrus sativus; assembly: GCA_963859935.3. NCBI lineage: Eukaryota > Viridiplantae > Streptophyta > Magnoliopsida > Fabales > Fabaceae > Lathyrus > Lathyrus sativus. The sequence continues at coordinate 525,309,463 of OZ012737.1, read as the reverse complement.
CGGACGAAATGCCCAAAACAAACGATGAAATATTCATTTTCCAGAGACTTGGTAACCTTCATTTGATATCACAGGTAGTGTTTCTAAATCTATAATGGTTCCTGGAAGAAAGGTTTTCATTACCAATAACCACTGCGGTAGGTCGTTGTAAGATGTTTCCCAATTTCCAAAAAGCGACTCTACCGCCTTGCACTTAGCGATCCACGCCTTCCTATAAGATATGATGTACCCGTATTTTTCTAGAATATGGGCAATGATCACTTTTACCTTGAGTGAGGCGTCGGTGTTGACAAGTTCCCTGATGCTATGGCTAGCCATTTCTGAACTGAGCTTCCTATGGTCTTGTGCCATAGACGTTGAACTGCATGTGTGTGCCCCAGACAACTTACCTATCACCCATTTCGAGCTCCTTTTTCTCAAAGAAGCTCTGCACTTGAAACCGCAGTCTTGTTTCTTACATTTAATGACATACCGTTTATTGTCAGACTTATACACCCAATAGTCAACACTGTGTGTTATGTGCCAATGCTGCAGAGCAAATACACAAGCATCCTTGTCGTCGAACTCCATTCCAACCTCGATTTCTTCACCTACATGGTTTTGAGTAGCATTTTCAAACACGGAGATTGTATTGTCGTGTTCGTCACATATATTTTGCATGTGAATAGGCGGGTTGTACAAACTTATTGGTTGTGCACGGATCGGCGTTACGTCCATATCTTCATTGTCTTCGTCATCACTGTCACCAAAAATATCTTGCATCCTGGCCTCCTGAATATCGTCGTCGCTTGCTTCTCCAACCTCCTCATTTGGTATGAAAGTGAGGTTGTTTTGTGTTGGCTCGTCGTCGGATGTTTGACTGTACCCGTAGCAGTGTGACTGTACCCGTAGTCGGACATACAACTCAATTGTATGTAAGTTATCAAACATCGTGTGGCACCGAAACATTGCAATCACATCTTCGTCGTTTCTGATCGGCGTCATTAAGTAAAAAATTGTACGCTCGTCTTCAATAAGTGTTGGATGGCGATAAAATATTTCTAAAACGCTTCGTGTCAATTTTTTTTCCATTCTATCTTTCAAATGGAAAAAATCAGAATTCACATGAATTTTAAACGCGTACGTATCCGTGTTGCTGAACGAAAAACCGTCGGGGCTATTTGTTGTAAAAACACCGTTGTAGTGGCATGTAAGAATTAGGTTTCTCAGAGACATTTTTTAATGTGGAAAATTTTTTGGTGGTGAAGAATGATAGTAGAGTGGTTATGAATATTGCTAGTAGTATGTTTTGAACATTTTCATATACACATATATATGAGAGAAATAAAAAAATACGCCTACCTACAAGCTCGTCCATCAAAAGGACTTCCTCAATTCTATACTACCATGAGCTCGTCCATTCAAAGCCCGTGCTTGTAACGTGTTGCCTACGCGCTCGTCCCTTCCATGGGCGAGCTTGTGTTGGTGTTAGCTTTCTCGTCCAATGCATGGGCGAGCTTGTGTTGGCTTGTCTCCATGCAAAGAACAAATGTGTAAGGCCTACGCATGAGGTAACAAGGCATGCATGAAGACTAGTATTGCATGCAATAGTCATTCAAGACAATAAAGTTGACATAATTTATTCATATTTGCATGCATGAATAATAATTTTTCTATAAATTAGGTTTTTTACTTCAATTTTTCTACTCAAACTTTCTACTCAAACTTTCTACACTCACTTCAATTTCTAACACAAGTATTGTAATTCTCTACTCCTCGATTTTTCACCATGTCGATTTTGTGGATGGGCGAAGAACACCGTGGTACACAGCAGAATATCCAAGCAAGCGTAAGTTTGTTAATAATATCATTTCATTACATATTATTTCTAGTAGTTTAATAAAATAAATTTTGATTACATTATGTTTGTTCAATGTTGTTGCAGACAAATGCCCCAAGGTTTAGAGTACATTCGCATGCTCCTATTGATGCAAATGCAAGAATAATGCCGTATCTTGAGATAGCCGGTTTTGCAAATATTTCAAAAATAAAAAGTCTGAAAATCGACTCCAGCTTGGTTGTGGCGCTGTTGGAGAAGTGGAGACCAGAAACACACACGTTTCACCTACCAACAGGCAAATGCACAATAACTCTTGAAGATGTCTGTATGTTACTTGGTCTGCGAGTTGATGGAACAGCCATCGACGGTCCCACTGAGGTAACAAACTACGTTTACATGGAAAACTTAGGAGTGGAACCTACCGAAGATGAAAAAATAAAATGTTCTGTTAAAATAACCTGGCTAGAGGGTTTATACGGAAATTTAAAACAAAAATCTGCCCCTACCCAAGAAGACGTTCTCTTAGAAGCTAAAATATATATTTTACTTGCAATCGCTACAATAATGTTTCCTGACAAAAGTCAGAATCTATTACATTCTTCTTGGATCCCTTTCGTAGGGGATCTTATAAAATGCGGCACCTATAGTTGGGGTTCTGCATGTCTAGCTAAATTGTATAGAGAAATGTGTAAGGCGGCAGTGAAAGATGTTAGGAGCTTGAGCGGATGTGCACTCCTATTAACATCATGGGCATTCACACGTATCCCATTGTTTGCTCCTGTCACCACAGTGGAACCCTCGTATCCATATGCACAAAGGTATTACTTTATTAAAATATTCATTTATGTGTACATTGGGTAAATATTTTTTTTATTCAACTATCTCTAACAATATTTTTTATTCAACTATCTCCGACAAAATTTTTTTTGGTAAAAAAGATGGGCGCAACGAGGGATGAACTACCGTGCAAATCCTCGTTTCCATCTCCAAGGTTATCGAAACGCTTTGGACCATATGCAAGAAAACGATGTAAGTTTCAAACCGCGTGGAAATAGTCTTCAATTCAACTCATTACCGGTATATTAATTTCCTTATTTTTTTTGCAGTTCATATGGAGACCGTACATCCGATATCCGCTGCCGAGGCTTGAAGATAGTCAAATCTGGAGTGCAACAACATTCCTTATCTGTTTCTATACCGTTGAGATGCATCAAACAGATAGAGTAACACTCCAGTTTGGACTTGATCAACAAATTCCGCCCTCCCCCCCCCCCCAAGGTGTCTAAGAGAACACCACGCCATGACTATGAGAAAGGCACAAAGAGTTAATTGGCAACAATTAAACAACGATGAGCTCAAAGAATGGAGAAACAGGAGACATGTGATTTTACAAGGGGCTGTCGTGTTAGGTGAACGCAAGCCAAGTCAAGAGTATTTAACTTGGTTTCGTGCCATTCCTTATGTGCACATTGCTCCGGACCAATTTTTAACGGACCCACGCTTGCAAGGATCATCATCGACACAACAAACTACGGCATCAATGCATCAGGATGTGCCACCAACCCACACATCCCAACATTCATACCAAAACCAAACACCCAACAACCCACTCCATCAACAAACCTATACCTACCCATACAACCAACAATATCATCCACAACCATACCTACGACCACCCAGACAGTTCACCCCTGTCCAACCGCCCCTCTTTGACCATACCGACCATCCTTTCCAAAATCAACCCTCTAACACAACCTACTCTCAACCCGCCTCGACCATCAACACTACCTATACTCAACCCTCCCAGAACTTTACGCCTGATAACGTCTACTACCCAACCTTTCAACACCCCCCATCCGAAACCTACCCGCCACCACCGCAACCACCACACTCATTCCAACAATTTTTGTTGACAGACGAGCAACTGATGCAGATGCCGGATTTTAACATTGATGATCTTCTTGATGAGCAACCGGGACCCTCTTCACGGCCGACAAACCCCCCTACAACACATCACCATGAAGACATGTCTTCTGACTCTTCTGAATCGACTAGAAATGAGCGTTTGGGTAGGGGACATAGACAGCGAAGGATCCCTAGGTGTGGAACTGGGGGACATATTAGATGAATTGTATTTTTATTTTAATCAATGTTAAAGTTATTTATTAGTGAGTATTTCATAATTTAATTTTTTATTCATGGGTATTTAATAATTTAATTTTTATTAAGTAAATTTTTTTTTTATTGATGAGTATTTTTAATACATAAAATTTTATTATTTATAAAAATAAACTTTAGTAATTTTATTATTTACAATTCATAAATAAATAAATAAAAAATGTATTAAAAAATAAATATACATAAAATTAAGAATTAAAAAAAATAAAATTTTATTATTTATTAAATTTTATATTATTATTTTATTATTAATTATAATAAATAAATATTAAATGTTTTAATAAATAAATCCAATAATACATAAATATAATTCAGAAAAAAAAAATTAAAAAAAATAAAACCAACACACGCTCGTCCTTTCAATGGACGAGCTCATGCTTCCTAAAAAATCTCCACTAGCTCGTCCTTCCAATGGGCGAGCATGTAGTGGGCTAAGGTAGTTGGTCCAATAAATGGACGAGCCCATACAAGAAAGGGGGCATACTGGTAAAAAAATTTCAAAATAGGGTATTTTGGTATTATTTTTTTTCAAAAGGGGGTACTGGGGTAAAAAATCCTTCAATTCATCGTGAGAATCATTTTGGCACATACTAAGATGAACTCATTCCTCTCACAGAAATGGTTTGTGCAACACACTTATAGTGGACACCTTGGACAGATTGCAAGTCCATTCTAAAATATAGAATAGACTCCAAAGACTATTGCCGTTATTTGAAGAAAAATAAAAACAAATCTAAGTTAGACGGAAATTAACACAGATGGTTCTCATTGGCGGAACCAACATATACTGAGGAGGTGCAGTTGCACAATCTGGACATAAAGGAATTGTGCTAGTGTGTATATATATATATATATATATATATATATATATATATATATATATATATATATATATATATATATATATATATATATATATATATATATATATATATATATATATATATATAATATCCACAAAACACAATTACGATTAACATTTCTATTATATAGCCTTAGTGGCACTAATTCAACAACTATAAATTCTTATCAGTTGATTTAACGGTGGAGACTTAGGTCTTGAGAATTTGTTTCTTTTAAAGTCTTAAATTCGAATTCTACTAAATGCAATCAATTCTTGTGTTGGATTAATTTGTACGTAATTTTGTTCTGACTTTAAATGGGGCATCCGCTAGTGGATGGTGGGATTGGTCATCTGCCACCCCATATTTTCATAATATCTATACTACCTTGTTAAAATTTTATCAAAAATTTCAGACAAAATATTAGATATTAGGTAGAATATGTAAAAAAATCCGACAGAAATAAAAAATTTCGGCACTATATTTGAAAAATCCAATTTATTGAGTATTTAAAAAAATGGTATGTTATGTCACAGACCAATTATTTTAAAAGTGCTGACATTTTTTTAATTTTTTAATCAAATGTGAAAAATTCGGTAGTGTAACAAGTATCAATTTTTCCAAATCAGCATTAAATTACCAGATTTTTAGTGTGTCATGCAAAAAATTGGTAGTATTAATTGAACGACTGAGATTTTGTTGACAATTTTGTGCGGATGTGATTGCATCAAATGTTTTGTGTGGTCCATAACGCATCCAAAATTGTATAAATAAGTGTCATGTGTTGTTAGGAAAAAACATCTTACAATGTCTCGGTTTTTTTATTAAAGCAAAAGTGTATTTCAACAGGGTGAAACCTCTTGTAGAGTTTCGGCTCCCTGAGGGCACCGCATGTCTCACCCTTCTAAGTGCAAGTTGAATGATATTTTGCTAGACATCGATAACAGAAAGGTTAGTAAGATCAGGTTTTATGAAGACTAGATTTATACTAATGGAAAGGTGAAATACAAGTTTATTAAGTTGAAGATCGATGAAAATCTGAAATTTATGTGGATAACATATCACCGTAGGCTAACTAAGGGACCGATCGAGCTTGATGCAACAATTGCTAGATCTGTCGATGACATAATCAAGATGTTGTAACGTTCAAAATTATTTGGTAGTGTTTAAGTTTTGTAATTTATTACTGTTTTCTTAAGTTATGTAATCGTCTATCTAAGTTATGTAATTGTTTATCAAATGTTAAGTTATGTTCATCATGCATCAATGGAAATGCCAAAATATTATTTAATAAACAATGTTATGCAAATGTCTGAGTAATACTACACCTGATATACAAATAATACAAAAATTATAATAAGATTTAAATAGGTCCCTCACAGGCTACGTGTACTACTTGCGATGCTAGAGTATAAACCTCGTCATCTGAGTTCACCAAATCCATGAGGTTATTCACAATGATTGTTATCATATACGGGCATTGAGCATCGTTTGCACCATGTGGAGGCAGCGACATGTCATTAGAAGGTACCACACCATTAGAAGGTCCTCCATCATGAGAAAGTTCAGCATGAGAAGATCTGGCATGAAAAAGCCCAACATGAAAAGAAATGAAATCATCTTCATGTTGCCTAGATGGGATGATGTGACAGTGTGATATAGCAAGGTACCACTCCAAGTGCTTATCCACACACTCCGCATGGAGCTGAACTTTCATTGCACAATCTCTAATGGCAAGGGCAGACCCTAACATGTGACTAACAAATCATCTATAAACACCCTCAAATGGATAGCGGGCACTGCTCGTGGAATGTCCTGGACATATCCAAACTAGCGCAAACACCTCTCAAGTAAGTGTCTATCCACTAACATCTCCCGTCGTAAATAATCAGAAAACAATGAAGTGTCGTTGAACTCATGATGCACTCTATAGTCTGCGTAGGGTGTCCAGATAACATCATCTACAGTCAGTGCATCAATCTTGTTCATGTACTTCGCAACACCTCTTAGGTGTTCATGTCTTCCCCTCCATCTCTTAGCCTGTGCGGACTCAACAATGGTAGAAATAATTTTCCTCTCACAAATGGATGGGAAATGCCGGTATATCCATCACTACACAAAAACACAGGCAAATTGAGAAATGTCATTAAAAGAACTACTAAGATTAAGAAATAATAATTTTGTATACCTGAAATAGAATCATATAACTAACAAGTTGCATGGTCTCAAAGACAGTCGCTTCTCCAAGTGCAACATATATAATAGTAAGTGCAACACGCCCCTATGCCTAACTAACAGCTCAAGGCGAATAAACAACCACATGCACTTTGCATCGATATATACATGTGACTTATCTGCTAAGAAAGTACATTCTACAAGATGTAAAATGTATACCCTAGCGGCTTCCTCATACATACCCTGATGCACTAGTTCTTTATACTTATATTACAACCAAGATATGTGAAAGTGAACACCCCTGTTAAACCTAAACTCCTGTATCACATGCTCCTTAGTAACCCCTAACTCATGTACATCAGTCATACGTTCGAGATCCTGGCTAATGATAGAAGTAGTGCAGAAAGTACCTGCCAGGAAAAGATGGAACAGAGGCGAGACATCATATAGGGTAATCGTCATTTCATCAAATGAAAGATGTAAGGAAGATGTCTCCTTATGCCATCGCTCAACAAAGGCCGTGAAAAATTGACTGTCGAGCATGGTTTGTAAATAGTCCATCAATAAAAGGAGTCTGTAATCATCAAAAATCGCCTTATTACCTCCTCTGCCATCTCGACATCTAAGAACTTATTCAGTTTTCCCCAACTAGTGGGCACCTTCAGTGGCAGTCGAATTGGTAACAAACAAAGTCAAAAACATGAATAACGTTTTCATCAATAAGATGTGTGGGACATGAATAACGTTTTCATCAGCAACCAGATTATACTTTTCAAAATGTGGAATATTTGTAGGGAACAATGTCTATGACATGTTTCTTGACATACAACTTATCACTGAAATTTAGTAGACTAAGGAACACAAATTTCAACTTCACCAAACACAATATCATATTTTTGAATAGTGAAAATTCTAGAAAAATGAGAAGGAACCCCTAATGGGAAGAATTATGCCATAGTCAATAATTTTCTCTAGCTTCTCCTTTTGAACCAATATTGGTTGTTCAATGTTATAAGGACCTCCAATGTTCCCTTCAATGACAACTCCGTGCATGAGTCTCATAAAGTCCATAAGTGGTAATTCAAAAGCATGAGTAAGATGTTGAAACATCTTATATGACATCTTGGTTTGCTTCCCAACTTGACACATACATATGAAAATTTTCTCTACAATAAAGTTCCTTGTGCTCCCAAGCTTTTTGTGTCATAGATTAGTTTTAGTATCTAAAATATCATCCATGATGTCTGAAACACAGTCTTCAACATTCTGATGTAAAATGGCAGCAACCATCTTCATCTTTACAAATTTCTTTCTTTTATTGTTATCATAAAATGTAACATGATTTACTTCTCCTATCAACTGTCTATTGCATCTACTTTCAAAATAATAATCTTCACAAGATAATACCTTGTGGGAGGAACGAGCAATATGAACAAGTATATTAGGCTTGCCATGCCAAACATATTGTTGATGCCTTTGAGACTTCTCATTCCACTAGAGATACATATGTTGATGTTGTGGTTGTCTACCATACCGTTTACAATATTACAGGGGAATGAATGAGACATAATTAATGCATTGGTACTAATATCTGACTATATGTTGAGACATGTTACCTGATATTCTGCAATATTTTTCTAAAAATGAGTAATATACCTTTCTTTGATTTTGATGGCTCACTGTTATGTATAACATCTTTCATGTCTTTGAATGTCACAACATTGTTTGCTTGACTAGATTCACCTTCCTCGTCATTATTTACATTGTAGATTCTTCTTTATTTGTTTGGAAAACTTGAGCATTCAACTTATATATGTTTTAAAAATTTTCATTTAAGACATTGAATCCTTTTTCACCTGTAAGAATAGTTGAGATTTTGTCTTTTACCATCTTTTTCTTTATGATGATTGTTCTTGACATTTGTAAAGACATTACTCCTAAATATCATGTCTAGTTTTCTCATGACTTTACTATAAATCTTAGCAAGCCTGAGATTTTCTTTAGAGTCATAATCTACTTGGTATTCACAATCTTCATAATTGCCTTTGTCTATATTCTTTGGCAGATCATTAACACCATAAAGAAATTTGGTCGTTGAACTGTTATTCCTTCTTTGAAATTCTCCATTTTGAACAAAATTAGAACCCTGGAACACACCCAAACAGAACAGGGCATTTGCTCAGATACCAATTGAAATTTTGTTCTTAAGAGGACATATGTTGGACCATATGCTTAAGCAAGGGTGTTCAACATCTTACACCAAAATTAACAAACAATTGATAAACAAGATGATGAAGCAGAAAAACAATAAATGAACACAAGGAATCGTTAACTCAGCTCGGTGAACCCACGCCTATGTCTGGGGGAACTCTGCCCAAGAAAGGAAATCCATTATCTTTAATTAATACACTTATTCTTAGGAGAATCAACCCCATGATATTCAATACATCTTCCTAATCATATAGACTTTTTATTTAGGTATCCTACTAAATATGAGAACCCCGTCACTTTCTTCTAAGCACTAATCTCAAGTGAGATACTTCAATAAACAACTTAGAGAATGTTGAATTACAACTCAAATAAACAAACCAACAATATGCCTTATGATATGAATGAAGGCACTAGCGTGATGTACAATTAACACAAACAAATGACTCAAATAAAATCCTATCAGTAGGTATCTTAAATCCTTACACATGTACTTAAACATTATGTTTGAGTCTTCTTAAATAGAAATGTTTCTTCTGGGATTTTTCTAATGGGTATAAGCAGCTTCGTCCAGAATTATAAGAGATTCTGATTTGATTTGTTCCACAAAAATCTCAAAAAGATATAATTTATTTTTTATTCAAATTTAAATCTCCATTTAAATTAATTTGATTATGTCCAATCCAATCAAACAAATCCACATAAATGCATTTCTAAGAGATAACAACAAATCTGATTAAAACAATCAGAAAAACACACGTAGAACAGTTACAATATTGATCGGCTGAAAATGGCTAGATGTTGCACACATACTAGGACATATGTTCCCACATGTGTTCTTTCTTCATAAAATCATATTCGCAACATATTGGAACATCTATTCCCACATGTGTTCTTTCTTCACAAAATAGTTTTCACATACTATGTTATTTTGCATAATGCAGCCAAGCCAAAAAGGAACGTCATGAATATAAGAAAATAAGACAAAGGTGTCACACCAATATACTACTCAATTTTTTATTTTGAAATAAAAAATTAAATTCAAAATATGACAATGGATTACGATTATTTGGTCTAAGACATGGTAGAGAACATAGTAAAATAATTCCAACCCAGATGTTATAATATGATAACTATTTTTCTAAAATAAACTAATAGCTGACTTAAGGTTCAATGAAACATATAAGCAAAGCAAGCAGTCGAAGTAGCCATATATACCATCTTCCATAAACAATAACAACAATCACTCATTAGTTTCAACTTGAGAATAATCTATACAGGAATTCATATAAAGGAACATAGAAACAAATGGGATAAGAATACATTCTATAAAATTGCGTCATATAATAACATAAAGGATATCATTTAACATACAAGCACATAATTCACAATCAATCACAATCACACAATATCAAAAAAAATATACAAAGTATGAATATGCAATGCTCATTTCCTCTACTCTCATGCTTGCGGTACCATCACCGGATTTAGAGTTATTTTATTGAAATCCTAAAATACCGGACCGAAGTCCTAACCTAACTCTAAAATACATGATGCATACTGCTTCGAACAACTGTAATCTTCCATCTGAACCTCCAATACCAAAACTAACACCGTCGATTAAGGCTAACACCGATTTTTGTGAATCTAATAACACCTCCAATTAGGCTAAATATTGACTCTTCCGAATCTAAACATAATCAACACCAATTCTTATCGAACCTCAAGGGATTAACATGATCGTTCACATTACACCATTATATCACATCAACAATACACTTGTGTGTTAACCTTAACAACTTAACTTATATACATATTATAAAGACATTGGACTAAAGCCATAAACATTGATAACTTGTTTCGAATAACCATTTATCAAGACAGTAACTCATATTTTTCATCATTCACAACTTAGGTTACACATGTACTAATCAAACACTAGACTTTTGTTCCAATATTACGTCACCTACATAATTAATATTTTTCCACATCATTCATGCATAGAAACACCATAAAATCTTTACTAACAATTGGACTCATGTCCTACTTTAACTCAAAATCATTATTAATCACAATGAATCCAACATAGCACAATCATGCCATTTGAGATTTCATTATCATGGAATCATAACATTCAATTCATTAGATTTTTATTATCAGTGGAACATGGCACGCACAAAATTGGAATTCATAGTCAATTTACAAGTAGAAAACATACACATATAAGTTTCATATTAATTAACTATTTGATAGCTCATTGAATTAGTTTTCCAACTCATCTGAATGTGTCTCATTCTGAGTTACATAACTCATTTTATGATGAATACAGGGTGTCAATTGATTAACATGAGGGGTTAATCGATTTACTACCCCACTATTATCAATTTTTGAGAAAATTTGACAGCATAATCAATTAACACGAAGGGTTAATTGATTATCCACCCCTGCAATGAAAAATGGGAATTTTTAGAAAGGATAATCTGTAACACCACAAATATTATGGGAATATTTAATTTAATTTATTTAAATGAGAATATTCGCGTTTTGGTGATTTTCGGTGGTTTTGTGGAATATTGGAAATTAATGGAATTTGAGTTATTTATTTTGAATAATAATATATAATATGAATATATTAATCTTATTATTAATTAAAATAAATATAAGTGAAATAAGGGCAAATTAGACAATTAAGAGGAGTTAGTGAGGATAATATGGGAAAAGCCCAAGTGTGAGGCCCAAGTCTGGGTTTAACAAAAAGGAAATTATGATGGAATTAGGATTTATTTGTTAGACCGTGAGGAAAATTGAGGTCAGAGCTCTGAGAAGGAAGATTGGAGGCAAAAGCCTCGGAGGATTCTCGGAAACATTTGATAAGGATTTGATCGACAATTAAGGTATGAGGAGTATTGCCTTCATGATTTTCAATGTGTAAATTCAACGTATTTAAGGTCGATTTAAGGGTTTAAGGGATTTTGGGGTTGATTGTGAGAAAAAGGGATTTTGGCCTTCGTGACCTAAATCTAGTATTGAAATGTTAACCATGGGAATTCATTGGAGTAAAAGGGAAACTAGGCCTTCGTGGCCAAAACTCTGATTTGACATTGGTCTAACCCTGTAGAGAAATTTGATAGTGAGAAATCTGATGGTTGTGATGTAGTGGTAAGTATTCCTGAGAGTTTGAGGGTAGATATGAGAAATAGTGATCTTTGTCCTTCGTGACCTAAATCTATTATTAGTGAATCTAACCGTGGTTCATTGGCGAAAAAGGAAACCTTAGGCCTTCGTGGTTAAACTATAATTTGAACCTGTCTGATTCTGAAGGGATAGGAATATTAGACAGTGAGTAACTCTGATGCCTTTGGGGCAATTGTAGGGAAATTTGTGATTTATGGCGTAAATATGATACGAGATTGAACTTATATCTCTTAATTTCAAAGGTTTTAGGCATAATCTTAAAACAATGATTAGATGGTTTAATTGTGTTAAAATTGTAAATTTACTTGAGATAATTATAGTGTTGAATGAGTTGTAATTTTATGAGAGTTTGAGTTTTTACAGAATCAAAATCGAAGGTCCGGAAGGCCTCCAACGGTGAAAATTGCATGTTGTCCATCACGGCTGTCCATGTTTTCGGTCGAAATTGTTTTGGACGTAACTTTTAATCTGTAAGTCCGTTTTGACCCCGTTCAAAGCGTTGGAAAGCTAATGAATATGGCTATAACATAGTATAAATAATATAATTGATTGTCTAATATTTTTATGAGATTAAATACGTGATTGTATGATGAATTACCATGAGTATAACTATGATCCCGATGAGATTAATACATAATTGTATAATGATGATTCCTATGAGTAATAATGATGAGCTATGATGATATTTCCATGAGTTTTTGATGATTCTATGATGAAATGATGTATGATGATGATTATCATGATGAGCTATGATGACATGATGTATGATGGTGATTATTATGATGAGTTATGATGACATGACGTATGATGATGATTATTATGATGAGCTATGATGACATGATGTATGATTATGATTATGATGATGAGCTATGACGTTTGATGATGATGAATGATGATGCACCTATGATGTTATTATGAGGATGATTTATGATGTGTGCATCATGCATTCATGTACATCCGGACTTCGGTTCAGGACCTCGATTACTTTGGCTTCAATCCCATTGTATAGATGTGAAGTATTTTGATGTGTTCCGGTTCTCTAGTATAATTGATCCTATTGATGGGGATCTATGGAGGATTGATGGCTCAGTGTCCATCGTGTTGTGATGATTGGTACCACGCGCATTGAGTCTTGTTGCATTTGCATTTATGAGTCATTTGGAATAATTTATGATGTTGTGGCCTTCGAGGCCTATTGATGAATGTGAATGTGTTGAATATGATTATAACATCATTTATATGTTAATTTTCATACATTGATTATTATGAATTGTTTTACTCACCCTGCCTGTTTGAATGTTACTTCCACGTGGGTAATGTGCAGATGACCAGGTTTAGTTGTGGATGCCGTCGAGGTTATTTTTTTTGAAGTTTTGAGTTGTTAGCCTTTTTTGTTAACTTAGAGGGTCTTGCTCTGATATGTAACATCGGGTTGGGGTCTTTTGAGTTAAACTATGTATTATTTGAGTTTATTTTTATTATCTCCCCGTATGAGGAAAACCTTGATTTATGCCTTTTGAGTTCCGCTGCTTTGTGCAATTTGATGTACTTTGGGGAAAACCCGTTGTTTACGGAGCCTTGACCTATTTTGAGGATTTGGGAAATGTATGCCCTTTTGTGGCGACTTTTATTGAATTTAATAATTTACTCTGATATGTGAATAAATGTGCCTTTTAATTGTAGGGTAGAAAAGGGTGTTATACTAGTGGTATCAGAGCAGGTCGGTCTGTCCGGCCAAGTTGTCTAGTGTTATTTGTTCTCTTGTATGCGACATGTATGTGAAAACACTGTCGGTACACGTTTATTTTCTAACCTTTGTCTGCAGAAGTGGGAATGAAACAAGTGGGGGAGAAGCTTGTGCTTCTCCAGGATGCTGCAAATGTGGAGTGGTGGCTCAGTGTGTCGGTGAACGCTCTTATAGTATGGTAATGATGGTTTATGCCCCATAATGATTTTCGGTTGTCTATTGATAAACCGAGGAACTGATCACCCTTAATCTCTTGTTAATAGTGGACGAAGTCATGTTGAATGGGATAGAAGTGTCTTGCAAGTTTAGATGGCGTGTCTAGTGAATTATTTTGAGTTAAGTTAAGTGCTTACAGATTGTTTTGGTGAGTCGGTGCAGAATGGTGCCGAGATGTTTATTTTGATGGAAACTTTGAGTGTTAATGAAAGTGGGGAAGAAGGTGGTTTTCCAATTAATTGTGATTGTCCAAAAGTTTTTCCTGATGAGATAAGTGATTTACAGCCGGAACAGGAAAGAGAGCTTACGATCGACTTAGTTCCTGGAACTAGTTTGGTAGCGATGACTCCATTTCATATGTCCACACCAAAATCGAAGAAGTTGAAGAATCAACTTGAAGATCTTCTTGAGGAAAGGTTCTTTTGTCTGAGTGTGTCACCGTGGGGTGTACCAATTTTGTTAGTTAAGAAGAAAGAAGGTTTTATGAGTATGGGTGTGGATTATAGACAAGTGAGCAAGGTGACTTTTAAGAATAAATGTTCACTTCCAAGGGTTGATGATTTGATTGATATGTTGGTTGTTGAAAGTGCGTTCAGTAAGATAGATTTAAGATCTGGGTATCATCAAATTCGTGTGAAGGCTGAAGATATTCAAGAGACTGCTTTTAAAACAAGGTATAGACATTATGAGTATTTCGTGATGCCATTTGGTGTGACTAATGAACCATGTGTATTTATGGAGTATATGAACAAGATTTTCCATACTTATTTGGGAAAGTTTGTGGTTGTGTTCATTGATGATATTTTGATATATTCGAAGAGTAAAAAGGATTGTACTGAGCATCTGAAAATTGTGTTATCAGCGTTGAAAGAGAAGCAGTTGTATGCAAAACTTTCAAAGTGGGAGTTTTGGTTGAAGGAATTGAGTTCCTTGGTCATGCGATCTCGAGTAAGGTTGTTGTGGTTGATAGGACGAAGGTTGAAGCTGCACCACAATGGGAAGCTCCAAAACCTGTTTTTGAGATTAGAAGTTTTCTTGGGTTGGCAGATTATTATTGAAAATTCGTTGATGGATTTTTTCCAAGTTATATTTTCCATTGACGCAGTGGACTAGGAAGGTTCAAGATTTTGTTTTGGATGTAAAATGTAAAGAAAGTTTCAAGAGCTTTTGAGGAGGCTGACAGTAGCTCATGTTTTGATTTTGCCGAATCTGCCAGAACCACTTGTTGTATAATGTGATGCTTCGTTGATGGGATTGGTAGGTGTGTTGAGGCAACATCAACAAGTTTAGCTTATGCTTTAAGGCAACTTAAAGTGGATAAGAGGAATTATCTGACGCATGATTTAGGGTTGGGTGTTGTTGTGGTTGTGTCGAAGCTTTGGAAGCTTCATTTGTTTGGTTCGAGATTTGAGATGTTTAATGATCATAAGAGCTTAAAGTATTTGGTTGATTAGAAAGAGTTGAATATGAGGCAGAGGAGATGATTGGGACTTCTGAAGGATTATGGTTTTGGTTTGAATTACCATTCGGATAAAGCAAACATGGTAGCTGATGCATCGATTTGAAAATCTTTGCATATACCGATGATGATGGTAAAAGAGTTAGAACTGATTGAGCAATTTCGTGATATGAGTTTGGTTTGTGAAGAGACTTCTTATGGAGTTAAGCTTTATATTTTGAGGCTTACTAGTGGTATTCTTGATAAGATTCGAGGAGGTCGGAAATCTAATTTGAATTGGTAGATCGGTTGAATTTGATGAATCAAAGTCGATGAGTTGATTTCGGATTAATGGGAATGGTATCATGAGACGTCGTGATAGAGTTTGTGTTTCAGATATTGTTGAGTTGAAAAAGAGTAATTCTTGAGGAAAGACATTTAAGTGGATTGAGTATTCATACCGGTGTTATGAAGAGGTACCAGGATTTGAGAAATTTGTTTTGGTGGCCAGGGATGAAGAAAGAAGTGGTTGAGTTTGTGTATGATGGTTAGACTTGTCAGAAGTCGAAGAGTGAACATCAAAGATCGTTGGGTCTGATGCAACCGCTGAATATTCTAGAGTGGAAATGGGATAGTATTTCCATGGATTTTTTGTCGGGTTTGCCAAAGACTGTGAGAGGGATATGATTCAATTTGGGTGATTATGGATGGATTAACTAGATCAGCTCATTTCTTACCAATGAGGATTAACCATTCTATGTTGAAGCTAGCTGAGATATATATTGAGGAAGTTGTGAAGTTGTATGAGATACCGTCGAGTATTGTGTCTGATAGAGACTTGAGATCTTCATCGAGGTTTTGGGAGAGTTTGCAGAAACTTTAGGTACCAGGTTGAGATTGAGTTCTGCTTATCATCCGTAGACAGATGGACAGACAGAAAGAACTATCCATTCTTTAGAGGATTTGCTGAGAGCTTGTGTGTTGGATCAAGGTGGATCGTGGGATAGTCATTTGCAGTTGGTTGAGTTTACCTACAATAACAGTTATCATTCTAGCATCGACACTGTATGAGGCTTTGTATGGTAGGAGGTGTATGACTCCTTTGTGTTGGTATGAGTCAGGCGAGAGTGATGTATTCGAACCTGAGATTGGACAAGAGACGACTGAAAAGATCAAGATGATCCAAGAAAGACTAAAGCGTCGCAGAGTCGTCAGAAAAGTTAACATGATAAGAGGAGGAAAACACTTGAGTTTCAAGAGGGAGATCACATGTTGTTGGGAGTTACACCGGTAACTGGTGTTGGCCGAGCTTTGAAGTCTCAAAAGCTCACACCTTGTTTTGTTGGTCTCTATCAGAGTGGCGCAGCAGAAGCGTGGGAGAAGTAGCATGTTAGGTTGTTTTACCGCTGTCGCTTGTGAAATTGCATGATGTGTTTCATGTGTCTAAGTTGAGGAAGTACATTCCAGATCTATCACATATGATTCAGACGGATGATGTACGGGTGGAAGATAATTTGATTGTTGAAGCGTTGCCAGTTCGGATTGGTGAACGAGGAGTGAAGCAACTGCGAGGTAAAGAGATTGTCTTGGTAAAGGTATTGTGGGGAGGACCAGCTGGAGAAAGTTGGATTTGGGAGCATGGAGATCAGTTAAGGGAGTTGTACCCGACTCTATTTCCTTGAGGTAATTTTTTAGGGCGAAAATTCTTTTAAGTGGGGGAGAGTTGTAACACCCCAAATATTATGGGAATATTTAATTTAATTTATTTAAATGAGAATATTCGGGTTTTGGTGATTTTCGGTGGTTTTGTGGAATATTGGGAATTAATGGAATTTGGGTTATTTATTTTGAATAATAATATATAATATGAATATATTAATATTATTATTAATTAAAATAAATATAAGTGAAATAAGGGCAAATTGGACAATTAAGAGGAGTTAGTGAGGATTATATGGGAAAAGTCCAATTGTGAGGCTCAAGTCTGGGTTTAACAAAAAAGAAATTATGATGGAATTAGAATTCATTTGTTATACCATGAGGGAAATTGAGGCCAGAGCTCTGAGAAGGAAGATTGGAGGCAAAAGCTTCGGAGGATTCCCGGAAATATTTGAGAAGGCTTTGATCGACAATTGAGGTATGAGGATTATTTCCTTCATGATTTTCAATGTGTAAATTCAACGTATTTAAGGTCGATTTAAGAGTTTAAAGGATTTTGGGGTTGATTGTGAGAAAAAGGGATTTTGCCCTTCGTGACCTAAATCTAGTATTGAGATATTAACCATGGGAATTCGTTGGAGTAAAAGGGAAACTAGGTCTTCGTGGCCAAAACTCTGATTTGACATTGGTCTAACCCTGTAGGGAAATTTGATAGTAAGAACTCTGATGGTTATGGTGTAGTGGTAAGTATTCCTGAGAGTTTGAGGGTATATATGAGAAATAGCGATCTTTGTCCTTCATGACCTAAATCTATTATTAGTGAATATAACCGTGGTTCATTTGGGAAAAAGGAAATCTTAGGCCTTCGTGGCCAAAACTATTATTTGAACCTGTCTGACCCTGAAGGGATGGGAATATTAGACAGTGAGTAACTTTGACGCCTTTGGGGAAATTGTAGGGAAATTTTTGATTTAGGGCGTAAATATGATACGGGATTGAACTTATATCCCTTAATTTTAAAGATTTTAGGCATAATCTTAAAACAATGATTAGATGGTTTAATTGTGTTAAAATTGTAAATTTACTTGAGATAATTATAGTGTTGAATGGGTTGTAATTTTATGAGAGTTTGGGTTTTTACGGAATCGAAATCGGAGGTCCGAAAGGCCTCAAACAGTGAAAAACGCAGAAAATTGCATGATGTCCATCACGACTGTCCATGTTTTCGGTCGAAATTGTTTTGGACGTAACTTTTGATTCGTAAGTCCGTTTTGACCCCCGTTTGAAGCGTTAGAAAGCTAATGAACATGGCTATAATATAGTATAAATAAGATAATTGATTTTATAATATTTTTATGAGATTAAATACGTGATTGTATGATGAATTACCATGAGTATAACTATGATTCCGATGAGATTAATACGTGATTGTATAATGATGGTTCCTATGAGTAATGATGATGAGCTATGATAATATTTCCATGAGTTTTTGAAGATTCTATGATGACATGATGTATGATGATGATTATTATGATGAGCTATGATGACATGACGTATGATGATGATTATTATGATGAGCTATGATGACATGATGTATGATGATGATTATGATGATGAGTTATGACGTTTGATGATGATGAATATGATGAATGATGATGTACCTATGATGTTATTATGAGGATGATTTGTGACGTGTGCATCATGCATTCATGTGCATCCGGACTTCGGTTCAGGACCTCGATTACTTTGGCTCCAATCCCATTGTGTGGATATGAAGTATTTTGATGTGCTCCGATTCTCTAGTAGAATCGATCCTATTGACGTGGATCTATGGAGGATTGATGGCCTAGTGTCCATCACGCTGTGATGATTGGTACCACATATATTGAGTCTTGTTGCATTTGCATTTATGAGTCGTTTGGAATAATTTATGATGTTGTGGCCTTCGAGGCCTATTGATGAATTTGAATGTGTCGAATATGATTATGATGCCATTTATATGTTGATTTTCATACATTGATTATTATGAACTGTTTTACTCACCCTGTCTGTTTGAATGTTACCTCCACGTGGGTATCGTGCAGATGACCAGGTTTAGCCGTCGAGGTTATTTTTTTTGAAGTTTTGAGTTGTTAGCCTTTTTGATTAACTTAGAGGGTCTTGCTCTGATATGTAACATCGGGTTGGGGTCTTTTGAGTTAAACTATGTTTTATTTGAGTTTATTTTGATTATCTTCCCGTATAAAGAAAACCTTGATTTATGCCTTTTGATTTCTACTGCTTTGTGCAATTTGATGTACTTTGGAGAAAACCTGTATTTTACGGAGCCTTGACCTATTTTGAGGATTTGGGAAATGTACGCCATTTTGTGGCAGATTTTATTGAATTTAATAATTTACTCTGATATGTGAATAAATGTGCCTTTTAATTGTGGGGTAGAAAAGGGTGTTACATAATTGATTAAAATGAGGGGTTAATCGATTATCCATTGCAACTTTTTTCAGAAACTCGGTTTTAAACCCAATTCCTTCAACCTAAACTTATCCAAATTCAATTTTAACATATATTATCGAAGTTAATCATCCTATAATATTGGATTAACATATATTTCTTCAATTTTTAATATCATCAATCACCAACATCATGATAACATTAATTGGTAAGGACATCCTATCATCAATCTAACCTCAATATATCATTAATTTTTCCACACAATCTCAATACATCAACCAAATATCAAGATTTTAATGAATTAACAACAGAAATCACATCATGAGATAAGATCACAACATCACACAAGTTATCACAATCAAAATTAACATCACCTAATAGGAGTTTGGGGAAACCCCACTATCCCATTTTTAAGATACCAAATATAGAGCAATCTCCCTTCTTACCTCGATTATGCATAATTTTCTTAAGTTTTTGATGGGAGAACCTTCTTATTTTACAGTTTTCATCTAGGGTTTGCCTCTTTTATTTTTTCTTTCTCCAAAGACATGTATCTTTTCTCCCTTTCTCATTCACTCCCCTTTTTATATTAAAAAAAAAACAATCTTAATCTATTTTTAATTTCATCTAACTCCTATTTCAATTTTTCTTTTTCTCCTCGACTTTTCTATGGTTTTTAGACTTCCCATTTTTAATTAATTTTACTTTTATTCTTATTATTTTAAATCATTACTTCTCAATTTCCTTATCTCTCTAATTTTCAATAATTCCATTAATTTCCCAAATTAGTTAATTACATTTCCTCTTACTCTCAAAGATACTAACTTTCCATTTACTTTCACTATTTTTTCACTAACCCTCAATTCTTATTAATTTTCTACTAACTCTTAATATTTTGATTATTATTAATATTTCCTTCTCAACTATTCAATAATAATAATAATAATAATAATAATAATAATAATAATAATAATAATAATAATAATAATAATAATATCATAAAAATACCTAAAACCACATTATCAATTAAATAAAAATTTGAATAAAATTCGGGGTGTTACATCCAACACCAGTGCTTAAATCTTATATACTTGTTAGAGAAGCAATATTTGAAAATATTGTCAAGAGTTTTTACATTTGGGAACCATCTATGAAGATTTTTTTTTTCATTTTTATTTGGTATTTTTTATTCATGGTCTAATGTGTTTATCCTTTATCTTTTGATCTTAGTAGGACTTTCATAGATCATTTTCAAGAGTGTTCCACACTACTTTGGCAATGTAAGGGATGAAAATTTGACTCATCCCCAATAGAAACCCGCAAAATTATCCATGATGGATAGGGTAAAAACCCACAACGATGGATACGGGCACGAACTCAAGTAATTCTCATAAAAATAAGCGAGTATGAGCACCTTGCTACCCACCCCGCCTCATACCCACATAATATATATTTATGTATTTTAATTTATATTTATATATTTTAGTTTATATTATTATATAAAAATGTATGTCTATCAATTTTAAAAGTTTATCAATGTTAAATCATTATGTATTTAATATAAGTGTTGGTTTATTTCAACAATAAATTTTTTGAAAACTTTTTAATGTTTTTTAAAATTTTAAAATTATATGGTATTTTATAATTGATTTATTCATTTATAATAGGAATTCGGGTAACGCTACGGGTATGAGTATTTATATACTCACAGGGCACAGGTACAAGTGCTAACTTTGGTGCCCAAACGGCTATGGGCTTGGGTATGAGGATTTTTTCAAATTGTGAGTATTGGTTGGATATTGTATTATCCTGCCCAAACCCTGCTCATTGTCATCCCTAACGGTGTTGTAGTTAGAAATATAATTTTACTCTCTAATGTTTAACGTCGTTAGAAACATAATCCTTTTCCACTTGTTTGTGATCCATAAATAATTCCATCGGGTTGTTCATTACTTCATTATTAACGAAATGAGTATGAAGAAACATATAGATATAATCTCATAAATCAAAATTAGTAGCTTCTAAAAACATTTTCATTATCTCTTTTCATATAGTATATCCTTCACTATTAAACTATAGGGGGTTTGTTCAAATAAATACTATTATTAAAATAAATGTTAAAAGTCATCATTCTATCTTCTAAGATGATTAGTCTTTATAACATGAGTTATAATTTATTCTCACTTGTTTAACAAGCGACTCAAAACACAATAGGGGGTAAATTTTGATATTTCAGTTTTAGAAGCTTTTAAGAAAGATAATTGATTTTGAAAAAATAAATTAAGAAAGAATTAGAAGCATATGTTAAGCATCTGAGAAGATAAATAACAAAAAATAAAATAAAGAGATGGGTTAAGAGAGACCATATAGAGATTATTCTGGTTCGGTCTAAACCACGTGTACTACTATACAAAAAAAATATTTACACATGTTCGATTTTGTACTTATCCATCCACTTGTTCGCATGTTTCACCAGTATTGGATACTTATTGAACCCCTTTATTCTTTTACCTTATATCTCATATGTCTTCCACTGATTTCATATGCGTTTACGACATAATGGGGTGAGATGTTAGTTATCAATGAAGTTGAGTCAAATGGACTTTAGAACAATGTTTCAAACCCTTGAACCATGACATATATTATTTATTCAATGAGAGGACAAACAACTTGCATTTCACGAGATCCTAACATTTCAAAAGGTCAAATGGTGTCCAGTGTTTTGATGTGCTCGTTGGATTTATAGTTTCATAATAGGAATCCAATGGTTGAGGTCAAAGTCTTCTAAAGTTTTTGGAGGCCCTGTGTAGGTTAGCCTCATTTTAACTATGAAAAAACAAATAGAGACTCTATTTAATCACGATTTAACTTAATAAATATTTTATGAGGCCCTACTCAACTATAGTTTAGTCTTGACAATTTTGGGACCCTATGCGGTAAACCGCCTTGCATGCCCTCAAAGACGACCCTAGTTGGGGTTTATAAAGAGAATTCGAGACCAAGTAATAAATAATTCTATATGGGAAAGAAACTAGCCTCACGGGTGGGATTCATATTTGAACTCGAGTCATCCTGAAAATTTTGATTTGTAATTTTTATTGCACTTATGTGACTACGAGTTGGTATAGTAATCCATGTCTTTATTTCTCATGCTTGATGAAACTCAACTCCATCCTCATATTGTGCCATTACAATAATTTTTTTTAACATATATGGTCATAAATCTTATACTTTTCAACAGGGATCAACAAATATTCTTACCCTCGTGCCTCATAAATATAGGTTTTCGGGAAACAATACTAATGAAAATGTTCTGAATATGAAATCTTTAATTGGTAGAGGACAAATAAGATTGTTTCCTCGACTTGGGTGCTCATTTGGTGTTGGAAATGTTTCTCATTCTACCTATTATTGACTCGAGCAAGATGTGTATCTCATTGAGTGATGATTTGAGACTGCCAGTAGACCATCATTATTAAGTCACAAAGTACTTAATTTGTCTCATGTTCAAGGATGAAACACTAGTTGGTACCCACATCATGCCTTTGGACAACTCATCTTAAAGCCATTAGACAGTAAACAACGAGGTAATGGTAAAATTGTTTAGTTTGATTCCCACAAACAACGCAAATTATTTAGAATGTACTTTAGTCGATAACCTGAAAGATGGTGATTTAGTTGAATACAATGATAATTATTTAAAGTGGAGTGATGTACCTTCAAAATTTGTAATGATAAATGAATAATTGACTGAAAATGTGAAATTTTACTAATTAGAAAACACTTATGTTAACCTGAGTCATAAGTTCGTATTCCCAAAGTGAACTCTATGATTTTATGGATTTAAACAAAATTAGCTATTTAGCATACAACTATTCACAAATGAACATAAAATGGCTACCACGTCCCCTTAATTGCATATCTAACTTGATTTGTGTGTGCCTCTATAACATATTCATAATATAATTTGTAATGACCCATTTCTTAAAATGAGTTTAATGCGTGTTTGATTATGCAATGAAAAAAATTGATTATGACTTAGATTGTTCTTCTAGAATATGTCCAAGGACAAAATATTCGAGACTTTGAAGTTGAATGAATATGTAGTAGTTCACCTTGGTGACTGCAAGACTTACAAGGTTCATGGTGTTGGTATAATTAGACTCCAAATGTTCAATGACTGTGAGTTTATTCTATATAATGTGGGGTATGTTTTATAGCTCATGGAAAATTTGTTATCCATATGCATGTTTGATGATATATTCTATTGCAATAGAGTTGAACATAGGCATTCGAAAACAAGTTAAGTGAAATATGGTTGAATAATCATGCTTATGGGCTTTTTAGATTAACTAACCAAGAAAAGGTGTATGGAAGCAAGTTGGTGCAAGTGGAAATATCAAGGTTCAATTGTGGCTTGAACTTGATCAAAATTATTGAATGATGATTCAAATATAAGACAATAAGATGGGGGTTAATGGATAAATTGACATCACCACACTTTAAAGTTAAGGTGGATAATTGTATAAGTATGCCTTAAAACTTTAAATGATGAAGAGGAGGAATTCATATTACGAGGTTGTTAGAGACCAAAATTGCATAAAACCGAAAAAAAATAGAAATGTCGACAAAGGACGTCAGAAATATGATGGCAAAGATGGTTGTTAAATGATAGGCTTTGGTATAAGGGGTGAATAAATCATAAATTTAAAATTCAAACTTTTGGAAAAAATGGTTTTCAAAAGTTATATGGCACAATGGAAACAACCCGAATTGAATCATCTAACTGAACCTACTATCGAAAAGCTCGGATATACGTAAAGTTAAACAATTGAATGATAATGAACACAAATTGTTCAACAACGATTAATCACAACACAATCAAATACTAAGATATATGTAGAGTTTAATTCAAATGATCAACAACACACAAAAACACAAAATGTAATTTATCAAACACCTTGTGTGCAAACGATATTGTTTGGAACTTTAATTTGTTTTGTTGATCTTAAAACAAATCACAATCAACCAGATTATGATTCTATCAACAAAACCTAATTCAAAAATATGATCAAATATAATTTTCAATCGAATTGATCAAACAACCAATGAATTCAATAATTTGCAAATAAAAAATTAAAGATATATATATATATATATATATATATATATATATATATATATATATATATATATATATATATATATATATATATATATATATATATATATATATATATATATATATATATATATATATATATATATATATATATATATATATATATATATATATATATATATATATATATATATATATATATATATATATATATATATATATATATATATATATATATATATATATATATATATATATATATATATATATATATATATATATATATATATATATATATATATATATATATATATATATATATATATATATATATATATATATATATATATATATATATATATATATATATATATATATATATATATATATATATATATATATATATATATATATATATATATATATATATATATATATATATATATATATATATATATATATATATATATATATATATATATATATATATATATATATATATATATATATATATATATATATATATATATATATATATATATATATATATATATATATATATATATATATATATATATATATATATATATATATATATATATATATATATATATATATATATATATATATATATATATATATATATATATATATATATATATATATATATATATATATATATATATATATATATATATATATATATATATAGAGAGAGAGAGAGAGAGAGAGAGAGAGAGAGAGAGAGTTTATGCAAGTCCCCAATCGACATCGTTATGGGTACGTTTGTCCTCAATTCAAAATCAAATTGAGATACTTGCAATTAACATTACTTTGTAAAAGCTGTATATACAAGAGATGGAGAACGCTAACCATATACCACCTCAAAAACCTTTGATCAAAGATTGATTAAGTCACCAACAATGCTGCTTTGATTCACCAATTCTCGTTACTTACTTACAAGGAACCACCTTGTCCCAAGGATTTTACACGGTTGAATTAATCCCAAACACACACTTGTTGAAACTCAAGATTTACCAAGACGATCCACCGTCTCACGCCACTCCCTTGCAAGGGACCACCTTGTCCCAAGGATTTCACTCTATCAAATCCGAATTACGTATTCTTGTCAAAAAAACCTTCAAATCCTCAATGATTTTAAATGAAAACTCTAGCTCGGTTTTCTTATTTGAAATCCTCAAAGAACTCAACCCAATATTCTCGGTGCATAAACCTAATTAGATGTTATCAACCCTAATCTAGATGGTCACCCAATCAAAAAATGATTATGTGTAGTTTGATTATGTGTATGCATAGGAGAGAGATTGAAGATGATAAATGTGCTTTGAAATTCTGGTTTTGTATAGGTTTTATACTAGAACCTTACTAGAAAAATATGCATGTAAGATTATTTATATGTATGCAAGTTTGAAAGCAAGAAGCAATGCAAAGGAATGGAAAAAACTATGAAATTTTGAAGAAAAGCATCACATGTGTCAACCTATAAAAACTATAGGTCGGCCTCTCAAAGCAAATGAGTCGACATGTGAAGGTCTTAGGTCTACCTATTGATGTCTTGTGTTAACCGTGTGTTGACCTATGTTGGTCAGCACATAGACAATGGCTGCATGTTTTATATTGATGCATGAGTGTCGACCTATACTAAAGTTCAAACTTCTATAGGTCGACCTAAACACGTATGTGTTGACCTATGATGTATTATTTTCACAAAAACTTATTTTTCAGTGCATTTTTCACAAAAAACATTATTTTCAATGTATGTATGATGCATGAACCTTTTCTAAACCATTTTAATGCTTCCTAATGTTAAGATGCACATCTAGAATAAGAGGATATCGTCCAATATACATTAACACTAAACTATCATAGTTTTGACATCATCCAAAACACATCGAACAGAAAGTTGCACTCACATACTCCCCTTTTTTGATGATGGCAAAACTTTAGACGATGCGTTTCACGACTTTTTGTGTCTTCATGAAGACTCCGCCTGAATAGATGCATCCCACTTCATTTGTATACTTCTCCCCCTTTGACAACATCAAAAAGAGACAAAGCAAACCATGACAAGTATCTTATATCACATACAATCTATATATCATACAGAGGCATTTTGCAAAGGTAAGAGCATCAATATGATAGCACTCACATATAATGATATAAATATTGAACAAATATGCCTAAACATAAATACAAGCATATTGAGAAACAATAGAACATAATTGTCACACTTTATGCCAAATAAAACAACACAAACATGAAACATGAAGGATACAATGTAATAAAAAAAACTCTTGAGTTTGATACTAAAGCATCATAATTAAGTGACATATGCCTTTGGTGCTCTCAAAATGTTGCACATGCACGTGCTCTAGCAAGGCATAATATAAATTCATCACCGCTCGAACCAAAAATAGAGATGTTGTCATAACAATGTCACATAACAAGAGTTTTACCAACATTATAACATGTTCAACCATATTTCATGCAAGAATACATAACAATCTAAGTGCACCAAGAGTATATTTCAAGTATATATATATATGGAATAACACTTACTCACTATAAGCATATAATTGACATATATCAATTGAAATTTTTTGAAGTGAATATTCATGAACTATTTCATACATCAAGAATATCAATTATATGGAATACAAATAACACGCTACAATAAGAGCTTATAAAAGAAGAGAGAACTGGGATAATATTACCTCGCTTATGAGTTGATGGAGGATGCACTCTTAAGTAATAGAACTTTCAAGAAGGTTAGAGAAAAAGTATATAAAATGCATGCAATAGTTCATATTTAGGCAAGATTTGAGATATCAAGTATCCTTAATTCCCTTCGAATGTTGAAAAATGGTTCGGTCGCAAGAGGTTTTGTAAAAATATCTGTAAGTTAACTTTTTACTGTCAACGTGCTCAAATACAACGTTCTCTTTTTCAATATGGTCACGTAGGAAGTATGAAAAATGTCAATATGCTTAGTGCATGAAAGTAACACCGGGTTTTTGGTTAGATTAATAGCACTAGTGTTGTCACACATAATAGGAATATGTTGAAGTTTTATATCAAAGTCAATTAGTTGTTATTCAAGCCACATGATTTGAGTGCAACAACTATCGGCCGCAACATATTTTGCCTCGGCAGTCGACAAATCAACAGAAACTTGTTTCTTGCTATGCCAACTTACTAAGGCATTTGAAAATATGTGGTAAGTTCCACTAGTACTCTTCCTATCCGATTTGCATCCAGTAAAATCAGAATCGATGTAACCAACCAAATTACAATCGCTTCCATTAGAATACCAAAGCCTACAACTAGAAGTACCATGAAGATACCTAAGAATACATTTTATGGCTTTTAAGTTAGATTCCTTGGGAGCCGATTGATAACGTGTATGGCCTATATGTGGTGAGATATTTAAGAGAACCAATCATACCTCTATATTTATTTACATCTACATCCTTATCATTCTCATTCCTTTCCAAGTTACCATTTATATCCATTTGAGTATCAATGGACTTTGCGTCTTCCATACCAAATCTCTTTAGCAAGTCTTTGCAATATTTGGTGTGACACACAAATGTGGCTTCATTGAGTTGTTTGATTTTAAGACCAAGGAAATAATTCAACCACTCATAAGGCTTATCTCAAACTCTCCCTACATAAGCTTAGAATACTCCTCTACAAGTTTCATATTAGTTGATCCAAAAATACTATCATCGACATAAACTTGAACTAGAAGAGTATGCTTTCCTTGACGCTTAATGAAAAGTGTAGTATCTACTTTTCCCCTAGATTATCCTTGATCGATTAAAATTTTACTTAGTCGCTCATACTAAGCCCTAGGGTCTTATTTGAGGCCATACAAAGCTCTTTTGAGTTTGTAAACATAGTTTGGATACTTCTGACTTTACACCTACATCATGAAAAGAAACACCTTTCTCAACACTTATTGGGTAAGACTCATCAAAAGTAACATGTATGGACTTCTCAAAAATAAGTAATCTTTTGTTATAAATCTTATACATTTTACTAGATTTTGAGTATCACAGGAAGATACCATCACCGAATTTTGCATTGAATTTACCAAGATTGTCCTTTCCATTGTTCAAAATATAGCATTTACATCCGAAAAAGTTTAGATGGGAAACATTAGGTTTTCTACCTCTAAGTAGTTCACAAGGAGTTTTGTCTAAAATATGGCGTATCAAAATCCTATTCAAGACATAGCAAGTCGTGTTAATGGCATAAGCCCGAAAATACTTACGCAAATTACCTTCATTAAGCATAGTCCTCGCCAACTCCTCTAAAATGCGATTTTTCTATTCCACAACACCATTTTGTTGTGGAGTTCTAGAAGTGGAGAAGTTATGCTTAATGCCATGTCTCCTTCATGATCACTTCAGATGGAAACAATTTTCAAATTCATTTTATTTTGGAATAACCTAGTAAATTGTTTCAAAGTCAGATATGTCTCATCTTTATTAGACAAAAACATAAACCAACAAAACCTTGAGTAATCATCCACAATAACACAACCATAATAGTTTCCACCTATGTTTTTGGTCCTTGAGGAACCAAATAGGTCCATATGAAGAAGCTCAAGAGGTCTCGAAGTGGAAACAATGTTTTTTTGACTTAAAAGATATTCTTGTTTGCTTCCTGTTCGCACATGTTTTTCGCGCAGACAACCTCTGACCTCCCGACGCGGGTTTACTTGCGGAACCGGCCAAACTAGTCCCAGGACACTTGGTTCTGGGTGTGTGAATTTATGGTAGACTTGGTGGTTCTTTGGACGTGTGTATGATGAAGTTAAGTAAGTATGATGACGCTTCTACTCAAATAAAAACGAAGAAAAGGGAAATGGCATGAAAGTAAAGGCGTCGCTTTCGTAACATAAAAAAGACTTGATAAATTTTATTCAAACTGGTAAATACAAGTGGACGTGCTCGTATATTTTGTAAGGAATGAAAAACTCTTTTCTCTTAATGTGCAGTACTCATAGTGTTTTTCTTACAATCCTGTCCAAAAACGCCCCTTCTCTTGGAGCCAGGCTTTGCTTTATATAGATAAGTGAAATAACTGCCAGGTTGTTTCTGGTGCTGCCACGTGTCTGGCCACTACTTTTATAACTTCCCCATGTTCTCCTTTTCTCAAATCCATTTCCCGCCAAGCAAAACCCCTTTGCCAGCTGCCCCATTCGTCGACCTGGTCGACCGTCATATGTCTAAGTCGACCCATATGTCTTCTCATGCGCTGTCGACTCAGAACACCTTTCTGTCTTCCTCTACTTTCCTGTCGACCTCGACCTTTTCACCTGTCGATACTTTCAGTTGGCTTTTTCAGCCAACAAGATGCCCCACCAAAACCCAGCTCTCAACGGAGAATCTTGTCGACTGAGAGACTTAGTGTTTTAGACATCCAACATTTTATCGATATATTTGCGTTATCATTGCCTCCTGTCGAATCAGCCATGTGTCAGTCACCTCCTGATGTGATGATGGCACCTTTCTGCACCACGATTTCCAAGGACCTTAATCATTTTGCCCACTTTCCCACGTCATGGGATTCAAACCAACTCCCACTCATCACTCTTCTTTGAAGGAGAATCTGAAAATACTTCAAGCCTCTTCGTTGACAGCAAGTTTAACTATAAATAGTTCCCTTGTATTTCTTTGGACCTTTTCCAAAACTTCCTATCTTGCTGCTTTTTCCCTGAAAACAAAACAAATTCTAGTTCTTCTTACTACCACTTCAATGGCTTTCTCACCTGTTTCTCAGACCCACACTACTGGAAACAACCCCATCGCTTTCGTTATTTTAGAGGTGGATTCCCACAGGCCTCTTCCCAACCCCACTTCTATTGATGAAGTCGTGGTGGACGCCTGGAGGCGTCAGATGATCATCCCCTTTGCAGTGGCTGGGAAACTGCATGCCTTCCATGGCCCTTACCCCACCGGTAAGCCTAATCACGAGGAAATGCAACCCTTCTTTCCTGGTTTTCTAGCCACCATTCCCCCGCTTTCCGCAAGGGTGGCACCCTCGACTTGAAGTTTATGGTGCCAAAGGCTAGGGTTTTTCGGTCAATGCCAACCCTAGGAAATAAAGACTATCTCGCCTGGTTGAACAAGGTCCAAAACAAACGCCAAGACAAGTGGAAAAGAGATGGCATCTTCGATGCCATTCAACTCTCCAAGAATGCTCACAGGGTAAACCCTTGTCTATTTTTGGCATCGATGTTCTTCTGAGAAGACTCGGTGAACACCTTTCAATTACCTTGTGGTATGTTGATGCCTACTCTCTTCAATGTGGCAGCTATCACTGGTCTTTCTCCCCTGGGTGAAACTTTCGACCCCACCCTGGAGACAGAGGCGTCCTTCGACTTCGATCGCGCTGGCTTTTAGAATTTCATAGAAGATCACCACGACAAACATTAGGTCGAGGTGTCGGACGAGGAGCATATCGCTTTCTTGACCCTGTGGCTGTCATATTATCTTTTTTGTCCAAGTTCATTACAGATAGCCAAAAGCTACATTAGTCTGGCTATTCAAATACATGAGGGTCGATAAGTGGCTTTGGGCAAACTTCTGTTGGCCTTCCTGTATCATTCCCTGGGGCTATCGTATTTGAAAATCTCTCGACTTCATGAAACTACTAAATCTCTGAACATGTTGAGGCCCATGTGGTTGCTGCAACATTGGATGCACTTTTGAATATTAATTGGGTTATCGTGCATCGACCATGATGCAACGTCTAAATGAGGAGCGACCAATGGAGGGGGTTCGACTCGCCCTTCTGACCATGTAAGATATTCCCAAAAAGACACTCTTTATGAAATATCTTACTATGTTTGCTGAGGCAAACAATTTTGTCCCTGGAATGGCCCCCTTCGTGCTTCGAAGATTTGGGTCGTCTTGGTTCTAAAACCCTTTTCCTGGTGCTGCCCCTAGAACGGCAGCGCTATCAAACTCTATATGGAGAGCATTTCTAACTCCAACAATGTTGTCATTCCGAATCGAGTCGATCAACACTGGTTATGGGTTTATGAATTACCAGCCCAACCTAGTTGCTCGACAATTTGGACTGAGTCAAATGCTGCCAAAACCACTAGTTCGACATCCCTCTGACATCATATGGGCTGGTCGACGGCTCAACTTGGCGAGACATAAGAATTGTCTCAAGTTCGCCAGGTCGATTCAGCATCTGGAGCTGTCAGTCTTCTCCTATAAACCATCTTTCTTTACCACCGAAAGTTTTAATGTTTGGTGGTCGGAGTACCAAACTCAAAATTTCAACCATGACTTTTTTTTGGAGAATGTGGTCGATGCCTTCGCGGCCTTATCGGGCGAAGCCCCCTGTTTCGTTGGTGCCTTTGGCAGACGGGAGACCAACTGATGCTCCTGGGGATGCGTCAAAGAAGGTAACACCTCATTTCTTGCCTTTATTTTCTTGTATCTGTGCTTTGACATTCTTTTTGCTGACTGTCGCCCATTTCTTTAGGGTCAAAAAAGAGACCCACATGCGGTGTCGACGTCAACCATGCCACCTAAAAAAACAAAAAACCTCCAGCGCTCAGATATTACACATTTTTTATTGCTTCTGTTCGTTTATCCCTGCTTGCCCATGCATGCTGTCTGTTCTGGTTAGGCTCCTAAGCAACCACTAGTTCCTGAAGTTGTTTTGTCGAATGAGAGCACCCATTCTCGATTTTTTCCCTTTGAGGCATCAGAATCTCCTCTAGCTACAACTTTGAGGAGGAAGAAGAAGGTTATGGCTAGAAGGATGCCTCTCAAAGGGGCTACTTCGACCCCCAAGCCTGTTGTCCATAAGGACTTGACTGAGGTTTTCCAGACAGTTGTTACTGAAACCCCTCCATCACCCAAAATTTTTGAGGTATTCACCTTTTCGTCCTCTTGTTGACATTCTCCCTGCATCTTTTCATTGACGTCTCCCTTGGTTGTTTCATAGGATATAGAAGACCCGGATTCACCAACACTGGTCGACATCATCGCCAACACTGTCGGCCAGCATGCTGAGACTGTACCTCCCTTAAGCCCTCAAAAAATTGATGAGTTCCTAGGGACGTCGACGAAAGAAACTCCTACTCTTAACCCAAACCCTTTTGTTTCTATTAATATTGAAGCCAATAGAGAACAATGCTCCTATCCATAGAGAAGACTCTGTGGTCACTCCTCATGTTGTTGACATTACTTCTCCTTCGAGGGATGTTGTTGAAGATACGCCTAACGCTACCCCTGAGGAAATGTTGGCCTCGAAGGCGTTGAAACCAGCAAAGACATTGAAGGCCTCCTCAAACTTCGTGACTCTGTCGAGGCTGTTACTCCCGCTGGATCAAAAAACACTTTCGACCCAATAGCGGATAACACTTTTACCCTCAAGCTGCAGGAATTAAGGTCATACTTGTTTGAGGATGAATTTGTGGAAGCAGCCGCTGAAGACCCCGTGGCTTGTGATGTCTTCAAAATTTTAGATGTGCTCTCTAAGTTCGACGTGCCTACCTCCATATCTAAATATTTTATCGAGTTTGAGGCTTTCTTCACCCAATTGGCGAAAGACGTGTCTATGCAAGCAAGTCGACGCCCAGATTTGAGCTAAGATCAATGAGATGAAATGAAAGTGGTATCTCAGCTCTGTCTGTGAGAAAAATTTAGAAGATTTCGAGGCCTCTCAGCAAATGCGTTCTGACAAACATCATACCCTCGACCAGCAAATAGCTGACTATCGATCTTAGATAGCGGAGCTTGAACGGAAAACTGCTGATGTCAAAAAGCAAAAGGCTTCTCTAGATGTTGAAGCGCCCTTACCGGCTAGGGAGGCTATCGACCAGGATGCGGCAAAAAAGATTGCTCATGTCGAATCCGCCTTGGCGATTAAGAAAACCATTGACAAAATGCGGCAGAGGAATTTTTTTTGGAGAGTAGGGTGGACCACAAGAGAACCTTGCTTAAAGGTTTTAAGGCGAGGTTTCCAGAATAGCCATGTTTTTCTTTTGTCAAAGTTGTAATTTTCTTCTGTTTCCGTGTATCTCGTGTTGGCCTTCCATAGCCGTAGGCTGCTTTTATTAATGAAATGTTATTTTTGAATTCTAATCTCTTGTAGTATGGGTTTGTATTTTTTTAAAATATTTCCCATTTATCATGACGACACGCCGGTCTCCCCCAATTTCTTGGACTTCATAAGCATTGTTGCTAAATGCTTGGATTACTTGGAATGGTCCCTCCCAATTCAGGGACCACTTCCCTAAATTTTGATCCTTTCGATCCATCGGAAGTATGGCCTTCCAGACATAGTCGCTAACTATGAAGGCCTTCTTTTTGACCTTCTTGTTGTATGCTTGGGCTACTCGAACCTTCTGGTGCAACAACGTGTCAAGTGCCGCCATCCTTTCTTCGTCTAGGTCCACCATTTCATCCATCATCATGCTTCAATATTGCTCCGACGGGATGTATGTTGACGTTAGATGCGTACTGACTGTACATGAACCTCTGCCGGCAAAACGACATTGTGACCAAATGCTAACCGAAAAGGAGATGAACCAGTCGATTCCTTAGGAGACGTTCGACACGCCCATAAAATCTGGTCCAACGTCTTGTTTCAGTTCTTGGGTTTTTGGGCAATGTGCTTTTTAATGAGCCCAATCACTATCTTGTTAGTTGCCTCGACTTGGTCGTTTTATTGGGCATAATAGAGTGTGGAAGTGATTAGTTTAAATCCTTCCTCTGCTGTAAATTCTTGCATCTTCTGGCCAACAAATACTGAGCCCTGATCTGTAGTGATCGTCTCAGGGGTGCCAAACCTATATAAAATGTGTTTCTGGACGAAGTTGATGACAGCCTCTTGGTCTACCTTTAACAATGGCACTACTTTTATCCATTTTGTGAAATAATATATTCCTACGAGGATGAACTTGTGTTGTCTTGTAGAGGCAGGTCAAATCTCGCCTATCACATCCAACGCCCATCCTTAGAAAGGCCATGGCTTGACTACATCGTGTAGCTCATCGGCTGGCACCCGTTGTATGCCTGCGTGCTTTTGGCAATCTTGGAAGCCATTTGCGAAGTCTATACAGCCTTTGAGCATGCTTGGCCAATAGACTCCCTGTCGAAATAGTACCCACTTCATTTTGTGTCGAGTTTGGTGGGCTCTGCATGCCCTACTATGTACCTCTGATATTGCCAAGTATGCGTCTGCTTCTCCCAGACACTTAAGCAACACCCCTTCTGGCGTCTTTTTGAACGGCTCGTTTCCCATTAAAACGTAACTCAGAGCTTGATACTATTAGAACACAGATTGGTTCTTAATATATCTCAATGTTTTGATGATAACATTAATGAAATTTTGTATAAGAAAATATATACTCTAATTTTGTTCAAGTGTTTTTGTTTCAGATATTAAATAAATATTCATCTGAAGACAAAAAAAAAATCCTCTGAACATAATAACGCAAGGCTCTAAGCGTAGGAAGTGCAACTGCAGAAGACTCTGAAATGCTAGCAGAAGACTCTAAAGTGCAGGCTAGCAGAAGACTCTGAAGCGCAAGCTGCAAAAGACTCTGATACAGAAGACTCTGGAGTGCTACCTACAGAAGACTCTGAGCGCAGAGTATAAAGACTCAGAATATTCAGAAGACTCTGAGAACTAAACGCTGCAAGTACAGAGGCTCTGAATTAGGTCAACTCTGATCATAATTCACGCTAAGCACTTTGCTGCAAGACTCTGGATAGAGTGACTCTGATAAGAAGAACAAGGAATAACATCAGAGGATCTGATGTAAGATTATTTTCATATATGTTCATTTGAAAAGGAAGTGTTCAAGAAAGAGACGTTGCTAAACCCAAGGTCTACCAACGGTACTATTTCTCATTCGTGCATGACACAGGAACTCAGGCAAAAAGGGAATGTTAAACCAAGACGAAAAGTATTTTTCCTTCCTGTCTACATCCTACAGTACTTTCTTTTACACACTATTAAGAAAGTGGAGTATATAAAGAAGTTTTCATCAACACTTCCTTACAACATTTTGATACAAGATTTTGAAAATAATTCAAAGAAGCAATCAAAGAAAACATTCAAACAACTTTCTACATAAAACACTAAGTTTTATTTGTTCTTCATTTTGTGTAAAAATCACAGTTGTGATAATAGCTTTTTAGAAGCAACTTAAACACATTTGTAATTTACTCTTGTAAAAGTTCCTTGAGAGACCAAGTTGTGGTCATGATTCTTGAGAAGACTAAGACAGTTGTCTTAGTGGATATCACTGTAGTCAAGTTTTCATTTAGTGGATTAAGTCCTCGTTTGAGAGAGGCGAAATCACCTTGGCCGGGTGGACTGGAGTAGTTTGAGTTCAAACGAACCAGGATAAAAATAACTTGTTATTTTCTATTGTCATAATTGTTTTTGAAAACCCCTTATTCAACCCCCACCCCCTTCTAAGTGTTTTCCTACCTTCAGTTGGTATCAGAGCTCCAACTCTGAAAGTGCTATCACTTAACAGTGACAGAGAAATATCCAGTTGGGAAAACTCTTGATTTATTATTCTTGATATAATGGCTGAAACTTCAACCTCATACAACAAATATGATGATAAAGATAGAATCAGCACAAATCCTCCAATGTTTGATGGAGAAAATTTTGATTATTGGAATGATAGAATAGAAAGTTTCTTTCTAGGCTATGATGCTGATCTATAGGATTTGGTCATTGATGGATACATACACCCCACTGATGGTGAGGGCAAAAAGATTGACAGAAAGTCAATGACTGATCAACAGAAGAGAGATTTCAGAAATCATCACAAAGCTAGAACCATCCTGTTAAATGTTATATCTCATACTGAGTATGAGAAAATCACAAATAGAGAAACAACATTTGACATGTTTGAGTCATTAAAGATGACACATGAAGGAAACTCTCAGGTGAAGGAGACAAAGGCTCTTGCGCTTATCCAGAAGTATGAAGCCTTCAAGATGGAGGATGAAGAATCTGTGGAAACCATGTTTTCAAGATTCCAAATTATGACAGTTGGTTTGAAGGTCTTTGACAAAGGATACTCCACTTATGATCATGTGAAGAAGATCATCAAAAGTCTGCCAAAGAAGTGGAGACCCATGGTCACAACGCTGAAGCTATCAAAGGATCTTAACAAGATCACTCTAGAGGAACTCATCAGTTCCTTAAGGAGTCATGAGATAGAGCTAGAAGAAGACGAGCCTCAGAAGAAAGGTAAGTCTATTGCTTTAAAATCTAATAAAAAATCTGACACGAAAGCTTTTCAGGTACTTGAGGAAAGCTCTGGAGAATCTTCCTCAGACGAAGATGAACTGTCTTTGCTTTCCAGAAGGATAAATCAACTCTGGAAGCATAAGTAAAAGAAGTTCAGAAACTTCAAAATACCAGAACAACATGGAGAATCTGCTGGATACAAAAGATCTGGCAAGAAAGAAGTTGTGTGCTTTGAGTGTAAGGAGCCAGGACACTATAAATGTGAATGTCCCAAACTTCAGAAGGAGAAACCCAGAAAGAAGTTTGAGAAAAAGAAGAAAGTCCTGATGGCCACATGGGATGACTCAGATGACTCTGAAGCCTCATCAAAGTCAGAGGATGAATGTGCAAATGTTGCACTGATGGCTAACACAGTGAAGAAACATCTGAATCTGGATCAGAATCAGATTCAGAAGAGGTATTTTCTGAACTTACCAAAGCTGAGCTAGTTGAAAGCTTATCAGAGATGGTTGAAAACTATAGTAAAATCAGACTCAAATACAAGAAGCTTAAGAGCTATCTTGCATCTGAGACTGGTCAAATGAATTCAGAAATTACTGAGCTTAAAGCAAATAATTTTCAAATAAAAACTGAGTTAGAAAAAGCTCAACAAAAATCTGATTTAAATACTACGTCTTGCCCCCAAAAACATTTTAGAAGAGTATGACTATAGTTTTCAGAAATTCCTGTTCAGAGGCCTAGATAGAAGCAAAATGGCTTCCATGATCTATGGTGTTAGCAGGAATAACAGAAAAGGAGTTGGATATGAATCACCCTCTGGGAAGGATTTAAATCGAAAACCTGTTGATAAGCTGATCATCAACTATACTCCTCTGTACACTCATTTTAAATATGGTCACCTAAATGACATAGAGCATACACACACAGATCAGATTACTAAAAGCTTTATTAAACCAAAACCTAATCAGAACAGAAAAGTTTTTAAGGAAAAGAAGTTTAGGCAGAATTTTAGACCAACTAACCCCAGAGGACCCAAAAAGATATGGGTACCTAAGGATAAAATAATCTATGTTGCAGATGTCCTTAGCAGCAAAAGTTAAGACACCAGTCATGGTACCTGGACTCTGGCTGCTCACGACACATGACGGGAAGAAGATCTATGTTCCAAATCCTGGAACTTAGATCTGGAGGAGACGTGAAGTTTGGAGGAAACCAAAAGGGCAAAATCATTGGCTCTGGAATAATTGGTAATGGTAACCTCCCTTCTATCTCTGATGTTCTGCTTGTTGAAGGATTAACACATAATCTATTGTCCATAAGTCAATTAAGTGACAATGATTATGATATAATATTTAATCAAAAATGTTGTAAAGCTATTAGTCAAAAAGATGGTTCAATCCTCTTTAATGGGAAAAGGAAGAACAACATTTATAAGATAAATCTTTCAGAACTTAAAAATCAAAATGTAAAATGCCTTATGTCTGTTAATGGTGAGCAACGGGTCTCGCATAGAAGATTGGGTCATGTTAGCGTGAGACGTATATCTCAGATTAACAAGATCAATCTGGTCAGAGGACTTCCTAAGTTGAAGTTCAACTCAGATGCTCTTTGTGAAGCATGTCAGAAAGGAAATTTTTCAAAATCTTCTTTCAAATCTAAAAATGTTGTTTCTACCTCTAGACCATTAGAGCTGCTTCATATTGATCTGTTTGGACCAGTGAAAACTGCATCCATCAAAGGCAAGAAGTATAGATTAGTCATTGTTGATGACTACAACAGATGAACATGGGTAAAATTCCTGAAACACAAGGATGAGTTTCATTCTGTATTCTTTGACTTCTGTAATCAAGTCCAAACTGAAAAGAAATTTAATATTATCAAAGTCAGAAGTGATCATGGTGGTGAATTTGAAAATAAATATTTTGAAAAATATTTTAAAGAAAATGGCATTGCACATGATTTCTCTTGTCCTATAACTCCTCAACAGAATGGAGTTGTAGAATGAAAGAATAGAACATTACAAGAAATGGCCAGAACCATGACCAACGAGACTAATATGGCAAAACATTTTTGGGCAGAGGCAATTAATACAGCATGTTATATTCAGAACAGAGTGTCTGTAAGACCTCTTCTGAAAAAGACTCCTTATGAATTGTGGAGGAATAGAAAGCCTAAAATTTCTTATTTCCATCCTTTTGGATGTATTTGTTTTATTTTGAATACTAAGGATAATCTGAACAAGTTTGACTCTAAAGCACATAAGTGTTTTATGCTTGGATATTCTGAACGCTCAAAAGCCTACAAAGTATACAATACTGAGACATAGATTGTGGAAGAATCAATTAATGTCATGTTTAATGATAAGCTTGGCAATCAAAAGCCAAAGTTGGTTGAAATTTCTGCAGATAGAGAAGTTCTTCTCACAGACTCTGAAGAATCAGAGGCAGACAAAGTTAAAGCAAAAGAACCATAAGCTACTTCAGATGCTACTCCCTTAGCTGCTCAGCTGGACAATTTGACCATTTATAAAGAAACCCCTCTGAAAGGATCCTCCAGAATCAAAGTTTCTCACCCAGAGAAAATGATTATTGGAAAGAAGGATGATCCCATCAGAACAAGATCCTTCCTCAAATCATCTGGAACATCATTATTTGGTTTAGTATCACTTATTGAACCTACCTCTGTGGATGAAGCTCTGCAAGACAATGATTGGATACTTGCTATGCAAGAGAAGCTAAATCAATTCACAAGGAATGATGTTTGGGATCTGGTTCCAAGACCAAAAGGATTTAATATCATTGGAACAAAATGGGTTTACAGAAACAAGCTGAATGAGCAAGGAGAAGTCATCAGAAACAAGGCTATACTGGTTGCTCAAGGCTATAGTCAGCAAGAAGGTATAGATTACACAGAGACATATGCTCCTGTGGCAAGGTTAGAGTCTATTCGTTTACTTATTTCTTTTGCTGCACAGAATAACATCACTCTGTATCAGATGGATGTTAAAATTGCTTTCTTAAATGGCTTAATTGAAGAAGAAGTCTATGTTCATCAACCCCCTGATTTTGAAAATGAAAATTTTCCAAAACATGTTCTTAAATTAAATAAATCACTCTATGGCTTAAAACAAGCTCCCAGAGCTTGGTATGAAAGGCTGAGTAATTTCCTTCTGGAAAATAATTTTATCAGAGAAAAGGTTGATACAACTCTTTTTCATAAATCAATTAAGAAAGATATTTTAATCTGTCAAATTTATGTAGATGACATTATTTTTAGAACAACAAATATTACGCTTGGAAAGGAGTTTGCTCAATCTATGCAGGCAAAATCTGAAATGAGCATGATGGGAGAACTCAGATTCTTTCTGGGAATTCAAGTTAATCAAACTCTAGAAGGCACTTACATACATTAGACAAAGTATGTGAATGAGCTTTTGAAGAAGTTCAACATGACAGAGAGCAAGTCAGCAAAGACTCCAATGCATCCAACAAGCAATATGGGAAAAGAAGAGGTAAGTAAAAAGGTAGATCAGAAGCTCTATAGAGGTGTGATTGGTTCTCTTCTGTACTTGACTGCTTCTAGGCCTGATATTCTTTTCAGTGTTTGTCTATGTGCTAGATTCCAATCAAATCCTAGAGAATCTCACTTAACAGCTGTTAAGAGAATCCTGAGGTATCTGAAAGGTACTACTAATGTGGGTTTGTGTTATAGAAGATCTGATGATTTTAAATTAGTTGGCTTCTGTGATGTTGATTATGCTGGAGACAAAGTTGAACGTAAAAGTACTTCTGGAAGTTATCAGTTTCTGGGAGGCAATCTGATCTCATGGTACAGCAAGAAGCAACCCACAATAGTACTCTCAACTACAGAAGCAGAATATATTGCTGCTGCTGGTTGTAGTACACAGATGCTCTGGATGAAGAGTAGGCTAGAAGACTATCAAATATATGAGAGTAACATTTTTATCTTCTGTGATAACACTTTTGCT
Source organism: Lathyrus sativus (assembly GCA_963859935.3). Classification (NCBI taxonomy): domain Eukaryota; kingdom Viridiplantae; phylum Streptophyta; class Magnoliopsida; order Fabales; family Fabaceae; genus Lathyrus; species Lathyrus sativus. The sequence continues at coordinate 525,268,149 of OZ012737.1, read as the reverse complement.
ATTTGCCTCTCTAAAAACCCTATTTTACATTCTAAGGCAAAGCATATAGAAATTAAACATCATTTCATCAGAGACTATATTCCGAAGGGAATTTTAACTTTAAATTTTGTTGATACAGACCATCAATGGGTTGATATCTTTACAAAACCCCTTGCTAAAGATAGGTTTAAATTTATTCTGAAGAATATTAGTATGGATTTTTGTCCAGAATAAAATTATTATTCAGAAGCAAATTTATTCAGATGAAAAATGATTAATGTCTAAATTATGAAGTGTTGCATCTGTAATTTTATTACCTTATTTATTTTGTGAAACTCTGAACTAACAAGCTTTAGAGGATCTGAGCGTTGTTTAACGTTTCATATTCTAAAGAGCTTCAGTGGCAAAACAACATCAAACACGTGTCACATGAAATATGAAAAGGTGGAGTGTACAAAGTGAGACGCCGTTTGAGGTACTGTTTGAATTATTGCAATTCTCGTTTTCCCCCCACTTTTGTCAAATCTCATTAAATGCTGAAAGCATTTTCTTGTTTCTTAATTAATGTGATTAACTGCTAAGTGTTGGTTGTATTTTTTGTGCCCTAATTTTCTCCCTATATTTTCCACAATCTCACACGATTTCACACTTTCACTCTCTCTTACACTTTTATGCATGTTGGCCTTCTCCATTGCTTTCTCTTCTCTGCTAAATCTAAAAGAAGATCAGTTATTCTTAAAAGTTCGTCAATGGCAACTTCATCTTCTTCATCTCAAAAGTTAGAATCAACAATGGCTGGAGCATCAACATCTGAAAAGGGAAATGAAACCTACAAAGCACCAGAACGAACTCTTCTAACACCATGGATGATCTAGAAGTTCTTTGTGAGTTCATGGTGAACTTTGAATGCATGGCGAAGAAAGGTTTTGATCTTCGTTCAACTATATCGTCCCAAGGATGGGTGAAGTATTTTGATAGACTGTTTGGTCCAGTTTATCCTCAATTGGTTAAAGAACTCTGGATTCACGCAAAGGTTTGCCCCAAGTTCATAATTTCATATGTTTTGGGTAAGGAAATCATCATCACTAAGGATTTGATTAGAAATCTGATTGGGTATGAAGAAGTGGATGGTGTTACTCATCTTTCTGCAGGAAGGGTAGACATGGATGCAGTCTACAAAGAAGTCTTCACTTCTGGGGTGTCTTCTAGCAAGATCAAGGATTTGAAGACTCACTATAAAATCTGGGCAAAAATCTTTCTGGGATGTATTCACCATAGAAAATCAACCAACTCTCCAGATTACATCAACGCAGAACAACTGTACTTTCTGTACTGTTTGAGAAACAATATTAAGGTGGATCTGCCATATTTTCTATTTTCTCATATGTGGACCCACGTCAAAATGTCCAGAGAAGATATCAGAACAAAACATCAGAAGATCAAAAATTGGATCCCAATGGGAAGACTGATTTCTGATGTACTCATAGAAAATGGATTAGTTACACATCTGACAGAGGCAGGTCAGACAAAAGCATTGGAAACCAATATGGGAAAACCTTTGGATGGGAAAAGTTTGCAAAGGATGAGGCTGGTGGAGGAACTTCAATCTGAACCAGTCAAGATTGACTCTGCTGCTTGTCGCTACTACGAAAATCGGCGCCGGCTGAACAGAAGAGTCGCCACCGTGCGTTATTTATCCCAACAGAGGGAAAGGAAATGCTCGAAGTAAACCTACCGCAAAGACGGGAAAGGAATGATCGTCGCAACCAAATCCTGGATTCGGGAGTCGGTTACACAAGGGGAAGGTATTAGCACCCCTCACGTCCGCCGTACTCGACGGGATCCACGCTTGTTTTCTAGTACGGATTGTTATTCTATCTATTCTACAGGTCTGGGGTTAAAAGAAAAGAAAATGACTCGGCAAAGTATCGCACTTTATGCCTACGTATTCCCGTCTGGAACGAGAAATCAGAGGCAACGTAGTTCGCCTACCTACGGGAAAGGAGGGGAAGGTTGCTCGCTAGGATATCGCATCCTATGCCTACGTACTTTCATACAACATGAAAGATCAGAGCAAACGTAGTTCGGGCCACGGAAGACACAGATTTGTCTGTTTATCTTTTATCCTTCTGAAAAAGGTTTTCTCCTGATTAACCGTCCAAGCGGATAAAAATGACGTTTTGATTGGTTTTCAGTCTTTTACGCAAGAACTGTCTTTTATTGATGTTTGACCTCTTATTGTATTTTTGATTGTTTTGAGATAGAAGAGAAAGAACTCTAAAACCTAGGGTTAAAATGGGAATCAAAACCACCCTAATGTTGGCATGCATGGATTAACACCTAATGTCTGTCATATTTCTCTCTTGCGCAGAGAGAAACAGAGATCCTAGGGGATAAACGGAAAAGAAACAGCAAATATACAGTAAAGCAGTAAAATGCATGAATGCAGCAGTACAAGCGAGGCAAGGGAGTCCCACTCAACTTCGAACCTAGAAAACAATAGGCAAAGTGAAACGGCTTCACTTCAAACCTAAGGGGAAAATTAACAAACAATACAGCAAGGAAAAAATAAACCCCAAAACCAGCTCTGACAACACACCAGCTCCTACAGCAGCAGCTCTGAACAAACATCCAACTCTGACAGTTGATTAACAGCAAAACAGTAACATCTTCAAGTGAACCCTAAAGTCAAACTCCAATGATACCCAAGCTACAACAAGCTTCCATCTCCAAGAAATCACCAAGCTCAAGCAAGCACAGAATCTTAACCAGTTGACAGCATCAAACAGCAGATAGCTCCCAACAGCAGTAAACCCTAATTCACCAGTTGCACAGCTCTGACAGCACAAGCTCCTCCTTCTTCAATCTTCAATGCACTAGGTCTTCTTCTACAAGCTTCTTCCTTCAAGGTAAGCACTCCATCAAAGAATTGATTTATCAGAATAAATTGAATGTCAAACAGTTCATTGACAACCAAAGGAAGTCTATGAACAGTTGACATTGTAACAGACTGTTTCCCTCAAAGTTCTACCTCCTAGATAAAACCACTTATTCCTCCAAAGGAGGGATGTGAATATCATGGAGGGACTTTTAATCATTGAGAAGAATGGAAGCAAAGGAAGCTATCCATGTTTATGAAGGAATTTGTTCTATTATAAGGCTTTACCTATCTCCTATCTCCTATGTCTTCAATCAACTCCCAGTACAAACAATCTTCAAGCTTCAACATTTGATTATCATCTTCAATCTTCTCTTTTGATGTCTTCATGCTCCATAAGCTCAAGCCAAGCCCCATACCCCATAGAAAAGCCCAAAAGCCCAAGCAAACAAATATAAACCCCAGGTGGGAACACCAAACAAACACTCCATTTGTAAAATATACTAAAAATAGTAATATAGTATTTAAAATTCTAAGATTAATTCTAAGGGGATTTCTACATCTACCCTACATACCCTATATGTCCCAGAACCTAATTCATGCTAAAAACCCCAAAATAAAATGTTATAATGTACCTATGTTGAGTTTGAACCCTACTACTATCACCCTAATGTTCTCTAATCAAAACTAAACAAGATTAAATCACAAAAATGTGATATAAATCTCTAAGGGAACCTATACTTCTAATCTAATCAACCCAACAAGAATCAACTCAAAACTATTCACCAATTGGTCACATGCAAATTCACAAAAACATGTATCAAATGTACAAAATTAAAGAAATTAATAAAATGGGAAAAATCAAATTAAATTGAAAAATGGGTGAAAATGAAATTTATTATTTTCATAAAATCACAAATAAATCCAAGATCATGGAGGTATTTTTGAAATATTTTTTTGATTAATTTTGGATTTATTATGATTTATTTTGTAAACTATATGCAAATATGAAAGAAAAAGAAAATTCAATTAAGACAGGGGTGGCAACAGCAATTTATCACTTCAGAAATGCACTGGGCCCAGGAGGGGGGTGCAGATATCACTGCGCTGGGCCCAATCTACTTCAGAAAAACACCAAAAAAAGAAAAGAACAAAAAAACAAACGGGGGGCAGATAGCGAAGACTCGCCTTGATTCACGTTTGGGCTTTAAACGGGGGGTGCGAATAGCAGGTCTGGGCTAGGCCCAGACCAAAACACAAAGGGGAGAGGGGGGTGCTTATGGAAAACAGGGTGTATGTTCAGCACATGCGCAATGGGCCTAAGCCCCAACCCAAATCACACTCAGCCTTAGTAAAAGCTAAACCTAATTCTCCTAAATCTCCCTCTTCAGTACTGTTCATCTTCTTCAGCAAAACCCTAAACGGCGCGGAGGCACTCTCTCAAACCTCTCTCAAACATGCAAACTCCAAAACCAAATCAACAACAACCTTTGGTCTCAACGTTATCACCGATCAATCCTTCAAAACTCGGTTCAAAAAACGCTAATCCCTAACCTACTCGCCTCACAAAATTCTGATATTCAAACCTAAACACCAAGATCTACCCTAATCTTATTCCCAACCTAGCACTCGAAAATAATCTAAATCCAGCTAACCAAACAGCAGGCGTGTTTACGAGTTAGAGAAGGAAGAACAAGAACCTGGAGAATTTGATGAAGACGGAGGTTCTGGGAAGAACTTCTTGAAGATTCTGGAGATGCACGAAGGAGCTTGAAGGACGAAGATGATCTTGATGAAGGATTCTTGTAATACTGATGAAGCTTTGGATGGATCGTTGCAACTCGTAGCACTTCGATGGACACACGGTGAGAACTGATGAGATCGGTGACGGATCTGGATGAAGATGAACGTACTTCACTGAATCTGCTTCGTTGATATTCTTGAGGTTTGCAGTTTCTTCCAGAAGAACACAGATGAACAAGATTGTTAGTGAACGATGATGATGGAAGATCGAGGCGGCGATGAAGATCTGGGCAAATCGTGGATGAAGATTGCAGACTCTAGTGAGAATGTGTCTTCCGGCGAGTAGTTGGTGAAGATGGATGAAAAAGATTGAAAGATGTTGGATGAATTTTCTGGAAAATTCAGTTTCCGGCGAAGTTGCAGTTCTCCGACGACGGTTGCGGCGGCTCCGGCGAGAAGTTACAGTGGATGAGGCGGCGACTGCATGGCCGGCGGCGAAGGGAATCGGCGGGTCTCAGAGCCAGACGCGTGGCATAGGGAGGAGGGAGAGGAGGACACGTGTGAGGGAAGTGGTGAGTGGAAAAGTGTGTTGGCAGAATCTGAGTGTGTGTGTGTGTGAGAGTGACGTGGCGAACTCTGAGTGAGTTTGAAAATGAGGTGGCTAAACGAGAGAGGGACACGCGTGACACTATATATAGGACACTTGGCACAACTATGGACTTTCTGACTGGGCTTTGACTACTGGATAATGGCCCACTAATGGATTCAAACTCTGATTAATGGACTAAAATGTGATTAAACTCTAAAAACAAAATTAATACTGAGAAAAAAAAAACCTAATTAATCCTAAAACGAAAATTAATAAAAACCTAATTAAACTCTCTAATTAATCCTAATTAATCATAAAACGAAAATTAATAATAAAATCCTAATTAACCTATTAAAAAAATCCTAATTAATCCTAAAACAAAAATTAATAATAAAATCCTAATTAACCTATTAAAAAAAACAGAAAAAATTATTTAATATCTAAAAACTATTTAAAAAATCTAATTAAATCTGAAAAACCCAATAAAATCTATTAAAATCTAAAACATTTAATCCTTTTTTTTATAAAAAAACTATTCTATTAAATTTGAAAAATCAATAAAAATCTAATAACATCTAAACACCTTAATATCTATTTTTTTTAACTCCATTCTATTAAAAGAAAATCAATATCTAGTTATATCTATTTAAAACTATTCCATTAAAAGAAAATTAATATCTAAAAAATTCAAAATCTATTAAATCTCTAAAAAAAAAGGAATATTTGCTTAAAACTCTAAAAACTATTAAAAAAATCTATTGAACTCTATAAAAAAAACAAATAACCCTATTAAAATCTATTAAATGCATAAAAATCTAGAAAATAAAAGAAAAATCCTAAAAATTGCCAGGAGGCCGATTAAATCGATTATAAAACGATTGCGCAACCATACCGAAACCCGGGCACCGAGATGGCCTGAAAACACAGGGAACGAGCACCAATTCTCAAAATACGCTTATTCAAACCGGCCTGAACTGCCTGAAACGCCAGGGGCTGCAATCCCGATAAAATCGATCTGACTGAGAAAAATGCAATGCATGCAGTATGCGAATGCGAATGCAAAATGCGTTGAAGCATAAACCAGATATGGGAACCGGTTGGTCAAATTTCGGGGTGCAACACTGCTGTGCACAGAAGAAGAGTTCCAGTGGAGGACTTTCCACTGTTTACTGCAGAGGAGCCAAGAGAAGCTCTGCTCTACTATATTGAATCATGTATGGCAGATGGAACTCCCATACTAGCAGATTTGATAAAGAGAGCATCTGAACCTGCTCCAGAAATAATTGAGAAGAAGAGAAGGAAGAAGAGAAAGGTTTCAGAAGAAGATTTTACACGCCCCAAAAGGAAAGCCTCTAAAGATGGTTCTTCTGTGAAGGCTAAGCGTTCCAAACTTTCAGGTAACACTTTTGTTATTCCTGTTCTGGAAACTATAACATAAATTCCTGCATCTGAACCTTCTCCTCCTCCCTATGACTCAATTCCCACTCCTTCTCCTCCTCACACTTCTGACCATATTTCTTCTGAAAATGTTCATGACTCTGAACCTCAACCACAACCCTCTGAACCACAAACATATGAACCTCAACACTCTGAACCTCAACACTCTGCACCACAACCAGATGAAACAAACCCCTATGAACCAAACTATTCTGAACCTAACCCCTCTGACCCTGATCATGACATCCTTGATATCCAACCTCTCATGACAGTACACCATATATCATCTGGATCATTTGACTCGTCAGATTCCTCTGATTCATCTGACGCTGACCTTTCAGATGTTACCTCACCAACACACAACTCTCCAAAACATCTTGATGATATTCCTACTCCCATTCTCATTCCTACTTCCCTTACCATTCTCAATCCCCTTCCTCCTTTTTCCTCAGAACAACCCTCATCTTCTGATAAACCATCACCTTCTGTTAACCCTAAGAAATCCTTCTTAGAGGCTCTCCTTAAACCCAAACCTATATCAGATGTTGGGACCTTGTTATATGGTTTTGAGATAGAAATACAAATGTGGTTGTTTGTTGCTAGGGAAAGGTGCCTGAATAGAGTGAATCCTCGTGATTCTGAAGTATTTTTTACTACTTTCAGAAGAAGGTTCAACTCTGTGGCTGAGAATCTTCAAGTTGCTTGTTCTGCAGGTGCTCAAAAGAACTTTTCTGAAGCTGTAAAATTATCTCTTATGGGTATACGCAGAACTCCTACTCAGTTTCTGGAAAACACACCTGCAAAGGTTGTGTGTTCAGCATCTAAAGAAACTGTTGCACTTCAGATTAGTATAATTCCCCAGCCTGAAGAAACTTTCACAGAGGATGCTATCTCTGAAGAGACTCCTGCATCTGATGAGCCTTCTAATATGGATTTAGATACAACATCTGCTTCATTGGTCATTCCAGAATCAACAGTTTTGAAGACAGACTCTGAAGAAGTTAAAGTTTCTGAAGACGTGAAGGAAAAGGTTGCTCAGCAAGAGGCTGCAACTTCTGAGATTAAAACCTGGATGGTTAAGCAAGAGAAGACAATAGAAGAGATCAAGACTTTGATGGCTAAGCAAGATGAATCTACTTCTGAGATAAAGACTTAGATGGCAAAGCAGGAAGCACAAACTTATGAGATAACTGAGCTTTTGAAGATTATAGCCTCTTGTCCTTCTTAGTTGTTTTTCTTGTCTGTGCACATCTATGTTTTTTGCCTCATTGTTGTTATCTTCTGAGTAATTTAAATGAATGCATCTGACTACTTTTCTTCTGCTTATCTGTTAATTGCTTTCTTGCTCTGATATTTTTTGTCTTAAATGATTTTTTTTTCTGAAATCACTTTTTGATATGACAAAAAGGGGGAGAAAATGGAAATTTTGATTATTCATATAAACAGATACAAAATGGTAACTCATACATGATAAAATATAACTAATGTTGAATTAAGTGTTTCAGAGCTAAAAACTTCTCATCTGATAATATCCTTAGAATTAACTCTGAACAAGGTCTACAAAGCTAAACTCTGAGAAAGTCTACAAAGCTAACTCTGACTCTGGAAAGAATACTAGTGTTGAAAGGGAAGTATTTATTTTTTTCTAGCAGTATTCATTTCAGGGGGAGATTCATTATCTCAGGGGGAGATATATTTTTTTCTTGTTTTTGAACAAAATTTGGTATAGTTTTTGTCATCATCAAAAAGGGGGAGATTGTTAGAACACAGATTGGTTCTTAATATATCTCAATGTTTGATGATAACATTAATGAAATTTTGTATAAGAAAAATTATACTCTAATTTGGTTCAAGTGTTTTTGTTTCAGATATTAAATAAATATTCATCTGAAGACAAAAAGAATTCCTCTGAACATAATAACGCAAGGCTCTGGGCGTAGGAAGTGCAACTGCAGAAGACTCTGAAACGCTAGCAGAAGACTCTGAAACGCTAGCAGAAGACTCTGAAGCGCCAGCAACACAGAAGACTCTGGAGCGCTACCTACAGAAGACTCTGAAGCGCCAGCAACACAGAAGACTCTGGAGCGCTACCTACAGAAGACTCTGAACGCAGAGTATAAAGACTCAGAATATTCAGAAGACTCTGAGAACTAAACGCTGCAAGTACAGAGGTTCTGAATCAAGTCAACTCTGATCATAATTCAGGCTTAGCACTTTCCTGCAAGACTCTGGATAGAGTGACTCTAATAAGAAGAACAAGGAACAACATCAGAGGATCTAATGCAAGATTATTTTAATATATGTTCATTTGAAAAGGAAGTGTTTAAGAAAGAGACGTTGCTAAACCCAAGGTCCACCAACGGTACTATTTCTCATTTGTGCATGACACAGGAATTTAGGAAAAAAGGGAATGTCAAATCAAGACGAAAAGTATTTGTCCTTCCTGTCTACATCCTACAGTACTTTCTTCTACACACTATTGAGAAAGTGGAGTATATAAAGAAGTCTTCATCAACACTTCCGTACAATATTTTGATACAAGATTTTGAAAAGAATTCAAAGAAGCAATCAAAGAAAACATTCAAACAACTTTCTACATAAAATACTAAGTTTTATTTGTTCTTCATTTTGTGTAAAAATCACAGTTGTGATAATAGCTTTTTAGAAGCAACTTAAACACATTTGTAATTTACTCTTGTAAAAGTTCCTTGAGAGACCAAGTTGTGGTCAGGATTCTTGAGAAGACTAAGACAGTTGTCTTAGTGGATATCATTGTAATCAAGTTTTGATTTAGTGGATTAAGTCCTTGTTTGAGAGAGGCGAAATCACCTTGGCCGGGTGGACTGGAGTAGTTTGAGTTCAAACGAACTAGGATAAAAATAACTTGTTATTTTCTATTGTCATAATTGTTTTTGAAAACCCATTATTCACCCCCCCCCCCTTCTAAGTGTTTTCCTACCTTCAGATACTTGGTCTTTCTATCAGTGGTCGCGGTTGGTTCTCTTAGATATTCGATCAGTGGCCTTCGCCAATTCGTCGGGGATAAGTCGTCAACCATACAGACTGCATAACCTTCCCAATTATCGCTCCAAATTTCTGTCAGGGCACCCATTGCTCCATCTTTACGCAGGCAAAATGATTTGGGTATCACTTTTTCCTTAACTTCGATGAATTCTTTCAGCATGCCTTCCGAGACTTTGTACCCAAAGGCAATTTGTGCCAGTTCGTTAGCTTCTTGGTTATCTAACCTGGGCACGTGCGTAATACTGATAACCTCAAAGTGCTCCGAAAGTCATTTTTCCATCGTGAGGTATATCACCAGATGTTCCTTGATTCATTTATATTCTCTGGTGAGTTTTCTAATAACTAGTTCGGAATTGCCCTTAATTTTAATGCTCTTGGCGCCCATTCTTTTGAGAATCCTCAACCCGGTGATCAAGGCTTCGTACTCCGCCTTGTTATTGGAGTATATTTCTTCGACCCTACACTTAAACTTGGTTGGATGACCCTGAGGGGAAATTATTAGGACACCTATTCCGGATCCATTTTTGTGACTCGACCCATCAAAGTACAACTTCCAGGGGTCGTTGTTGACCGTACAAAGCGGTTGTTCGACCACTGCATGGTCGACCATGAAGTTTGCCACTACCTGCCCTTTCATAGCCCTCAGAGGGACCTATGTGAGGAGAATTCAGTCAGTGCTAGGGCCCACTTTCCAATTTGACTGTGCAAAATGGGTTTAGACAACATATATTTGATAACATCAAAATGCGAGGAAATGTAAACTTCGACCGGTTTAATATATTATTTTAATTTCATACATGAAAAATACAAGCATATGCACAATTTCTCAATCATGAATACCTAGTTTCAGCATCAATTAACATTCGACTAAGGTAATAAATGGGCCTTTCGACACCACTATCATCCTCCTGAGCTAACATGCTCCCTATAGTTATGTCGGACGCTGCAATGTACAACTTCATGTTTTTATTTGTACTAGGTGGCAACAAAACAGAAGGCATTGTGAGATATTCTTTAATGGTGTCAAAAGCCTCTTGTTGCTCCCATCCTAAGTAGAACTCGCTTTCCTTCTTAGCTTTCAGCGATGGCGAGAATACCTTCGTCTTGCCACTTAGATTTGATATGAATCTTCTCAAGAAGTTAATCTTCCCCAGCAATGACTGGAGTTGCTTTTTTGTCGAAGGAGGCTTGAGGTCCAGAAATGCCTTTGTTTTGTTCGGATTGATCTTAATGTTTTTCTTGTGGACCACAAACCCCAGGAAATCTCCTGCATGTATGCAAAAAGCACACTTTAGTGGATTCATTTTTAATCCATATTTACTCATTCTCTCAAATGAGCGTCGAAGGTGGTCCAGATGGCCGGCCTCTGTCGATGATTTTATGACTATGTCGTCAATATATACCTGTATGAACTTTTCAATTAAATCATGGAAAATAACATTCATATCCCTTTCATAGGTTACTCCAACATTTTTTAAACTGAATGGCATTACCACTTATTCATAAGTTCCTAACGCCCCTGGGCATCAGAACGTTATTTTAGGAACATCTTCCTCATCTATGAAGATCTGGTTATATCCGTAATATTCGTCGAGCCTGCTTAGGTATTCAAAACCAGCGACTGAATCGACTAGCATTTCTGCCACGGGCATTGAATACTCATCTTTAGAGGTGGCACTATTCAAATCTCTGAAATATATGCAGACTCTCAAGGTGCCATTTTTCTTGACGATCGGGACTATGTTCGCCAACCACTCAACATACCTTGTTGTGCGGATGAACCGACTTTGTAGCAATCTTTCAATCTTCTTCTTGATTTTCAGCGTGACTTTTGGGGAGAATCTACGTGGTTGTTGCTTCATTGGTCTCCTCCTTGGTTGGATGGATAATCGGTGTTCTACAACCTTATGACTTAGCCCTGGCATCTCGTTATAATCCCAGGAAAAACAATCATTGTACTCTTTCAATACCTCAATCAGTTTGGCTCTCATCTTCGAACCAATCTTAGTACTCACGTATGTAGGCCTTTTTGTGGTTCCATCCCCTAAATCAATCTCTTTAAGCGGGTCTTGCGCTTGTATCCTCTGCAGCTCGCAGGATGGATTTTTCTCAAACCCCAAAGGCTCGTCGTCATAAATGTAGTCAAGCCTCCGACTTTCTGAAGCTATTGTCTGGCCTTGTCGACTAATCGTACATATATTATTGGCGGTCTCACTATTCTTTTCCTTTTCGAGTGCCGCCTTTCGTTTATTTTCAGCCAAATAGGCTGAAATTTGAGTTAGACTTTTGACTAAGCAACCATTCTTATCTATAGAGGGCCACCCCGAGGGTGGGCAACTTTGTGATGACTCTACTGGAGTGTCGGCTGAATCCCACACGAAACCATAATCTGGGTCCAAGTTTAGGATACGACTGGTGTTGGCGGAGGTATAAGATCCTGACTCGTTGTCGCATGGGGCTACATGCGCCAGGTGTTGGTCGGAAGATCTCTTCGTCCCCTTATTTTCATCAATCATGTAATAACTTTGGTCGGCCTCGACATTTTTAACGATGCCTTCCTTCCTCCAAATACTCAGCCTTTGATGTAGATTGAAGGAATTGCCCCGACTCCATGGATCCACTCTCGTCCTAATAAAAGGTTAAAATTTGCCTTTGAGTTTATGACCATGAAGAGTGTCGACCTGGTGGTGGTTCCCACTGCTAAATTCACTTGGACTACTCCTAGAATATTGCTGGTTTTCCCTTCGTAATTGGATAAAACCATGTTGTGTTGCTTAAGATTAACTCCAGTCTTCCCGATCCTCCTAAATGATGTATGGGGCATTAAATTGATTGTTGCCCCTCCATCCATGAATAACTTATTCATTGTTACAACGTCAACCTTTGCCTTTATAAATAATGGCTTCAAATGATACATCATTCCTGGGTGGGGTCTTTCAAACATGGCAGTTCGCTTTTCTACCACACCATTGTTCATCACATAATAAAACAATGACTTATCTTCTGCAGCTTCGTCCGACAGAAAATCATCTTTCGCCTCTGAGACCTCTGATACCCTATCGTGCTCCGCCGACAATATTGACACGATTCCACAATTTACCACGAAGTCCTCACCATAGGTGTCGTCATTTGTCTCATCGTACATGTCTTCATCAAAATCATCTTCTGAAGATGGAGTATTTTCCTCGTCTGATTGAGGCGTATACTTCAGTTCATCCTCATCCGACTGTGGGTGTATTTTGGCTCCTTCTTACTTTCCACTTCAAAAGTATACTTCGAATTCTAGGTCGATGCCACCGCTTTTTCTCCAGATCCTCCAATGGTGACTACTGTGGTTTGGTTTTCCATGATATTTTCTTTTTCGACCCATCTAGTCTTAGAGGGTTGCCTTTTTCAGCCCGGGATTCCCGACAGGCCGTAGCTGCAAAGTCGATGCTTCCCTGGCAGCCTTTTTGTTCCACTGATGGCACCTCCACTAGGTTCTTGTCATCGAGTTCTTGCCCTTGTAGTTAAGGGACACCATATATCCCTTAGGCTCAACATTTTTGTCGGAGGCTTTTGCCTCTCTTTCTAGATCCAACACTCTCCACTTTGGCCTCTTGCTCCCTTTTTGGGTCACGGGTACAATCCACTTATCCTATGGGGTATCCTACGGGGGCATAAAGGTCTTGGGCCTTGCCTGTTGGAACAACTTCTTGTACTCCTTGTTTCGTCGAGGAGCCCCATTTCTGTCAAACACGAACCTTGGGACCAGCGACTTGTTGATTGTGGCATCACCTTCCTGCCCGACTCAAATTTTTCTGTTGCTTTCTCGTCGAACACGACATTGAATCTGGGACATAGGACGGCTCTAGAGCCATTGATCCTGCATTTTTCCTGAAACTCAATTGAACTTTCTCCAGCTTGAGGGTAAATTCCCTCAAAATCCTTCTCCACTTTTCTGTCGGGCCCCTTAGTAAACTCGACCATCATGCATCAGAACGTCGGGGTTATCACCTATTCTTCAGGGCCCTCAGTAGAGTTCCTCTTCCATCTTCAGAGGATCAGTGTCCACCTGCATTTTAGGTCTTTCACCGAACTGAAGTCATCCTTCTTACAAAGCTTTCTGCACCAAATCCCTGAAAATAACACATTGAGATGTTTTATGACCAAGGAAATTATGAAACTTACAAAATCCCCTCTTTTTTTTGTTCCAGGGGGGATCTTTTGTCCCAACAGGGACGACAATTTGACCATCTTGACTAGCAAATCAAATATCTCATCGCATTTGGATACATCAAAAGAGTATGTTTTCGTGACGTATTTGTCTGACTTTTCCGTGTCGATCAGGTTTTTTCCGTTCGACAGCTTTAGGACTTTGCACGTGTATGGGGGTCCTGGCTTTAGTTCGGCCATATTGACAGAATTCTCTTTGACGAGTTCTTCATCATCAGAGGAATATTTGTCGGCGGTCACAAACACGACTTTTTCTTTCTTACGGCATCGATTAGCCTGATACTTTTCACTCCTTAAACGTTCGACTTGTCGGATGCGGTTGGCCAGTTGTGCCATATCCCTAAGATATTGTGTGTCTAGCTTTTTCCTAATAGAATAATATAAATCGCCTGCGACCATTTCGACCAATTTATGTTCAGGGACTTGTGTAAAGCATCGCGCTTTCAATAGTCTGAACCTATTGAGATACTGGTCTACGGACTCCGCTGCCTTTCGCTTGACGCTGGCTAGCTCTTTCAAACTAATCTTTGATTGCCCCATGTAAAACTGCTCGTGAAACAATCTTTCTAGTTGCGTCTATGGATAGACTGTGGGGGCAGCGAGGTGAACCACGTGAACGCATTCTTGGTTAGGGAACTAGGGAAATATTTCATTTTTAGGTCTTTGTTATTTCCTATGTCCCCCAGCCTCAGTTTGATACCTGGCGACATGTTCGATGGTGGATTCTTTCGTCTCTCCTGCAAATTTGGTGAATTTTGGCACCTTCCATCCCCTTGTAACTCATCAAACGCTCAGGCCACTCAGCTGTGGCTGCAGACGAAGCAAAAGGACCCTTCTTGGGCAGATGACTATCAAGCCATCTATAGAGCAGGGGCACACAACACGAGACGTTCTTACCCCTTCTGTTCTCGTTCTTGTAGTGGATGGAATGGTAGACATCTCCTATCAAGGTAGGGACTGGATTCCCTAATGCAAAGATGTGGAAGGCGTCGAAGTCTACAAAGTCGGGCATATTGGGGAACAGAATGATGCCATATATGCACAGAGCGAGAATGGCGTTGAACACGACCCAACATCCGTCTTTGGCGCACTGCTGAGCTTTTCCCACCAAGAACTGCAAGGAGAAACCGGGAACCTTGTTCCAACTAGACAAGATCAACTCGGAGGCATCCAGATGAAGTGAGGGAGCTAGACTAGCCAGATTAGGCTCAACATACATATGAACAAAAGGCATCTGCCTCTTGATAGGCACACCTAACAAATCAACATACTCCTCTAGTGTGGGTGCGAGAATAAAGTCCTGAAAGGTAAAGCATCTCAACGGAGGATCGTAGAACTGCAACAGGGCGTGCAACCCATTCAACTCAAACACAGAGGGTTTACGAACCAAACTGAGCAGTTTACCGTAAGACTTTCTGAATTCATCTTTCACAGAATCATCTGCCAAAGCAATCAAACCAGTCAGCTGAACAACATCAGGAGCAGGGAGCTTGTAAGCCACAGTCTTCCTCAGAGAACCCATAGTAACACAATAGAAGGCAAGAAATACTGAATCGGGGGAAACGGTACCTGCAACACAGACACACGTTGATGAAATGCAAATGAGTATGCAAAGCAATGTAAAATGCAATCATGCAGCAGGGGATCAAGACAACTGTGCTGGTGAAGAGAGGGAGATTTTGTATCAACAAAACCACAATGTTGCTCTATCAAGAACAACCACTATCTCTGATAAGAAGAAAACCCTGGTATCGGACCACAAATCTGCTCTGTCAAGAACAAACACACATCTGATGACAAGGACCTCTGTCACAAGACCATCACTCTGCTTTGTCAAGAACACATATATGATACTAAGGACCTCTGATACAGGACCATAAATCTGCTCTGTCAAGAACAAACATCTGATAATAAGGACCACTGATACAGGACTATAAATCTGCTATGTCCAGAACAAACATACATCCCTGAAGATAAGGACCTCTGATATAGGACCAAAACTCTGCTCTGTCAAGAACACATACACATCTGCTGATGAGATCCTCTGATCCCAATCAAACCCTGTTCTGTCAAGAACAAATATACATCTGATAATGAGATCCTCTGATCCCAATCAAAAACCTGCTCTGTCAAGGACAACATATACATCTGATGATGAGAACCTCTGACACCAACAAAACTGATCCGCTATCAAGAAAACCAGGTAATCTTGAGGTTAAGGTTTCCTGCAACAAACCCAATCCTGCTCACAGGTATGGACCTAAACTGACTCAAGTTCGGCATCATATGCGGTCATCAGCGTCACAGACATTCAAGAGGGGTGATACGATACCCAGAAGGTGTGGCATCACCAGCTCATGAAGCGGCCTCACTCGGCTGAATCCCAAATGATCGGTCCCCAGAGTCGACAATCCTCCAAACCAACAACCCCCTCAACCCAAAGGGTTGAAAAAGAAGTCAACTGGGAGAACCCCGTCTGAGCGTGGATTTCATGAGACACTAGTTCCTGCAAAGCAAGCACGCGCCCACTAATTTCCACAACTAATGCTAAGTACACTCAAGTTTGGGTCTGGCTTCTCACTCATCAGAACGCCCCTCCCACAACAGCACAGATAATCATATCATACTGAAAATAAACTGCGGGAAGTAAAATGCGATAAATAAACACAACCCGACAAGTAATCCTACAAGCGCTAGGATTGACTCTCGCAGGGGACGTTGGATCCCCAAGCTGACTCGCATACGGGACGTTGGATCCCAGGAAACTATCAGAGTTCCCCAGCAGAGTCGCCAGCTGTCGCTACTGCGAAAATAAGGTGCCGGCAAAACAGAAGAGTCACCACCTTTCGTTATTTATCCCTCGGAACGGGAACGGAAACGATCGGAAAAACCTGACGAAAAAGGTATAAGACAAGGTCGTCGCAACCATTGTCTGGATTCGGGAGTCGGTTACGCAAGGGGAAGGTATTAGCACCCCTCACGTCCATCGTACTCGATGGGATCCACGCTTGTTGTGTTTACTGGACGGGTTGGTTTTATCTATCTACCTATCAAGGCTGGCTTGAAAAAGAAAAGAAAATGACTCGGCATAGCGTCGCACTTTATGCCTATGTATTCTCATCAGAGAATGAGAAATCATAGTCAACGTAGTTCGACTAACTACAGGTTACGAGGAAGGTGGCTCGCCAATACATCAGTATTGTGCCTACGTACTCTCAACAGGTATGAGAGATCAGAGCTTACGTAGTTCGAGATAATACGGATTACGGGAATTCAGATTCATCTGTTTTATCGAGTAGGGTTAACAAACAGTTCCAGCAGTTAGGGACAAAGCCTGTTTGCGGTAGAACTAGGAGTTAACGACACTCTTTTCTTCAGAAAAGCTTCCTTTGAATTATGGGCCCACGGGGCAAAAGAGGTTTGAAGTTTGTTTTCTGTCTTTTACGGAAGAACTGTTTTTTATGGTTGTTTGCAACTAGTATCGCACTAGAGACTATGACCTGAGAGTGAATGCGTCGCATGTCACCCAAGGGGTGCCATACTAAACATCCAGACTGTTGAAAAGAAACTCTCCAACAATCCTTTCTCATATAGCTTAAGGCTCGTAACGTACGACGTCAATTAACCTTTATTACTGTATTTTAATTTGTTTTGAGATGAGAAGAGAGAGGGACAACTAAGGGGAGACTATCAAGTCCTAATGTTGTCATGCCAAGGATTCATCCTATGGTTGAGGTTTAAAACAGGGAACTCCTAGAAATTATCATGCATAGGTTTCAACCTAAAGTTCTAATCATCACTTCCTTATCAAAGGAAATGAGATTCCTAGGGGATCATGTCAATGATAAACAGAAACAGATAAAGCATTAGCTTAAACAGTAAACGAATATACAGTAAACGACTGTAAAATGCATGCAATGCAAGTGAGGGAGGAAATGTGTGTGGGGCAGCAGCCTCCACAAGCTCATCTCAACCTCAAGCCAGATATGAATAACTGCAATCATACAGGAAGAAATAAAATGCTATCAAGCAAATAACAATAACTGCAATCATACAGAGGCAAAGTAACATGCTATCAAGCAAACACAAACCACATAGGCAAGGGAGCAGGGCTCTACCGAATACCCGCAAGCAAAGCCATACAGTAAAAATACAAGCAGAGGGAGCAACTCAACCTCTAGTGCAATCATGCTCCTAGATTAAATCAGTATAAATATGAACTTATTCTAATGCATCAAACAAGTCAAACAAGCCACAACAATACAGAGAAGAAAACAGATTAACAGCTTCCACAATAAAGCCCTCCTCTGACAGCAGTCCAGTCTTCAGACTTCAACTTCTCTTCAAGGCTATTGTCTTCAATAGCAAGTATCAACTTGCTTCTCTAAGTTTTCAACACATCAAACATAAGTATCACCTTATCCTTCTTCAAGCCTCAGCTCCAAAGTAGACTCCACCATCAGGCTTCAATCCCAATTGCAAGTATCAACTTGTTCCTTCAGGCTCTCAATGCATTAAACTCACAAGTATCAACTTGCTTCTTCCTCAAGCTTCAGCTTCTTCATTCAATCTTCAATAAAATACTCTCACAAGTATCAACTTGTTCTTCATCTTCTTCAAGCTTCAGCTCTTTCTTCAATCTCAATTTGATCTTCTTCTTCACAAGTTTCAACTTGGTCTTCAAGCTTCAGCTCTCTCCTCTTCACCAGTATCAACTAGCTCTTCCTGATCTACAAGCTTCAGCTTCTCAGAGTAATCTTCAATCACAAAGAGGTATCAACTTCATCCTTCAATCTTCTTCAAGCAAGGAACTCCATCCTCTAACAAGGGAAAAATATTCATCTATCAAGAGTAAAGTTTGGATGATTGGGTAGCAGAGTGAAGACCAAAGGTCACCACTAAACATCCTATCATCAGAGAAAGGGACCCTCAAAGGTTCTACCAATTTGCAAAGAGCCACACATCCTACCAAAGGAGGGATGAGGCCTTTACAAAGGTACCTTTCATCATAGGGAAGAATGGAAGTGATCAACATCATCCATGTTTATGAAGGAAGAGAACTATCTAGAAGCTCTGCCTACAAAACCCTAATCTTAACCTAATCAAAACTACACCAAAAGAAGGGAAGATCTTCACATCCAAGCCTCTTCAAGCAATCCAATGCATCTTCAACTTGCCTTCAACATCCTCCAGGAACAAGCAAAGCAAAACCCTAATCTAAGGGAACTAAAGAAGTTAATCTAGTTGAATTAGTGCATTAGAATCATCTAAAACTAGCACCTAAACTAAAATCAATCAAAAATAGTAAACTACCTTATAAATTTCTACAAAAATTCCTAAGGGACCCTAATTCAATTAAGAATTCCTCATACAAAAACCAGGGACTAAATCATCTATTAAGTCCTAAAATTAAGTCCTAAATCCAAAGGTATCAACCATAAACCCTAAAAATGGAGCTTCTAAAGGTTTCAACCTAAACTACCACTTATGTTCATCACAAAAATGTGAGAAAAATCTATGGGGAGCATGAATATCTATGCTAACTACTCACAAAAAATCAAGATCAAAATCATCATCACATGATCACACAAAATTCCACAAAATCAAGTATCAAACATGACTATTTTAATATCAATTAAAATGTAAAAAATCCCATAAAATCATAAAATGCATGAAATAATAATATTTTTTATCTAAACAATACTAGATCCTATCATGAATCCAATGAAAAAAGAATGGGGTCAATTGAATTATTTTTCCATTTTTTATGATTTTATCAAGAACCATGAATAACATGAAAAATAAAATGAAAATCAACATAAAATAACAAACACGTGGTGCAGATAGTAAGAGGATCCAGTTCATTCTCCAAGTTGGGCCATAAGGGGGGTGTGGTTAAAAATTACCGACTAAGCCCAAAACCAACACTTAAGTGAAACGCTGTGTTTCACATTATTCAGAGTCCTTCACAAACTCAAATCAACACGTGGTCGTTGGATCTTCATCTGGTCAAAGGTCTCAGCCCCATCCAATGGCTCTAAAGTCATCTTCTTCATTTGAAATCCTGAAACGCAGGCGCGCAGCCATGGCCGTCGCCGGTGGTGCTCCGGTCATCATCCCCAACCCTAACTCTCTCCCCAGGCCTCCATTCCAAGAGGTCTCTTCATGAAACTTATCCCAAATCTCACAAGGAATTCATTCATGCCCTTAGTTCACTCTGAAACCTAAAGATTCACAAGAACCAATTCTCAACCGAAAATGGCAACATCCCTAATTGGTCACTAATCTTCAAATTGATGATCCAGAAATCTTCCTACACCATTCTACTATGCATCTACCATAACAATTCATCTTAATTCTACCTAATTTAAGCCATAGCACAAGAGTTGCATACCTGGTAAACTTGAGCAAACAGAAGGGTTGAATCTTCAAATCAGCCTCCAAGAACTTGCAGAATCCTTCACTGAATCACAATCAATCTTCTGTATGCAAAGAAAAGAGTTGAATCTTCTTGAATTATCAAATCCGATTCTGAGTTGCAAGCTTCACTCTCCAATGGTTACTTCACGATTCTTCCACCACAGTGCCTTGAATTTGATCTGGAATTGATCACCAACCTCAGAGCAAGCTATTGAGATCAATTTCTTGGACTGAAATGACCTCTATCCTTGTAACCGATTTGGATTTGCAATGTGAAATCTCAAAGTGCAATCTCAGTTTTCTCTCTCAATCATCACCAACCTTTGCTTTGGATCCTCTCTACTCAATATATAGAATGTGTAGGTGTGATCTAGAAAGCTCTAGATCCTTCTAATGATAAATTCCATTTCTCATGTCACTTGAATTCTCATGATATGCCATGGTATGCACAACTCTGCTAACAGCTTGAAACCAATCCCAATTCCTTCCAATTTCTCCCCTCATGACATTTTGGAAGTGTTTGGCTTGCAAGGTACCTTGGTTATGCCTTGATTCTAGGTTTTGCAAATGTTACTTATGATGTAAGTAACTACTTTTCAAAGCAAGTCCACAAATTGAACTTCAATTCAAAAATTTGGCTAAACCAATGTTCTTAGAATGTGTTTTAGAGTCAAAATGATATATTACATGCCTTGGTTTGGACATGTAGATCAAAAATATCAATTTCCAACTTTGGTTCATTTAACTTATACCCTTATTTTAGGTCATTTTTGCAACTTTGAGCTACAAGCACTTCCAACATATCATGACCTCTTGACCAGCCTTAAAACATCATTTTGAACAAGTTTGATGTTGAACATTTTCCCATTTGAAGCTTGGAAATAGGAGTTATGGCCTTATGCTTGATATGACCTATAATCTCCAAATGACCAAAATGCCCTTGAGTTATCAAAGCCATAACTTGAGTTCTACAAATACTATCAAGGACTTCTAGTACTCTCTAGAAATCTAAGAAGATAAGGAACAACATTCATGTTAATCAAAAGTTCATAGGAATCATCCTTCTAGGGAAAAAGTTTCCTGCAAGTTGGACTACTTTCAAGCTCCAAATTCACATGCCTCAGATGACCTGTAACTTGTCAAAGCCATAACTTGAGTTATACAAATCCTATCAAGTACTTCTAGCACTCAAATTAAAGCTAAGATCATGATCTACAACATTCATGTTGGGGGCAAGATGATATGACAACCACATCTTGAGCTAAATTGCCTTGAAGATAGGGGTCAAACTAGGGGATTTTACACTGTCAAGCCTTAGAAACCCTAGCTTGAAACTTCTCAAACTCTTCAATCATGATGAGTTGAACTTGGAATCATCCTTATAACATCTCAATGTATCAGTCCATTATCACATGGCCCTTGTATTAGGTCTCAACCTTCTCCAAATCATCTGTTGACTTAGGGTTGACCCAGTCAAACCCTAGCTGCACCACTCATGGCTGAGCCTTCTCAATCTTGCACTATGACCTGTCTAGGCTTCATGATGGCTTTCAAGACATCTCATAAGCTCTCTCAAGGCTTCAAGTCCACATTCCTGGCTTCAGAATCATCTGAGGAGCTCCCACAACTCTCAAGTTATGAGGCACACAACCTTGGTTTCAACCACTCTCTCTGAGGATCCTTTAACTTCTATGGCAAGGATATCAACCCTTGAACATCTTAATAACCTTCTTAGCTAGCTTCAAACTCTTGTATAACCCTTGATTGGTAATCATACCTCTTGATCTCCTGCATACATGTCAATGAAATGCAAATGATAATGCTAATATGGATGAAATGAAACATAAACTAGGTAAAGAAAAGTTGGGCAAATTTTGGGGCGCAACAGCTGCCCCTATTCAAACGGCTTGGACCTAACTGGGTGAGAAGCGAACGACTCTCAAACAATCAAGGTAAAAGACGGTTGAATACCAACAAACCCGGAAATTTGCCCGCTGCACAAGTACACGGTACTCTATTAGGGACAAATCTTCGGAAACTGAAATATTAGCTGCACGGCAACTAGCTGGGGAATTGGTCACATGGTAACCGGTGATACATGGTCGATCATGCCGACAGGCATCAATATTCCTCGGGACCCATCAGGTCAACAATCAAGTTAATCATGCCATCGGGCATTCAAAGAAATTTTTGGGTGTCAGCCGGACTTCATCAGTAAGTTGGGAATAGAATTCTCAGTCAATCATGAACCAATTGGGGATATCCAACTTCTGCCATCAGGCCCTCCGCATCAGCTGAGAGAACTGCTTCGTCAATACGGTTGGACTTCGATCATCAAGTCTTCGAGGGAAGTTTCAACTTCTCTGTTCAGAAACCTGCTGGGGATGACGCATCTCCGCTGGGGATTCTGGAGGACTATCAAGTAACTCTGCTTCGGAGATCCAGAAGTCATTCTGGATGAATCAACTCTGCTGGAGATTTCAGGAATCATCCTGAGCAAACACTCTGTCGGGGGTTTCAGGAATCATCCTGAGCAAACACTCTGTCGGGGATTTCAGGAATCATCCTGAGCAAACTTCTCTGGCGACTTCACTGTGGATTTTAAGAATCATCTTAAACAAATACCTTCGCTAGAGAATTCAAGAATCATCTTGAACCAATAACTCTTCTGAGATTTCAGGAATCATCTTGAGTCGACACCCTGTCTGGGAACACCTGCAAAACAAGAACGGTAATGACCTAGCTCATGTTTCATATGCATATGATCGACAATGGCGCAATGTTCCACACGGTGGAAATGCTACGCGTTTAAGGTAAATGTTATGCAATCGTGCAAAATGCTATGACCCCATCAGCAAAATAAATGTTGAAGGGAGAATCCTCCTGTCAAGGAGAAAGAACCACTCTGGGGGAGGAAGGACTCATCCTGCCAAGGAGAAAAAGTCACGCCAATCTCGATTGGAAGCTTCAGTTGATTGCTGCAGGGGAATGAAGCTCTACGAGAACCGGGACCCGCTCCTCTGGGTATTCAAACCACAAAATGCTGAGGAAACGATATTAATCGCAGAAATAAACTGCACAGCCTTCGCGGCCAAACTCTCCTGGAGATAACGACTCCGATGGGGAGATACAATATTAGCTATTCAACACTCTACTGGGGAAAACCAATCATGGCCCAAACGGCTTCCAAGGACTCGGCTCTCCTGGGGAACTGCAGACTTGGCTAGGGAAGAGGGAATCATCCTGCTCACAGGGGAGCGTACAACTCTGCGGGGGATCTCAATTCCGCTGGAGACTTCAGTCTTGAACTTTCGAGTGCTGCATACTTGCGGATAGTTTGCTACGAAAACTGCACTCTGACCCAGTGCTGGGGAAATAAACGTACACTTCAGTGTATGACTCAGCTGGGGAGATGATGTTCCTTCAGGGTACATCTGATTGGGGAGAGAATCTTCTCCGCTTGGGGAGGCATATCAATGCTTTCGATCTCATGTGCAGACTTTGCAGGGAGGTGTTGCTGAACTTGCTGGAGAGGAGGAGGAATCATCCTGCTCGGGGGCGCATATGGCGTACTACCTGGTATGCTACACCTGCAACAACACAAACAAACAGACAAGATACCCTTCTCAAAGGGACCTGTCAAGGTTATCATCTTGTGACCATGTTCAAGTAATTCATTGTTTCAACAATCAGTGGCCTAGGCCAGTAAGTTTATGTATGCGCATTTTATCAAAAACATCGGCATTCTTTTCCGCAAACAAAACAGATAAATGTTAAACAGACAAACATAATTGCTGAATAGTATACACTTTATTGATAATGAACCCCTGAATGGGTAAGAATGTTTTACAACAGATGCAAGCTCCTGGAATGAGGCAGCTGCGCAAATATAAAAACATAAATATACATCAGTATATACACATGTCGGCAATGAGGCGTAGACGAACACCATAAGTTGATCCCTCTATGACCCACTCGACTTCGATACTTCTCCGACGCTTCATCCTCAAAAGAGATTGATTCAAATAAACGGCCATCAGGTCCTCCAAACCACTAAACAAATACAGTCCACACGCGGAACGCAGTCATTTGCTTTTTCAAATCCCTAACTTTTGCCTGAATCGCCCTTCCGGGTTTTCGATTCACCGGGATACCCTTTTTTTCCAAAGTCGCCCTTCCAGGTTTTCGACTTTGCGGGTGTACATTCTTTTCTTTATATCCCTAATTTTTGCCCGAACCCTTTTCTTTTTTATGGTTCGCCGGGATGCCCCATTTTTGCCTGGATATTCTTTTTCTTTCCAGCGGGTCATTTTTTAAGCAAAGTATTTTTTAACTGCGTCCGCATTCACCGGGGATGCAAAATCTTCGCCATCCATCGTGGATAACAACAAAGCTCCTCCCGAGAAGACCTTGATGACGACGTATGGACCTTCGTAATTGGGAGTCCACTTGCCCCGGTGATCGGAGTGTGGAGGAAGAATCTTCTTCAAGACGAGATCACCCGTCTGAAAGCTTCTAGGACACACCTTCTTATCATAAGCTTTCTTCATTCGACTCTGGTACAGACGACCATGTGCAATCGATGCTAACCTCTTCTCGTCCATCAGGATGAGTTGGTTTAGTCGGTTCTTAATCCATTCTACCTCGTCGAGTTTCACATCAACCAAAACTCGTAAAGAAGGAATCTCAACTTCTAACGGTAGGACAGCTTCCATACCGTACACTAATGAGAAGGGAGTTGCCCCGGTTGACGTACGTACCGTTGTACGATAACCGTGCAGTGCAAATGGCAACATCTCGTGCCAATTCTTATAGGTCACAACCATCTTCTGTACAATCTTCTTAATGTTCGTATTGGCCGCTTCAACGGCGCCATTCATCTTCGGCCGGTAAGGAGATGAGTTGTGATGTTCAATCTTGAAACTCTGGCACAACTCCTTCATCATCTTGTTATTCATATTCGAACCATTATCAATAATGATCCGCTCGGGAATTCCGTAACGACAGATGATGTCCCTCTTTATGAATTTAGCCACCACCTGCTTGGTCACATTAGCGTATGAGGCTGCCTCCACCCACTTGGTGAAGTAGTCGATAGCTACTAGAATGAAGCGATGACCGTTAGATGCAGTGAGCTCGATCTTGCCTATCATGTCGATGCCCCACATGGAGAACGGCCACGGGGAGGACATGACATTTAACGGGCACGGCGGCACATGAATCTTATCAGCATAAATTTGGCATTTATGACATCTCTTCGCGAATTTAAAGCAATCTGATTCCATCGTCAGCCAGTAATATCCTGCTCTCAGGATTTTTCTTGTCATAGCATGCCCACCGGCGTGCGTACCAAACGTGCCTTCATGGACTTCTTCCATGAGCATACTTGCTTCTTTCTCATCTACATATCTGAGTAGCACGAGATCGTGGTTTCTTTTATACAAAACTCCATCAGGATTGAGATAAAAATTTCCAGACAGCCTCCTCAGAGTCTTCTTATCCTGGGTTGACGCTCTCGCAGGATACTCCTTAGTCATAAGGAAGGTATGGATGTCATGGAACCATGGCTTGCCGTCAGAGGCTTCCTCGATTGCAAAGACGAATGCAGGTCTATCAAGACGAGAAAGGACAATTCTTGGAGCTTCATTCCAAAAATTGACTTTATACATCGAAGCCAACGTGGCTAAGGCATCAGCCATCTGATTTTCTACTCTGGGCACATGATGGAGTTCCACTCGATCAAAGAACGGAAGCAGCCTTCTGACATAGTTCATTTACGGCACCAAATTCGATTGATGAGTCTCCCACTCCCCTTTAATCTGGTTGATCACAAGCGCCGAGTCACCATATACATCTAGGTTCTTGATTCTCAAATCAATTGCCTCTTCTAGGCCCATGATGCATGCTTCGTACTCCGCCTCATTATTGGTGACCGGAAACGTCAGTCTCGCAGTGAACGGGATGTGGGATCCCTGGGGAGTCGTGATGATCGCCCTGATGCCACTACCATAAGAGTTAACTGCCCCGTCAAATATCAATTTCCATTGGGATTTCCTATCTGGACCCTCGTCGGGCAACGATTCGTCGCAATCCTTCGCTTTAAGAAACATGATATCCTCATCAGAGAATTCAAATTTCATCGGCTGATAATCCTCGATCGGCTGTTCGGCAAGGTATTCAGAAAATGCGCTTCCCTTGATGGCCTTCTGGGAAACATACTGAATATCATATTCCGTCAACACCATTTGCCATCTGGCAATCCTGCCCGAAAGTGCTTGCTTCTCGAAGACGTACTTGATCGGATCCATCTTCGAAATTAGCATGGTTTTGTGATTGAGCATGTACTGTCGTAAACGTTTGGCAGCCCAGGCTAGTGCACAACACGTTTTCTCCAGCATCGAGTAACGAGATTCACAGTCTGTGAACTTTTTGCTCAAGTAGTAAATGGCATGCTCCTTTCTGCCCGTCTCATCGTGCTGACCGAGAACACACCCCATACTATTCTCAAGAACTGTCAAGTACATGATTAAGGGTCGTCCGGCCACTGGGGGTATCAAGATCGGAGGTTCCTGCAGGTACTGTTTTATCTTATCAAATGCCTTCTGGCAATCCTCGTTCCAGATAATCGCCTGATCTTTCTTTAACAGTTTGAACATCGGTTCACACGTGGCTGTGAGCTGAGAGATAAACCTTGCAATGTAGTTTATTCTGCCCAGGAAACCACGAACTTCTTTTTCTGTTTTTGGCGCTGGCATTTCTTGTATCGCTCTTATTTTTGCAGGATCAACCTCAATGCCTCTTTCACTCACGATAAACCCCAGTAGCTTTCCGGACCGTACTCCGAAAGTACACTTGTTAGGATTCAGCCTCAACTTGAACTTCCTAAGCCTCTCAAAAAGCTTCAGTAAATTGACCAGATGTCCTTCCTCCGTTTGGGACTTCGCAATCATGTCATCAACATAGACTTCAATCTCATGATGAATCATGTCATGAAACAAAGTAACCATTGCTCGTTGGTAAGTGGCCCCTGCGTTCTTCAGACCGAAAGGCATTACCTTGTAGCAAAATGTTCCCCAAGGTGTAATAAACGTAGTTTTCTCCATGTCCTCCGGCGCCATCTTGATCTGATTGTAGCCGGAGAAGCCATCCATGAACGAAAATACGGAGAACTGAGCTATATTGTCGACCAACACATCAATATGAGGGAGCGGGAAATCATCTTTAGGGCTCGCCCTATTCAAATCCCGATAATCGACGCACATTCGTACCTTACCGTCCTTCTTCGGTACAGGCACTATGTTGGCGACCCACGGAGGGTAAGTGGTGACCGCTAAGAAGCCAGCATCAAGCTGCTTTTACACTTCTTCTTTGATCTTAATGGCCATATCTGGTCGCGTCCTCCTAAGCTTCTGCTTAACGGGAGGACAATCTTCTCGCAGCGGCAAGTGGTGGACCACGATGTCAGTGTCAAGTCCGGGCATATCTTCGTATGACCAAGCAAAGACGTCACTATACTCTCGAAGCATCTCGACCAACCTTTGCTTGACATCACTCTGCAATGCAGCCCCTATCCTGACGTTCCTGACCAGTTCTTCAGAACCCAGATTCACAATCTCGATCTCTTCTTCGTGAGGCAGAATAACTTTCTCTTCTTGTTTCAACAAGCGGGCCAACTCCTCGGGAAGGTCTTCGTCTTCATCAATCTCTTCTTCGGCTTGATAGATCGGGAAATCGAAGTCGAAGTGAGTCGTAGAAGGTCCAGAGTCGATGTCATCTGCTATGTGGATCCTGCAATAACAAGGGTTAAGCTTAAAATAAGGATATGCATGTTAGCACAAACCCCATTACCATTTTATTGTTTTTCAAAACAAATATAAAACAGGAATAACAGAGATCACAATATTTGAATACGAAGAAAAACGCCTTTTGATTTATTGGTAAAATGCATGTACATAAATAAACGAGGCCCTGACAATAAAACCACTATGCCCCGGGTAGGACATAGGGTTGTACAATGATTGGAAAAAAGTAAATCATTACTCTTTGCTTGTCATTTGGATGATATCCCTGACGGACCAGTTGTTGAGGCTCTCGCCTGGCTTGCTTGGCTGGATCCAAGAGTCCAGATCGCAGTCGTTGTCTTCGCCATCTTCAGACACTGCGTTGACGCTTTCAAATATCACCCCGCCACTGGTAAACTGGATCGGTCCTTTACCTCGCGACGCATTGCTAGAAGAGGAGGCTTCAGCCGCAGGAGAATATCCCAACCCAAATTTGTCTTGCTTGTTAGGTATCTCTAGAATTCGCCCCCAACCTGGGGTAGATCTGGCTTGAACAACGGCTCGGGCTTCCTTGAAGGACGAGAGAGTCATCTCTGGCTTCTCAGTGATTGCAGGGGCCATGTTCTTGACTTTAATAGCTTCGAATGCCTGACATAGGGTTTCATGGATTTCTCCATCCATCTCAACATATTTGAAGGACGACAAATGGCTCACCATTATATCTTCCTCGCCACATACAGTCACGATGTTGCCTCCAACAGCGTACTTGAGCTTCTGGTGCAACGTGGAGGTCACGGCGCCAGCCGAATGGATCCATGGCCGGCCCAAGAGACAGCTGTAGGCAGGCATGATGTCCATAATGTAGAAAACTGCATCGAATGTTTCCGGCCCAACTTGGATTGGCAACGTCACCTCCTCGAAAACATGGTATTTGGTTCCATCGAACGCTTTCACAACCAGATCACTGGGTATGCAAATCACTCCGCGAGTATCTAACTTCATCAATGCTTTCTTCGGAAGAAAATTGAGTGACGACCCCGTGTCCACCAACACGTGAGACATAATCGTTCCCCTACACTCTATCGAGATGTGCAGGGCGCTATTGTGGTTCCTCCCCTTTGGCGTCAGCTCTAGGTCAGTGAACCCTAACCCATTTCCAGCATTCACGTGGGCTACGACCCCTTCCAACTGGTTTACCGATATTTCCTGCGGTACATACGTGGCGTTCAACACCTTCAGCAACGCGTTGCGATGCGCCTCAGAACACAGCAACAGATTCAGGATGGAAATTTTCGAGGGTGTTTGATGGAGATGATCCACGATCTTGTAGTCACTCTTTTTAATCAACCTCATGAATTCCTCAGCGTCTTTAACAAGTAAGTCTTTTTCTACCCCACGAGAGATCTCTTCAACGACTTTACTTTTACCTTTATCAGTTGCATCAGCTCTGTCCGCTTTGTCCGCCACGACCTCAGGTGGTGCAAATACTCTTCCGCTGCGAGTAATTCCGCTAACACCCGCTAGGTTTTCCGCACATGACCCAAATGGTTCTAATTCCAACTTCTGTCTGTTGCAGTAGACCTCTGCCCCATAGTGCCATAGGACAGCATTAGTGCTTTTGAACGGTATCGGCCCGACTTTGGTGATGGTAATCGTGGGCGGCCTGGGTGCAGAAATAGTGATCGTCCGACGAGGGATGGTGATGGTGGCAACCTCATCATCTTGCTTCAGCATTACCTCTCCCGATCCGCTTTCGGCCCTTCGGCTAAATTACAGGATTCCTTCGGTCATCAGACTTTGAATCCCCTCTATCAACTGCTCACATCCATCAGGACTTGTCGCACAGCCCATACACAGCTCTCCACAACCTGGAAAGAAACCTCTTTTCATCAGCTTAGCTTTAACAAAGCTAAGCGGTGTCTTCAGATCTCTGACGTCAGTCAACAAATCCAAGCTCTCGTCTTCAATAATGGCATTTACTCCACCCCCTATGATTCGGCATAGGGTTCTTCGTGACGTTTGGCACATTATCTGAGAAATTGATGATCTTAGCGTCCACCATGTCCTGCACCTTATGCTTGAAGGCTTTGCAATTCTCTATCGTGTGGCCTGGTGCCCCTGAGTGGAATTCGCAAGTTGCATTCGCGTCATAACCTGGTGGAGGTGCCCCTGTCAAGGGAGCCAAGGTTCTCTTCTGGATCAACTGTAACTGGAGCAGAGTCTATAATAGCTGAGCATAAGACATGGGCGGTGTCTCGAGGTGACGGCTCGACAGAGGTGCCCTGTTCTGATACTTTCTGTACCCTTGTTGATTCAGTTGCTGCTGCTGCGGCTGGGGTTGCTGTATGGCGGGGATAGTTATACTGGCCACTTGCTAGTGAGGGCCTTTACCCTTCCTTCGAGCGTTGGACACGGCGCTCGTCTCTCCTTCTCTCCTTTTGCCACCATAGGGTTTCTTTCCTCCTCCAGCTGAGGACAGATCACCCTGAATTTTCCCCAGTTTGATCCTGTTCTCAATGTGCTCACCCGTAATAATGAGATCTGAGAAGCTTCCAGACATACTGCTGACCAATTTCTCATAATAAACCCCTGGGAGGGTGGCCACGAACATTTCCACAAGCTCGCGTTCAACCATCGGCGGCTGAACTCTAGCTGCTAATTCACGCCACCGCTGGGCGTATTCCTTGAACCCTTCGTTGTTCCTTTGCGACAGATTCTGCAGTTGGACTCGGTTCGGAGCCAAGTCGCTGTTATATTGGTAGTGGTGCACGAATGCTTCAGCAAGTTCCTTCCACGTGCGCACACTGGTAGGTTCCAGACTCATGTACCATTCGAGGGAGGGCCCGGACAGACTGTCCTGAAAGAAGTGCATCAGCAACTTCTCGTCCTCAGAATGAGCGGACATTTTTCTGAAATATGATCTCAAGTGGACGCGGGGGCAAGTGGTGCCCTTATACTTTTCAAAGTCAGGTACCTTGAACTTGGGAGGCACCTTGAAATCAGCAATCAGTCCCAACTTGGACATATCAACGCCCAGGGTGTTCTGGTTCTCGAAATTCCTCATCTTGTCCTCGAGTGCCTTGAACCTTAGCCGTGCTTCAGCAGTCAGCTCCTCTTCAGCACCTCTCTGAGAGAACACATCGTCTTGACGGTCTTCTAACCACGGCTGAGGCCCAAACAAATTTCCAACACCCGCATTGTCGCTGCCCAGCCCAACATTGACATTAGCTTCAAAATTCTCATTACCGACGCCCGTCGTATTACCATTGAGTCCCATGTTAGCTATCACATTGCCGTTGGCACTGCCGTTTCCCCCGGTCACGGGGACGCCATTCTGAGGAGTTTCAACAGGTGGAGGGGTAGGCACGGTCCCACCATGGAGTACGCTATTTCTATCAACCCTTGAGATCAGAGGTTGAACCAAGGTTCTGAGTTGATCCTGGCCATTGGCGACCGCTTGCATGAGCTCCATAAAACGGTCCATCCTTTCGCGGAGTTCCTGAACATCAGTTTGCACTTGCTCCATGATTCTGGTTTAATTTGCTCTGGTTGGATAGCGGTGGATAGGTCTCTGATCAATCCTGGAACAACCTGAAACAACCTGAAACACAAAAGGGTTAGAGAAAACGACAAAGTGCTCGCTATGCAAATGCTTCATGCAAATGCAAACGTGTGTCTGTGTGTTAGGGAGTTCCCCCTGATCCTAGTGCCTGAGTGCCAGCGCTGATAATAAGAAGTCCGAGTCCAGTCATGGAAATAACATCTCATATATATAAAGAAAGCCTATCAAGGCGGTATACAACGTCTCTGAATACAAGCAGAATCAATAGCATGACCTCGACCAACAAGCCTGGTGATGGTCAGCACACAACAATGATCAAAACAAAAGGATTACAAATAGTCAAGCACGGCCACGGGCGCGAAACTCTTCTAACAACCCCTTCGTTTCTGGATGATCAGGCCGAGTGAGTAACCCTTCGACGAGTAACTCCCTCTGCATAATAGTGTATTAAAGACCTTCGACCGAATCTTCCCATTCTCCTTCGCCGAAACAATCTTCTAGCTTCCGCTTCTTGGACTCAAACGTCAGTTTGCGCTCCTTCAGGTTAGCAAGAGCCTTGTTGAGCTGGCCTTCAGCGGCGTATCTGCTAGCGGTTTCTTCATCAAACCTCTTCTCACTAGCCTTCACCTAGACTTTCAGCTTGGATATCTGTTGCTTCAGCTTATCCTCCCGTTCTTTCCTGTTGGCTAGGGCGACCTTCCAATGCTGGTTAAACTTGGATATTCTCTGATACGCTTCATCCAAGTGCTGCTTCTTAGTGGCTAGTACATCGTTGACAGCTTTGAAGTCTCGACCCATGCGCTCACGCTCAGCTATCTGCTTAGTCAAATCTGTCCCTAACTGGTTCACCAGCTCTGTCTGCCTCTTGAAGGAATGGACGGCTTCGCTTCTCTCGCTTCTGAGCTGAGCCAATTCCTTCTCCAGTTCTTCATTTGCCTTCCTCAGCTCATCTCTCTCAGCTAACACCTGACTATGTTGCTGGATAGGCACGGTGGTAGGCTCTTCAATCACTGGAGGGCTTTCTGGCTTGGCAGGAGGAAACGGCATCCCTATAGCATCTGCTCTGGCTCTGATCCAAGTCACATAAGGAGCATAGGCTTGGCTATTACTCTTTCCCAGCAACAGTTTTCCTTGCTTACAGATACCATTCCAAGCGTGTTGAAGCTTAGATAACATATCCCCCTCTAGAAGACCAGTGAGGTACAGAGATTCCTGCACCTCTTCATCCTTCGGCAGAGTTCTCAAAGCATAAGCAAACTGTCGGACCAACAAAGATGGGTTATAGTTTATACAGCCCTTCCTGCCTATCAAAGGCACGCTCGGAAACCCACTGCAGCTGAAGATGATCTCGGTACCCAACCTATCTCTATCAAACCAGTCAATATCTTCCGCTGACAGACTCATCAAACGCTCAGGCCACTCAGTTGTGGCTGCAGACGAAGCAAAGGGACCCTTCTTAGGCAGATGACTATCAAGCCATCTATAGAGCAGGGGCACACAGTACGAGACGTTCTTACCCCTTCTGTTCTCGTTCTTGTAGTGGATGGAATGGTAGACATCTCCTATCAAGGTAGGGACTGGATTCCCTGATGTAAAGATGTGGAAGGCGTCGAAGTTTACAAAGTCGGGCATATTGGGGAACAGAATGATGCCATATATGCACAGAGCGAGAATGGCGTTGAACACGACCCAACATCTGTCTTTGGCGCACTGCTGAGCTTTTCCCACCAAGAACTGCAAGGAGAAACCGGGAACCTTGTTCCAACTAGACAAGATCAACTCGGAGGCATCCAGATGAAGTGAGGGAGCTAGACTAGCCAGATTAGGCCCAACATCCATATGAACAAAAGGCATCTGCCTCTTGATAGGCACACCTAACAAATCAACATACTCCTCTAGTGTGGGTGCGAGAATAAAGTCCTGAAAGGTAAAACATCTCAATGGAGGATCGTAGAACTGCAACAGGGCGTGCAACCCATTCAACTCAAACACAGAGGGTTTACGAACCAAACTGAGCAGTTTACCGTAAGACTTTCTGAATTTATCTTTCACAGAATCATCTGCCAAAGCAATCAAACCAGTCAGCTGAACAACATCAGGAGCAGGGAGCTTGTAAGCCATAGTCTTCCTCAGAGAACCCATAGTAACACAATAGAAGGCAAGAAATCCTGAATCGGGAGAAACGGTACCTGCAACACAGACACACGTTGATGAAATGCAAATGAGTATGCAAAGCAATGTAAAATGCAATCATGCAGCAGAGGATCAAGACAATTGTGCTGGTGAAGAAAGGAAGATTCTGTATCAACAAAACCACAATGTTGCTCTATCAAGAACAACCACTATCTCTGATAAGAAGAAAACCCTGGTATCGGACCACAAATCTGCTCTGTCAAGAACAAACACACATCTGATGACAAGGACCTCTGTCACAAGACCATCACTCTGCTCTGTCAAGAACACATATCTGAACTAAGGACCTCTGATACAGGACCATAAATCTGCTCTGTCAAGAACAAACATCTGATAATAAGGACCTCTGATACAGGACTATAAATCTGCTCTGTCAAGAACAAACATACATCCCTGAAGATAAGGACCTCTGATACAGGACCAAAACTCTGCTCTGTCAAGAACACATACACATCTGCTGATGAGATCCTCTGATCCCAATCAAACCCTGTTCTATCAAGAACAAATATACATCTGATAATGAGATCCTCTGATCCCAATCAAAAACCTGCTCTGTCAAGGACAACATATACATTTGATGATGAGAACCTCTGACACCAACAAAACTGATCCGCTATCAAGAAAACCAGGCAATCTGGAGGTTAAGGTTTCCTGCAACAAACCCAATCCTGCTCATAGGTATGGACCTAAACTGAATCAAGTTCGACATCCTATGCAGTCATCAGCGTCACAGACATTCAAGAGGGGTGATACGATACCCAGAAGGTGTGGCATCACCAGCTCATGAAGCAGCCTCACTCGGCTGAATCCCAAATGATCGGTCCCCAGAGTCGACAATCCTCCAAACCAACAACCCCCTCAACCCAAAGGGTTGAAAAAGAAGTCAACCGGGAGAACCTCTTCTGAGCGTGGATTTCATGAGACACTAGTGCCTGCAAAGCAAGCACGCGCCCACTAATTTCCACAACTAATGCTAAGTACACTCAAGCTTGGGTCTGGCTTCTCACTCATCAGATTGCCCCTCCCACAACAGCACAGATAATCATATCATACTGAAAATAAACTGCGGGAAGTAAAATGCGATAAATAAACACAACCCGACAAGTAATCATACAAGCGTTAGGATTGACTCTCGCAGGGGACGTTGGATTCCCAAACTGACTCGCATACGGGACGTTGGATCACAGGAAACTATCAGAGTTCCCCAGCAGAGTCGCCAGTTGTCGCTACTGCGAAAATAAGGTGCCGGCAAAACAGAAGAGTCGTCACCTTTCGTTATTTATCCCTCGGAACAGGAAAGGAAACGATCGGAAAAACCTGACGAAAAAGGTATAAGACAAGGTCGTCGCAACCATTGTCTGGGTTCGGGAGTCGGTTACGCAAGGGGAAGGTATTAGCACCCCTCACGTCCATCGTACTCGATGGGATCCAGGCTTGTTGTGTTTACTGGACGGGTTGGTTTTATCTATCTACCTATCAAGGCTGGCTTGAAAAAGAAAAGAAAATGACTCGGCAAAGCGTCACACTTTATGCCTACGTATTCTCATCAGAGAATGAGAAATCAGAGTCAACGTAGTTCGACTAACTACGGGTTACGGGGAAGGTGGCTTGCCAATACATCAGTATTGTGCCTACGTACTCTCAACAGGTATGAGAGATCAGAGCTTACGTAGTTCGAGATAATACGAATTACGGGAATTCAGATTCATCTGTTTTATCGAGTAGGGTTAACAAACAGTTCCAGCAGTTAGGGACAAAGCCTGTTTATGGTAGAACTAGGAGTTAACGACACTCTTTTCTTCAGAAAAGCTTCCTTTGAATTATGGGCCCACGGGGCAAAAGAGGTTTGAAGTTTGTTTTTTGTCTTTTACGGAAGAACTGTTTTTTATGGTTGTTTGCAACTAGTATCGCACTAGAGACTATGACCTGAGAGTGAATGTGTCGCATGTCACCCAAGGGGTGCCATACTAAACATCCAGACTGTTGAAAAGAAACTCTCCAACAATCCTTTCTCAGATAGCTTAAGGCTCGTAACGTACGACATCAATTAACCTTTATTACTGTATTTTAATTTGTTTTGAGATGAGAAGAGAGAGGGACAACTAAGGGGAGACTATCAAGTCCTAATGCTGTCATGCCAAGGATTCATCCTATGGTTGAGGTTTGAAACAGGGAACTCCTAGAAATTATCATGCATAGGTTTCAACCTAAAGTTCTAATCATCACTTCCTTATCAAAGGAAATGAGATTCCTAGGGGATCATGTCAATGATAAACAGAAACAAATAAAGCATCAGCTTAAACAGTAAACGAATATACAGTAAACGACTGTAAAATGCATGCAATGCAAGTGAGGGAGGAAATGTGTGTGGGGCAGCAGCCTCCACAAGCTCATCTCAACCTAAAGCCATATATGAATAACTGCAATCATACAGGAAGAAATAAAATGCTATCAAGCAAATAACAATATCTGCAATCATACAGAGGCAAAGTAACATGCTATCAAGCAAACACAAACCACATAGGCAACGGAGCAGGGCTCTACCGAATACCCGCAAGCAAAACCATACAGTAAAAATACAAGCAGAGGGAGCAACTCAACCTCTAGTGCAATCATGCTCCTAGATTAAATCAGTCTAAATATGAACTTATTCTAATGCATCAAACAAGTCAAACAAGCCACAGCAATACAGAGAAGAAAACAGATCAACAACTTCCACAATAAAGCCCTTCTCTGACAGCAGTCCAGTCTTCAGACTTCAACTTCTCTTCAAGGCTATTGTCTTTAATAGCAAGTATCAACTTGCTTCTCCAAGTTTTCAACATATCAAACATAAGTATCACCTTATCCTTCTTCAAGCCTCAGCTCCAAAGTAGACTCCACCATCAGGCTTCAATCCCAATTGCAAGTATCAACTTGTTCCTTCAGGCTCTCAATGCATTAAACTCACAAGTATCAACTTGCTTCTTCCTCAAGCTTCAGCTTCTTCATTCAATCTTCAATAAATTCCTCTCACAAGTATCAACTTGTTCTTCATCTTCTTCAAGCTTCAGCTCTTTCTTCAATCTCAATTTGATCTTCTTCTTCACAAGTTTCAACTTGGTCTTCAAGCTTCAGCTCTCTCCTCTTCACCAGTATCAACTAGCTCTTCCTGATCTACAAGCTTCAGCTTCTCAGAGTAATCTTCAATCACAAAGAGGTATCAACTTCATCCTTCAATCTTCTTCAAGCAAGGAACTCCATCCTCTAACAAGGGAAAAAGATTCATCTATCAAGAGTAAAGTTTGGATGATTGGGTAGCAGAGTGAAGACCAAAGGTCACCACTAAACATCCTATCATCAGAGAAAGGGACCCTCAAAGGTTCTACCAATTTTCAAAGAGCCACACATCCTACCAAAGGAGGGATGAGGCCTTTACAAAGGGACCTTTCATCATAGGGAAGAATGGAAGTGATCAACATCATCCATGTTTATGAAGGAAGAGAACTATCTAGAAGCTCTGCCTACAAAACCCTAATCTTAACCTAATCAAAACTACACCAACATAAGGGAAGATTTTCACATCCAAGCCTCTTCAAGCAATCCAATGCATCTTCAACTTGCCTTCAACATCCTCCAGGAACAAGCAAAGCAAAACCCTAATCTAAGGGAACTAAAGAAGTTAATCTAGTTGAATTAGTGCATTAGAATCATCTAAAACTAGCACCTAAACTAAAATCAATCAAAAATAGTAAACTACCTTATAAATTTCTACAAAAATTCCTAAGGGACCCTG
Organism: Lathyrus sativus; assembly: GCA_963859935.3. Taxonomy (NCBI): domain Eukaryota; kingdom Viridiplantae; phylum Streptophyta; class Magnoliopsida; order Fabales; family Fabaceae; genus Lathyrus; species Lathyrus sativus. The sequence goes on along the minus strand of OZ012737.1, from coordinate 525,230,553 downwards.
ATTCAATTAAGGATGCCTCATACAAAAACCAGGGACTAAATCATCTATTAAGTCCTAAAATTAAGTCCTAAATCCAAAGGTATCAACCATAAACCCCAAAAATGGAGCTTCTAAAGGTTTCAACCTAAAATACCACTTATGTTCATCACAAAAATGTGATAAAAATCTATGGGGAGCATGCATATCTATGCTAACTACTCACAAAAAATCAAGATCAAAATCATCATCACATGATCACACAAAATTCCACAAAATCAAGTATCAAACATGACTATTTTAATATCAATTAAAATGTAAAAAATCCCATAAAATCATAAAATGCATGAAATAATAATATTTTTTATCTAAACAATACTAGATCCTATCATGAATCCAATACAAAAAGAATGGGGTCAATTGAATTATTTTTCCATTTTTTTATGATTTTATCAAGAACCATGAATAACATGAAAAATAAAATGAAAATCAACATAAAATAACAAACACGTGGTGCAGATAGTAAGAGGATCCAGTTCATTCTCCAAGTTGGGCCATAAGGGGGTGTGGTTAATAATTACTGACTAAGCCCAAAACCAACACTTAAGTGAAACGTTGCGTTTCACATTATTCAGAGTCCTTCACAAACTCAAATCAACACGTGGCCGTTGGATCTTCATCTGGTCAAAGGTCTCAGCCCCATCCAATGGCTCTAAAGTCATCTTCTTCATTTGAAATCCTGAAACTCAGGCGCGCAGCCATGGCCGTCGTCGGTGGTGCTCCGGTCATCGTCCCCAACCCTAACTCTCTCCCCAGGCCTCCATTCCAAGAGGTCTCTTCATGAAACTTATCCCAAATCTCACAAGTAATTCATTCATGCCCTTAGTTCACTCTGAAACCTCAAGATTCACAAGAACCAATTCTCAACCGAAAATGGCAACATCCCTAATTGGTCACTAATCTTCAAATTGATGATCCAGAAATCTTCCTACACCATTCTACTATGCATCTACCATAACAATTCATCTTAATTCTACCTAATTTAAGCCATAGCACAAGAGTTGCATACCTGGAAAACTTGAGCAAACAGAAGGGTTGAATCTTCAAATCAGCCTCCAAGAACTTGCAGAATCCTTCACTGAATCACAATCAATCTTCTGTATGCAAAGAAAAGAGTTGAATCTTCTTGAATTATCAAATCCGATTCTGAATTGCAAGCTTCACTCTCCAATGGCTACTTCACGATTCTTCCACCACAATGCCTTGAATTTGATCTGGAATTGATCACCAACCTCAGAGCAAGCTATTGAGATCAATTTCTTGGACTGAAATGGCCTCTATCCTTGTAACCGATTTGGATTTGCAATGTGAAATCTCAAAGTGCAATCTCAGTTTTCTCTCTCAATCATCACCAACCTTTTCTTTGGATCCTCTCTACTCAATATATAGAACGTGTAGGTGTGATCTAGAAAGCTCTAGATCCTTCTAATGAGAAATTCCATTTCTCATGTCACTTGAATTTTCATGATATGCCATGGTATGCACAACTCTGCTAACAGCTTGAAACCAATCCCAATTCCTTCCAATTTCTCCCCTCATGACATTTTGGAAGTGTTTGGCTTGCAAGGTACCTTGGTTATGCCTTGATTCTAGGTTTTGCAAATGTTACTTATGATGTAAGTAACTACTTTTCAAAGCAAGTCCACAAATTGAACTTCAATTCAAAAATTTGGCTAAACCAATGTTCTTAGAATGTGTTTTAGAGTCAAAATGATATATTACATGCCTTGGTTTGGACATGTAGATCAAAAATATCAATTTCCAACTTTGGTTCATTTAACTTATACCCTTATTTTAGGTCATTTTTGTAACTTTGAGCTACAAGCACTTCCAACATCTCATGACCTCTTAAATAGCCTTGAAACATCATTTTGAACAAGTTTGATGTTGAACATTTTCCCATTTGAAGCTTGGAAATAGGAGTTATGGCCTTATGCTTGAAATGACCTATAATCTCCAAATGACCAAAATGCCCTTGACTTATCAAAGCCATAACTTGAGTTCTACAAATCCTATCAAGGACTTCTAGTACTCTCTAGAAATATAAGAAGATAAGGAACAAAATTCATGTTAACCAAAAGTTCATAGGAATCATCCTTCTAGGGCAAAAGTTTCCTGCAAGTTGGACTACTTTCAAGCTCCAAATTCACATGCCTCAGATGACCTGTAACTTGTCAAAGCCATAACTTGAGTTCTACAAATCCTATAAAGGACTTCTAGCACTCAAATTAAAGCTAAGATCATGCTATACAACATTCATGTTGGGGGAAAGATGATATGACAACCACATCTTGAGCTAAATTTCCTTGAAGATAGGGGTCAAACTAGGGGATTTTACATTGTCAAGCCTTAGAAACCCTAGCTTGAAACTTCTCAAACTCTTCAATCATGATGAGTTGACCTTGGAATCATCCTTATAACATATCAATGTATCAATCCATGATCACATGGCCCTTGGATTAGGTCTCAACCTTCTCCAAATCATCAGTTGACTTAGGGTTGACCCAGTCAAACCCTAGCTGCACCACTCATGGCTGAGCCTTCTCAATCTTGCACTATGACCTGTCTAGGCTTCATGATGGCTTTCAAGACATCTCATAAGCTCTCTCAAGGCTTCAAGTCCACATTCCTGGCTTCAGAATCATCTGAGGAGCTCCCACAACTCTCAAGTTAGGAGGCACACAACCTTGGTTTCAACCACTCTCTCTGAGGATCCTTTAACTTCTCTGGCAAGGATATCAACCCTTGAACATCTAAATAACCTTCTTAGCTAGCTTCAAACTCTTGTATAACCCTTGATTGGTAATCATACCTCTTGATCTCCTGCATACATGTCAATGAAATGCAAATGATAATGCTAATGTGAATGAAATGAAACATAAGCTAGGTAAAGAAAAGTTGGGCAAATTTTGGGGTGCAACACTGTGAACCATCCCAATGGGAAGCCTTTGGGCCACCCTAGGTAGGTGTTCGTACTCAGGGGCCTGTAGGGTATTTGTCTCTTTGACGGTGTCGTTCTGTCGGACAGGCGTATTGGGATGATTGGGAGGTATTTGTCTCCCTGGAGCCCTAAGGTCCCCTAAAAAGTCTCTTATTCACGTCATCTGAGTTGCCAATTATTGTTAATTATGAGTCGAATCTTATATCAATGATCTTAGGATGGTGCCCGTTTGTTGGGTCAGTAGATGTACCATCTTGTGATTGCTTTCGTCCATCTGCTGTCACATAACAGTGATGGCTTATTTCGCAGGTGCACGAATAGCGTCAGAGTAATATAAAAGATTATCGATCCCACAGAGACCAAACGCCAATCTATCGTTCGCTAGTGTTACGGTGTTTATCAAAGGCAAGTCAATAAAGGGGTTTGTTGTGCGAAATGAAAGTAAAGTGCAGAAATAAATACAATAATAAAACAACAGACTCAGATGCAATTCACATAGCTACGTAGTATTCCAAATGTGTATAAATAGAATGCCTTATAGGGTAATATTTTCTACTCATGAAAATAACTAATTTAACGGGAACTGTCGCTTTTGCGTATTCAGAATCGAGTTTATCCCCTAATCGATCCCTCTTATTGTCACTTATAAAAAGGCGTGCATTGCGTTAGAGTTGATTAAACCTATGTTTAAGAAATATAGTTTCCTAACTTAGTTGAAAAGTATTTTAACCTGCAATTTCTAACAAAAAGAGGTTCTTGCGAACCGGACTTTAAATCCATAAACGCGTCCGAAAACAGTTTTAAAATCGGTTTTCTTAAACATTAAAAATTCCTAATTAACTGAACCAAACACTTTCGCTTCCTTTGAACAGTTAAAACTAACCTAATTTATCTAAAGGTTGGACGGCTTTCGATCTTACCCAACAGATTTTAAGTGCAACAAATAAGTGTTAAAAGTCAAAATAACCCCTAAGTAATTCTATCGACAGCCGTAAATAAATGCAAGTAAATAAAGTACGGGTAAAATAGATAAAGTGCGGTAAAGGGTGCGATAAATAAACGGTGTGATAAATAAACAGTGCAAGAAATAAAAGCGGATAAATAAAAAGGGCGATAAATAAAAAGGGCGATAAATAAACAGAAACCTGCTCCAAACGGGAGGCTTTAAATCTTGGTACAACTGGAAGTAAATGACAGAAATAAAGTGGCAGCAGGATTAACTTCTACCCAAGTGCTCCAAGCCCGACTACAGACTCTATTAGACAGTGTGATAACCCCTCGATGTGAGAAGTTTATCACTTTACAATAGGTGAAATTTATGGCTTGAGTTCTGTAACCAAGCTTGGATGATTAGAAATGAGATAAAAATCCTCTATTTATAGTGGTAGGAAAGTACAGGTAAGGACAGGAATGACCCCCAACTCCTTTTGGGAGGGAAACAAGAAAGCAAAGGTGGCGCCCGTCACCTCCCTGTTGCGCTCGCCACATGAACTAGGGTGGAAAGGAGTGGAAGACGCGGCAGTTGTCAGCAGTTGGTCCTCTATCCAATGTGTGGGATCGCCTATGGCACCCACCATGGTGGAAGCCATGTGTACAATTCCATAAAATGTTGGTCTTTTAGCTTGTTTTTCTTCATTTCTTCTCGAGTAACTTTGAAAATACAAAAACCTGAAAAAGAAATAAAACAAAGGCATAATACAAGAAAACGGAAATAAAAATCCTAAATAACACATGCAAATCGAGTCAAATAATCAGTATATTTTAGGTCTATCAAATTCTCCCACACTAAAGCCTTTGCTTGTCCTCAAGCAAAACATCATGACAGAAAAGGGTGAAATCCATAGATGATTCGGGCGAAAAGGGCTTATGAGTTCAAGCTGAGATGAAGCGATAGGTGAAAACTAAGTGAACCATGGGTATCGAAATGACCCTTCTCCATGAATACGGGCATAGGCTTCGTTCTTACATAGACCAATCCATACCACCCTACTGTACCCAAGCCCACTTTTAAATCTATTTTTGGGTCCTTTTCATTCTGGTGCAATCACATTAAGCTCGTTATCCATACGTAATCATAGTGAAGTGACCGGTTAGTGATTCTGATCTTAAGCATGGGGCTTTGGTACACAAATTGGTGTAACCCCTTTTATTGTCCCAATTGTAGCTGCGGGGGATCAGATCGTAATCCGCCCTACCGAGTTCAATACAAGATACCTCTGAACCAACTGATAATGGGAAGATATTTTTATTTTGTTTTATCATTATTTTTTTCTGTTTTCGAAATTTTTACAACTTTTTGGATTAAATGACCTTGTGAGGGTTACCTATACCCGAGTTGCAATTATTTTTATTTAACATACAGATCATTCACTTATATTCATCGGTCCTTCACTTAGATCATGCTTCGGCCGGAGCTGACTGCTAGGATAAACTACTAAGGACTTACTATGAACATCATTATTAAGGCCAAGGTACAAAGGGTATCGGGGTTGATTTTTGCATTTTGCGACGCCTAAGGCGTTGTAATGATACTGATGTTTCAAAAAGGATTTTTCCAAATCATCTGCATCCTAACTCGAACTTGTCTCAAAGCCTAAGAAAAATTTCAGGATAGTACACTTTTGTCAATAAAATTTTTGGTGGGGCTAAGTAATGAGGGAATAAGGGTATACTGATGAATGACTCGTTAAGCACATGTGTGTTGTAAAAAAACGAAAAGAAAATAAGGAGGGAAATAAACTAGAAAGCGATAAAAGAAATGAAAATGCAAGAAAAAGCGAGAAAATAAATAAAAGTCTCCTCCCACACTTAAATTGAACATTGTCCTCAATGTTTCAAAATAAGAAAGGGATGAGTTACCTGAAGGGCCTAAGGCATGTTGCTGGTGTTGTCGCCAGCGTGCGGCGAGTACCTAGGGCGGCGAGATCTGCTGCGATGATGATCGGTCTGAAAAGCATCGAACACGTCGAATCTGGTGGTCAGAGCAGCTTGAGATTGCATTATGCTTTGCATGGATTGGCTCATCTACTGTTGAGACTCTTGCATGAATCTCATATTTTCAGTTAATTGTTGCTGGATGGTGGTGAGAAAGTTATCGCATCTCTCCTCTCTGGCTAATTGGTCTCGCCACATCTGCTCAGATATATAAAAATTGGGAGCGGTACCTGCAGAGTGGTAAGAGGAAGACGGTGCAGCGTGTGTCTGTGGTACATGGTGAGGCGACATAGGATGATCAGGAGACTGCTCTCGTCGGTCATACTCGTCATCGGTATCATCGCCTTCACCAACAGGAATATTCGGAGGCGCTGGACCTGTAAATGGTGGAGCATCTAAATCATGGGTTCAGTTCCTCAGGATAGTCACATTTCTGCGTCTAGTGCAGGGAAAATGATATATAGGATAGGCTTCCCATGGATCATAAGCTTGAAGACCCTTTCTTTCCCGACCTTGCACAGTTTCATATATTTTAAGAATTTCAAATTGATTTTGCAAGGAGGAGGAGGTTCTAGAGTGGCTATCTCAGCATTTAGGTTCAGAGCCTTTGCAATAGACGTAATAAGTCCTCCGAAGGCAATGGTCCCCGTGCCTTTGATTGAGGCATTCATATGGGCAATCATGAACGAAACCATATTAAATCTCCTATTTGTGAGGCACCCCTGCAAAAATAGTAACTCTTTTGCGTTCACTTTATTTGGATTCTCCCGGTCAAAGATAATATAGGCTAACATGTAGCGAAATACGCGGATGGTCGAGTTATGGATCCTGGAGGAAAGTATTCCTTTGAAAGATGTAATAGTAAAATTTGACAACCTGTGCCAGAAGGAAAATGCCTCCACTAACCAATCGGAATCCAGAGGTGCTTCACAAATAGCACATTCACCAAAGGGCAATCCTAGCCTCTCTACGAGTTCATCGGTACTAAATGTGTATTTCACATTAAACATTCAGAATTGTACCGTGCCGACGGTACTAGCATTATCGAGCCTGACAACATAAATCAAGGAACTCAAGAATTCCATGGTCAGCCTTTCAAAAGTAAGATCATGTCTAGCAAATATTTCGTGCAGTCCTAACATGTCTAACAAGTGATAAATGCTATGGTAAATACCCAAATAATACAGACAGTTGTCATCCACGTACCATGTCGAAACGATGTCCCGACTTTGCAGTTTGTCGAGAATTTTCCGTTGTCTTTCTTCGGGCTTCCCTTGACGCAAAACGTACCCTTCGTGTTCCATGGATGTGCTCTTGAGATGGAAGATGAGTGAAATGGGTATTTTTTTGAGTTTTTGTAGAAATGGGTTTTTGATGGATTTTGGTGAGGGAAGGTGAAAATGGAACTTGGAATGGTTAATGGGTTGGTGAGTGGATGATGAAATTAGGAACTTTTGGTACTTTGGGGGAGATTTCCGTGTAGCCAAAAATGGAGTTTTGGAGGTTTTGGATGTGAAAATGGTGGTTTTGCAACTTCTGCCCCGCATATAGTCCATACCTCGTGGCGGGCGCCATCCTTGTTGAAGGTGGTTGGGCCGAATTTTTGTGCTTTGTTTGGGCCTTGGTGCTTCTTCTTGATTTTTGAGGTGTGCTTGCGGTATAAATTACCTGTCTTGGCACACTATATCTTTTTTTCTTTTTCCTTACTTCGATATAAAAATCAGGAAACATCATTAAGTCCAAAATAAAAAATAACATAAATAGGGAAATAAAAATCGTCACAAACGTGTATAAATATAAACGGTAAAATTAATGTCATGAAATAAAAATGTAAGCAAATGCAAATAAGTTTGTAAATGAAGATGAAAATAAAGCAAACGATAATAAAGTAATGAAATAGTGTCATCACGGAGCTGGTTGGTCGTCTGTCTAGTTGGGATGACGGAGTGTGTGGAGCTCTCTGTGCAAGTCCGAGATCTCCTGATATAGAGTGTTTGCTTCTGTTGCGTGAGTCATGTCTGATATCTGAACCTGTAAGGTGAGATCGACCACTATCTGCTGGAGTCGAACTATCTCTATGCGCAGCTCTACTATCTGGGTGTACAAGTCGGTCCTTCGCAGTGCATGATTATTAGATAACACGGTTGTCCTTGGAGATGGTGGTAAAGGATGGTATTCCGCTGAGGGCGGTGTGCGTGGCTCATCGATCTTCTCTCCATAGTCTTCTAACGTGTAACTCCAATTTGAAGGATCGTGTACACTGGTCACAAGTGGGTCAGGTAGTGTAAAATAGTGGATAGTTTGGTAATCAATAAGAAGTCTAAAATAATCAGGCTAAAAAGATGCTCTCCTCATCAGTCCTTTGTACAAACAGAAATCAATGTCCAATAGGGTGTATCCATAATATAGAGTCAGATGCAGCAATTGGCTGGTGAGTCCTAATGCAGTGGCTATATGCGTGACAATGCCTCCAACATGAATAACCCCTTTAGAGGATCTAGTTGTACCCTCGAGATTATGCAGCAAGAAGTTCCCACATGCCACTGGGCGTAACCAATTTGTGCAAAATAGGAAGAATATCTCTTCCTCACTAACATGCATGTTAGAGTCCTCATTTCCAAGAAAGGTTTGAGCTAAGGTCATCTAAAAGCACCTCATAGTTGAGTAGTGGATGACCAGAGATAGATGAGTGGATGGATCCAGGCTTCCTTCGCCTGTAATATCTCTCCAGAACTGATTGATGTCTCTACTCATAAAATAGCCCATCGACAGATCAGGTATAGCATCAGGTGCGGTCTAAAATCCAAGTAGGTCGCTGAATCCCTTATTGGTGAAGGCATACTCTTTTCCGAAAAGTCTGAATGAGGCCGGCCAATCCTGATCGGCGTATGGCTTGTGGCAGAAAACTGAGAAACTCCAATGTAAGGTGCCTATAGGTCTGGTGCAACTAGTCAGCATATTCGTCTCAATGAAGCTGATGACAGAGAAATCGTACGTTGGGTTCGATCCCTAAAGCTTCCATGCAGGCCTGATCTAGATACCGGGTCGGTGCCATAGGACGCTGCTGAAGAACATAGTACCTCTGCCTTTGGTTGTCGTCCCTAAAGGTGACGTGCATGTCGTCAAGAGGCTGCATCCTGCAAATAAAACTTAGAGAACAAGACCTGAAAGCACAAGCATCATAAACCGTTAGTTGACACATAATCATAAGATAAAATAAAATAGAAAGTAAAGAAAAACAAAAAAAATTGTGGGTTGCCTCCCAGGCAGCGCTTGTTTAACATTGTTAGCTTGACGAGTATAACCTATATGGTTGAAGTAGGCAGTGGTGGATCAATCAAGGTGTGGCTGGAATAATCATCGGGAATGTCCCCTCCTCTGTAGAATTTTAATCTCTATCCGTTTGCAATGAATGGGCTACATGACTGGTTCTGGATATCAACTGCTTCTGATTGTAGAACTTTAATAACTGTAAAGGGACCTGTCCACCTTGAACGAAGCTTGCCAGGAATGAGTTGTAATCTAGAGTTGAACAGGAGAACATGGTCTCCTATATGGAAATCTTTCTTTACGATCTTCTTGTCGTGCCAGGCCTTAGTTCTTTCTTTATATATAATGGTGTTCTCGTAGGCGGATTGGCGGAGTTCTTCTAGTTTATATATATCAAGGACGCGGTTTTGTCCAACAGTCAAATAGTCAAAGTTAAGGGTTTTTATGGCCCAATAGGCCCTGTGTTCTAATTCAAAGGGTAGATGACAGGATTTTCCATAGACTAGTTGGTAAGGAGTTGTTCCAATAGGGGTTTTAAAGGCGGTTCTATAGGCCCATAGCGCATCTTGCAGCTTTTGAGACCAATCTTTTCTTGATATAGAAACCGTTTTTTCTAAGATTTGTTTAATTTCTCTATTGGATACTTCTACTTGGCCATTAGTCTGTGGGTGATAAGGTGTCGCTATCTTGTGCTTAACTCCATATTTTCTTAAACGGTTTTCGAAGATTCTTGATATGAAATGCGATCCACCGTCGCTGATAACAAGATGGGGGGTTCCTAATCTAGGGAATATGTAATTCTTAAACAGCTTAATGACTACACGTGTGTCGTTTTTGGGAGAGGTTATCGCTTCAATCCATTTAGACACATAATCAACTGCAACTAAGATGTATCTATTTCCTAAGGAAGACGGAAATGGTCCTATAAAGTATATTCCCCAAACATCGAAGAGTTCCACCTCTTGAATATTTCTCAAGGGCATTTCGTCATGTCTTGAGAGTGTTTCCAGTGCGCTGGCACCGGTCACATTTAACTATATAGGTGTGTATATCACGCCACATTTTCGGCCAAAACAGGCCTGCTCTAATAAGGATCTTAGCATGAGTTTTGGAGGTGCTAGAGTGACCTCCATAAGGTGCAGAGCGGCAGTGTTCTATTATCTTTCTTACTTCTTCTTCTGGGACACAATGGAGGAAAATACCATCCATGCCTCTTTTAAAAAGGAGCGATTCATCCCAATAGAAGTGTCTTACGTCGTTAAAGAACTTCTTTCTCTGTTGGTAGTTAAAATCAGGGGGTGTGATATCGACGACTAGGTAATTTACAAAATTCGCGTACCAAGGTACACTGCTTACTGCCAGGGATCTCTCAGGGTTCTTAGAAGGGTCTAGGTTTTTTTATTCTATGGCTTCTATCCTAACGATTAACCTGTCATAGGTAAAATCATCGTTAATAAGGAGTGGGTCTGGTTTTAGATACTCAAGCCTAGAAAGGTGGTCGGCAACTACATTTTTCGTGCCTTTCTTGTCTCTAATATCCAGATCAAACTCTTGTAATAGGAGGATCCACCGAAGTAACCTAGGTTTGGCATCCTTCATTCTTAATAAGTAACGAATGGCAGCATGATCTGTATAAACTATAATCTTGGCTCCTACCAGATAGGATTGAAACTTGTCCATAGCGAAGACTACGACAAGAAGTTATTTCTCTGTGGTAGCGTAGTTAAGTTTAGTAGCATCTAGGTTTCTACTAGCATAGTATATTACATGTAATCTATTATCTTTTATTTGCCCTAGAACAGCTCCTACAGTGCAGTCGCTAGCGTCACACATGATTTCGAAAGGTTCGTCCCAGTCTGGAGGTTGGATAATGGGTGACGAGATCAACGCTTGTTTTAGAGAGTTGAATGCTTCAAGGCATTTTTCATCAAAGTTAAACTCGACATCTTTCATTAGGAGGCCGGTTAAAGGTTTAGTTATTTTAGAGAAGTCTTTAATAAAACGCTGATAGAAACCAGCGTGTCTAAGAAAACTTCGGACTTCTCTGACAGTGTTAGGGGGTTTAAGGTTTTCAATCACTTCTATTTTGGATCTATCTACTTCAATACCTCTTTCGGAGACTATATATCCTAAAACTATACCTTCGGTGACCATAAAGTGACATTTCTCCCAGTTCAACACCAGGTTGACATCAACACATCTTTTTAGGATTTTCTCAAGGTTAGCGACAGTTGTTAAAATAAAATCCGCATACCGAGAAATCATCCATGAATACTTCCATAATTCCATCAAGGTAATCGGCAAAGATTTCCATCATGCAACGCTGGAAGGTTGTTGGTGTATTACAGAGACTGAAAGGCATTCGTCTGTAGGAAAAAGTTCCATAAGGGCATGTGAAGGTAGTTTTCTCTTGATCCTCTGGGTGTATAGGGATTTAGAAAAATTATGAATATCCATCCAGATAACAAAAATAGGAGTGTCTGGCAAAACGTTCCAGCATTTGGTCTATAAATGGTAAGGGAAAATGGTCTTTTCTAGTGGCTTTGTTTAACTTCTTATAATCTATACACATACGCCATCCTTCTTCTATCCGTTTTGCTACATGTTCTCCTTTCTCGTTCTGCACGACTGTGATGCTTCCCTTTTTAGGTACTACATGCACAGGGCTCACCCACTTACTATCTGAGATTTGATAAATTATACATGCTTCTAGTAACTTGAGAACTTCCTTTTTTACAACATCACTCATTATAGGGTTTATCTTTCTTTGATGTTCTCTAGAAGGTTTTGAGTCTTCCTCAAGTGAGATCTGGTGCATGCACACGGATAGACTTATACCTTTCAGATTGGAGATGTTATACCCTAGGGCTAAGTGATATTTGCGCAGGACAAACAAAAGTTGGTCTGTTTCTACCTGGTTTAAGGTAGCACTGACTATAACTAGACGGTTCATTTCTTCGTCCAAGAACTCGTATCTTAGATTCCTAGGTAGTTCCTTGAGTTCTAAAGCTGGTTTCTTAGGGAATGGTATAGGATCGGGGGTAAGGGATAAACATTCGTACATGTTATCATCAATGTAGGGTTCCATAAATCCATCATCTTCCTTAATGAGGGTTGAAGGCAATTTGATGGTTTCTTCTAATTCTAGCTCCCTAATGCATTCATCAATGATGTCTATGGCATAACATGCATCTCCTAATACCAGTGTCATAAGAAACTTCGATAGAATGAATTCTATCTTTTCGTCACCTACCTCAAAAGTCAACTTCCCTCTCTTGACATCTATTATGCCTCCTGCGGTTGATAAAAATGGCCTACCTAGGAGGATTGGGATGTCATCATCTTCTTTAATGTCCATGACAACAAAATCAGTCAGGATGAATAATTGACCGATCCTAACAGGGACGTCTTCCAATATGCCGACCGGATACTTGACGGATCTATCGGCTAACTGAAGAGACATCTTCGAAGGTTGTGATTCTCCTAGTTTTAACCTTTCAAAAACTGCCAGAAGCATGAGGCTTACACTAGCTCATAAGTCTAGAAAAGCTTTGTTGATGACATGACTCCCCAAATACAAGGTATGGAGAAATTTCTAAGATCTTTCTACTTTTTGGCAAGTTTATTTTCGAAAATGGAATTGCATTCCAAAGGTTTTGGATCGTCAAGTCTACGTTTATTGGTAAGGATGTCTTTGAGGAATTTTGCATATGATGGTATCTGGGTGATGGCTTTTGTGAAGGGGATCTCTACATGAAGTTTCTCTATGACTTTAATAAATTTCTGATATTGGTTATTGATCTTAGTTTGTTTTAGTCTTTGTGGATAGGATATGGGAGGTTTGTAAGGCGGAGGTGGTTCGTTAGTTTTTTCTATAGTTTTTTCTTTATCTTGGTTTTTCTGGTTTTCGGATCCTACTGGTTCCTCTGCTTCGTCCGTGGGTACCAGGCTTTCCTTAGAAGTTTTGGGTTCGCTCAGTGTTGGGTTGACCGGTTCATCGTAAGTTGTCCCACTATGTAAGGTAATTGCATTGGCTTGCCTCGGGGGGTTTTGTTGAGGTTGTCCAGGGAATTGCCCTCCGAGTATGGTCTCAAGAGCTTGTTATAAAGTTATTTGAGAGATCTGGGTTTCAAGCATCTTATTATGGGTGACTATTTGGTCTACCTTAGTTCCTAACTGGGTAATCAGTTTATTTACATGTATGTTCTGGTTTAGGAATTCTTTGTTTTGCTGGGTCTGAGCCGTAATGAAGTTCTCCATGATTTTCTCAAGGTTCGGCTTAGGTTGCACAACTTGCATAGGCGGGTTTTGTCTTTGAGCTTGAAAACCGGATGGTCTCGGAGGCGTAGGGTTTTGGATAGGGTTATTGTTTTTATAAGAAAAGTTTGGGTGATTCTTCCATCCATGGTTGTAAGTGTTTGAAAATGGGTTCCCTTGAGTATAGATGACCTCTCCTGAATGAGTTTCATTCAACAGATTGCACTCTATTGATTGATGGCCTTTGGCTCCACATAATTCACATTCCATTGAGACTGCTGCTGCAGTAACTGGGTTTGCGTACATATGTTCGACCTTAAGGGCTAAAGCATCCATTTTAGCTTGCATAACGTCTATAGAACTTATCTCATGTATTCGTCCTTGGGCTTCCTTCTTCTCCACCGTTGCTCACTTTATCCCCCATTGACAATGGTTTTGAGCCATATCCTTGATGAGAGCGCAAGCTTCAGGGTAAGGTTTATTCATCAGAGCGCCACCTACGGCGGTATCGATGGTCATCTTTGTGTTATAGTGAAGTCCATTTTAGAAGGTGTGAATGATTAGCCATGATTCTAGACCATGGTGTGGACATATTTTTAACAGGTCTTTATATCTTTCCCAAGCCTCGAAGAGTGATTCACCTTGGTTTTGGGTAAATCTGGTTATTTGGTTTCTAAGAACAGCTGTTTTGCTCGGGGGAAAATATCTAGCGAGGAAAACTCTCTTAAGGTCTTCCCAAGTTGTTATAGAATTGGCTGGAAGGAAATCTAACCAGGTAAGGGCTTTGTCTCTGAGGGAAAAGGGAAATAATCTTAACCGAATCGCCTCAGGGGTAGCACCATTGGTTTTAAAAGTGTTAGCTAATTGAATAAAGGTTTTTAAATGTTGGTTCGGGTTCTCGGTAGTGAGTCCCGTGAACTGGTCTTGTTGCACTAATTGTAATAGGGAAGGTTTTAGCTCGAAATTGTGAGCAGGAATATTGGGGTTCACAATACTAGAACTAGGTTCGTCATTAGATGGTTGGGCAAAATCCTTAAAGGGTCTTTGGTTACGGTCTTCGTTCATAGCTTTCTTAATTCTACGAAATAAGATATGCCACAAGTGTAACATTCAGGTTCCTCTAAAGGATCTACGAGAGTATAGGTGCTGCGAGTTCTTCGCATTGACCGGTGGGTAAAACCTTAGTCTAGACGGTGTAACAATAGGATACGAAATTTTGACGTAATTGGTCCCTGGAAACGGTGCAAAAAACTTGATGGCTTATTTTGCAAGTGCACGAATAGCGTCAGAGTAATATAAAAGAAATTGATCCCACAAAGACCAAACGTCAATCTATCGTTCGCTAGTGTTACATTGTTTATCTAAGGCAGGTCAGTAAAGGGGTTTGTTGTGTGAAATAAAAGTAAAGTGCGGAAATAAATTCAATAATAAAACAACAGGCTCAGATGCAATTCACATAGCTACGTAGTATTCCAAATGTGTATAAATAGAATGTCTTATAGGGTAATGTTTTCTACTCATGAAAAGAACTAATTTAACGGGAACTGCCGCTTTCGCGTATTCAGAACCGAGTTTAACCCCTAATCGATCCCTCTTATTGTCACTTATAAAAATGCGCGCATTGCGTTAGAGTTGATTAAACCTATTTTTAAGAAATATAGTTTCTTAACTTAGTTGAAAAGTATTTTAACCTAGAATTTCTAACAAAAAGAGGTTCTTGCAAACCGGACTTTAAATCCATAAATGCGTCCGAAAACAGTTTTAAAATCGGTTTTCTTAAACATTAAAAATTCATAATTAACTGAACCAAACACTTTCGCTTCCTTTGAACAGTTAAAACTAACCTAATTTATCTAAAGGTTGGATGACTTTCGATCTTACCCAACAGATTTTAAGTGTATAAAATAAGTGTTAAAAGTCAAAATAACCCCTAAGTAATTCTATCTACAGTCGTATGGAATACTATTATAACTATAATCCATGCATCCTAGCCTTTAAGATTTAGCCAGACATGGTAAGGTAAATAGACATGATAAATAAATGCAAGTAAATAAAGTGCGGGTAAAATAGATAAAGTGCGGTAAAGGGTGCGATAAATAAATGGTGTGATAAATAAATGGTGTGATAAATAAACAGTGCGAGAAATAAAAGCGGATAAATAAAAAGGGCGATAAATAAACAGAAATCTGCTCCAAACGGGAGGCTTTAAATCTTGATACAACTGGAAGTAAATGGCAGAAATAAAGTGGCGACAGGATTAACTTCTACCCAAGTGCTCCAAGCCCGACTACAGACTCGATTATACAATGTGATAACCCCTCGATGTGAGAAGTTTATCACTTTACAATAGGTGAAATTTATGGCTTGAGTTCTGTAACTAAGCTTGGATTATTAGAAATGAGATAGAACTCCTCTATTTATAGTGGTAGGAAAGTACAGGTAAGGACAGGAATGCCCCCCAACTCCTTTTGGGAGGGAAACGAGAAAGCAAAGGTGGCGCCCGCCACATGAACTAGGGTGGAAAGGAGTGGGAGCCGTGGCAGTTGTCAGCAGTTGGTCCTTTATCCAATGTGTGGCATCCCCTATGGCGCCCGCCATGGTGGAAGCCATGTGTACAATTCCATAGAATATTGGTCTTTTAACTCGTTTTTCTTCATTTTTTCTCGAGTAGCTTTGAAAATAAAATAAAAAACCTGAAAAAATAAATAAAACAGAGGCATAATACAAGAAAACGGAAATAAAAATCCTAAATAACACGTGCAAATCGAGTCAAATAATCAGTATATTTTAGGTCTATCAAACAGCGACAAAACTGATGGTGAAAGTTGGTACTGTAGGGGGAAATGAATTGAACTCTAAAGGCCTCACCCCTTGACTGGTCAAAGGCCCTAGGCTCCGATATGACGAAAATGTCGATGAAGAACTCTCTCCCGTGACTGGCCCACTATAGTGTAGCGTCGACATGAACTCTGTCGGCATTCCCAAGTGCTAGGGTGTCGGCATGGTGAAACTGGGCAAGTATTTCCCTTCGACTTCTGGCGTTGCCGACCTTACTTCAGGTTGATACAGAGTCATGAGTGGTCCGCTATGAGCGGTCGAAGCCACTGACATGGAATCAATGTTCACAACCGTTATCAGTGATATGACCGGATTTTCCTGCGAAGATGGTTCTTCGTTTTGTCGTGGTGTTATCATCTTACCACTATGCAAACGCATATACCCAGAACTTCAGGTCTCATCAGGTATGCCAATTTGTTCGCACCTGTTTGTTGCACGGACAACCTCTGACCTCTCGACGCGAGTTTACTTATGGAACCGACCAAACTAGTCCCAGGACACTTGACTCTGGGTGTGTGAATTTGTGGTATACTTGGTGGTTATTTTGACGTACGTATGATGAAGTTAAGTAAATATGATGACGCTTATACTCAAATAAAAATGAAGAAAAAGGAAATGACATGAAAGTAAAGGCGTCGCTTTCGTAACATAAAAAGACTTGATAAATTTAATTCAAACTAGTAAATACAAGTGGACGTGCTCGTACATTTTATAAGGAATGAAAAACTCTTTTCTCTTAATGTACGGTACTCAAAGTGTTTTTCTTACAATCCTGTCCAAAAACGCTCCTTCTCTTGGAGCCAGGCTTTGCTTTATATAGATAAGTAAAATAACTGTCAAGTTGTTTCTGGTGCCGCCACGTGTCTGGCCACTACTTTTGTAACTCCCCCATGTTCTCCTTTTTTCAAATCCATTTCCCGCCAAGCAAAACCCCATCGTCAGCAGCCCCATTCGTCGACCTGGTCGACCATCATATGTCTAAGTCAACCCATACATCTTCTCATGCACTGTCGAATTTGAACACCTTTTCTTCTTCCTCTACTTTCCTGTCGACCTCGACCTTTTCACCTGTCGATACTTTGAGTTGGATTTTTCAGCCAACACTTCCCCAATTGATACACTTAACATGGATGGTCTTTTTTGAACTTCATCTTTAGTAGACCAATTACCAAATCTTTTGAGGTTACTTTGTTTAGTAAGTCAAAGTTAATATGAGTTAAGCGCCTATGCCACAGCTAAGAGTTTTCACTCAAGGTAGCTAGACACTTAGTTCCAACAAAAGATATATCATCTAAGTTAAGCATATAAGTGTTATTGACCCTCAATCCTTTAAACATGCATTTCTTATTTTCATCATGCACAAATAAGCAACAAGTGTTTATAAAAGTCTTTAAAACCCTTGTCACAAAATAAGACCATTTCCTACACTAAGACCATCAACTAGCATAACATGGAGATAGTAGTAGATGGGGGATTACCTACACTACCTTTTCCAAGTATAGCCCTTTTGTTATTATCTCCATAAGCGACGAACCCATTTCTCTTTGGAACAAAGTCAATGAAGAGAGATATGTCACTCGTTATATGTCTTGAGCATACATTATCAAGATAAGTCAAGGCATTCAACTTGTGGAATCAAACAAAGGAAATAGATTCCCAATTTTCATTGGATCCTTGAGAGCGAGTGAATTAAAGTTGCATTTGGGTAACCATTGAACAACTCCTTTAGGGACAGAGAATTTCCTAAATTTGCATCTTTTAATAGTGTGACCCTTTTTGCAACAATAATGATAAGATAGGTTGTGATGAAATTTATCTTTGCTATTTAAATCCTTATGCACAAATTTATGCTTTATATTTAAATGCTTCAAAGATTTTTTCAGTTTTTAAAGGATCAATAGAAAGACCAACCTTAGGTTGTAAGGCTTCATCCAATTTGACATGAATAGTATTTACCTCCTCTTGCCAATTGTGACAATGTTCACAACCAAACCTAAAAGACTTTACATCCTCATTCCTGTCACTTTGAATATCTATCATAGATCTCTTAATAGCTTCAAATTTCTTTCAGATTCTAACACTTTAACTTCTAATTTTAAAATTAATTTTTCATGTGAAGCTAGTTTGTTAAAAGCTCTTATGGTCTCTCTATGAAGATTTTCAAATGCTTTTTGTAATTGAGAATATAATAAGTCATTAATAGATTCAAGTTAGAAAGACTTACATTTTTATTCTTCTTTCTATTTTCCATGAGACAAATACGAGACGATTCAACATTTGAAGCGGTGTTTTCATCACTTGAGGAATCACTTGCACTCTCCCAAGCGGAATGATTTCCTATTGACTTGCTAGATTTCGTATAATGACTCTTTTTATTGTCTTTATTCCTCATAGGACATTTCGGTCTATAGTGACCGACTTTCCGAAAATGATAGCAAGATCTTCTAAGTTTATCTTTCCTATCCTTATCGTTTCTTCAAGAGTTTGTTAGTCTTTTAAATTTGACTAGATTCTTGTCGGAGTCTCTAACTTCATTATTCCTTATATACATATGATGTATTTTCACAAACAACCTCATATCCTCGTCATAGGAATTCTTGTCATCTTCTTTTTCACCATCACTTTTGTCATACCTCAAAAAATGAGAACGACCTCGTGGAGCAAAATCGCACGCTCGCGATATGGACTTAATAGAGTCGTCATCGACCTTTACTTATTCCCATTGAGGGAAAGGAAAAATATTAAATAAAACCCCTAAAAGAAAAGATAAGATATGGTCATCGCAACCAATATCATGATTCGAAAGTCAGTTACGCAAGAGGAAGGTATTAGCACCTCTCACGTCTATTGTACTCAATGGGAACCATTAGGTTAGTTGTGTGTGTTAGTGTTAGCTTAAAAGTTAGGCTTCCAAACTTATTAAAAGGGAAAAGAAAAGAGAAAGGGATCTAAAAAGGTTTTTATTACTAGGGGAGAAGAAAATGACCTACAAAGGTTTTTTATTACTAGGGGGTCTGACAAGATTTTGCAATCCTGCTCCTGCGTATCTCAAATGAGAAGTCAAGGCACAGGTAGTTCTGGATAAGAAAAGTTTGTTTGTTGGTCGATTTTAGCGAAAATTATCTTGTATTAATCGACGAAAAACATTGTTTTACCCAAAACAGATTAGGAGCGAATGTTCACACCATATTGAATGGATTTACAAATCTCATTCAAACCCCTTATCTCAACTCAACGGTTGTGGATGAAGCATTGATTTACATCATATTAAGAAAAAATATCTTTCATTTTAAAAAGGTTGTTGGTTGTGCCAAGAGACGAAAAAGTTTGAATTGGTTTGATGTGTTCTAGGGTTTATGAGAGAGTTTGAACGAGTGAGAACTAAATCTCGTGTCCTTACTCTTGGGAGATCGTTGACTAAACTCCGCTCATTTTTCATCTTTATTATTAAAAAATGTTTGAGTATTCTTAGATGTTTTGAAGTATTGATTGGAAAAATCGGCTTGGCGTTGGATCGAGCTTTTATTCATGATTATGAAAAGTGTAAGGGATTGAAAAAGGTTGATGGCAATGCATGAAGCGATGGACTTACAAGTTAGGTGTGACTTGATGATTTTTTTAAAAAGGTTTATTGGTGGAATAAGGTTGAATGGTGACCAATTTGGTGTTGACCAATCTTTTTAAAAACGAAATTTGGTGTTGATCAAGCACTTTGATTATTTTTTAAGAGATTGATTTTATATTTTTTTAAATTACTTTACCTAAATATGAACAATATAAGAAATAAAATAAAAAACAATTACTAAAAAGCGGGTGGAGGTACATTTGACAATTGGAGAATATAATTGTTCTGGACTGGGCCCAGCATCGCGGTCCAGCCCAATAACGCACAAGGCCCAATGAGTGGAATAGCTTGACCGGGCACACACCCCCCTAGGACAGGCAGGATACGCTCCCCGCCAAGCGGGACGACACGTCTCGAAGCGTCCTCGGCGCCCCCCTTAACCAAACAGAACGCCCTCTGCGGGCGACATTCCCCGTGCCATCGGGCAAGACCCCATGGCTCTTCCGCGTCCTCGCGTGCTCCCCTCCGCGGGGAGAACAATGCCCTCCGGGGAACCTCGCGAGCTCCCCTCCGCGGGGAGAACAACGTGCCCGGTGCACGTTCTCCACGTGCTCCCCTCCGCGGGGACACGTCATCCATCAACTGCCCACCTCCGAAAGAGCAGGTCAACCCACTTCCCGGAGTTCACGGAGCAGTTGAACTAGGGCGAAGACTACGTTCCGGTCTTCACCACGCCACGTAAGCCCTAGCAGTCATTAGGGTTGGGCCTGGTCATCCAGCCCATCTCAAATGACCGTTGGCCCAGTGTTGGGGTCTCTATATAAATACCCTCTTCCTCAAGAGGGTCAGGTAATTCACTTCTTACCCACTTTATGTACTTTGCTCTCACTCTGCCCAAATTCTTACTTTGGCATCGGAGTATCTTGCAGGTACACCCCCCTTCTCTTCCTCATCACCGGTGAACAGGTAGCAGTCCAACAACGTGTGGCCAGCCCGTGATCCCCTCCTGATCAGGTCAGATCAGTGGCGCCGTCTGTGGGAACAGAAACTTCCCCGTTACTCCGAGCAGCAAACCAAAGTTTCACCAGCACTCCACGGTCATGGCTAGCCCACACCACGACGATAACACGCACGACTTTGTGCTCAACATCGCCACCAACGGAAGCAAGCAGATGGAAACATCGCGTTCGGCGGAGACCAACGAGAGAGACGGCCAGACTGCCTCACCGTCATCCGCAGAACGGCTGCGCCAGGCCGACCACCGGCCCCCGAGACCGACAGCATTCCAACCCGTTCCTATCCCAGCGAGAGCGGACCCAACGGTGGCAGCCCTCTTTGCGGCCATCAACCAGACGAACCAGCTGCTGTTTCAGCAGAACGCACGAATTGGAGCGTTGGAGCGGGAAGGCCCTCCGAGGTCCCCCCCCCCCCCCCCCCCCCCCCGCAGGAAGACCAGAATGGAGGCTCGAGGAGTCCCTCACCTCGACCCAGAAATCACCGACCGCGGCTGGAGAGACACCGAACAGAGGTGGTGCAAGAACGCACCAGATCCCTAGCAAGACAAGTTTGCGGGAGGTGCCAGAACACTTCGGCGATCCCGACCAGGAATCCTTGCGGCGAACCCCCGGTCAGGAGGTCGAGGACCCGAAACCAGGAGCCACATCTGGACCATTTTCGTGGACGGCTCCTCCAACTCCACGGGAAGCGGCGCCGACATCGTCCTCGACAACAACGAGGGCACCCTCATCGAGGTCTCCCTCATGTTGGCCTTCCCGACGACTAATAACCAAGCCGAATACGAAGCGTTCCTGGCCGGACTCCGCCTGGCATCAGACCTCGGGGCCAGAGACATCCGAATCTACACAGATTCCCAACTAGTCGCTTCGCAAGTACGAGGAGAATATCAAGCGAAGAACGACAACCTCGCCGAGTACTTAGCACTTATCACCGAAAAAATGCAAAGTTTCGACTCAGCAGAGATTTAGCACGTCCCGCGCGAGCAGAACACCCGCGCTGATATCCTCTCCAAGTTGGCAAGCACCAAAAAACGTGGAGGCCACAAGTCGGTCATCCAAGAAGTCTTATCGCAACCGAGCACCAGAGCGACCACTGCCCTTCTCGATATCAACGCCATCAGAGATACTGACTGCTGGATGACCCACTACACACCTACCTCAGCACCGGCCACCTACCGGCCGACCCTAAAGAGGCTAGCACAAGCAAGCGACGAGCCTGCTCGTACGTCCTCCTCGAAGGAAAGCTGTATTGTCGAGGCTTCGTGATCCCTCTCCTCAAATGCATAGATAACTCCCAAAGCGCAACCGTCCTAGAGGAAATCCTCGAGGGCATCAACGCGCAACACCTCGGAGGAAGATCCCTGGCGCGAAAGGCTCTACGAGCAGGCTACTACTGGCCCTCGATGCAAACGGACGCAAAGGAGCACGTCAAAAGATGTGACAAATGCCAAAGACACGGGGACATGCACCTCGCCCCTCCAACCGAACTCAAATCCCTCTCCTCCCCATGGCCATTCGCCTGGTGGGGGTTGGACATCGTCGGGCCCTTCACCCTGGGGTCCTATCAGAACAAGTACCTCATTGTGGGCGTAGACTACTTCACCAAATGGATCAAAGCCGAAGCCCTGGCCAAAATCACGGCCCACAACATACTCCGATTCTATAAACGAAACATCCTCGCAAGATTCAGGGTCCCACTCGCCATCGTCACCAATAACGACACACAATTCACAGACAAAAACTTCCGCGACTTTGTCACCAAGCTCAGAACCAAACATCACTTCACCTCGGTCGAGCACCCTCAGACAAACGGCCAGGCAGAATCCACAAACAGGGTCATCCTCAGGGGACTCAAACGACGACTCGGTGACGCAAAGCGAGCATGGGTCGAGGAGCTCCACAGCGTCCTCTGGGCATACCGCACCACTCCCCACTCAACCACGAGGGAAACCCCATTCCGCCTCACATATGGAACCGAAGCTGTGATACCGGTCGAAATACGCGAACCATCCAGACGAACTGAAGCTCCCCTCGACACCGACGACAACGACGACGCCCTGCGTGAAGAGCTCGACCTCGTCGAGGAGATTCGCTCAGGAGCAGCCCTCCGGGAAGCCCGGCTGAAACAGCAAGTCGCACTTCGCCACGACAACAAAGTCCTAAAACGCGACTTCCAAAACGGCGACTTAGTTCTACACAGAAACCAAAAAGACTCACACGAGGGCAAATTGGCCGCGAATTGGGAAGGCCCCTACCGTGTCCGCGACAAGACGGAGCACAGGGCCTATTACCTCGAAAACCTGCACGGGGAACAACTAGCTCGACCATGGAACGCCGCGAAACTGAAGCGGTACTACAGTTAAACACTGCCCGCGACGACCCGTCGTCACGACCACTGGGGGGGCGACATTGGTACCACCGCACTTCCTCGCGTCCACTAACGACCAGAGAAAAGCAAGCCCTGCCTCTTGTGTGCGCGGGCAGAAGGCCTTGCTCGGCGGGGAACACCTCGACCGAGATTCCCCACCGCCATACCAAAACCGGTAGGACGCCCAGCTCGCGATGGGATGTCCACGTCGCGGGGAAAACTACCCCTGAACCGGTCAGGCAACACCGCCGGCCAAACCAGCTAGTTCCCTTCACCTCCGGTAACAAGTTTGTCGAGCTAACACCCCAGACGGGCCCAAAGGCATACTAACACATGCATATCAAACATATAATTCAAGCATATAAATAAGTGCAGAAATAAGACGAGCATAAACATCATGCAAATACCGAGCGCACACTTAGAAAATTCTCAAAAGATATATTAAGCAAAAGCGGGCACCAGCCCAGTAGTCAATATTACATGAACAGGGGCACGCAGGCCCAACAAAGAAAACAAGTTACAAAATATCGGCACACAGGCCAAGAAACTACGAGCACGCAGGCCCGGGAAACCTATACATCCTCGCCCTCCTGCTCAGCACCCACGGGGTCAGCATCGAAAACGACAAGCTCGGGATCAACCACCTTCCCGTCGACAATCTCATGATACGGCCCAATCCCTTCCACGATCAATGCAGCGCCGGGGTTGACAATTTGGATCTGCGCAACAGCGCTCTTGAACCCGACCTCGACAGCGTCCAGGCAATCGCTCTCCAGCACCCGAATCCGGGCGACCAAATCAGCACGCGTTATCATCCGCCGGTCTTCCTCAGTCTCGTCCTCGGCCGGACGAAGAGCGCTATCCAGGACTTCCATGCGAACTTTCAGCGCCTGCACTTCGGCCACCGCCGCCCCCAGCTTTTCCTCTACCGATGTCACTTTCTCCTCAGCACCCTCCGCTCGCTTGCGCTGGTCGGCAGCATCTTTCCGACTCTTCTCTATCTCGTCGAGAGTCCCAGCCCGCACGATGTACCGATTAGTACCGCGGTTGAAGTGCTCCGAGGTCCACAATAAATGTACCCTGGGGAGCCACGCAAGGAACCGCTGGCTGTCTACCATTCGCTCTCCCTCGGTAAAAAGAGTGTTCGAACCTTCTTGGGTGATCGGCTTCACGAGGAAGAACCGACCCTTGAAGTCTCGGACAGAGTCGCTGTACATCTTAAAGAGCTTGGTCGGTTGCTTAAACGAGACTCATCCCTGACGGCCATTCATCGATTAGCGTTGTAGGTGGAAGATGCGAAAAAACAAGGGCACCGTGGCCTCCACATCGAGATAATGGCACACCACCTCGAACGCGCAGATAAAGGCCAGAGCGTTGGGATGCAGCTGGGACGGGGCCAAACGTAACCAGTCAAAAAGGCCAGAGTGGAAAGCGGAGAACGACAGTCTGAGCTGAGCCTCTTTAAAGTAGAACTCGTGCATGAGAAACATCTGCCGCCCATACCTCGAGCAGATACGATGATGCTCCTTCAGATGATACACCTGCCAGTGTTGCGGCTCCCCTTCCACCCTATCCTCCACGGTAGCGTAGGCGTCGGACACGTCGAGCGCGAAGCAAGAGGGGGTGGACAACGGCTCTTCGGCCACCCACTCTTCGACGGGGAGGACCCGCTCGTCGAAATCTGGGATCTCGGGATCACTGTCTTCGACCATCGTTCCCGGTATCAAGGCCGACATGTACACCTGAAAAGCAGAGGACAATGGTGAATTCGATAGCCAATATCAAATCCACCCTTCCACCGCAGGTCAAGTGAAAGGGCGACAACGACAGGAGAACGACGAGCGCGCGGACGGTCCCCGAGGGACGCTCCCCGCCGCGCCTCCACGGGGCGTTCAAAAGCTAACCTATCGCCCTCCCCGGGGTACTCATCGAAAAAGGCACGTGTCCCCGGGGCATTCATCGGAGAAAGCACTCGTCCCTGGGGCATTCATCGGAACAACCGAACCTCCCCGGGGCATTCATCCAAACTAACCTAAAAAACCACCAGACACAGCGGAACGCGCGTCTCTCCTCGGAGCATTCATCGCGCCCCGACCATAGGCCCTAATTAAACGGCAGAAATAAAAGAAGAGAAGAGGGAAACTCACTTGTGACAACGGCGAACGGGATGCAGAACTAACGGCGCGGCGCCGATTCACAACAACGGCGAACGGGGAGGAGTCACAAAGTTTCACAGGTAAGAAAGCAATGTAAAAAGTAAAAAAATGAGCGGGGACCCCCATATTTATAACCCGACGCGGAACTCGAAGCGACACTAGGCCTTTTGAGTGTCCTAAGGTAGCCGCCCTACTACCCACTCAGCGCGTGACACGTGGCGGTAACCTGATGGTCGCGTCCCTTCATACACCTTTGCCCCGCTCTCCCGACGACAAGAAGACCTTCGCGCGTGCACGCGTCCCACCGGACACAAAACCGACGAGTCACCCGCCTCGCTACCTCTTTTCCCGAAGTAACGACCTTAAGTCCTCGCTCTTTCGCCACAGAGCTTCGACTTGGGGGGCTCCTGTTCTGGACTGGGCCCAGCCTCGCGGTCCAGCCCAATAACGCACAAGACCCAATGAGTGGAATAGCTTGATTGGGCATACACCCCCTAGGACGGGCAGGATACGCTCCCCGCCAAGCGGGACGGCACGTCTCGAAGCGTCCTCGGCACCCCCCTTAGCCGAACAGAACGCCCTCCGCGGGCGACATTCCCCGTGCCATCGGGCAAGACCCCATGGCTCTTCCGCGTCCTCGCGTGCTCCCCTCTGCGGGGAGAACAACGCCCTCCGGGGAACCTCGCGAGCTCCCCTCCGCGGGGAGAACAACGTGCCCGGTGCACGTTCTCCACGTGCTCCCCTCCGCGGGGACACGTCATCCATCAACTGACCACCTCCAAAAGAGCAGGTCAACCCACTTCCCGGAGTTCACGGAGCAGTTGAACTAGGGCGAAGACCACGTTCCGGTCTTCACCACGCCACGTAAGCCCTAACAGTCATTAGGGTTGGGCCTGGTCATCCAGCACATCTCAAATGACCGTTGACCCAGCGCTTGGGTCTCTCTATAAATACCCTCTTCCTCAAGAGGGTCAGGTAATTCACTTCTTACCCACTTTCTGTACTTTGCTCTCACTCTGCCCAAATTCTTACTTTGGCATCGGAGTATCTTGCAGGTACACCCCCCTTCTCTTTCTCATCACCGGTGAACAGGTAGCAGTCCAACAGCGTGTGGCCAACCCGTGATCCCCTCCTGATCAGGTCAGATCAATAATTAAAATGCAACAAAACTAGCAAGATACTAATAATAATATTAGACAAGTTTAAACAAATCAACAAGCAAAAATATAAATAAATAGATATAAAGACGCAAATAAAAAATAAAAGAACAAACATAATCACTTGTCATTTTAAGGGTAAGAATAAAAATCATTATTATTATACTTTTATTTTATTAAGACAAACTTATTATGGTTTATATTTTTATATTGTATAGGAAAAAGAACTTAAAATATTTTTACATTATTTATTTATTTTTGATATCTTTATTAAAAGAGTAATTATCTAAATATATCTAACTAATTTTTTATTTATTATTCTTCTTTTTATTTTTAAAAACATTTTCTTATATATATATATATATATATATATATATATATATATATATATATATATATATATATATATATATATATATATATATATATATATATATATATATATATATATATATATATATATATATATATATATATATATATATATATATATATATATATATATATATATATATATATATATATATATATATATATATATATATATATATATATATATATATATATATATATATATATATATATATATATATATATATATATATATATATATATATATATATATATATATATATATATATATATATATATATATATATATATATATATATATATATATATATATATATATATATATATATATATATATATATATATATATATATATATATATATATATATATATATATATATATATATATATATATATATATATATATATATATATATATATATATATATATATATATATATATATATATATATATATATATATATATATATATATATATATATATATATATATATATATATATATATATATATATATATATATATATATATATATATAGTACTCAAATAAAATAAATACCAACACAAATATATTTTTTAATTTTAAAATTTATCTTGATAAAAGAAATAAATAAAAACTTTAAATACCTAATTAAATGAAACATCTAAAAAAAATAAGTCGTATCAAATTTTTATTCCAAGGATAAAAATATTATTATTATTTTGATTAGGATTTTTTTTAGGAAATTGTAAGTCTAATCACACATCCGTGTGGGGTGAGGGAATGCATGGGAGCCGCGTGGCCTGCTACATGCAGGGTGTGGACGGTGAATGGAGGACAGGTGGAGGCTGAGTGTGGTACGTGACCAGCATGCAGTGAATGATGTGTGATGTGGCTGAAAGCAGGAACACACGCGTGGCTGCCTTTTTTATAGGACACTTGGCACGAACCTGGACTTTGGGCCTCCAAAATCGGACATGTGGCCCATTAACATGAGACTGAAATGGAAATGGATTAAACTGGATTAAAGCATTAACACATGATTAATGGACACTGCACCCTAATTAACCTAACAATTAATAACACGAAAAACTAATTAATGATGCTAATGAATTAAAAACTGATTATCTAATGAAGATGATTAATAACTAATTAATACATCCTGCTATTAATAAACTGTACCCTAAAATCTAAAAATCTATTTAAACTATATTATCTAATAAATCTATAAAAACAAAACCCATTAATATTCTATTTAAACCAAAAAATATAATATTCTTTTTAAACTATACTAGAACTATTTAAAATTCTAAACAAACTATTTAAAATCTAAAAAAAGAAATATATTTTAAATTTATATTAACATAATCTATAGTAAATCTAAAACTAATTAAACCTATATTACAACTAGTAAAAAAACAACTATTAAATTCTAAATTTAAAATATATTCTATTCTTATTTAATACGAAACACTAATATTATTTAAAATACTAATAAAACCCCAATAATATCTAAAAAATCTATAAAAATCCTAAAAAAAAAAAAAAATCAATAAAGCGAATAACTCCGATACGAGACTGGACTGCAATAAATGGCAAACCCCGGGCATCAAAATGCCCTCAAAACAGCAGTATAAGCTGAAAACGCCTAGAAGCGCACACCCTCCCAAAAATGAAACTCCGATCATCCGGACTGGTCTGAAACGTCCGAAATGTGAAAATAGGGTTGTGATCCCGATAACACCAGTATGATTTAGAATATGCAATGTACGCGGTATGTGAAGGCGAATGCAAAATGAGTCGAAACATAAACCAGGTGTGGGAACCGGTTGGTCAAATTTTAGGGTGCAACAGCTGCCCCTATTCAAGCGGCTTGGACCCGACTGGGTGAAGAGCGAACGACCTTCAAACATTCGAGGTACGAGACGGTTGAATACCAAAGGAACCCTGAAATTTGTCCACCGCAGAAATAAACTGCACCACTGCTTGGAGAACGACATTCGTCGAGTGAACCTGATTGTTACGGTAACAATCGATCATTCGTCGGAGAATAACTCTGATTTTAACTCCCACCACCCATGTAACACCACAGGTACTGAACTATCTTTGCAAAAAACACCTATGTCCACAACTGGACTAACCTTGTCAACACCAGAAGAAAAACGAATTCGTCAACACGAGTAAAGATCCCATCATCACAGGAAAAATCTTATCCACAATTGCCCTTAAATTTCGTCAACACGAAAAGCCATAAATTCGTCATCACGAAGAAATCCTATCATCATAGGAATAAAACTTACCCTCATCAGGACTCTTCATTCCGTCAACATGGAGAAAACAAACTTGTCCTCATCAGGACTCTATATTCCGTCAACACGGAGAAAGCAAACCTTGTCCTCAACAGGAATCCGTATTCCATTAACATGGAGAAATAAAACTTGGCCTCATCCGAAATCCTCATTCCGTCAACACGGAGAAATCCCGGCGACTTCGTTGGGGAGGAGTTATCTGCATCTCGTCACCACAAGGAGATCCTATCAGCATAGGTAATGACCTCTTATTTGCGTCTTATCAACACGAGGAATTCCTATCAATATAGGAATAAATTGTCCATATCAGGACTCACGTCTCGTCAACACGAGGAAAAATAGATTCATCAACACGAATAAATCCTATCATCATAGGAATACCATTCTTGTACATATCTGAACTCCCATTTCGTCAACACGAAGAAATCCTATCCACATAAGCATAAATTGTTCTCATCAGGACACACATTCCGTCAACACGGAGAGAGTAATTCGTCAACACGAATAAATCCTATCAACATAGGCATAACTTGTCCTCATCAGGACGCACATTCGATCAACACGGAGGAATAAAACTTGTCCTCACCAGGACTCCATATTCCGTCAACACGGAGAAAGCAAACTCCGTCCTCAACAGGACTCCATATTCCGTCAACACGGGGAAATCGATTCGTCAACACGAAGAAATCCTATCAACATAGGCATAAATTGTCCTCATCAGGACGCACATTCCGTCAACACGGAGGGAGCAGTTCGTCAACACGAATACATCCTATCAACATAGGCATAAATTGTCCTCATCAGGACTCCATATTCCGTCAACACGGATGAATAAAACCTGTCCTCATCAGGACTCCATATTCCGTCAACACGGGGAAATCAATCTTGGTCCTTAACAGGACTCCATATTCCGTCAACATGGGGACATCGACTCGTCAACATGATGCAATCCTCTCAATATAGGCATAAATTGTCCTCATCAGGACGCACACTCCATCAACACGGAGGGAATAATTCGTCAACACGAATACATCCTATCAACATAGGCATAGATTGTCCTCATTAGGACGCACATTCCGTCAACACGGAGAAAGCAATTCGTCAACACGAATAAATTCTATCAACATAGCTGGGGATATTCTAAAAACCAATGACCGACACCCGTTCTGACAACAAGCGACCACTTCTGAAATTTTGATTCATGGAACCCTGAGATGCTACTGCAACAACAAACTTGACAAAACAGTCCGCTGATCGGATACGAGAAAACCTCAATCAGTAACTCTGTGGGGATGATAATAAACTAAATCACATCATCATATGTCTCACGACAAGACCTTGATTGTCTGAAAAGACATCTGGGCTTTAGAACTCCATACTCCTGTTGAGAAACACACCTGAAAGCAAAAGGTTAACCAACCCGACTTATATTTCAAAATGCGTATGTTTGACAATGGCGTAATGCTCCATACAGCATGGGAAGGCTACGCGTTTGGGTAGATGCAAATATGATAATGCATGCAAATGCAAATGCAGGTTCAGGCTGCTGGGGAGCCCTGATAAGCTGGCTTCAACACGGATGCTGAGGACAAATACCACCTTGTTGGGGAAGGAACGGGTACCACCAAGTATTTCGGCAAAATAAATGTCAGGACATACGACCAACTTTGCCGGGGAGAGCTTTAAACCTTCGATTTCCCCTAGGAGGAAAGAATAACACCTGCTGGGGAGAGGAAACTCCGCTGGGGACGAAACGACTCTCTCAGGGACTATTAACCAACTCCGCTGGAAACAGGGAATGACTCCGCTAGGGAGAATAAACAACCCTACTGGGGATAGTGAACTATCTGGGCACAGTTTACAACCCTGGAATTCTCAATCCGACGAAAACTAAACGACTCCGCTGAGGACGAAGAATCCTTTTGGAGAAACACCACTGTCTGAATACAGCTTACAAACTTTAACAATATCAGACTCTGCTAAGGGTAAACGACCCTGCTGGAGAAAGTAAACCATCTGGCCACCGTTTACAAACTCGGGACTGAGGATAGACATCCTGTGGGGAGCATTAATCTTGACCTGCTGGAGATATCTTATGAACTGCTTTCATGAGGATACTCTTATGGGGGATACGCTGCGACTAGCTGGTGAAATTGATCCTTCTTCAGTAAGGAACAGTGTCATCTCAACTTCGGGGAATGAAGTGCGACCTGCGTGGGGATTCACCTCTCATAATGATCAAGTCTCTTCATCAAGAGCCTCTGGTTAGGACTACATGAATTCCATTCACCTTCTCGGAAATTTGCCCCAAAAATACCAACATGCCCCAGTCTGAACACTTCGTCTGGAAAGGAAAAGCTAGCCATAGTGCTACTCACAATACCTCGCCCCTGAATCGGCACCAACCTTCTGATAAGGACTCCTCGATCTCTGTACCCTGACGGTTAGATATGAACTGTTTATGCATGTCAAACCCAAAAGAATGTCCCAACAAGATCTTTTGTTCTTAGGGTGATCTGCCCCGGTCTTGTAATAATCTTTTGCCCCTGATCGACTGATTCGCGGATGTGTGACTTTACTGGGGATAACCGAACGTGCCCAGTATGATTGGACTTCTGTACATCCGTGATGGGTCATACACGCCTGATGCTGGACAATATCCTGTCTGAATTCACGGCTTCTAGTTGAAGGGTCACGATTTCCCGCCATTCGTCTCAAACTTGAAGATTGGCTGAATCTGCTCAAGTAGCTCTGAGTAACTCTGATAACACGAAGAAGAACAGTTCCTTCGCTTCTGATATGTCCCGGCTCGTGGGAAC
Organism: Lathyrus sativus; assembly: GCA_963859935.3. NCBI lineage: Eukaryota > Viridiplantae > Streptophyta > Magnoliopsida > Fabales > Fabaceae > Lathyrus > Lathyrus sativus. The sequence goes on along the minus strand of OZ012737.1, from coordinate 525,198,535 downwards.
CTTTGTGGGATAGTCTGAAAATCTGTACCCTGATGGTTTGATATGAACTGCCCCAGTATTCTGAACTTCAGCGAGCAACTTGCTACAATACGACCTTGCGTTGGCTTGCCCCGGTGTTTGTTCGACAAAAGGATTCAACCCCAATTAAACAATCATCAACATAGTTGGTTTCACTATCTCTGGAGTGATTTGCCCCTGAACGAGCGTTGAGCGACTTAACCTGCCCTGATCAAACATAGCATTCTGGATAATTGCCCCTAATTGGCTCTCGAAAAGATTCGCTTCTGATCAATTGCTTCTCAAGCAAATTGCCCCACAATCAACCGATGCTTCGAGACTGGTCCTTAGGCCGACTAATTCTGAACTCACTGAAAGTCAATGCCTCTGATTTACAGGGTTTCACAACATACACCATTCTGATCCAGACTGTTGAATTATTCAATCCTGTTCGATTATTCCCTGTTGGAATTTCTTTCCTGTCAACTACCAACCTGCAAATAAAATTGTTCATTCCTGAATGGTAATTCTAATGCAGTGTTCATGCAAATTTTGAAAAAATTGTGTTGTCACTCATTTACGTGTCATGATTGTGAGTGACGACTGAACCAAAGTTCGACCGTAGTGCTTATGTGATTAGTAAAAACGCACCAAGGACATGACTAGCAAATCAAGAGGAAGTCAGGTTACTCAACCTTATCGTAATGCTCTTTCAGAACAAACCTTGCCTCAATTAGGTCTTTTAAGGGCTGTATCGTGGTCGGGTTCACGGTTCGTGAAGCAAAGGATATTTGGCTCAAATTATGATTTGTACCCACCCCTTCTACGTGATGATCTCCGATCCTAAAGTTCAGTTAACTTGGCTCGAGCGCTCGCCTCTTCGAGAGGTATGTTGAATGGTAAGAACCATAGTTAAGGAATCCACAAGGTTTTTCAGAGCGACAGTTACTCCTTTCCCGTTTTCGGTATCTGTATCCACACGACTTTGTCCTTGTTCGAGGATTTGTTGATATCCTTTCTTTTGTATTCTTTTGATTCCCTAATTTTTGCCTGGACTGACTCCTTTTGAGTTCTTTTCGATCTTTCTTTTGAAGTCCAGCGGGATGCCCTAATTTTTGCCTAAGTATTAGCTTTCCAGCTATTCATTTCTTTTTACTTAGCGGGCTCTCTTATTCTTTCTTTTTCTTTTGGAACAAAGTCGTGTGACACTGGTTGTCTTGATTGCTCCGAAAGGATGGTAACTGTCTCACTCCGGATTGGTGAGGTTTAACCATTGTGGTTGATGATTTACGACCTCTGGAGAAGTATAAGCTGATTGATCCTTGAAAGGCAACACTCCTCTGTAAGACTTGACCGCTCGATCAAGCTAACTGACACCTACCCTGCCCCGGGTTAAGATGTGAGGGTTTAAAAGTTCGAAAAACTTCTACTTCCTGGCTCGAAGTGGTTAACAAGGGACTAACTCCTTATATCTCCAGTGTTTAGGGGATTTGAAACAATGCCTTGTACGTCATCGACAAGGTTTTATCTGAAAGCATACGATCATCGGTTATGAGTATTCAGTTTCGTCATCCTCCCTCCAATCTTTGCTAATCATAGTGACAAAGTGGAGTGAATAAAATGCAAGTGCCAATGCAATGCAGTAAATGAGCGACAACGACATGATTAATTCAGAAAAATGAATAGTCACTTTATCAATATTACCATTCGAAACAAACAATACTTAACAGCAAGTAGTAACTAACAGAAAAGAAACTACAAATGCAAATGATAACAGCCTGAGGACTGCCAATGTTGAGGGTGTCGGCCTGTCTGGACCACTGGCTTCTCGAAAATAAACCCTCTGGATCTGCGAGCTCAGACAGCTGAGAGGTAGGCGTGAACAGACAAAACTCCTTCTGGAAAGGAAATGCACTCTTGGTCGATCGACTGTTGTACTGTCGCCTGAAATGCTTTACAATCTTCAGTTGAATGCCCCAGGGCTCCGCCATGACGCCTATACTGAGCGTGGGGATTGTTCCCAGGAGGGTAAGATTCTAGCACAAGCTTAAGAGCTTTAGGTTCCACTGAAGAACTCTGGATCAAAGATGGCCGCAACTGACTATACGGCATAGGCACTGGGCGGGAAGGAGCATTCCTTCGTTCCCAGTTGTCACGAGGTCTGTTCTGATTCTGGCGCTAGTTCTGATAAACTCGGACACGAACTCGATGATTTGCAAGAGAAGTGACAAAAGGTTCCTGATCTGAATTCTCCCGGTTTTTACGGCATGCTCAATGCGTTCACCCAATCCTACCAATGCGGAGCAATTTGGTGCATTTACGAGCATTCTTTCAAGATACGGGCTCTCCAGGGAGTTTACAAACATGCTCATTAACTCTCGGTCTAGGAGCGACGACTTCACTCTGGCAGCAAATTCTCTCCATCTCTGACCATACTTCCTGATAGGTTCATCTTTCTTTTGAGATAATTCTCGCAACTGCATGCGACTAGGAGCCATGTCTAGGTTATGATCGTACTGCTTCAGCAAAGCTCTGACTAAATCCACCCATGATCGAATCTGATTACTCTCTAACTGCATATACCCACTCAGAGATGCCCTAGTCAGACTGTCCTGAAAGCAGTGAATCATCAACTTGTCGTCTTGCACAAACGGAGTCATTCTTCGACAAAATATCACCCAATGTTGCTTCATAAAGCTACCTCTTTTGTACTTCTCAAATCTCGGCGCTTTGAGCTTAGGAGGTAACACCAGGCCAGACACATGTCTGCAGCATTGAGGTTGACAACATCTTTGACTTTCAAGGCTTTCACTCCTTCTTCAAACACTCGGAGCCTTCTATCACACTCGAGAGCTTTTGGGTCTTCGGTCCTAGCTACCGGGATCTGTCTTCAGATATTCGCCACAGGGAAAATAACACCTTGACTGTCGATAAGAGAAACTCGTTCATTGCGGACAACAAACTGCTCACGTCGATCCCGGTCCCTAACAGGAGGTTGCACAAACTGGTCTGCAGTAAGGTGGTTCACTTGCGGGAAGTCTTCGTCATGCAGAGAACCATACAAAGGATTGGACATCACACTAAACCCTGACAAGGTATCAACAAACCGGAAGTTGCTCTCTGACGTAGCTACCAACAACCTTCAACTGACTTCACTGCTCAATTCTGCCCCAATCTATCTCGACCCCCTGGTCGTCTTCTACCAATCAACACTTGTTCAGACCAATCACCGGAGAATCACCCTCAGAATCAAAGCAACGGCTGGATAAGAGCTCTGGCTAGCTGGAGAATGATATGCAATATGGTGCAAACATGTTTATGCAAATGCAATGCAATATGCCGCAAATACGGGATCACAGCCCCCACAATCTCTGAATACTGTTGCGCTGCCGACTGAGTACGTTCGCTCTGACGAGAAGACCAAAATATCGGGTTGTCTGGAGGTTAAGTTTCCTGCAAAACCCTCACACTCACGGGTATGGACCTAAACTGACACAAGTTCGGCATCCTATGCGGTCATCAGTGTCACAGACTTTCAAGACTGATGATACGATACCCAGAAGGTGTGTCATCATCATATCCTGAAGAGGCCTCACTTAGCTGAATCCCAAATGATAGGTCCCCAGAGTCGACAATCCTCCAAACCAACAACCCCCTCAACCCAAAGGGTTGAAAAAGAAGTCAACTGGGAGAACCTCGTCTGAGCGTGGATTTCATGAGACACTAGTGCATGCAACACATGCACGCGCCCACTAATTTCCACTCTAATTCTAGGTGCACTCAAGCCCAGGTCCGACTTATCTCTCAATCATAGAACCCCCTCATACCCACAGCAATAATCACAATAATATAATGTTGAATGTAAAATGCAGAAACGTAAATCCATACAAAACCCACGACGGGAAAACAAGCGCTAGGATAGACTCTCTTAAGGGACGTCGGATCCCAAATGCATAAGGAACCATCGCAGTCCCCATCAGAGTCGCCAGCTGTCGCTACTGCGAAAATTGGCGCCGGCTGAACAGAAGAGTCGCCACCGTGTGTTATTTATCCCAACGGAGGGAAAGGAAACGCTCGAAGTAAACCTACCGCAAAGACGGGAAAGGAATGGTCGTCGCAACCAAATCCTATATTCGGGAGTCGGTTACGCAAGGGGAAGGTATTAGCACCCCTCATGTCCGTCGTACTCGACGGGATCCACGCTTGTTTTCTGGTACGGATGCAAAACAATCTATCTACGGTTGCTAAATCTAAACGGAAAGAAACTGACTCGATAGAGCGTCGCACTCTATGCCTACGTATTCTCAAGAGAGAAAGTCAGAGTCATCGTAGTTCGGGAAACTACAGGGAATTGGCTCGCCAAGACTTCGCGTCTTGTGCCTACGTACTTCAACACAGCATGGAAGATCAGAGCTTTCTTAGTCCAGGCTAACTACGGCTAGACAGAGTATTCTCGATCACACAGGAGTGAGAGACTAAGCTTGGTCCTAGAGGTACGGGAACCTACGGGAACTTAGAACTACGGTCGGGTCTCAATCGCACAGCAGCGAGAGAAAGGGAAACATCAGTCGTCAGCGGGGAAGTCTCGATCGCACAGCAGCGAGAGAACAGAGAGGCTAGTTATTAGTGTGCTCGCTAGGATATTGCATCCTATGCCTACATATTCTCATTAGATATGAGAAATCAGAGCAACTGTAGTTCAGCCTACTATAGCTAAAACGGGGGAAAGGGAAAAGGGAGCTCGCTAGGATACGACATCCTATGCCTACGTACTCTCGTCGGGCACGAGAGATCAGAGCTAACGTAGTTCGACGGGAAAACGAATCTCAATTGCACGAGAGCAAAAGAAGGGGTCTCGATCGCCTGAACGCGAGAGAAATGAGGTAGCAGGCCGACGCCTAAACGGGAAGGAACTCGGGACACACACGCGAGAACCTAAGAAGAAACTCCTCAGCTGGCACTTCCTTTGTATCTGATGATGCATCCCACAACACTCGCTGGTTGCCTGAAGACTTGAATACGACAATGATGATGAACGAAGCAGCTCCGAGGCTCCTGACGTACGCGCAAGCTCCATTCCAATCTTCTCCTCTCTGGATCTTTGATGATGACGCTCGAACCAGGGACAATGTGTAACGCTTAGACTGTCATGGTTCAATTTATGCGAGAAATCGAACTCTCAGAGGTAGCGTATTAATATCCGTGTCAAAGACAAGATGGAGAAATGATATCGAAAATCATTCTCCAATTGAATCGTGTCACACGGCCAGCCAGAAATAAAACCGAGAATAAAATCAGATGGAAACGAAAATAGGAGAGACAATCCAAGGCAAAATGGAAATAAAATGCTACTCCTAAAATACGGAAATTAATCTCTACTAGGAAACATCTCTAAAGAAATTAAAAGGAAATTGCGTACTAAAATAGCATAAAAATACTATAATATTCTAAAGAGAAAAATATGAAAAACTATATTAATCTATATTATTCTAAAAGAAAATAGAATTGCATTTGATATTTCTAATAAAAAATGCAAGGAAAAAAAATGCAGCAAAGGGGGTTTTATTAGTGGCTACAAGGGTGCAGCAGAAAAAAAAAGCCTAAATGTTGGGCCTAGCCTACTAAACAGCAACCAAACAAAAACAGGGGAGGGGGGAAAGAAAGAAATCGGGGGTGCCAAGAGTAAGCCAAGTGGGCTTGGCCCATCACACAACACACACACACGGGGGGGGGGGGGGGGGGGGGGGGGGGAAAGAAACGGGGAGTGTTAGCAACGACAATGGGCTTAGAGCCCAATCCACCACACAGCCACGTATCCCTCTTTTCTCATTCTGAAAGGGTCAAAACCCTAAATCCTTTTCCTCAGACACTGTTCATCTCCTCATGCACCGTTGCTTCTCCCATACTCTCTCTCGCAAATCCTTCTCTCTCGTCTTCTCCCGATCCCACTTGCTTCAAACCTGCACAAGAACAAATGAGCCATCAACACGCTAAAATATTGCGATCTGGAAACCATCAATCGATTCTTTCGACATTCTTGAAGCCTATCGTTGATGAAGATTGGAGGAAATTAGTTGAAGACTTGAAGATTTCTGGAGATTTAGGTGAATACGATGATCATGGCGATGATCTTTGATGAATCTTGGTGATTCTCGAAGATGATGGGCTTACGAATCTGGAATCATCTAGAATTTCTTGTTGAATTCTTGAAGATTCACGATGTTGATGGAGTTCTCGCGACGAACGCGAGCTTGCATGTGACGATCTGGAGCTGCTTGTTGAAGGTCACGAAGGAAGATGAAGATCTCGCGATGAATCTCGTTGGAAGTCTGGTGGATCCGAAGAACACATGAAGAAGTTCCTGAAGTTGTTGTTGACGAAGATCAAAAAATGATGAGGTTTTAATGATTTCTTAATGATGAATCTGGATCGGAGAAGATAGAGATTATGAGGGATTCTGGGAACATTGATGAAGAACATGTTGAATCCATGAAGAACTCTGTTGAAGATCATGAACGGAGGATGAAGTTCTGTGGCGGATGCAAGAACAAATGCAGTTTTCCGGTGGATTTCTTGAGTTTACCGGCGAGACATTAATGAAGGTTAATCGGAAGTGGATGGTGAAGATAAGAGTTGTAGATTAGAGTTGAAAATTTTCTGGAAAAAAATTGTGTTTCCGGCGGTTGTTACAGTGGCTCCGGCGACGGTTAGGAGGTTGTTGTGGCGGCTCCGGTGGTTATCGCCGTCAATTGCATGCCGACCGGTGAAGGGAAGACGGTGAAGCTAGGGAGAGACACGTGTGGGGTGAGGGAATGCATGGGAGCCGCATGGCCTGCTGCATGCAGGGTGTGGACGGTGAATGGAGGACAGGTGGAGGCTGAGTATGGTACGTGGCCAGCATGCAGTGAATGATGTGTGATGTGGCTGAAAGCAGGAACACACGCGTGGCTGCCTTTTTTATAGGACACTTGGCACGAACCTGGACTCTGGGCCTCCAAAATCGGACATGTGGCCCATTAACATGAGACTAAAATGGAAATGGATTAAACTGGATTAAAGCATTAACACATGATTAATGGACACTGCACCCTAATTAACCTAACAATTAATAACAAGAAAAACTAATTAATGATGCTAATGAATTAAAAATTGATATCTAATGAAGATGATTAATAACTAATTAATACATCCTGCTATTAATAAACTGTACCCTAAAATCTAAAAATCTATTTAAACTATATTATCTAATAAATCTATAAAAACAAAACCCATTAATATTCTATTTAAACCAAAAAATATAATATTCTTTTTAAACTATACTAGAACTATTTAAAATTCTAAACAAACTATTTAAAATCTAAAAAAAGAAATATATTCTAAATTTATATTAACAAAATCTATAGTAAATCTAAAATTAATTAAACCTATATTACAACTAGTAAAAAAACAACTATTAAATTATAAATTTAAATATATTCTATTCTTATTTAATACGAAACACTAATATTATTTAAAATACTAATAAAACCCCAATAATATCTAAAAAATCTATAAAAATCCTATAAATAAAAAATCAATAAAGCGAATAACTCCGATACGAGACTGGACTGCAATAAATGGCAAACCACGGGCATCAAAATGCCCTCAAAACAGCAGTATAAGTTGAAAACGCCTAGAAGCACACACCCTCCCAAAAATGAAACTCCGATCATCCAGACTGGTCTGAAACGTCCGAAATGTGAAAATAGGGTTGTGATCCCGATAACACCAGTATGATTTAGAATATGCAATGTATGCGGTATGTGAAGGCGAATGCAAAATGAGTCGAAATATAAACCAGGTGTGGGAACCGGTTGGTCAAATTTTAGGGTGCAACACAAAGAATTAATTTGAATCCCATTGTTTTTAGCCCAATGTTGCAATATCCCTTGAACCAAAAAAAAGGTTAGAAAAACCCATGGCCCATAAATAATTGAAGGTAATTTCATCTTTCACAAAAACTCGGCCATGACAACTAAATCGGGGACCACAACTAGAGTTTTCCAAACACTAGGCCATGAGTTTTCCCAAGTTGCTAGTCGTGGTTATATTTCACACAAGCATTGCTACTCACGCACAGCCAAGGCCTCATCCGGCAAAACCGCAAGAACGCAACCTGTAAAATGACAGACAAAATTTCTTTTTCAGAAGGGCAACAACATCTCAATTTCCTTCCCATTCTATCCTCAATTTTCTCTATTAAAAACCAGCTTTTATCTCACCACAAAAAAAAAATTCTGTAGAAGAAAACCTCACTCACAAACCTCGAGGGCCCTCTCGTTTTCCTCCTTCAGTCCCTCATCACCTTCATCCTCAAACAGCCAACCTCATCCCCAAACCTACGATACGAGCCACAAACTATCAACAAACTTTTCCAGATTTCATCTTCACACCAAACCAAATCAGATAAAAAATAAGAAATAGAAGAGAAGATTGAGACAAATCCGAAATAGCACAGAACCGAACAGAGAAAAAGAAGGAGAGGATTGAATCAAAACATAAAGATGAAACGAACCTGAATCCAAATAAATCCAAAGTAGAAGCAAAAAGTGAATCAAGCGCGTATGACTATTATTCTTTGGACCTCGACTTTTATTCTATTTTTCTTGGTTTAATTTTGATATCAGCGTACTTTTCTTTTTCTCTCTTGGACCTGGTTTTCTCCTTGCACGGTGATGGAGGAGAAGCCCTCTTCTTCGAGGCATATTACGAACTTAATGTTGTTGTTTTTACTTCTTCATCGTGTGGCCTCGATCTGATTTTGAGAGAACCCTTTTGTCGCTTTTGAGAAAGTAAAACAGATTTTCATCACCGATGGCTGTTTTAAAGAGACCCGTGAGTTTTTATGTAGCTGGGCTTTTAAGCCCAAACGGATTACTCCTTACACACATGGATCGTACACTGCTCACCTCTTTTTTCTTACTGTTTTTTTAATGGGTGATGGGCTTTAGGCCCATATGATCCCATCTTGTTTCTATTACACTCATGATCCTCGTTTGGCCCATTATAGTTATTACCAATACCTCATCAGATTTTTGGGTGCACCCTCCGTGTTTCTCATATGTGCGATGGGCTCGCAAGCCCATGTTGTTTATTTCACAAACACCACCACTTTACTGCTACACCCCCACACATGTTCTATCTTCTATTTAATTTTGATTTTTGTTTTGTGTTCTTTTGAAAAATTATTATTATTAATGTTTTTATAACAAGTCTTAGCATTTAGTTGTTTTTTTAGGTTTATTTTCTTTTCAAATTTTATTTTTATCTTTGATTTTATTATTGGTCAATAAAGAAACTAAAAGCCACTATTATTGATTTATCAATAAAATAGTGATTTAGATGAGACCACCACTTATTTTCTTTTCATTTTCTTTTCCACTATTTTCATTTCAATTTCGGTCAATGAAAGTCTTTTTATTCGTAAACGTTGATTTATCGAGGTTGATAACCTTCATTATGTCAAATCTGTAGAAAATGATCATTGAGATCATTTTATATACTTTAGGATCGTGATAGGCTACCTTCGATTAATCGACACGAGTTTATGATTAAGACGAGATCTCCCGTTTCTTTTGGTCTATGCGACACGATTACATTGGAGAATGATCCTCAATATCATTTCTCTATCGTGTTTTTAGCATAGATATCAATTTATGTGACCTCCTATAGTTCGGTTTTCATCATAAGTCGAGTTATAACGGTTTAGCGTTATATTTCATCCCGATTCAATTTACAAATCAACTAACGACTAACTTTACTTTTCGTCAATATACAATTGTTTTATTTATAGTCAATATTATCTTGATTTTATTATCTTGTTTATATACTTGTTAATATTATCTTGACTAAATTATTGTGAATATTATCTTGATTATATTGTTATATATCTCGTTATATTATTCACATTGTTTATATTCATATCTTGTTCATACTCATATCATATTCATATTATTCATCTCGTTCCTATCTTATTCAAACATATTCGAAAGAACATAACAATTATCGAAATAATAAAATCCTAAATTGGTGGATTGTTGGATTATTGGACTTTGTCAGAAACCCTAGCTTGGAGTTTTGTTCGATTTTTTTCTCAAGGCATAGTTTAGGACACTTCGCACACACACGACTTCCTCTTGGGCTACCTGACAATGGACCCTTTTATTTCGTGCAATCCCGTGTAAATTACATGTATCCCTCTCCCATTCTGATGTACACATTCGTATTTCTTTGATTATGGTTTATCTTCTAGGAGTAACCATAGGGATTAGCGTAGATTAAATCGTTTTCAAACTAATTCTCAATTTGTTTCATCGAGCCATTTTCAAACACCCCTCGTAAGCCGAGTGCTCGTCCGCATTGGCCATCAACCTATTGCACACACTTTCATATTTCGTTATGCTTTCGATATTGGGGGCACCCTCAGGGACTAGTATCATTTCTCACAACTTAACTCTTGATTCGTCGTCAAGCCGGTTCCATTTTCAATCAAACCCTCGACTCGTCGTCGAGCCATTTTCAAACCAACTTCCATTCCACCACGGTTTTGCACACAAATATAAGTCAAACCCTTAATCCAACATCAAGCGGATTTTCTCAATAAACTATCAAAATAATTAACAACTATCTAACTCTTTTCAAGGTGAAAAGGAGAGGGATTGAGCCTTTGATCTCTCTTCAGTTGTTTAGATGCGAGTTACCTTAAACGTGTGTGAGCAATTGACGCCTCTAAAAACATTTCTAACACTCATTATTCAAACACCATTCAAACACAACTTCCTTCCAAGATAAAAAGGAGAGAGAGTCGAGTCTTTAACTTACTCTCCCGATTAATTGAGCCCGAGGAGCCTTTCTTAAGCTTCGAGTAATCATCATCCGTACCAAACTTCAACAATTCAACCTATCTCTTTTCGTGGTCGTCTCCACGAACTACGGACGTTCTGATTCTTCATTCTCATCTGAATGTAAGATATGTCGACACAAGATTGCGATGATCTTGGCGAGCATAATCCCCTCCATCTTCCGTTTCCCCCCATCCTTTCATGTAGTCGAACTAAGAAAGCTCTGATTTCTCATTTTCGTCCAAATGAGCATACGTAGGCACAAGGCCACAATCCTTGGCGAGCACCTTAACCTAAAACCACACATTTTCCCCCTAGCATCGTTATCCCTTTTATCGTATTGTTTCGCATTTATTATTGAGAAGAAAACAACTAAGTTTAGATAACGTTCATCGCAATTCGATTTAAGAGGTTCCCGTTAAGTACAACGGATGTGAGGGGTGCTAATACCTTCCCCTTGCGTAACTGACTCCCGAACCCAAAACATTGGCTGCGATGGCCTTGTTCCTGCCCTTTCGTTTTAAAAGGTTTTCTCGATATTTTCCTTTCCCTTTTTGGGATAAAAAAAGTTCGGTGATGACTCTGTAGAACCGCATTCTGCACCTTTTGCACGAGGTTTGCGTTTCTCGATGTAATTTTTCAAGGTGCGACAGTTGGCGACTCTGGGGGACATATTGCTCCATGCAAGAGATAGTCGAGCCTATCTTAGTTCGAATTATGAGCTTGTTAGTTTCGCTTAGTTATCTTCTTCTTGTTTTCCCATTTATTTATTTGCTTTCTTGTCCTTATCTTTGTTACTTTTGATTATTGTGACATTGTTGGGTTGCTCTACCTATGGGTACTTTGTGAGATGCCTCTACACCCAAGTCCGAGTAAAACCCTAGGATTAGGATGGTGGTTGTGTAGTGGAGACTTACGTGGGTTCTTCCACGTAAGGTCAAAGCGAAAACCCCGCTTAGAGTAGATTCCCTTGGAGATGTTATTATTGTGGTGAGTCTTTGCCATAGCAATAATGTTTTCGTGCCTGAATTGTTGATCCCAAGGACCACTAACCCATTTTATCCATGGTGGTTAGTAGTGTTAACTTCTTTTGGATTAATATGAACGCCCCAATCAGATGAGATCCCTTGAACGTATTAATTCCTGACAGTAATATTTTCAACCTCGATCTATGACTCTGAGAACCTGTTTTAGAACCCGTGTGTTGATGGTTATGTAGTTGACGCCTCCGAGGAATATTTCTCGCATGGAAGATGCAAAAACCTCACCTAGAGGAGATCCTTTTGAGGATATTATTGTCGTGATGAGGCTTTGTCATGGCTATAATATCTTTGAAAGATATCCATAACTCTAGGTACTTACTCGTTTTAGAACCATACCCGTGGGGTTTCTTTGAGCAGTATTGTGGTTTTTGACCCGTTCATCCGACCAACCTCATAACTATATGAACCAGTGATTCTGCGACCCTGGATCTTGCATCTTACATTGCAATATTGTATTGCATATCATTTGCATTGCATTGCATCTGTGGTGCATCTTGCATTTTCATTCCTTTAACAAAATCTCATTTGTCCTTCCTTCCTCTCCAGTAAATCAAGCTAATTTCTCGACACCAGTATGCAACTAGAGCCAACATAAGACGTATAATGGAGCAAATTCAACAAGAACAAGCTGCCTTCGGAGAAGAGTTGGACTCCCTCAATGGCAAGATTGACCAGATTCTCGAAGCCCTCGTTACAGCCAGAAAGGAGGAAGAACTGTGTGAAGCGGTTGATGTCAACAACAATAGTCAGGTGCAAGGGTCTACCTCAAGACTCTCAGTTCATGTTCCTAACCCCTATGGGATGCCAATGAACTTTTCTATCACAGCTAAAGGAACTACCTCTCAACCGACCCCAACACCTGGAGTTACTGTTGGAGTTATCCCGCAAACCTAACATAATGTCGTTCAGATCCCCGTTCTTCATGCCGAAGATAATCTATTGGATCAATATGATAATATGCAAAACTATTATACTACTATCCCCATTGCCAGTCTTGTTGCTACTCAGGATTCAGAAGCCATCAAGATGTGTCGCGATCTAGCTGAAAAACTCCAAGTCATGGAGGGGCACAACTCAAACTCTCTCAGTGCTCTGGAACTATGCTTGGTACTTAATGTCATCATTCCTCTCAAGTTTAAAGCGCCAGAGTTCTCGAAGTACAAGGCCTCAGTTGCCCTAATATTCATCTAAATATGTACTATCGCAAGATGGCTGCTTATGCCAGAGACGAAAAGCTAATGATTCATTGCTTCCAAGACAGCTTGTCTGGAGCATCACTTGAGTGGTATATGCAGTTAGAGCATAGTAGTGCGTGAACTTAGGCTGAGCTAGCTGATGCATTTGCCAAGAAGTACAAATACAACACTGACCTCGCTTCTAACTATACTCAACTTCAGAGTATGGCTCAAAAGGACAGCGAATCCTTCAAGGAGTACGCGTAATGATGGAGAAAGCTAGATGTAAGGGTACTTCCACCTCTTGTCGACCGTGAACTGATTGACATCTTCATGGGTACCTTGCAAGGCCAATACTATGAAAAACTAATCGGAAGTATTTCAGCTGGATTCTCTGACTTGGTAATTATCGGTGAGAGAATTGAAGAAGGCCTGAAGAGTGGAAAGATTCATGGAGGTTCTAGCAGTCAAGCGGAAACTAAGAAGCCTTTTAAAGGATACAAGAAGAAAGAGGGCGAAGCAAATGCCATCTCTGCACAGAAAGGACAAGCTCCTCAACAAGCTCACGCTATTATGCCTTATCAAATCCCTCACTATCAGTATCTGTATGTTGCTGTTGCGCAATATGCTCGAATGCCTTATCCGCCATCTATTCAAGTTGTCCAAGCTCAAATGCCTCAATATCAGGCTCCTTAGCAACAACCCTAAAATTAGCAAGGGCATCAATACCCTCCCAAGCATCAACAACTACAAGCTTCTCAACAACAACAAGCTGCTCGACAATAACGTCAACCTAATCAATAGAGGATGTGGAAGTCGGATATAGTCTTTGATTGTCTACCAATGTCATATGCTCATATCTTTGCTCAATTGCTAGAAAGGAAGGCCATTGCCTTGAGAGATTTAGCTCCCCCAACTGTCATTCCTACCGACTATGATACAAACACCTATTGTGAGTTTCACAAGAGTGCTCCAGGGCATACAATCGAGAAATGCAGGGCTTTCAAGCATAAAATTCAGGACATGATCGACAGGAATGTTATCAACTTCAATGGGAATACTCGAAATGTCATCAACAATTCTATGCCGCCACCAAGCTAGTGTTTCTAAAGACAAGATTCTGGTGAACAAGTTCTGAAGACTCAAGACTCTGAAGACCTATTGGTTAACTCTTATAATCATGCTTTAATCATCTCTATTCAGAAGCCTCTAATGTAAAGAAGAGAAGCTCAAACGTCTACGAGGGAAAATAGTACATAGTACATTTTTAACGTCTCATTACACTACCATGCGACTACCCTGATTTGGTGGTACAAAGGACAACTTTTGTGTATGATTTTCATCCCTACGTAATGATATTATTTCAAGTCGCCATCTACCTAAAGGATATTCCTGATCTACCCTCCAACAGATCTTTTTCTGGATATATAAGGACTTGATTACTTGAAGAAATTAAGAAGTTTTACAATGATTAATAAAAAGGTCACCCTTTGATTAAAAGCAACATATAAAGAGCTGAACCTACAATATTGAAACACCATAATACAAAGAAAGAATATTGTTGATACTGTATTAGTGTCTTTAAGACATTTGAGCTACTAATAGTATTTATATCAGCTTGTTTAGAAGCAATTTCATTGTAAACATCTTTGTTCAAACTGTTGTTTGTAACTCCTTAAGGGACCAATTAGGTCTGTATCCTTAAAAAGAGACGGTTAGTCTTTGTTGTTAGTCACCAGCGGTTGCTTGTGTAGTTTGTATTTCCTTAAGGGACCAGTTGGGTTAAAATCCTTAAGAAGAGACGGCTGTCTGAGTTGTTAGTCAGCAGAGGTTGCTAGTGCATTGTAATTTGTTGATTATAGTGGATTAATTATTTGTGTTAAGGCGAAATCACCTTGGCAAATGGACTGGATTAGCTTGACAGTTTTCAAGTGAACCAGGATATATCGTGTGTCTTTCCTTCTTGATTAGTCTATTTGTGATCTTTGTTCAAGTTTCACAAAAAGCTTTCATTTTTGAAAATCCAATTCAACCCCCCCCCCCCCCTTTTTCTTGTGTTTTCTCGCACCTTCACTTCTTCACATCACTCTTGCACTCATTGGCATGATGACCCAACTCACCACATCTATAGCACATAATAGGAGCGGGAGCACCTCCCCCACTTGGCCTTTTACCATCAACAACTCTCTGTTTACCTTTATAAGCTGGATCACTGTAAGGCTTTCCACAGTTCATATTATGTTTTCCCTTCTTCTCACTCAGACACTTATAATGAGCTGACCGAGCTTTGCTATCCTCCTCAAAAATCCTACAACTACCCACCAACTCTAGAAATCTCCTGATCTATCGATATCCAACCGGCCGCTTGATCTCAAGATGCAAACCATTCTCAAATTTGACACACTTTGAGAACTCAGCAGTCGCTTCACTATAATATAGATATAACTTAGTAAGTTCCACAAATATGGCAGCATACTCAACAACGGTCAGATTACCCTGTTTCAGCTTCAGAAACTCAATTTCCTTCTTACCACGAACATCCTCATGAAAGTACTTCCTCGGGAACTCCCTATGAAACACAGACCAGGTAACAACTTCACCTGAGTCCCTAATACTTGACGAGTGTTGACCCATTAGTCATCAGCCGCCTCAGCTAGCATATTAGTATCAAACTGTACCTTTAGCTCTTTAGAACAATTCATCACTCAAAATATCCTTTCAATTTCTTTGAGCCACGCCTGTGCTCCATCCGGATCATACCTACCCTTGAAAATAGGTGGATTGTTCTCTTGGAACTTTCCCAAGTGACGAAACTCATCATTCTCCCCAGCATTAGGCTGATTGTGAACAGCCTGAGCCACAACCTACAGAGCAGCAGCAATAGCAACATCATCTCTCCTTCCAGACATTTCTGTTTCTCTACCATAAATAACAACAATGGTTAGAAGACAACAATGACAGTATTAACTGTCACAACACTACGAATATAACACCCGAAATATAAAAATAAATCAGAGTAATTTCATCAAATATATTCAGGATGTCACATAATTCATCACACAAAGCTGCTCATGTAAATTAATATGTAACACGTGCAATATTTGAAAACTAGTTATAATAACTATAACAACTCCACATGTCTTAAATTAAAAACTTCATTGAAATAGTGGAAGTATCAACATAAATAATCATCTGTGGTATACTTATTCCTTCGACAATAACATAAACCAAAAATAATATAGAGATATATGAAAATCTCTATCAACACAAAAGACACGACGTTCCCTGGCCCCAGTGTTACACATCAGAGTAGACGCTGACACAAAAAGAAACTAGAAGACTTCATCTTCTACTTACTTCAACTCCTCTACTGTGATTTATCTGCACGATGCCCGTGTAAAGGCAACATTCAAACAGAAGGGGTGAGATATCATAAATATATAAAGGTAAGCATGATAATAAAGAAAATATTAGATTATTTCATGCATATCACCTATTCCACACAACCAACACAACAATTATCCAACACAACAACAACAACCAACACACGACAAAAACTTCCAACACACAACAACAACATTCAATATACAACAACAGATGCAACCAACATGCAAACTCACAACCAGACTCAATGTACATGGTATCATCGGTCCCTATTCCAAAACCTAATCCCTATTTCAGAATCACAATTCTCGTCAGAATTTCTATATCGTCGCTCACATCCTACATAGGCACACAACTTCCGTGATCACTCACACCCCACATGGCACACGAATCATTGTGATCACTCACACTCCACATGGGCACACGATCACCTTAATAACAACAACAACAACACGATTCCACAAATAGAGTCTGGATGAGACGCTCTCACCCCACATAGACACAAATCTTATATCACAACTTATGCAACCATGAAATGCATGACAAAAACAACAACAACAATGAACATCTAAATAATGCAACATGCCACTATAGGCCAGTAACGACAACATGACATACAATCCAACAACATGAACATACCATACTGTAATACCCCAAATTTTTCCCTAAGATTAGTCATTTAATCTTGCATCCTATTTCATTTTGCATTGCGTTTAAACTAACCACTAACGGGTTGTGCAATTGGTTGATTGTTGCAAGAAAATATCATGTGGTGCGCTCTTTTAATTTACATCGTTTCTAGTGCCATTTTATTTTGAATGAATAAAATAGCACAATTGGCAAGAGACCGTGTGTAAGGAGTTGTGAGTGTGAAAGGTCGAGAGTTCGAATTCCACCTTCTTCACTTTTTGTTTTGCTTCTTTTATTTTTAGTTTAACTTTTCTATTTTCATAAAAAAATAACAAAAATAGTTTTTTTTTAATTATTTAATTATTATTTTCGTATTTTATTTAAATTTTTTTTAAAAAAATATTATTTTTTCACTTTTTTCCATATTATTCATAAAAACATTATAAAAAGAATAAAATATTTTCTAATAAATAAATAGAGTTTTAAGTTTATTTTAGTTTATTTAAATTTCATTTAGTTTTGACTAATTATTTAAGTTGGACTTTAAAGTGGGCATTAAGTTAGAGTTAACCCTAATTTGTTACCTATATAAACCTGAGTTGCATTTGAGAAAGGGGAAAAAAGAAGAAAAGGAAAAGAGACCGAAAGAGCTGAAGAGGAGTTTTGAAGAAGAGAAGGTTCAGAAGATCAACAAGAATCATCATCACCTTCCTTCATTAAGCATCATCATCAACAAATCCCAACCACTAACGAGGTAAGCATTTAATTCTGTAAATAACGGAATTCCTGGGTTTCATTTTTCAGGTTTCAGCAAGACAAAGAGGGAGGGATAACATGCAAAGAAGAAGGAAGGAAAAGACTTCGAAAATCACCAATGGCCGTGGGAGCTGCCGCCGGTTGGGAAGAAGAAGGGAAAAAGTTTTTTCCCAAATCCTAAAAAAAAGGGAAAAGGTTTTTTCCCAAACCCTAAAACAACATAGCAACACCATCCACCACAACAAAAACAACTCGAATCAAACCTACTATCGAAAAGCTTGAATATGCGTAAATTTACACAATTGAATAATAACGAACACAAATTGTTCAACAACAACTAATCACAATACAATTAAATGCTAAGCTAGAGCTTATTTCCAATGATAAAAAAACACACAAAACACACAAAATGAAATTTATCGAACACCTTGTGTGCAATCAATATAATTTGGAATTTTATTTGGTTTTGTTGATCTTAAAACAAATCACAGTCAACCAGATTATGATTCTATAAACAAAACCTAACTTAAAAATATATTCAAAAATAATTTCCAATCAAATTGATCAAACAACCAACAAATTCAATAATTTGTAAATAAAAAAGTAAGAGAGAAAGAGAGAGAGAGAGATAGAGAGAGAGAGAGATAGAGAGAGAGATAGAGATAGAGATAGAGATAGAGATAGAGATAGAGATAGAGAGAGAGAGAGAGAGAGAGAGAGAGAGAGTGAGAGATAATAGAGAGAAAGAAACAAAGAGAGAGAGAGAGAGAGAGAGAGAGAGAGATTTGTTTAGGTAGTTCCCCAATCAGCCTCGCTATGGGTACGTCTGCCCTTAATTCAAAATTAAATTGAGATGTTTACAATTAACCTTACTTTGCAAAAAGTGTATATATAAGAGATTAACCCTACAAACCATATAGTTTGTTGTTGATTCTAAAACCTCTAAAACCCTTTATCAAAGATTGATCAAGTCACCAACAATGTTGCTTCAATTCACTAATTCATGTTACTTCCTTGCAAGGAATTGAATCACCTTGTCCCAAGGCTTTCACACAATATTATTAATCCCAACCACACACTTGTTGAAACCCAAGATTTACCAAGATGATCTACCTTATCATGCTACTCCCTTACAAGGAACTACTTTGTCCCAAGGCTTTCACTCGATCGAATCCGAATTGCGTAATCTTGTCCAAAACCTTTAAATCCTCAATGACTTGAAGAAAAGCCCCAACTCGATTTTCTTATTCGAAACCCTTAAAGAACTTAAACCAATATTCTCGGTACATCAACCTAATTGAACATTATCAATCCTAATCTAGATGATCATCCAATAAAAAAAATAATTATGTGTAGTTTAATTGTGCGCATGCATATGAGAGAGGTTGAAGATGATGAGTGTGCTTTAAATTTTTTGTTTCGTATAGGTTTTACACTAGAACTTTACTATAAAAAGATGCATGTAACAATATGTATATGTATGCAAGTTTAGAAGCAAAAAGGAATGCAAAGTAATTTAAAAAATTATGAAGTTTTAAAGAAATGCATTGCATGTGTTGACCTATCAAAGTAAATGTGACCTGTGAAGTATTAGGTCGACATGTTGATGTCTTATATTAACCATGTTTTGACCTATGTTGATCAACACGTAGAGAATGACTACAAAATTTATTATTGATGCATTGAGGGGCGACCTAAAATGGTTATATGTCAACCTATACTGAAGTTCAAACTTTTATAGGTCGACCTAAACACATATGTGTAAACCTATGGTGTATTGTTTTCATAAAAACTTGTTTTTAATGTATTTTTCACAAAAAACCTTGCTTTCAATGCATGTATGATGCATGTACCTTTTCCAAACCATTTTAATGCTTCCTAGTTCTAAGATGCACATCTAGAATAAGAGGATACCGCCCAATATATATCAATATTAAACTATCATAGTTTGTCATCATTCAAAATATATCGAATGGAAAGTTGCACTCACAATGACGACATAGTCGATGGTCTACAGTGGGACGAAGAAAGACTGGAGTTTGGCCAGTGAGAACGACAATAAGATATTGTATATGAGTTAGGTGGTCCTCAGACATCTGGTCCAATTTAGGGGGTTCACGAGCATCATGCTTGATCATTTTTATTCACGGATCCATTAATGGGTGGTGTTTTGCACTCTTTGTGTATTTGTTGTGTTTCATCAACTATAAACATTTGTTATATCATTATTTAAAAAATAACCTTCAAAATTTAGTCTCAAAAGTAGGGCTGGAAATGAGTCGAGTCTAGTCGAACTCACCTCAGCTCGGCTCGACTCGTTAATAATTGTTCGAGTTCGAGTTTGACACGAACTTTTTTTTAAGCTCAAACTCGACTCGTTATAAGTTCACGAACAGTTTGGTTCAACTTGTTAGGTTCATCTCATTAGGTTCAGCTCACATGATTCACGGACTTAAAAACTATTTTTTTAAATATATATATTTTTCAGTATATTTGACATTTTAAATAAATATATTTTTTAAAAATAAAATATTAAAATAAAATAAAAGTTATCATATTGAAATTTAACTTTATCTTTGAAATCTACTAATTCAAAACCTACACAACTTTCAAGAGATACATTTGAGAGTCTAATTAAAAAACTACTAAATTGAAGATTAAAATTTTCTAAGATTTGAAGTAAATATTTAAACCTAATCTTAAAGACAGTATAATTCTTCTCATATGTAATCGAGTTGACTCATGAACCTAACGAGTCGAACTATGTATAGTTCAAGTTCAGCTCACTTAGTTAACGAACTTAATTTTTCGCTCATACTCAACTCATTTGGTTCATGAACCTAGTTCAACGATTTAATTGTCGAATCGAATTCCGAACTATTTTCGAGTTGGTTCGGTTCATTGCCAACCCTACTCAAAAGGTAAAGGGAATACATGACAATCTTGTATGAAACATAGAGATATAATGGTATAAATTCTTATGATTGTATTATTAGAGTTTGAGGAACTTTTAAAGGTATCTAATGTGATTGAGAAACATTTATAAACACCTTGGGCACATGTGGTTTTAATACAGAGAGTTTGAGAGATTTAGAAACATTTGGGTTAATAGCGTCTGATCTTGGGAATTGAGATATTATTTTATTGTAATTCTTTTGTAATCTCTTGTATCAATTATTAGAAGTATATTGAATCAGAGAGATGTTCTTTTCCCCATGTAAATCAACTTGATTAAACAAGTAAACATATTTCTTTGTGTTATTGTCCTTTATCTTTTTTCTTCTTCTTGTTGTGGATTTTTATACAATGGTTGTAGGTTATGTTAGTTACTTAAGGCTATTTATTTTGCAGTGTTACAAATAACACTTCTAATGTCGGTCGCGAAATGCATTTAACCTCGGTCACAAAGCCGAGGTAATGAAAGACGACATGAAAAACAATCATTTTTCACATCGGTGTTTTAAAAACCGAGGTTAGAAATTAATGAGCCGTGGGTTCGATTCTCATCATCAACATTTTATAATTTTCATAACTGGATGGCGCGCCCAATAGTAAAACTCGGTGTTATGTAAAACCGAGGTACTATCTCAATGTTATTACCTCGATTTTCACTTGTAATACAAAACCATATTCCTGAATATATGTAACCATATTTTACCTGTAATACAGAACCATATTTCTAAATATATAGAAACACTTGAAACTAATTAGGTTAATCAACGACAACTTTAAATATACAATACAATGGTTTGAAAGGAGTAAAATTATTAATTATAAATTTTAAAGGTATATAAAATATGTACTTACTAGTTTTTCCATATCCCTTCTTCATGATCACGATGAATAACAAACACATCATTTGAGTCATTTTCTCCAGATGCTTGATTTTCATCAGTACTATCGAGAAGATATTTACCTTGAGGAACAATTGACCATCTAGTGTTAGAAGAATTAGTGATATAAAAAAATTATTTAGAAATGAAAATTTTTATTTAGAAAGATATGCACTCCGAAATTACATTAAACTTAGGCATACGTGACAACCATTTGCTAAGATTCGTCATTCAAGAAACAAGATTTTTGATAAAAAAACAAAAACAACCTTTGCTCTTCTCAAAAGAGATAAGCAACTATAATGATTGAAATTTTTCTTCATTTCTCAAGACGGTCACAAGTCATTCAAGAATATCAACCATTAGAAGTAATAATTACAAGCATTTAATCATCAAATGTTTCATCTTCAACCTCTTCTATAAATGCACACTTTCATATAATGAATTTTCTCATCTCCAAATTATTCTTCTTAACTTCCTATAGCAACATGAGTTCTCCATCTGAGAAGGTTAAGAGAATTATCTCAACATAATTCACTATTGAGAACAAAACCATCACCGTAGTAGAACACCATTAGTCGTTAATTGAGAAGGTCCAACCATCTGGGTCGACTGCTGTCAAGGATGCACTGAGGGTGAGGAAGGGCAAGAAGAAAAAGAAGACGCCGAAGAAGAAGAAGAAGAGAAAGATGCCAAGGAATATTGTTTACTATGACTTAGATGGGGGTAGTGAAGAGCGATTTGCAGATTGAGAAGATTCCTGTAGTGCTAGAGGATATTGTTTTGATCTGGAAAAAATTATAAAATAAAAAAATTATGTTTTATGTACTCTTTCCCTGTGGGTCTCTTTGTAGAAATTCTATATTATTGTTTTATGTACTCTTTCTTTTTTATCAATGAAAAAGTGAAAACAGAAAATTAGTATACAACCAACAAAAGTAAAACTTCTCAACAACAACAACAATAATAATAACAACAGTAATGAAGAATAACAAGAACAACATTAATGAACCAAAGCAACAACAGGAACAACAATAATAACATACTGGAGAATAAAGGTGAGAGAGTTTTTTTTTGTTCGCTATGGCTCATTGGAGAATAAGTGTTCTTTTGTTTGCTGGAGAAGAAGTATTCTTTTGCTAGGGCTCGAGAAGTGAACGAGGTAGACACCGAGTGATAAAAAATATAAAGAGAATAACAAAAATAACATTAATGGACCAAAACAACAATAAGAATAAGAACAACAATAATAACATATTAGAGAATAATGGTGAAAGAGTTTTTTTTGTTTGTTAGGGCTCATTTGAGAATAAGTGTTCTTTCGCCAGGGCTCTAGAAATAAATGAGGTAGACACTGAGGGAATAAAGGTGCCTTTTTAGTTTAAAAAAGAATAAAAAAATATAGAGTTTTTATCTCGATTTTCACGAGGTAACATATCCGACATAAAAACTATAAAAATTAAAGGCGCCTTTTTGGTTTCATATAAAACATAAAACTGCAGGAGCTGAGAATTAAATCTCAAATCACGAGCATATATTTTTGTCGGTTTTGCATAAAACATAGGTAACATATTGATTTTATTTTTATTTTTTAAAAAACCAGGCGCTCCCGTTACATACACCCTCGATTTTAAATTGTTTGTGGTGAAAGCTTCACCATAAAAAGCGTTATTTATTGTAGTGTTGGTCTCCATTGTTCTTTGTCATACACGCCTTTACTCTTGGCGAATTTAATGTTAAGATTAAATTCAACGCAAGCTTGACATGTTTGAATATACCAACAAATTCACTATTATTGTTAGAATTTTCACACCAGTATTAACCTTTGTCATTCTATAAGGATAAGGTAAACTTAACCTCGACTTATAACTCTTTTCCCCTTTTTGGGACACGTTAAAAGAGGTGTACTTGAGGTTTTTTTTAGGTGTTCCGAAAGGATCACTTTCATTGTTCTACTTTCCATTTTGATGTTTGTCTATCCCTAACGTTTTCACATGCATTGAAGATACCTCTGTTTACTTTAAGCTTCCCATCATATTATACGTACACTTTTACTCACTCTAGGAAATTGTCAATGCTTTTTTGCTTCTTGATTTCAATGTGATTGATTGTGTTCTTATTCATCCATTTGTTCACACATTTCACAAGTATTGAATGCTTATTGAACATCTCTATGCAATTATTTCTTATTATTCTTCTACCTTATATCTTATATGATTTCCATTAGTTTCATATGTTTTCACAACATAATGAAGTGAAATGTGAATTATAGACGAGTTTAGTCAAATGCACTTTAGAGCAATGTTTCAAACCCTTGAGCCATGACATATCTTATTCATTCAAGGCGAGGGTGAATAACTTATGTTTCACGAGACCCTAACACCTGAAAAGTTCAAAATGGTGTCCACTGTTTCGACATGCCCGTCAAGATTTATAATTCCAGCATATGAATCTTGAGTCATATTGCGTCATTACAGTAATATATTTTTTACATATATGGTCATAAATCTTCTACTTTTCGATAAGGATCAACAATTGTCCTTACCATCGTGCTTCGTTAATATAGATTTTTGGGAAACAATACTGATAAAAATATTATGAATATGAAAACTCTAATTGATAAAGGACAAATAAAATTGTTTCATCAACTTAGGTGTTCATTTGGTGTTGGAAATGTTTCTTATTCTACGTATTATTATGTTGTGAATCGGATACCTTTAAACAAAGTATAAACGGTTTCTTAATGATCAAGAAACTCACAAGGGTTAGGGTTAATAAAGAAGACAAGGTAAAACAACAAGGAACAACAAGGATTGGTTATTTAACTGCTATTCTTTCCTTTCTCTTAGAACAAGATTACAAGTATACAAGAATAACAAAATAACCTCTCTCCCTTGAAATTAGGATTTTATCTTCCTATTTTTCCTTATCTCAAAATTGAGAAACTAGCATCCTATTTATAATAAAATAGCACATGCTAACAACCTTAGCAATATTTACTCATGCTAACAACCTTAGCAATATTTACTCATGCTAACAACCTTAGCAATATTTACTCATGCATGTTAGAACAAACTTCGACTACAACACGCATTACTTGCGAACAGACTTCGACCACACTAGAGTTCGATCCAATGTCTCACAAATCTCCACCTTGGATCTAACTCTATAACATCAAGAAACTAGCTTTCTTCATGCAGATTTATTAACTGCATACAGTGGACAAACTTGCAACTGGGTGTCGCTACTGCGAAAATCGGCGCCGGCTTGACAGGAGAGTCGCCACCGTGCGTTATTTATCCCTCAGAGCGGGAAAGGAAACGCTCGAAGTAAACCTCGCGAAGACGGGAAAAGGTATGGTCATCGCAACCAAAACCTGGATTCGGGAGTCGGTTACGCAAGGGGAAGGTATTAGCACCCCTCACGTCCGTCGTACTCGACGGGATCCACGCTTGTTTTCGGGTAAAAGGGTGTGTTATCTATCTACGCTAATGGCTGGTCTGAAAAGAAAATAAAAGGACAGGACTCGACAGAACATACGGTGTTCTGGGCCTACGTATTCCCTCGTGCAATGGGAAAGTCAGAGTCAACGTAGTTCGACTGCCTACGTCTAACGGGGGAAAGGTTGCTCGCCAGGACATCGCGTCCTGTGCCTACGTACTTTCATCGGGAATGAAAGATCAGAGCAAACGTAGTTCGGCTAACTACGGGTAAACAGGGGCTCTCACACAGCAGTGAGAAAACAAACTAGTCTCTAAGGCTCGGGAACCTACAACTACGCTCTGGTCTCAACTGCACTCGGGCAAGAGAAAGGGATAACAATTAGTCGTTAGCGGGAAAGTCTCGATCGCACAGCCGCGAGAGAACAAAGGTTAGTCGTTAGTGTGCTCGCTAGGATATCGCATCCTATGCCTACATATCTTCGTCTGGAACGAAGAATCAGAGCAGCTGTAGTTCAGCTAACTACGGATCAAGCTACTCAAAAGCTCCTACAGAAAGGAAAGGGAAACCCTAGAACTATATCTGAGAAACAAGGGAATCTACCTACTGCTATCACACCTGGTTGACCATCCTAATGTCTATCATAACAACTCCGCAGCGGAGAAGTCAGAGCTCCTAAGGGATCATGGCAACAGGATTAAACCACAAACAAGAAACTGCAACGTAAATGAATACTGAAAATATGCATGAATGCAACAGCTAAACAAACAAGGCACAGAGGCAAGGGAGCTCAGCTCTACCAAATACCAACAAGCAAAGCCACGCAATAACAAACAAGCAGAAGGAGGACCACCTCAACTTCTCATGCACACAAAGTCTACTTCTAAGATGCACCTATTCAGAACTATCTAGATGAACACCTAAGTCTAATGCAACATAACATCACACAAGTCAAACAATACAAAGAGACTAACCCTGAGCAGGGCCTCAAACAAACCTGAAACAAGCTCCTAACCTAGCTCTAAACAAAACTCTACACAGCACCTTAAGCAAAGATCTAAGCAACAAATCTAATCCAAAACCCTAAGCAGGGATCTAAACAAACTCCTAGGCAATAGGAATCAATCCCATTCTCCAAGCTTCAGAACAAGCTTACCAGAGAAAGGAAGCTAAGCAGGCAAGCTCATAGTGCTTTCCTCAGGAAAGTACCAGGAGATTACTACTCAGGAGTCATATCCTATGCGGCTCGACAACTGTGATCAGTTTACATCCCTCCTCAGGAGAGATTAAACTCACATGAAGGCTCCGGCGTCACTGGATATTTGGGAAAGAACCTATATGCACTAAGGGAACTAAGTGAGCAGACTCATAGGACTTTCCTCAGGAAAGTACTAGGAGGCTGACACTTAGGAATCATATCCTACGTGGCTCAACAACTGTGATCAGTTTACATTCCTCCTCAGGAGGAATTAAACTCACAAGTTGGCTCCTACATCATTGGATACTTACGAAAGAGGTGAGAAGAAAGAATGAAGGTCATTCATAGTGCCTTCCTCAGGAAAGTACCATAAACTCCCTTCAAACTCCAGGATCTCGAACCTCACAAACAGACAACAAGCTCCTAGACTAAGCCTCAATCCACTGCATCTCTGCAAGCTCCAACAGGACCTCAATCAGCTCCCACCTTCAAGAAGAATCCACAGGCCAACAAACCACAGGAGACTATCTCTGAAGTTCAACCACAGTTGAACTTCAAAGTCAGAAGTCATCAGGACTTCTCCTATCTTCAGGCTCAGACAAATCCTATCAGAATATCCTACAAAAATCTAACAAAAATCTAATGGGAGACCTACATGGCTCTAGGATAACATACTAAAAAATCAGAATAAAATTCAACACCAGATGGAAGGAATAGAATCAGCAACACAGACATATCCACAGACCAATTATTCAACATCAATAACAGTGAAAAAATGCAATTAAAATGAAAATGCATGATTGAGCTAATGTTTTTATACTATAAAATTCTACACTGACTTACGAGTCTACAGAAAAAAGAACGGAATTATTTGACTCAATCTACTATTTTTTATTAATTTTCTAATGATATGCATGCATTAAAATATAAAAAGCAATCAATTAAAAATGGAAAATATGCGCAAAAATAGGAAATAAAAATAAAATGCCATTTTTATTTTGATTTAATTTTCTTAACATTTTTTATGAAATGGATGAAAAAAGAATTATTAAAAAACATTTATTTACAATTTATTATGAATTTTTAATATGAAAATATAAAAGAAAAAATAAAAAAAGAAAATGCCATGGGGTTCAAATAGCAAGCTATTCAGGTTATTATCTACATTGGGCCCTCAATGGGGGTGCTAGAAGCAGTTGGGCGCAGGGCCCAGATTTTATAACTAAGAAAAACAACAATCTGAAATGAATACAGGGGGGGGGTGCAACACTAGTAAATTCTCAGTTTATTTCTTACTGGGCTTACGCCCAGGGGGGGTGTTGAAAGACAATAAGGGCCTAAGGCCCAACTCCAATTCACTCAGGTCTCTCACAGCCAGGGGGGAATGATCAATTGAGGGGGGGCGTTCAGAAGACGCGCTTGGGCCTAAGCCCAGTAGCCAACCCTAATCCAAACAAAAACCTAATCAAAACCACCTTCCTCCTAACCTCTCTCTGGTACTGTTCACCAATTTACCCTAGCCGCTCCCTCTCGTTCATCTCCCTCAACCTCTGAAATTCCCCAGAACTTCACCAAACTCGTCCGTCTCACCTCACCAAGATTATTCACCAACCTATCAAAAACTGAACCATTCACTCTAAGTCCATGATATCCCCCTAAATTAAACCCTGTTCACTATTTATCAATCAACCTAAACTACTTCTTCAACCTAACAACAAACAACTTAACAAAATCGGAAGTTTCGAAGTAAAACCTGGAGGCCACGAAGATCTTCAAAGCGACTTGGAAAACGCGAGATTGATCTTTCTTGAAGAACAACAAAGGATCTGGCGCAACGGTGATGAACTCAACGGAGGATTGGACGGATCTGGATGCGTACGAAAGTCGACGATCTGGATGTTGGAGTTGGAGTTGGCGATGAAGGATGAAGAACGGGAGTTCTTGCTTAACCTGAAGATTCTGAATGGAACTCCTTGGAATTTCCTGGATTGGATGATGCTTACGATGAACACGGATGAACGCCTTCGTGAGTTTCTGGAGAAGAATTTGGAAACGATGAACCTCCTGGAGATCTAATGATGATTTGATGAAGTTCTTGCTTCCGGCGCTCTGTTGATCGTTGACGAAGATTTTCTAGGAAGATGCTAGAGGATCTTGCACGCGATTGACGATTCTTGATGAAATCTGGGAAAATTGATGAAGACCTGTGAATATCCGATGAGTTTTCCGATGAAGATGTTGAGAAATCGAAGATCGGAGAAGATCAGCGATGAAGGATGAATTTCTGGCAAATTGCAATTTTCCGGTGAACTGACGGTGGCCGGAGGTCGTTAGGGGCGCCGGCGGTGAATGGCTAGGGCGTCTGCATGCCCGGCGGGGGGAGGTTCCGGCGAGGCTAGGGGTGTGACAAGTGGTCAGGGCAGGTGGCAGGGAAGGGTTTGCATGGGTGCCACGTGTGGTGGCGTGGAGAGAGAGGGAGAGATAGTGGGGGACAGGTGGGGCCGCGTGTGGGAGTCTGGGAGTGGTTGGTGGCGCGATGATTGAGAAAAACGTGGGGGCCCTTTCTGCGCAACACGTGGCGCTTTTATACCCTGGTAGTTGCTAGAATTTTCCAGAAACTTCTGGTGTGCGCTGGACTTTGGACTGACTTGGATTATCTCTCTGGACTTTTTGCTGAGACATGGGCCTTACCCAAAAAACACCCCCCTGGGCCCAATACGAAAAATGAATGAAAAACTGAAAAAACTGTATTAAAACAATTAACTAGACCTAATTAACTCTAAAAAAAGATTAAAACTCATATTAATCTAATTAAACCTAAACAAACAATTAACCTAATTAAATTCTAAAAAGACCAATGCTCTAATTAATTCTATATCTCTAATTAAATCTAAAAAAATCAATTAACCTAATTACTCTAAAAAGCAATTAATTCTCTATTAAACTCTAAAAAATGATTAAAAATCTAATTAATTCTATATTATCCTAATTTTCTATTAAAATTCTAAAAATGATTTAAAAACAATTAAACCTATTATTAATAAAAGAAAACCATATTATTTTCTATATTATCAAAAAAAAACTATTAAACCTATTTAAAATCTATAGAAAAATTCTACAAATGATTAAAAGAAAAAGCTATATTATTCTAAAAAGATAAAATCATTTAAAATCTTATTTAAAATTCTACAAATGATTAAAATCTATTTAAAATATTCTATAAAATTCTAAAAAAAGATTAAACCATTAAAATATTCAAAAACCCTATTTAAATTCCAGAAAAATTCTATAAAGCCTGTTAAAAATTCACAAAAGCCTATTAAACCCTAAAAATGCAGATGAATGCCAATGACCCCATAAAAGAACGCACGAGACCAGATTGAATCGAACGGAGATCCCCGGGCTTCAGAATATCCTCAAAATCACTGAAAAATCACCGAGGAGCGCACAATTTCCCGAAAATAAACCCTGGTGATCTGGACTGGGTCTGCCATATCTGATAGACGAAAATCAAGCTGTAAACTCTGATATCCCCTGCTTGCACAAAAATCATCTGTCTGAGCTGCGAATATGAAATTAAACCACGAGTCAGATAGGAAAATCAGTTGGTCAAATTTTAGGGTGCAACAGCTGCCCCTATTCAAGCGACTTGGACCTGAAGGGTTTGAAGAGCGCTCAGCCTTCAAACATTCAGAGGTACGAGACGGTTGAATACAAATAACCCGAAAATTTGCCAACCGCGAGCATATACTGTAAGCTGCTTGGAGAAGAAAGTCCAGAAAACCGAGTCCAGTGATTGCGGCACCAAACTGATTAATCATCTGATACAGAACTCCTGATTTGAATACCCGTTGCTTGTGATACCCTATATAACAAAACTCTGAGGGTTGCACCAAAATACCTAATCCTTTCACATTGCCTACTGATAGGCAGGAAGAGAAATATACTCACATCGTCCAAAGATGGACGGGAAGACACCCTGATTGAATACTCACCTCGTCTAAGGATAGACGGAAAGCCGACACTAATCTCCAAGTTCACATCGTCTAAGGATAGACGGATACAAAGCCTGAATCTCCATACTCACATCGTCTAAAGATAGACGGGAAGAAATAATCTCCAAATTCACATCGTCTACTGATAGACGGAATCATCCTGATTGATGAAACAAATCAATATTCACATCGTCTAAGAGTAGACGGAAAGCAATAGTCTCCATATTCACATCGTCTAAGGATAGACGGGAAGTCACCATAATCTCCATATTCACATCGTCTAAGGATAGACGGGAAGTCACCGTAATCTCCATGTTCACATCGTCTACGGGTAGACGGAAAGTCACCATAACGCAATTCAACACCATCCTTTGAATTTCAGAATCCTTCTGTCTACGGGAATTGATGGAGAAGTCAATATCCTTGAAGGGGCCACATCGTCGGTATGGACCGACGGTAAGAAAAACCATCTTTTAAGGAACCATGTCGCCAATAAGAATCGACAATCACGAAAACTGAACATTCTTCGAAGAGCCTCGCCATCAATAGGGATTGATGGTCAGAAAAGTCCCTCTTAAACGTCATCTCATCCAATAACCAGAAAGAGAACCAATATCCAAAATCATTTTGAAACTCCTCAACAACTAAGGATAGCCGGAGAAGACTCGCTGGGGAAACACCTCATCATATGCATGATCTGGCAATAAGAGACCCGCTGAACAGTAGCTCGAAACTTCACATCGTCTACTGCCAAACGGAAAGGAAAGCCACTTGTCGGAGAAACCCTATTTTGAACTCCATTGAAAATCAACCAAAGCTTCACATCGTCTACTGATAGACGGTAAGAAAAGCACATCCTGGGGAAACCCCTTCTTGAAACCTTACTGCGATCACCCGCAACCTCACATCGTCTATGGATAGACGGAAAGAAAACCACATTCGCACTCAAAACGTCTAATGATAGACGGAGAAGTCCATTCATTGGAGGAACACATCGTCGATATGAATTGACGGGAAGAAAAGCTTGTCAACATCAGATGACTGCTTGCTTAAAGCATAATTGTTGTACGATCTGATACAACTAATCCGCTGAACTGTCTGAACACTGTTGCTGGATAAATGCACCTGAACTGATCACAGAGTAATTCACGCGCCATATGAGGCTGATAGAAAGCCTGACTTACGCTTTGTATGCCTATGCAAATGCTTTAATCTTTCTACGGCGTAATGCTCCATTCTAGATGGAAATGCTACGCATTTTGAAAATGTCATGCAGGTATGATGCAAATATGATGCATGCAATATGTTAGCAGGCTCGAGCTGCCGGAGAAGGCCGGGTACAGAGAACCACTTCAGCAAAATAAATGCTGAAGGCGAGGCCAACTTCGCTGGGGATAACCCGGATATCACTGAATCGTCCTAGCAAAATAAATGCTGGGAGAGTGAAATCAACTCCGCTGGGGATATTAGGAACTTAACTGAACGCCTCGACGAAGTAATACCCTGCTGGGGAATGTAACTCTGCGGTGAAATAGCAGACGTGCTGAATATGATTAGACTCCTCTGGGGATAGCTTATCCATACCAATGACGAATTGGACTTTGCTGGAGACAATGGAGGGAGCCCTCCTGCGTTCTGATGAAGCTCGGATCTGGAAATTGATGCGCCAACACGGATGGGCTTCATAGTAATCGCGAACATGGATTTGAACTCTTAGGCTGTCCGTGATGGGTCAGGTACAACTGACGCTGGAAAATATTCTTCCTGAATACACAACCTTTCAGTGAAGAGTCAAGGGATAGTAACACGACTTCCCGTATTCATCTCGCTCTCGAAAATCGACTGCATCTGCTCGAATAACTCCAAATGACCCCGTAGGTACGGTGAACAACACTCTTTTCGCTTCTGATATGCCCCAGCCTACATGACATCTGTGGGGATAGCCCTTGAAAGGAAATCTGCAAATCTGTTCCTTGATGGTCTGATATAACATGCCTCAGCGTTCTGAACTCCTGAGAGATACTTCACCTTGAATGCTTCTCGCGCAACCTTTTGAATGCTTAAGACGGTCTGCCCCTGACTGCAATGACCTTGCCCCGATTATCTGATTCAGAGTAGCACCTCCTGACTACGGCGCATTCACCGAATCTCAACCTGATTGCCCCAGAATAACTGACTTCGGAAAGCTGACCTGACTGGGGATCACAATAAAAGCTTGCCCCTGCTCTCGGAATATTTGGGCGTTCTGCATTCTATCTTGACCATACTTTCCATTGTAGGAAGCTTTTCTGCTGTCAAACGCTCACTCGCAAGTAAAACAAGTTGTTCTGCATAAATGATGTATTAATGCAACACATATGACAGCTTTGACATCCAATCTGTTCACTGGGAAAAAGAAAAACAGTTTATGGCATATAATGCACAAAACATTTATCAACATCAGTATCAACATGGTAAGAGGAACCTTTTAGGAGTCAGAATCGACACGACCTTTACCGGAGTATGCTTTCGAAAACACCCTGCTTCAATTAGGTCTTTTGAAGGTTGTAACATGGTCAGGTTCATGGTTTTGAAAGAAAGGATAAAGGCTCAAAGTTTACTTTACCCCACCCATTCTCCTTGATGTTCTCCGATCCTACGCTCAGCTAATTCGACCTTAGCGCTCACCTCTCAGAGGCTGAAAAAATAGGAATGATAGTTCGAGAAACTTCTGGGTTTTGGAGTGACAGCCACTCACTTTTCATCTTTGACACTTGAGGTCACACGACTCGTATTTCCATCGAGGATTTTTCTTTTGATCCTTTTTCATCTTTTTCTTTTCATATCCCTAAATTTTGCCTGGACTGACTCCTTTTGAGTTTCTTTTGATTTTTTAAGTCCAGCGGGATGCCCTCATTTTTGCCTAAGTCATTTGTTTTGAATTTTTCTTGACTTAGCGGGCTTTTGATTTTTTTCATTCTTCTTTGCTTTTGAACAAGTCGTGTGACACTGGTTGTCTGACTCTTTGGGAAATGATGTGGCTGTCCCACTCCTGATTGAACCATTGTGGTCTTTTAGGCACGACCTCTAGGGGTGTGATTGATCCTTGAACGGACACTCCTTTTGCAATTTGGACGCTCGGTCAAATTAGCTAACACCTACCCTGCCCCAGGTTAAGATTGAGGGTTTTTCGTTTTCAGAAAGAAACTCCTACTACAAGGCTCAAAGGGGTTGACAAGGGATTATCTTCCTTATGTCTTCGGTGTTTAGGGATTTGAAACAATGCCTGTACATCATCAGCAGGTTTTATTTCAAAAGCATACAATATCGGAATTTGCATGTCGGTCATTTTCGTCATCCTCCCCAAATTCTTCTTGACCGAAGCAGTGGATATTTGCAAAACAGTTAGTGAACACGAATGGATTCAATCAAAACATGCACATTTATTTCATTATCATCAATTGAAATGAAAACAACGAGTTTTACAAACAAGATTACAAATTCAAACAGGAAAGCAACTACAAATGCAAAGAAATGACAAGCTAAAACAAAGAAAATATGCTAGCTTCTGAGAATCGGGCTTTTGCGTCTGCCCCGCTGCTGAACCAGCTATCTTTATTAGAGGTAATTCGACGCTGTCCTGATCTGCTTTCAATGACTCAAACAAATTATAGAGCCCTTTCTCCTTCATTCAGATGATTTGGGGACCTCTCTGCCCGAAGCTGATTGCTGCACTGTCAAGCAAATCCTGCACTTTGTGCTTAAAAGCATGGCAACCTTCTATATCGTGACCCGGGGCTCCAGAATGAAACTCACAGTGCTTGCTTGCGTCATAACCAAACGGGGGAGTTCCCGTTATTGGTGCCAGAGTTCTTGTCTCTACCAGATTCAATCTCAACAATGTCTGCAACAACTCGGCATATGTTGAGGGAGGCTTCTCAAACACTCTTTTTTGCTTGCCACCCTGGAATCTTCGTTGAGTTTGTTGTGCCCCCTGCTGAGGCTGCTGCTGCTGGTATCGGGTTGACCCTTGAGCACCCTTTGTATCGAATGCAACATTGGTTTCTTGATCTTCAATGTACTGAACGCTCTCCTTATGCTTAACCATTTTCTTTCTCAGATCTGCCCCCGGAATAGGCAACAGTTGTGGGCCTGGAGATTCTGACACCATGGATTCCAGGATACGCTTCTGACCCACTGCAGCTTTGGAAACATCTGTCATCTTAGCATCGACTGAGACAGGAGCAATATGCACAGCTACGCCGCCCGGCGTGAATTCAATATCGTGCGAGTCAATCAGGTCTTGAACATTGTGCTTGAAAGCATGACAACCCTCGATGTCATGTCCGAATGCCCCGGAATGAAAATCACATTGCTTATTGGCATCGTATCCCTGAGGAAACGCTTTTGTTGGTGGTGACAACGTTCTTTTCTCAACCAGATTAAACCTCAATAAGATCTGCAAGAGCTCCGCATATGCCATAGGTGGTGCCTCAAATATTCTCCTTGGCTTTCCTTCCTGGATCCTCCGCTGAACCGGCTGTATCTTCTGTTACTGCTGCTCAGGTTCCACATGCACAGGTGGCGCGAGCTTCTTTATTGCGGCTTCACATAGCTGATCGTCTTCTTTTCTAAGCACATTCTTGACTACTTCCATGATCAAGCTCATTTGGGTCTTCAGCTGGCTGTT
This sequence comes from Lathyrus sativus, assembly GCA_963859935.3. NCBI lineage: Eukaryota > Viridiplantae > Streptophyta > Magnoliopsida > Fabales > Fabaceae > Lathyrus > Lathyrus sativus. The sequence goes on along the minus strand of OZ012737.1, from coordinate 525,163,534 downwards.
CTCCTCCTTGAGAATCTTCTGCTCTAGACGCATCTCTTGCATGTCTCTCATCATCTGCCCCAGCTGGCTTTGGACTTCGATCAATTCAACCTGATTCTGTTCCATATCTCTGAGGGAATTCCTGCAACAAACTGGATGATGAGGAAATAAGGCCCACAGTTCTGATATACCTGCTAAATGATAATGCAGCGCAGCAAACAAACACATATTCATAACGAGATAAAGAGAAACTCAAACTATAAGCACACAGATGAACATCTCCCACACATGTACAACCAACAAAATCAGCAGGTAAGCACAAATGAGTCTGAATATAACGACCCCAGCCAACAATCCTGGTGGTGGTCGACAAATACTGATGCACAAAAGCTAAACGGGTTAGGCAGAGAAACAGATGCGACACCCGGCATAGAAACTTCTAGAAACTTTCCCCATATTCAACTGAACTCTCTGATTGACAATCCTCGGAGCACACACTTCCTGCGGAGTCTTCCATGATATTAACTGACGAACCCCCGCAACTGGAAGATGGAAAATCATTAATCTGAACACAACCCTGAGGCGTGATGCAAATACGGCTAGAGTCTAATAGATCCTGAATCTGACTTCTAAGCACCTTACAATCATTGGTTGCATGCCCCTGTGCCCCAGCATGGTACTCACAACGGGCGCTGGCATCAAAACCTGGAGGATACGGTGGAATCACCGGCTTAGTCTCTTTCGGTACTATCAATCCACTTCTGACCAGATCGGGCAACAACTGACTGTACGACACTGGTAGCTGAGTAAACTGCCTTTCAGGTTTCCTTGGTCTTCGTGGAGCATGCTGACGCGATCGGCGATAGGATGATCGTTGACTTGAAGTGTCTGAAAACTGATCTTGAGATGCTAGAGATTCTGAGGTGGCATCATCTCCTTCCCACTCTTCTTGAGAACTGACAACTGACTCAATCTTATCAACTGGGACGTACGGAACACCTCGAAACTTTCCACTCCTGAGTCCTCGCTCAACAATCTCTCCCAGCCTCATCAGGCTCACAAAACTTGTGCAACTGAATAATTTGTCAAAATAATGGCCTTTCAGGGTACCCAAGAAGATGTCAACCAGTTCCCTTTCCGGAAGCGGTGGTCGAACACTAGCAGCTAATTCCTTCCATCTTCGCAAATACGCTCTGAATGATTCATTCTCCGCTTGAGACAATTCTTGCAGGTCTACGAGACTAGGAGTCAAATCCAGGTTGTAATCGTACTGCTTCATGAAAGCTCTGGCTAAATCTACCCATGATCGAATCTGGTTACTCTCTAATTGCACATACCATCTCAACGATGCCCCAGTCAGGCTATACTGAAAGCAATGGATCATCAATTTGTCATTTCGCACAAACGAAGTCATCCTTCGACAGAACATCATCAAATGCAGCTTTGGACAGCTATCTCCTGTATATTTTTCAAATTCCGGCATTTTGAACTTGTGCGGCAACACCAGGTCAGGAACCAAACACATGGCTACAGCATCCAGGTTAACGGCATCTTTCGCTTCCAAGGCTTTCATTTGCTCCTCCAACACTCGGAGTCTTCTACCATAGTCAAGAGCTCTTGGATCTACTAACCCGGTCATTGGAATATCTCTCCGGTAATTCATCGCAGGGAAAGCAACACATTGATTGTTAACAGGAGGATAACGTTCATTCTGGGCAAGAAACTGCTCATGCTGATCTTGGTTCTCAACAGTTGGCTGCACAACTTGGTCTGCAGTTAGATTGTTCGCTTGCGGGAAGCCTTCCATAGAATCATACTGATGGTTGGACGCCACAGTAAACCCTGCCAAGGTGTTAGGGGACTGGAAATTGCCTTCAGACATAGCCACCAATTACCGGTAACTGATTACACTGCTTGATTCTGCTCAAATCTGCTTCAGCCCCTTGGTCGTCTTCAACACTCCACTCTTGCCTCAAATAATTCCCCGAGAATCACTTTCTGGTGAAAACAAAGGCTGGATAAGTGCTCTGACCTGCTAGAGAAATGCTATGCAGTATGATTTATGCAAACAGAAATACAAAAATGCTAACGTGCATGTGTGCATTGGAGACATTTTCCCTCCAATTCCAGTGTCAGTGGTAGCAAGACGAGATAAACCATAGAGATAATATTTGGAAAAACCCTCATATATTCATCAGAAATAACAGTCTTGTTCAGAAGTTACACAACTATGCTCCATACAGCTGATATGACAAAGAAGATCCCAGCCAACATGCCTGGTGGTGATCTCAACATACAGAATACAAGAGAAATCAAATACGGGTACGGTTGCGGAAGTCCTCGACCATCTTCTTTGTCTCTGCGTGATCTGGTTGATAAATCAAACCTTCTATCAGTCGATCCCTCTTCCTGACTGTCCCCTGGATGTCTCTGACAAAGTCTTCCCAAGCTTTATCATTAGCACCATCCCCAGGTTTGGGTCTCTTGGCATCTGCTCTATGCTGGAAATCTTCCAAGTTCTTCATGGCATCTGTCAACTTGCGCTCGGCCTCGTATCGGCGACAGGCTTCTTCTTCAAGCTCTTCGTTCTTCACTTTGACCTGTTCTTCTAACTGAGCAATCTGTGTCTTCAGCCCTTCTTCTCGCTCCTTGCGCTTGGTCATAGTGAAATCCCAGTGCTCTCTGAACTTGGCTAGCTTTGTGTAGGCCCTTTCCAGCTCTTGCTTCTTGGTGGCCAACACACTACTAACTGAGTCGACATCTAACTCTAGACGCTTCTTGGTTTCAGTCAATTCCAATAGCGTAGCCTTCAGATGTTTCAGAGTTTCAGCCTGTTGCTTAGAAATATATCCTGTTTCATTCTTTTCATGCCGAAGCTGGGCATTCTCCCGCTCTAAAGCCTCTTTAGCCCTGGCTAGCTCTTCTTTCTCCGCCATCAGCTGCTTGTAAACCTGAATGTCCACAGTGGTAGGCTCCTCCACCGGAGGAGGATGCAATGGCTGAACTGCTGGATACGGCATAAGGAACTTCACAGCTCGCTCATGAATCCATTCTTCATATGGGCTAGGACCTCGAGTATCCCCTCTGCTACCTGAAAGCTTCCCTCTCTTGTGCAAGTTTTTCCAGGCTTTCTCAAGTTTGGTCAGCATCTCTTTCCCTATTGCCCCGGTGAGATACAGAGATTCCTGTATCTCCTCGGGCTTTGGCGCTCCATGAGGTATGTACCCAAATTGCTTGATCAACAAGGAAGGGTTATAGTTGACACAACCTTTCCTTCCTATTAACGGAACATTCGGGAATCCTTCGCCTTTGAGTATGACTTCAGCTCCAAATACCTCTTTATTGGTCCATACCACGTTCTCAGCAGTTAATCCCATTAAGCGCTCGGGCCATCCTAGAGAATTGATAGACGTGACAAAAGGGCCCGACTTAGGCAAATGACTGATGAACCACCTGCATAGGAGAGGTACGCAACAAGACACATTCCTTCCTCGTCGCTTTTCATTCTGATAGTGGGTTGAATGGTGGATATCTCCCAGCAAAGTAGGAACTGGGTTTCCCGCAGCCAAAATATAGAAGGCATCTGAATCAACAAAATCAGGAATGTTCGGGAATAACACGATGCCATACGCACATACAGCAAGGATAATGTCAAAAACATCCCATTTACCCTTCTGGGCATACTCTCGAGCCTTATCCACTAAGACATCCAATGGAAATCCCCATACGTCTCCTCTTCTGATCATCTTCCCAGACAGCTCAGACTCTTTCAAGCATAGGATGGTAGAAAGCTCAGCCAGCTTAGGCTCAGCGTCCGTACGATAAAAAGGCATCTGCTCACGGATCGGTATATCCAGAAGTGCAGAGTACTCCTCCAGGGTAGGAGCCAAAACAAAGTCAGGAAATACAAAACACCTGAGCTCCGCGTCGTAAAACTGTAACAGAGTATAAATGCCGCTGGTCTCGTAAACAGATGGCTGATAAACGTAGGTCAGAATCCTCCCATATCTCTTTCTGAAGTCACCCATTCCTCTCTTCTTAGCAATAGCCATCAATTCTAACAATAGACTGATATTCGGCGACGGAAACTTGTAGGGCAATACTCTCTTCAGGTTTTCCATGTCTTGCTAAGAACAAACACCAGAACTGGAAGGGAAAATATGTACCTGCAATACACACACGTTAGTTGAATGCAGATGGTAATGCAATGATGCAATATGATAAATAATGCAATCTGCGAACACAGGGGCTATGCTGTAGCCTGAAGAGGAATATCTCTGTGATCAAGAACAGAAAACCATCACGGTCACCAGAACCTCATGCCACTAACTATCATCTGATACTCAAAATATCAATCCCCTGGTAAGAAAACCATCTGAACCTCTGTATCTGACGAGAATACCATCTGATAATAGCCTCAACCTCAGATAAGAAACCCATCTGACCCAGACAACACACCTGGAGATGAATCAAGAACACCATCTGATAAAGGTACTGAATCATGGTTTCTGAAGGCCAGTTTTCCTGCAATAACCCAGTCCCTCTCACAGGTAGGATAGACCTAATCCACGGACAAAGGTACGGCATCCTATGCGGTCATCAGCGTCACAGACTTTCACGAATGACGATACGATTCCCAGAAGGAGTGGCATCGTCAAGTCATGAAGAGGCCTCACTTAGCTGACTTCCAAATGATCGGTCCCCAGAGTCGACAACCCTCACGTCTGGACTCCCTTCAGATCCTCAGGACCGGAAAGGAGCACCTCTGCAAGAATCTCGTCTGAGCGCAGATTTTCGTAGGGAACTGTGCCTGCTCAGCAGACAGGTTCGTCTACTACTTCTCCGCAACTATATCTAGGTGTGTACTCAAGCCCAGGTCCGGCTTTCACTCACAGTAACCTCCCTTTGCCCACAGCAATAATCAATATAATGCTGGAAAATAAATGCGGAAAGGTAAAGGTACAAAAAAGTAAAGTGCAGAAAAGTAAAACACAATATGCACAACACCCAACAAATAAACATCCAAGCGCTAGGATTGACTCGCGTAGGGGATGGGAAACGGTCCCAGCATAAGGGATGGGAAAAGTCCCTAGATGCTATAGGTCCCCAGCAGAGTCGCCAGCTGTCGCTACTGCGAAAATCGGCGCCGGCTTGACAGGAGAGTCGCCACCGTGCGTTATTTATCCCTCAGAGCGGGAAAGGAAACGCTCGAAGTAAACCTCGCGAAGACGGGAAAAGGTATGGTCATCGCAACCAAAACCTGGATTCGGGAGTCGGTTACGCAAGGGGAAGGTATTAGCACCCCTCACGTCCGTCGTACTCGACGGGATCCACGCTTGTTTTCGGGTAAAAGGGTGTGTTATCTATCTACGCTAATGGCTGGTCTGAAAAGAAAATAAAAGGACAGGACTCGACAGAACATACGGTGTTCTGGGCCTACGTATTCCCTCGTGCAATGGGAAAGTCAGAGTCAACGTAGTTCGACTGCCTACGTCTAACGGGGGAAAGGTTGCTCGCCAGGACATCGCGTCCTGTGCCTACGTACTTTCATCGGGAATGAAAGATCAGAGCAAACGTAGTTCGGCTAACTACGGGTAAACAGGGGCTCTCACACAGCAGTGAGAAAACAAACTAGTCTCTAAGGCTCGGGAACCTACAACTACGCTCTGGTCTCAACTGCACTCGGGCAAGAGAAAGGGATAACAATTAGTCGTTAGCGGGAAAGTCTCGATCGCACAGCCGCGAGAGAACAAAGGTTAGTCGTTAGTGTGCTCGCTAGGATATCGCATCCTATGCCTACATATCTTCGTCTGGAACGAAGAATCAGAGCAGCTGTAGTTCAGCTAACTACGGATCAAGCTACTCAAAAGCTCCTACAGAAAGGAAAGGGAAACCCTAGAACTATATCTGAGAAACAAGGGAATCTACCTACTGCTATCACACCTGGTTGACCATCCTAATGTCTATCATAACAACTCCGCAGCGGAGAAGTCAGAGCTCCTAAGGGATCATGGCAACAGGATTAAACCACAAACAAGAAACTGCAACGTAAATGAATACTGAAAATATGCATGAATGCAACAGCTAAACAAACAAGGCACAGAGGCAAGGGAGCTCAGCTCTACCAAATACCAACAAGCAAAGCCACGCAATAACAAACAAGCAGAAGGAGGACCACCTCAACTTCTCATGCACACAAAGTCTACTTCTAAGATGCACCTATTCAGAACTATCTAGATGAACACCTAAGTCTAATGCAACATAACATCACACAAGTCAAACAATACAAAGAGACTAACCCTGAGCAGGGCCTCAAACAAACCTGAAACAAGCTCCTAACCTAGCTCTAAACAAAACTCTACACAGCACCTTAAGCAAAGATCTAAGCAACAAATCTAATCCAAAACCCTAAGCAGGGATCTAAACAAACTCCTAGGCAAGAGGAATCAATCCCATTCTCCAAGCTTCAGAACAAGCTTACCAGAGAAAGGAAGCTAAGCAGGCAAGCTCATAGTGCTTTCCTCAGGAAAGTACCAGGAGATTACTACTCAGGAGTCATATCCTATGCGGCTCGACAACTGTGATCAGTTTACATCCCTCCTCAGGAGAGATTAAACTCACATGAAGGCTCCGGCGTCACTGGATATTTGGGAAAGAACCTATATGCACTAAGGGAACTAAGTGAGCAGACTCATAGGACTTTCCTCAGGAAAGTACTAGGAGGCTGACACTTAGGAATCATATCCTACGTGGCTCAACAACTGTGATCAGTTTACATTCCTCCTCAGGAGGAATTAAACTCACAAGTTGGCTCCTACATCATTGGATACTTACGAAAGAGGTGAGAAGAAAGAATGAAGGTCATTCATAGTGCCTTCCTCAGGAAAGTACCATAAACTCCCTTCAAACTCCAGGATCTCGAACCTCACAAACAGACAACAAGCTCCTAGACTAAGCCTCAATCCACTGCATCTCTGCAAGCTCCAACAGGACCTCAATCAGCTCCCACCTTCAAGAAGAATCCACAGGCCAACAAACCACAGGAGACTATCTCTGAAGTTCAACCACAGTTGAACTTCAAAGTCAGAAGTCATCAGGACTTCTCCTATCTTCAGGCTCAGACAAATCCTATCAGAATATCCTACAAAAATCTAACAAAAATCTAATGGGAGACCTACATGGCTCTAGGATAACATACTAAAAAATCAGAATAAAATTCAACACCAGATGGAAGGAATAGAATCAGCAACACAGACATATCCACAGACCAATTATTCAACATCAATAACAGTGAAAAAATGCAATTAAAATGAAAATGCATGATTGAGCTAATGTTTTTATACTATAAAATTCTACACTGACTTACGAGTCTACAGAAAAAAGAACGGAATTATTTGACTCAATCTACTATTTTTTATTAATTTTCTAATGATATGCATGCATTAAAATATAAAAAGCAATCAATTAAAAATGGAAAATATGCGCAAAAATAGGAAATAAAAATAAAATGCCATTTTTATTTTGATTTAATTTTCTTAACATTTTTTATGAAATGGATGAAAAAAGAATTATTAAAAAACATTTATTTACAATTTATTATGAATTTTTAATATGAAAATATAAAAGAAAAAATAAAAAAAGAAAATGCCATGGGGTTCAAATAGCAAGCTATTCAGGTTATTATCTACATTGGGCCCTCAATGGGGGTGCTAGAAGCAGTTGGGCGCAGGGCCCAGATTTTATAACTAAGAAAAACAACAATCTGAAATGAATACAGGGGGGGGGTGCAACACTAGTAAATTCTCAGTTTATTTCTTACTGGGCTTACGCCCAGGGGGGGTGTTGAAAGACAATAAGGGCCTAAGGCCCAACTCCAATTCACTCAGGTCTCTCACAGCCAGGGGGGAATGATCAATTGAGGGGGGGCGTTCAGAAGACGCGCTTGGGCCTAAGCCCAGTAGCCAACCCTAATCCAAACAAAAACCTAATCAAAACCACCTTCCTCCTAACCTCTCTCTGGTACTGTTCACCAATTTACCCTAGCCGCTCCCTCTCGTTCATCTCCCTCAACCTCTGAAATTCCCCAGAACTTCACCAAACTCGTCCGTCTCACCTCACCAAGATTATTCACCAACCTATCAAAAACTGAACCATTCACTCTAAGTCCATGATATCCCCCTAAATTAAACCCTGTTCACTATTTATCAATCAACCTAAACTACTTCTTCAACCTAACAACAAACAACTTAACAAAATCGGAAGTTTCGAAGTAAAACCTGGAGGCCACGAAGATCTTCAAAGCGACTTGGAAAACGCGAGATTGATCTTTCTTGAAGAACAACAAAGGATCTGGCGCAACGGTGATGAACTCAACGGAGGATTGGACGGATCTGGATGCGTACGAAAGTCGACGATCTGGATGTTGGAGTTGGAGTTGGCGATGAAGGATGAAGAACGGGAGTTCTTGCTTAACCTGAAGATTCTGAATGGAACTCCTTGGAATTTCCTGGATTGGATGATGCTTACGATGAACACGGATGAACGCCTTCGTGAGTTTCTGGAGAAGAATTTGGAAACGATGAACCTCCTGGAGATCTAATGATGATTTGATGAAGTTCTTGCTTCCGGCGCTCTGTTGATCGTTGACGAAGATTTTCTAGGAAGATGCTAGAGGATCTTGCACGCGATTGACGATTCTTGATGAAATCTGGGAAAATTGATGAAGACCTGTGAATATCCGATGAGTTTTCCGATGAAGATGTTGAGAAATCGAAGATCGGAGAAGATCAGCGATGAAGGATGAATTTCTGGCAAATTGCAATTTTCCGGTGAACTGACGGTGGCCGGAGGTCGTTAGGGGCGCCGGCGGTGAATGGCTAGGGCGTCTGCATGCCCGGCGGGGGGAGGTTCCGGCGAGGCTAGGGGTGTGACAAGTGGTCAGGGCAGGTGGCAGGGAAGGGTTTGCATGGGTGCCACGTGTGGTGGCGTGGAGAGAGAGGGAGAGATAGTGGGGGACAGGTGGGGCCGCGTGTGGGAGTCTGGGAGTGGTTGGTGGCGCGATGATTGAGAAAAACGTGGGGGCCCTTTCTGCGCAACACGTGGCGCTTTTATACCCTGGTAGTTGCTAGAATTTTCCAGAAACTTCTGGTGTGCGCTGGACTTTGGACTGACTTGGATTATCTCTCTGGACTTTTTGCTGAGACATGGGCCTTACCCAAAAAACACCCCCCTGGGCCCAATACGAAAAATGAATGAAAAACTGAAAAAACTGTATTAAAACAATTAACTAGACCTAATTAACTCTAAAAAAAGATTAAAACTCATATTAATCTAATTAAACCTAAACAAACAATTAACCTAATTAAATTCTAAAAAGACCAATGCTCTAATTAATTCTATATCTCTAATTAAATCTAAAAAAAATCAATTAACCTAATTACTCTAAAAAGCAATTAATTCTCTATTAAACTCTAAAAAATGATTAAAAATCTAATTAATTCTATATTATCCTAATTTTCTATTAAAATTCTAAAAATGATTTAAAAACAATTAAACCTATTATTAATAAAAGAAAACCATATTATTTTCTATATTATCAAAAAAAAACTATTAAACCTATTTAAAATCTATAGAAAAATTCTACAAATGATTAAAAGAAAAAGCTATATTATTCTAAAAAGATAAAATCATTTAAAATCTTATTTAAAATTCTACAAATGATTAAAATCTATTTAAAATATTCTATAAAATTCTAAAAAAAGATTAAACCATTAAAATATTCAAAAACCCTATTTAAATTCCAGAAAAATTCTATAAAGCCTGTTAAAAATTCACAAAAGCCTATTAAACCCTAAAAATGCAGATGAATGCCAATGACCCCATAAAAGAACGCACGAGACCAGATTGAATCGAACGGAGATCCCCGGGCTTCAGAATATCCTCAAAATCACTGAAAAATCACCGAGGAGCGCACAATTTCCCGAAAATAAACCCTGGTGATCTGGACTGGGTCTGCCATATCTGATAGACGAAAATCAAGCTGTAAACTCTGATATCCCCTGCTTGCACAAAAATCATCTGTCTGAGCTGCGAATATGAAATTAAACCACGAGTCAGATAGGAAAATCAGTTGGTCAAATTTTAGGGTGCAACACTGGGCAATGTCTTGGTGATCATATCAGCAGCATTATGATCTGTCGAAACTTTCAGCACTTGGACTTCTCCACGCTCGATTACCCCTCTGATGAAATGCAGCCTCACATCAATGTGCTTGGTTCGCTCATGATAGGCTGAATTCTTCGACAGGTGTATTGCGTTTTGACTATCACATTTAACAGTGATAACTCGACCTTGAAGTTTTAGCTCCTTTGCAAAACCTTCAAGCCACAATGCTTCCTTCACAGCTTCAGTTAGGGCAATATACTCCGCTTCAGTGGTTGATAGGGCAACGACCTTCTGAAGTGTTTCTTTCCAACTGATTGTTGTCCCAAACATAGTGAACACATATCCAGAGATAGATTTTCTGGAATCCATACAACCTGCATAATCAGAGTCGACATATCCATCGATTGCTGCTTTACTATCTTCACCTAAGGCTCCACCATAAATTAGGACTCTATTTAGAGACCCATTTATGTACCTTAAAATCCACTTCAATGCTTGCCAGTGAGCCTTTCCAGGATTCGCCATGTACCTGCTTACAAGACTTACTGCATATGCTATGTCGGGTCTAGTACAGACCATAGCATACATCAAAGACCAATTTGTCTTCTTTTGATTCCTCATAACTTCCTTATAGTCTCTAGGTTCTTCGTCTAGAACCTCACTTGCAGAGATTAAGGCATAAGCTATAAGATCTGCATACCCAAGTCTCTGAGGTGGCTTGATGACTCTCCTCGACCTGTCTCTTGCTAGCAGGTAGTCATTATCAGTCTCCTCATCTTCGACAACATCTTCTGTGTCTTCTTCGACTTCATCTGGGGTAAGCAATTCAGCATCAACATGCTCCACCTCAACAGGAATCTCTCCCTGTTCCAGCTCTTTGTCAGCATCATCAGTTTTCTTGAAAGCCATCTCTGCTTCGTTGAAAACTACATCTCGACTGGTGATACACCTCCTGTGACCTGGCTCTAGGAACCATAGCCTATAAGCTTTGACTCCTTCAGGGTATCCCATGAACATGCACTTCAGAGCTCTAGGTTCGACCTTGTCTTGCCTAATATGAGCATAGGCCACACAACCAAATACTCTCAGTTTGTCGAGACTAGGTGGATGTCCTGACCAAACTTCTTCAGGTGTCTTCATTCCCAAGGCAGTCGAGGGACATCTATTTATCAGGTAAGCTGCTGTCGAAACAGCTTCCGCCCAAAACACCTTCTTCAATCCAGCACTAACCAACATGCATCTAACCCTTTCAAGGATTGTTCGATTGAATCTCTCAGCTAAGCCATTTTGTTGAGGAGTACCTGCTACAGTCTTATGCCTTGCAATCCCAGACCCAACACAGTAACTGTCGAAAGCTTCGTTGCAGAATTCAAGGCCATTGTCGGTTCTCAACCTCTTAACCTTTTTGCCAGTCTGAGTTTCGACTAGAATCTTCCAACTTTTGAAATTCTCAAAAGTTTCATCCTTCGTCTTCTGAATGAATACCCATAGTTTTCTGGAATAGTCATCAACAATGGATAGAAAATACCTTGCACCTGAGTGTGAAGGATTCCTTGCAGGCCCCCAAAGATCGGCATGAATGTAATCCAGAGATCCATGTGTTCTTTGCTTGCCTTTGTTAAACTTCGCCCTACAGGATTTACCAAATACACAAGATTCACAAAATTCCAACTTTTCGACTTTGTCACCTCCTAGCAGGTTCTGCTTCCCCAATTCGACCAGGCCTCTTTCGCTGACATGGCCCAATCTCATGTGCCATAATTCTGTCTTCGACATAGATTTCGTGGATGCAACATTTGTCGAACCACTTACAACCTCAGCCTCAAGGGTATACAAGCCTTGTTTCTTCACGCCTCTCAAGACTTCCTTCGACCCCTTCATGACTCTTAGGATACTTTTCTCTCCTTGAAAAACATATCCTTTTCTGTCGAATTCACCAAGAGAAATCAAATTTCTCTTCAAGTCAGGTACGTACCTGACTTTAGTCAATAACCTTATTGACTCATCATGGAGCTTGAATCTCACAGATCCAATACCTGCAATTTTGCAAGATTTGTTGTTTCCTAACAGCACAGATCCACCATCTTGATCACATAGCTCCTCGAACAATTCTCTGTTTGGAGTCATGTGCCAAGTGCAACCTGAATCCATAATCCACTCTTTCCTCGAGTCGCCACTTGAAACCACAAGAACATCAGATGAGTCGAAGTCATCTTGAACAATGGCTGCATTGCCATTACCTCCATGATCTTTCAGGCGTTCAGGGCACAACTTTCTTATGTGACCCTCCTTCTTACAGTGGTAACATCGAATACTAGATGTTTCGCCACTATAAGACTTCTGTTGACTTTTACCTTTCTTCTTGTCGAACTTACCATCCTTTCGCAAGAATTTTCCCTTAACGGCCAAACCTTCGCCCACCGTCGAAGGTTTATGCTCCTTTCGTTCGTTCAAGTCCTTAGAATACAAGGCTGATTGAACTTCTTCAAAGGTCAAGGACTCCCTTCCATACAAGAGAGTTTCTTTGAAGTGAGCATGTGTTCTGGGCAAAGCACACAGCAGCAACAGTGCTTGATCTTCATCATCGATCTTCACATCAATATTTTCAAGATCAAGAATCAGCTTGTTGAACATAGCCAACTGCTCAGCCAACACTTTGTCTTCACTCATCTTGAATGAATATAAAGCTTGCTTCAGGTATAGTCGATTCACCAGAGATTTGGTCATGTACAAACTTTCAAGTTTCACCCATAATCCCGATGCTGTAGTCTCCTTTGATACCTGTCGAAGAACCTTATCACCAAGGCTCAATAATATTGCACTGTGGGCTTTCTCGATCATGCCCGTCTTTTCTTTTGCCGTTAACGCAGCGTCCATGGCTGCCTCACCCTTCAACGCTTCCAAACAACCCTGCTGAACCAATAGGGCTTTCATCTTCAAGCGCCACAGACCAAAGTCGTTCACTCCGGTGAACTTTTCAATCTCATACTTTGTTGAAGACATCTTTTCCACGCTCACCGCACCAATTTGTTGTGAATCGGATACCTTTAAACAAAGTATAAACGGTTTCTTAATGATCAAGAAACTCACAAGGGTTAGGGTTAATAAAGAAGACAAGGTAAAACAACAAGGAACAACAAGGATTGGTTATTTAACTGCTATTCTTTCCTTTCTCTTAGAACAAGATTACAAGTATACAAGAATAACAAAATAACCTCTCTCCCTTGAAATTAGGATTTTATCTTCCTATTTTTCCTTATCTCAAAATTGAGAAACTAGCATCCTATTTATAATAAAATAGCACATGCTAACAACCTTAGCAATATTTACTCATGCTAACAACCTTAGCAATATTTACTCATGCTAACAACCTTAGCAATATTTACTCATGCTAACAACCTTAGCAATATTTACTCATGCTAACAACCTTAGCAATATTTACTCATGCATGTTAGAACAAACTTCGACTACAACACGCATTACTTGCGAACAGACTTCGACCACACTAGAGTTCGATCCAATGTCTCACAAATATTATTATTTACTCGAGCAAGCTGTTTATCTTATTGAGTTGTGATTTGCGACTACTAGTATGCCACCACTATTAAGTCATATAGTACATAGTTTCTTTTTCTAATTTCTAGGTGAAACATTAGTTGGGAATGACGAGGAGGTTGTTGTCCCATCAACAAACAATGAGTGCGAGCCTACAATGATGCCCACAACATGCCTTTGGACGACTCATCTTAAAGCCCTTAGACAATAAAAAACGAGGTAATGGTAAAATCGTTTAGTTTGATTCTCACAAACGACGTAAGTTATCTAGAATTGGCTTCAGTCGATAACTTGGAAGACAATGATGTAGCTAAAAACAATGATAATTTTTTAAAGTGGATTGATGTATCTTCAAACATTTTAACGATCAAATTAATAATTGATTGAAGATGTAAAATTTTATTAATTAGAAAACACTTTCATTAACCCAAGTTATAAGATTTTATGGATTCAAACAAAACTAATTATTTAACATATAATTATTCACAAATCTACATTAAACGACTGTCACGTGATCCTAATTGTTTCTCTAAACTGATTTGCGCGTGCCTCTATAACATATTCATAAGATAATTTGTAATGACCCACTTATTATAATGAGTTTATTATGTGTTTGATTATGTGTCGAAAATAATTAATGATGTAAAATTAATTTTAATTAAAAATAAATTAAATATAAAGTGATTTATGATAATTATTTTTTATAAAAATAAGTTGAATAATAAATTTCACGTAATTAAATATACTAAAATTAATTATAATCAGAATCATAAACCAAACTCAGATTTAATTCTCAAGTATATTTCATTGAACTGACTTATTTATTATTTTTGCTTAATGACACGTCTATGAAAAAAATCTAAACAACGGTGATGTAAAATCACAAAAATGGAGGGAGTAATTAATTTCAAAGAGTGACTTGACTTAAAAACCAATAGAATTTCATCAAGTGTGTACAAGAAAGTAAAAAGAGGGAAAAAAATGACTAAAGTTAAGTCGTAAAAGATAAAATTATTAACCAACCAGAAGAAAACGTGCAGATTTGTCTCAGTCTCAATGTTCAGCCAATCAGATACTGACACGCTTACATCTCAAAGACTAAAATGCTTCACGCTTTCACATATTTACTAATTATTATTTTATTACTTCACAATTTTTTGTCGAATATATAAAATTAAAACCGAACCAAATCTCGATCGCACTCTTCACACAAACCACTCTTCGTTTCGTTTCAAATTTCAACTCTAAATTTTATTTCCATCGATTTTCCCTCAAATTTTTCATTCAATTCTTCGTTTTCCTCTATACAATTCTTCCTCAATCCTCATGCCAGCTTGTAGTTAGGGTTTTTCTACTTTTCGCTTCAAAGTTATTCTCCTTCACTCTTTCGTTTTGTTTTCGTTCGATCTACTGATTCATCGGTTACTAACGGATTCGTTCTGTTGAATTTCTGAGTTTTTTCCGTGAGGTTTCGTTTTTCCCACGGTTTTCGAGCTCTTTGGTGCTCGAATTTGTTGGTTTTGGAGAAGGTGAAATTAGGGTTTGTAAAGAGGGGTTTTACGAATTAGCTATGATTTGTGTATTTTTGGGCGTGTTTGTGGACGGGGATTGAAGTTTTAGCTGAAATTGGGTTGATTTTGGAAATAGGGGATTTGTGAGGTGAAGTGAATATGTTTTACTCTCAGTTTATTTTGGCGAAGAAAGGTCCACTTGGGACGATATGGATAGCTGCACATTTAGAGAGGAAGCTCCGGAAGAATCAGGTGGCGGATACTGATATTGGCGTCTCTGTAGGTAAGTTCGTTAGTTTGTTTATCTATTGATTTTATTTTATTTTATTTTTAATGCGCAATGATTTCTGCGTTATGAATGAGGTTAAGGTAGTGCGTATTTATGATCTTATTTAGAATTTGAAAACCCTAGTTTTTACTGCTGTGTTATACTTTGTTGCTTCCTGATCCACTTGATTTGTAGGTCAAATTTGAACTCCTTGTGGTTTTATTGAATGTTTGGGTTGGTGGTACTAAACATGGTCTTGTATGTAAAGAACATGTTCTTGATGTTTGAACTTTTAAGTTTGGTTTCAAAACCATGTTTGAGTAGAAGTAGGAAAAATGTTTCTTGACTTGAATTAAGAGCTTTGAACCGGATTTTATTATGTACTCAATTTTAGTGGAAAAGTTTCTTAACATAAGTTAACTATCTTCAAACTTAGTGTTGGGTAAGATAAATTTTGTAAAATCAAGGTTATTCTAAATTAAGTCTAAAACAAATGGTCATGCCTGTCATATGTTTAGACTCGTGATAGTTGGTTACCACTTGCACATCATACAATTTTTAGGATTGCTCTATTATACAAATCAGTTGACCAATCCAATCTGCCCCATCCCAAATCAGAGGTACTTCCTAGATTAGCATTGTGCTTAGGGTAATAGCTTCTATGGAATTTGAAAAATGGTAAGGAGAAGGAATTAACATTTCGTTAGCGTGGTTTGTCTAGCTATGTAGTCCAAGTTGTTGAAGTATCTTTCAATGACTTGATGGGCAAGTTTTTTCAGTTTTTCCCTATGTCATTTGTTGGTAGATTTCCTCTTATATCCTTATGGAGTTGTGGTGCCTTACTAATGGTTAGACTTGTGGTCAGCATCCTTGTTTATTTGCAGATGAACTAAAGAGCTCATCTGTTTATTGTATGTTTTCTTTGTTGTACGTATGTTTAAAAGGACACATTATCTTCTTTTAAGGGGACAAATTAATTAAGGAAATGAGGTTTTGATCATGTATTTCATAGAAAAAAGAGATTCTTAAGTAGGTCTCAATGTTACAATATCTGTGTTCCACAGGGACCAAAAACTACATAGGTTTTGAGACAAGATTAGCTTCACTTTCTCAACCAGCCTAGCTGGAGGACTGTTTAAAATTTGTAATGATTTGAATGTCATTTACTGATCATCATGATATAGCTATGACTTTAGTTTTTGCAAGATGTTTGGAATATGGACAGGATTCTAATAATACGTTTTTCTTGCAAACCATTATTTTTAATTTCTAAGGAATTCTTTCCTAGCAACAAAGATTCTTTGGTAGTTAATATCTCTGTATCACATATGGACTTCTAAATTTTGCTCTTGGGTTTTATGGGTATTTTTAACATTACAGATCATAAATAATTTAATTTCTGTAAGGATAATGGATATTGAATATGTTATCCTTCTTTGTTCTTGTATTTGCTTTCTTTCCCTCTGTATTTAATTCCTAAATTGTATTTTATCTTTGTATAGAATGACACTGTTAATTCAAACAAATTTATATAACATTTGTTGATAATGGTATATTATTATGTGGAAGCGGGAAACTAATTTTCTGATGTAAACCCAGCTTGAGTGGTTTGAGGTCTGGTAGCTGGTTATTCACCTAAAATGAAGGATATTGCACCCTAACTCAATTGAAGTTTTAGATAATGGATTCTCTTAATCTAGGTTTGGATTATTTTTATTGTCCTTTTAGTAGAGAAATATACCATAGAAGGTAGAGTAAAATTGTTGAAAGGAATGACATGGAAATAAATGTTGTAAAATGAGATCTCAAAAGTGAATGAATGAACAGAAGGATAAACATTCTCAGCAGTTAAGCTTTCCAATCTACCTGTATGTCTTCTATGGACACCCCTAAAAGAGATCATGAGCTGTGCAGAAAGAGAGGTAAATAAAGAACATCATATTGCACAACAGATTTATTGGCGGAGAATTAAATAAACACAAATTTCCCTCAAGGAAAATGCCCCAATGAACAGTGTAATTGCTGATGGCCAATGGTCTCCCTCCGCAGTAGTATGAAACCCCTAAAGCTTATTTGAAGAAGTTATTTTAGATTAAGAGGGCTTTCCTAGCTGACAACAAACACTTAAACTAGTTTATTCCATATCTCTTTTATAAAGGTGGAAATGGAATGTAAAGGCAACGTCAATCTTATATTGGTCTATTCCAGATTGATCTAGTTGTAGGATAGTATAAAAAAATATGAGCAACTCTTTCTAAACTAAAGTCTACCGTTCAAATGAAAGACTTACCTCGATTTGGATAATTATTCTCAGTGAATTTACTCCATGCAAAATGCAAGCAGGCAATTATTTATGTTTCTGTATGCAGTGAAGATTTAAGGACTAGCTGTTAGCTAATGCTTACATTAAATATTTATTGACGCTGAAGTTTTGTTATAAGCCCTATGCAGTCTGGAGGAGATTAATTCCAATGTTGAGGGAAATTGATATTCCTTAGTACACTATACATGCATGTGATGCACTTGTTATTGTCTAATTTTATCATGTTTAATTGTTTAAGATTATTCATTATTCATGTAGCCACTTTTATGAATGAACAGATTCCATTCTTTTTCCTGAAGTACCAATTGCACTCCGTTTATCCAGTCATCTTCTGCTTGGTGTGGTAAGGATATATTCCAGAAAGGTGAATTACCTTTTTGATGATTGCAGTGAAGCCTTGCTTAAGGTAAAGCAAGCTTTCCGCTCCACGACAGTTGATTTGCCACCAGAAGAGTCCACTGCACCTTACCATTCCATCACTCTACCTGAGACTTTTGATCTTGATGATTTTGAACTACCAGATAATGACATTTTTCAAGGGTTAGTTCCATAGTACTTGATTACATGACCACCTGTAGCTCCAGCAGTTGTTGATTACGGCAGCAACATTTTTTACTTATTGAGCTGATATTTATCTAAATTATTTTATTTCATTTGAAAGATTGTGGGTAATTGGATATGCTCTTATTTACCAGCTTTTTTCCTGGGTATTTTCAAATGATTGACACAAACAGATTTTAGTCGCAGACCTTGTGTTTTACCAATTTGGTGTGTGTGTGTGTGTATTCTAAAAGGAGATTTTATGTAAGATGGTTCATATGCAAGAGTAATTGGTTTATTAACAGAAGATTATACATGTTGTGTGAACTTGCAGCGACTATGTTGATCGCCATGTCAGTACTAGGGAGCAGATTACACTGCAAGATACTTTGGACGACATGGCTTACAAAACATCACAGTTTGGATTGGATGGTTAGCATTCTACTTTACCTCTTTTTATTTTTGTACTGTTCATTTGATAGTGAACTTTGGATGTACAATAACGAGATCCATGCTTATAAGTAATGATTGATGTTAATCATATCTTGCAGAGCGCTTTGGAGATGGTGATGCTTCTCAAATTGGTTTAGACCTTGATGAGGTAAATAGTTGTTGGAGCACTGTCATGACTTATTTTAATTGACATGGTTGTGACTTGTGAAATCGAACATCTTGATGTGTATATTAATGGAGAACAATGTACTACGCATTTCTGATTATAATTTTGGATATTTGTAATGTGATTTGGTAATTTCAGGTTATGTTAATAGACAAAGATTCCACTTTGGAGCACAATGACTTCAGTGCTAATCCTCAAGTGTCTCATCAAGAAGATGAAAAGAAAGAGGAGGTGATTACAACTTCTGATAAAATGCTAGTAGAAAACAGTGGAAGCAAGGTTGATTTGATATTTTAAATAAACTTGATGTGTATATCTACAGAGTACTACATAGATACATTCTTCTGATATAACTTTTGGATATTTGCAATGTGATATGGTAAATTCAGGTTATGTTAATAGACCATGATGCCAATTTGGAACATGTTGACTTCGGTGCTAATCCTCAAGTTTCTCATCACGAAGATGAAAAGAAAGAGGATGTGATTGGAACTTCAAATAGAATGCAAGTAGAAGACAGTGGAACCAAAATTGATTCGGTATTTTAAAATATTTGCGTGCCTGTCATTATTTTGTTTTATTCCTTGTTTTGCTTTTCTATTTTGGAGAGTGGATTAGGTGAAAGCGATTCTGTTGGCTAGAGATTGAAATTAGTACTATTTTTAATCAATGTTTGCCTGTTTGAACAGAGTGATGGTTTTCCCACTTCTCCTGAATTTCATGAATATGCTCAAGGCCCATCTACTTCTCCTGAATTTCATGACAATGCTCAAGATCCATCCACTTCTCCTGAATTTCATGACTATGCTCAAGATCCATCCACATCTCCTAAATTTCATGAATATGCTCAAGGTCCATCTACTCCAGGACTGCAAGAGCCAAACTTATTTGGTACTCAGTCGGATCAGGTCATTAATGAAGCTGATTTTCATAATTCCGCAGATTTATCATCAATGTATTCAACACAAAATGAATCAGGTGCTCATCAAACTGAGAACAATGTAATTGGTTGCTCCTTGCAAAATAATGGGAAGCATGTTGGTGTGGATTTGCATCATGAGGCTAGTGACCGTGTTCTGACTGATGTGAATAACGAAATAGAGGAACAAGACCATTTCACACGTACAGTTGTGATGAAGGATCAAGGAAATTTGATACCTAATAATCATTGCTTGGCATCAGTACCCTTGATGGACTCCTCCAATGAAGACCACACAACCACTATGTTACCAGAATGTGCAGGTGGGTATGTTGATGCTTCTGGTATACATGAAAAGGTGGAAAGATCGCAAGATGGAGTTCAGATGAACACTGAATCAGTTATGGCCAATTTAAATGAAACTGTTAGTGTTGTTTCTGGAGGTGTGAACATCAATGATTCTGGTGTGTCTCCTAGTTGTTCTCATGTTACACCTGATCAAGAGGGCCTCTCATGTAAACTGTTGTCTACCATGGGTGGATCTCGTGGTTCTGAATTTGGTGGTCATTTGGCAGATGTTACCACATCGTTAAAGCACGGAGTTTCAAATAACAGTGAAGTTTCCAAGAATGAGCAGCAACCGAACATGGTTTATGAGGCTCAAGTATCCAATATTGTAAGTCTTCTAGAATCATCTGGTAGACCTGAAGTTGTTGATGTGGAAGCTCGTGCATCTCAGGAACTGAAGGAAGCAGGTATTTTAAACTTTGTATCTCATGAAGCTGAGCAGCGCACCCAGTCACACCTTCAGCCATGCACTTCCCGTGTAAACAATCCTTCTCTGTTATCTATTGAAGGTATTAAAACAGTTCATTTAGTATAATTTGATATTAATGTAGTTATTCATTTTTACCTATTTGCCTCCTTATTTTCAATTGGAGTGAAATGCATATATTTCAAGAATTCTGTTTCTTTATTGCATGTTTCCTATTGTTTGTGATTTTAGATTATTGACCGGCATTTCACCTTTATACTGTGTTGACTTCTACTTGTTGACCTGCAGACTTCCTATCATACAAATTTTTTTCCTATGAATCTAATTGATATTTTTTTTCTCTTTTATGTACGGACAATTAATTAATTATTAATTTATAATAACAATACCCTTCTTTCTTTTAACTAGTCACTTTTATCTATATAATTACTTATCTGCTTGATAGACATTTGAACATGTGAATTCCATTTTATTGCTAATAAGTTGATTGTTTTATTTTCGCAGGTGAAAAATGTCACGAAACTGATGTTTCAGATCCTGCTTTGGGTTATCAGGGTACCGTAGAGCCATCTGCTTGTGAAGGAAAGTTGGACTTGGGGCAATCAGGCATGCAATTTGGGAGTCAGATGATAAGTAATAAAATGGGAAGTGTAAACACATTTACTGCTTCTGACATACCAGAGCCTGAAAAAATGCTCTCCTTGGGGCAATCAGGCATGCAATTTGGGAATCAGATGATAAGTAATAAAATGGGAAGTGTAAACACATTTACTGCTTCTGACATACCTGTGCCTGAAAAAATGCCCTCCTTGGGGCAATCAGGCATGCAATTTGGGAGTCAGTTGATTAGTAATAAAATGGGAAGTGTAAACCCATTTACTGCTTCTGACATACCTGCGCCTGAAAAAACGCCCTCCTTGGGACAATCAGGCATGCAATTTGGGAATCAGATGATGAGTAATAAAATGGGAAGTGTAAACACATTTACTGCTTCTGACATACCTGCGCCTGAAAAAGTGCTCTCCTTGGGGCAATCCGGCATGCAATTTGGGAGTCAGATGACAAGTAATAAAATGGGAAGTGTGAACACATTTACTGCTTCTAACATACCTGGGCCTGAAAAAATGCTCTCCTTGGGGCAATCAGGCATGCAATTTGGGAGTCAGATGACAGGTAATAAAATGGGAAGTGTAGACACATTTACTGCTCCTAACGTACCTGAGCCTGAGAAAATGCTCTCCTTGGGGCAATCAGGCATGCAATTTGGGAGTCAGATGACAAGTAATAGAATGGGAAGTGTAAATACATTTACTGCTTCTAACATACCTGAGCCTGAGAAAATGCTCTCCTTGGGGCAATCAGGCATGCAATTTGGGAGTCAGATGACAAGTAATAGAATGGGAGGTGTAAACACATTTACACCTGAGCCTGAGAAAATGCTCTCCTTGGGGCAATCAGGCATGCAATTTGGGAGTCAGATGACAAGTAATAAAATGGGAAGTGTAAATACATTTACTGCTTCTAACATACCTGAGCCTGAGAAAATGCTCTCCTTGGGGCAATCAGGCATGCAATTTGGGAGTCAGATGACAAGTAATAGAATGGGAGGTGTAAACACATTTACTGTTTCTAACATGCCCGAGCCTGAGAAAATGCTCTCCTTGGCTTATCCACATTTTGGTGAGATGAATCATTTGCTGCTGGAGTCTACTCCTGGCAACCAGGGTATATCTGGAGGTCATACAGATGTTGCAGCAGTAACATCAGTATCTGGTAAAAAGCGCAGCTACACAGAAAGTACTCTTACAGTGCAGAGCACGGGTTTAGTTGAATCATATGGTGGGGCTCAGTCCAGAAGAACTACCGGGTCCATTCCGGATGATGATGATCTATTGTCTTCTATATTAGGTATATATTGATTCATTATGCATTGTGCTTTATATATATAGTTAGTTTTTCTTGAGAACATGATTATTGTTACCAAAAATAACTTGTTGCTGCTCCAGCTGGAAGAAAATCTTCAGCTTTAAAAGTTAAACCAAGTCCAGCAACCGCGGAAGTACCAACAGCAAAGCGGTTTCGTTCTACACCACGAACTAGTACCTTAAAGAGGAAGGTGCTTGTGGATAATACGATGGTCTTGCATGGGGAGTAAGTTTTTATAATGATCCATTTATTGATTTGTACATAGCTCTCCCTTTATTTTATGTTGACTTGATTGCACTAGAGTGAAATCAAGTCAATGTAAAATACCATTATTTTACGTGCCTGATTTATAGTCTTTCTCAGATCTATTATTCTTTTTACCATTTTGGCAATTTGATAGTTATAATATACCCATTATTTTGTCGTATATTAGTATGCTTCATTTATTATCAAGCTTATCAGTTTTTCCCTTGTATCGCATACCAATTCCTTTTTTGTGCACTAAAATATCAATGTTTTTTTTTCCTTTTTCTGTTTGAAGTATAATACGCCAACAATTGATAAGTACTGAAGATATTCGGCGCGTACGGAAAAAAGCTCCGTGCACAAGCGATGAGATTTTAATGATCCAGAGACAGTTTTTGGAGGATAAAATTTTCCATAAACCAATATTTACAGGTGAATTTTGTGCTAACATATTGTAGCTTTGATCATTTGGAGCCTGTCATCCCTTCCTAAACTAGTTAAAACTCCTGATATGCCACCAGCCACCTGATATAAAATCGCATTTGGTTGAGTTTTGATGAAAAAACATCTTTTATTTGGGTTCATTTATGAATTTTACCTTCAACATACCTGAGTTAATTTTTTCATTTCTTCCAGATTTGTCTGCTGATTTGACTATTCTGCAAAATGGGACATTTGATCTGAGTGGAATCAAGGTTTATAATTATGGCTTAGATAGTTTTTCCGTGGAAAAAGTAAACGATCAACAGTCCTATTCTAAATCAAATGCTGAAATTCATGTTGAGCTAGCACATAATGAGCCTATGGCTGTCCAACCCCAAGAAGAGGCTGAAGTCTCTTATTCTAAAACGAATGTTGGGATTCATGAGGTGGAATCACATAATGAGCCTATGGCTGTCCAACCTCAAGAAGAGGCTGAAGTGTCTTATTCTAAAACAAATGTTGGGATTCATGAGGTGGAATCACATAATGAGCCTATGGCTGTCCAACCCCAAGAAGAGGCTGAAGTGTCTTATTCTAAAACAAATGTTGGGATTCATGAGGTGGAATCACATAATGAGCCTATGGCTGTCCAACCCCAAGAAGAGGCTGAAGTGTCTTATTCTAAAACAAATATTGGGGTTCATGAGGTGGAATCACATAATGAGCCTATGGAAGTCCAACCCCAAGAAGAGGCTGAAGTGTCTTATTCTAAAACAAATGTTGGGGTTCATGAGGTGGAATCACATAATGAGCCTATGGAAGTCCAACCCCAAGAAGAGGCTGAAGTGTCTTATCCTAAAACAAATGTTGGGATTCATGAGGTGGAATCATATAATGAGCCTATGGAAGTCCAGCCCCAAAATAATGCTGAAGCCCAACCTTCTGAGATGCCTGTTCCGTCTGAGAGGGAATCCCACAATGAAACTATGGAAGTCCAACCCCAAAAAACTGCTGAAGCCCAACCTTCTGAGATGTCTGTTCTGTCTGAGAGGGAATCCCACAACGTAACTATGGAAGTCCAACCCCAAAAAACTGCTGAAGCCCAACCTTCTGAGATGCCTGTTCCGTCTGAGAGGGAATCCCACAACGTAACTATGGAAGTCCAACCCCAAAAAACTGCTGAAGCCCAACCTTCTGAGATACCTCTTCCGCTGGAGAGTTATCAGTCTGGAGTTGACTTTGGATCTCATGATATTGACGCTCATGGGCGTGCAGATATTATATCAGACATGAAGGAGCTTAGCGGTTCTCAAAATGCTGAAATGGACAATGCTGGGGTGATTTTCGAGATTTCTGAAGCAGAGAATTACTCTGTTGGGCCTACAAATATTATATCAGATGTAAATGAGCTTGGTAGTTCTCAAAATGCTGAAATGAACAATGCTGGACGAAATTTCGAGACTTCTGAAGCAGAAAATTACTCTATTGTGCATTCAAATATTATATCAGACGTAAATGAGCTTGGTAGTTCTCAAAATGCTGAAATGAACAATGCTGGTGGAAATTTTGAGACTTTTGAAGCAGAGAATTACTCTGTTGTCCCTGGGCATGATGAAACTTTATCCCTAACTGAAGTTTTTGAAAATGAGCTATGTATGCCAAAAGATTTTGATGCATCGCAGCCTCTCATGGATAAAACCGATGATCTTGCTGGTTCTATCCATACAAATGTGCTGGACATTCCAACTTCCGAGAAAATGAATACATCTACTCTAGAAAATGAGTTTGTGGATGATCAACATGATAGAAACAATGCAGATGCTATTGAAATTGTAGAGCATGCCATGGAAATTGGAACACGAGTTGAAACAGATGGCTTGGAAGCTGATAATTTATATGCATCCTTGGCTCTTGGCTCTAAGGAAGCTAGTGAATATACTGACAACCAGGTTTCCTTCCATGGAGACCTTCAAATGGAGGAAAATGGGAACAGCATGCTAGAAGGCTTAAATGAGGATCAAGTTGTTTCTTCTGGCTTGGGATGTGATGACAAGGATGCAAAGGCTGGCGCCTTATTTAGTGAGAATATTGAAGTAGATTGTTTACATTCTGTAGCACCTGAGGATGTAAAAGAAGGTTCTAATGATGAGGAAAACCCAGTCTTTCAAGAAGCTGAATTACAAAATACAATGACTCCTGATGTCTCAGCTATTAGGAGTCCTTTTGTGGATCAGAATGATGTAAGTTCTAAAATTAGCCTTAAAATGCTAAATGATTATTTAGTATCATTCATTTTTTAGATTCATCTCTATTCTGTTGAGATACATTTAACATATCTGATATACCCTATGAAGCTCCGACACGCCATGCACACGGTGTGTCGCCGTATCGGACACGTGTCCGACACCGATACGCGTAAGATACATGTACAACACGTATTTGACACATTTTTGAAGTGTCCAACGGAAGAAAAATTTAAATCGCAGCAGACACGATACGACATCTTATTTCAAATAAAGGACACTGTCCAACTCAAAAAATTTCATAATTCTTTTTTTTTTTAAATTCAACTTAATAATTTTCAGAATTTTTTTTTAAAAAGTTGCGCTTAAAGCTACTTGCACAACCTGGTTCGTCATCGTATTGTGAAAGAAATTGGAGCACATATTCATTCATCTATTATTTGAAGAAAAACAAGATGGCACCACATCGAGCGAAAATTTAAGTATATGTGCATAGTAAGTAACCTTCGACATCTATCAAGGAGCACTCCCCAATATAATCAAGAGAAAATTTAAATGTGGAATGTCGCTTGAGATGAGTTTGGATTATTAGATGACAGTGGATTTTTTGAAGTTGCTGACTTGTCTTTAGATGAGTCCGGCTTAAAAGCTATTTTTTTCTATAATGTGGAGTGACTATGATATGATTTTTATCATTTTGTTTTGGTGAATTTATGTTTTTTTGGTTGATTGAAAGTAATATGTTTAAACTAAACATTTGTGTAAAAAAAAGTTTAAATTAACGTAAATTTTGCTTCTCATTTTAAACTATTTATAAATTGTGCTCATAAATTGGATTATTATATTAATATATAAAATATATATAGCCGTGTCCGTGTCCTATGTTTTTTACATTAGTAGGGTCCTCGTGTCTCGTGTCCAGGCTTCATAGGATATACCTAATAAAATAGTAAAAGTTTCGTTTGTTCATATATATATATATATATATATATATATATATATATATATATATATATATATATATATATATATATATATATATATATATATATATATATATATATATATATATATATATATATATATATATATATATTATTTTATATATGCCTAATTATGTTTGCTTGATTACATGGTGCAGGAAGACGATATGGTTGACAATGATACAGGTTTTCTTCTTAATTTGTTTCAATGTTCATTTATACAAATGCTTAATTTGTCAATATATTTACGACTTTATGGAATGGATCTATTGGTAGTTTTCTGGTTTGATTTGATAAGTGGTATGTTGGGATCCTAACCTAGATTCATTATTATGGGATTTGTTCAATTGAACCATACTAGACGGGAGTGGTTGGTTCCAAGGAACTTCTAACCTAATGTATGCCATGTAAAGACAACAAGAGAAAATAGGAAAATGGAAAGTGATGATCCTTCGTCTACAGTAGGTAGTCATTAATGTTGTCCATATTTCGATCTAGATCTTAAAATCTTACGTTTGCCATCTCACTCACCCCCAACGATCCTGATCTTACATAGAATCACATGCTGTAGCCAAATTGTGAAAAAATTGTAAAACCATTTATTTTGTGCGATCTTGGCCAGTTCCGGCCACGATCGATTGTTTTCCGGCCACACTCGCCGTTTTCCGGCCACCACCATTACAAGCCAAATTGGTTGACAAGATGCCGAGGCACAAGAATTACAGTTCGGCGGATGCCATTTTCCCACAAATACACTTGCCTATCAAAAAATCATGTAAAAAAACTTAAAGTATATAGTATAATATTTTGTTTTAGTAATATCTTATGATTTTTGTTACGATCTTGCTACCCTCTCTCTATCTTACAAAAAGATCTTCCGATCTTAGTTACAATCTTATGTTTAACGATTTTACTGTCCCCTCTCATTCTTATGCAAGATCCTGATCTTGACAACCTTCTCATTAGAGTTTTTTAATATTTTCTAGTCCTTCCGAGTAAAGCTAGAGCTAGAGTGATAGGAAGTAAAATGGCCAATGGATCTTATGCTTCTAGGTCCTTTATGTTTAGAATAAATAGGGGAAGTAATACTGTGTTTATGTTTAGAATAAATAGGGGAGGATAGGGAAGAGTAGTTTACAGTGGAATTTGACAAGAAAAGGGCCAATTTGGCAATAGGGGAGGTATAAACCCTCAATGTTCTGCAACATTATTCTGTATTCAAAAGGGATTTTCTCTATTTCATATTCTATATCAGTTGGTTTCTATCAATCATCAAACTCATTTTCATTTTATTTATCCTTCAATTATCAGGATTTTTGAATGTTGGTGACGATGAGATAATTGATGATGATGATGACGATGCTGATGGTTTTGCACCGGGTGCTGAAGGAACACAGCTAGAAAATAGTGGATGGTCTTCTCGAACCAGGTCAGTTTATGTAAAGCTTGACAACAAATCTGAATCTGTTCCATCTGAATTGTTTATGCTCTTGTAGCTAAATTTCCTGTTGTGAATACCTAACTAATGCATTTATCCACAGGGCTGTTGCTAAGTATCTTCAGACCTTGTTTGATAAGGAGGATCTACATGGAAAGCAGAACCTGCATCTTGACAAAATATTGGCGGGTAAAACACGGAAAGAAGCATCAAGGATGTTTTTTGAAACACTGGTATGCTCTTAAGGATTATTTTGGTTAGCATATGTACTGTTTAATGAACTTTAGCATTGATTTGCCATATTTTCAAAGTTTGGGACATTAATATCTGAAATATCCTTCCCCTCTTTCTCTATTTAATGAATTCTATTGGAAAAAGAGAGAAACTAATAACAATGAACCAAGACACTAATAGTTCAGCAGGGTTACACACACCCTTTGTAAATCAGCAATTGAAATAATATTAAAATAACTGCTGAACTCCAAGAGAGCTAAAAACGCTATCTTTCATGATATTTTGTAAAGATACAACTATATTCTGTATGTGTCATTTATATATACTATGTAGAATTTGTACATTGAGTATGTGCTTTGGAGGGTAGGTGCTTAACATCTGTTTAGTGAGATTTTTCTGCTAAATCTATAACACAGCGTTTTACTTACTATGCTTTGTTTGAATTCTTCAAAGCATTCAGTCTTCTGGGACGCCAGATGCCTACTTGGCAACTTGTGCTTTTATTGAAATCTAATTTCGACCATGATGGCAGGTTCTCAAGACAAGGGATTATATTGATGTAGAACAGACAGAACCCTTTGCCAATATTAACTTACAACCTCGAGGGAAGCTTATGAAGACAGATTTCTGAAACCTCACCTAAGAGTGGCTGATATAGAGGTATAGATCCATGCGGTGATAGCTTGGATTGAATCTGCAGGGTTGGGATAATCTTTTCAACATCACTCCCCTATTTTAGTTATGGCTTTTCATTAAAATATTTTTTTGGGGATAGAATTTAGCCGATTAATTTTACCTCTTGAATGGTTGGGGGGTTGAAGTGTCTCATATATCACTTCATCCTATTGATTATTCTAGGTTTTAATGTATATTTTTGTAAAAATATATCACCATTTGTAGCTTACCAGTGCTAATATGTAATGTGTTTAAAAACACATCCCTCCATGCAAGAATTCAGTTCTATCTAGGCTTCTAGTTTCTTTTACTGAAAGTGCGTTGTATTTTATATACCAGTTGGTGGATACGGATCACCATGTCTTACCTATGTATTTGTATAGTATCTAACTGCTACCGTGTAGTTTGTTATACTCTGTATACTTTATAAAGGCAATTAACTTAGTATTGTGTTGCCCTCAATTGTTTAGGCATTTTGCCATTGTCTGAAATTCCTTCCTTCGAATGTTGGGACATGCAGAAAAGTATGAAATACTTCAAAGTTTGAACATGGTGATTTGATGCGGCCGTACAAATGCAAATTGCAAATTGTATAAGATAACATGATAAATTTGATTGCGAATATACTAATATTGTATGCTCCATCGGACAAGTGATTTTCCGTGTATATTTTACTCGGTTGTCTTCTCGTGGCATTCAATTCTTGTGCCAAAACTAGGGGTGGCAAAATGGATGGATTGGATGGATATGGATTGGATTGCTAATGGATGGATTAAAACAATCTATTAGTCCATTAAAATCCACTAAAATTTTATTAAAATTATCCAATCCGATCCATCCATTAAGAATAAAATCCATCCAATCCATCCATTAACGTATTTTTAATGGATGGATATCCATCCATCCAACTTTTTTTTTAATTTCGTAAAAATAAATATTTTTTTTCCAAAAACAAATCAGTTTTTTATTCTGAAAAAAAAACCCGATTTTTTTCCAAAAAAAAAAGTCGGTTTTTTTTTCGAAAAAAAAATTTATTTTTTTTTGAAAAACAAATCAGTTTTTTATTCTGAAAAAAAAAATTAATTTTTCAGAAAATAAAAATTTGATTTTTTTTCAAAAAAAATGTTGGTTTTTTTTTTTAATTTTTTTTTCTTCGAAAAACAAATCAGTTTTTTATTCTGAAAAAAAACTGATTTTTTTCAGAAAAAAAAATTAATTTTTTTTTCGAGAAAAAATTTTATTTTATTTTTCGAAAAACAAATCAGTTTTTTATTCTGAAAAAAAAAACCGATTTTTTTTTCGAAAAAAAAACTGATTTTTTTTCAAAAAAAATAATTTTTTTTTTCAGAAAAAAAAATAGTTTTTAAATTATTTTTAAGAAAATAAAAATAATCCATTGGATCCTTAAAATATGTTGGATGAATTGAATCAATCCATGCATATAAATGGATGGATTGAATCCATCCATGCATATAAATGGATGGATTGAATCCAATCCATTAACTTATTTTTTGTGTGGTGGATGGATTGGATGGATTTTTTGATGGATGGATTGGATGGATTTTGCCTTAATGGATTTAATTGCCACCTCTAGCCAAAACTCAATTGAAATAATATATCATGTAATGGAACTAAAAAGCTTGTCCATTTGTTGAAATCGAGTGTCAATTTAGTATAAACTGATTCTTCTACAATCAAATAAAAAGCAGGCTTTTTATCATATGTTTCTTATCAACTCTTGAAACACTTCTAAAATATAGAGAGAATTTCTTAATTCGTCCTTGATAGTCTTAGATACTTAGCGCATTTTTTTATGCCTCCTGCTTTCGAAGATACATATTCTAACACATTCTTTTTATTTTGTCAAAATTTGATTATTTTTAAAGTTACATCTGCGCAAATAATTTTAAACTAGACACTGAGAAAAACTTCAAAATAATTCACTTCAGAAAAATTTCTGTAGACGTACCTCTGAAATGTCTAAGCGCTAGATTGTTATGTAAATACAGCTCCAGAAGTTTCTGCTATATTTGAATTGAAACTTGCACGACCACTATCCCCATTGTTGTATTTTCTTCTTCCATCCTCACCTTCACCAACTTAAAAAATTCTACATTATTAATATCATTTTTCACTCCAAATTTCAACTTTTCTGTGCAACAAATCAAATAGAGTAAGAGAAGATCGAATTTCAAGTAAAGATTGCACTTTGTCCACTACATTGCTCACATTACTCATCATTTTTTTTTAAAAAAGTAATGTTGCTTCCGGAGTTGTACCTCCGGAACGTGTTGAAGATGAACACTTTCGGCTGTACATCTCATGTCCATGACATGTTTTTTTAGAGCAGATTTGTAATTTTTGTTTATTTTTCTTATTGTTTACAAATAGATATATTGCACCCAGATAATATCTCAAAAGAATTAGTTTCTACAAACGATGTTTTTTCGAATGCTCAAGGGGGTTGTCGTAAAGTCGGTAGATGTTGGCGTTGACTTTAATAACAAGCAAGAGTTTGATGATCGTGATAGTATGCTCATATGAATTCGTAGGACTGCAACTAGACTTGATTTTGGTGTGGTTATAGGAAGATTAAATAGTGGTTCGGAAAGAAGAAACACTTTTGTAACTTTGTTGTGCGAAAGAAGCGAGAAATATCAGACTCCTCTACGAAAGTTTAAAAGAGACGACACCGGTAGTAGAAAATGTGAATGTTCTTTTAAGATTCGTGGTTGCATGTTGAGTAACAAAAAGTGAAAATTTAGTGATATTTGTGATTTGTATAACCATGAATTGTGCTTAAAGTTACAAGGACATCCTAGTGTATGTCAACTCAAGTCGGAAGAGAAGACATGTATTAGTGATATGATTTTGAATCATGTCTAACCGAAAAATATACTTGCCACATTAAAACGGAAGGAATCCAACAATATATCAAATATAAGGCAAGTGTATAACATTTGGTACCGCACCAACAAGGCGATTAGGGGAGATAAAAGTGAGATGCAACAACTGTTGAAATTGTTGGATGATAACAGTTATGTGTTCCGGTACAAAACATGCGACGATGGAGTAACGGTCCGAGATATTTTTTGGACTCATTCGGATTCGATAAAGTTGTTCAACACGTTCTCGACAATACTCATTTTTTATTCTACCTATAAGACTAACAAGTACAAACCTCTTTTATTTGAGATGGTTGATGTGACGTCTACTGAGAAGACATATGTAGTTGGTTTTGCTTTTCTGGAGTGTGAAAAATAGGACAATTTTACACGGGCATTAGAGGTGTGCCGGTCACTTTCGAAGGACCAAGTTGAGATGCATAAATCAATTGTTATTGACCGCGATACCGCATTGATGAATGCAGTTGCAAAGGTATTTCTTTCTTCTAATGCATTACTTTGTCAAAATCACATTACAAAGAATGTGAGAAGTCGGGTTAAATCCGCGGTGAGGGCGAAGCAAGTAGAGTTTGAAGGTGAAAAATTGGTGAAGGCCGTTGTGATTGTTAAAAAATAATGGATGCATGGAATCATATACTAAATTCATCCACAAAAGAATTATATGTCGATTCTGTCATTCAATTCCAGAATGTGTGAAAAGTATCTTGCTTTATTGAAATGCGTTGAAAGCACCATTATTGATCAGGTGAAGGAGAAAATAGTTTATGCATGGATTGATTATGTCTAACACCTTGGAAATATAACCACCAACAGAGTTGAGTCGGCCCATACTAGTTTGAAATTTTGGTTGGGTAATAGTAAAGGGGGTTTGTGTCGAGATTAGGACTTCGAAAATCTCATGATTAAAAATCAACATAATGAGATACAAATAACATTTGGTCGTAGTATAACGGTATTGGAACATCGATTTAAAGACAACATTCTTTATTCTTAATATCATAGGCAATATGTCTTGGCCGGGATTGAACTATATTTTTCACAAGGCCAAACGAGCTGAAACTGTAGGTTCCGATAACACAAAGTGTGGTTGCACTATTGTGAAAACCTATGGTCTTCTGTGAGTTTGCGTTATTGTTAAAAAGTTGAAACTAGGTGAGCCAATAAGAATGGAAGAAGTTTGTCCTCATTGAAAAAGACTTTGTTTTGATGATGATGGTTGCATGGAAGGAGGTAAACCGAATATCTCTATTTTGAACGAATGGGAAGCGATACAAGAGAGGTTCTCAAAGGCCGATGAAAATATGAAACTCCACATCAAAGAACAATTGAGAAAGATTGCCTATCCCGAAACAACTAACATGAAACCACTTTCTCAATCGGTAATGACAAAAGGTGCTCTGAAGAAAATGAAGCCTACACCGAATGAGAATTCGACTACACGGTTTCTTTCTTATTTTTTGAGCACGTTGACAAACTTTATCCCGGCTCACCGACTCCTAAATCTCAAAAAAGTGTCATGAAAGGGGCCCGCATAAGCAAACCGCCTCCGACTCTGATTCCACCGAAAATTCCATTCATCGACGAGATGCTAGTTTTTATGCAAAAATACATCGACCGTATCGTCAATATTGAAGGGGATGGTAATTGCGGTTACCGAGCCGTTTCGAATTTGCTTGGTAAAGGAGAGGATATTCATGCGTTTGTCCGTCATCAACTAATCCAAGAGTTGAAGACGCATAAAGAATCATATACGCGGTTGTATGGAAAGTAAGAAAAAGTCGATGTGGTTTATAAATCTCTTGTTCCTTGCTTGAATGGTCTGACACCAGTGTCGAAATGGATGACCTTCCATGATACGGTTCATCTTATTGCATGTGCATATGATACGGTGTGCATTGACTTGACGTGATACAGGTTTTCGGAAACCTTTTTTCCACTTTGCACCGCACTACCTCAAAATCCAAATGATCACATCATGTGTATTGGATGACTTGCAAAATCAAGACATTTTGTATAAGTTTACTTGAAACCTGGATGCCCCATACTACCTACATCACCGGAATGGGCGACTCATTCAACCGCAAATGTCGAGACGTAGTCGGATCGTTTTGTTGAAAGATTGCACGAATTTGAAAGATTGAATAACATTGAAAAGGAATCGAATGCGGAAAAGTCCAAAGGGGTACCACCAATAGATTTAGTCGGCAACACTTGTTTTGATTTGTTTTAAATTCAAGGAAAGTTCCGGAGATACACCTCCGGAACCAATAGTTATGGGGTCGTTCCGTGGATATAACTCCGAAAAAATGTTCGACAGAAAATGGTTGGTCCATATTCACCTAGGTTTTCTATATATTTGGGGTTCATTTGCTATCTTTCACAAAAATACAAAAATGTCTCAATTGTATGAAATCAAGATCTGTTGGTATGTTGCAAGTGTCTCCTTTTTCGACAGAAAAGCATCCGGGAGGACGTTCAAACTCATAGATATCACTCCCTCCCGATATCATAGACGAGATCCAATATTGTCTACCTTACAATGACAAACGAAAGGTTGTGAAGCTTGAGTATCGTTCACCTTCAGTTGACAACGAAGGGAACATTGTTTACAACAAATTTGAGCTCAAGAATCAAGACGCTGTTAGGGCAATGTGGCAAACATATTTCGATTTCGAAGAGAAAATTCTGCTAGAGTTGGAGGTGACGGTCTGAAGAACGGTCTTTGACATCTTAGAGATGTGCAACCATCCACCGGACTATTGAAATATAGTATTTAAATTTTTGTCAAAATCATCAATGTAACGTCGATTTTATTTTATGAATGTTGATTTTATCGTTGCAATGTTGATTTTTTGCTATTCTGTTTCTGATTTTTTTTCCGTAAATACGCATGCGAAAATATTTCGTAGATGCATCTATGAAATTAATTTTTAAAAATTAAAAAAAATACGTTTAAAGATACATCTCCAAAATCAGAAAGTATTTTAAACGGAGCACCTGGTACCTAAAAAAATCAAGAGATGAGATAAGAAATTCTTAATATAGAATGCATAATTTATCCTAAACAATTCTATTATTTGTTAGTTTTATAATTTCTAAACATTTAAAGAGAAGAGCCGGTTTCTTTGTCGCCTCAACCAACTCTTTAACAACAGATTTCTTTTTTTTTTTTGCATCAACCCGGTTCTATAACATCCAAATTAATTGCTATCTATTTTTTAGTGAAACTGTTACTGATGACATTTTAGATGATATTAAAATAAATGCAAAACAATTAAAAAATTTATCGAAAAATGTAGTGGTTATAATTAACCGGTAGTAATAGTATCGGGATAAATTCATTACTTGAAGAGAGACATATTCAAATTTAATATTTTTTGTTTCTATTATAAGATTTATTTTAAAACATCTTTTACACTTTAGAAAGATAGATTTAAAAACTCTAGGAAAAAAATGCTTATTCGATTATGTGAAGCTATGGTTTTTGGATTTTCTTCTTCGTGATAAACAAATTTCAATCTTCTACCCCAAAAAAAAGACAGCTTTTAATGAAAAATGTCATCTCTAAAAAAAACGCATATTTCAGACCCAAAAAAAAAATACTTTAATGCATTTTATTAAAAAATTAAAAATGAAAATGCCAACTCAGAAAGTAAAAGAAAAAAGATGTTATAAACTAACCGTTACATGAAACAAGAGTGAGCTGTGTGCATCCCAACGGTCACATTTGACCCAAACATTGAAACGAAATATGACCGTTCGGCTACTCACCTCAAAAAAACCACTATAATACCACACCATCTTCATCTCCAAATTCAAACACACTTCACTTTCTATCTCAATCTCAAATCTTCTTCCTCCATCAAAGTTTCAGTTTCTTCGTTCCAAGCCCAAATGGGTCTCTCAATGAACAATCATCCAGCCACAATAACACCACGACACTACAACATCCACAAGCTATTCCTTTTCTGCAACTACGTCCTATTGGGTGCAGCTTCAAGCTGCATCTTCCTCACACTCTCACTCCGCCTAATCCCTTCTGTCTGTGGCTTCTTCTTGATCCTTCTCCATATCTTCACCATCGCTGGTGCTGTTTCTGGCTGTGCGGCTGTTGGTGCTAACCGTTGGTATTCTGCTCATATGGTGGCGACTGTGTTAACTGCTATTTTTCAGGGTTCGGTTTCGGTTCTTGTTTTTACGAGGACGGGTGATTTTCTTGGTGAGCTCAAGTCTTATGTTAGAGAGGAAGATGGTTCTGTGATTTTGAAGCTGGCTGGTGGACTTGCTATTTTGATCTTTTGCTTGGAGTGGGTTGTTTTGACTCTGGCGTTTTTCTTGAAGTATTATGCTTCTGTTGAAGGGGGGAATAATTCTAGGGCTATTGTTTTGGGAAGTGCTAAGGTTCAACAGGATGAGGATTTGAAGGATTGGCCATGGCCTTTCCAGGTTTAATTTTCAAGAATGGTTTCAAAAAGTGGTTGGGTTGCCAAAGAAGAAACAACACTACTGTGTGATGTTGTTCTATTATGCATCTTTTTTGTGTTACAGAAATTCTCTGTTTAGTAGTATATTTTTTGATTCATTGGGGAATTATATTTTTCCTTTCTTTTCTAGTAGATGTTGCATCTCAAAATCGGTATCTGTTTTGTAATGTAATTACCATATATTGTACTTGGTTTGTTGCTATTGGTAATGGAAATTCAATACTAAATTGCTAATTTTGTTCAGTTTCTTTTCTTTATTATCATTTTACACACAAGTATCTACTAAAAGAAGAAAATAAAAATGTAGACAATGTTTCATGTTCTGTAATTATGATGAATTCTTCTCTACTAGATCTGAACAGGCGCATGCCGCAAAACAGAAGCACAGACTTCATTTCTGTGAATGCAGCAACTTAATATATACTCGGCAGCGAAAGAATTTGAAAAGCGATTGCCTGACGAGGCACACCAAACAAAACGCCGACATCAAACTTGACAGTAAACATATATCTACCAATTAGAATTAGATCAAGAAACACCAACCAGGAGCTGCCGCCAACACCGCAACCAAAAACAGGATGCCACACAGCACAACCAAAACCACGCTGCCAACGATGAAATCCCATCTTTCCAATCACAAAAACTAGAAAGTTCCAATCCACTGATCATAAGCTTTTTTTCGAAATAGTTTTATTTGTAGTCAGTTTCTTTTCTTGCAAAATGAAAGGTCATGGGACATTTCCATTAAAAAAATTATCAAGAGCTCGAAAATAATGGCATAGGGATACCCCAATTCTTATAGAAACACCAGAAACAAAAATATGTAATGATGAAGTTCTAATATAATGGCCAATGGAAGTTCTAATGCTTTCAACAGCAAGCAAACCTTATATTGTTTATCATTCAATCATTTACACTGATAACTTTTAGGATTAATTCGAGGATACAACAGAATGATGAAAACCTTGTAAAACAGAAGTTTGTTCACCATTTTTAATAAATTGTAATAAAATATCTTGTGTCCAAGTTATTAACTATTGATTACTTCATTGTAATAGTCATCATCATACAGCTGCAGCTTTTAGGGAAAGAAAATCTGAAATTTTGTTGGTATAGAAGTCTGGTTGTATGGTGTTGTTTGGACTCTGAAGCATAGCTGTTGTGGTGACTCCTGAGAGGACGAGAAGAGTTTTGCAGCCGCCATTTTGTCCAAATAATATGTCAGTGTCTAATCTGTCCCCAACCATGCATATTTGTGACTTTGAAATGCCAAATCTGTTCAATAAAATTACAACACAGTCAAAGGAAAATTATTCAATAAATAATAATGTTTGAATACAATTGAAAACTACTTTACAATCACGCATTTCGTAGTAGATGAGAAAATAGTTTAGTTCTATGTTTTTCCGAGTTTAAGAAGAATTAGTACAGTTCAACTGATGCAGAAAATATGATTAACTATATATGTCACGGTTGGCATCCATTTGCGTCAAATAATGCCATTGATAGTTACCAGTACCATGGATGAAGAATATAAAACAAGGTAATAGAAGTATACTTGTTTGCTAAGTAGTCCATCATGAAAGTAGAGGGTTTTCCAACAACTAGTGGTTCACGTTGAGTGGATCCAACGAGAGCACCAACCATAGAGCCCCCACCTGAAATTTAAACACATATTGTAGCAGATTCAATTACCTACACAAAAGTTTTAAGAATATCATACTGCTCAGTGTAATGATTTGTAATGATTAAACCGGTTTAGTTTTGTAATAGTCTGCTATAAAACCCGCTAACTTGCTTGTCTCTTCATGTAATCAAACTCTAACAGTAGAATGATCATAAGAATTTCGAAAACTCACTTGATTATTATTATGCATATAATGTCATAAAATAGAATCAATGATAGCGAGAAGGAGGGAGTAAGGACAAACCTGCCCATTCTTGAGCATCTGTGAGATGAGTAACAGCATCTCTATTTGTAGCAATAAAAAGACATCCAGGGTTTTCGCGTATACACAGAGTTCCATACCTTATATTTCGAGGGAAAAAATCATATTAATGAGTTTGTCTCTGAATTGAGTGCATCATGCATATCCGCATATGTAATTGTTATGTTTTAGTATTGGTGTTTGAAATCTTACTGGATTTTATAGTAGTTGACGTAGCGATCAAACCCCACAACAACTGCTCCAACCTAAAAAAAAATGACAGACTCTTAAAATAAGAACTAGAAATATTATTAAATGTTGCTAATTATCAAAAAAGGCGAGAAACACATACATCTTCATCGTGCTCCATCAAGAACCCTGGCTTAAGCTCGATCTTTTTCCCACCATCTTCCTGAAAGAATATCATGCACAAAAAAGAGGAAAGAGAATCAAACATGAGAATAATTCCATTGGAATATGTTCAAACTGCAAATCAATGTATCAAAAACTCATTGCAATTTGGCCGTCTTTGCTCAAAAGATTAAGAAATGTTTGAGAGTAGGTTAAAAGGTCAGTTTAAAAATGTGAATTTTTAAGCAGTGGTTACAGCTCTTCACTTTATCATCATCTAATATACACTCAGTCCCTAGAGGAGTCACATACTAAATTTTAACAATCCATATCATTATTGCATATCATGATATAAACTAAAGTGGATCTCTCTGGATAAATCTTCTCTACATTTGATCCTCATCATCATAGGATTATATTTGTTATTAGATTCCTCTTTTCCGTAAAATACACCAACAAAATATTATGTAAATCTTATTGTACACTAGTCCATTAGACTTTAAGTAACCTTGCTTAATCTGAAATTTATCTGCTCATGCATCAGGTTGTGAGATTGTTATATGCCATGCATTATCATTGAAAATTGGAGTATATGCTTATTAGTAAAACTGATTAAATAATTAGGAGATGGTATTGCACATTAACAAGTGATCCAATTTCAAAGCATGCAAACGAACAGGCAGTAAAGCTTTTACATATTCAAGCACAATACTTACCGGCCCACCAACATACTTATATCCAGCAAGCTCAAGCTCTTTCAAGATGCCATCTTCTCCAATGACATAAACCTAAATCGTGCTAATGGATCAGTACTGTACTAAATTCACACAGTGGTTTGAAGAATAGTTTGTACAAGATATTGCATTCAACCATACTATAACAGAAATAAAATGATAGGGTTCAATATTATTTCTCATGCAGTATATGCTTAACATAAACAATGTAAGCATCAAGTTTAGAATCACCGTTATTATAAGAGAATTTACAAATAAATGTTGTTAACTTCATTTATCTCTTGGTTGGCTTTAAAAACATTTAATTACTCAGTGTCAAAACATGTCATATAACTCATGTTGGACCCTATAGTGTTCTAATTTTGCCGAGTTTCTTTGACATGGATCTCTCAAGCGAACTAGTATACTCTACTTGTTCATCTGTGTTGGTTTTGGGGTACGGTCAGTTCACCAGGAAGATTGTCCTCCCAATTACCCTAAATTTTAACCAGCGATTCACCTTAGGTTAAAAGAGCTCCTAACTTGGTGAGTAAATACTAAATATTTATTTCAATCATACTATAAATGAAAAGAGAATATACATTACCTTTTTATCTTTTGGGAAATCAATGGATTTCAAATACGCAGGAACTGCAAAAGACGATGCAAAAATCTCCTCCTAAAGTAACTCAGTCGTTAAATATTTTGAAGTTATGAGGATTGAATAAACAATTTCTGAGCCAACAGAGGAAGGAAATAGTAAAAAAGTGAAGTAACCTCGTTGACATTCAGGCCAAGCGTTTCAAACTTCTTTCCATATTGTTTCCTAGACTTAGTTGAGTTGTTGGTGACAAAAACCAATCTTTTTCCCTAAACAAGTTTTTCAACAGATCCAAATCTCAGTGTTTGAGCTAAGAAAGATAACAATGACAGATAGAATAATAGTAAACATTCACACTTGTAGGTAAAGGTCTAGTTCCTAATCCTATTCATACCTTCGCTCGAAGCATGTCCAGAGTTTCAGGCACTCCTTCTATTAAGCTGTCACCTTTCCATATAACTCCTGCAAATTAAGTTGCAAAGGAGAAGGAAAGGTAGCATTACATCAATATAGAACTATGAAGCACGAACACTTCAAACACCACACCAACACTAACATGGCGACACAAATAATAATTCGAAAAAATAAATAAATTAAGCTTAATCGCCAAACTGAAAACTAGCATAATTAACCGCCAATTTACTAACATTTTGTTATAGTTCTATCAAAAACTAAAATCACCATATTTTTCCCCTTTCCAATTCAAGAACAGATAGCATAACATACCGTCACAGTCAAAAATAAAAGTCTCAACGGAATCAATGAGCTCGTCAGCATTCTGAAGCGGTTGAGCCAATGCTTTCGTTGCCATTCTGAATCGATTGCTATTGGAACTAGCAATGTTTCTTTTCCATTTGAGAAACGAGGAATTCGAGAGTAGAGGGTTACGAGGAGAGAAAGATAATCTATAGTTTATGGGAAGTGAATGTGAGCATAATCTTTGAGTGTGAGAAACAGCAACACCTGTAGTAACTGCTATGGTGCTGCTTCTAAGCATCCTTGTTTGTAATTTCACAAGTTTATGTTTATGTTTCTGTTTTTGTTTTATTTTAGGTTGTTTATTTTTGTAATTTCAACCAATTTCATGTAGAAATTGATTGAGTGGACGATATAGTTTGGGTTTTTGGATCATAATCTCTTTACCTAACATTTATTTTCTATGGATGTTATTTTATGTCTTTCTAATAATACTTTACAAATCCATAAAAAAATTATTATTTATAAAAAATATTTTTTAAAATTATATGTAACACAAATATGAGATTTATTATTAATCAATTTTATCATTACATTAATATAAAAAATATGTTATTTTCACTATTTATTTT
The DNA here is from genome assembly GCA_963859935.3 of Lathyrus sativus. Lineage (NCBI taxonomy): Eukaryota > Viridiplantae > Streptophyta > Magnoliopsida > Fabales > Fabaceae > Lathyrus > Lathyrus sativus. The sequence continues at coordinate 525,122,402 of OZ012737.1, read as the reverse complement.
ACTTTTTTTTATAAGCAACTAAAAGTTTGTCATATCGCCATATCGCATTTAACTAAATTGTCTTTTGTAAAAATACAAGAACTTTTTTGTAAAGTTATATGACTAAATCACATACAGTAAAATAAGCTTTTAAGATTTTGTGTATTAAGAAAATATTTCTAAAATAATTTTAGAGGGATGCTAGTTGAATTAGGAATTGTCTAAATGATTTTGGACAAATTTGTATTGTTCAATTGATTGACATTCATACCCAATTGATTAGGTTAGTGCAAAATTTGTTCTTAATCATTTGTGATAGTGTCTTAATGAATGTCAACGTGTTTGATTCTATTCTTTCCTTTTTTATCTTTTCTAATAGATCATTTTTAAGTCATTCAGTCGATTAGAATAAAGTGTCAATCAATTTACTCATTAATTTTGGCTCGACAAAAAAAATTATGCTCACCTCTAACTTATAAATAGAGTCTATTCCTTTCACTTTTTCAGATCCATAAACGTGATCATTGTCTCACTCCTCACTATTTCTTTCTAAAATATTTTCAAATATATCTCACATATTTTTAGTTATAGCGCTTTCAAGATAGTTTTATTATGTAGTGAAAAAGTTTACACAATGTCAATCTGGGGAACAACATAGTACAAAAGACAGCTTCACACAAAGTCATCATCTCTGAGGCATCATACTCCTTCCCCTGATCCTAAAGGAGGAAGGGGTAATCACACTCCTCATGAAGTTTGTCGTCCTATTAGGAGGGAAAGGTATGAAGAATATACTTTTCTCCAACCACGGGAAAAAAAAAACCTTGACCGCTTAAATATTGAAAAACAAAATTCCATAGTCACTAGAAAAGCCTCTGAAGCTTCAGAGTTATAACCAAACTGGAGATCCAAATGAGCACGTCGAACATGTAGACAACTGGTAGATATATTATCACGCCAACATGGGAAGTGTAAAAACTCGACATATCGCGTCATTATAGGAAAATTGCGCCAACATAGAGCCTTTCTTTACTCCTTTTTTACTTAGCTCAATTTTTAAGACTTGTCAATTAAGTCAATCGTGTGGATATTTGCTTGAATTTTCTTGGAAATAAGGCTTGAAATTTATTTTAGTTGTGCACCATCATCATAGGATTAAACCATATCTTGTTTGCTCGCATATTTAACTGTTTTGTCATATTTGATTGACTCAAAGGTTGCATTAGGGTTGTATCAAAATTCTTCTACGAAATTCCTTTAAGTTTTCATCATTATGTTGTCATTGTAAGACCTTGGTTTTTTTTGTTTATTTTATTTTATTTGAGTTTAAAATTATTTATATTATTTTATTTAAGTGTCTATTTAATTTTTTGGTATTATTGAGGATGGTATAGTTTTTTCAAAATTATCATTAATTTTAATTATTTAAATGATATAAATAATGAGAAATTGAGCTCTGGGGAGGAAATTAGAATTTAAATTAAAATTAAGAAAAATGGTGGAATTAGTGAGAATCGATAAGGGTTATTGAATTATGAAAAATAGTATGGTTTTATTTAAATTGAGAGGGCAATTAGAGTTAGGTGTTTGGGAGAATGAGTTCTTAGCAAAGTTAGAGAGAAACCCTGTGAGAACTTTTGGAGGAAGAAGACAAAATCTCCACAACCAAAGCTTTAAGGTTGTTGCAAATTTAAGGTAAGCGCAGTGAATTGTTCATGATATGGATGTTTAGACATGAAGGATAGAGATGATTCCTTATCCTCTTTCCCTTTTCTTTTTGTTTTTCTTTCATTGATGAAATGTTGAATCTTGAGATGGTTTCGGCAAAATCTCTCTTGATTGTGGTAATATGTTATGAATTTCGTGTTGTATTGGTGATTGATTTTTGAATAAAATTATATGTGTAATTATAGTTTTGACATTCATGTTAATATGCTTTAAATTGATGAACATGTTAATGATTTTGAGGTAAATCAATGATATAAATGATTAATCTGTGTGAAATTGATGTGCTTAATGTTATATAAGTGATGTATGATGATTTGTTTTGAGTTTTAGGTTTTTTAGAATCGGAATCGGAGCTTCAAAAGTGCTCTAATGGAGAAAACACAAAAATCTATATTTTACACAACACTAACGGGCGTCTCCTTCGTGATGGGTCAACCGTCACTATGTTGGCCAAGCTGATGGGTGTCAGTAAGGCGAAGAGCCCACTGTCATGGACTCAGGGACGAGCTTTTGCCCAGGCATCAGCATGATGACGAGTTTGTGAGAGAGATGGGTGACAAGATGGCGTGACGTCCATCATGCTTGGAGGGTTGACTGTCATCCCTTGTTTGATCGATTTTTGGTCATTCAGCTTGATTTTTTGAGTGGATTCTATTCTCAATATTTATTTGATGTTGTTGATGAGTATTATCGAGGAATTGTATAATTGAATTATTATGTCGAGTTATGATAAAAGTGTTGAGTTATGTTGAGATTTTTGGTTCAAAGAAGAACCATTGTTGTGGCATTATATTAGTGATATTCATGTTGAGTGTTAGGTTCAGAGAGGAACCAATAACGAGTATTAAAGTTTGAAGTTTGAGACGAGTATTGCATTTGTTTGTTGTATTTATGCATCATGTATATCGTAGATAAGTAAGACTTCGGTCCAATGACAAGTCTCAGGTTCAGAGAGGAACTATGGATGAGTTTAATGGTTCAAAGAGGAACCAATGACAAATGGATTAATTAGTAATATACTTATGATATCCAATACCTTGGTACCACATGCATTAGATGAGGGGAGTACATTGCATACAAAACTGCATTTGTGATTGATTGTTGTTGTAGGTGATTTATGTGATTGATGATTGATATAATTGCACTATCCTTGTTGTTTTATACACCACTAACATATATGAATGTATTTGTGAAATTCTGGTATGCAGATCTCAGATGTCATAACAGATTATAATAACATTGATCTCTGCTAAAACAGAACAAGGACAAAACATGACCATTTTAAATTCCTTTAAAAATTAACAATGTCATGACATCAGTTGTAACATCAGCAAACTGACATAACTATTTATCTAACCATTTAAATTGTGCAGAATTGTAAATGCTGAAAGATAAATAACACAATGAATTGTTAACCCAGTTCGGTGCAACATCACCTACATCTGGGGGCTACCAAGCCAGGAAGGAAATTCATTATTAGCAGAATTAATTCAGAGCTAAACTCCCAGTTTACAACTCCTCACTTAATCTCTACACAATGCAATTTCTGCCTAGAACCCACTAGACAAGAGACACCTCTCACTCCCCACAATCACAACAGTGATAAACAATTCAATACAAGAAGGAAGACTATAGAAGACGCTCTTCAAAGTCACAACACTTGATTTTGCTTAACAGCTTCAATCAAGAACAATACACTCTTGCTTAAAAGCTTTGAGTGAACAATTAACATTGTACAAATAACAGCCTAAATATGTCTACCACGATGCATCCAAAGATACAAAGGGTGACTTACAAAGTCACACACACAAGAGACTCTCAAAATCCTAAAACACAAAACCAAACGTGAATATTAAGTTACACCAACAAAATTCTTCACCACACAATCTCTCAGTCTTTGTGTGCAATCAGGATTTCCACTTCTGTATTTATAAGCAGCGAAAGTTCCTCGGGCCTCAGTGCAACAATTAGGTTTAACCAAGTTAAACCTCTTTTCATAAATCATGGTTCTTTTAATTAGGTCATAGAGAATTCCTGTTATGCTCAGCACTGCCTATCATTTCGCCCGAGATAACTAGGATCCCTAAAAAATTTCCTGAAGTATAGCCTGAGCTTCCTCATGCAATACTAGAAACTAAAACACGCGCTCTTGATGTCAGCTACCTGATGTCATAACATTCAGCATGACATCCAATACACTATGTTCTAGTTAACCAAAACTCACCATGCAGTACACTCCTGCAGAATCTTCTTCATAACAGTAGAAACAAATATATTATAGTTTCCTAAAAATTCTCAAAGATCCTTTTTATGAACACCAATTAAATATGCACTTTGTTCCTAATAAGTCTCTTTGACCTGCACATACTGATGAGGTATATCCAACGGGATCTCATCAAACCAAAACACCTCTGTCACGAGATATAAAATAGCAGTTCCTGCTGTACCAAACAAGGATGTCATGACATCTGTCTTGACATCTTGATTAAAACCCATGACAACAGTTCTGTCACCACAGCAGATGGATGTCACGAAATCTGTTTTGACATCTTGATTAAAACACATGACAACAGTTATGTCGCCACAACAGATGGAGATGTTATAACATCTTGCTTAACATCAATGCAGAATCATGTTTTACCAAAATTTAGCCAATCATAGAATCATGGAACTAACAATCTCCCCCTTTGGCAAATTTTGGCTAAAACAACCAAACAAACTTATCAAGGCAGCAACTGCAGTAGTTTTCTTCAAATACATCCAGCCTCACCAGCTATCATACTCCCCCTTAATAGTTGCATTCAACAAGCAACTACAAAATACTACTCTTTCCTTAGCAGTGGCAACAGATAACAACACTTTACTCCCCCTTGGTTTAGTCAAAAATTGACAAAATTTGGAGTAAATGTACATCCATATAAACTGAATGACATCTCACAACCTCCCAGGATATAAACACAAACTGAATCAGATACACAAGCTGCTTGATCTCTAATCAACATAAAGACTGCACCACTTCAGCAGCAATCCATGGACAAGGATTTAAACCCCTCTGCTCAACAAAAATCATAGCACTAAGTTTTATGTCCAACTTATGCATATGAACTAGCACATTGACTATTTTACACCATGATTCATAATGATAAGAAACAACCTCCATAATGTCAATTCCACATGACTTTAACCCATGGCCATTGTTATTGAATCTTGAGTTCTTGCCTTGTCTGAAGCTGCACCTTCAGGAGTGACACTTTTGACATTACCAATTAAAGGATAATCAATTAAATACTTGTCAGGTAACAATTGATTTTAAATCCCCAATTTGAGACACACAAATATTCTACATAGAAAAATAAATTCTCTCAGACAATAATCAATGTTGTTTCCTAGATCATTCATAAGAAGCAAGCACAATCCTAGTTCAAACCAACAGTCTCACAAAGCCAGACCCGTAATCACCTTGTCAAGGTAGAAGGGTACACCAGACAGCACAATGTCAAGACATCATGTCTGACATTACAACCTCATTAGTGGTCCAAGAACACAAGCTTTCCTGAGAATCAGCAAACTTTGTATAGGTTATAGCAATGCAGCTACACATCAGAAAGGTACACAGATTCCCTTGTCATGCATAACCAACACTCCCCCTAAAAGAGAGAACCCAAACACATGAATACTTCCTTCAACATCTTCATATTCACACACTTGACACATGCAACTCTACACCCCTTGTTTCACAAACCATGATGGAACCAAATGTAACACCCCCTTTCTATGCCCCCAAATAATACAATTAATCATTTAGGCATAAATTTAAAATTTCATCATAGTACATTTGCAACATGGCATAAAAGGGAAATATCACATTATCATAAAAATTCCAACACATACAACACCTGCTCAACAGATATGCAACAACGGAATAACACCCACAAGAAATATTTAGAACAAAGGCGGAAATATCCAAATATTTCATAATTCACCAAACATGTATTCACATATACAGTTATCATTCATCATGTTTTAGAAAACATAACAACAGCAGATACATACTCAGATGTATCACAAAAGAATCAAAATAAATCCTATTCTACCCGGTGCTACATATCAGAGCCGACCGACCAAAAAGGGAAGAAGCCACGCTTCACAAAAATACCTCCAGCAATCTAGTCTACAATGCCTCATAGAGCATTAAAAGAAACAACAGAAGGGTGAGAAACGATATCATAATAACAATGCATATAAACATATATATATATATATATATATATATATATATATATATATATATATATATATATATATATATATATATATATATATACATAATACCCAATATATGTCTTTCGCATTCTCACCGCAACTCACCTCGTCATACCGTACATCGCAATGTATTCACATTATCTATTTACAAATAGAACATCATGCATATACAATATGCGTCAACAATGTTTATATCGGTTCATGAACACACAAAACATACATATTCATATATTCACGCATACATGTGTCTTCAAGCATACCAATCATGCCAATCATCAACAATTCATATAAACATTTACAATTATGTTCATTCACCATACACCATGCAGGATGTCAACATGCAACTCATAGAGACCGACACACGACTCTATGCAGATGCAAATGCGGTACCGACTCATTTCAGCAGGTTCAATTGAAGAACCAAATAACCATCGCTCACACCCCACATGGGCACACGAGGTTCTGCAGATTCTACGCGGAATCAAAATAACCATCGTAATATACGAGGTTCTACAAATCCACCGAGGGATCAATAATTAACCATCGCTCACACCCCACAAGGGCACACGAGGTTCTGCAGATTCACCGAGGAATCAATAGTTAACCATCGCTCACACCCCACAAGGGCACACGAGGTTCTGCAGATTCACCGAGGAATCAATCGACACGAGAATGCATACCATGATGCTTCACATGCAACATGACTCATGACACTCTTGAAATGCACACATGTTTACGACATACTCATGCATTCTACACATTCATACAAACATCATAGATTTTTAATTAGGCTAAACAATGCACATAATTGCCCAAGCGGCCACAATTCATAATCTAGGATTCACGTCATACGGCTACCCACAGCACAACACAACCCAGCATATAAACTACTAAATCAAAGAAGGGTCGATCGCAACTGAAACCCCAAGCCATGACAGCACCCAGCAACAGGGAAATCCATCCTGCTACGTTCGCTACACGCTCGCCTAGCGAGCTGCTAGCGAGCGTTCGCTACCCCCTCGCCTAGCAAACTGCTAGCGAGTGCAAACAGAACCTCCAAACATTGCTCGCTACCTCGTTCGCCACAGCGAACCCCCAGCGAGCTCTTCGCTACTCCCTTTGTTACTAGCGAAAGACCACAATACCATTCTGTCCCAAGTCTGGGACCGTTCGCTGCGCACTCGCCTAGCGAACTACCAGCAACCATTCGCGACCTGCTCGCCTAGCGAACTGCTAGCGAGCGTCTGCGATTGCCACTTCTCCCCGCTGTTCAGAATCCAAAACCACCGATAAAATCACCCGATGAACTCCAACTCATATCCAACAGCCTTAGTCTAACATATACCGACTAATCTACGCCATCTAATCACGATTCTAACCGTTAGACAACGATTTCTATCGATTAAACCAAATTCAACCTAAAATGGAAAGTGTAGAAAAACTACCAACAATCCAAAACAATCCAACAAAATCATACATGATTATACACATTGATAGAATAATAAAGTTTCACACCCTTACCCGAACAATCGAAAGCTTTGGTGATGATTTCTTGAAGTTCTAGGTTTTTCCTCTTCTTTCTCTCCTCTTTCTCTTCTCTTCCTCTCTTTCCTTTGTTTTTCTCTCTATCTTACCAATTTTCTCTTTTTCTATCATATACTCATATTCTCTTTTCTTTCCTCTCAAATTCTTTCCACACACTAATTAATCAATTCTCACAAAAATATCCACTTAGCATAATCACTAATGCCCAAAATACCCTCCAACCTATTTTTACCCGAAACACTCAAAATCGGTAAAAAGAGAAAATAGCATAATATGTACACATAACATATTAAACACATAAATCATATATTTAAAATAATAATTCAATTAATTAAATCAGAAAGGACTCAAAATAAAGGAAATCGGAATCGGGGCGTTACAACTCTCCCCCACTTAGGAATTTTCGTCCTCGAAAATATTACCTGATTCGAACAACTCAGGATGCGACTCACGCATCTTACTCTCCAATTCCCAAGTCATATTGCCTTCCGCAGCACCTCCCCATGCTACCTTTACAAGCGAAATATCCTTGCCTCTTAGGTTCTTAACTTCGCGGTCCAAAATCATAACCGGTAAAACCTCAACCGTAAGATTATCTCTTACCTCCACCTCATCCATAGGAATCACATGTGACGGATCCGGAACATACTTCCGAAGTTGCGAAACATGGAACACATCATGCAAATTCGAAATACTCGGAGGCAACACCACACGATAAGCCACCGCACCAACTCGTGCAATAATTTGATACGGACCAATAAAACGAGAAGTCAACTTCTTCGACTTCAAAGCACGACCCACACCCGTAACCGGTGTAACTCTCAAAAACACATGGTCACCTTCTTGAAATTCAAGATCCTTCCTTCTCTTGTCATGATAACTCTTTTGCCTATTCTGGGAAGCTTTCATCTTCTCCCGAATCAACTTCACTTTCTCCGTCGTTTGTTGTACCATTTCCGGTCCAACTACCGATCTCTCTCCGGTTTCATGCCAACACAAAGGTGTTCGACATCTCCGACCATACAAAGCTTCAAATGGTGCCATACCAATACTTGCATGAAAACTGTTGTTGTAAGTGAATTCAATCAATGCCAAAAAGCTATCCCAAACACCACCTTACTCGAGCACACAAGCACGCAACAAGTCCTCTAACGATTGAATCGTCCTCTCAGTTTGGCCATCCGTCTGCGGATGATACGCCAAACTCAATCTCAACTTAGAACCTAAAGCCTTTTGCAAACCTTCCCAAAATCTCGAAGTAAATCTAGGATCTCTATCCGACACGATACTCTTGGGAACTCCATGCAACTTCACAATCACCCGAACATATATCTCGGCTAACTTTTCCAAAGGATAACTAATATCAATCGGAATAAAGTGAGCAGATTTAGTAAGCCTATCAACAATCACCCAAATAGCATTGTGACCTCTTTGCGTATTTGGTAAACCCGTAACAAAATCCATTGATATACTATCCCATTTCCATTCCGGAATATCCAACGGTTGCATCAAACCACTAGGCTTTTGATGTTCCACTTTATACTTCTGGCAAGTCAAACACGAATACACAAATCGAGCTACATCCCTCTTCAATCCGGACCACCAAAAGATTTTCTTCAAATCTTGATACATCTTATTCGCACCCGGGTGAATACTCAACTTACTCCGGTGTCCTTCCTCCAATATCATCTTTCTCAAATCCACATCGTCGGGAATACAAATACGACCACGGAATTTCAAAACTCCAAAATTATCAACCTTAAAGTCCTCATTCTCATTCATCATCAAATCCACAAATTTCAAATCCATCTTTTGCTTTTCACGAACGGTAGCTAGAAAATCATTCGTAACATACAACATACCAAGTTTTACACTTCTTGGCGTTATTTCACAAACCAAACTCAAATCTCTAAAACTCTCCAAAAGTTCTCATTCTCTTACCATCAATGTAGACATATGCACTAACTTCCGACTCAAAGCATCGGCTACAACATTTGCTTTACCCGGATGGTAATTCAAACCAAAGTCATAATCCTTCAAAAACTCTAACCATCTCCTTTGCCTCATATTCAATTCCTTTTGCTCAAATAAATACTTCAAACTCTTGTGGTCGCTAAAAACTTCAAATCTCGCCCCATAGAGATAATGTCTCCAAATTTTCAAAACAAAGACCACGGCCGCCAATTCCAAATCGTGCGTGGGATAATTCTTCTCATGCACTCTCAATTGCCTTGAAGCATAAGCCACAACTTTACCGTCTTGCATCAAAACACCACCTAAACCGGACAAAGAAGCATCACAATAAACCACAAACGCTTCCGTCGGATTTGGCAAAATCAGAACCGGCGCCGTTGTCAACCGTCTCTTAAGTTCAACAAAACTCTTCTCACAATTAATGTCCCAAACAAAAGTCTTTCCCTTACAAGTCAACTGAGTCAACGGAAGAGCCAACTTCGAAAATCCCTCAATAAACCTCCGATAATAACCGGCCAAGCCCAAAAAGCTTCGGATCTCCGTAACCGACTTAGGAGCCTCCCATTGCATCACCGCATCAATCTTGGACGGATCAACACAAATACCTTTACCAGAAATAACATGCCCAAGAAAATTCACTTCCGATAACCAAAACTCGCACTTGGATAACTTAGCATACAATTGCTTCTCCTTCAATACTTGCAACACAACCCGCAAATGCTCTTCATGCTCTTCTTGGGACTTAGAGTAAATCAAAACGTCATCAATAAACACAACTACGAAACAATCCAACTGCTCATGAAAGATACGATTCATATATTCCATAAACACACCCGGCGCATTAGAAACTCCGAATGGCATCACAGAAAATTCATAATGATCATACCGTGTCCTAAAAGCCGTCTTTTGAATATCTTCTCCTTTAACACGAATCTGGTGATAACCTGACCTCAAATCAATCTTACTAAAAACACGGGCACCAACCAATTGGTCCATCAAATCATCAATTCTAGGAAGCGGATACTTATTCTTGATAGTCACCTTGTTCAACTGCCGATAATCAATACACAACCGCATGCTCCCATCTTTCTTCTTTACCAACAATACCGGTGCACCCCAAGGAGAAACACTCGGCCTAACAAATCTCTTTTCCAATAAATCATTCAATTGTCTCTTCAACTCTACCAACTCCGATGCCGACATACGATACGGTGCCATCGAAATCGGTCTAGTATCGGGAACTAGATCAATCGAAAACTCAACTTCCCTTTCTGGCGGTACATCCGTAATGTCCTCCGGAAATACTTCTGGAAAGTCACATACCACTGGAACCAAATTCAATTCAACCTTATTCTCTACCGGCAGCGACGCAAACAAACAGAACACTTGAGCTTCATCCGCCAAAAGTTTCTTCAACTCTTTAGTGGATAGAAAACTCTTTTCCTCCTCCTCTCCCAAAGATGGAAACCTCACCAACTTGTGATAACAATCAATATGAACTCTATTATACTGCAACCAATTCATACCCAAAATCACATCTAATCCTTCTAATGGCAAACACACCAAGTCCATAATAAAGTCCTTATCATACATGGTCAAGGGACAACTCAAACATACCGAAGACGTAGTTACCAACCCCGAAGCGGGCGTCTCAATAACCATATCACCACCACAAGAAGAAAAACACAAATCCAAACGCTTAGCGCACTCGAAAGAAATAAACGAATGAGTCGCTCCGGTATCGATAATAGCAACTAAGGGCATATTATTAATAAAGCATGTACCTTTAATCAACCGATCCGCATTAGTAGTGTCTGCACCCGCTAATGCAAATACCTTCCCGCTTGACGGAGCTTGCTTTGCCTTAGTACACTTCGTACTAATATGACCAACCTCCCCACAGTTAAAACACTTAATCACATTCCTTCTACATTCAGTTGTAGCATGACCAAGACCACCACAGTTAGCACACTTTTCCCCAGCTTTCTTACACTCAAAAGATTTGTGCCCCTCTTCGCCGCACCTATAGCACTTAACGGGACCAGAACTCCCTCCTCCGGATTTCTTGACAAAGTGTTCCCTATGCTTCCCTTTATCAGCAGGCGTCACATAAGGCCCACTCCTTACTGGTTGCTTCCCTCGCCTCTCATTCAAACTCTTATAGTGAGTAGAACGAGCTCTACTATCCTCTTCGAAAATTCTACAGCATTCGGTTAAGTCCGAAAATCTTCGAATCCTCTGATATCCCACAGCTTGCTTGATCTCTGGGCGCAAGCCGTTCTCGTACTTAATACACTTGGAAAATTCCGCCGCCACCGCATCATAGTGAGGATGGAATTTCACCAACTCCGTAAACTTAGCCGTGTAGTCGACCACGGACATGTTCCCTTGTTTCAATTCTAGAAACTCCATCTCCTTCTTTCCCTTCACACTCTCCGGATAATACTTCCTCAAAAATTCAGTGCAGAACAAATACCAAGTTATTTCCTCATCATCAACCCCAAGAATTTGTCTTATGCCGACCCACCAGTCATCGGCTTCTTCTCTCAGCATGTGAAACCCAAGTCTCACCTTATTCCTCTCAGCGCAATTCATAACTCTGAAGATCCTCTCGACCTCTTTCAGCCAAATCTGAGCACCATCCGGGTCAAACCTTCTTTTGAACACCGGCGGTTGATTCTTTCTAAACTCATCGTTAGCATTCACATTCGGCGCACCCTGCACCGCTCGAGCCATAGCTTCCAATGCCGCAGCCATCGCGTTGTCATTACGACCAGCCATATTCTGATTATTCCCAAAAATAACAACAGGGTCAAACAACCGTTCAACCAACAAAACAGCGAGACAGATACAACTGACTCAACACTGGGCTCTGATACCACTTAATGTAACACCCCCTTTCTATGCCCCCAAATAATACAATTAATCATTTAGGCATAAATTTAAAATTTCATCAGAGTACATTTGCAACATGGCATAAAAGGGAAATATCACATTATCATAAAAATTCCAACACATACAACACCTGCTCAACAGATATGCAACAACGGAATAACACCCACAAGAAATATTTAGAACAAAGGCGGAAATATCCAAATATTTCATAATTCACCAAACATGTATTCACATATACAATTATCATTCATCATGTTTTACAAAACATAACAACAGCAGATACATACTCAGATGTATCACAAAAGAATCAAAATAAATCCTATTCTACCCGGTGCTACATATCAGAGTCGACCGACCAAAAAGGGAAGAAGCCACGCTTCACAAAAATACCTCCAGCAATCTAGTCTACAATGCCTCATAGAGCATTAAAAGAAACAACAGAAGGGTGAGAAATGATATCATAATAATAATGCATAGAAACACACATATATATATATATATATATATATATATATATATATATATACATAATACCCAATATACGTCTTTCGCATTCTCACCGCAACTCACCTCGTCATACCGTACATCGCAATGTATTCACATTATCTATTTACAAATAGAACATCATGCATATACAATATGCGTCAACAATGTTTATATCGGTTCATGAACACACAAAACATACATATTCATATATTCACACATACATGTGTCTTCAAGCATACCAATCATGCCAATCATCAACAATTCATATAAACATTTACAATTATGTTCATTCACCATACACCATGCAGGATGTCAACATGCAACTCATAGAGACCGACACACGACTCTATGCAGATGCAAATGCGGTACCGACTCATTTCAGCAGGTTCAATTGAAGAACCAAATAACCATCGCTCACACCCCACATGGGCACACGAGGTTCTGCAGATTCTACGCGGAATCAAAATAACCATCGTAATATACGAGGTTCTGCAAATCCACCGAGGGATCAATAATTAACCATCGCTCACACCCCACAAGGGCACACGAGGTTCTGCAGATTCACCGAGGAATCAATAGTTAACCATCGCTCACACCCCACAAGGGCACACGAGGTTCTGCAGATTCACCGAGGAATCAATCGACACAAGAATGCATACCATGATGCTTCACATGCAACATGACTCATGACACTCTTGAAATGCACACATGTTTACAACATACTCATGCATTCTACACATTCATACAAACATCATAGATTTTTAATTAGGCTAAACAATGCATATAATTACCCAAGCGGCCACAATTCATAATCTAGGATTCACGCCATACGGCTACCCACAGCACAACACAACCCAGCATATAAACTACTAAATCAAAGAAGGGTCGATCGCAACCGAAACCCCAAGCCATGACAGCACCCAGCAACAGGGAAATCCATCCTGCTACGTTCGCTACACGCTCGCCTAGCGAGCTGCTAGCGAGCGTTCGCTACCCCCTCGCCTAGCGAACTGCTGGCGAGTGCAAACAGAACCTCCAAACATTGCTCGCTACCTCGTTCGCCACAGCGAACCCCCAACGAGCTCTTCGCTACTCCCTTCGCTACTAGCGAAAGACCATAATACCATTCTGTCCCAAGTCTGGGACCGTTCGCTGTGCACTCGCCTAGCGAACTACCAGCGACCATTCGCGACCTGCTCGCCTAGCGAATTGCTAGCGAGCGTCTGCGATTTCCACTTCTCCCCACTGTTCAAAATCCAAAACCACCGATAAAATCACCTGATGAACTCCAACTCATATCCAACAGCCTTAGTCTAACATATACCGACTAATCTACGCCATCTAATCACGATTCTAACCGTTAGACAACGATTTCTATCGATTAAACCAAATTCAACCTAAAATGGAAAGTGTAGAAAAACTACCAACAATCCAAAACAATCCAACAAAATCATACATGATTATACACATTGATAGAATAATAAAGTTTCACACCCTTACCCGAACAATCGAAAGCTTTGGTGATGATTTCTTGAAGTTCTAGGTTTTTCCTCTTCTTTCTCTCCTCTTTCTCTTCTCTTCCTCTCTTTCCTTTGTTTTTCTCTCTATCTTACCAATTTTCTCTTTTTCTCTCATATACTCATATTCTCTTTTCTTTCCTCTCAAATTCTTTCCACACACTAATTAATCAATTCTCACAAAAATATCCACTTAGCATAATCACTAATGCCCAAAATACCCTCCAACCTATTTTTACCCGAAACACTCAAAATCGGTAAAAAGAGAAAATAGCATAATATGTACACATAACATATTAAACACATAAATCATATATTTAAAATAATAATTCAATCAATTAAATCAGAAAGGACTCAAAATAAAGGAAATCGGAATCGGGGCGTGACACCAAACCTACTAGCAGAAGTAGTTGCAGGATAGGCATGTTTCATTGACTTCCATATGCACAAGACAAAGTTGATGATGACTTGAACTTCATCTTCACCAGTCATACAAGACAAAACACTTTGATAGAGGCTCAAAAATCTGCCGACAAACATTCCTTCAGTGAAAGCGAGTTCATAATTCTCTTCCCTTTATATTACTCCCAATAAGCTTGTATATATCTGATTTGATCCATTGACACCCAATGACAGAACAAAAAAAAGTGTCAAGTTCACTATGAGCTAGAACAGTAACACAATGTCACAGCATCTTGTATGACATTCCACCCTCAAATAGGCAAACAATCTCAAATTGCATACAACCCCAGACATCAAAAGAAACTGAACTATTGTAGTAAAAGATCCTAAATAGAAGTATAACTCCCCATATCAAGGATAACCAGTGCTCTTGTTCCAGAAGCACGTGAATGGAAAACATAAGACTCATCTTCATGTCTTCAAGAGCTCACTCTTTGTTCAACACACCTGCTGAACGCATTCACTTACTGCTTGAACCACAAGCAAATAGTACATCCATCAAACAGAAGCTCTCCCCCTCTCTTTTTAAAAAAAAATCTCCTTTCGACAGGAAACACCCAAGATCACCACAGTATCTTTCATGACCAACCTCATGCTCATACAGTGAGAAGGTACCAAACTGCTCCACTTCTTACTAGAGTTACCACTTCTCCACAAGACTTCTGGCATGAGTCAGAGAACAAGATAGACACCCCATAATCCAAGACATTCTTTCCTCGTCATTCTCATATATGATAAGTTAGAACACTTCTGGTTTAACTGGTGAATATTCACTTCCATATAACACATCATAACCCAGACTTTCATGCAATCAACCAATGATCCATTCCAGTCTTGTATAATACCTTCACATCATACTCCAAGACAGTCCTTTTACCTCATAATTCTCCTATATGACAAGATAGAGTACTTCTCAGTCAATATGTGAATCACAAGTTCCTCAACAAATCTTCAAGTCCTTCTCCAAGGCAAAACAGGCCAGATGATACATATCACAGACACAACATCCAAAGATTCTTTATATGCCCACAACTGGACTTACTACTGCATAGTAATCCAACTGAAGATCTTCAGAGAACACAACTCCACCAGCTTGATCAAATACATCTCCAAAAGAAGGTAATCTTCCATAAGCAACTTAGGGCTTCTACCATAAGCTCCAATATACGAACAGAACCAGAACCTTTTTTGATCTTCAACCAACTACCCTTCTGCACAAGAGTAATTTGTTCCAAGCTCACTGCTTTGAATTGCATTAGAGACCAACCAAATGCCACTGTTTGGTTAACTCAGCTTCTTTCAGAGCTCTCTGGGCAAACTTGATATTCATATTCTACATGCTCCAAGGCAACTTAGGTACCCCAAGACTTGGACCTGTAACATCTACTCCTTCACACAGCTCCCGCAAACTGCATGAGATAGTACTAATTCCGTTCATACCCAAGAAGATCATCCTATCTTACAATGATGTGCCACAATATCAATTAAGGCCCTGAAGTTTGCTTGGTGCCACAACATCTAATAAGACATCCTGCTGGTGAGTTCAGTCCTCCATTATGCCATTTAGAAGAACCTCGTCAAGAGTTACATGTTCACATAGACTTGATTGTTGATAGCAAGTTTGAGTAGACAACCTATATTATGCATTTGCTTCAAAAACTTCTCTTTAGAGAACCCAAACATGCCAAAACTTAATTTTTCAGAGAGGATTAGTCACAAAAGATCTTTACAAAAGGACTCTCGCTTTCCTTAAGTAGAGACTTCTTCAGAAAATCAAAGATAACTGCCACTTATCCTTGTCCTCCAAAATGAGCAAGGTCACATGCACCTATGCACTTAGATCATAAATAAACTGACCCAAGCAGTGCTATCACCAGCACCATATTCTAGACAAGTTTCTTGCCAGGAAACTTTCTAGATAAAGATCAAATGCTTCTAGTAGAAACTAGAACACACCTACTGCACTCCAATAAACAGATCTAAGAAAAATGTCTTCATCTTCACTTTCATCAGCACTACATTCTAGCCTTAGTTTCTTGCCAAGAACCTTACTAGAATAAAGGCAGATCCTACCACACATGTGTATGGTACCAAGATCATCAACTATATCTCCTTTGATCTAGTGATTCACTCCTTAAATTAACAGAATTCTGCACAATCTCTGTTGATGGAATGTCTCAACATCTGGTTGAACATCAGATCCTCAAGGAGATCAAGGGCCTGAAGCTTGTGCTACAACGGATGAGACATCTTGATCATTGACTAAGGATGATCCATTAAATATTTGTGAAGATCTCAAATAGCAACAAATCTTAAATCCTTATAATAAATCCTTCTTTGGACTTCAGCAATCTTGAACTTCATGGATAACTAATTAAATACGTGTGTAGTCCACATATAGCAATTGATCTTAAATCCACAACTTGTCGGGAAGACCATCTGATAGATATTTACAATTCAGTAATACCAATAATATTCTTTAGTATAAGTATCTTTAATGTTGAAACAACAAGGTTGCCACCCTTGACTCAACCTACCTATGACTTCCTCTTGCTAATAGAGCTCTTGCAAAACATGAATGGTGAAAATAAATCACCTTCCATTATATCATTTATCAGCACCAGAGACCTTCAGAAATCCTTTTTCAGTATGAGAACCAGATTATCTCCCTGAAAGAGCTATTCTCTTCAAATTGACTTCAAGGTACATGAAAAAAATAATCTTCCAAGTATGAAGTCAGCAATGACATATATCAACAAACAACTTTCTTCATTCCATTGCTCCCAATGTTGGAATGATTAGAGTTTTCAGAAACGTTGATATCTTTAAGAATAACCGATCTATCAGAGTTCTTCCATCATAAAAATATGCAGCGGTACCACCACAAGAACATCTTCAACATGCCCTAAATAAGATGTCATAACATCTTATAGGACATCATACAGAAGAAACAACCACTCCTCCTGCAGTTGTTGTAGACACTCCTATATCAAAGAGCACAACAGCAGATACACAACATCCTTCCAAAACAGGAGTAAGCACAAACTCCCCCTTAACTCCATAAGCAGTAGCTCAAACATTTGGCAAGATCAACAAACCAACTACCACTTCTCTTTGTTCAAGAACACCAGAACGTATGTCCCCATATCTCATCCAGAACATACAGGATGCCTGCTCTGATACCAATTGAAATTCTGGTATGCAGATCTCAGATGTCATAACATATGCTAATAACATTGATCTCTGCTAAAACAGAATAAGGACAGAACATGACCATTTTAAATTCCTTTAAAAATTAACAATGTCATGACATCAGTTGTAACATCAACAGACTGACAGAACTATTTATCTAACCATTTAAATTGTGCAGAATTATAAATGCTGAAAGATAAATAACATAATGAATTGTTAACCCAGTTCAGGGCAACATCACCTACATCTGGGGGCTACCAAGCCAGGAAGGAAATCCACTATTATCAGAATTAATTCAGAGCTAAACTCCCAGTTTACAACTCCTTACTTAATCTCTACCAAATGCAATTTATACCTATAACCCACTAGACAAGAGACACCTCTCACTCCCCATAATCACAGTAGTGATAAACAATTCAATACAAGAAGGAAGACTATAGAAAACACTCTTCAAAGTTACAACACTTGATTTTGCTTAACAACTTCAATCAAGAACAATACACTCTTGCTTAAAAGCTTTGAGTGAACAATTAACACTGTACAAATAACAGCCTAAATATGTCTACCACGATGCATCCAAAGATACAAAGGGTGACTTACAAAGTCACACACACAAGAGACTCTCAAAATCCTAAAACACAAAACCACATGTGAATATTATGTTACACCAACAGAATTCTTCACCACACAATCTCTCAGTCTCTGTGAGCAATCAGGATTGCCACTTCTGTATTTATAGGCAACGAAAGTTCCTTGGGCCTCAGTGTAACAATTAGGTTTAACCAAGTTAAACCTCTTTTCATAAATCAGGGTTCTTTTAATTAGGTCATAGGCAATTCTTGTCATACTCAACATTGCCTAGCATTTCGCCTGAGATAACTAGGATCCCTAAAATGTTTCCTGAAGTATAGCCTGAGCTTCCTCATGCAATACCAGAAACTAAAACATGCGCCCTTAATGTCAGCTACTTGATGTCATAACATTCAGCATGACATCCAGTCCACTATGTTCTAGTTAACCAAAACTCACCCTGCAGTACACTCCTGCAGAATCTTCTCTATAACAGTAGAAACAAATATATTATAGTTTCCTAAAAAAGTCTTAAAGATTCTTTTTATGAACACCAATTAAATCTGCACTTTGTTCCTAATAAGTCTCTTTGATCTGCACATACTGATGAGGTATATCCAACAGGATCTCATCAAACCAAAACACCTCTGTCACGAGATATAAAATAGCAACTCCTGCTGTACCAGACAAGGATGTCATGACATCTGTCTTGACATCTTGATTAAAACACATGACAGCAGTTCTGTCACCACAGCAGATGAATGTCACGACATCTGTCTTGACATCTTGATTAAAACACATGACAACAGTTCTGTCAACACAGCAAATGGAGATGTTATAACATCTTGCTTAACATCAGTGCAAAATCATGTTTTACCAAAATTTAGCCAATCATAGAACCATGGACAATCATAGAATCATGGAACTAACAATTTGTATCCCTTGTTTGTTTGCTTGCATTGTTCTTTACGCCTGTGGTGTAGATACTCGGGAAAAGGAGCCTTAGACGCTGTTGTGTTTTTTAGGATGGTGTAATGACCTTCTTCATCATTTACTGCTTTTGAGTTTATTTTAGTTTCTGCATGTCGCTCTGTAACACCGGAACGAGTTACCTTTTTGTTTTGTGTTCTGAAAGTTACTGACCTACTTCTTTTATGACTTGAAATGAAGTTAACTTTTTTTTATTTATGAGGCAATTAAAATTTAGTTGTTATTATTTATTTTTGTTCTTATAATATGATGATTAAGAAAGATGATTGTTCTGAGAAAATGTGACACCCTGTTTTTGAGTAAATTATTTGCATATTGTTATAAGATAAATGTTTGGGATTTAGAGTGTTATATTCATCATCAAAAGCACATTGGCAGAGATAAATTATGGTAGATCTCTCTGTCTTTGATCAACTTCATTAGATATCCTACAAAACATGTTTCCACAAGCAAAACTTTAAATGTAGAGTCGCTCTTAGTTATCCTCGCTGTCGCTCGTAGATCACCTTTGAGATCCATCGTAAACAACAGAGTTACCATACAAACTTACGATGTAATATGATCGAACAATTAAATTTCTACCAACTAGACTTAAATTCAGACAATGGCAGAGATCCATTGGCCTTTGATGATCAGATCACTCGCTTATGCCAAAGAACAAATCTAAAAGTGTCAATGTAAAACAACGGGTGAGAAAAAGTTTTTCTCGTCTCTTAGGTGATTTTGCATGGGGGAATCATCAAATATACCCTCATTAGGCCCATCCCAACGACTAAAACGCCCAAGTTTTGCCCATTTGCATGGAAATACTATAGCAATATTAAAAAAAGCTAGGCTCGATCCATGTTGACTAGAAAAGGACATATTGAAGAAGTCACCTTTGATAAATATAATCATTTTCCAACAAATATTTCGAAGTAAGCCAAGTCGAGGCTAGTCCAATCAGATTCGTGAAGGTAGTATTCGACATGCTTTTCAAACACACCATTAACTGAAAATTAAAAGGATCAGTGGAGGCAAACGTCAACCCTAAAGTAAAAAAGTAAAGGGATAAACAACTCTCCAATTATTTGTAAGAGGCAATCGAGGGTGATTACAAAGAGGCAAACAAGCCTTTATAGTTAAGGGAAAACAAGGTAGTTACGAAAACATTGGTCTTCCTACATCTCCCCTCGATTAAAGGTATACATACAAGATCCAGGGAGATTGGGGAACAATTGACAAGCATATGAAAAAGAGAGCACATGTTCCTATAAAGCGGAGCCGGCCAATGAATGCTTCCATTGTAACAATCCTTAATTATGTAATCAGTTGAAAAGTGAGTAAAAAAAACAGAGTACACTTTCGTACTGACTTTTATTAGCGAGATAAGTATTCTATCAAATTTTGTGCAATTTCCATAATTAATATTCTAATTATGAGAAACATTGCAAATGCAAAGATTCTTGTAATCCTACGCAAGATGGCGTAAGTCACTCTTGCAAGACAAAATTTGTATTTGGTGAACACACTTCAAGCATAGTTGGTACACACCTCTCTTAAGAACTAGCCACTCCAAAAGTGTAGGCAGTGGAGCCCGAAGACATCTACCTCAAACTAGGATATACTTGGGGGCAGGGATAAAAACCTTACCTTTGGTTAGGGAAGATTCCTATTGATGTTGGAGGATGACAATAACTCATCCCAAACAGAGCTAGTAACGATGAAGCTTTTGTGTCGTTTTACATCGTTCAGTCGGGACCATTGAGTTCAATAAACAAACCATATTCCAATATCGCACACGAGACGAACAAATGACCCATCGGTTTATTCAAAACCTGAAGGCCAATGACCCATATAGTAAACCAGAAGACCACAAAGAATAAATGCTTAATTACAACTTTCCCCCCATTTTATCTTCCTTTTTTGTCTCTCCACTTTAAAAATTAGTTTATGCAGTCCCTTTATTGTTATTTTGAGGATTTTAGCCTCCCTTCAAATATGTAACTAATTTTTAATAACATAGCAAGGGTAATGGTGACATGTCATTGCCAAATGTATGCCATTTTATTATAGGTCATATTTTTTTGAATTTTTAATTATGTTAATTATATTAAATATATAATAATATCATAATAATTTTAACTCAGTGATATTAAAATTGAAATAAGTCATTATAAATCGTGTTTTTGTAAGAAACTAAAAACATAAACCCTAACCTAAACCACTTCTTCTTCCTTATTATACTTTCATCCTCATATACCCTTTGTATCTTCATTCAAACACTATTTCCAAACTCCTTATTATTCTTCTTCTCATTTTTGTGAATCCTCCTTCTTTGACACGGGCTCCTTCATATTTGATTCAAGGTTTTCATTTGCTTCAACTAATGAATTTGATTTAAGAATAAGAGACCATAGATATTTGTATGATACATAGTCACCATTGATGACATTATTGACCTATGAGAATCCCATAAGAAGTTTTTATGGTTGTGGTCTTTTTAAGGCGATAAAGAAAAAAAGTTGTAATTATTTTGAATGGTTTGGTGAAGAAATGAGAAACCGTGCAAAGGAGGTGATTAGATAGTTGAAAGACATAAATGATCAGCTTATGGAGATAATGGGTGACACAAAGAAAAAGGAAGAATTTTTTAAGATGAAAAATAAATTTATGGGTTATTTTATGGGCTTGTCATTGGTGTTTATATTGTTGCTTGTGTTTGCATTAATTGTAACACATGCATCGAAGTAATGTAATTTTTATGGGTTGTTTTCGATGATTTTAAATGTGTAACGTGTAATGAATTTCTACCGTGTAAGGAATTAATTTGTAAAATATATTTGATATTATTGAAATGGATGTTTATAATCATTTATTTGTGTAATTAAGTTTGCATTAAATTATTAACAATATGCAAATAAGAACATGTAATGAATTTGGTATGACAAATTATTTTCACAAATGCAATTTAGAACCTAATGGAAACCTAACAAGTATTTATAAGTCTTTGTCTATTTTAAAATATCTTTAAAAAATTGGTTATAGCATTTACCTACTCAATTAGGAAGCGTCCTGGCCAATTAGGAAAATAAAGCCTTTATGTCTAATTGATTAAAACATGTATCTAATCAATTATGGATGGAGGTCGTTGCATAATTATTTATTGTGAAGTTTAATAAACAAAAACAAATTTCATTTTACTTAAGAGATTAAACTCGAAAAGATACCAAGACATAATAGTGTGAATCATAAGTTGTAAACAAATCTCACATCAAAGTCAAAATATAAGGGAAATTGAGAATAATGACTGAAATTAAACGTGAAATCAAAATGCAAGGAAAAACTTAAAGAAAATGACTGAATAGTAAATGACTAAAATAAATACTTTAACTTATAAAAGTGGAACACATATACGTACATTCTTGATTCTTTTCTCACAAACACATTGATACTTTGAGTTTTACAAAATTTTGTATACTAATGCGGACCCCTAAAACTCAAAGTGAGTGCTACTTATATACTAATTCTATGTTAACCACCTATGACGGTCTACGAAGCAAAATACACCACGTCTCGTTCTCATGCAGCCTTCGCCTTCGACAAGATCCCACATGTCCTTGAATAAATGTCTGATCTTATTTAATTACACCTCATTTGACTGCATGGATTAAACGTCTTGGGAACTCTGAATTTCACTGAGTCCCAAAAACCAACAGACTTCCTGGTCTTTGTCTACTTGCATTTTTTACCAAAATTAATACTACTCTCTAACAAATCAAATCAAGATTTTCATGGTCATAATTGATCATTTTGACTTTTCCACAAAAGCCATTATTACATGATCCTTATCACATTTTTGTAATTAATGTTTGTGTTGAAAATCTGATATAACAATATACCCCCCAAAATGCCATGTTTCGATTTTGAATAAAAAGTCGAAAGGTGACATTTTTGAATTTGTTTTTATCACTGTACAACTCCTATTGCTAACGTCATCATTACTACTTTAATGCTCATTGTCATTTTCTTAAAGATCTCCCAAAATTTCATCATTAGTACTCTTATTTTCTAGGAGATTATGCATTTGCACATTTCATTAACTGATTCACTCCCATTAGTTTTCTCACTTCTTGAAACATGAATCATTTCATGTCAACACACATACGCCAAATGTCTATTACCGACAAGAAACATGACTTTATAAATACTCGCTACATATTCTCTTATCTTCTTCTTCATTTTCGCTCTCAGCATCTCATACATACAAAATCTTTTTTCGCAACAAGCTTTCAAACTTCAACAATTGCAGCCAACACTTCAACTTCCAAACTTGATACTGGGAAAAATCCTTTGGTGTTCGAAATCCCACCAGAAGAAGATAAACAAGGAAGAGATTTCGTTTCTGAACTACCAATGGCCAAAGAAAAAAATCACCATTTGGGATAATCAGGTACTCGTCCCTTTTTCATCATATGATAAATTATTCGCGTTCTTAAGATCATACTCAACTTCTAAATCACAGCCTGGGAAAGTAAATAAATTTTTCTCATGTTACCCCATTACCATGCCCTCAACGCTCAAAGAACGCTCTCTAAACTTATCTTTTATGGAAACACCTGTGTGGTATTTAAATATGCCCCATGCTATAAACAAATAGTACCTTGCATGGCTCGACAGAGTCCAACTTTAGATAAAAGACCAATGGGAAAAATAGGCATCTTCGACACGATTCAAATTTCTATAACTGGCCCTAGGTACAACCCAACCATGTTGCTCGCGTCAATCTTCTTTTGGGAAGGTTCGACTAACATTTTTCAGTTCCCTTGTGGAACGCTTACGACAACCTTGTCTGACGTAGCAACTATCACAGGTTTTAACCCTCTAGGTAAATATTTCACTCAAATGATAGAAACTATAAACAAATTCATTTTCGAATGTTTTAGCTTCAAAAACTACACCCTCAATCATTACAACAAGAAAATTATAGAAGTCTACAACCAAGAACATGTCACCTTATTGACCCTCTGGTTGTCCTACTATTTTTTATGCTCAAGCTCTCTTCAAATAACTAAGAAATACGCCCCTCTATCCATTCAACTTCATAAAGGTCGAATGATCTCACTGGGCAAACTACTTTTAGCCAATCTTTATCAATCAATTGGAAATACCTTCTATAAATTAAAACACCTTCCCGAGACCAATAAATCATACATTATTTATGGCCTTTTGTGGCTTCTACAACTATAGTTAAGTCCCACGTTCGAACCTAAACTTCATGTAACTAAACCTAAGGCTTTGATGGAAGAAACTAACTGCAGAGACATCGAAGGTACAAGACTTGCTTTATTCACCCCTTATGACACCCCTTAGAGATAACTTTTATGAAATACATCAAATTATTCCTTGAATCTACAACTTTTATTTCGACCATGGCTCCCTTCGTGGATAGATGCGTTTGTCCATCTTGGCTACAAAATAGGTTTTCTTATGCTGCCCCTTTAGCTACTGCAATGTCGAACTCCATATGGGCAGCCTCCCTAACTCCAAAACTCTTATCCACTTAAATTGAAACTGGAACTGTTGGCCTCGGCTTCATCGGTTATCAAACCAATTTGGTAGCTCAACAATTTGGTTTTAGCCAAATGTTGCCACACTCACTCTACACTTAGGAGGCTGACATTTGTTGGTCGGAAAGGAAGTTCACTGCCCAAGAATACAAAGATTGTATGTTGTTCGATCATAATCAAGTCCTTGAATTGCCTACTTTCCATTTTCAATCTTCCTTTTATATGACAGTGGAATATAATAATTGGTGGACGAAATGCTTTCATGACAACTTCTCTGAAGAGAACTTCCGCAAGAAATTGTCGACTGCTTTTTCCAACCTAAAAGAGAATCCAGAGAATAAAGCAGGTATATATTAACCATTTTTTCGAATTCTTGTTATGCCATTCAAACTCTCACACGTTTTGATTGTATGTGAAACAAAAACAAAAGACAACACCAATGTTGAAGGCCCTTCTGATGCCAATGAAACCAATAAATACGAAGTACTCCAAACGAACAAGGCAACTCTTTCCCCAGCTAAACATTAACTAATATCGAGATGACTTTAACAAAATTTTCCTTTTAGAATAAAAAACATGATCCCAACTCTCCAACAACCATAAAACTCAAGAAGAATAAGAAATCCAAAAAGACTACCTCCACACAGGTATGTATATGATTTAATATTTAGTGGTTTTGATGGTTCAACAATTTAACCCAATCGATATTTTTAGGCTACTCCAAAACCAACAAAGACATCATCTGAAGTCGAAAGTTCAAAAGATACTGAGAAAAATTTATTTTTCTTAGGACCTGAGCTCAAGGCTTCTCCTAAACCAAGCGTCAACAGGAAGAAATATGCCACTCCAAAAACCAACCCTCAAAGGAAAACAATCATTTCGACTATTGGCCCCTCTAACAAATGAAAAGGGAAAGAAAACTTGTTTATACCTGATGACTCAATGCAAGATGAACCTGAAGATCTTCCCATCGAATGATAATAGATCAATGATCCCAATGTATTGCTCTATACAAAGCCTACATTTTTTCTTTTATATCTTTATACTTTAGTTTCCACTAAACATTCCTCTACTTTTAGGAACCACCAAAGCTAGACGAGAAGGTGGTGGAAGAACCCACAAGTATCCCCCGTTTGATTCCCTTTGAAACCTTTTCTCACATCCATTGGTCATATTTCTTAATTCTAGTTTTTTGTCTGTTCATTCAGCAAACAAGTGAATCGGTGAAAATGCAGGTGCTACTCCACAAACAAACCTTGAAGCAGAAGTTGATGTTGAACAACTTTATCCCTAACAAAACAAAGAACTGGACGATAATGTGGCATTTTTCCAAGACAACCTAATTCGTGATGACCCAAAAACCAAAAGTCCATAAAAAATGGACGAAGAGCAAGCCAACCCTGATGTTGATACTGCTCCATCATAAGAGAAAGACCAGCTTGTCACAAATGAGAAGAATCATGCTCAAGCTGCTTGATGACATTCCGTCATTGCATGAAATTAGGCGAAAAATCGGAGAAAACAAGTGAAAGATGAGCCAAACGGAAGAAAAGAAATACAAAAGAATGAGGAAAAAATAGTTAAGTGTGAAGAAATTGGACTTGGTGAAAAATCAGGTGAAAAAGGAGCAAAAGCGTACATCTACTCGAATAATTATATGCAATATCGCGCGCGCGATAGAGAATTGCTAGTTGCATCGCACGCGTGATACAGGCATAATGCGTGCGACGTTTCCTTTTTTTGGGCTTTTTCTGACGCGTTTTGACCTGTTCTGAACTATTTTTAAGGGGAATTTCTGCACTTTTGTAAGGGTTACGAATTTTGGGAACGGACGCACAAATTTTACAACATCAATGGTGATGTTGAGGACATTGAAAGCAATTGGAGGCCAAACCTTCAAGGGAATTCATATGTATTTTTGTTTTATTCAATTGGTATTGTAATTTTCAGTATGAGTAGCTAAACTCCTTTAGGTTAGGTTGTGTGTGATGAACATTTTCTATATTGTTGGATTACACGTTTATTTGACTTTGTATGAATCCTTTGATATGTAATTCTATTCAATTGTTTCTTGTTCTTAAAGCTTTTTATTTGAGATACTCAGTTAAATTGATTTTGGGCGCATAGGAAATAATGACTCTTAGCCTATGTGTTAGATCTAGGACAACTATGACACTTATGCTAGTTAAATATGAATAGGAGACCCCGAGTAGTGGCAAAGGGAATTAACATTATGCACATCGCCTAATCCTTCTTATGGTGGTGCACTAGGGATAAGAAGCTCTGAGTAGTAATTAGTGAGTTATCCCGTGTTGGGTCAGCTATAACAGCTTTGTTAATTCTCTGTGGGATTATAGTGATAAAGTCATTCATGCAAGGCTTCAAACATAAACCATAAAGAATTAAGGGATTTAATACACAACCTGGCCACTTTCATTATTTTATTTTAAAACTCTTATTTTGTTTTTTTGCTCTACAAACTCAACCCCTTTCATTTAATGTTTTATTTACTTTACACAAATATTGTCTTTTTCAAACACAACCCTTATGGATTCGATATTTTATTACTGTATCACTATCGGTACACTTGTCGAGAAGTCATCGAGTTTTTTGCGTCATTGTCGGGGGCTGTTGATTGCAACAGGGAAACGCTTGTGCAACATTTTATTTTTAATTTTTGCTTTTATTGATTTTTGTTAGTTTTCTTGTTTATCATAGTGCTACTGAGGTATTTTCTATTTGTGTATGCGCAGTTCAGAATCTGTATTACTACCATTTGATCTAGAAATTGAAAGAACCGTGTTTGCTCCCAGAAAAGCAGTTAGAGAAGCATTTATAGCCGACAAGACCCCTGAAGAAGATCCATCATTGCTTTCTTCTGAAACTAAAGAAGAGAATACCACGGCAGCACCAGCACCCAAAACTATGGGGGATTACCATAAAAAGTTCGACGCCAGGCAAGTTTCTAGAGGGTTTGTACCGACAGACCCTACTAACTTTGATATTAAGAATTATGTGCTTTCAGGCCTAAGAGACAACCCGTTCGACGAGAATGCTATCAGAGATCTATGGGCTTATCTTGCACGCTTCTACGAAACCACTTCAATATGTAAACTAAATGGTATCACGAAAGACCAACTAATGTTACGGTTGTTTAGTTTCGCACTCATTGGAAGGGTGAAAGATTGGTTACTATGCCTTTCAAATGGAACCATTCAAACATGGAAGGAACTGGAGGATAATTTCTTATAAATATTTTCACCACCAACCAGCTTATTGAGAGAAGAGCTAAACTTGTAAATTTTGAGAAACAAGACACATAATCATTGTATGAATGATGGGAGAGATTCAAATTATTACTACGCGGATTCTTGGATCATAATATGAATAATATGGAGTAAATGAAAAATTTCATTAAAGACCTCAAGAGTTAGACACACATGTTGCTAGATGCTTTTGCGGTAGGCACATTCAGATCAATGACCAAACCTCAAGTCAAATATCTCATTGAGAAGATGTGTTTGAATGTGTACCGAACCAAGAGTGAAAGGTCAATAAAAAAGTGAAACGACAGGCACCTCTAAAGGTATGCTAGCTATTGATATTCAAACTGCTATTTTAACTCAAATAGAATTAATAAACAAGTAGCTAGCTGAAAGTATCTTAAATAAAGCTAGTGTGATCTAGGTACAAGCACTTAGGTGTGATTCCTATGGAGGAGGACATGAAAACAAACGGTGATATTTGGAAGGGTCACATGAAGAGGTCCAATTTGCAATTTTTCAAAAGAACAACCCTTATTCCAAAACCTACAATCTGGGGTGGAAGGATTATCCAAATTTCTGGTGGGGAAACAATCAGAGTTTAAGTGGTAACCAAGTTATGCAACAAAACTAACAAGCTTCTAACTTCTAAAGGAAACCTTCACAACTGGAAGATACCTTACAAAACTTCATCAAGGCCACTCGGAGTAGCTTTGATCAGTTAAATAAGAATCATGATACCATGAGTAGAAACCATGATGCATCCATAAAAATTTTGGAGATGCAGATTGGTCAGTTGTCTAGACAAATAAATGCTTTGCCGAGCTCGAGTGGAGGATTCTCAGGTAATACAATAGATAATCCTAAGAATGAGTATTGCAAGGCTATGGAAATAGGTTTTGAAGTGATTGCTAATAAGGGTAAGGATGAAATAGTTGAGGAAGTGATTATGGAAAAGGGATAATTAAGGAATGAAAAGGAGGATAATGAATTTAAGGGTGACCAAGAAGAAAAATAAGATACCATTGATCAATTAATAGACAAAAACTCCCTGTGGAAAATAACCAAGAAGCAGATCCCCAATGATCTCAATCCACCACTACTTGATTACATCAAAGTATTGTATTCAATAATAAAGAAGAAACTCATTCATGAAGATAATGCAGGAATATTTGCCAAGTTTAAGGAGATGCTAAAGACACTCTAGGTAAGTATCTCATTTCATGAGGTTTTAGAACTAACGTCTGAGTTTGATAAATCCATGAAGGCATTATTAAAGGGTACCAAGTAAAAAATGGATAAGCAACAAGTCAACATGACTGAAAAAGATGACAATCATGTGCCTAAGACGTTTCCACCAAAGATAAAGGGAGTAGAAAAAAAAGGAAAAAAATGATGCCCCTAGAATAATCACGCAGGCTGTCACACATGTGATAGTCCTGTATTACACACACGATATATATATATATATAATGTGTGCGATATAGACGTTTGGGAGAATTTATGAGCCGTTGGCATTACGCGCACGATATGAACGTTGTAAAGAGACGTTGGAAGGAACAATTGCCATCACACGTGATAGATGTATAATGCGTGTGATGAGCAACGATCATGTCTACTATAAATAGTGATTGGTTCAATTTATTTTTCTCATTAACCTTTCTATACTCTTGATACTTTCTAGCAATTCATCTGAGCACACTCTGCAAAAAAATTCTTTTATCACTGTATATGTTGTTTTTGTGTTGTGTTATTATAGGTATCATGACCCCAAATAGAGCATAATTTGTACGAGGATCACCTTCAAGGGCTTCCCCCACTCAAAACGCTTTCACCTATCCCAATCACAAATTCCTATATGAGGCTCATGCTGAGAAATTCCTGAAGATGGTGGACTACCACATTGTGAGAGAAAGAGCCTTCACGTGTGAAGAATTACAAGGTTTCCAAGAGGTAGTATAGGTGCTTCAATAAAGGTGATGAGTAAGCTTTAATAGTTTAATTCGTGAAACCAACAAAACAATAAGGCTAGAGTTCTACGCTAATGTTGTTTTTGGCGCAATAGGCACTTACACCTCCTATGTGCAAGGTAAGTATATTAACTATTCTCCTTATTTTATTAATTCTCCTTTTAAATTTACAAGCTTCCCTTACATGTGCCCTTAGGAGTTATAGGCACAAGTATAAAGTTATAAATGAGGAATTAGGCCAAGAAATATTTGAACTTTTTTGTAGACCTAAAGCATATTGGACAATGGAACGTGACTCAATACTACGACTCAAATCGTCGACTTCCGCCAAGTTCCTAGGGCCTTGACATCTTATTTTGTGAAAACATTAGAAGTCGCATCTAATCAATCATAATTCATTGTGAAACAATGTTTTATTTTTTAGCTGTTTTGAGGATAAAACTTATTGGCGCTTAATTGCTGAAAATATCAAATATATGGCTAACGCTGCACAACGAACTTGTGGAAATTTTTGTGTTATAAATGAGTCGTGCAATAGAGAATGTGTACCCGAGTACTCCGAAGATGAGAATATTATTCTAAATGCACCCCGATACGTTTTAGCTATAAGAAGGCTGGAAAACATGCATCAAAGAGATGTTACTCAACATGATCAATAAGACAACCAAGTTGGAAATGATGGAGAATTTTACCAACCACAAATGCAAGGTCACCTGACTTCAAAATTTCTAAGAATAGAAGCTCATGTCGTGGGCGTTACAAGGTGGATTGAAGAAGTTTCTCCCACTTTGTACGTTAACCCTCTCGGATTTGCTCCAATGTTTAGGAATTTCTATAATAAACAAGAAGACCATATGTCAGCTCAAAGCTTAAGATCCTAGTTTGCATCAGCTGAGGAAATTGAGAATTATTTCATCAACCAAGATCAAGAGCAAGCAAGAAGGATAGACCACTATCATACCCTAAATTTTGACCATGCATTTTAAAACCTGCATTCATCTGATTTTATTTTCACCCTGCATCATTTGTATAGTATAACTTGCTTTTCAGCATGCACAATGCTCAAATCATCAACCAGAATAAACCTGTTAGATTTACAGTCAAATCGGTCAAATTGAAAATCAACCGTGCGTAAAATCATTAGACGAAAAGTTTCAAAATTAAGCGTGTAGTTATCAATTATATTAATTTATGTTATGCATAATTTAACATGGCGTGCTCGCTTTAATTTTTTGACTGCCTTTCAGTCGCTTTTTGATCATTCTGAGTCTTTTAACCAGAGAAAAATTATTCGAAATTTGACCAAACGCTGTATTTTTTCGAGTCATTTATTTCGCGCTGATTATTTCGGCGCATTCATTTTATTTGTTCGATCACTTTGGTACCCAACTGGTTTTTGCATTTTTAATCATTTTATTTTCAATTTTTAGTTAAATAATTATTTAATTTAATTTAGATTTAATTAATTAATTAGTATTAGTTTATTTTAATTAATTAGTATTAGTTTAATTTAATTGTTTCTTTTCTTCTTCTTTTTTTTTAAATAATTAAAAAAATATTTGTTTTTTTATTTCTTTTTTAAATACTTGTTGATTAAGGGTTAGAAAGGGGTGTTTTTTTTCCTTCATTTTTAAATCTAGGATAATATATTGCATTGCATTAAGACCAATATACCTTCACTTCTCACACCCGCACCACTTATCTTCATACACCATTTATTCAATCTTCAATAATTACCTCATCCTCTTCACCCAATTTACACCTCATCAAAATCATTGTTCTGCACCAAACTTCTTCAACCAAAAATACCATTACACATTAAAACAAAATTGCAAAAAAGTAATATATGATTCTTTGCACCACATCAATTCACGCATTACAAGCCTTGAGCAATCTTGTCACTGCAAGCCACAAGCCAAAATTCCAGTTGTAATACTAAGCACCTGCATATATCATGACCCACATGAACCATCACTACACACATAACCAAACATATACCCCTATTCACTCACCTCTTGCATCCATGAGAAACACAAACAACCACTCCACTTGTTCTTATTCAACTAAACCACAACATATACACTATATCCATCCTCTTCCATTTTTTCACTTAATACATAGCAAAGAAGTTTCTCTGACTCACTTCCATGACCATGTTTCCTCTCCTTCGAACCACTTTCCCCGCTCTCATACCGTCTTACACCTTTCCAGCACCCCTTAAAACCTCTCAAATTTGAGCTACTCCACCACCTGCGAATAACCTCTCATCTACAACAACACAACCTTACTATCACCACAAATAAAGTACAATAACCTTGCCACTACCGCCATTATGAGCACCACTCATATCCTCCACCAAACTGCCTATTTCAACTTCAAACTCGCGACCTTCACTCACTGTTTCACACATCAAAACTGCCAACACCATAAGCGACAATCGCAACAACAACATCATTGTGAGCAGCAACAACAAAAACCCCATATTAAAATCTCATCACCTACCTTCCACCATCACTGCAATAAACTACAGAACATGTGCAAAACATTGTGAAATCCATCAAACCTTCAACTCCTCCATTAAAACCACCTTTTCGCTCCATTAACGTCACCCCGTAACCATTGATCGCTCACCTTCTAAAACCAATAATAGCAACAATTTCCAACTCCATTAAGTAATTAAAAGAAGAGGCAGAACCAAGAGAAGCCGCCGTGAGAAAGATCGAGAGTTATGTGAGATCGCAAGAGAGAAAGGTCGAGATTTGCTGCGATTTAAGAAGAGTGACATGAGAGGAGGAGAAAAAGAGGCATGAGAATTATCTTTAGTTTTGATTTTTATGTTTTTTGATGGCCTTGTTTTTTTTTTTTACTTTTGAACCCTCCATGGGCTAGGCCCATCACAAATCCTCTATATACCCATAAATCACCATGACAACCTTATCTTTTTATTTTATTTTATTTTTTCACCATGTTTTTTTAATAATCACTGTTTTAATATACTATAGTCAAATCCATGTTCAACACCATTCATGCAAATACTCGAGATGACAAAAGGTTTCTTTAAAATAACAACAAGACGCTTCATTGAATTTCAGCCCATGAAGCATTGCTCTTTAATCACCTATTTAGCATTGCAGTACTAATTCCTCATGGTTGTTTAACGACGATGACGATGATGGAAATAACCAATAGTTGTCTTATAGTGCTTTTTATTTATCTGCTTGATTTTGGTTGCTTTGTCAATCCTTTATTGTAATCCTTGTTTTTAAATATAAAATCCTTTCATTGTACACCTAATTATTTTAAATGTGATATATGTGTTCTATATGTTGTTTACTTGTTTCTTCTTATTATTAAAAAATTTATCACTCTTTCCTAAGTGGGGGGGGGGGGGGGGGGGGGGGGGGGGGGGCGTAAAGTATACTATCTTTATTTATGACAATAGGGGTTAACAAATCCAATATTTTCATATTAACTTTTCTATTTTGCCACGTCCTTGAGAAATGTGTTATCATCGTCAAAAAAGGGGAGAATGTGATTTTATGTATTGTGCAGTTTGTAAAGATTATCTTTTATTTTCATGATGATAAAATAGCAAAGTTAATCCAAGCATCAATACTATAAAAGTTATAAATTATTAAAAAGTATAGCTTAACAAATTCCAATATTGAGAAGAAAAAAATTAAGTCAAATACAAAGATCAACATCAAAATGAATTGAAGTTATGAAATCTTTGCATAGTCCTACACTTTATTCTTTTATATATTTTTGACCAATATAATTTAAATAAGCCAGTGTTGTTGTTTAAGTACTAAGGCAATGTGCCACACACACACACACACAAAAGTATTTCAAATACTTGTCTATTTCAAAATCTCATGAAATTTTTATTTTGGCATTTACCTAAACAATTAGGAAGCCTTATGACCTTATGACCACTTTTCATGATAACATTTAGGATTCAGTTCTCCTAGATTTTTCTTTCTTTTGCATCCAAGTATTTTCTTGCATCAAAATTCAAAAAGACACTTAATAAACATGACGTGTGTAGTACGTCACGAACCTTAAGTACATGAAAAAAATGAGCAATAGTTTTTCCTTACTTCTTCTTAGAGTGTTTTATATGCGATACACTTGGATTGTTTGTACAAAACATTTGCTCCTATTGTCATAGACTTTAGTACAATACGCATCTCAAACCTTTTTCAAAACCCTAACAAAAACACTTTAACAAATTCAAATCATGTTGGCCTTCAGGATTTTCTCTTCAAACCATTTTCAAAAGGGTGTATTATTTTTCGTTCTATCACAAAACAGGTAACACGTAAGACTCCACGAGCGAGCGGCAAAACATATAACTACTAGAACACGAACGTTAGCATCGCCCATAAAAACACCAACAAATTGTAGTCCCACAAATTACAGACGCTCTAATCTCTCATACCTGTTAAGAATATGTATGCACAAGACAAGAGCCCCAATTCTTGACGAGCAACCTTCCATTTTTTCCACCGTAGTCCTCCGAACTACGATTGCTCTGATTTTCCCATTGCACAAGGGAATATATAAGCACATGATTGGGAGATCCTGGCGAGCCCCTTTTTGTTTTCCATTTTCATTCATGCATTATGTTAACAAATTAAACTTTATATATACACACCCTTTGATTAAAACAACAAGAGTGGATCACATTGAGTACAACATATATGAGAGGTGTTAATACCTTCCTCACGCGTAATTGACTCTAGAACCCTGAATTTGGTTGCGATACCGTGTTCTTTCCCTTATGAGGTTTTCTCAATGTTTCCCTTTCCCCGTTGGGATAAATAGAGTTTGATGGTGACTATGTGTCTTCGCCGGTTGTTTTTCGTGTAGCGACAACCACATGTACGCTGAATGGACTCCACAGAACAACAACTTCAACAATGCTATGAACGATATGCATGATCTTTTCTGCAATGATAATATGTGAAAAAACATGTAGTTTATTTTTATTTTTAGAAGAATTTATCTTTATTTTTATTTTCAAGTATGTACCTAGATAAGAACAATAGATATTACAAGTGCTCTTCTCCCATTGTATTATCTATCATTACCTTTAATAAACAAGTCTCGTAGCTATTTCTTTTTCCAAATTTACAAGTTATAACTTTAGCATTGAACAAATGATCCAAGAAAAAAAAAAGGGACTTGATCATCACGATAGCAACTGGAAACTTGAAGGCAAAGGATGAGAAAAGAATCAAAGGACTTGTACTCAACCTTCAGATACCTCATCTAGTAAGGTTTGAGCCAAACTAAATTCCAATGTTCATTTTTTTTCTTTTGAGTGTATCCATGCATTATTACTTTATCTGGTTTGATCTATTTCTGATTAAATTATCTGGTTTAATTGACACACACTAAGGCAATTCCTTATTTATAACTTTAAGCCTTTGTAACCACTATGTAGTAATAGGAATATCCATTTGCTAACCACTTTGAGTTTAGCCTTTCTTTCGATGACGTAGACTAAAATTCTTAGCCATATGACTTGAAAAATACTCTTTGTCCACCCTCTCCTTGGAGTTAGGTAGAAGTATAGTCTTAAGTTGTATGAAAAAAAATTAAGTTTGGGGTTGCTCTTGGAAGTGAACAAATTTATAAGGTTGGGATTGGGGTACTATAGAAAATTGGTCAATATATATATATATATATATATATATATATATATATATATATATATATATATATATATATATATATATATATATATATATATATATATATATATATATATATATATATATATATATATATATATATATATATATATATATATATATATATATATATATATATATATATATATATATATATATATATATATATATATATATATATGAGAAAATAAGAAGTGGAAAAAGATGTTTCTTCAATAAAAAATGAATAAAGAAAAGAAATAAGGAC
This sequence comes from Lathyrus sativus, assembly GCA_963859935.3. NCBI lineage: Eukaryota > Viridiplantae > Streptophyta > Magnoliopsida > Fabales > Fabaceae > Lathyrus > Lathyrus sativus. Next base: position 525,086,073 of record OZ012737.1, on the reverse strand, counting down.
CAAATCTCTAGTACCGTTAAGAAGAAACAAAAAGGCATGAGAATATAAGGAGAACTAGGCTCTTAACTCCAAAGGTTCAAACTTACTTTCCTAAACATATCCTACCCAGACATAAGCCAAGTTACAATCCAAAAAGACCTTTAATGTGTGTGTGTGTGTGTGTGTGTGTGTGTGTGTGTGTGTGTGTGTGTGTGTGTGTGTGTGTGTGTGTGTGTGTGTGTGTTATGATTTATGTGATGAACTATATTAGAACATGATCAAGCTAAGCATAACTTATTTTGCATGTTAATTGAGAGATGGCCTTGTCCATTTAGAGATGACCTATAATGTATGTGTTATTATGCATAGGGTAAATGTCTTAGGAACTTTGAATTTCACTAAGTCCTAAAAACCAATAGACTTCCTGGTCTTTGTCTACTTGCATTTTTGACCAAAATTAATACTACTCTTTGACAGATCAAAACCATCGAGATATTCTTGGTCATAACTGACCATTTCAACTTTTCCATAAAAACCATTATTGCACGATCCTTACCACATTTTTCTAATTAATTTTGTGTTGAAATTCTGAGATAACATTAATCGACTAAGAACCCTTTTAATTGATTATGATGTGAAAATGGCATAAGGGTTTCCTTATTCGTTATGTTTAGTCAATTATCGTCGCATGTTAATCAATCTTCACCACAGACTAATCGATTAGTAAGCGGGCAGAGCTCATGTATCATTTACTTTTTAAGCCAAACATTTTCTCCTATGTAAAAGCGGCTTGTGCACTCTTCCAATGCACAAATTTTTAGAGTTCACACTTTTATTCTCTCACTCTTTTCCCATAAATTGTTTTTATTCACCATATATTGCTTTAGTGCTAAGAGAGTGAAAAAATTATATTGAGAGTTACGTATTTATGTCGTTTAATCTTATTACCTATAATTGTAAAACATGAGAATAGTTCTCTTGCATCTTTGTAAATGAAATTGAAATTGGAAGTTAAACATGTGAAAAATCTTGGTACAAGGAAGACTGTTGGGTTGATCCTAATGTAAAAGCTCAAGTTTTTTAGTGGAAATCTTAAGAGAACACTCTTGTAGATTAGATTAGGTCACTTCCTTTAAGGTCAAACTGATATGTATAATTGTGTGATCTTTCTATCTGTATTTCTTCACCTTTATATATTTAATTTTCTATAACTTGATCTCTCATTCTTCTTCTCATTTCTTGAAATTAAATGTTTGCAAAAACCTTTTTAAAAACCAAATAAAATAATTCACCCACAATATTGTGTTTGAAGTTATTTGGTTAATAGTAAATTCAAAACCTAACACCTATCATAAGACTAAACCTCTCGATAAATTAAATGATGAATTCAAACACTTTTCAAAATAGAACACTTCCCATGATAAAGCCTTCACTATACCATACGGAAAGCAAGATTTATTATTTTTTGTCTAGAAACTTTGATTTCGACGTTTAAGATGCTATTGGGTATTGTCCTTTTATTCCTACTCATTCTATGAATAATAAATTAGTTAATAAACAAAAAAAACTTATGGTCCAATGAGGAAAAACAAAAAGTGCAATATATTTTAAAAGCCAATTGTTTAATATTCAGTGCATTAATCATTGAAGAATACAGTCACGTATTTAAGTTAGTACTGCTAAGGAAATGTGGGACCCCCAAGATGATATATGAAGATCTTATTGAGATCGAGAGGGATATGACGAACCCATTAGGTTAAGAGTCAGATATTCCAAAAGGAACTGAAGAAAATCTTCAAAATTGGTTCTCTAATAATATTAATACTATTGACACTATTTTAAAATATTGTTTATCTAACAAGTATGTCGTGTTTGAAAACTAGTGTCGGAATCTAAAATAATATTGAAATATTAGGATACCAATTTGGGAAAATTCAGTTGTTGTTTTTGATAAATTATCGAAGATAATGGGTGAGGTGAAAATTATCAATAAGCTTAAAGTGAAAGGCTATGTGCAAAAATATAGTGCTTAAAATTAAATATAAGAAAGAAAAAAATGGTGATTGTAAAATAAAGCAATGACTCAAGCCTATCTGGCGAGTCAGAGGATGATACAAACTTATGTTTTATGACATACTACGAATTTCATAAGGTATACTTTGCAACACCAAGCTCTAAACAATAAAACAAATTATTCAAAAATTTTATCTAAAAATTTCAATGAATTATTGTCTTTGCCTCAAATGTAGAGAGATGGATTTACGTGTGAATAAATATTATAAAGATTCTCATAAAGAAAGCTCTAGAGAAATAGATTTACAATGTCCCTCATATCAAATATTCCAGAGATATTTTAGAAAATAAAAAACTACTTTATTTTTAAAGTAGAAAAAGGAAAAATATGATTTGAATATATGTAAAATAATAATTGATAAGTCACTTGTTAGAAAATTAATAAGTAAAACTTTGTTTACTTTTCTATTAAGTGTTAAATTGTCAATTTAATTATTTTATTTTATTTTATCACTAACGGTATGCTTGAGTGAATGTTAAAAATAAAATGCTCTAGGAAAAAAGGGGCATGCAAAAAGAAATTTGGCCCAAATGTATCTCAGGCCCAAAGATTATAAGAAGTTGGAAATCTCACCTTATAATCGACTAAACCTCAAGGTTAATTGATTTAAACATTTTTAGATTCAAATTCAATGCATACTAATTGATTAGAGCAAATATCTAATAATTTGTATATTCAAAATCCTACAATTATTTTCATCACCAAATAAGCTATTAATTACATAAATGCTCTAATTGATTAAGAAAAGTTAGAATCGTTTAAAACCCATATATAGATAGGTACCTTTATTATTCTTTCTCCTGCATCACTCACACCTTCTTACATATTATTCTTTATTTGTTATTTATCATACCTTTGCTGATTGGTTGTGTTATCTCGTCATAAAAATGACACTAAAGAGAACCTAAACCTTTGCAAGCACATATTCATAAGTGTATGAGTCTGACGAATTTTCATCACAAATTCAAGAGAACTACTTCAACAAGCATTTCATCTATCGCTCTTTTCTCAAACCACACTATGTTTTTGAGAGAAAATATAAAAGATTTTAAGTCTTTGGTTCTTTTTGTCAATCTAACCTCATAAACTTCATCAACTACAAGCCAATAGTGTATTTAAGGTAGGTGAAGTTATTTTATGCAAATCTCAACTTCACTGAGGGATGATCTCTTTTAAAGTACGTAAAACCTAAATTTCTCTCCCGATTGGTCAATGGTAGGGAGCTTATTGATCTATACACTGATGATGCTCCATTCTCTTGTAATGTTCTAGGTGAAATGGATAACTTCAAATTTCTCACTATTACTCAATCCTTTTTTTTCTAATTCAGCAGAGGGCCATAAAGTCCCTTTCAAAGTCATCTATATGATTACGATGTGTCGTCTCATTCTATATGTGATCACCCATGTGCTAATAATGAGGAAGTTCAACCATATGTAGCTGTTAATGATTGATGTTGTTGTCACTTGGATGTTAACCCACAACATTAATAACAAGTGTGTCGGTGGAGTAATCCAACGCATGTCAGGTTGTTAAATAAAGGGGTAACTCTTAGTTAAAATATAGAGATTAATCACTGAAACTTTGATTCATGTTGGAGATAGTTTAAAAGGGGAAGAGTCGAATCAAAATTGCTCAATAGTTTACAATATTACTCTAAAGTACATGAAGATCAATAACATTAATAAGGTTTTGGAGCATAATAATTTAGTTGAGCATGATTTTAAAACTCTCCAATAGCTATAACTATCAAATTCGGAAGAGTATAATTTTAAGATACCTTAACCTTTTATAGCCAAATCCATGTTCAACACCATTCATGCAAATACTCGAGATGACAAAAGGTTTCTTTAAAATAACAACAAGACGCTTCATTGAATTTCAGCCCATGAAGCATTGCTCTTTAATCACCTATTTAGCATTGCAGTACTAATTCCTCATGGTTGTTTAACGACAATGACGATGATGGAAATAACCAACAGTTGTCTTATAGTGCTTTTTATTTATCTGCTTGATTTTGGTTGCTTTGTCAATCCTTTATTGTAATCCTTGTTTTTAAATATAAAATCCTTTCATTGTACACCTAATTATTTTAAATGTGATATATGTGTTCTATATGTTGTTTACTTGTTTCTTCTTATTATTAAAAAATTTCTCACTCTTTCCTAGGTGGGTGGGGGGGGGGGGGGGGGGGGGGGGGGGGAGGGGGGGGGGGCGTAATGTATACTATCTTTATTTATGACAATAGGGGTTAACAAATCCAATATTTTCATATTAACTTTTCTATTTTGCCACGTCCTTGAGAAATGTGTTATCATCGTCAAAAAAGGGGAGAATGTGATTTTATGTATTGTGCAGTTTGTAAAGATTATCTTTTATTTTCATGATGATAAAATAGCAAAGTTAATCCAAGCATCAATACTATAAAAGTTATAAATTATTAAAAAGTATAGCTTATCAAATTCCAATATTGAGAAAAAAAATTAAGTCAAATACAAAGATCAACATCAAAATGAATTGAAGTTATGAAATCTTTGCATAGTCCTACACTTTATTCTTTTATATATTTTTGACCAATATAATTTAAATAAGCCAGTGTTGTTATTTAAGTACTAAGGCAATGTGCCACATACACACACAAAAGTATTTCAAATACTCGTCTATTTCAAAATCTCATGAAATTTTTATTTTGGCATTTACCTAAACAATTAGGAAGCCTTTTGACCAACTTTTAAAGAAAACTATCATTATCTAATCGATTAGAACGTGTATCTAATATATTAAGGAGCGACTTTCCACTTAATCGACCAAGAGCCCTTTTAATTGATTAGGGCGTAATGTATACTATCTTTATTTATGACAATAGGGGTTAACAAATCCAATATTTTCATATTAACTTTTCTATTTTGCCACGTCCTTGAGAAATGTGTTATCATCGTCAAAAAAGGGGAGAATGTGATTTTATGTATTGTGCAGTTTGTAAAGATTATCTTTTATTTTCATGATGATAAAATAGCAAAGTTAATCCAAGCATCAATACTATAAAAGTTATAAATTATTAAAAAGTATAGCTTATCAAATTCCAATATTGAGAAAAAAAATTAAGTCAAATACAAAGATCAACATCAAAATGAATTGAAGTTATGAAATCTTTGCATAGTCCTACACTTTATTCTTTTATATATTTTTGACCAATATAATTTAAATAAGCCAGTGTTGTTATTTAAGTACTAAGGCAATGTGCCACATACACACACAAAAGTATTTCAAATACTCGTCTATTTCAAAATCTCATGAAATTTTTATTTTGGCATTTACCTAAACAATTAGGAAGCCTTTTGACCAACTTTTAAAGAAAACTATCATTATCTAATCGATTAGAACGTGTATCTAATATATTAAGGAGCGACTTTCCACTTAATCGACCAAGAGCCCTTTTAATTGATTAGGGCGTAAAGTATACTATCTTTATTTGTGAAAATGAGGGTTAACAAATCCAATATTTTCATATTAACTTTTCTATTTTGCCACGTCCTTGAGAAATGTGTTATCATCGTCAAAAAAAGGGAGAATATGGTTTTATGTATTGTGCAGTTTGTAAAGATTATCTTTTATTTTCATGATGATAAAATAGCAAAGTTAATCCAAGCATCAATACTATAAAAGTTATAAATTATTAAAAAGTATAGCTTATCAAATTCCAATATTGAGAAAAAAATTAAGTCAAATACAAAGATCAACATCGAAATGAATTGAAGTTATGAAATCTTTGCATAGTCCTACACTTTATTCTTTTATATATTTTTGACCAATATAATTTAAATAAACCAGTGTGGTTATTTAAGTACTAAGGCAATGTGCACACACACACACACAAAAGTATTTCAAATACTCGCCTATTTCATAATCTCATGAAATTTTGATTTTGGCATTTACCTAAACGATTAGGAAGCCTTTTGACCAACTTTTAAAGAAAACTATCATTATCTAATCGATTAGAACGTGTATCTAATATATTAAGGAGCAACTTTCCACTTAATCAACCAAGAGCCCTTTTAATTGATTAGGATGAGAATATGGCATAAGAGTGTCCTTATTCGTTATGTTTAATCGGTTAGAGAGCGGGGTGAGCCCATGAGTTATTTCCTTTACGAGCCAACTTTTCTCCTGCATAAATTAGTCTTGTGCACTATTCTCATGTATTGTTTTTATTCATTATACGTTACTTTAGTGACAAGATAGCGAAAACATGTATTGAGAATTATGTATTTCTAATGTTTAATTATATTGAGTTGTAATTGCATTTCAAGAGCATAGTTCTATTGTATCTTTATAATTGACAATGAGGTTGCACGATAAACCTTTGAAAAAGTTTGGTGTAACGAATGTTGTTTGACTAATCTCGGTGTAAAAGCTCAAATTGTGTAGTGGAAATCTAAATGAGAGACAATTGTGGGTTGGTTTAGGTCGTATGGTTTGAGGAATGACTAATATAAATCCTGATGTGATCTTTCTATTTCTCTTTTTTACTTTAATACATTTTACTTTCTGCAGTTTAATCTTTTCTTCTTCTCATTTCTTAAATTCGACTAACTTCAATATTAATAGTTTGCAAAAAATATAATAAAAAACAATAACATATTTCACTCTCTCCAATATGTTTTAAGTCACTTGGTCAACACTATACGTTGAACAAGTATAATAAGATTTAGATGACAAAAAATATCATAAAAATCATAAAACAAAAAATAAATTATTGAAATATATCAAAAGGAGAAAAAAATTGTTGATTGGTGCAAAAGAGTCAAACGTTAAAGAAAATCATTAAGAAACAATGTCAATTGCTAAAAGATTTCTTGTGATCATATGCTCTCTTGATTATTTATTTTAATAGAATAAAAAATATAATATCTATTGTGTTGCTCTTAAAGTACTGAGATCATATCACACATGTACAAAAATTCCTTTTCAAACTCCATTTGATTTTAAAACTACTTTTTAAAATCAACTTGGTTTGGGAAACATTTTTTAAAATTGAAGTATAATCAACTATGTTGCTTACTTAATTTATTATACGTTAAAATTCTCTTTCTAATTGATTATGGCACTTACGTAATTGATTATGGGGGGAACTCACTCAATAATCAATTAAGAAAACCTTATAATCAATTTTGTTTCAGATCCACCAAAAATTGTTCTATTTTGCTAGGTCATGATCAATTATGGTTATAGCCTAATCGATTATGATGGAGATCCAACCCTAAAATATTTTAATTTCTTAGCTAAAACTTTTCCTACCAACATTATGATTCAAAAGAAAATACAATTAATATTTGTTCATGACATATATTCCTTAGGTTTTGATGATGAAAGAGTATTCAAAGAACAATGGTTATATTTGATGTGTGTTTTTTATATGCAGGTTCTAATACTTAAAAATATTTAGATACAAAATTTGTTATACAAAGTCACACATGAGAGAAGCTAGATTTCTAGCTTCTGGTGGTGAAAAATCTGAAGAACACTTGCTAAGTGATATTTGGCATAGACTCTGAAGTTGAATGACTCATCATCATCAGAAGCAAGATAATTGTCTCTACACTTGGTAATGATAAATTGACTCCTGGTATCGTTCAGAGTTGGTGATAAAGGTGAAGTTGTTTGTACTGCATAAAGCAAGTTGCATTGTCAAATCAGTTTGTCAGCTGGAGACTGAGTTCACAAGGCTCAAGAAAGGTTTACCTGCTTTATAGATATCTACTTTCGACATCCCTATAGCACAAAATATTCTTGAAGACTCAATGGTTAAACATGTTACCCAATGGATCAATATCTTTTGGTGTATCTGCCTTCAACGAGTCTTGTACTATGGAGTAAAGCAAAGACACTGATCAAGTTATCTCATCCAACGACTAGTCTGCTGCAACTGCTATACAAGTGGCTGAAGGTTCAAACTGAATCTTCAACAAGGATTAACCAGAAGGAGTAACAAGATAAGTAATTATTAACTCTACTGTATATGCAGATTTTATATTGTATTTTGTAATTGTAAAAACCTTAAGATTTCTTACACATTGAATATATTATAAATCTTAAGAGTTTTGGTCTTTGTTATGGTGATTTCCCGTACCTCTGGTATTAGTATCAAGTACACCTTGTTCTCTATTTTACTGAACTTGTTTAGTAATTTAGATTAAGTTTCTCGCCAAGATGCTTGAGCCATGTAAGTCTTTTGCTACGTGTTTGAGCCATGTAAGTCTCTTGCTACGTGCTTGAGCAATGAAATTCTTAATAAAGTAGATTGATTGAGCAAAAACCTTGTATCATTGGGATACAAGGAACAATGTCTCTCGCCAAGATGCTTGAGCCATGTAAGTCTCATGCTATGTGCTTGAGCAATGAAAGTCTTAATTAAGTGGATTAATTGAGCAGAAGTCTTATGCCTCGGGGATACAAGCAAGGAAGTCCTGGGCCAGTGTGGCTTGAGCAGGTTGGCTCGGTTCATGAAATTTGGAGCAGTAAGTTTTGAACCTAGAGAATTTAAGAAGGGAGTCTTATTTCACGGAACTTTGAGCATAAGTCTTGAGTTTGTAAGACTTAAGCAGGAAGTTTTGGACCTAGGGTCTAAGCAGTGTAAAAGACTTATACATAATGCATAAGCAATTGTAATCATGATTTGGTTATAGTGAAAATCTTTTGTGAAGCAATGAGACTGGACTACTCTTAGTTGGGAGGACCAGTATAAATCTTGTGTCTTCTGTTATTATTTATTTTCTTTTGTTAACATTCACTGCTAAGTATAATTAGAATTTGAACACTAGTTCAGATTTTGAACTCTGATCAGAAGCATATTTAAGAAAACGAAAAACACAGTTCAACCCTCTTCTTATATACTTTTCTCACCTTCAATTGGTATCAGAGCATGGTCTGTGCTTAACACTTAACAATGGCGCAGATAATGATCCAATAAGAAAAGTATGTATGTTAAAGACTTTCCTTTAAGAAGGAACCACGTTCCACGTAAAAAATATCATATTGTATTTCCTACCATATTCAAAGGGTGATTCCACTGAATTTAAATTATGGAAAAGCAAAATATATTTTTAACTCATTGATTTGATAAAGGGTTGTGATGAAGGTATATATAATATCCTTTAGAAAGGTGTTACTATAGAAGTTGATGGTATAGAGATGATCAATGTTTGAAAATCTCTATCACCAACTCAGAAGAAGCTTATTGAATATCTTAAGAGGTAGTTGCATTCTGGTAGGTGCTCTATCTCACTTCTAGGTATGTTAACATCATTGATATGTCTGATGCTCGGACTATCCTTGAATCCTTGTGCTCAGATTTATGGGAATCGTTTTTAAAGCTTGTCCAGTGACACTTTATCTAATCTCTCCAAGAAAATTCTGAGAATATTGTTACGGATTCAAACCTGAGGCCACAGTTATTCAAGAAGTAATACAACTTGAATTTACTGTGCCATGTCGATTTTTTGTACAATCTTCAAAGAAAATAAATGGAATTAGATGTTGAAAAGCTATCTATCAGATTATATTTTAACAAGTCTGTTGAAGGATACTTCCAATAGAATGTATAATGATGAGGTATTATTCTTTCTAATCAAAATACTTCTTTAACTGGGTGAGTGAATTGTGACATTTGATGATAGAAGAGTAACTTCAAAAGCTTCTGAAATATTAGTATTTCAACTGATTTCCTAAATCTAAAAGAAAGAAGAAAAACTAATAGAACCCAATGTTAAAGGTCTTCACTGTATATTCATTTGAAGCTTACATTAGTTCCAGATTCAGATGAAAGAGTAATCTGGCTATGCTAGTCATTACTGCTTCTAAAGAAGCATCCGAGTCCTGAAATAAAAATCAAGTATTGAAGAGAAAGAGATTATGCCAAATATTTCTTGCTTCAATATTTGATAATAAGGAGTCTATTCTTTAAGTTATATCTTAAAATACTCAATTGCTCATTGATTGAGGGTCATCATAGAATTTATATTAAAGGACAAGTTTATAAGAAACCTTCAACTCTTCTTCGTATTCTGCAAGCAATTACATGATGGTGCTTTAATTTGTTTGATGTCATTCTCTGGTAGCTAACATCATTTGGTTCTTTCTTTATCAACGTTTTCAAAGTCTTAATCTAAAGACAATGAAACCAATGATTCTGCTAAGAACAATATCTTGTTCATGTCATGATTTATCCTAGACTGATACTCTGGAATAAATCATGGTATTGCTATCAGAATGTGGCATAAGGAGAAGGAAAGTCTTTCTGGACATTTATGTATGGTCTCATAGGAATATGAGTATCATCATTCAAATGTATTTGTTGAAGATGTCTAAGAAAGGAGCAGGGGCATCTTCCATGGCATTTATCAAAGGTTGTTTACAAAATTAAATGGAAGAAAAGCCTACATCCAGACTCAAGTACTAGAGGTACAAAGTTTGGTGGGAGAAGTGGAGTCAATGGTTTAACAGTCATTGAATCAGAATCCATCCAAAGTGGTGTTCAAATTCTATGGTCAAGTCTGAATATTGATACGAGTCTGACCGAGAAAACAAAAAAAAGGTTATGTTCTCTTCTAGCTTATCTCTTGATTAAATGAGATGTTTGTGTATATGTGACTACAAAGTATATTCTAAATTTCTAGAGAAGTTCTTTTATTGAAAAAATCTTCATAAACCTTTAAAAAGAAACTATGTTGTATTTATCTATACTGGATATTTCATTAGATAGATGACTATCATATTTATGAAAACAATTTCCTCATTTTTTGTGATGGTACTGCTGCTTATTAGCTGTCAAAGGAAACAATTCAATATTCTTTAATCACTCGTGACTCTAGCTTCAAGAGGAAATGTTGGTTTTGAATAGAATCTTGGAGACTGGTGACTGACGGAAGATATCTTCTTCTAAGTCTAAATCCACTAGACTCTGATGGATGATATCTTCTGAAAATTGTCAAACTCTGAAATTCAGGAGAAAGTTCTTTACTTCTTATAAAGCAATTTAAATAAAAGGTTTTTCTAAAAACTCTTATATTACTTAAATTTCATAAGGATAAAAATCATCTAGTGGATTCAGGAGATCTGCTGGATAAGAATCTTTGAGTAATGATGCTTTCATTTTTATATATTTGTTGTCTCTATCCCCTGTCTTGTGAAACATCATTTTGTATCCTTTTTCTGATAAGATTCTTATTCCTTTAGAATCTTGTTTAGTTTTTTTCTTTTTGTTTTCTCTTTGGTTGTGTTCTAATTAAGCCAAACTTGAGATGAGTTTCCTAGTCAATTCTTCTTTGAATCAACTAGTTGTCATCAATAAAAAGTTTGTGAATTTTGATGAGTTGCTTAAGTTGGGTTTTAACTTCTAGAAGATTGTGTCTGAACAAAGTTGGAATGGATACTTTGAGATACTCAGTGGCTTCACTTATCCAAGTCTTGTCAAATAGTTTTGGATTAATACCTCCATTGTCGAGCTGAACTCTGAGTGTGATATTCTTTCTAATGTAACTCGTGTTTATATAACATTAAACTATAAAGTGATTGCTAATGTGATCAATTGTGAGGAAATTGGAGAAATCCCAGGAACTCTTGTTTGGGAACAATATCTTTCTACTTGACGTATCTCTGTAGATCCATATAAAACATCATTTGTCTGAAATCCTCATCCTGATGAAGCTTTTGGAATTAGATTTTAAATTCAAACATGTTGCCTAAGGATAAGGATTTAGATCTCTTGGACCCTATTGAAAAAGATATGTTACTACTTCTCAATTCAGACTTGCAGATTGATCTTTCTCAAGTTATGTTTGACTATTTGAAGAGGACTATTTCTTTCTTTCACAAGGGAAAGATCTTCTTTATTCCTTATGGATGAGTTATTCCAGAACTACTTGTTTAATAGGGAGTTATCATAAGTTAAGAGGTTGATTCGTCTAAAATCTGGAGAGACAAGTTTGAAGTTATCTATGAAAGAGTTTGATGTTAGATTTTTGCATAGTTATGCCTTGTAATTGTTAAAACCTTTGTATTAAGCATTCTTATTATTAATTCACGTTTGTTCATGATTGTTGTTTAAAAGGATTAAAGAACTAGGATTACGAACTCAAAACATGCAACAATACTCATTAATAAACTAGAAGATATTACAAATTATTTAGACTTTCTAAGCTATTGGATTTGGTCTAAGGTATTCCCTAGGATCATCTGACATGTCAAGATTATCTAAATAATCTTACCATTCTTCCTTAGAAAACTCCAAAACATCCTTTCTCAGACAGTTTATGCGTTTGGACTCAGAAGTTATTCTTCTTCTAGGTGTCTTCACAAAGGATGTTGAAGAGGTGCGTGCTTCTGAAGTCGTCTGCTTGCTAGTAGATCCTTCAGCTGCTGCATTGCTTTTAGTATAACCACATTTCTAAAATCTCTCTTTGGAACCTAGGTTTGATTTTGTTTATACATCTTGGTCTTCTGAAGATTAAGTGATTATGAGAGTAAGTCAGCTGTGAGTTTTTATAGACGTGTTACATTCATTGTCTTGAGTATCCTTTATTTTAATATTGATTAAGTCAAATCAATGTTTTAATGATGAACCTTTGAAATGTTATCTAACAGTCTGACCTATTAAGATTCCTTTAACAATAGTAAGTGTTATGGACTGGGCCAGAGGCTGGCCCACCATCAGGTACGACCTAACCCAACTCCCCGTCGGGGAGGGCCCAGTAAGGCCCAATCCCTCAACCCACACGGGGAGAGCTCACATGTCTTCGCCAAGGTCTCCATGTGCTCCCCACGCGGGGACACATCATCAGGAAACTACCCGCATCTGAAAGAACAGGTTATTAACCTTTTGAAGATCACGGGGCAATTGGACCAGGATAAAGACCTCGTGTTGGTCTTCACTATGCCACATAGATCCTAGTAGTTACTTGCATTGAGCCTAATTATTCAACCAGTGCAAATGACCGTTGGCCCAACATTGGGGCACATTATAAATACCCTTTTTCATTAGAGGGCCATGTATTCTAATTCAGAAACTCACAAGCCTTTGTGTACTTTCTCTCTCTTTACTATGTTTCTTACTTTGGCATCAGAGTACCTTGCAGGTACACCCCCTCCTCTTCACCACCACCGATGAACTAGGAGCTCACGACGCGTTGGTGGCTGCTGATCTTTTTTTGGTCCAGTAAGATCAGTGGCACCATTTGTGGGAATCTGTTGCTTCCCCGTTCTTTATTCCTCTGAAATCGAAAAGCCAAAGTACATCTCAACTTCCATCGATCATGACCAGCCCACGCATTGACAGTAACCTCCACGAAACCGCTTTCACCACCTTCACCAACGCCGACGACCATGATCCCGACATGGTTGTCCCATTCGAGACGGATTACCCCAGGAACAGGCGCATCGTCTCTCCTTCCAATGATGCGGCCAGCAATTCCACCCAAAGGTTCGATAGTCCTGCTGTTTTCCATCCAATTCTCGTGCCACCCAACACCGACTCAACCATGGTGGCCTTGTTCGCGGAGATCAACCAAACGAACCTGATGAGGTTCCAACAAAATGACCAGATCGGGGTGGTGAAGAAGGAGTGGCAATCATGCTCTCCCCCACGGAGACATAGGCGCCCTGTTTCTCGTAGCCTATCCCCGATACAGCGAAAAACACGTCCCCTCTCTCCCCCGCGGATACATCAATGGGATGAATCTCAAAGCCCCTATCAGCGGCTACCTGGACGTCACCCACGACTAGAAAGGCCTCAGCCCGTGGCAATCCAGAAGCACGATCACAGACTTCCCTAGAAGGAGTGACACTCCCCTCCCAAGAGAAACAAAGCTGACAGACAAATGGCTAAGTCAAAATTTGAATGAGGAGCCCTCCCCACCGCGGCAGGAGCCCTTATTACGACCCATCACAATCACCCATCAGAAGCGACAAGGATGATCATCGCACTCCATTGTCCAAGGTCATCATGGAGATTCGCCTCCCTGTCGGGATGGAGAAACCACCTAGTCTGGCGACCTATGATGGCATAATCGACCCAGATGACCACATCGAGAGCATCGAAGCAATGCTCAATTACCGTAACATTCAAGGAGCCATAAAATGTAGACTCGTTCCGAAGACCCTGGGGAAGGGTACAATGGCGTGGTACAAGAGCCTCGAACACGTATTCATCACCTTTTGGAAAGAGCTGAAGAGACAGTTCTCTAGGCATTTCACCGCCTATCAGCGACATTCAAAGATAAAGGCGTCCCTGAAATCTATCATTCAGAGGAAATATGAATCTCTCAAGGACTATATAGAGAGATTCAATTGAGAGGTTGTCCAGGTGTCCGCGACGAATAATATGAAGAGATATCCACTGCGATTTCGCCAAGGTGATAAGTACCGAAAAGCCCAACACACTGGAGGAACTCCTCCACAAGGCCTAAGCCTACATCCAATACAAGGAGAAGGAGGCCTCCAATAATGCCCACGACTCGCATTACCAAGAAAGTGCCAAAACCTCCAGGCACAAAAAGTTTGTTGCTCCCCGACGTGGCAGGGACAAACGAAGAGAAGACAGACCATGCGGCTTTTGGGAACACAAGGGACCAGCGAGTTGTTTCACTGAGTATACACTACTCACTGCTCCCCGCGAGCGTATCTTGGTCGAGTGCATCAACTCAGAATTCCAAATAGGGGGGTCCGCTTTCTGAAGCTGACGTCCCCCGAGCCCAACACCGACAAGTCCAAGTACTGTCAGTTCCACAAAAGCCACAAGCATGTCACAGAATATTGCATCCATATTAAGGATGTCATCGAGGTCCTGATCAAGGAAGGACACCTAAAACAATAGACTCGAAGGAATGAGATGCCTCGACAAGAAACCCGCGAGGCGAAAAAGGTCGAGGAGGCAACGCCACCCTCCGGCGAGACTGGGTTGCAGGTCACTCTATGCATCTCCCGGACAGGGAACTTCTACCTCTTCTACACGGTTGACACGCAGTTGTCTGCTCGTAGCCCATGGGAGAGTTTTCCCGCCATGATGGTCATATCCGGTGGAGGGTTCAACAAGCTATCAGTGGGGTCATTTAAGAGGAAGTTCAACGAGCTAATCAAAAAATGCTCGAAGTAGAACGCCACCCTCGACAGGTTTAAGGGTAACTCAAACCAGATCACTTTCTGCCTCGAAGAGCTACTGAGCGTCGCCCCCAATTCCAGCATCCCCCTACTGATTAGGGCTCAGATGGAGAACTTCGACGTCCTCCGTATTCTCGTCAACCAGAGGAGCTTGGTAGATATAATGTACGCCCACCTGTTCACCATTCTTCAACTTGATGAAAGCCATTTGACGTCATATATCGGCTCCGACTTACAGGGTTTCAACGACACCACCATAAGGCCATGGGGCTATGTGAAATTGCTCGTCACTTTCGGATCCGAAGAGACTGCAAGGCAGGTCAAGGTCCTCTTCTTGGTAATATAGTGTCCCTCTCTGTACCAATGCATTATGGGAAGGCCGACCCTGGCCGAGCTGACCGCAGTGCCTTCCACCGTGCACCTAAAGATGAAGTATTACATGACCAGGTGTCGAGTCATCACCCTCCACGGAAACATCAAAGTGGACATCAGATGTTTCGAAGCGACCACCAAGGGGCTCAACTCAATAAACATCCTGCCTAAGAATGCCAGCAAGTCATCCTAGTCCGAGGAGCATAAGTCACTTCCCCGCATCAACTCCATCGACCTCGACAGCCGCTTCCCCAGCAAGCAGGGGCGGAGAGAAGCACTAGAAGGTACACCTTCAGCAAATGGCAGAAACGAGTAGCCACCCCATCCAGTGCGCCTCATTCTGGATGGAGACTTCGAGCTCATCACTCTCAAAGATGACCTCGATAGGAGCGTGAAGATCGATATAGGGCTCCCTGACCTGGCGAGGAAGCAACTAAAGGCTTGCCTTAGGGAGAATGTTGACCTGGTCGTGTGGAGCGCTGCAGAGATGCCCGGGCTTGACCCTGACGTGGCCTGCCACCAACTCACCATATACCAGCCGCTAGGGCCATAGTACAACGTATGCATAGGCAGTCTCCCGAGAAGGCGAAGGCTGCTGAAAAAGCTGTAAAAGATCTCCTAGAGGCAAATTTTATTTCTGAAGCCCAGTACACAACCTGGCTATCTAACGTTGAATTAGTGAAAAAATTTAATGGAAAATAGAGAATGTATGTTGACTATACCGACCTTAACCAGGCATATCCCAAAGATTCATATCCACTGTATAACATCGACAAACTGGTCGACAATTCTGCAGGTTTTAAATTAATGTCCCATGGACGCATATTCGGGATACAACCAAATCCCTATGGAGAAGGTTGATAAGTAGTACACGACTTTCATGACCGAGTTGGGAAACTATTACTACAATGTAATGCCCTTCGGCCTGGAAAATGTTGGTGCGACTTACCAACGGATGACGAACAAGGTCTTCCAGGGCGAAATAGGAGACATGCTCGAGGTTTACATGGACGACATGATTGTGAAATCGCGAGAAAAGACCGACCATACAGCTCATCTTAAGAAAGTCTTAGATATGGCGAGGAGATGCATAATGAGATTCAACCCGGAGAAATGTACCTTCGTTGTCCGAGAAGGCAAACTCTTCGGCTTCTACTTAATAGAGCGAGGAATTGAGGTGAACCCCGACAAGTGTAGAGCTTTCTTCAAGTTCCCAACACCGAACTCGAAGAAATAAATCTAATCCATAAATGGTATGCTCTCCTCACTGACCGTTTCATGGCTAAGTCTACCCAACATGCGCTCCCATTTTACAAGCTTATGTGCAAGGAAGCCACGTTTGAATGGACTGAGGAGTGCGAGAAATCCCTCATCTATCTCAAACAAGTCCTCTCACAACCCTCAGTCCTATCCCAACCAGAATACAGGGAGACTCTATACTTGTACCTCGTCGTTGCTACTGAGGCCGTAAGTGCGGCCCTAATCCACGAAACCCCCGAGGGACAAAAACCAATCTACTTCACCAACAAAGCCTTATAGGGCCTCGAGCTCAGGTACCACCAGATTGAGAAGGTCTCTCTGGCCCTCATCAACACGGCCAGAAGGTTGCGACACTACTTCCTGGCCCACGCCATCGTGGTCAGGACAAATCAACCCATTAAACAGCTACTCGGCCGTCCAAACATGGCGGACATGTGTCATACCCAAATATGTTCTACCTGTATATCACCTTCATTTGTACATCTACCTACCAATTGCTATTCATAAAATTCAAAAATACTATGTTGTTTATGTTCCTGGTCCAAACTCATGATATCCCATAGTTAAGATGAATTGATTATCAGTGTGAATTTTTGGACTCAGTGATGGCTGATGATCAATTAGGTCTGACCTAATCTTGGCCAAACAAGTTATGCTGTAAGTGATTGATTCAAGTGGTGTGCTGGAAGTTTTAATTAGGGTTCTGGTGCCAATACAAGTCATCTGTTGTGGATTGAAATATCAAGTTGTGTCAAGTTCATAGGTTGATTCATTAATTGGTTCATTTTCTTAAGACTCTGGATTGAGTTATGCTCGTTCTTGAGAAGTTAATTCGAAATGTTAAGTATTCTACATGAAAATTTTGGATATTTGGTTTGCAAGCATGTGAGTTCAAGTAAATATCATTCAAAACCCATATCATTTTATTTTGCAATTTGCAAAGCCCAAATTATTTTTGTCAAAGTCCATTAGAATTTCATTTACAACCACGAACCCACTTACATTTCAAAAATTACCAAAAATCCTACAAAAGCCTAAAAAGAGAAATACTCACAAAATGTCCATTTAGCAAACAAGGTTATACATGTACATTCAAATTCCCAAAAAAATTTCAGTCCATTTTACATTGTCATAAAGCCTATTATTGTTGGGTACATTCACAAAAATTCATTACTAATTTCTCAAGCCCATCACAAAAATGTATGAAAGTTCATTTACAGTGAAGACTAGTGTCTATTACAACAAGTCCATACAAAGTTTTCATTATCCTATGAGGCTCATAAGCCCATTTAACTACAGTAAGAGTGACGATGAAGTAATACTATATTGCCAAGACCAACTTGCATAAAGAAGTACAAGCCGCGCCTCACAATCCTTGAACCAATTTCACAAAACAATTTTGATTCAAGCAAACCCGACTCACTAACCCACAAAACACATGGAACGACAACAACAACAAAATTTCACAAAACAAAACTCATAAAATAAAAATTGCAGCAAGATTCCTCACAAATCTAATATAACTTCTCAATACATCTCTGCGAGTAAATCGTACAACGCTTTCATAAAACCACTCACACCATACAACAATGCATACACGACCCCAAGCCCTCGACCCTACAATAAACTGTAATGCATCGACCTTTCCACACAAATATTCCACTCGATTCTTTTAATTTTTACCCTCATCTATCTCTATAAGTCCATATTGTTCCTCCCTCATTCAAGGGTTTTTAGAGAGAACCACATAAACTCGGCCAAATCCTTCATCCAACCTTCAAATTCGTAAAACCTTCAACTCACAATCCATAATAAGAACATAGAACCCAAACAAAATCAAATCAAATCCTAAATTAGTTTCAATACCAATCACCAAACTAATCTAGAACAGAAAGAGAAACAGAAACGAGAAAGGGATGAAGAGATTTTTAGAAGAAAGATAAATTCAAACCCGAAACCGAATTTGAGAAAACCTGATGCCAATCGAAACTTGAATGGAACGATTTATGAGTAAAGTTCATTGCACGAGTTAAAGGTTGGACAATGACGCTCAAATGTTGATTAGATTTACACTTTAATGATATGGCCAGTGGACCTTCTTCTTCTCGTTTTCGCTGATACTGTTGGTGCCATAGCATTGCTTTTAAGTTGAATTTGGCATTAACGACGACTTTTCTCTTTTTCATTTTAAAAATAAAAAAGAAGAAGACTTGATAATGTTAAGTCTCGTGGGATGTGGGTGTTTTGACCGTGTGAGGTCTTTGTTTTTTCCTTTTTTTTTATTATTTGCCCTTTTATGGTGATGGGCCTAGAGGCACGTGTCGATGGAAAGGCTCTCCCAATCCACACACCCAATTTATTTCAACACCCCATCTTATTTTATTTTCATTTTAGTGATTTTAATGTGAGGTTTTAATGATTTTTGGTTAGTATTTTATTTTATTTTTTTAATCACTTTACCAAAGGAATTGAGATTTATTAATATTTTTAAATCATTCTCGATTTTATTTTATCTTTTGCCTTTGATTTTTATTCACATTTCATCTTGGGTCGATGACGAGACCTCAAAAAGTCACCGTTGATCAAACTATTGATAAATGGCGACTAATCAGAGACCACCTTCTTTTTCTCTTTTCATTTTCTTCACTATCTTGATTTTATTTCATCGATGAAGTCTTTACATTTATAAACATTAATTTATTAAAGTCGATAACCTTCATTATGTTAAATCTAAGGAAAATGACCATTTGGGTCATTTTCTATACTTTGGGATCGTGATAAGCTACCTTCGATTAATCGATACGAGTTTATGATTAAAATAAGATCCCCTCTTTTTTGTTTCCGTGTGACACGATTACAATGGAAATAATCCTCAATGTCATTATTCCACCGTGTTTTTAGCATAAATATCAACTTGTGCGAATAGCTTGATCTTCGTCATAGATCGAGCTACGACGATTTAGCGCTACATTTCATCCCGATTCAATTCAAATCAACTAACGACTAACTTTACTTTATGTCAATATACAACTATTTTATTTTCAGTCAATATCATCTTGATTTTATTTTCTTGTTCATATTGTTGCGGTGGAAATAGGATATCAAACTATTAATTAGTTTGAATCACAATTCTTAATTCACAACCGCTCTTTGATTTATCCGAAGGAAAAGGTCAAAAGAGGGAAAACCTATTTTTGCATCGTAAACACAATGCGGAGAGAGACCTAGGTAAGGGGTTGGTTAAGCTTAGGGAAGGTACTAGCACCCTAAACTTTTGTAGTACTCTACAGATACCTTTTGTTTATTGTATGCTTTTTTATTTTATTATTTGTTTTAAGTATATACTGAGCTAAGGGATAGAGTGACCTAAAAACCTAAGGGTTAGTCCTAAGTTTACTCGGCAAGATTCGCATCTTGTGCCTACGTATCCTGGATAGGGAATGGAATCAGAGTAATCGTAGTTCCCCTCGAAAGGGAGGTTAGAAACGTCTTGATTGTGGTCAAGGTTTCAAGGGGAGTAAACGTATCTTAAGGACACGCTTACGTGGAGTTTTGAAACTCCTATTTCTATGTTGAAACGTTGAATTAAAAATTAGGGTGAAATTAGGGATTCCACGGCGGGAAATCCTAAAACAGAGTACGGCGACTCTTTGACCTAACGCTAGGGTAAAGGGCATTTTCGTCCACGGCGGGACACCTAGGCTATTAGGGTTTTGAAATGGTCAAGGGTTAGGACTATTGACTCAGCGGTCAAACGGCTAGACCTAATCCTTCGGAAGGGATTCTAATGGTTAAAACATGCAAAATACGGCAAATTACTATTCGACAGAATTAAAGTGCGGAAAAATAAAGAAAACGGTAAAAGAAAGCATCACGACGATCACTCGCGTAAATTACAAATCCCAAAATGCAAAAATAAATAATTGCGACGATAACCTCACATAAATTACAACCCAAAGAATGTAAAAATAATAACAAAATAAAAGCGACGATGTCCTCGCATAAATTACAACCATAAAAGTAAATGTGAAAAAATAAAGGATTAGTAGCAACGGCCAAAATGAGAGCTAATAAAAGTCAGATGATAATTAACGGGAATTCTGAGAATTTTTTATTTTAGACTTTTAGGTTAAAAATTAGAATGAAAGGGTTTGTAAGTAATTGAAAATAATTTTAAGTCTAGTATTGAAAATGTTAGTATTAATTTATTTAAAAAATTTTAAAATAAAAAAAGATTTTAATTTTAAAAAGGGTTTTGATTTTTGAAACACAAAGGTTTTCATCCTCAAAAAGGAGTTTTAGTTTAAGAAAGATTTTAATTTTAAAAAAGGTTTTACAATAAAAAGAAGGTTTTAATTTTAAAAAAGGTTTTACTATAAAAAAAAGTTTTAATAATAAAAAGAAGGTTTTAATAAAAAGAAAAGGTTTTAATAAAAAAAAGATTTTAATAGAAAGGTTTTAATAAAGAAAGGTTTTAAAAATAAAAGAAGTGTTAGTAATAAATTAAAATATAACGTGATTACTAATTACAGTTTAAAAAAAAGAAGAAATAAATAATAAGATAATATAATAAAAACGAAATAGAAATAGAAATAAAAGGAGTGAGGATAGGTGGATGGTGTTAGGAAAAAAACTTTTTTCCTTTTTTTTGGATTTGAGAAAAAACCTTTTCCCTTTTTTTTTGGGTTTTGGGAAAAAACCTTTTCCTTTCTTCTTCCCAACCGGCAGCGGCTGTCTTCCATGGTTCAGGGTCTTTTCTCCTCATCTTTCCTTGCATGTCAATGATTCCTTCGTCTATTTATTCTTCCCTTTAATCTACAATCAATGAACAAAACAACATAGAAAATTGTAAAATGATGTAAATCAAAGGAAAAAGAAAGGTTACGGTAATGACGATGATGTTGAATGAACTGAGCCTCCGCCGTTGGAACTTTTTGCTCGCCGGTAGCGCTTGACCGATGATGAATTCAAGCCTTTTAGGGTTCTTCCGAAAAATCCCCTCTTCCTCTGATGACCTGCTCTTGATTTTCTGATGTTCATGAAGTTTCCTCCCATCACTTATGTTTATATAGGTAACAAATTAGGGTTAACTCTAACCTAATGCTCGTTTTAAAGCCCAACTTAAATTAATATTAGTTAAAACTAAATAAAATTTAAACAATTTAAAATAAACTTAAAATTCTATTTATTTATTCTAAACATTAAAAATATTATAAAAAGAATAAAATATTTTCTAATATTTTTAATTTTATGATTTTCAGATGTTTTTATGAATAATATGGAAAAAAGTGAAAAAATAATATTTTTTAAAAAATAATTTAAATAAAATACGAAAATAATAATTAAATAATAAAAAAAACTATTTTTGTTATTTTTTTTTATGAAAATATAAAAGTTAGACTAAAAATAAAAGAAATAAAACAAAAAGTGAAAAATGTGGGATTCAAACTCTCAACCTCTCACACTCACAACTCCTTACACACGATCTCTTTCCAATTGTGCTATTTTATTCATTCAAAATAAAGTGGCACAAGAAACCCTGTAAACTAAAAGAGCGCGCCACATGATATTTTCTTGCAACAATCAAACAATTGCACAACCCGTTAGTGGTTAGTTTAAACGCAATGCAAAATGAAATGGGATGCAAGATGAAACAACTAATCTTAGGGAAAAATTTGGGGTATTACAATTGCCCCTATTTAAGTAGCTTTACCGGATGATTTGAGCGACGAAGGTTCGAGAAATCATGGTGGAGGGATTTAAATATAGATAACCGAAAATTTTGCCCTTAGATGGAGTGATATGCAATGCTATAGACAAAATGGAAATAAACTATAATGCTGACAATGTCATGAATTTAGTATGATGGGTATGATGGAATGGTAAATGCAGAGATACATACGACACGACGACATAGGGGACAGACGCGACGAACGAACCACACTGGGAATACGACGCACTGGGTGACAGCACGACACTAGGGAATTCTAAAGTGATAGTCAACTGGTGTGAGTACGACCAATTATCACTTTAGGAAAAAGGAATAGTAGAATGGGATCCTCAATGAAGATGGCACCGGCGAGACGGCCTCCACTAGGGAATATGTAAGATTAAATGATAAAAATGGATCTGCACGAATGTAGAATCGATTAACAAGATGCTAGAGCATTGAGCAAAGAATAACATCCGAGCTTCTGGAAACTCTCCCTCGTGATAGGATCAGACGGAATTTAGAATTTTGTAGAAAATATACAGGGTAAAACCGACTGTATGCCAAAATAAATGGACTTTAATGGGAAACGCCCTGATAAGCTTCTCGAGAGAGAACTGCCACTTATCATTGGAAGGGACTTATATGTAAAAAAAGGATAAGCTCTCAAATAAAGAGATTGTTGCTTATCTGTGGATAATAGACTGATTGATAAAACAACTTCTTCACGTCTCAAGTATGTGCTCCCTGGACATGATTCAGTTTCTTCTTTTGCTAAAGGATAAAATAAACGTCTTCATAATTCGAGATCGGTGCTCTCCCGAATATGATTCGGCTCCTTCTTTTACTAAAGGGTAAACGAACTTCTTCATACTTCAAGATATGTGCTCTCCTGAATATGATTCTGCTCCTTCTTTTACTAAAGGGTAAATGAACTTCTTCATACTTCAAGATCTGTGCTCTCCTGAATATGATTCAGCTCCTTCTTTTACTAAAGGATAAAATGAACTTCCTCCTACTTCAAGGTCGACGCCCTGAATACGATTTCGCTCCTTCTTTTACTAAAGGATAAAATGAACTTCTTCATATCTCAAGATCTATGCTCTCTTGAATATGATTCGATTCAAACCTCCCCGCACTTCAAGATGACAATGAAAATGGAAGCCCGACTGCTTGATGGAGATGGCCGTTTGCTGCAAGTCATAACGAAGATAGGATAAGCTCCTCAGGCGAGAAATACCACTTTGATAGGCTTTTCGGGTGAGAACTGCTTGTAGAGGTGGTAATAGGTAATGTAAATTGTAATGAAGGTTGTAGTGAAAGTTGCTATGTAAATTATAATGAAGGTTGTAATGAAAGTTGCAAGGTAAATTATAATGAAAGTTTGTAATGAAAATTGTAAGGTAAATTGTAATGAAGGATGTAATGAAAGTTGTATGTAAATTGTAATGAAGGTTGTACTGAGCTCCTTGTACGAGAAGATCAATTGTAGAGTGTAATGAAAAATTGTAATGAAAGTTGTAATGAAGGTGATATAATGGTGATAGGCTTCTCTGGAGAGAACAGTCGCATACCGGTTGTTGTAAGATGTATTGTAATGTCAATTGTAGTGATAAGATTCTCATGCAAGAACTGTCGCATATCTGCAAAGGGTTGTAAGGCTTTCTTGATAGATGGTGCAAAATAAATGCATATCCAGGTAGGTTCGACGACCGACGGGACTGAAGTTCGATCTAGAATTGGGCTAGAAAGAACTGACGAACAATACTCCATTAAGGAAATGAACTCAAATGGGGATTATCTTATCCTATCATGGAAAGATAACAGAAATAACCATCGTCCACGAGAGTTGAACTCTATGGGGAAACTTGGAATAAACAAGTATTTTATGCTTAGGGATGACGATCTACTTGGAGGGAGCGGACAAACCTAGTTACTCGGCGGTAACGAAAAGGGATGCCACGGATAGCAAAACAGTGTAGATGCTAATGCGCATGCCAAAGTGTATACTAATGTGTATGAAAATGTCATGCGATGAGTAATGCAATGCTTAGGCTCATGCATATGCTGACAAAACAGATGAGAGAGGAGACATGAGATGAAATAAACATCTCGACAGGAATACCCTGCGACCTCTGCAACAACACATCTATCGGAGGATAGGAAAAGTCGGTGGTAGCACCGAATCTGGCTTTAAAGTTATAACTTCCCTATGGAGAAAATCTCATGACTTCCACATGGGGGTACGATCCGACTTCACTTGGAGAGTATGATGTCCTAACTCCAACTGGGGATCCACGCCCTTTGCACGGGGATACTATGTCATGACTTCACGGAAGGGATTGCTATCATGAACCATAATCAGCCCAAGAACTCTTGGATCAGAGACTTCCGGAGATAAAATAAATATCCGTTGTATGGGGAAGATGTGGAGTTAGGAAGCTTCATGGAGATAGTGTAGCAACTTCCTGGGAATAATACCTCGACTTCCTGGGGATAAAGGTACATCCAACTAGGGATAAAATATATCAAACTTCTCTGAGGAGGGTTCATCGGACTTACTGAGGAGAAATCAACAGACATTCCCGAGGACTGTATCTTGACTTCTTTGGGGAGAATATGGAAGTCTCATGGGAAGTATTTCCTGAGGAAAGTAAGGCAACTTTATTGAGGAACAGATGATTCCACTGAGAATAGGCCTTCCAGAACATATATCACTTGGAGGACACCGGGGAGAACCCTGCAGTCTTGAGAGCCCCTGGAGATTTATCGGATGGATCCCAAAAATGTGGACAACTTAAAGTCTCGTTGGGGACTATCACTGGGAAGATGCTGGTATGACCTCTATAGTCTTGGAAATTACCGGCTCGGCCCAAAGTGTTGTCAGCTTATAGTCTCGCTGGGGACTGCGTTGGCTTAAAGTCTCTCTGGGGACTATGTTAGTTTAAAGTCTCTGGGGATTATGTTGAGGAAATGGTTTAGACGTGGCACGATAATGATGAGATTTACTGGGGAATAAAGACCGCCGGGAGTAAGATCCATCGGGTGCATGAAGAATGTTGTGAAAAAAGCTAGTTTTAATCTTAATGGACTTTGTAGTAGTCACCATTTTGAAAAATATCATGCCCCAGAGTACCTGCTTTGTAAGAAAGTCATCTCGAGAGGATTTTACAGAGAACATGGGGTTCGGTTGCCCCATTGTTTTCAAACTCTTGGAGAGATATGTCAGATCTCGACGTAACTGGCATGGATCATCCGTGTTACGATTGAGTCTACAAGAATATAGCTCTTAAGAACGCCAGGCTTGCATCGGTAGTGAATTGGAAGCCAATTGCCCCTACTTAGCAGGATCTTCAAGCTTTGTTGTCGCCATCTATATGTAAGTTTCTAAGATATCAGGCAAAATAAACACGTGTGAAATGCTAATTCTGAAACTATCAATGCAACGATATATTTGTCTTGAAATTTTTGTTTTTGTTTTGAAAAAGATATCGCAATAACTTGTGACTGAAATCACTAGTTAGGATATAAGTTTAATTTATAATGCCAACATGAATTTTTGAGCATAACTCGTAGGAGTCAGGAAATGCTATCTCGTCGAGTATGCTTTCAAGAGAATTCCTACTTCAATTAGGTCTTTTAATGGTTGTATCGTGGCTTGGTGTAGGGTTTAGAAAAACAAAGGATAAAGGTCCAAAGTTATTTGTACCCACTACTTCTTCGTGATGTTCTCCAATCCTAATTCAGTTAACGGGATACGAGCACTCACGTCTCAATCGGATTTGATATGGTCGAGAACTCATCAAGGCTTTGGACAATGGCAGTCACTCACCTATTTTGGTGTTCGATCAACACGACTTTGTTCTTTATTCGGGATTCTTTATTGTAATACCTTGTTTTTATTATACTTTTTCATTCCCTAACTTTTGCCTGGACGACGTCTTTTGATTTGAATTTGGAGTCCAGCGGGATGCCCCAGTTTTGCCTAAGTCTCCTTCATAAGTTCTGACTTAGCGGGATATATATATTTTTATTTTTGTTGAATAAGTCGTGTGACTCTTTTGAAAGGTTTGTAACTACCCCACTCTTTTAGCAGTAAAGGGATAGTCATTAGCTTCTAACTTCCTAAGATGTTAGGGATATATTCTCGAAGGTTCGCTCCTTTTTCCGAGAGTATGAGCACCCCATCAATTTAACTGAATAACTACCCTGCCCCAGGTTAAAATGAAGGGTTTTTTCATGTTTGGCAAAGAAGAAAACTCCTACTTCACGGCTCAAAGGGGGTAACGAGGGATTATCTGCCTTATATCTCTAGTGTTTAGGATTTGAAACAATGCCTTACATCATCAACAAGGTTTCAATTGAAAGCATATGACATGAGATTTGATGTTTTTGGTTCATCATCCTCCTCCCAATTCTATATCAAACAAGAGATCGGGTAAAATTGGCATTATAAGTTTATAAAAATATTTTTAATGAGTGAAACGAATGGATTTATTCAAGACAAATATGCATTAATTATTCCAAAATAAACAAGTTCGTACATGCTAATTATGCTTAATCAAAAGAAACAGAATATAAATAACAATCAAATTGACAAGTCCTTCAATAGATGTTTATGAAGTCTTCGTATTCCAGACCGGCATGGTAATGGTGGTTTCCTCTGGCGGAGCCTCAATGACATGGGGAGTATGATCATTGCAAACCACCTTGCTTGCCCCAACTATATCTGTCACGACTTCATTATCAGTCTGCAAATCTTCATTCATAATAACTTTCCCAAATTCTTTGTCGATCATAGTCATATCATCTTAAGGAATGCTGAAATGAAACGGACTGGGCTTCTGAAGAACTAACGGCTTCGGCGGATTCACAGGAGAAGTAACTGGCTGAGACAGGTTGAAAACCATGAGAGGAGTCTTGATCTCTGGTTGAGTATCATCGAAAGACAATATCTTTTGTTCTAACAAACTTCTGACAATGCTATTGAGCGCATAGAAACCTTCCAAATCGTGACCCGGCGCACCCTCATGAAATAAACAATGAGCGGCAGTGTTGTAGATGACAGACAAAGGATTGGGAGGCAGACCCACAACTCTAGTGGTAATTAAACCTCGTTGCACTAAGTAAGGATACAAATCGGTAAACGTCATTGGAATCAGTGGACAAGGTTTGTATTGTCTCTTCGGAGCATTTTGACGAGGTGCTTGCTCCTTTGACGGTTGATTGGCAAAAGCATTGGGTGCTTGCTGACAGTTGATAGGAATTTGTGCAGACTGATAAATAGGAGGTTGTTGATAAACCAGATGCTGATAGACCGGAGCCGGTTGCATAGGCTGACAGGTAGGAAATTGAGGATTGACAGGAGTTGCGACAGTAGCCACATAGGGTTATGGAGCATACTGAACTGGATAACCTTGAACATAATTCTGCTGAGGTTGCCAAGGTTGGTGAGGATCCATCGAGCGATTTCTCAGACGTGTAGGTCTCTTATGGTGGTCAACGCTCGGAGTTTTGCACTTCGGAGGAGTAACTCATCGAACTGGTTGAGCAATGGTAGGATGCCCCAAACTGGGTTGAAGACCATGAAGAGGTATGTTCTCAACAGTAACAGTTGGGTGAGAACCCACAACAGTGTTGGTAATCTCAGAAACAACAGTAAGTTGATTATCCATCTTCACCTTAAGGGCTTACAGCATCTCCATAATCTGCCCCACACTTCCTCGAAGATCTTCGAGTTCATGGCTGACACGGTCGATCTCTTGAGCTTGTTCTTCCATCATTCTTCGAGCTTGGGCTCTAGTATTGTACTGATGCGGAGGACCCAGGGTGACGAAACTGGAAGGCGAGAGAACCGAGAATAAGAAACCGGGAGACACATGTAATGCAAAAATATGATGCAAAAAATACGCAATGCGAATGAAATGATTTCATGGAATTCAAATATTTACAAATATCGCAGAATACCAAAACTTTATTTATTAATTTGAAAACGAATTACAAATAACATTCTTAGAAAAGTCTTGGCATAATAGCTAAATAAAAGCTAATAATGACCCTAAGGAAGCTTCATGTTCTGCCCCTTGCTCTGCTCTTCGGGCTAGGCCTTTTTGAGGATGAGCCTATCTTCAAAAGTTAAATCGAGAGTTAGAGGAAAATAAATCCTTCATCAAAACCAAGCAAGGGTACATTGAAAAAGTCTTCACAATTGTTGGTGATTAGTGTCCTTGATGTCGGATAACGTCGAGCATATGGCTTTAGCAACAGTCTTGTCCTTTAGGGTCTTTCTCTAAGAAAGGGAATGAAGACTCCTTTAGAATAGGTAACCCCACCAGTTGAGAGTACTCATATAGGTAGGCAAGAGTTGGTACTCGAGGAATGTAAGGAAAAGATAATATGGATCCTAGAACTGTAACAAAGTCGAAAGGAAACCTTCGTCTACTTGAGGTTTCAACAAAAATAACGGCCTTCCATACTTGTTTCTGGATCCTTTATTGATCTTGAACCAAAGTTCCTAGCTTCCTTAGGTCATCTAACTTAAGGTTCTTAAAATAATATTTTAGAGTTTTTTTTTTTGTAATCCATGGTATCCTGCAATATTCATAAATAAAAATTTGAATTCTATGACATGTGATGCAATGTGATGTCTTATGGATGCAATGCATATATACAAAGTCCTAGGTTAAAGGTATATGCAAGGAGTTATGGTCTACCCATCCCAATAAGGTATGTACTACGGTTAGTTGTACCTGTAGAACAAAGTTCTAAAGAAGTGCCCAAAGTCATCAATCCATCTTTCGGATATTATAAATTTCTCGATTAACTCGGTGGTTAATAATATTCTCAAGAGAATATCTTTTGAGTGTAGTATCGCGTAGCAACCATTTTGGAATTACTCCCTCATAGTTCTCGCACTACGTCCTAGATAAGGTCAAAGTGGTGTTAAGGTACTACGGTCCCTAGTATCACAGACTCCAACCGACAATAGTAAAAGTTTTCACGATTACTCGTTCAACCGAACCATTTTCGAAAGGGTCTCAACTGAGCGGTGATTCTCAAGTCAGCTTGGTCGGGATTCCACTCCCTATAAGCCTCGTCGAATATATCACCTTCCTATGATAATGTCACTCAAGTCCGGGTGTAGGACTTATCTCACAACAAAATAGATACCCCCAAGCAAGATACAATATGTACATATTATATACGAGCAAACAAATAATAGAGTAAATATCATGCAATAAACGAGGTAGGGATAACCCTTAAAAATTATGGCATTCCCTAGTGAAGTCGTCATTTTCTGTTGTGGTGGAAATAGGATATCAAACTATTAATTAGTTTGAATCACAATTCTTAATTCACAACCGCTCTTTGATTTATCCGAAGGAAAAGGTCAAAAGAGGGAAAACCTATTTTTGCATCATAAACACAATGCGGGGAGAGACCTATGTAAGGGGGTGGTTAAGCTTAGGGAAGGTACTAGCACCCTAAAATTATGTAGTACTCTACAAGAACCTTTTATTTATTGTATGCTTTTTTTATTTTATTATTTGTTTTAAGTATATACTGAGCTAAGGGATAGAGTGACCTAAAAACCTAAGGGTTAGTCCTAAGTTTACTCGGCAAGATTCGCATCTTGTGCCCACGTATCTTGGATAGGGAATGGAATCAGAGTAATCGTAGTTTCTCTTGAAAGGGAGGTTAGAAACGTCTTGATTATGGTCAAGGTTTCAAGGGGAGTAAACGTATCTTAAGGACACGCTTACGTGGAGTTTTGAAACTCCTATTTCTATGTTGAAATGTTGAATTAAAAATTAGGGTGAAATTAGGGATTCCACGGCGGGAAACCCTAAAACAGAGTACGGCGACTCTTTGACCTAACGCTAGGGTAAATGGCGTTTTCGTCCACGGCGGGACACCTATGCTATTAGGGTTTTGAAATGGTCAAGGGTTAGGACTATTGACTCAGCGGTCAAACGGCTAGACCTAATCATTCGGAAGGGATTCTAACGGTAAAAACATGCAAAATACGGCAAATTACTATTCGGCAGAATTAAAGTGCGGAAAAATAAAGAAAGCGGTAAAAGAAAGCATCGCGACGATCACTCGCGTAAATTACAAATCCCAAAATGTAAAAATAAATAACTGCGACGATAGCCTCGCATAAATTACAACCCAAAGAATGTAAAAATAATAACGAAATAAAAGCGACGATGTCCTCGCATAAATTACAACCATAAAAATAAATGTGAAAAAATAAAGGATTAGTAGCAACGGCCAAAATGAGAGCCAATAAAAGTCAGATGATAATTAACGGGAATGCTGAGAATTTTTTATTTTAGACTTTTAGGTTAGAAATTAGAATGAAAGGGTTTGTAAGTAACTGAAAATAATTTTAAGTCTAGCGTTGAAAATGTTAGTATTAATTTATTTAAAAAGTTTTAAAATAAAAAAAAGGTTTTAATTTTAAAAAGGGTTTTGATTTTTGAAACACAAAGGTTTTCATCCTTAAAAAGGAGTTTTAGTT
This sequence comes from Lathyrus sativus, assembly GCA_963859935.3. Taxonomy (NCBI): domain Eukaryota; kingdom Viridiplantae; phylum Streptophyta; class Magnoliopsida; order Fabales; family Fabaceae; genus Lathyrus; species Lathyrus sativus. The sequence continues at coordinate 525,055,002 of OZ012737.1, read as the reverse complement.
TAAGATTTTAATTTTAAAAAAAGTTTTACTATAAAAAGAAGGTTTTAATTTTAAAAAAGGTTTTAATATAAAAAAAGTTTTAATAATAAAAAGAACCTTTTAATAAAAAGAAAATGTTTTAATAAAAAAAAGTTTTAATAGAAAGGTTTTAATAAAGAAAGGTTTTAAAAATAAAAGAAGTGTTAGTAATAAATTAAAATATAACGTGATTACTAATTATAGTTTTTAAAAAAAAATAAAAAATAAAAATAAGATAATATAATAAAAACGAAATAGAAATAGAAATAAAAGGAGTGAGGATAGGTGGATGGTGTTGGGAAAAAAACTTTTTCCTTTTTTTTGGGTTTTGGAAAAAACCTTTTCCCTTTTTTTTGGGGTTTTGGGAAAAAACCTTTTCCTTTCTTCTTCCCAACCGGTAGCGGCTGTCTTCCATGGTTCATAGTCTTTTCTCCTCATCTTTCCTTGCATGTCAATGGTTCCTTCGTCTATTTATTCTTCCCCTTAATCTACAATCAATGAACAAAACAACATAGAAAAATTGTAAAATGATGTAAATCAAAGGAAAAAGAAAGGTTACGGTAATGACGATGATGTTAAATGAACTGAGCCTCCGCCATCGGAACTTTTTGTTTGCCGGTAGCGCTTGGCCGATGATGAATTCAAGCCTTTTAGGGTTCTTCCGGAAAAAAACAAAAAGTGAAAAAGGTGGGATTTGAACTCTCAATCTCTCACACTCATAACTCCTTACACACGGTCTCTTGCCAATTGTGTTATTTTATTCATTCAAAATAAAGTGGCACTAGAAACCCTGTAAACTAAAAGAGCGTGCCACATGATATTTTCTTGCAACAATCAAACAACTGCTCAACCCGTTAGTGGTTAGTTTAAACGCAATGCAAAATGAAATGGGATGCAAGATGAAACGACTAATCTTAGGGCAAAATTTGGGGTATTACACATATACTCGTTAATATTATCTTGATTATACTATTGTGAATATTATCTTGATTATATTATTATGAATATTGTTTTGATTATATTGTTATATATCTTGTTATATTGTTCACATTATTCATATTCATATCTTTTCGTCATGATATTCGTATTCTTATTTTATTCACATTTTTCAAAATACGTAATAATTATCGAAACAATAAAAGCCTAAATTAGTAGACTGTTGGTTATTTGTCCGAGCAATGGACTATTGGACTTTGTCAGAAACCTTAGCTTGGAGTTTTTTCCGACTTTTGCTCAAGGCTTAGTTTAGGATATTTCGCACACACACGACTTTCTCTTGGGCTACCTTACAACGAGCCCCTTTATTTCGTGCAATCCCGTGTAACTCACATGTATCCCTCTTCCATTCCGATGTATGCTTTCGTATTGCTTTGATCGTGGTTTATCTTCTATGAGCACCTTTAAGGACTAGCGTAGATTAAACCATTTTCAAACTAATTCTCGATTCGTGATCGAGCCATTTTCAAACACCCTTTATAAGTCGAGTGCTCATACGCATTCGCCATCAACCTATTACACACAACTTCACACTTCATCATGGTTTCGATATTGGGGGAACCCTCAGGGACTAGCATCATTTCTCACAACCTAACCCTTGACTCATCGTCAAGCCGGTTCCATTTTCAACCAAACCCTCGACTCGTCGTCGAGCCTTTTTTAAACCAATTTCCATTTCAACACGTCTTTGTATGAAAATATAAGTCAAACCATTGATCCAACATCAAGCGATATTTTAAACCAATTTGTAAGTCGAGTGCCTTTTGCCTCGCAGTACACCTCTTTTCGCAACGGATTCGATTTCATCTTTTTACAAATGTTTTCTTAAACAATGAACGAAAGAAGGAGATTCGTGGAGTCTAGCATTCCTTAAACCTTCGAACGAATGGCTCTTAAGGCGCACGCTTTGGGTTGTCATTCATTCACTCTTTAGTCTTAAAATACATAACCCATATTCAAACATTTTCGTAATCATACTGTTGTACCTCGAAAAATACGATCCTCGCGATGGCCACGGAAAATACTGTTCGAAACAAAGTCGTCACCGAACTTTATTCATTCCAAGGATGGAATAGGAAAATATCGATAAAACCTTTAAAGGGATAAGAACATGGTCGTCGCAACCAATATTCTAGGTTCGGGAGTCGATTACATGAGGGGAAGGCATTAGCACCCCTCATGTCCGTTGTACTCAACGGGAACCTCTTGATCGATTCGAGAGTAAAATTAGCTATGCTTGTTTGTTTTCTTCTAAGGTTTCTCCTTTAGGGGGAAATGGGTGGTTTTAAGATAGGGTGCTCGCCAAGGATTGGGGACCTTGTGCCTACGTATCTTCACTTGTAAGAAGTGGAAAATCAGAGCATTCGTAGTTCGTGGACTACGGGAAAAAGAGGGGATTGTGCTCGCCAAGATCATCGCAATCTTGTGCCTACGTATCTTACATTCAGAAGAGAATGAAGAATCAGAGCAGCCGTAGTTCGGCTGACTACGGTAAAAGGTTTGTGTTGAACGAGTGTTTAAGTCGCATTCTAACTGCTAAACGTTGGCTTGTCTGCTCGCTAGGGGAGGCTGAAGCTCGAGTTTGTTATGCGCGGAAGAAGGGAATAAACAATGTTCTTGACAAAAGGTGTTCTGGTTGGAGATCGCACGAGGGCGAGGAATTTAGTGTTTATCGCATTGGATGTTTTGGTTAGAGGATATATTTGAATAAGTTTACGATTTCGATCGCACGGGGCGAGAAAGAGGAGTTTGGTTAGGTAATTTGACGGAGAATGACGACTCTTTGATAAACGAGACGTCGGTCTCGTAATCAATTAATCGGGGCATTATTGGAATGCTAGATTCCAACGACACCTTTTTCATTCGACTAATTATGAAGTATGTTTGAGAAAGTTTCAATCGCACGAGGGCGAAAGAAGAGAGTTGGATTGAATATCTGAAGAGAGAATGACGACTACTCGATAAACGAGACGTCGGCCTCGCAATCAATTAATCGGGATATTATTAGAATGCTGGATCCCAACAACACCTTTTTCATTCAATTAATTATGAAATTGTATTTGAATGGACAATGACAATATTTGTCTAAATAGTTAGGGCACGTGTTTTATAAACGAAAGGTTGAGCGAACCACAACCTAAAGCGTACGCCCCAAGGGTGGTCACTCAAGAATTCAAGGAGTGCGAGACTCTAAGAACTCAATTCTTCCGCAATTTAGTTAAGAAATAGTTTGAATTTTACGTGTGGTTTAGAGACATGCTAGGGTTTGTATTGAGGGAGTTTTAGATCTGATCATGCGAGGGTGAGAAACGGGGTTTAGACGGGTTGTATATTTAGAAGGAATGACGACTATTTGATAAGCAAGACGTCGGCCTCACAACCAATTAATCGGGATATCATTGGAATGCCAGATCCCAACGACAATCTTTTTCATCCCATTAATTATAAAATATGTTTGTTGGACAGTGAATATACTTGTCCAAATAATTACGATAAATGTTTTAGAAACGAAAGTTCGAACGACACACCATTCAAGGCGTACGCCTCAATAGTAGTCACTCTCGAATTCGAGGAATGCGCGACCCTAAGAACTCGATCCTTTCGTAATTTATTTAGGAAAATAAATTAGACATATTAGCGTATGTGGGTTAAACTAGGGTTGGCATATTGCTCGAATTAGGGTTTGCAAATTTCGAGCGCTTTAACAAAGTTGGGTAGTTTTAAAGATGAAAGACAAAGCAACCACACCTCAAGGTGTGCACCTCGAGAGCGGTCGTTTAAGGACCCAAAGAGTGCTAGACCCCAAGGATCCACCACTTTCATTATCAACATCAAAACTAAATGGAATAAGAATTCAATACCAAAAATTACCCAATCTACTTAATCAATCATCATGACCATTTATCAAATAATCTTTAAAAAAAAATAATTACATAATTAATTAGTGAAACCAATATTTAAAAACTTAAGTAACATAATGTTTTCCCAATTTTAATAAGCTTAAACCTTAATTGCTTCATTAGCGTCCTATTATGAGTATAATTCATATGAAAATATCATGAGCCCAAAAGAGGATCCTGCGGCCCAAACGGAATAAAAAACCCATTAAGGCATGAGGCCCACACATACAAACCCGGTTCATGAGCCTCTTTGCCATATATAAAAAAAAACCAACGGTTACCCTCATTCAAGACTTTTGGGAAGCAAATAGACATTACATGGCATATAAGGGACAATGAACCTTCACATTAAATGTAAGGTAAAAAAAAACAAAAAAAAACATATATTGAATTCCAACGAAAGGTGTCAAAGTGGTAAACAGTAATGAATGGTCCTAGGGACCTTAACACGCACGCGCATCATCGTAATATCAATAAACAATAATAATAAATGATTTTCTTCTCCCTTTTTTTGAACAACACCATCAACATTTTGAAGGATATGGGCTTGGCTATTACTTCCTTCAACGTGCAATAATCAGCTTTTAAAAAAAAACAAACAAAGTTATCCACATAGAATTCATTCAAACACTCGTTCTCTACCATTCCCCTTCTCTCTTGATTCAAACCACAAGGCCGGAGAAATACGGCGGCCGGTGTCGACACCCTCACCTTCTCCCGCGATCCAACACCTAAAACATCAAACCCTAAACACTGACCCTCCTTTATCTTGAGCAAAAACCCCAAATCCTATCTCATTTTTATCAGCTAAAAAAAAACCTAAATCAGACACAACGACTCTTAGCGTGGAAAACCCTAGACCCTCTGTCAAAGTTAAAGCAACACAGAGCAAAACATCAAGCAGCTAAATCAAGGTCCTCGTACGAAGAAGAACAAAAATCAAGTAAAAATAGAAGGAACTTACAAGCCTGGAGCGAGTCTGGTGAATCCCCGAGGTAGGTGGTTCATGCTTTATCTTTTCCGCTTCTCTTCTTCTTCCTTTTGGTTTGATTTTCTGGTTAGTGTTCTATCCGTGTCTTAATGAGAGGGCGTGAGAATATGGTTGAGCTCACCTTGCGCAGAGCTTTGATGTCAGAGCTTTAATGCCAGCTCTAAGAAGGTTTGGGAAATTTTTTTAGGAAAGGTTAGGGATTGATTTTGACAGGGTAACGTTAGGGTTTTTTCTCCCTCTTTTGCAAATGATTGGGATTGTATTTATAGTGGATTTTAGGGTTTTGGTGCGTGTGAACTTAGGGATTTTTGGGAGGAATATGCTCTCAAGTGTGTGAGCACAATATGTACAATCTTCAGACCATTAGGAAGAATGTTTCACTGAGATTTTGGTGGGGACCATTGAGAGTGACTTGTTAATTTGTCTGTAGTGTGGGAAAAAAATATATCTTTTTTACTGAGATTTTTACTGCGTAAAAAAATGGTATTTTCACTGTCATACTTAATGATGTGGCATTGAAAAACATTCTGACTTTTGTTTTTTTTCATTATGCAGAACCTTGATATGATGGTGATGTGGGAGAATTTTCAAAGACTTATGGGATGGAAATAAGCTAGCATTTTGCAGCACATCAGGTAGTGTACTCTACTGCTATTCTGCTACTGCTGTCATCAAATATATGGCTTGGTCTCTTTTGAAAACTTGTCAATAGCTGCGAATTTCTTTGTGAGCTGAACCTCCTTTCTTGTATTGAAATAGCACACGATGCTTGAGCTTCATATCGTAACGCCATGGTGCTTTTTAACTTGGTTTTATATTGGATTCCCTTTCATTCATCTTTTGACCATCCTACACATTTTTTCCTTCATGAATCTCATAATTGTTGTTGAAGACTCATAGCAACTCTTGTGCTATTGTTTATGTAAATTCCATAATGTATATATCTTGTAATTTTTCATTTTGAATCATTTATCAAATCTCGCTTTGATAGCAGGTACAGAGGGAACATTTGTCTTAGGGTCACAAAGAGTACGGCGCAAGCTTGAGAAACAGCCATCACAAACAATGGTAATCAACATGTGAACTGAACACATTACTATGTAAACTCTGAAGTTTTTTGAATGCAACATCTTAGATTTCAATCGTGAGTGCCGCCTTTACTTCATGTACACACTGTCGCTTTATAAATTCTGCCTTATATAAGACCGGTTATCATAGTTTCCATTGCATTGTGAACTAACTGCCACTTATTTTGTTGAATGCAAGATATACATGGTTGCCGTCAGTTGAGGGATGAGGTTGTCTCCAGTTGATCAAAGAAGATGTTGGAAGAATTGGCGTAAGTTGAGATAGTCTTAGTATGGTATCATTTTGCAGCTTATGATGAAGTGTTCATCCTCACAGAAATACAGAACTCTCGTCGTATCTCCTAACAAACTTCACTTGTTTTCTCATCATCTCAATGCCTGGTATGATAGTAAATATACTAGCAGTGTTAGTAATATTATTATTTTATGGACTGATCGCACCCGGTTTTAATTCCTACTTGGTTCACATATGATTTAAAGGTGCGTCTTTGATGTGCCAAGGAGTTTCATCTCTTCCTGACTGATCAGAATATTTGATTTCAAACTTTTATGTCGTCTTAATTTTGATTTCATTTTGGAATCTGCATTTTATCATACGGTTGAACTCCTACAACTTTGTAATTTTGCATACATGATGCTTTTGTAGGTGAATACATGCCTACTGCGGATGCCATTAATTTGCTCATACTGACCAATCTCCATTTTTCTTTTCATGTATGCATTTGGAGAAATCTTGGTGTTATGTCAAAGCAAAAGATAAAACAAACGGATAAATGAACGTTCGGCATTGAAGGTGAGCAAAAGGATATCGGATGATATGGAATGAGGATGTCTTATGAGGATGATGGTAAAACAAATGATGAAGGTGCAGGAGTCTTCTGAGTAGATGGAGTTGGTGCATTAGATGGCAAATGCAACTGGTGGTTGCAAGAAAGAACCTGGTGAAACTGGTTCTAGGTTGTGTTTCTGTCATTTTTTGCATCTTTTTCAGCTCATCCCCTCGTATAAACTACTGCTGCTGATGTTGAAGCCGTTGATGTCAATGCTGCATTTTAGGCATCTGCTGTGTCGTGCGGTAGACGGGTTCACAGAGGAATGCTGAGAACATTTATTGCTTCAACTCATTGTAATTTCCTCTTTCAATTTTCTGTTATGGCATGTTTTTATACTAACCAATGATCACCTTTTTTATTTAGAGTCAATGACCCAACCAAGTTATCTTTGACAAAATTTGACAGCAGCTTTGGATTTTGTAAGTACCCAAAGTTTGGTTATCAAAAAGAAAGATCGTCACCAAAGCAAGAGCATTAGTTCCAATAACATTTTTCGTTCCTGAGGACGTTATAGCAACTCCAATAGGCAAGTCAGTGTTTGATAGTGAACTTCTTGTCATTGTGATAATCCTTGCACAATGGATCTCTGGCTTTCTTGCCGATGTCGGTGTAGGGACCAGGACCCTTCACCATGGCTGCTCTGTTGAAACGAGGGATCTCATTGTTTTTTTGCATTGTGAACTGATTGTGGCTTGTATATTGTACTAACCACCTTTATTTCTTATTCATGTATGCGCTCATGGGAGGCCTGGCATAACACGGGTTTGATACGACAAGGAGAAAGACCAACAACAAGCTTGCGCCAATTTTTCCTTGTGTGCTGCTTGTTATTCGAAGGCATTAAGCTCTAGGAGTTTTAACTTGTGCAATGGATACCAAATGGAAGCTTGGTCATGGTATGATGAAGGCTCGGTGAAAATTTCTGCAGACGAGTAAAATCACCTTTGCCTTTGGTAAGAGACATATGTAGCTTGAACTGTCAGCTTCAAATTCATCGTCGGTTCAATTTCATTGTAAGCAATCCCATATGCGTAAGTCTTTCATAGATTTCCTTATAACATGATTTCGTGTGGATCATCCTTGTTTGTTCATGTGAGACTTGGTCATATGCAGGTCAGCATAGAGAAAACAAACGACTCCTTTCTCCGGATACACCCGAACATCACCATAATGACATTGACATTCTCAATAACCCTTAAAAAGGGCCTTCTGCGTCATGCTTTAGTTTGAACATAAACTTCCACCACCATTGGCGCTCCATCGGTAAAGCGAGGTGCAGCAGTGACCTTTCGTGATAGAATTCTAGCGGCAACGACAAGGGAATCTGTCAACATAAGCTTGGAGCGTAGCAGGGTAATACAAGGTCTGATACGGTAGTGGCCAGCCAAGATCTCTTTACAATTGCGCTTGTTTACTTTCATAGATCAATTGTAAGGGGAACTTCTCATGTTGTTGTTAGAGCTTGATTTATGAGAAATGAAACTCTTTTGAATCATGCTCTAAAAAACAACATCCACTTAACTCTCCACTCAACTTCTAGTTGTACTGTTATGCTTATATCTGTTTCTAATATTATATTTCCACCCTTATTCCAGGTATGCTCTCTAGAGAGAAATAAAGCTATGTCATAACTTTGGGAATTTAAATTGATGATGTTTAATAGAGAGGAAACCGTAACATGGAGCCAGCTGATGATCTTGGTGTGCATAGGATTTCATGAACATACTCAAGTACCATGCATTTAGCGCGAATACTTTCTGCGTCTAGAAGATGTAGAAAAGGAACAAGAGGAGTAAACTTCGATACATACTTTCTACACTGTGAATCAAACTGCTTGCACTTTATAAGAATGGTAGTCACAGAAGAAAAACTTTTCAAGATTATCATTCTTAGCAACTTCGAGAAGTCCACTGAGAAAATGAGGTAAACTAATTGCTTCCAAATGCATGTTATTTGAAGCATAGTCAAATGAAATTACAAGTTCTTCAATGATCATCAATGATGATGCATGAGGTGTCATAAGAAGTGATTTTTCTTGCTTATTACTCTTGTAATAACTTTGTGATGAAGTGCATACAATCTCTACAAATATGGGAAGAAATTCCAGTGTTTTATATCCATAGGAGATGGGTTTATCAAATAGATTAGTATTGTTGCTTCATACACATTTTATTTTAGAGCACTTGCTAAACCACATTGACTTGTTCCTTGAAATTTTAACATTGTTCCGCGCATGAACAACATTTTTGCCTAGCATTTTGTACTGATTCTTCCTTTCTTCTTATTGGTTCTGCTACTAGGAACTCAACACCATGAGGAAACATTTCAATGATGAGGACTTGGAATGATGGCACAATAACAGAACTATTTTCGAGATTAGGATGGCTTGGGAAGAAATTGGCATTTCTGATACCAACTTAAGTGAAGACTGCACCCTAACAAATCTTGCAACATGTACATCAAGATCTTTTGCAACTTAAGCTTTAGAGAGCTGTTTTGAGTTTGAACTCTGTTGCTTAACTTGTGCTGGAAGTATTTAGTTAAGACAAGTCTGACTTTGAATTTCTATCTTCAACTATATAACCTTGTCATGTTTACTGGTTTTTTGCAAAAAAATGCTACCCAACAGAGTTGTCATGCTTGTTGGTTCCTCAAGAGTTATCTTTGGAGGGTATCATCCTTGTCTTTGTATGAGAGTTTGGTGCAAATGGTGTGCACGACTTGAAAGCCGGGTTTCTGACAGTTCTGGTCAAGAAAGCTGTGGCTTGTGGAACAGGATGACAAATCAGTTGCTGAGGACTTGCTCAACATCTCATTTGAAGGTATGAGCTTTGCTTCTCCTCGTCAATTCTTTCCGGCAAAGTATCAGGGTAAAAGCAACAAGACCTTCTATGATCATTATTATGTGTCTACTGGATTTCTTGTACCATACATTTGATCCTTGTTTTTCATTGATCCAGTTACAAGAATTTGGCTGCAGGCGAGCAAGGCCATCAGTCCTTACGACAAACCTTCGCCAGATTTTCCCTCGTATTGTATCTGCGGTTTGCTGGAAAAGAAAACCTGGGTAGTGTAACTTGAGCCAACATATTTTGTTTTCTCTTGCATAGATTAACTTTGTTAGACTCACCAGCTCAATCCAACGCTTGCCCAAATTTGGTATCGACGGCACACACAAATTTGAAACAGAGCCGACTCAGATTTTCTAGACTTAACTTTAATAGTTTTTTTTTTTACAATTGAATTTGTGTCTTTGATAATTGAGTTTGCGTTCTTTGTGTAAGAATGAATAATCTGAATGCTTGTGCTATTTCTTGCTTCAACTGGTTTTCGTGTGTATTGATTTGCTGAGAATTTTTTTATGATGAAAGTTAGATAGAATGTTGTGACTACTGGCAAAGAAAGCCGTGCATTTAATTGGTTTCGCAATTTTTGTTTTATGCTTCCAACAATAATTTGTAAATCCAAGTGATCCTTAATTTGTTGATTTTGGACCACTCAATATGAATTGATTATGATTTTATCCATGAGTTTATTGCCAGCTACATTGACTTAAGAGCAACTCCTGTTGGATGCTTGCGTGAGATTTATGATATCCCTTGTTAACGTAAACTCGAGTTGTATGTCGCGCAGCATGACTTGAAATTAATATTTTAAACTTGATGATATTTGGTGTAGCTTTGTGGCTTTAGATTTCTCTTGCAACTTGAATGGACACCTTGGATTCACATATTTACTTTGCAACCTCTCCTTGTTGTTCAGTATTCCTTCCTGAGACATAAGGCCATGTAGTATATATTACCTTTTCGCTACGGCATATATTCACGACCCATGAATTCGGAAGTGTTGCATAAATTAACTTCAGCGCCTTAATGTCCAAAAAAAAACCTGACAACTTTAGCCTCTGTGTCTCTCACTTTTTTCAAAACCATTTAATCACAAGTTATGATTTGAAACGTAATGGATTCTTTTATGAAGTTACCACTTTAAGATAACATGTAAAGTCATGAGGTAAAGTTTGCAATTGCTTGTGAAATAACTTTAACCACACGGCCCGTCACCAAACCAAATACTCATTGTAAATGCCTTTCTTTGACTTAGCTAGGAAATCAAACATTCATTTCTGCCTACAGGCATCGTAGCTCGAAACACCAACAACTTCTTGCTTTAAACATCCAAAATATACATGTTGATGAGATTGGCCTTGAAGCTAATGGATTTGTACAATATAGGCGGTCCATTCCTCAAATATAGCTTGTATGGTTATGAACTGATGCATTATACCATAAGCCTTTGAGATGAATCGAAATATTTTGGGATGATTGCATCCAAAGCCTAATTATGACCTGAAATTCGTAATTCAAATTTAAGTTTGTCACAAACCGATGACTTGAAATTTGCTAGCTAAATCTAAGTTTGTCACAAACTGACTTTCTAATTCAATTATGTTTTGGAATTGGCAAGCTAAATCTAAGTTCGTCACAAACTGATTTAGAATCCAAATATAGCTCGATGTTTGCAATCAACTCGAACAAAGTCTGAGGCTAAATCGACTGTATGAAGTACCTTTGGATAACTTGAGTTAAATGTGTATACAAGCAATTTATTTAAAGAGAAATCTTGGAGAGTCGTGGCCAGAAGTCATGAAGTAGTAAAACATTCATTAATTGCCGAAGTAGGACAAATTTGGGGTATGACAGATGCCCCTATCTAATTGCCTTAAACCTGAGCGGATGAACTGCCGCATGGCGTTCATTTTAAGGTGGAAGTCAATTAGATACAAGAAGACCCCAAAATTTGTCCGGTAGAGGAGTGAAAAGTGCCATGAACAAGATAACCTGATATTCTCTGGGTGGTCGAAGCAGTCCCTCATTCGTTAAGGTCCTTCGCGATACCAAAGTGGTATAAACGAACCTCTTTGGGTGGTCGAAGCAGTCCCTCATTCGTTAAGGTCCTTCGCGATACCAAAGTGGTATAAATGAACCTCTTTGGGTGGTCGAAGCAGTCCCTCATTCGTTAAGGTCCTTCGCGATACCAAAGTAGGTATAAATGAACCCCTTTGGGTGGACGAAGTAGTCCCTCATTCGTTAAGGTCCTTCGCGATACCAAAGTGGTATAAACGAACCCCTTTGGGTGGTCGAAGCAGTCCCTCATTCGTTAAGGTCCTTTCGCGATACCAAAGTGGTATAAACGAACCTCTTTGGGTGGTCGAAGCAGTCCCTCATTCGTTAAGGTCCTTCGCGATACCAAAGTAGGTATAAATGAACCCCTTTGGGTGGTCGAAGCAGTCCCTCATTCGTTAAGGTCCTTCGCGATACCAAAGTAGATATAAATGAACCCCTTTGGGTGGTCGAAGCAGTCCCTCATTCGTTAAGGTCCTTCGTGATACCAAAGTGGTATAAACGAACCCCTTTGGGTGGTCGTAGCAGTCCCTCATTCGTTAAGGTCATTCGCGATACCAAAGTAGGTATAAATGAACCCCTTTGGGTGGTCGAAGCAGTCCCTCATTCGTCAAGGTCCTTCGCGATACCAAAGTGGTATAAACGAACCCCTTTGGGTGGTCGAAGCAGTCCCTCATTCGTTAAGGTCCTTCGCGATGCCAAAGTAAGTATAAATGAACCCCTTTGGGTGGTTGAAGCAGTCCCTCGTTCGTTAAGGTCCTTCGCGATACCAAAGTGGTATAAACGAACCCCTTTGGGTGGTCGAAGCAGTCCCTCATTCGTTAAGGTCCTTCGCGATACCAAAGTGGTATAAACGAACCTCTTTGGGTGGTCGAAGCAGTCCTTCATTCGTTAAGGTCCTTCGCGATACCAAAGTAGGTATAAATGAACCCCTTTGGGTGGTCGAAGCAGTCCCTCATTCGTTAAGGTCCTTCGCGATACCAAAATAGGTATAAATGAACCCCTTTGGGTGGTCGAAGCAGTCCCTCATTCGTTAAGGTCCTTCGCGATACCAAAGTAGTATAAACGAACCCCTTTGGGTGGTCGAAGCAGTCCCTTATTCGTTAAGGTCCTTCGCGATACCAAAGTAATATCTCTGAACTTGACTTGGTGGGGAACAGTTGAGCCAAAATTCCTATTGGAGGAACAATGTTGTCCAAACTCTGCAGGGGGAAAGCCTTCAAGAAACTTTTTAAGGTAACCTCTGCTTGGGGAGCCATAAGAGCAATAGTTGCTGGGGATTACCATCATCAACTGCATGGTTGGAGAATGACTTTCTAGGGAGTAGAATTCTCTGAACTCGTGGGGTATTAACTCTTTTCAAAGTCATACTGCCAACTTCAATGGAGGATTGACCAAGATGCTTGTGAACTGACCCTGGATCCTACTATATTGCTATGTAATGCAAATATTTTATGATGCCTAAGCATGCAACTAAGATGCAACTGCTAGGAAGTGCACGATGCGAATGCAAATGATATGTTAATTATGATATGAGGTTGTATGTCGTGCTTATGATAATGCAACGACCAGGTATGCCGGGGATAAAATCCGGTCGAGGACATCACCAGGGATTGGATTCGGTAGTTGCCAAATGGTTTGGACTTTGGTTATTGGGGATGCCAACGAGGGTGGACTTTTAGTGGTTGCCAATGAAGACTGGACTTTTAGGGTGAATCTAAGGCGTCAACTGGAGTGACTTTTGTAGTTGCCAATAAAAGATTGGACTTTAAATATGTGCCAAGCGAGATTGGACTTTTATGGCAGGGTGGTGAGAGGATTAGACTTCCCGACACACAGTATAAGACAGCGCCACGAGCAAAAGACAGATGTGGATACTCTTGGTGCCCCAAGTTGGATCCTTTTGCAGAAGTGGTCTACTTGTTCTTGTAAGAACCTCCAGCTGATATGTCGTGATAGCTTACAAACATTGAGCGTAGCGACTTATCCAAAGCATGTTGACTGCGCGAGCGTAGCGACTGAACCAATGCGTGTTTATCGTGTGAGCGTAGCGATTTAACTAATGCATATGGATTGCATGAGTGTAGCGACTTAACCAATGCGTATTAGTCGTGCTTTTGCTCTGCCCCAAGGCCTTTGACGCTTGTTGACCTCAATCATCAGCTAGTTTGCCCCAAGTTCAACCAGTTTGCCCCAGTCTGCCGGATGTTTGAAGGACTCTCTTCTGGGATGAGAACTTTGGCATTGATCATACCAGGATATGGCTTGAACCCATTTGCCCCAGTGTTTAGGCCTTGCAGTGGTCTGCCCCGGTTTAAACCTCAGAAAGGCTTACCCCAGATTCGCAGGGTTATGAGAAAGTCTTGATTTAGGTCAACACCAATTAATGATCGAGTTTCTCTTTGATTGCACTTTGTTGGAGTTTCCATAATGCCAAGTACTGACTTGCAGTTTAAAAGTGTTTATTAAAAAAAAATGGTAATTCTAATGCAACATTTATGCAAAATTTGAAAGGATCATTTATTAGAATGATGTGACAGTGCGTGACGAGCGGACTATTAGTCCAAACGCAGTGTTAATTTATCTGGTGCGAAAGATATAGCAAGAATAATGACACCAATGCTGGTGATTAGCAATCATGTGAGGAGTCAGGTTACGCAACCTTGCTGTAAATATGCTTTCAGAATAAAACCCTGCCTCAATTAGGTCTTTTAAGGGTTGTATCGTGATCTGGTTCATGGTTATGGAAACAAAGGATATTAGGCTCAAAGTATGATTTGGTACCCACCCCTTCTTCGTGATAATCTCCATACCTACGTTCAGTTAATTCTGCACATGTTTTACCTTGACGGTGTAAAACTTGATGATTCAAGGTTTGCTCAAAATGGCAGCCACTTTATTTTGATGGATGTCAGTAACCCCTTGATTTGGGTGGCCACTGAATCTTATTTTGTTTTTTTTGAGGGTTTGAGGACCTCTTTTTGGTTTTGTTTTTGATCCCTAACTTTTGCACGAACTGACTTTGTTTGTCAGATCCATCGGGATTGCCTTGATTTTTTTCCTAAGTCTCCTTTAAGGTGCTTGACTTAGCAGGCTTTTGATTTTTTTTGGAGACTTGTGACCGCCAAGTCACTTTGAAGAACAACCATCATATCTTTTGGATTTTGTCTCAAGTGTGGGATTGAATTAACTGAACAACTACCCCTGCCCCAGGTTAAGTGTAGGGGTTTAGAAATCCGAAGGAAACTCCTACTTCTAGGCTCGAAGTAGTTGACTAGGGACTAACTCCTTATCTCTCCGGTGTTTGGGGATTTGAAACAATGTCTGTACATCATCAGCAGAATTTTATCCAAAAGCATACCATTAACAATTATGGGTATTTAGTTTTCGTCATCCTCCCTCAAATCTTTGCTAAACAGCAGTGCGATAAAGGAAGTGGAGTGAAAATTTTTTGTGATTTTTTGCAATAAGTGAGAAAATGTGAGTGAATACGAATGGATTTGATCAAAAACATGCATAATTATTACATTAACAATACCGTTAATAAGAAACAATGTCTAAAAGCAAGTAGTAATTAACAAAAAAGAAACTACAAATGCATAAAAAATATGATCTAAAAAATGCCAGCATGGATGAACTGGGCTTTTCTTGCTTGATCAGTTGTCTTGAGAAGATGCGTCTTGAAGTCCCCAAACTCATTCAGGTGCGAGGCGGATACGCACAACCAAACTCCCTTCTTGAAAGGATATACAACTTTGGTCAATCAATTGTTGCACCCTGGCTTGGAAGGCTTTGCAGTCTTCTGTTGAATGCCCCATTGATCCAGCATGGTATCCATAATGTGCCTTGGGATCATACCCAGGAGGGTATGGTTCTGGCACTGGCTTGAGAGACTTAGGCTCCACTAGTGAATTTCGAATCAAATGTGGCAGAAGCTGAGTGTGCGATACAGGAACGGGGTGACGAGGAGCGTTCCTTCTTCCCAAATTATTGCGAGGCCGGTTTTGATTCTGGCGTGGATCCTGATTTCCTCGGCCATACGCTCGTTGATTTGCATAGGGAGCAATCCAAGGCTTCTGACATGGTTCCCTGGGTATTGTTGGCTGTCCTTTTGGGATCCAAAGGTGGATGTCATCATCTTCCTCAGTATCGGTAGGATGCTCTCCCAAGTGACTTTTCGAGGTCTCTTCAGCACATACAACCCTTTTAGACTTCTCTTCCATCACCTCTCTTTAGATCATGGTCTCCACATGATTATCAGAGGATAAAGACATCTCATCTGCCAAAAACTCAACCTTTTCCTTGTGGTACCGAATTCTGATTGGTCCATAAAACTCTTGTACTTCCTCTTTGCCAGATCTTTGAGTTGAACCATTTGGGATAGGGTCTTCCTTTCTGGTCAATCTTTGCAACTTGTTTCGAAAGCTTTCACACTCTTCGACAGCATGTCCTATGGTTCCAGTATGATACCCACACTCTGCCCCTGGGTTGTCTTCCTCGAAGACTATGCGCTTGTTATTCATTAACTCTCGAACTTTATTCTTGAATGACCAACAACCTTCAATAGAGTGCCCTCTCGCTCCCTTATGGTATTCACATTGTGCATCAGGATCATATTCAGGAGGAGGAGGAGTACGAGCTGGCCCAAGGGATATGGGTGCCACTAATGAACTCTGAATCAGGTGCAAGAGCAGTTGTCCACACGGTATAGGAATAGGGTCGCGAATAGGGCGTGACTGAGACTTCTTGACGCCTCTCTGGTTTAAATTTCCCTGTTCCTGGGATAGAACAGGTGATGACTGTTGATTCCGAGGCTTTGGAAAAAAAGTTGGGGATAAGAACCAAGAGGCTGTGGAGTGGGATGAAATATGGGATTAAAACTCCTAGTTGTGGTACCTTCTTGAAGCTTTTCCTTTCTTCTTCCCACTTCTGGCGTCTGCTTCATCCTGCCTTCCCTGCTATTCTTGTCTTTTCTCAGCTCAAATTGATTTTGCCTCAAGTGTTCCATAGTCTTCTAGCATTGCTTCAAGTCCAACACGTGTGTCAGGAAATCAACTATGGATTATAGACAAAGGATGGATGAGCTTTTTGGTTTTGGAATGCAAATAAAATGCATATGTAATAACATGCGAATGTAATGCAGGCAGGATCCAGGATAACATAAGCAGGTCAAAGCTCCCTAACCGGTAGGTTACACTAGGCAAGTTCTATTTTTGTACCCACAGACCCACTCACGGGATAGCTTCTATGTTGATGGATAAGATTCCCAAGATCACGGACACCGATCGCATCAACATTACGCAACAGGCTAGCTGTATTATGACGAGAGTATGATAGGGTCTCTCCTAAGCGGAGTCCTCATGCTAGGCACACGAGGAGCGGGTCCTCAGAGACTAACATTACACGACCATCAATGCAGAAACTAGTTCTAAGAGTGGTTCCCAGAGTCATGGACCCTTCATGAATCAAATCGTGCAACAGGCTAGCTGCGTTACGATAGGATCTACGAAAAGGTCTATTCTGGAGGAGCTTTCATGCTAGGCACACAAGGAGCGAGTCCTTGGGGACTAACACTAATCACTACCAATTCTAAACTATGTTTTCTCTCTTCTTTTTCCAAAGCTCGGGTGTAGAGCTTTACTTGTGATGTTATCCCCGAATCCAGCAAGCGGATAAAATAAACAACATACAATTGAAAGAGAAAGCAATAAATAAACAATAGGAGAGAAATCATAAAAAAAACAGTTAAAAAAATATTAGTACTCTCGAATCGAGTCAAGTTAGGCTTAACTCTCTCTTGCATAGGGCTATGCGTGTCCCCAGCAGAGTCGCCATCTGTCGTACCTCAAAAAATACGATCCTCGCGATGGCCGCGGAAAATACTGTTCGAAACAGAGTCGCCACTGAACTTTATTCATTCCAAGGATGGAATAGGAAAATATCGATAAAACCTTTAAAGGGATAAGAACATGGTCGTCGCAACCAATATTCTAGGTTCGGGAGTCGATTACATAAGGGGAAGGTATTAGCACCCTTCATGTCCGTTGTACTCAACGGGAACCTCTTGATCGATTCGAGAGTAAAATTAGCTATGCTTGTTTGTTTTCTTCTAAGGTTTCTCCTTTAGGGGGAAATGGGTGGTTTTAAGATAGGGTGCTCGCCAAGGATTGAGGCCTTTGTGCCTACGTATCTTCACTTGTAAGAAGTGGAAAATCAGAGCATTCGTAGTTCGTGGGACTACGGGAAAAATAGGGGATTGTGCTCGACAAGATCATCGCAATCTTGTGCCTACGTATCTTACATTCAGAAGAGAATGAAGAATCAGAGCAGTCGTAGTTCGGCTGACTACGGTAAAAGGTTTGTGTTGAACGAGTGTTTAAGTCGCATTCTAACTGCTAAATGTTGGCTTGTCTGCTCGCTAGGGGAGGCTGAAGCTCGAGTTTGTTATGCGCGGAAGAAGGGAATAAACAATGTTCTTGACAAAAGGTGTTCTGGTTGGAGATCGCACGAGGGCAAGGAATTTAGTGTTTATCGCAGTGGATGTTTTGGTTAGAGGATATATTTGAATAAGTTTACGATTTCGATCGCACGGGGCGAGAAAGAGGAGTTTGGTTACGTAATTTGACGGAGAATGACGGCTCTTTGATAAACGAGACGTCGGTCTCGTAATCAATTAATCGGGGCATTATTGGAATGCTAGATTCCAACGACACCTTTTTCATTCGACTAATTATGAAGTATGTTTGAGAAAGTTTCAATCGCACGAGGGCAAGAGAAGAGAGTTGGATTGAATATCTGAAGAGAGAATGACGACTACTCGATAAACGAGACGTCGGCCTCGCAATCAATTAATCGGGATATTATTGGAATGCTGGATCCCAACAACACCTTTTTCATTCAATTAATTATGAAATTGTATTTGAATGGACAATGACAATATTTGTCCAAATAGTTAGGGCACATGTTTTATAAACGAAAGGTTGAGCGAACCACAACCTAAAGCGTATGCCCCAAGGGTGGTCACTCAAGAATTCAAGGAGTGCGAGACTCTAAGAACTCAATTCTTCCGCAGTTTAGTTAAGAAATAGTTTGAATTTTACGTGTGGTTTAGAGACATGCTAGGGTTTGTATTGAGGGAGTTTTAGATCCGATCATGCGAGGGTGAGAAACGGGGTTTAGACGGGTTGTATATTTAGGAGGAATGACGACTATTTGATAAGCAAGACGTCGGCCTCACAACCAATTAATCGGGATATCGTTGGAATGTCAGATCCCAACGACAATCTTTTTCATCCCATTAATTATAAAATATGTTTGTTGGACAGTGAATATACTTGTCCAAATAATTACGAGAAATGTTTTAGAAACGAAAGTTCGAACGACACACCATTCAAGGCGTACGCCTCAATAGTAGTCACTCTCGAATTCGAGGAATGCGCGACCCCAAGAACTCGATCCTTTCGTAATTTATTTAGGAAAATAAATTATAAATATTAGCGTATGTGGGTTAAACTAGGGTTGGCATATTGCTCGAATTAGGGTTTGCGAATTTCGAGCGCTTTAACAAAGTTGAGTAGTTTTAAAGATGAAAGACAAAGCAACCATACCTCAAGGTGTGCACCTCGAGAGCGGTCGTTTAAGGACCCAAAGAGTGTTAGACCCCAAGGATCCACCACTTTCATTATCAACATCAAAACTAAATGGAATAAGAATTCAATACCAAAAATTACCCAATCTACTTAATCAATCATCATGACCATTTATCAAATAATCTTATAATGAGCAAATAACAAAAATAACAATTTCATAAATTTTAAAAAAAATAATTACATAATTAATTAGTGAAACCAATATTTAAAAACTTAAGTAACATAATGTTTTTCCCAATTTTAATAAGCTTAAACCTTAATTGCTTCATTAGCGTCCTATTATGAGTATAATTCATATGAAAATATCATGAGCCCAAAAGAGGATCCTGCGGCCCAAACGGAATAAAAAACCCATTAAGGCATGAGGCCCACACATACAAACCCGGTTCATGAGCCTCTTTGCCATATATAAAAAAAACCAACGGTTACCCTCATTCAAGACTTTTGGGAAGCAAATAGACATTACATGGCATATAAGGGACAATGAACCTTCACATTAAATGTAAGGTAAAAAAAACAAAAAAAAACATATACTGAATTCCAACGAAAGGTGTCAAAGTGGTAAACAGTAATGAATGGTCCTAGGGACCTTAACACGCACGCGCATCATCATAATATCAATAAACAATAATAATAAATGATTTTCTTCTCCCTTTTTTTGAACAACACCGTCAACATTTTGAAGGATATGGGCTTGGCTATTACTTCCTTCAACGTGCAATAATCAGCTTTTAAAAAAAAACAAACAAAGTTATCCACATAGAATTCATTCAAACACTCGTTCTCTACCATTCCCCTTCTCTCTTGATTCAAACCACAAGGCCGGAGAAATACGGCGGCCGATGTCGACACCCTCACCTTCTCCCGCGATCCAACACTTAAAACATCAAACCCTAAACACTGACCCCCCTTTATCTTGAGCAAAAACCCCAAATCCTATCTTATTTTTATCAGCTAAAAAAAACCTAAATCAGACACAACGACTCTTAGCGTGGAAAGCCCTAGACCCCCCGTCAAAGTTAAAGCAACACAGAGCAAAACATCAAGCAGCTAAATCAAGGTCCTCGTACGAAGACGAACAAAAATCAAGTAAAAATAGAAGGAACTTACAAGCCTGGAGCGAGTATGGTGAATCCCCGATGTAGGTGGTTCGTGCTTTATCTTTTCCACTTCTCTTCTTCTTCCTTTTGGTTTGATTTTCTGGTTAACGTTCTATCCGTGTCTTGATGAGAGGGCGTGAGAATATGGTTGAGCTCACCTTGCGCAGAGCTTTGATGTCAGAGCTTTAATGTCAGCTCTGAGAAGGTTTGGGAATTTTTTTTAGGAAAGGTTAGGGATTGATTTTGACAGGGTAACGTTAGGGTTTTTTCTCCCTCTTTTGCAAATGACTGGGATTGTATTTATAGGGGATTTTAGGGTTTTGGTGCGTGTGAACTTAGGGATTTTTGGGAGGAATATGCTCTCAAGTGTGTGAGCACAATCTGTACAATCTTCAGACCGTTAGGAAGAATGTTTCACTGAGATTTTGGTGGGGACCATTGAGAGTGACTTGTTAATTTGTCTGTAGTGTGGGAAAAAAATATCTCTTTTTTACTGCGTAAAAAAATGGTATTTTCACTGTCATACTTAATGATGTGGCATTGAAAAACATTTTGACTTTTGTTTTTTTTCATTATGCAGAACCTTGATATGATGGTGATGTGGGAGAATTTTCAAAGACTTATGGGATGGAAATAAGCTAGCATTTTGCAGCACATCAGGTAGTGTACTCTACTGCTATTCTGCTACTGCTGTCATCAAATATATGGCTTGGTCTCTTTTGAAAACTTGTCAATAGCTGCGAATTTCTTTGTGAGCTGAACCTCCTTTCTTGTATTGAAATAGCACACGATGCTTGAGCTTCATATCGTAACGCCATGGTGCTTTTTAACTTGGTTTTATATTGGATTCCCTTTCATTCATCTTTTGACCATCCTACACATTTTTTCCTTCATGAATCTCATAATTGTTGTTGAAGACTCATAGCAAATCTTGTGCTATTGTTTCTGTAAATTCCATAATGTATATATCTTGTAATTTTTCATTTTGAATCATTTATCAAATCTCGCTTTGATAGCAGGTACAGAGGGAACATTTGTCTTAGGGTCACAAAGAGTACGGCGCAAGCTTGAGAAACAGCCATCACAAACAATGGTAATCAACATGTGAACTGAACACATTACTATGTAAACTCTGAAGTTTTTTGAATGCAACATCTTAGATTTCAATCGTGAGTGCCGCCTTTACTTCATGTACACACTGTCGCTTTATAAATTCTGCCTTATATAAGACCGGTTATCATAGTTTCCATTGCATTGTGAACTAACTGCCGCTTGTTTTGTTGAATGCAAGATATACATGGTTGCCGTCAGTTGAGGGATGAGGCTGTCGCCAGTTGATCGAAGAAGATGTTGGAAGAATTGGCGTAAGTTGAGATAGTCTTGGTATGGTATCATTTTGCAGCTTATGATGAAGTGCTCATCCTCACAGAAATACAGAACTCTCGTCGTATCTCTGTTGCACCCCAAAATTTGACCAACCGGGTCTCGCATTTGGCTCGATGTTTCGACGCATAATCGCATTCGCATCTGCATATTGCATACATTGCATTTTTCATTTGTTTTGATTTTATCAGGGATCACAGCTCCCGTCTCGTGTTTCAGGTGTTTTTGATCAGTAGAATTGATTTTTGGGTTATTTCGGTGCCCGTTTATTTTTACCGATTATTTTTGTGTCGTTCGGTGCTTATTTTGTTCCCTCTGGGAATTATGGTGATTTTTCTGGATTTTATGGCATTTTTTAGGGTTCAAATAGAATTTTATAGAAATAAATAGATTTTAAATTCATTTTTAGGATTTAATAGGATTTTAATAGATTTTAATATTTTTAGATAATATAGTAATATAGCTTTTAGAAATTTTAATAGAATTTAATAGCATTTTTCATTTTAGGATAATATAGGATTTTCTAGAATATTAGTATAATTTTTAAATAGTTTTTTTAATAACTTTAATAGTTTTTAGGATTTAGTATAATAAAAATTAGGAGTTAATTGGAATTTTAGAGTTAATAGGGATTTAGTTTAATTTTCAGATTAGTGGGTTTATTAGTTTAGTTAATTAGCATTTTTTTAATATTGTTTTTCAGTTTTTTGTGCAGTTTTTTTATTCATTTTCGTGTGGGCTTTATCCCCATTTTCGTATGGGCCATTCAGTTTTTTTGTCCATGTTCATTCAGCATTGGTCCAGAAAATATCCAGAAAGTCCAAGATTTCTCCAGCACCGTCTAGAAGGATCTAGAATATTCAGGAATTTCTCAGCTCTATAAGTACCAGCACGCCACGTGTTGGCCAGAGGGCTGGCCCACGCGTTTCATCTCATGCCATGCCACGTACCCCCAGACGCTCCCTCCACTCTGCCACATGCTCCCACACGTGGAGGGCATGCACGCCCCCATCCCACTATCTCCCCACGCGTCATCTCCATCGTCCTTCACCGGAAAAGCCTCGCCGGCCGGCCTGCATGGCCGGCGGCCGCCGTAACCCTCACCGGCGAACCCAAAAACCCAGAATCCGGCCACATTCATCATTCATCACCTTCATCTCCTTCCTCCATCGATCCCCCGATCTTCATCATCACCATCAACGATCTGTTCATGATCTTCCCCATAAACCACCTACCTCAAACCCAGAAACGCCCTAAAGTCAAGATTCAACCGTTCAAGCTTCCAGATTCGAAGCCTTCTTCGTAGATCAAGAGTTTCCAGAAGCTTCAAGATTGTTCATCGAGATCATCGTCACCAGATTCCCAACAGCAAGAACACACATCGTTCTTCATCAAGAACAACCAGCGTTTATAGATCTTCACGCAGGAACTACCGTCAGGATCACCATCGCTCCAATCTTCATCCTCAGAAGAGCAACAAGAACATCACGATCCAGATTCTCCAGAAGAACTTCTTCAAGCATCATCATGTGTTCAACCAGATCTTCATAGAGCTTCATCAAGAATCCCAGAAGTCCAGTTTTCCAGAAGATCTCCGATCGAACATGCAGATCACCATCTCCAGAAGAACGTCAGCAAGAACGCCGTCTTCAAGCCATTTCCAGAACTTCATGCAAGAAGATCAGGCTTCATCAACTCAACAATTCCATAAATCAACCTTCATCGTCTCCAGATTCAATCACGCACTCACGAACATTCATCAGTTCGTTGAAACGTTTCCAGAAACTCTCTTCAACCACCAAGATCTTCATCAAGCATGGAGGTGAGTTGGAGAAGGCAATTGAAGGATTGTTGGAGGAGACAAAATTGCGAGAAGGAAACAGATAGGACGGAGGAGGGAGTCTGAGAGAAAGGGACGACGGCGGCGCCGTGAGGAAGATAAGCCTAGGGTTTTTCTTCAGAGAATGAAAGAAAGAGAGGAAGGAGAAAGGGGGATTGGGCCAGGCCCAATCAAACGTTTTTGGAGACACCCCCCCGTTTTTGGCAGTTCTGGGCCTAAGCCCAGCATTTACTTTGCACGCCCCCAGATTACTCAATTACACCCCCTCAGCGTTTTTCTGAAGAGACTTGGGCTGGGCCCAATCCCTCACAGTTTTTTTTATTTCATTTTCTGTTAAACATACCCCTGTGTAACAGTATACCCCCTCCCCTTATTTTTGTTTCTTTTATTCTTTTATATTTTGTTTTGCATATATTGTTCATGTGAGAAAATAGTGAGAAAATATTTGTGGAAAAAGAATAAAAAGAGAATATATTTGAAAAAATAGAAAAAGAAGTGAAAAGAAATATTGTGGAAAAAATAGAGAAAAATATTTGGAGAAATATGAAAAAATATGTTAAAGAGAAAAGGAGAAAAAAGAGAAAAAATATTAAAGTAGGTTTAATATTTTTTAAGCATTTTCTTTTAGGGATATTTTCATAGACTTTATTTTACGACTTTTAGGATAGCTTAGAAGCCCATTTGTTAGGGGGCTATTCTTTTTCACTCAATTTTTCAGGATAGAATAGGATAGTATTTCCTAGGAGATTATCTTTGCAGTATGCACCCATTGTAATCATTTTTTCAGAGATTAATAAAACGAGATTTGAGCTGTGGTCCCGAAGTAGCCGAACTACAGCTGCTCTGATTCTTCGTACCAGACGAAGATATGTAGGCATAGGATGCGATATCCTAGCGAGCACACTAACGACTAACCTGTTGTTCTCTCGCGGCGGTGCGATCGAGACTTTCCCGCTGACGACTAATTGATACCCTTTTTCTCTTGCCCAAGTGCATTTGAGACCAAGCCGTAGTTTTGCCCATAGGTTCCCGACCCTGTGAAGCCAGTTGTTTTTCTCACTGCTGTGTGAGAATGTTTGTTTAGCCGTAGTTAGTCTGAACTACGTAAAGCTCTGATCTTCCATCCAGTGGAAGTACGTAGGCACAAGACGCGAGGTCTTGGCGAGCCAGTTTTTCCCCGTAGTCCCGAACTACGTTGACTCTGACTTTCTCTCTCGAGAATACGTAGGCATAGAGTGCGACGCTCTATCGAGTCAATTTCCTTCCGTTTAGATTTAGCAGCCGTAGATAAGATTGTTTTGCATCCAGTAGACAACCAAGCAAGCGTGGATCCCGTCGAGTACGACGGACGTGAGGGGTGCTAATACCTTCCCCTTGCGTAACCGACTCCCGAACTCAGGCTATGGTTGCGATGACCATACCTTTTCCCCGTTTTTTGCGAGGTTTACTTCGAGCATTTCCTTTCCCGCTCTGAGGGATAAATAACGCACGGTGGCGACTCTTCTGTCAGCCGGCGCCGATTTTCGCAGTAGCGACAATCTCCTAACAAACTTCACTTGTTTTCTCATCATCTCAATGCCTGGTATGATAGTAAATACACTAACAGTGTTAGTAATATTATTATTTTGTGGACTGATCGCACCCGGTTTTAATTCCTACTTGGTTCACATATGATTTAAAGGTGCGTCTTTGCTGTGCCAATGAGTTTCATCTCTTCCTGACTGATCAGAATATTTGATTTCAAACTTTTATGTCGTCTTAATTTTGATTTCATTTTGGAATCTGCATTTTATCATACGGTTGAACTCCTACAACTTTGTAATTTTGCATACATGATGCTTTTGTAGGTGAATACATGCCTACTGCGGATGCCATTAATTTGCTCATACTGACCAATCTCCATTTTTCTTTTCATGTATGCATTTGGAGAAATCTTGGTGTTATGTCAAAGCAAAAGATAAAACAAACGGATAAATGAACATTTGGCATTGAAGGTGAGCAAAAGGATATCGGATGATATGGAATGAGGATGTCTTATGAGGATGATGGTAAAACAAATGATGCAGCTTGTGTTCATTGGTGGCGGAGCACAATGTCTCTGTCTACTTGTTGGAAGAAATGAGGGAAGAATTAGTTGTTCGATGGTGGCAAGTTCCTTTCAACCGTTGACGGTGCAGGAGTCTTCTGAGGAGATGGAGTTGGTGCATTAGATGGCAAATGCAACTGGTGGTTGCAAGAAAGAACCTGGTGAAGCTGGTTTTAGGTTGTGTTTCTGTCATTTTTTGCATCTTTTTCAGCTCATCCCCTCGTATAAACTACTGCTGCTGATGTTGAAGCCGTTAATGTCAATGCTGCATTTTAGGCATCTGCTGTGTAGTGCGGTAGACGGGTTCACAGAGGAATGCTGAGAACATTTATTGCTTCAACCCATTGTAATTTCCTCTTTCAATTTTCTGTTATGGCATGTTTTTATACTAACCAATGATCACCTATTTTATTTAGAGTCAATGACCCAACCAAGTTATCTTTGACAAAATTTGACAGCAGCTTTGGATTTTGTAAGTACCCCAAGTTTGGTTATCAAAAAGAAAGATCGTCACCAAAGCAAGAGCATTAGTTCCAATAACACTTTTCGTTCCTGAGGACGTTATAGCAACTCCAATAGGCAAGTCAGTGTTTGATAGTGAACTTCTTGTCATTGTGATAATCCTTGCACAACGGATCTCTGGCTTTCTTGCCGATGTCGGTGTAGGGACCAGGACCCTTCACCATGGCTGCTCTGTTGAAACGAGGGATCTCATTATTTTTTTGCATTGTGAACTGATTGTGGCTTGTATATTGTACTAACCACCTTTATTTCTTATTCATGTATGCGCTCATGGGAGGCCTGGCATAACACGGGTTTGATACGACAAGGAGAAAGACCAACAACAAGCTTGCGCCAGCTTTTCCTTGTGTGCTGCTTGTTATTCGAAGGCATTAAGCTCTAGGAGTTTTAACTTGTGCAGTGGATACCAAATGGAAGCTTGGTCATGGTATGATGAAGGCTCGGTGAAAATTTCTGCAGACGAGTAAAATCACCTTTACCTTTGGTAAGAGACATATGTAGCTTGAACTGCCAGCTTCAAATTCATCGTCGGTTCAATTTCATTGTAAGCAATCCCATATGCGTAAGTCTTTCATATATTTCCTTGTAACATGATTTCGTGTGGATCATCCTTGTTTGTTCATGTGAGACTTGGTCATATGCAGATCAGCATAGAGAAAACAAACGGCTCCTTTCTCCGGATACACCCGAACATCACCATAATGACATTGACATTCTCAATAACCCTTAAAAAGGGCCTTCCGCGACATGCTTTAGTTTGAACATAAACTTCCACCACCATTGGCGCTCCATCGGTAAAGCGAGGTGCAGCAGTGACCTTTCGTGATAAAATTCTAGCGGCAACGACAAGGGAATCTGTCAACATAAGCTTGGAGCGTAGCAGGGTAATACAAGGTCTGATACGGTAGTGGCCAGCCAGGATCTCTTTACAATTGCGCTTGTTTACTTTCATAGATCAATTGTAAGGGGGACTTCTCATGTTGTTGTTAGAGCTTGATTTATGAGAAATGAAACTCTTTTGAATCATGCTATAAAAAACAACATCCACTTAACTCTCCACTCAACTTCCAGTTGTACTGTTATGCTTATATTTGTTTCTAATATTATATTTCCACCCTTATTCCAGGTATGCTCTCTAGAGAGAAATAAAGCTATGTCATAACTTTGGGAATTTAAATTGATGATGTTTAATAGAGAGGAAACCGTAACATGGAGCCAGCTGATGATCTTGGTGTGCATAGGATTTCATGAACAAAATCAAGTACCATGCATTTAGCGCGAATACTTTCTACGTCTAGAAGATGTAGAAAAGGAACAAGAGGAGTAAACTTCGATACATACTTTCTACACTGTGAATCAAACTGCTTGCACTTTATAAGAATGGTAGTCACAGAAGAAAAACTTTTCAAGATTATCATTCTTAGCAACTTCGAGAAGTCCACTGAGAAAATGAGGTAAACTAATTTCTTCCAAATGCATGTTATTTAAAGCATAGTCAAATGAAATTACAAGTTCTTCAATGATCATCAATGATGATGCATGAGGTGTCATAAGAAGTGATTTTTCTTGCTTATTACTCTTGTAATAACTTTGTGATGAAGTGCATACAATCTCTACAAATATGGGAAGAAATTCCAGTGTTTTATATCCATAGGAGATGGGTTTATCAAATAGATTAGTATTGCTGCTTCATACACATTTTATTTTAGAGCACTTGCTAAACCACATTGACTTGTTCCTTGAAATTTTAACATTGTTCCGCGCATAAACAACATTTTTGCCTAGCATTTTGTACTGATTCTTCCTTTCTTCTTATTGGTTTTGCTACTAGGGACTCAACACCATGAGGAAACATTTCAATGATGAGGACTTAGAATGATGGCACAATAACAGAACTATTTTCGAGATTAGGATGACTTGGGAAGAAATTGGCATTTATAATACCAACTTAAGTGAAGACTGCACCCTAACAAATCTTGCAGCATGTACATCAAGATCTTTTGCAACTTAAGCTTTAGAGAGCTGTTTTGAGTTTGAACTCTGTTGCTTAACTTGTGCTGGAAGTATTTAGTTAAGACAAGTCTGACTTTGAATTTCTATCTTCAACTATATAACCTTGTCATGTTTACTGGTTTTTTGCAAAAAAATGCTACCCAACAGAGTTGTCATGCTTGTTGGTTCCTCAAGAGTTATCTTTGGAGGGTATCATCCTTGTCTTTGTATGAGAGTTTGGTGCAAATGGTGTGCACGACTTGAAAGCCGGGTTTCTGACAGTTCTGGTCAAGAAAGTTGTGGCTTGTGGAACAGGATGACAAATCAGTTGCTGAGGACTTGCTCAACATCTCATTTGAAGGTATGAGCTTTGCTTCTCCTCGTCAATTCTTTCCGGCAAAGTATCAGGGTAAAAGCAACAAGACCTTCTATGATCATTATTATGTGTCTACTGGATTTTTTGTACCATACATTTGATCCTTGTTTTTCATTGATCCAGTTACAAGAATTTGGCTGCAGGCGAGCAAGGCCATCAGTCCTTACGACAAACCTTCGCCAGATTTTCCCTCGTATTGTATCTGCGGTTTGCTGGAAAAGAAAACCTGGGTAGTGTAACTTGAGCCAACATATTCTGTTTTCTCTTGCATAGATTAACTTTGTTAGACTCACCAGCTCAATCCAACGCTTGCCCAAATTTGGTATCGACGACACACACAAATTTGAAACAAAGCCGACTCAGATTTTTTAGACTTAACTTTAATAGTTTTTTTTACAATTGAATTTGTGTCTTTGATAATTGAGTTTGTGTTCTTTGTGTAAGAATGAATAATCTGAATGCTTGTGCTATTTCTTGCTTCAACTGGTTTTCGTGTGTATTGATTTGCTGAGAATTTTTTTATGATGAAAGTTAGATAGAATGTTGTGACTACTGGCAAAGAAAGCCGTGCACTTAATTGGTTTCGCAATTTTTGTTTTATGCTTCCAACAATAATTTGTAAATCCAAGTGATCCTTAATTTGTTGATTTTGGACCACTCAATATGAATTGATTATGATTTTATCCATGAGTTTATTGCCAGCTACATTGACTTAAGAGCAACTCCTGTTGGATGCTTGCGTGAGATTTATGATATCCCTTGTTAACGTAAACTCGAGTTGTATGTCGCGCAGCATGACTTGAAATGAATATTTTAAACTTGATGATATTTGGTGTAGCTTTGTGGCTTTAGATTTCTCTTGCAACTTGAATGGACACCTTGGATTCACATATTTACTTTGCAACCTCTCCTTGCTGTTCAGTATTCCTTCCTGAGACATAAGGCCATGTAGTATATATTACCTTTTCGCTACGGCATATATTCACGACCCATGAATTCGGAAGTGTTGCATAAATTAACTTCAGCGCCTTAATGTCCAAAAAAAAACCTGACAATTTTAGCCTCTGTGTCTCTCACTTTTTTCAAAACCATTTAATCACAAGTTATGATTTGAAACGTAATGGATTCTTTTATGAAGTTACCACTTTAAGATAACATGTAAAGTCATGAGGTAAAGTTTGCAATTGCTTGTGAAATAACTTTAACCACACGGCCCATCACCAAACCAAATACTCATTGTAAATGCCTTTCTTTTACTTAGCTAGGAAATCAAACATTCATTTCTGCCTACAGGCATTGTAGCTCGAAACACCAACAACTTCTTGCTTTAAACATCCAAAATATCCATGTTGATGAGATTGGCCTTGAAGCTAATGGATTTGTACAATATAGGCGGTCCATTCCTCAAATATAGCTTGTATGGTTATGAACTGATGCATTATACCATAAGCCTTTGAGATGAATCGAAATATTTTGGGATGATTGCATCCAAAGCCTAATTATGACCTGAAATTCGTAAGTCAAATTTAAGTTTGTCACAAACCGATGACTTGAAATTTGCTAGCTAAATCTAAGTTTGTCACAAACTGACTTTCTAATTCAATTATGTTTTGGAATTGGCAAGCTAAATCTAAGTTCGTCACAAACTGATTTAGAATCCAAATATAGCTCGATGTTTGCAATCAACTCGAACAAAGTCTGAGGCTAAATCGACTGTATGAAGTACCTTTGGATAACTTGAGTTAAATGTGCATACAAGCAATTTATTTAAAGAGAAATCTTGGAGAGTCGTGGCCAGAAGTCATGAAGTAGTAAAACATTCATTAATTGCTGAAGTAGGACAAATTTGGGGTATGACACATACCTACGAAAAAAGGATACTCTTGGAATTTAGCATTCCTTGAATCTCTGAATTAATAGCTCTCAAGACACGCCCCTTGATTTGTTATTCCTTCACTCTTTCGTATTCAAAACGTTCAACTCCTTCTCGAAACCTTATACAATCAATTCCCGAAAGAACTGAGTTCTTGGAATCTCATATTCCTTGGGTTCTTGAATGACAACTCTCGAGGCATGCCCCTTGGGTTGTTTGTCAGTCAACCTTTCATTTCTCAACCAAACTTCAAATACAACTTCAAACCAATTTAATTATTCTCTTTTTGTGGTCGTTTCCACGAGCTACAAACGCTCTGATTCTTCATTCATTCTTGAATGTAAGATACGTAGGCATAAGATTGCGATGATCTTGGCGAGCACACTTCCATTTTTATCTGCCATTCCATAATTCCCTCCATCTTCTATTTTCCCTCATCTTTTCCCGTAGTCGAACTACGACGCTCTGATTTCTCATTCTCGTCCAAATGAACATACGTAGGCACAAGGGCCCTAATCCTTGGCGAGCTCCCTATCCTATAACCACTCATCTCCCTTGGTGTCTTTATCCTTTTATCGTACCAATTCATATTTATCATTGAGAAAAAAACAATCAAGCTTAGATAACACCCATCACAAATCACCCTAAGAGGTCCCCGTTGAGTACAGCGGATATGATGGGTGTTAATACCTTCCCCTTGCGTAACCGACTCCCGAACCCGGAACATCAGTTGCGACGAACTTGTTCCTGTCCTTTCATTTTAAGAGGTTTTCTCAATATTTTCCTTTCCCGTCTCTTCGAGATAAATAAAGTTCGGTGACGACTCTGTCGAACCGCATTTCCGCGCCTTTAGCGCGAAGGTCGTGTTTTTAAATTATCTCTATGAGATTTTTCAAGGTGTGACAACTAGCGACTCTAATGGGGACTATTTTCTCCAAGCAAGAGAGAGTCGAGCCTATCTTAGGGTTTTGTGAAGAGCTATATCTTCATCCGATTGTTTTTCTTCTCGTTTACGTATTTATTCTCTTGTGGCTTTTATATATGCTTGTTATCTTTTTTGCCTGTTGGTTTTTAGGATGACATTATGAGTAAAGGCTTTGCACCCGAGCTTTGGTAAAAGTAAAGAGAACACATAGTTTAGAATTAGTAGTTGAGTAGTGTTAGTCCCCGAGGACTTGCTCCTTGTGTGCCTAGCATGAAAGCTCCCCCAGAGGAGACCTATTCGTAGATCTGGTTCTAACACAACTAGCCTGTTGCACGACTTGATTAATGAAGGGTCCATGATTATGGGAACCCTTTTTAGCACCAGTTCCAATATTGCTGGTCGTGTAGTGTTAGTCCCCAAGAACTTGCTCCTTGTGTGCCTAACACGAGGGCACCGCTCAGGAGAGACCTTGTTGTCATTATCATCGTAATGCAGCTAGCCTGTTACGTGACACTGATGTGATTAGTGTCCGTGATCTTGGGAACCATATCCAAACATATAAACCATCCCATGAATGGGTTTACGGGTAGAGAATTTAGATCTTCCCATATAGGGTTGCCTGTAAGGTTTCTTTGATCAAAAACTATAGTTACATACCTGTTATCCTTACCAGCTTCAGAATTATTTGAACTGTGATCCTGGATCTTACATCTTGCATTGCACCTAGCATATCATTTGCATTGCATCTGTTGTGCATCTTACATTTTCTTTCTTTTAGCAGAATCTCATTTATCCCTCCTCCCTCTCTAGTAAATCAAGTTGATTCCTCGACACCAGTACGCAACTAGAGCCAACACAAGACGAATGGTGGAGCAAATTTAGCAAGAGAAAGTTGCCTTTAGAAAAGAGTTAAACTCCATCAAAGGAAAGATTGACCAGATTTTTGAAGCCCTCCTCACAGCCAAAAAGGAAGAAGAACAGCGTGAAGCTGCTGCTGTCGTTAATAATAATGGTCAGGTGCAAGGGTCTACCTCAAGGCTTTTAGTTCCTGTTCCCAACCATTATGGGATGCCAATGAACTTCACTACCGCAACTGAAGGAACTACTTCTCAACCAATCCGAGTACCTGGAGTTACTGTCGGAGCTATCCCGCATAGCCCACTGTTGTTCAGATTCTCGTTCCTCATGTCGAAGATAATCTTTTGGATCAGTATGATGATGTGCAAAACTATCATGCTGCTATTCCCATTGCTAACCCTGTTGCTGTTCAGGATTCAGAAGCCATCAAGATGTGTTGCGATCTAGCTAAGAAACTCCGAGTCATGGAGGGGCACAACTCAAACTCTCTTAGTGCTCTGGAATTGTGCTTGGTGCCTGATTTCGTTATTCCTCCCAAGTTCAAAGCGCCAGAATTCTCAAAGTACAAAGGCCTCAGTTGCCCGAACATTCATCTAAAGATGTATTATCGCAAGATGGCTGACTATGCCATAGACGAAAAGCTAATGATTCATTGCTTCCAATATAGTTTGTCTGGGGCATCACTCGAATGGTATATGCAGCTAGAGCATAACAGTGTGCGCACTTGGGTTGAGCTAGCTGATGCATTTGTCAAGCAGTACAAATACAACATCGACCTTGCTCTGAATCATACTCAACTTCAGAGTATGACTCAGAAGGACGGTGAATCCTTCATGGAGTACGCGCAATGATGAAGAGAGTTAGCTGCAAGGGTGCATCCACCTCTTGTTGATCGTGGACTGATTGATATCTTCACGGGCACCTTGCAAGGCCAGTACTATGAAAAGCTGATGGTAGTGTTTTTGTTGGATTCTCTGACTTGGTAATTGTTGGTGAGAGAATTGAAGAAGGTTCGAAGAGTGGAAAAATCCAATGAGGTTCTAATAGCCAAGCTGGTGCCAAAAAGCCTTTCAACGGATACAAGAAGAAGGAGGGAGAAACAAATTTTGTCTCGGTGCAGAAAGGGCAAGCTGCTCAATAAGCTCCTGCTCATATGCCCTATCAAATCCCTTATTACCCATATCCATACGTTGTTGCAACATAATACGCTTCAATGACTTATCCTCCAACTGTTCAAGCATTCCAAGCTCAAATGCCTTAGCAGCAGGCTCCTCAACAACAATCCTACAACCAGCAAGGATATCAGTATCCTCCTCAACAACAACTGCAAGCCGCTCAACAATAGCAAGGTGCTTGCCAACAACATCAACATAATCAGCAGAGGACGTGGAGGCCAGATAGAGTTTTGATCGTTTGCCGCTATCATATGCTAGTATCTTTGCTTAGTTGCTGGAGAAGAAGGTCATCATTCTGAGAGATTTGGCTCATCCGACTGTCATTTCTGCCGACTATGATGCAAATGCCCATTATGAGTTTCATAAGGGCACCCCAGGTCATATAATCGAGAACTGCAAGGCTTTCAAGCACAAAGTTCAAGACATGATTGACAAGGATGCTATTAACTTCAATGGGAAGTCTCCAAATGTCATCAACAATCCAATGCCACCGGCCAGCTAGTGCCAACTTCAAATCAAATCAAATCAAATTCAGTCAAGTCAAGTTCATCCCTGAAGAAGGCAGTCATGTTGCCATCCCATCTTTTGCATTCTTGTATTTTGTCTTTGTTCATTTAAGTATTATATGCTTTAAACATTACCATTCATATTTGGTGTTTTCATTAATGTATTGTTTGTGCATGTTTTGAATCAGTTATGTCGTATTCACTCATTATTTTCATAATCACTGACACACATTTTATTCACTTCACTCTTTATCAACTATTGTTTAGCATGATTGGATGAAGGATGACGAAAATCAAATACCCATAATTGCAAATGTATGCTTTCAGACAGAATCTCGTCGATGATGCACGAACATTGTTTCAATCCCCAAACACTGAGATATAAGGAGTTAATCCCTAGTAAACCACTTAGAGCCTAGAAGTATCAGTTTCCTTCGGATATTCAAAACCTTACACTAAACCTGGGGTAGGATAGTGTTCAGTTAATCCAAACTACGCACTCAAATTACAAAGCAAAAATCTAAAAGACATGACGGTTGTTCTTCAAAGACCCATGACTTGGCAGTCACAATTCTCCAAAAAAAAAAATTCAAAAAAATCAAAAGC
This sequence comes from Lathyrus sativus, assembly GCA_963859935.3. Classification (NCBI taxonomy): domain Eukaryota; kingdom Viridiplantae; phylum Streptophyta; class Magnoliopsida; order Fabales; family Fabaceae; genus Lathyrus; species Lathyrus sativus. The sequence goes on along the minus strand of OZ012737.1, from coordinate 525,020,384 downwards.
CTGCTAAGTCAAGCACCTTAAAGCAGTCTTAGGCAAAAATCAAGGCAATCCCGATGGATCTGACAAGAAAAATTAGTCCATGCAAAAGTTAGGGATCAAAACAAAAACAAAAGAGGCCCTTAAACCCTCAACAAAAACAAAATAAGATTCAGTGACCACTAAGTCAAATCAAAGGGGTCATTGACATCCATCAACATCAAAATAAGGTGACTGCCATTTTGAGCAAACCTTAACTCATCAAGCTTACACCGTCAAGACAAATATGTGCAAAATTAACTGAACATATGACTGTAGATCATTACGAAGAAGGGATATGTACAAGTCATACTTTGAGCCTAATATCCTTTATTTCATAACCGTGAGCCATACCATGTTACAACCCTCGAAAGACCTAATTATGGCGAGGTTTATTATGAAAGCATATTATTGCAAGGTTGCGTAAACTGACTCCTCACATATTTGCTAAACATCAGCACTGGTGTCATTTGCCTCGCTATATCTTTCACACTAATAAAATTCGCACAACGTCTCGGCTAACGGTCCATTCATCTCTCATTATCACGACACTTCAATAAACGACACTTTTTTAAAACTTGCAAGAACTTTAAATTAAAATTACTATTTATGAATGTACAATTTTAATTGCAAATCAGTGTTATGCATCCAAGACACTCCAACAAGGGGCAATTAAATAAGAACTTGACTTTTAATGGCTAACACGAAGCAAGGCCACCTTAAGACCCTCAGGATGAGGCAAATTATTCAATAGCTCGATCATGGGCAAGCTATCTCAAAACATCAAAGTCCAGCTTTAGAACTGGTTAATCAGGGGCAGACCATTGCCATATTCAGGCTAGGGCAGGACCAGGTCATCCTAACCATCAAGCAGGATTATGATCCTCTCCGAAGCAAATTCATAACAAGCCACCAAGTACCCAGGGTTGGGGCATCAAGAGCATCTTCGTCTGCTTCAATCATGGCGGCTTCAGTAAACTGCGTGTCGAGGAAATCAGTCCCTCCCACCACCCAAAAGTTCAATTCACATTGGCAACTACCAAAAGTCCTCCAAGCTGGCATCATCCACCTGCATTTCCAAATTACCTGTCTGCAATCATGTGTATCATACGCATTACATTCGATGTCATAAGCATCATCTTGCATCATATGCATGCCTAAACCATATCATACTTCCCCAGCTCTTACATCTCTGTGCGTCAGCATTTGCATTTGCACTTCCATTCATTATGGAACATCATTTTCAGCATTAAGCATTCACGTATGCAAGTCAAGGTCCACGACCAATCTCGAAGGTTTCCAAGACTATCTTCAGCCCAGTCAAGGGCATCCTCCACAAAACTGTGGGCTTCCCCCACGAAGTTATTCAACCTTTTATTGGGCAAATTCAAGAGTTTCAAAGCAAAACTTAGCCCGACTAGGGGCATCTTCATCAAAACCGTTGGTGTTCCTCACGAAGTTGTTCAACCTTTTGGTTGACCAAGTTCAAGACATTATGCAAACCTCAACCTAGTTAGGGGAAAATTTTCAGGTTCATGGGCGTTCCTCATGAAATTATTTCAATCTTTTATGGTCAAAGCTGTAACCTCCAAGCAAGTCAGTGGGCGTTCCTCGTTGATTTTGTTTCAATCCAATCTTCCTCTTGGGTGTTCCCCAGTGAGTCGTCTCCAGCAAACTTGACCTTTGTCAATTGCCTTACTATCATCCTTTTGGTAATAGCCATACCTCGTCGGTTCAACCTAGCATGCATCCTTTTGCTGTAGGTGGCTTTCAAAATTGGGAAATTTCTATCATCCTTTTGGTGGTAGTAACTTATGTGTGTCGCTCCATCATCCTTTTGGTGATGGGTCTGTCATCCTTTTGGTGTCAGATTATGCGAGTGTTGCTCTGCCATCCTTTTGGTGATAGTAGCTGGTGTGAGTATGCTCCATCATCCTTTTGGTGATGGGTCTGTCATCCTTTTGGTGTCAGATTGTGCAGGTGTTCTATCATTCTTTTAGTGATAACAACCTGCGTGTGTCGCTCCATCATCCTTTTGGTGGTGGATCTATCCTCCTTTTGGTTCCAGATTATGCGAGTGTTGCTCTGTTATCCTTTAGGTGGTAGTAGCTAGTGTGAGTTTGCTCTATCATCCTTTTGGTGATGTGTATGTCATCCTTTTGGTGCCAGATTGTGCGAGTGTTGCTCTACCATCCTTTTGGTGGTAGTAGCTGGTGTGAGTTTGCTCTACCATCCTTTGGTAGTAGTAGCCTGTGTGAGTTTGACCTATCATACTTTTTGTGATGGGTCTGTCATCCTTTTGGTGTCACATTGTACAAGTGTCGTTATATCATCCTTTTGGTGATAACAACCTGTGTGCGTGTCGCTCCATCATCCTTTTGGTGATGAGTCTGTCATCCTTTTAGTGTCAGATTATGCGAGTATTCCCTACATCCTTTTTGGTGTTAGGGTTGTGTGTGTTTCGCTCCATCATCCTTTTGGTGATGGGTCTGTCATCCGTTTGAGTGTCAGATTATACGAGTGTCCCCCATTAACTTGTATTCCACTTCCCAAACACTTCCTTTCTTTTCGGACAAATTCAGGGTTTTCTTTATATCTAATTGGCTTATACCTCGAAAAATGAATGCCGTAGAAATTCATCTTATCCGGTTTGAGCCAATTAGATAGGGGCATCTATCATACCCCAAATTTGTCCTACCTGTATATCACCTTCATCTGTACATCTACCCACCAATTGTTATTCAGAAAATTCAAAAATAGTATGTTGCTTATGTTCCTGGTCCAAACTCAAGATATCTCAGAGTTAAGATGAATTGATTATCAGTGTGAATTTTTGGATTCAGTGATGGCTGATGATCAATTAGGTCTGACTTAATCTTGGTCAAACAATTTTGTGGTAAGGTCAAGGCCTGAGCAATTGATTCAAGTAGTGTGCTGGAAGTTTTAATTAGGGTTCTGGTGCCAATACAAGTCATCTGTTGTGGATTTAAATATCAGGTTGTGTCAAGTTCGTAGATTAATTCATTAATTGGTTCATTTTCTCAAGACTCTGGATTGAGTTATGCTCATTCTTGAGAAATTAACTCGAGATGCTAAGTATTCTACATGAAAATTTTGGGATATTTGGTTTGCAAGCATGTAAGTTCAAGTAAATATCATTCAAAGCCCATGTCATTTTATTTTGCAATTTGCAAAGCTCAAATTATTTTTGTCAAAGTCCATTAGAATTTCATTTACAACCACGAACCCATTTACATTTAAAAAATTACCAAAAATCCTACAAAAGCCCAAAAAGAGAAATACTCACAAAATGTCCATTTACCAAACAAGGCTATACATGTACATTCAAATTCCCAAAAATTTTCAATTCATTTTACATTGTCATAAAGCCCATTATTGTTGGGTACATTCACAAAAATTCATTACTAATCTCTCAAGCCCAATACAAAAATGTATGAAAGTTCATTTACAATGAAGAATAATGTCTATTACAACAAGTCCATGCAAAGTTTTCATTATCCTATGAGGCTCATAAGCCCATTTAACTACAACAAGAGTGATGATGAAGTAACAATATGTTGCCAAGACCAACTTGCATAAAGAAGTACAAGTCGCGCCTCACAATTCTTGAAGGCAGCAACCTGCGGCCAATTTTGATTCAAGCAAACCCAACTCACTAACGCGCAACACACATGGAACGACAACAACAACAAAATTTCACAAAACAAAATTGCTGCAACATTCCTCACAAATCCAATATAACTTCTCAATACATTTATAGCAGTGAAGTTTATGTTTCTTTACATTTTCGTGTAGTTGATTAAATTCGTTATGAGCTATACCTATGTGAAATCAAGGATTAATGAATTGACTACTTATGTTTGCTTAACTAGATTGCTTTTCATTGTTTATATGTGTTATGTATGTTGCCTTGAGCCCAAGTTTGCCTACATAAAAATAAGATGACATCTGAGGTCGTGATCGGAGGTGTTTAAGACAACACCCATGGAAATAGGCGCTTTAGTCATAAACCTATGGTGTTTATGACAACATCCATTAGTTATGCACATCCTTTGTCATCATAAAGAAGAAAATTTGGTGGAAGTTTTATTTATTTCCACTTAAGAGATATTACACAGTGATGTGGAGTAGATTGTACACATGTGAAATAAAGATATTTAACTAATCAACTATGTCACTCCTTATTGATCTTTGGGCATTTAGGTACGATGTATCGTGTTCGGCGTTTCCCTTCATTCATAGTTGTCTCTTACAATTATCAACTTAAAATGATTTATGACATACTCAGTGAGAATATTGTCCCTTTGATGAGCAATCATCGTCTCTTCTAATTGTCTGTCAAGGAGGATCATGTTGACCCCCATTGTGTTTTATTCACCTTTCTCATTCATGTCACGCTCCAAAGTTTTATGTATCATTTGAGCTCTAGATAGATAAAAACATAATGTCACTAGTTTGTCATGGAAATCACAATATTTCATCTTTAGGTGGATTGAAGAAGCCAAAACTCAGCAAAAGGGTCTTCTAGTCTATCTCCTCGTATTATTCACTAAATGGAATCTTACTATCCTCAACACTGTCCTCACTTGCAACATAATCCTCATTAATACTCATTTCATTATAAACTTCAACATTTTAACCGTCAACACATATAATCATCACCACTCATATCTTTAACCTTTTCATCATCAACTTCAACATTCTGACCATCATCCACGTCACCATCACCAATTATTTCTTAACCTTTTCATAACCAACTTCAACATTCTCACCACCACCCACATGACCATCATCATTCCTTTCTTCAACATTTTCATCATCAACCATATTACCAACAACAACATTTTCAAAGTTGACTTCAACATTTGCACTTCTAAAACCAATATATTGTACATCATTTGAACTCCTAAAACATCCGGGACCATAAGTTTACATAGAAAAATCACAGTGGACTACATGTTAGCATTTGCGACTACATAATAACATAAAAAATAACAGTGACACACAAAGGGGACAAGATAACACACCTTAAACAAAACTTCAATTCTTTACTACTATCGAAATGCCCAACTGCTATCTTCACGAACTTCGATTCCCAAGAAACAATGATTACATATACGGTTTGCTTGAGGAACTATGGCGATTGAACTTCGCTCGAGCAACAATGGTGATTGAACTTCAATTTAGCAACAATGAGGAACTGAAGACAGGGGATTAGGGAAATGATGGATTAAAGTTCTTCGTATTTTCTAGAAACGAGATATTAGGGTTTTTCGTGTTTCCTTTGACAAATTAAAGTTATACTAATTTTTATTTAAAATGAAATATAAAACATTTTTATTGATTTACAATGTGAAAACAAGTAACTTGAATAAAAAATTGAAAGAAATCTAACCTGACTCCACTATACAATTGCCACATCATCAACATGGATGCCAATTATGAAAAACTGGAGGAGAACCAACTAAATCTCAAGTAATGTGAAGTTCAGAGACAAAAAAATGATTTTTAAATGGAAAACTAAAAGTTTAAACCATCAAATTAAGAAAACCAAAAATACATTTAAGTATATTTTTTATCGAGTAAAATGCATACGAATATTTAAGATAGTTCTCTCTCTCTCTATATATATATATATATATATATATTTGATAAGTAATCTATATAATTTTTATTTAATGAATTTTTAATGAAAAACGTTTGGAAACTAAAACATTATGTACTTTGAGTTTTTAATAAGGATGACAACGACTAGTTATGAGTAGAATAATATAATGCCCGTTTTCATATTCGTAGTTTGAAATTTTTTTCGTACTCTAATCCATACTCGAGTATGCATTAATATTTGTATCCGTAATCGTATCTTATGGATACTTAAGTATCCGTATTCATACCCGTTTATCCGTATATATAATAAAAATAATTGATCAATTATATATTTATAATGTAATTTTAAATTTTTAATAACACTAAAAAAAATTATTGTTGAATTAAAAAAATAAACAAACATTTATATAAAAATATATACCAGTTCAATAATAATGTATTTAATAAAATTGATATTGTAAGAATATAAGGCGAAATAGGTATTTAGATATCCGTATCCATGTTAATATCCATTTATTTTGATAGGTAATTGTCCATACCCGTACTATTTTGTAGATTTTTATCCTACTTATTATAGATAAATTTTGCGAATATCATCTAATAAAAATAAATCTAATTGTCATTCCTAATTTTTTATAAAAAAATTAAATCATCAAAATTACATTAATTTTATGAATAAATAAAATTATATTGATATACGCCATTTCTAATAATAATGGTTATAATTAAAATTACATAAAAAAAATTGGTTATAATTAAATATATATGATATTAGTTGCACCAAAAAATGATATTAACGTTGCACCAAAAAATGAATAAGAGAAAAAGACATTAACGCTAATAGTTAGTATATCAATTAATTAATTAATTGATGTAAAGGGTATGGAAGGTGAGAAGTTAAATATTTGGAAGTGGAGGCAATAAAGCACAATGGCGCGAAACTCTAAAATTTCACTTTCCCTTTATCGTTTATATTCCTTTTTCCATTTTCAATTCCTCTCTACCACTAATTAGGGTTCCTCATTTCATCTCAGATCTCACACTCCCCAACCATGCAAATGGAAAACACCGTTGTAACCGACCTCGAAACCACTCCTCCACGTCCACCAGTTCAAGATCTGGGAACCCATCGCCCCAAAACCAACTCCCGGAAGCGGAAGAAGGAGGTTAATTCCAAGATACGAAGTCCCGAAGAGAAACAAGCTCAAATCGAAACCCTAGAAAAAGAGCTCGAAGGGTTGTTTGGGTACTACAGGGAGGTTTTGGGTAAGAAGGTTGCTGTTGACCTCAATCAATGTGGTGGGTCAAGAAACGCGGTTGTTGCGGCGTTGATGGAGGAGAGTGAGCTTCCGTTGTCGAAGCTTGTGGATGAGATTCATGGGAGGCTGAACAGTGAGGTGGCGAATGGGGGAGTTGTGTTGGCGGAAAGTTTTAACTCCGCGTTGGTGAAGAGTAGTTTGCTGTGTGTTGGGCAGAGGATGATATACGGAGTGCCCAATGCTGATGCTGATATACTAGAGGATCATTCCGATTCTTGTCTTTGGTGTTGGGAGGTGATTCTGATGTTTCTTTAATTATTGATTATTGATGTTTGTTTTCAACTGCGTTGATAATTTGCTAACCCTGTCATATTTATTGTTTAATTTTATTGTATATCATACTATGTTTTTGTAAATCAATGTATTTTTGGAGTCTGGTAGTAGTAATGGATTTCTTGTGCTGTTATTGCAGACTAGAGATGTTAAGTTGCTTCCAAAATCTGTCCGAGGGGAGCTTGTTATCCGGCGTACAATGCGAAAAAAGATTAATGAGAGGATTATGGCTGTAACTGGTATGCTTTCTTTGACGATGGATTACTTCAAATATTAATACTTTTGTCACAGTTTGAATGTTATTAGTTGATTTGTTCCTTTTTATTGCAAAAGAAATATGCTGTTGATAGGGGTATTAAGTTATTAGTGTGAATGGTATTTGTGATGATTGCACGTATTGATCAATTTCTGGGAAAATGACAACTTTGTTTACAATGTATTTTGTTGAAATGTCATTTCTTTGCAGAAATGATAGTGTCACTCAAGAAACATGAAAGCGAGCCTAACTATAGTCAAGACTTAATTAAGGCCTCAAAAAAGCTGAATAAAACTTCCACTGGGGCTGACATTCAGTTGATAGTTGAAGGCTTGTTGCAGAAAAACAGTGAAGACATGTATGTTCCCACCCTAACGTGTTTTGTTTCTACTGCAATTATATAAATTGTGTGTTTTGATTTTTTCTTTCTAAATTATAACTGTAGGGATAAGAAAAAAGCAAGCCAAGAAGAAAAATTGCTGATTAAACAGTTGGATAGAAATAGAAGAGAAGCTGAGAAAGCTGAGAAAGAGAGGGAGAAAGCTGTGAAAGAGAAGGAGAAAGCTGAAGCAAAAGAGAAAGAAAAAGAAAGCATGCAGTGTGATCTGAACACAGAAACAACTGCCATTGTAAGTGCTGTTTTGATTCCATTTTATACTGTTTATAGCTTCAGTTACTTACTTGATGACTGGTGTTGCTCTCGTTGGCTGTGAAATTGTGTTTTCTATGTATTTAAGTCATAGTTTCCAATTTTCCATTACAGCTGTCCTAAGATAATAAATATCCAAACCAGAAAACCGATAGTATTTGCAAGAAGTTGAAGTAGGATTGGCAACTAACTTTGCAGACATCTTTATAATTATTTGTTCTGTTGGATAACCAATATCTATGACTAGATATATTTATTCTTAATTTTTTTGACTTCTTCATTCATCTAATAAAAAGATTCATGTTTGACTATTGACGACTTTCCTTTATTCCAACTGCCAAATTCATCTAGGAAACTAGTATGAAATTGTCCCAAGGCGAGGTAAGAGGTGACGAGAAATGTAGTGAACAGAAAAAACAACAAAAGAGGCTGGTTGAGGAAGCAGAAAAAGATCAGCGGCGTCAAGAAAAAGAAGAAGCTGAGTTAAAAAAGAAACGTAATTTACAAAAGCAAGTCTCGATCATGGAACGATTTTTGAAAAGAAGTAAGCCTAATCCTTCTGTTCAGAGTGACAAAGTTTCAGTTGAGCCAACTGCATCTGATTTGATAAGCAGCAAGGATGAAAACCTGTCTAAGTCAGCTACTCTCTTGATGGATGATGTTCTTGCATCAAGTAGTGATATTACACCAGAGGATCTTCGCAGGTAGTACGGTTTTACCCTTACCATTACATCAAAAGTTCATGTTGTACCTGTACCATTTACTATATACCAAAATTAAATTACCCAGTTAAAATTGGGTACATATCAATACAAAATTAAGTATATGTTTATTTTTTACTATGAAGAAATATTAAATTGTATTTTCGAACTCTTTTTTTGCTGATGTTGATATTTTTCCAATTATATAATGTATATTCTTTCCATATTTATACTATATAAATAACATTTTCTGACTCCTCTTATTTAAATAATCTGTTATCACCATTATTTCCTTGATTATGTGTATTTATTTCTTAATTATATTTTAATTTGTTATGTAGTATTTTATGAACGATGCTTTGTTGTATGCATTTTTGTCAAAGATTACACTTACAAAAGAGGTTTCCTTGAATATTTTAATTTATCATGTAGTTACTTTGAATGATGCTTGGTTGTATGTATTTTTGTTAAAGGTTATACTTATAAGAGATGCTTCCTTGTATATTTTTTAACAAACCTGTACATCTGTTTTTCTAACAATCCCATACCTGTACCATACTGTATCCAAGCAACATAGGTTTACCTTTCTCTTTGATCTCAGCAGAGCTGTTTTCTGATCACACATTCTCTTTGATCCAAAGATGTTTTCAGATCTTAAAAAACTGCCTCACTCTGCAGGTCACACTTTTCTTCATGGCGCTCTCTAGGACAATCAATTCGCTCAAACAGAAAACAGAGATGGGGTTTACGTCAGAATCCCAAGATTGAAGCTGTTGACAAACTTAAGCTTACAGATAGTAAAGCTGCAAGTCAGGACTATGAGTTGGGCATGGAAAAGGATGTAGACCAATTGGAAGAAAGTAGTCCAGATCTTAATTCATGCTTGTTGAATGCAGACAACACTAATCTTGATACCAAGAAGTACTATCGAGGAAGGCAATTATTACAGTTTGATAATGCTCCTAGACCAGCCTTTTATGGGTTTTGGCCGTCTAAAAGGTTAGACCCTGCTCCAGTATTGGATTTCAGATTGACTTTTAATAGGCTATGGCCTATGTCCATACTTAAAAACTAGAGAACTCCAAACTCAACTAATTTGTTTGTCGGTCTCTTCTAGACATGCAGATGTTTAGTCACTACTTCTAAAGCCTTATTGTTTGGTTAAATTAAATCATTGTAATTGCTTAAGATCTTATATCATTAGTAATTTCTTGTATGGTAGATGTCTGGTTCTAGTATATCTAGTTGAGGTTGCTTATGTGTTAAAATTTGTATTTCTAGTCATGTCGTTGGAGCACGCCATCCTTTAAGGAAGGATCCAGGCCTTGATTATGATGTCAGCAGTGATGAGGAATGGGAAGAGGTGCTTTGAATATCTGAATCTAATTTTATTAATGTATGTAAAATGTATTTGATCTGCTAACACTGTTCTTTATTTTTAAGGATGAACCTGGTGAAAGTCTTTCAGATTGTGAGAAAGATGAAGAGAAGGATGAAGAGGAATGTCAAGAGGAATGTTCAAAATCTGACGGAGAAAGTGAAGATGGATTTTTTGTACCAGATGGATATCTTTCAGACGATGAGGTAGTTGATGTTTATACTGTTGCAAGTTTTCTTTTATATTTTGCAATTAAATGATTTTAGTGAATAATGTTAACCTTTTGGTGTCTTGAAACTTGTGCATGTTATGCTTATTTTTATTTAATGTTTTATGATCCAATATGACAATCTGTGACATGTGTGGCATCAAATGTTCTGAGATATCTTTGTCGAGCACTTGTACTAACAATTGACATCTGTTCTGTAAACTTGAAGGCCAGTGCAATCTATTAATGAAGTCTGCATTTATATGTAGGGTGCACAATTGGACAGAATGGAAACAGATGTTAGCCATGCAGAGGCTGATAGCTCACCTTGCTCTAAGGATGACATAGAGGCTGAGGAATTTTGTGCTTTACTTCGACAGCAGAAATATCTTAACAATTTGACAGAGCATGCTCTTCGTAAAAATAATCCTGTGATTATACCAAATTTTGTCCTTGACAAGGACCTTTCATTATTGGATCACAATATTAGCGGCATTCCTAAGCAGGAGCTGATGTGCTTGCAAGCCTTGAGTATGTACACAATTCCCGGTGGCTCATATATAGAATTAGAATTATTGACAGATAAAATTCAAGATGAAGACCAAGAAGCATCTCCTTCTACTGGCAAAGGTGCTGCTACTCCACCGTCTGATTTGGCTGCTATACCAGACACAGATCTACCTACAATTGTAAGTTCTTATTTTGCACGGCCCTTGCTAGAGATAGGTTGATTTGGCAACACTTCCCTTATCCCTTTATCTCGCTCTTATGAAGTTGCAGCTGATTTTATGATACCCTGCAAATTTTATCACTTTACATTGATTTTATTGGTCTTTCAGGTGACCACTATTCAGGGTTGTTCTCAGGGCATAAATAAACTGTTAGGGTCTTTGCAGCAAAAATTTCCTTCTGCATCTAAGGCATCACTAAGGAATAAAGTACGAGAAGTATCAGAATATGTTGATAACCGTTGGCAGGTTTGTGAGGGTGGAGAACCCACATTCTAGTGATTACTGCTAATTTTTATAATGCAATTCATTAAAAGTTGGTGGCTAGATACAAATGTCAAGGGACTAAATATTGCCAGGCACCCAGTGGTATAGTTGGCTGTATCAATCCCTTAAACCTTTTGCAGCTGTAGTTAGTTGTGACTGTAGATATCATAGTAGCTCTGCTCACCAAAAGATCTAGGCATCTTTTGGGAGTTAGTAGCTCTGCTCACCAAAAGATCTAGACATCTTTTGGGAGTTCATATGAACTTAACCTGAATTGGTCCCTCATTGGGCTATCATGATTAAAGACTTCAAATAAAGTCAATAAAGGAATCTTTGGTTCTTATCTAGCCATGGATCCCAATTCCATAAACTAATTGCTTTTCTTCAGCCTATATGCCTCTTGCTGATTTATATGGGTGGATATATTAAACGATCTCATTTCTTTATTTGGTTTACTAGGTAATTTGATGTTAGCTTATTAATGTTGAATTTGTGCTCCACATGCTGACATTATTTGGAACTCTTGTGAAAACAATCAATGCTGTTTTGATTTAACTTAGGAATAATCAATTATGCTGTGACCACACTCTAAAACTACTTTTTTCCTGTATGATTGAGTTTTGTACTAATTAGGCTGAGTTTATGATTTTATATTTCTTTAGGTGAAGAAAGAAGTATTGGTGAAGCTTGGCTTGTCTGTTAAACCTGGTATGATATCCTGGCTTTTAAGAATTTAACCCATTCTTTGATTTAGTTGTTTTCTTTTCTATATTAAAAACGAAAATATGTGGTTGAACTGACAGAAAAGAGCAGTGGTGGACCAAGAAGTATTGCTGCATTTTTCTCCAAAAGGTGTTTGCCACCTGGGGGTGAAAGTGTGAAACCTGGTGAAACTTCACCACTGACACCCCTGAAATCACGTTCTGCCATTCAAGATTCACAAGCCAGCAGATCATAATATATAGTATCTGATATTTACCGAAAGAATGGCATTTTGTCTACTTGTAGCCTTTTTGTAAAAATTAGAGATGGTGGTTGTGCTTGACGCCCTTTTACCACTAAGAAAGTTTCTGAATATCATATGCCAACATTGTCTCACTTTTCTGTAATGTTGACTATATTGTAAAGTGTAATACTGTTTCCTACAGTTTCAAGTCTCTTTTGCTACTCTTTATGAGATGTTATGCTATCAAATTAAAAGATACTTTCAGTCCCTTAGATCTTATTCAATGTTTTAGTTCTATATCATTTATAAGATCCAATTTGGTTGGTAATTATCATGTGGTGTAATGTTATGCAATCAAATGAAATTATACTTTTAGTTCCTTGTATTTTATTCAGTTTTTTAGTCCTTAATAGTTTGTAAGATTCATTTTGGCTTGTTAATTATCATGCGGCATTTGCTCTATGTCAAAAAATGTTCACAATATCTTATTTAAAAAGCCCTTAATTTGAGGCAGGGTTTTCATTTTCTTCACTACCAAAAAAAAGTATAACTTGATGGAACTGTGTTCTTGCTTGAGAATAAATATTGAACACCCTTTTCAACTTTCAGAAGTTTATACTAGACACAATCATTTCTAAAGGACGCAAGGTCTCGTTAATAAATTACACTCCATTTTTATTTATAAACAAATTTTTATATTTTAGATTTATTAAGTAATTAATGCTGCTTATATATATATATATATATTGGATAAGGCAACCTTATTGATGATGTACTTATCATATTAGTGTTTGGTTAGAATTAATAATGATGCACTTCTCAGATGCTTAAGTTAGTATGTATTAAAGGCGGAGATCAGCTTTAAAATAATATATATTTTGAGAGATGTGATGAAAGTCTTATATAATTTTAAAGATACGATATTAAATATGTGTCAATCTTGAGTTGCTTCTAAATTTTTAGGTGACAAAGTTATATGATGATTCGAGTTTGGTATTTTTCCCTTCATTTATAGCTGACGAAATTCATTTTAGGAGTCACACTTGAATACATAAGATTTGCTTTAGCGATGTCCTAGTTGGTTGTCGCGATACCTCTTTCCTGAGGGCCGTATATGCGTAATTATGAGTCCTTTGTTAGGAAGTTGTTGTATTTTAGATTGGTCCGATGATGAAGTTAACTCGTGAATATAACCTTTTTTATTAATGTATTTTTAAATCCATATTATCATCTTGGAGGATGCGTGACTCTTGAAGGTCGTGCTTTGATCTTGTCTTTTTATGTGTGGTGTTGTTGACATCCTAACATTTCTAAGAATAAGTCATCATTCAAGATGTAAATATTATTGTGTCTGACCTCAAGGAGGAATAATTATATCAAGGTGGACATGTTGTCATTAACCTTTATGTATCAGTGGCTAGTAGTTAAGAAGTGGGTGTACCAAAAAGTCTAAAGTTTTCATTGAACCAATTGTAAGAGATTAGAAGGAAAATTAACCTTACTAAAATTGAGGGCTAAAATTCTCACTCAACCAAAGATATGAGTTTGGAGGGAGAACTTACTGAAATTGTGAGCTAGAGTTCTCTCTAAACAAAGCGTAAGAGGTTGAAGGGAGTCAATTAAAATAAAATGTCACCAAAGTGACCTCTTTTTACGAGAATGCTTATAAGAAATATTCCGACATAATCCAGGCAAGATCAAGTCTTAATTATCATAATTTGATTTCCATTAAGTATAAAGGCAAAGGAAATATAAGGGAATACAATATGAGCATGTTCAATATTGTTTTAAAACTTAAGACACTAAAGCTTAAGCTGTCGGAAGACATACTCATTCATTTAGTATTACTTTCTTTTCCTCACACTTTGGCCAATTTAAGATATCTTATAATTATTAAAAGGAGAAATTGTCTTTTAATGAGCTCATTTTATTTTGTGTGCAAGAAGAAGAAATGCTGAAACAAAATAAGGCAGAAAGTTCTCGTTTTGTTCGCACCTCTAAGGACAAGGGAAAAAGAAAGAAAACTAATGTGCCTAAGAACGAAGCTGCAAATGTTCCAACATAAAATAAACAAAAAACATGATAATAACGACTTCTTTTGTAAAATGTTTGGACATTTGAACCTAAATATCACACTTGGCGTGCAAAGAAAGGTACATTTCATACTTTGGTATGTTCTGAGGTCAATTTAGCTTCAGTACCTTGAAACAGTTGGTGGTTAGACTCTGGTGTAACTACTAACAACAATGTTTCAATGCAGGGTTGCTTGAATGTTGAAAGTTACATCTATGTTGGAAATGACAAGTCGATGGAGGTGGAAGATGTAGGTAATTTTAGATTATTATCGTGTACTGGAATTTATTTGGTTTTGAACGACACATTTGTAGTACCATCATTTAGACAAAATTTAATTTCAATTTCTTATTTGGACAAATCAAATTATTTATGTTCATTTAGAAACAATATGTTTAAGTTGTCTTTTAATCAAATATTATTGGAACTGGTTCACTTAAGGGTCATGATAATCTATATTTGCTTGATGCAGTAGCTACCTATGGCAAATCCTTAAATGTGGAATCACGTGGTACTAGGTGTAAAATTGATAATAAAGATTCAGGAGCATTATGGCACAAGAGCCTAAGTCACATATCTAAAAATAGATTCCATTGACTTAACAAACTTTGATGTTTGTGTTGATTGTGTTAAAGGAAAACTGACCCAAACAAAGAAATTTGGTGCATATAGAGCTACATATGTCTTAGAATTGATACATACGAACATTTATGGATTATTTCCCACACCTTCTTAGAATGGTCAACAATACTTTATATCATTCATAGATGATTATTCTAGATATGCATACATATTTCTTATACATGAAAAGTATCAATCGTTGAATGTGAACTAACAAAAGAATTAAGAAAGTAAAATCTGACCATGACCGTGAATATGACGGTTCAGGTGAACAACGTCTAGAGCCTTTTGCCAAATACCTATAAGAATAAGGAATTGTCCCACAGTACACCATGCCAGGGTCACTTAACATGAACGATGTGACTGAAAGAAGAAACCAGACTCTTAAGGATATGGTATGCTAGAGGATGCAAAATTTATGATCCTAAATTAAACTCAATTTTTGAGATGAGAACAACCATATTTTCGTGGATATTTAGTTTGGGGTGGGGGGTGGGAAGAATAAGGTTAAAGACTTTGTTTTATAAGAAGAATTAATAACATTTCAAGAACTGATTCATACATCTCCTTTTAATCAAGCAAGTATTAAACCTCCACAAGAAATTGTCGAATTTCCTCCTACTCAAGATGATTTGGTAATTCATCCAAAACAAACAAAATCTGAAAGAACAAGTGTTACAAGAACAAATACCTTTGCGAAGATTCACTAGACAAAGGATAAATTCTATTCCGAATGATTACACAGTCTTTCTCCAAGAACATGAGGAAAATAATGGTATGATGAAAGATGGTCCACTTAACTTCTTCCAAACCATGTAGGATTCCAACTCAGAAAAGTGGATTGAAGCAATGAAGGAGAAGTATATTCCATGTAAGACAATAAGGTTTAGGAAATTGTCCCATTACCAGAAGGTGTGAAACCCATTGGTTGCAAATGGATTTTCAAGACCAAGCAGGATTCTAATGGTAATGTGGAGAGGTATAAGGATCATCTTATAGCTAATGGTTATACCCAAAAGGAAGGAATTGAATTTAAAGAGACTTTCTCTCCAGTTTCATCAAAAGACTCTTTTAGGACAATCATGGCTCTTGTTGCACATTATTATTTGGAACTCCACCAAATGGATGTCAAGACGACATTCCTCAATGGAAACATTGATGAAACAATCTATATGGTGCAACCACAAAACTTTGTGTCGGGAGACTAAAAAAAAATGGTTTGAAAACTTAAAAAATCCATTTATAGACTAAAGCATACATCTCATCAGTGGCACCACAAGTTTTATGAAGTAATTTTCTCATTTGGGTTTGAGGTGAATGTTGTTGAAGATTATGTGTATCATAAATTCAGTGGAAGCAAGTACATATTCTTGTTCCTGTATATTGATAACATACAACTTGCCGCCAATGATATAAGCATGATGCATGAAACTAAGACATTTCTATCAAGAAATTTGAAATGAAAGATCTTGGCGACACCTCCTTTGTATTAGGAATTCAGATACTCCGAGATTGATCTCGAGGTATTCTAGGATTATCATAAAGGAGCTATATCAAAAAGGTACTTAAAATGTTTGATATGCAGGAGTGTGAACCAGGGGATACTCCAATTTTTAAGGGAGACAAATTAGTCTCAGTCAGTGCCCAAAAGGAAACTTAGAAATTCAAGAAACGCAAAAGATTCCTTACGCGTCAAGTCTATGGAGTCTGATGTATGCCTAAGTCTATATGCGTCTAGATATTAGTTCATAGTTGGGATGTTAGACATATATTTGTGTAATCCAGAAATGAATATTTGGAAAGCAGCAAAAAAGGTAAAGATGTATTTAAAGAGAACAAAATATTATATGCTCACATACAAGAGGTCAAATCAGTTAGCGGTCACTGGATACTCTGACTCAGATTTTGCTGGATGCCAAGATAGTCAAAGATTCACTTCAGAATATATCTACATGTTGGTTGGTGGTGCAATTTTTTGGCGCAGTACCAAGCAAACTCTTACAGATTCATCCATCATGACAGCGAAATTTATAGCATGCTATAAGGCATCCAACCATGAGATTTGATTGAGGAACCTTGTCACTTGGTTTTGAATTGTGGAAGTAATTGAAAGACCATTTAAGTTATGTCGTGACATTAAATTAGCCATCATATATTCCAACAATAATAGGAGTTCAACCAAGTGAAAACATATCGTCATCAAGTTCCTAGTTGTTAAGGAAATGGTATAAAGTAGACATATTTACATAAAACACTTAGGGACAAACTCCATGGTAATAAATCCTCTTACAAAATATATTCCACACAAGGTCTTTCATGAACACAATGCTCACATGGGTGTTTTATGGTTAGAGGAATATTTAGTTTAGTGGGAATTAACCATTTATTAATTTTGTGTTCTAAGTTAGGTATTATGTATCCATACTATAATTTTGGATATTTTCTAATAAATAAAGTTTGATATTCAACTATTTACACTTTGTACAATAAGATTATTGAATGATATCACTAAAATAACGCATGATCAGTTGAAAATCGACATATACAGACAAACTTTATGTGATTTTCATGCTACACATTTCATGATGAATCTATGTCATTTAGTTATGTCATTATTAGTGATCATTGATGGATTTAAGTATGATTGATATAACAAAAAATCACTTTGATTTTGTATACTGACACGACTAATGAACGAGATAATTTGGATATGTTTAAAGAATATAATGGGAAATTTTGAGCTCATAAAGTATAACACGCGTGTAAAGTTACATATGTAACCAGTGAGAGTTTGTCATAATTTTTGGGTTACAAATGTAATATTACATGTGTTAGGACTATTAAGTATGTGGCTAAAGGAATAAATGTCATGAAATGTAAGGTTATTGTGTAGATATCATATATAAGTAAATATCTAATTTGATGAGTGAATAAATTATAATATTGAAAATTAAGAAATAATCCTAAGTTTATTTATATAGGTTATGGTCATCATTTCTAGAGAGATAGAAAAATACGGGTGATCAAGATTCTCTCTTCATCTCCATCATAAAAGATTCAAGAAACTCTACAACTCGGAAGATTATATACATGCAACCTTCATCAATTTTAATAAAAAACTCACATACACTTTCACTTTCATTTTTTGATTGAATTTAGGGGATGTGAGTCGATGTCATATTTGACTCATAAGGATTAATTTAGAGGTATGTTCTTGATTTATATATTGGTAGAACCATTAAGCAATCACTACTAGAAATTCACAGATTACCTTCGGATTTTCCTGCGGATAAACCTCCGCAGCTATACCTGCAATTTCACCTGCGCCTTTATATTGTGAAACATTATTTCCTATGAAAACTAACGTGGCAGCAAATTTCGCAGGAATTCCTGAGACATTAGCTGCGATTTTAGATTTAAAAGTAAAATATAAATGTTCTGCGGATTTAACTGTGATAAATGTCGCATGAATTAGTTATCCATTGAAACATATTGCAGGAATTGCTGCGAAGTTTGCTGCGGAATTTGCTGTAAATGTTTCTGCAACTTTGCTGCGAATTGTTTAGTTTATTTTTAGTTTTTATTATGTTTTTACTATTAATAAATAAAATTATAAAACACATCTTGATTCCAAGAATACGTTGTTGAGGCATTTTTTAATTTTATATTAAATCTTAGTTTTTTTTAAGAAAGTTTTATAATATTAATTGAGTTTTTTAGTTATTTTTTAAAGAAAATTTATTTATTTAATATTTTTTTTTTGTTGTAAAAATTAGAAAAATAAAAAATATAAGTTTATGATACAATTGTAAAATATAAGTTTATTTATTTAATAATTTTTTATTGTTGTAAAAATTAAAAAAATTAAAAATAAAAGTTTATGATATAACTGTAAAAATATAAGTTTATTTATTTAATTATATTTTTACTATTATTAAATAAAATTATAAAATATAATTGACATATTGATTTTATAGATTTATATATATAATATAAAAACAAACCTATTTTAAAATAATTTTCACAACAATTTTTTTTTGCTTGATTGAATAATAATAGTTTTTGTTTAAATTTTGTCAAAAAATACTATTTATTTATTTTTTAGATTTATCTTCTTTAAGATAATTTTAGTACACATTATTCTTATTTAAGACATTTTTTAAGATTTCATAGTTGTTGCAAATTTTTTTGGAAAAATATTTATAAAATTAGAATGATATTTTTAATCTCTATTTTTAAGATTTCACTATAATTTTTTTTCTTTATTAAATAACTTAGCAAAAGCTTATCAAAAAAAATTTAACTAAATTTTAAACAAATGTTTTCTAAAAATAATAATATCTTGTTTAAATTTTACCAAGAAATATTTTTTATTCATTTTGTAATTTAGAATTTCAACTTATTTAAAAAAAAATAGTTTAGTGCATATTAATCTCATTTTAATTTAGTGCTTTAATATATTCTTAGAATTTTAATTTCAATCTTCTTTATACCATACTTAGTAACTCACCAAAAAAATCAAATACAAAAAATTTCCCAGGCTATTCACCAAGAACCCTCAATCCTTTCCCTTCGTTCAATAAAATCAAATACAAAAAATTTTCCCACTCTCACTACCGCAGCTTCGCAACTCTCCAAAAATAATGGGCACGGCGAAAAAGAACAACAAAGCTTCCAGATCTAGTAAAAGCACCCATTCACCAGCTCAAATTCTCCACTCTTGGAACTAGTACATTATGCTAGTTCTGCTCCATAAAACTAAGTATGTTATGCTCCTTATACCGACTTGAAAATCGAGGTGCACTGGAGGAAAGTATTTGAAATCTGGAACTTTGACTCAGCTACGGGGTAATAGAGCTTTAGGTTTTGGATCGATTATTGGTAGGGTTTGCAGTGATATTGGGAAAAAAGGAGATGCCGATTTGATTTCAAAGATGGATGTTCTTGAGGGAAAGGTGTTTGATGAAAGTTCTGTGATGCTATCCCCTGTGAATTTGGTTAAGAGTACTTTGGTCGGGACACCAAAAACTCCCAGAATTAGAGAGTGGTAGTGAGAATCCAGGCTTGAGTCTCTCCCCACCGAGTTGTTGGTATGATTATTGTTCATTTAACATTTATTTGGGAGACAACTAAAATTGTAGGAAAGGAGGGGGTAGGAGAAACTCACCCCTTCTACATTTAAATGTTTGATGAAATGTCTCCGTATTTATTATTAACATTTGTTCAACTTTTGTGGTACTTATAATGGATCAGGCATGGAGACCTCTTGAGAAAATATCTTCAAGAAGAGATTGTCTATGCTTCTATCAATTGCCGGCTACACAAAAGTGTGGAGGCAAATCGCCACATATCACACAAGTCTGCAAGACATTGGTAAATGCAGGTTTCGATGATGAAAAATTCCCAGAATAGACTGGAAAGTATGAATTCCAGATCCACTAAACCAGATGCAACATATCACCCACCATATCCTTCTTTCGCTTGTCTTAAAATTTCTGAAATGAATATACTTTGAGTTGACAAAATGCAATCATGACTAAAGGCATGAAAAACTTCAAACTAATGAAATTTTGCAGGCTTGCAGGACATGGGTCGACCATAGGGTTGGCGTATCCATCAGAAAAAGGGCAAATCAGTCAGCGCACAAAGCATGCGTCGACCATAGGGTCAGCGCATGAAGGAATGATATTCCAGCGGGTCAACGCATAAAAGCATTGGTCGACCATAGGGTCGGCACACAAAGGAGATGAATTTCAACGGGTCAGCGCACGCCGACTGTATGGTCGACGCACACTGATGAAATTTCCAGAAATCCAAAACAGCACAGGCCATGCGTCGACGCACAGACCTGTTATGGTCGACCGTTCGCGCGGAAAAACTGTTTTAAAATAGTTCCCTCTCATATTTGAAATACTGTTATGTCCTGAATTTTGTTGGCACTATATATACTTGCTTAAACACTTGTGTCTAACAACATTTGATATTCTTTTGATTCATGTGTTCAAAAACAAGAAAGAGTGAAATAGGTGTCCAAGATTCATCATCTTCATCTTCAACATCTCACAACATTTCAATTACACACAATCATTTTTGAAATGCATGTGTGAGAGATTCAAGGTGATAAGGTTCGAGGCTTAGATTGGAGAATCAAGCTCGGGTTGAAGATTGCGACAGGTTCTTTCTTGAATAAAACCATTGGGGTTTCGCCCTCCAAGATTGGTTCGAATTTTGGGGATTTTTGGACGAGATTCTTCATCAACGATCAATCGAGCGAAGGTGATTGTGAAGAGGTGGTCTTCACAAGTCTAGTAGCGGATTCAGTGATTTTGAAGGGAAGATCTCAGGTTCGATTTGGTGCCGTTGAGATCAGTCGGAGCCAAAGGTTTGAACAACAACGTGTTCTTCAATAAGGTGGCTGGAGTCGGAGGTCCATCAACACAAATCAAAGAACTTGATTCATCTTGAATCAAGGGGCAAGGAGTGAAGGCAACTTTCAACACATTGAGATTTTTGTTGTATATTTGCTGCTAAATCCTTGTATAAACTGTTCATTCAAACAGGTGATATCTATACAATATATCTCAATTCTAGTTTTAGAATTGAGGGCAGACGTACCCCAAAGCGAGGACGACGGGGGAACTGCCTCACCAAATTACTTGTCTTCTTTATTTTCAGCATTTACGTTTCAGCTCAAATAAGTAATTTTTGTGTAAGCTCTATTGTCAAAATTGTGATATCAATTGAGTAAGAGGTTAAAACTTGGTTTTTAACTTTAAAGTACAACAATACATTGTACTAGGCTGGTTGAAATCCCTTACTCAACATAAACATCACTTGGAGTGTTTTTGCACACCAAGTGTTTGACATATTGCTTGAACCAAAATTATCTTACTTGTGTATCTAGTTTTGGTTTGATTTTGAATCATTGGAACTAGGAATCCTTACAACTGAAGTAAATAATTGATAAGCGTAGTTTGTGTTGTGATTCTGTTTTTCCGAATTGTCATTAATCCATAGGCTTACGTATATCCGGTTTTCCAATAACCGTTCATTTTAAACTATATTTTTCCTCGGCCGCTTCCGCATTTAAAACATTTTTAAAACCAATTTTAAATTGGTAGCGCCGACTCAAATTTTAATTGGGGATCTATTCAACCCCCCTTCTAGATCCGTGCCATAGTCTAACAAGTGGTATCTAGATCTCCGATTATTCGGTGCTTCAAATACAACGAGATAGAAAATGGCAAACGAACCTAAAGGGGCGTACAATAGGGCTCCTGTTTTCAACGGTGAAAATTATAGTTATTGGAAAGACTGTATGCGTGTGCATATAAACTCCATAGACAGAAAAATATGGAACGTTATCCTTAATGGTCTAATAGAAATTACTATGACCAATGCGGATAATGTAGTTGTGCCAAAGCCTGAAGCACAATGGACCGATGACGATGAAAAAAATACAATTATGATTGGAAAGCTAAAAATATCTTAATCTCCTCATTAGGTGTAGATGAATACTATCGTGTATCCCATTGTCCTACTGCTAAGGCCATGTGGGATTCACTACAAATAGCCCATGAGGGGACAAACGATGTTAAGTTGGCTAGAATCAATACATTAACTCAAGAGTTTGATCTCTTTTTCATGGAGCAAGGGGAAACCATTGCTGACATGCAAAAGAGATTTACTCATCTCATCAATCGTTTACATTCATTAGGTATGCCTGTTTCCAATGATATTGCTACTAATAAGATCTTAAGATGTCTAAACAGGGAATGGCAGCCTAAAGTGACCGCCATCAAAGAAGCACATGATCTTACCTTATTAGATTTAACAACATTGTTTGGCAAATTACAAGAGCATGAATATGTACTCTTGAGCTTAGACCAACGCGAAAAGATGGAAAAGAAAGACAAGACGAAGGTGAGTGAAAAGAAATCGATAGCTCTCAAGACTTCCTCCTCGAAGTCTCAAGCAAAAGAGCAAAATGATTATTCCTCGTGCGATGAAGAAGAAGAGGACACAAACGAAGATATGAGGTTGTTTGTTAAACGGTATAACCGTTACGTGAGAAAGAACGACATCCAACATTCCGAGAAGAACTTGGTAAACTTCCGGAAACAATCAAGACACTCCAAGGATGATGACTTGAAAGGTAAAAAGACTAGAGGGATGTGCTACAAGTGTGGAAAGCCCGGTCACTACAAACCGGACTGTCCAATGAATAAAAAGGGAAAGGACAAGGAATCATCAAAATCACACAAGAAATCATCAAAGCCTAGGAGAGCGTACATAGCATGGGAAAGTGACAGCGACTCTTCCTCCTCTGATGAAAGTTCTAGTGATGAAGAAGAGTCCGTGAATCTATGCCTCTCCGCAAATCAGAAAAATAAGAAAAAATAGGTACGTCACTCTAAATATGATAAGTCCTCAAATATGTCGCATTCAGAATTACAAACCGCATTTCATGCCTTACACAATGAAGCAGTTGAAGCCTTCAAGAAACTTGCTTCTAATAAGAAAATCTTTACGTATTTAGAGCATAAAGTTAAAGAGTCCGAAAAGAAATTAGAGGACCTTAAGGCTTCCATTGTGAAAGGCAATGAATCAGATTGTAAAGACGATAGAAATCCTTTCAACTTCGGGTGTGGTACTTGTCATATTTGGCAAGGTGAGGTTAGAAACCTCAAGGCCAAATTAAACAAAGCACTTGAGCCTAAAGTTACATTTGCTATTGATAAAAAGGATTTTAGAAAAAGTATGATTAACCCATACCAAAAATATGCATATGTAATTAGGGATCAAGCAAGTGAAAGTGTCTCTAAAGTTGATTTTGCTTGCTTATATTGTTGCAAGAAAGGCCACTCCATTGGTAAATGCCGGTTTAGGAGATTTCTTGTTCCTAAAGGCATCTACCAATGGTTGCCCAAACGCAACCATTTTGTCGCTAACCTATTAGGACCCAATATGCCATTGGGTACCTCCTTGTGCTAATTATGTTTTGACAGGTGAAATGTGTCGAGACCACCGAGAGAAGATGGGTTCTCGATAGTGGGTGCTCAAGACACATGTCTGGAGACATATCCTTATTCATAGACTTTGTGGCTAAGAAGAAAGGGTATGTAACTTATGGTGATAACAACCGCGGAGCAATACTAGGTAAAGGTAGTGTAGGTAATCCCGCCTCTACTATGATTTCCGACGTATTGCTTGTCGAAAACCTTAAACATAACCTGCTTAGCATTAGCCAATTGTGAGACAAAGGATACAACGTATCCTTTTCAAAAGAGTGTTGCAAAATTGTGCATGAAAATGATAAGAAGAATATGTTTAATGGTTTTAGAGTAAACAATGTATATATGCTTGACTTAAATGAAGTATCATTAACAAGCGACAAATGCCTCATAACTATGAGTGAAGACTCATGGCTATGGCATAGGCGTTTAGCGCATGTTAATTTTGACTTACTCAATAAGGTAGTCTCAAAAGACCTAGTCTTAGGACTTCCCAAAATAAAGTTCACCAAGGATCACCTTTGTGATGCTTGTCAAAAAGGGAATCAAATGAGGATCTCATTTAAATCCAAAAAGATAATTTCAACAACGAGACCTCTTGAACTTCTACACATGGACTTGTTTGGGCCGTCTAGGATCAAAAGTCTAGGAGGAAACTATTACGGGTTCGTAATAGTGGACGACTTTTCTAGGTTTTGTTGGACCATCTTCTTAGTAAGTAAAAGTGATACATTCGTCGCTTTTGAAAAGTTTGCTAAGCTTTCCCAAAATAAGTTAAATACAAACATAGTGTCCATTAGGAGCGACCATGGAGGTGAGTTTGAAAATCACTTATTTGAGGAATATTGCGGTAACCATGGTATTGATCATAACTTCTCCGCTCCACGCACTCCTCAACAAAACGGGGTTGTGGAGCGCAAAAACCATATTTTAGAAGAATTGGGAAGAACAATGATTAACGAAAGTGGTTTACCTAAATATTTTTGGGCCGACGCCATTAGTACGGCATGCTATGTTTTGAATAGGGTACTCATTCGCTCCATTCTAAACAAAACACCGTACGAACTTTTAAAAGGGCGAAAGCCTAATGTTTCTCACTTGCACGTGTTTGGATGTAAATGTTTTGTATTAAACAATGGAAAGGAAAACTTGGGCAAATTTGATTCCAAAGCCGATGAAGGTATCTTTCTCGGATACTCTCACTCGAGTAAAGCATATAGAATATATAATAAACGATTACTTGCTGTAGAAGAGTCTGTGCATGTTACCTTTGATGAGTCCTACCCGAGAAATGTCGGAAAGGATAGTGTTGTTCATGGTGCAGGTACATCCACTTAAGACAAACTCAAAAGTGGCGAGATGGGGATTGATCAACCTGACAAAGCCAAAATTGAGGAGGATAAGGATGCACACCGTGATGCAACAGAGGAAGTTCATCCGCTTTCAAACGACGATCTTCCTCAAGAATGGAAGTCATCTAAAGACCATCCAATTGAAAACATTATTGGAGACATCACAAAGGGTGTAACAACTCGAGCTAAGCTAAGTAATTTCTGTTATTACTTCGCTTTCGTGTCACAGATGGAACCTAAAAACCCTAAGGAAGCCCTACTCGATGAACATTGGTATTTGTCAATGCAGGAGGAACTGAATCAGTTTACTAGAAATGAGGTTTGGGACCTTGTCCCTCCTCCACGAGGTCATCGAGTAATCGACACCCGATGGGTGTTTAGAAATAAACTGGACGAGAATGGAGTAATAAATCGAAACAAAGCGCGTTTAGTCGCGCAAGGGTATAACCAAGAGGAAGGCATCGACTATGAGGAAACCTATGCGCCGGTTGCCCGACTCGAGGCTATACACCTTCTACTTGCTTTCGCTTGTGCGAAAGATTTTAAGTTATTTCAAATGAACGTCAAAAGTGCGTTCCTTAACGGGTTTATAAATGAAGAAGTCTATGTTGCTCAACCACCTGGTTTTGAGTCTCATGAGTATCCTGATCATGTCTATAAACTGAAAAGAGCTTTGTACGGTCTTAAACAAGCTCCTAGAGCTTGGTATGAGAGACTAAGAAAATTCTTACTTGATCAAGGCTACTCAAGAGGAAAGGTTGATACTACTCTCTTCATTAAACGTTAAGGAAAACACTTAATTCTTGTACAAATTTATGTTGACGATATCATATTTGGATCCACTAACATGAATCTCGTAAGAGAGTTTGCTAAGCTTATGCAAGGTGAATTCGAGATGAGTATGATGGGTGAACTCACATATTTTCTCGGGTTACAAATCAAGCAACTGAAGGAAGGAACATTCGTGAGCCAAACAAAATATTATTTGGATCTTCTCAAGATATTTGACATGGCAAATGCAAAAGCCATAGACACCCCTATGCCAACATGTGCAAATATGAGTAAAGATGAAAGTGGCAAAGATGTTGAGGTAAAAAGGTACAGAGGTATGATTGACTCGCTTCTCTATCTCACTACTTCGCGTCCCGACATTATGTTTAGCGTGTGTATGTGCGCCAGATACCAATCATGTCCTAAGGAATCCCACCTAAAATCTGTCAAACGCATACTTCGATACCTATCTGGTACTCCGAAGTATGGATTGTGGTATTCTAAGGGTAATGATTGTTCATTGGTAGGCTTCTCTGATTCTGATTTTGCCGGTTGCAAATCAGATAGGAAAAGCACCAGTGGTACATGTCACCTATTTTCAAACTCTCTGGTTAGTTGGTACAGCAAGAAACAAGTGTCTGTTGCTCTGTCAACCGCCAAAGCGGAATACGTAGCCGCCGATAGTTGTTATGCGCAAGTCTTATGGCTTAAACAACAACTATTGGACTTCAATTTGAAACTAGAACGTATTCCAATATTTTGTGACAACACCAGTGCTATAAATCTTACCAAGAATCCGGTGTTACACTCGTGTACCAAACACATAGAAATTCGACACCATTTTCTTAGGGACCATGTAGAGAAGGGTGACGTTGTCTTTGAACACGTCGATACTAAAAACCAACTAGCAGACATTTTCACAAAGCCGCTAGCCAATGAGCCCTTCATTCATATCCGTCGAGAACTTGGTATTCTCGATATTTCTGATCGGGTTTAACAATTGCTACGTTCAAATTTAATATATTTACAACTATGTTTTTGTACCATTAACAATCGTTTTGAGTTTGTTGCAAGTGCAAATCTGTGGTTAACTAGAGGAGTCGGTATAGAGGTGATATTGCTCCTTTCTCCTTCTTTTTCTTCTCTCTCTCTTATCATTCATGACTTGAAAATAGCTATATCGTTCTATAATCATGGCACTTATATATGTATATGACTGTTGCTGGTTGATACTATGTGTGTTGAATGCATGTCATATTGTGAAAAGATGAATATGCATGATAAATAGGCAAGTGTGACATTCTGCATAACTTAAAATTGAAAATTTTGAGTTTTTTGAAGGTTTGAGTCGACCTTAACAGGACAATGGTCGACGCATACTGTTAATTTTCAAAATTATCAAAAACTGTACAGTATGCGTCGACGTATGCAGGGCTATGGTCGACGGCTCGCTTGAAAACCCAGAAATTTTCTCCTTTGAAAAACGTTCCAATTTCCCTCTCCCCTACATTAAATGTGTTATGATGTTTTGACATGACATTCATCTTGTGAATTGCATCTAGACACCTAAATTGTCTCCTTGTCTCCTCTCTCTTCCCAAAAACCCTAACACCTCCTCCTATTAAAGACCTAAGTATTCTTCTTCTCCAACATTATTCCCAAATCATTCTCTTCAAAGTTCATCTTCAAACTCCTCCAAAACTCATCATCAATGGCTTCCTCTCTCCGCACAACTACCGGTAAGAGATCAAGAGCCTCTTCATCCTCTGCTTCAGTTTTGGTTACTGCTGTTTCTCTTGTTCATCCTCCTGCGGTTGAAAACTTCAACAAAAGTCTCAGCAAAAGGGCCATAGTTCCACAACATGCTTTCTACCATGCAACAAGTGAGCGCTTGCATCTCACTCGGCTTCTGTCCCTATTGGACTTTCAAGGGTTCGTCAATTTCCTGGAATGTAATACAAAGTACAGTGAAGATTTGGTCAGAGTGTTTTACACAAATATGCGAGGTAACTTTCAAGATCAGCACTTTCACACCTCTGTAGGAAATAGACTGGTTAATATCAATTCTGAAGTATGGAACAAATATTTTGATATGACTGTTGATGCTGATGCACCACCTCTCCATGAGGTAACTGACACTCGTATGGTGCCGGGTTATGAATATAAGAGGGCTCTGAATGGAATGCTCAAACGACCTTACCCAGAGGCAATTGTCAACAGCGATGCTTTTCCTCGATCAGTCACAGCCGGGAAACTCAATACAGGGGAGCGCATCCTTCAGTGGATCGTCGCTCGTATACTACGACCGAAAAAGGGTGGCCTATTGCGTGTCGAACAAGCTGAGGTACATCTTATCTACATACTGCAAAACAGGATCAAAATAAATTGGCCTTACTATATTGCTAGCAGGATGTTTGCTCTGAGAGACTCAAGTAGAGACACTGCTTTAGCCTACGGGTCGTTCATCTCGGAAATTCTTGCTGCTGCGAATGTTGTGTATCCAACATTTCCATATGTATCAGTTTCCTCAGATAAAGAATTTAGCACCAAAACCCTTGCAATGATGGGGTATTTTTGGTGTGCTGAACGACGTTCATACAGATTTTTCCGACGGGCCAATATTCCTCCGGTGCCTAGTAACGATTCTGATGAAGAAGAAAGTGAAGATCAGGGTGAAGAAGAAAGCGACGAACAAGGTGAAGAAGAAAGTGAAGAGGAAGGTGAAGAAGACGATGCAGAAGACAACACAGATGTAGAGATACAAGAACCTATCTATGGGACTCAAGATTATTATCAATCTCCAGTCCATGATACGGCTACGAATACCGATTGAGTCCAATACTCATATCAATCAGAAGAACAAGAAGGCGATTCTACAAATCAAGGATGGGGCGATTGGCAATATACAGGCTGGACTACCTTGGGTAGATTCTATGACCCATATCAGGGCTACCCTCAAGAATACCAACCCTCTCAGCACTCATCACCTCCTCCGCCGTCAGATAACTCTGAAGTCATTACTATGATGCAGTCAATGCAGTTAGAACAACAAAACTTCATGAGGCGTCAAGACAATCAGATGGAGCAGATTAGAGCTAAGCTCCATGCCCAAAATGAAAGGTTCAATTCATTTTCTACTCGGATGGACGCCCGTATTGACTCTCTGGTTGAATCACATGAGCGGCAAGATTGGGAAATCACCAACTCTCTTAGTCATCTCAACATGTCCGTTGAAGCCTTTTTGGACTTCTCGGATCCTTACCATAATCCAGATGCTGCATACCGAGGGAGAGGACGAGGATGGGGTCGTGGTTATTAGATTCATAGTTGCATATTTCATATTTGCTTATATGTTTTCGTATGTGTACTTTTCATTTGTTTTGTATTATGTGTGCCTGAACTTTCATTACATGTTTTCGCCATTATCTATTAATTCAAGATTTTTGTTCATTATCATGCTTGTGTGTGAAGTTTGGTAATTAACTATCACCTATTGTCTGTTCTCTGTTAATTGATGCGTTCCTCTTCTCTTTTTGATGGTGTCAAAGGGGGAGAAGACAATGTAGCAAGCAAACACCAAAGCCAAGTCAGGATATTAACAGTTCAGGATATTAACAACATTTGATGGCTGTTTGTTCTACAGCCTTATAGTGCAAAAGAAAGGGGGAGCTTGTGTATACTTGTGTGTATACGTTGCATATTTGGTGTTTTAATTGTATACAGGTTATCATCATCAAAAAGGGGGAGATTGTGGAGGCAAATCACCACATATCACACAAGTCTGCAAGACATTGGTAAATGCAGGTTTCGATGATGACAAATTCCCAGGATAGACTGGAAAGTATGAATTCCAGATCCACTAAACCAGATGCAACATATCACCCACCATATCCTTCTTTCGCTTGTCTTAAAATTTCTGAAATGAATATACTTTGAGTTGACAAAATGCAATCATGACTAAAGGCATGAAAAACTTCAAACTAATGAAATTTTGCAGGCTTGCAGGACATGGGTCGACCATAGGGTCGGCGTATCCATCAAAAAAAGGGAAAATCAGTCAGCACACAAAGCATGCGTCGACCATAGGGTCAGCGCATGAAGGAATGATATTCCAGCGGGTCAACGCATAAAAGCATTGGTCGACCATAGGGTCGGCGCACAAAGGAGATGAATTTCAACGGGTCAGCGCACGCCAACTGTGTGGTCGACGCACACTGATGAAATTTCCAGAAACCCAGAACAGCACAGGCCATGCGTCGACGCACAGACCTGTTATGGTCGACCGTTCGCGCGGAAAAACTGTTTTAAAATAGTTCCCTCTCATATTTGAAATACTGTTATGTCCTGAATTTTGTTGGCACTATATATACTTGCTTAAACACTTGTGTCTAACAACATTTGATATTCTTTTGATTCATGTGTTCAAAAACAAGAAAGAGTGAAATAGGTGTCCAAAATTCATCATCTTCATCTTCAACATCTCACAACATTTCAATTACACACAATCATTTTTGAAATGCATGTGTGAGAGATTCAAGGTGATAAGGTTCGAGGCTTAGATTGGAGAATCAAGCCCGGGTTGAAGATTGCGACAAGTTCTTTCTTGAATAAAACCATTGGGGTTTTGCCCTCCAAGATTGGTTCGAATTTTGGGGGGTTTTGGACGAGATTCTTCATCAACGATCAATCGAGCGAAGGTGATTGTGAAGAGGTGGTTTTCACAAGTCTAGTAGCGGATTCAGTGATTTTGAAGGGAAGATCTCGGGTTCGATTTGGTGCTGTTGAGATCAGCCGGAGCCAAAGGTTTGAACAACAACGTGTTCTTCAATAAGGTGGCTGGAGTCGGAGGTCCATCAACACAAATCTAAGAACTTGATTCAGCTTGAATCAAGGGGCAAGGAGTGAAGGCAACTTTCAACACATTGAGATTTTTGTTGTATATTTGTTGCTCAATCCTTGTATAAACTGTTCATTCAAACAGGTGATATCTATACAATATATCTCAATTCTAGTTTTAGAATTGAGGGCAGACGTACCCCGAAGCGAGGACGACGGGGGAACTGCCTCACCAAATTACTTGTCTTTTTTATTTTCAGCATTTACGTTTCAGCTCAAATAAGTAATTTTTGTGTAAGCTCTATTGTCAAAATTGTGATATCAATTGAGTAAGAGGTTAAAACTTGGTTTTTAACTTTAAAGTACAACAATACATTGTACTAGGCTGGTTGAAATCCCTTACTCAACATAAACATCACTTGGAGTGTTTTTGCACACCAAGTGTTTGACATATTGCTTGAACCAAAATTATCTTACTTGTGTATCTAGTTTTGGTTTGATTTTGAATCATTGGAACTAGGAATCCTTACAACTGAAGTAAATAATTGATAAGCGTAGTTTATGTTGTGATTCTGTTTTTTCCGAATTGTCATTAATCCATAGGCTTACGTATATCCAGTTTTCCAATAACCGTTTGTTTTAGACTATATTTTTCCTCGGCCGCTTCCGCACTTAAAACATTTTTAAAACCAATTTTAAATTGGTAGTGCCGACTCAAATTTTAATTGGGGATCTATTCAACCCCCCTTCTAGATCCGTGCCATAGTCTAACAAAAAGATCCCTCTGAAAGTATCCAAGGTATAATAACTATATTGCTACTTAATAGTTTGTCGTGATCTTGACACTGTTTATAAGGATGATTATCATAATCCCACATTTTCTGTAAGTTAGTAGTTTTCGACAATACTTCATATTAACATTCCAAATGACATTAGTATCACCTTTTCTTTTGAAGATGACATGTCTAGTTTCTGTTCCCTTCTCAAATAAGCAGAAAAAATCCTTTGTTTAAAAGCTAGTAGCGTTTCTTGATCTGTAGTGTTAACATTCATATACGAAATTTATTTAGCATGTATTGGTTAGAATGTTAAAGTAGAAAAATAAACCTTCAGCAAGTTTGACATGTTAAAACTCTAGCAGTGTTATTGCTACTTCGAATCTTGTATTCTTTCCTTTTATTGTTTAATCTATTGTGGATTAAAAAATTGGATTTTCTACTCATGACGTGAAATTCGTATGAACTATATTCATGCTTTTTATAGAAAAATTAATGACTTTTATATTTGATGTGTATTGAGTTGTTGATGTTTTATATTTTTTACTTAACTGCTTGTGCTAGACTCTCTGGATTCGTAATTAATACAAGTATTTTAAGAATCCTATTTATACATAAATCATCTACTTATGATTCTATAATACGAGAGAGAGAGAGAGAGAGAGAGAGAGAGAGAGAGAAGAGAGAGAGAGAGAGAGAGAGAGAGAGAGAGAGAGAGAGAGAGAGAGAGAGAGAGAGTAGATAAGGCCATGTCATTGTTGTGAACTACTGTAACTCAGTTGCTTTGCTTTCTCTATTTGTCCTTTGTTAGATAGATATGGTATAGCTAAATTATTGTACATGACAATGCGTCTAGGTTTGCAAAATGTAAATTTTAATTATTCAAGCCATTCTACAGTATTGAAACAGACTAAATGTATTGGTATTGCATACAGTATAATACTATACAGTTAACCATTTATATACTAACTGCATCTGTTCCGTTTTTGCAGGCCTATGGCACGAAGAAAGCCTATGTTCGATTGACTCCAGATTATGATGCACTGGATGTTGCTAGGAACATTGTGTGTGATGGTTATGAGACTATTCTTATACAATAAGTAATGGATCACACTGACAGCGGGCATTGCTAAGGTCTTCCTGCTGAGAGAGTTTGCTACAACTGCTGCTAGATGGAAGTGGATCTGGTGACTGACCGTGCAAAGGAAATGGTATTAGATTATGGGCTCTTGCATAAAATTGACAACTTCATCATGAGGAAGCTTTCATCAAAACCTATGAATTTGTAGAGTTTTCTAACTGTCACGTGTCCTAAAACTACACTCTTGTTAAGCCGACAATAGCTGCTTATACTCTTCATACACTAATCAAGTAAGTGAATTTACATTTTGCACATGTTTAAGCATGAATCGGTATGTAAACATTTGATGAAAATGTTTCAGACACAACACTGCTATTTTCATTTCTTGTATGTATACAATTTTTTAACTTTTGTTATTACATATGGAGTCAAATATGGCATACTGATGAGTAGGATGGCTGCTGTGTTTCTACTAAAAAAGAAGAATACTCAAACTAAATATATTTAATGATCGACTCTTTTTGCTAATATATTTGTAGTTCTGCGTCAACGCCACTTTAATAAGAAGAACATTGTGCGTCTTTAACTTTAAATCTTTGTCTCTCTTTAAAGCTTCAGAATCACTATTTTGAAGGAAATCACAGGTATTTCTTAAGCATACTAGAATTGATATTTTTTTCTTTTATAATTAATATGTATGTTAGATGTTCGATTAAATGTCTTAGGGAAATAAATAGTTAATTATTCAGAATGATTATGATATTGTTTCATTGTTGTAGCTTGAGAAAGAGAGTTTGTGGTTTCTAGCAGGGGAGTGGTGTGTAGCTTGTTTGTGTTCACCCATTTGACTAGTTTTTGGAAGAGCCGACCCCACCGAACCGAGCGGTTCCATAAATTGTGAATCATTTGTTTGAGTAGATTGTGAAGTTGGCATCATCTTTGAAACTGTCTGGCATAGTAGCACATGGTGCTTCCTATAACACTGTAAGCATTAGTAGGGGTGCTTATAAACTTAATGACTATTCTGTTGTGATTATATTTTTCCAAGTGCAGTCCTCACTATCTTTCTTGAGTGGCTTACTGTTATCTATTTTTATTTATTTATAAATTTGGCCATAGTATTTTTACTCTTTCCAATTAACTCTTGCATTAGACTTATTAATATGGGTGTCTTATATTTGAAATATGGATAGTGATCAAAATATGATGACTCAATTTCCATTGATATCATGTTATTAAGTTTAATAATTGGATAACATATTATTGTGAATCAGATACCTTTAAACAAAGTATAAACAGTTTCTTAATGATCAAGAAACTCACAAGGGTTAGGGTTAACAAAGAAAACAAGGTAAAACAACAAGGAATAACAAGGATTGATTATTAAACTGCAATTCTTTCCTTTTTCTTAGAACAAGATTACAAGTATACAAGAATAACAAAATAACATGTCTCCCTTGAAATTAGGATTTTATCTTCCTATTTTTCCTTATGCCAAGATTGAGAAACTAGCATCCTATTTATAATAAAATAACACACTAACCTAATGGGCTTTTTAACAATTACCCATTACAAGCTAACTTAGGGTACAAGCTAACTTAAACAATTGGGCTTACAAGCAAGGCCTAATTCAACATGCTAACAAACCTAGCAATATTGACTAATGCATGTTAGAACAAACTTCGAATACAACACACATTACTCACGAACATACTTCGATCATACTAGAGTTCGATCCAACATCTCACAAATCTCCACCTTGGATCTAACTCTATAACATCAAGAAACTAGCTTTCTTCATGCAGCTTTATTAACTGCATATAGCGGAAAAACTTGCAACTGGGCAACGTCTTTTCTTTTTCCGTTAACACAACGTCCATGGCTGCCTCACCCTTCAACGCTTCCAAACAACCCTGCTGAACCAACATGGCTTTCATCTTCAAGCGCCACAGACCTAAGTCGTTCACTCCGGTGAACTTTTCAATCTCATACTTTGTTGAAGGCATCTTCTCCATGCTCACCGCACCAATTTGTTGTGAATCGGATACCGTTGAACAAAGTATAAACAGTTTCTTATCAAGAAACACACAAGGGTTAGGGTTAATAAAGAAGAAAGCAACAAGGAACAACAAGGATTAGTTATTAAACTGTTATTCTTTCTTTTCTCTTAGAACAAGATTACAAGTATACAAGAATAACAAAATAATCTCTCTCCCTTGAAATTAGGATTTTATCTTCCTATTTTTCCTTATGCCAAGATTGAGAAACTAGCATCCTATTTATAATAAAATAACACACTAACCTAATGGGCTTTTTAACAATTATCCATTACAAGCTAACTTAGGGTACAAGCTAACTTAAACAATTGGGCTTACAAGCAAGGCCTAATTCAACATGCTAACAAACCTAGCAATATTGACTAATGCATGTTAGAACAAGCTTCGAATACAACACGCATTACTCACGAACAGACTTCGATCGTACTAGAGTTCGATCCAACATCTCACAAATCTCCACCTTGGATCTAACTCTATAACATCAAGAAACTAGCTTTCTTCATGCAGCTTTATTAACTGCATATAGCGGAAAAACTTGCAACTGGGCAACGTCTTTTCCATTAACGCAGCGTCCATGGCTACCTCACCCTTCAACGCTTCCAAACAATCCTGCTGAACCAACAGGGCTTTCATCTTCAAGCGCCACAGACCGAAGTCGTTCACTCCGATGAACTTTTTAATCTCATACTTTGTTGAAGGCATCTTCTCCATGCTCACCGCACCAATTTGTTATGAATCGGATACCGTTAAACAAAGTATAAACAGTTTCTTATCAAGAAACACACAAGGGTTAGGGTTAATAAAGAAGAAAGCAACAAGGAACAACAAGGATTGGTTATTAAACTGCTATTCTTTCCTTTCTCTTAGAACAAGATTACAAGTATACAAGAATAAAAAAATAACCTCTCTCCCTTGAAATTAGGATTTTATCTTCCTATTTTTCCTTATGCCAAGATTGAGAAACTAACATCCTATTTATAATAAAATAACACACTAACCTAATGAGCTTTTTAACAATTACCCATTACAAGCTAACTTAGGGTACAAGCTAACTTAAACAATTGGGC
Organism: Lathyrus sativus; assembly: GCA_963859935.3. Lineage (NCBI taxonomy): Eukaryota > Viridiplantae > Streptophyta > Magnoliopsida > Fabales > Fabaceae > Lathyrus > Lathyrus sativus. The sequence continues at coordinate 524,984,368 of OZ012737.1, read as the reverse complement.
TTACAAGCAAGGCCCAATTCAACATGCTAACAAACCTAGCAATATTGACTAATGCATGTTAGAACAAACTTCGAATACAACACGCATTACTCACGAACCGACTTCGATCATACTAGAGTTCGATCCAACATCTCACACATATTTTATTCATTCAGTGCATGATATCAATGATTAACTTCTGGCTGATATATTATTCATATTTGATAGTTATGAATATATATGATGGAAATGAAATGATTTTGTTAATAATCAACATAAATTTATTCAAAGCAAATATGTATTTATTTTAGCAATTGAACTTGTTTGATCTTTTACTTATATTTTGGAACGGCTTGGTTTTGCTTTTGGAAGGAAACCAGTTTGATAAAACAAACAATATTATAAATAGACACTTTAGTATATACTCTTTAGTATCAATCAATCATATTGACAAGCACATCTCATAGTAACACATAAACTCTTTCATAATTTGTTATTCGATACTGAATAATTTGATTATTTTTAATTGATTATTTGCAGGGATGTGATTGTTGGTAGTGGAAACACAATGGGATATGCTGCTCATACTTTTGTCGAGTACATAGTTGCCAATGGTCGTCTTTGTATTGTGACTTAAGAGGTTTAATTTGTTTCTAAGTGCTTTAATGTGTTTCTCTTGTAGGTCCAGTTTGTGGCAGTTATATTGTATACATGAGAATGGAAAAATATTATTAGACATAATGAGATTGGAATTTGTATATTTTTCTTATTCTAACAATGCTTCAAGAATCAAGGTATTAATGATGGCGAGTTGGTAGAAATTCTTGAAATTGTAATCACTAGATTTTTCATCATAACATTTGATGATTTGATTATATACTTGCTAATGTATTTGCTTATGTCTTAAATTAGGACCTCCATGCTAATGTATCTGATTATATACTTGTGTTAAAAATTTATATATACTCCACTAGTGATAATATTATTTTGTAGTGACCAAGACAATGTCTAATTTTGGTTGTAGGTTGATGGTGGATTAGGGCCTTCAACCGTAGATCCAGCTTCATCAGCAGGAGTGAATTGCATTGTTGCTGGAAGTTGAGTGTTTGGAGCACCTGGGGCAGCTCAAGTTATATACCTACCGAGGAATTATGTAGAGAAAGCACAGTAAACTGAGTAAAGATATGTCATTTATATTGTGGTACGTGTCACAACTTTACATAATTAATATGCTTGGAAGGTTGGTGTATACAATGACTACACAATTATTGATTTTCATTTTATTTTCACAATTCGAGTGTGTCCATAAAACACTTATTAGATAAAAAAATAAATCTACGAAATGTGCTTGTTTTCTTCTTCTAGACCTTCTTGTAGAAGCGCGATTTGACACCTTCATGAAATCATGAAAATCATGTTATGTTTCATAGTAATTCATCGTTAAGTATATAAATAATAAAAAGTAAATGAATGTTTAAGGTACCCTCTAATTCATGTCAAATTGATTGCAAATGAGGATAGAAATAGATGAGGGTGACTAACATGTAATAACTATTAAGCCAAACTAGTATAGCACATGCTTAAGATAATGTTATATGCAAGTAATTTGATCTAATACTATTGAGCCAAACCAGTAGAGCACGTGCTTAAGATGATGTTTACTCTAGATAAATAATGAATTGGCATTAAAAACTGATGATAATTCTAGCTACTAATATCATAAATATAGTAATCTCCATACAAAAAATTGATAAAACAATCATTATTTGAAGAATTATAAAAAGTAAATAGAACAAACAACGTTAAAGGCATGCAAAAAATGGCATATTTATAGTTTTAGCTTATGTTATTTGTTATACATATATGTTATTCTAGTACTACTATCCTTAATTTGGTATTTCTATGTTGTGTGTTATAATAGATCTTAGTAGCATTGCAAGTACTACTATCCTTGATTTGGTATTTCTATGTTGCTTATTTTACCCTCTTGTTACATATTGATGCTTATTTAATTCTGGTACTGTTTTTGCATTATATTTTACAAACATTCATCTACAGCTAACAATACCATGTACTTGATAATGCACGCCATGAAGAAAGTTTTTAAAATTATTCTTTAAAAATTGAAATATGAATATGTCAAGTTATTAAGAAAAGAATCAAACAGATTAACTAGTATACCCAAGATATATGAACAAACAATGACTATCAAGTTCAACAAGATTCAACGAAATAACAATTAAAAACAAAAGAATAATAGATGGTACCTTAGGCCTAATGATACTAAAGTTTCTATGATCCTGAAAGTGCAGTAGTTGCATCAATTCATCATTTTTGACAGCATTGATGTTGTATGGTTACTTTATTATGATTTCATTGTATGTTTTGATAGTAGTTGTGCAGTTTCTTCGAAGAATTTTGTCTACCACAATTTGAACATGTATTATGAGAAAACAGATAAGCCAGTGCATGCTCATATGTCGAATTTGAATGAAAAACTTGGTCAAGTTGATACAATACTTTCTGATAAAACACGAACACTGACTTGCAACTCTATGGAATGTATCAAGTTTTCTATTGGTGGGGTTGCTTATGGGAGAGGATTTACAGAAGTCGAGAGAGCTTTATCGAAGAGAAAAGGTTTGTATTTCGACCAAAATTTGAAAAATGACGAAAATGCTACAATGGTTGCTAAATCAAAGTCGAAGATTAACGGGTTTAACTTTATGGATGAAAGGGTCATGAATTGTAATTGGATGATACAACCCAATGCTAATGTAATACAGAATTACATAAAGGTTTTTTTTTTGTATGTTATACCACAATACCTGAAGTTGATGAAGAAACCAGTAACATTTCTTACAAAGTTGAATCGTCCGACGAGGCTGCTTTTGTTGCTGCAGCCAAAGAATTTAGATTTGAATTTTATGAAAGGACACATGCAACTATTTTTCTTCATGATTTGGATCTCGAATCAAACATGAAATCCAAAGGTATGGTTATTGTTTTTGTTTGTAAGAAGCTTAACTTTTTCATGTCTGCAAATGAAACATGAGTTATGTACTAAAAGTATCATTTGATTCTCATTTCTCAGGTCTTATAACTTTTGGATATATTAGAGTTTAGTAGTGCATAAAAGCGGATATCGGTAATTGTAAGAGACCACAATGGGAAACACTACTACTTAGAAAATGTGTTACTGATGATAGTGTCATGTTTGAACTACTTGGAAAGAATGGAATAGAGTTTGGAGAGCAGAATAAGTATCACATTAACGAATACGCCGATTCTGGTTTAAGGACATTGATACTCGCCTACCGTGAACTTGACGTGGAAAAGTACAATCAATTTAATAAAGAATTGAGAGATGCTAAAAACTTAGAGAGTGCAGATCATGAAAAGATTGTAGAGGATGTATTGCAAAATATTAAAAAAGATTTGATTCTTCTTGGTGCTACTGCAGTTGAGGATAAACTACAATACGGGGTTCCTTAATGCATGATAAACTAGCACAGGCTGGGATTATGTTATGGGTATTGACGGGTGACAAAATGGAAACATCAATTAATGTTGGGTAAGTTTAAAGGTTATATAGATAAATTTTGATATTGTGTATTTACAAATAATAATATGTAACAAATATGATAATTTTCGTGTGAGTGAAGATATGCTTGTTGTTTGTTTAGACAAGGGATGAAGCAAATTATAATCAGATGAAAATAGTGTTGATGAATCAGATGAAGACAATAGTGAACACATTAGTAGTGAATTTTGATTTGGATTACTTTTTCTTGTTAACTAGTTTGAAATTGCATTGTTTTTTCTTATTAATTTGGTTGGAGAAGTGATTATTAGTAACTTGATTATGTCATTTTTAGTAATGTAACTCTAGAAGTACTTGTTATTGACTTTAAAAATTGGAATGTGATTAGTGTTGCATTGACTTATTCAAATTAGATTTTTATTTTTATATTATTGTTACTTTGATATTTAACATTAATTATATTATTTTAAATATGAATTAAACACAATTAATAATAAAAATTAAAAACATGAGAGAGAAATTACCTGCGATTTTTCCTGCAAAATTTTAAATTAGCTGCGGTATTAGCTGCGAATTTATCTGTTTTACCTGCGACATTTTCCTGCGACTTTACCTGTGAAATTAGTTACCCAAGAAGGTTTTAACCGGAAACAAAAAATAGCAGGAAGAATCGCAGTAATATGTTTTCTGCGGAAATGTTGTCAAAATCCGCAGGTAAATCTGCAGGAAAACGGAACATTTCTAGTAATGTATCTAATGGATTTAACAAATCTAACCGATAATGGTGACGTGTCAATGCCAAATAAATATCATTTTATTACCGATCATCTTTTGTTTAATTTTTATTATGATAATTATATTAAATATTAAATATATAATAATATATTTAACTCATTAAATTTAAAAATGGAAAAATTATTAAAATTTTTGTATTTACTAACCCAATTAGAGATATAAAATGCTTAAAAATTAGTCACTATTCAGTTTAGCGATCGATAAAACGACCATCAATTTTCAATTGAGAAATAACCGATCTCTATCCATTAAAGGCAATTTAACGACTAATTTTTTACCACCAAAATAGTCACAAAAAATCGTGACCGAATTTTAGTGACCAATTCTTGAATTTAATGAAAAATTTAATTTTATATATTTTTTTCTCTTTCCTTAGCCGCTAAATTTTTTCTAAATTGATCCCTAATATGTTTTTTTAATAATAACATTTAAAATGGTCTTAAAAACGATTAATTTCTTAATTTTTTTATAATACTAATTAAAATGGTCATACAAAAATTTATTTGTTTAATTAATTTTTTTTAATAAAGCCGTTTGAAATGATCTTAAAACATGAATATTTAACAATTTCTTTTAAAATGGTCTTAAAAACAATGAATTTTTATAACATCTCAAAAAACATTTATTATCAACCAATCATATACTTTTAAATAAATTAAATATTTTTTTTAGTGAGTATACATATATAGAGAGGTTCAATCGAGAAGCCGTCCAAATCACTACAACTGACCATATGAAAAGATACCTGCTTGAGCGAGGGTTGTGCCTCCGCAGTGACTTCAGCAAAGTAGTTGGCATCAAAATGCCCCGTTCGATGGATGACCTTCTCCTCAAAGCCCAGACCTACATCCAATGCAAGGAGAAAGAGGCCGCTAACAATGCCCATGACTCACGAAACCAAGAGAACACCAAAGTCTCGAAGTATGACGATCCTGTGGCTCCTCGATGAGGTGGGAAGAAAAAAAAAGCTGATAAGCCCCGCGACTACCGCGAGCATAGAAGACCAGAAGGCCGTTTCGCTGAATACACGCTGCTGACCGCTCCCCGTGAGCGCATTCTGGCCGAGTCTATGAACTCAAAATTCAAACAGAGTGAGGTTCATTTTCCCAAGCCGACACCCCCAAGCCAAACATCGACAAATCCAAATACTACCAGTTCCACAAAAGCCACGGGCACGTCACCGAAGACTGCATCCACCTCAAGGATGCAATCAAGATCCTCATCAAGGAAGAACACCTAAAACAATACACCAAGAGGAGCGAGGCTCCTTGACAGGACGTCCGTGACACAAAGAAGGCTGAGGAGGAAACACCACCCTCTGACGACGCCAGCTTATAGGTCGCCCTGTGTGTCTCTCGTCTTGAGGACTTCTACGTCCCCGACGAGGCCGACACGCCCTTGTCTATTCACAACATATGGGAAAACTTCCCCCTCGCTATGGTCATATCCGGCGGAGGATTCAACAAGCTCACTGTGGGGTCTGTGAAAAGAAAATTCGATGAGCTAATCGACGCAAGCTCGAACCATAATGCAACTCTTGACAGGTTCCGGGGAAAATCAGATCCCATCACACTCTACCTCGAGGAGCAGCCAGACAGTTCTCCCAACTCCAACATTCCATTGCTTGTGAGAGCACAAATGGCAAACTTCGGCGTCGGCTACATCCTAGTCGACCAAAGGAGCTTCGTCAACATCATGTACGCTCATATGTTAACCATTATTCAACTTGAATAAAGGCATTTAACACCGTATATAGGTCCTGACCTGCAGGGCTTCAATGAAACGAACACTAAACCATGAGGATATGTCGAAATGCTCGTCACCTTCGGGGCGGAGGAGACCACCAGACAAGTCAAAGTTTGTTTCCTGGTCATAGTGAAATTCTGGCAAGCACACGATGGATGTTATCACAGATGTTATAACATCCACTGTAACACAAACTATTGGAATAATAACAAAGCTGTAAAGGAAAGCAGTAGATCACACTAGTAATTGTTCACCCAGTTCAGTGTCAACAACACTTACATCTGGGGGCTACCAAGCCAGGGAGGAAATTCACTATTAGTAGAATTAATTCAGAGTCAAACAACCAGTTTGCACTCCTCACTTTAAAACCTACCCAATGACACTTCAACCTAGAGACACTCTAGACCTGAGTATACCCATTCACCCCCCCTCAATCACACCACAGTGATATCAATACACAATTACAAAACAGTTATGGAGATACACTCCAAAACCACACCTTGATCCTGCTTCACAGCTTTGATCAAGGGACACACACTCTTGCTTAACATCTTTGAGTGACACAACAACCTAGAACCTACCTAACCAATGCAGCAGACAGTTGCTTGGTAAGCAAGTATTCCTAAGACTCAATTCACACGTGAAGAACACACTTTCCTCACTCACAATACTCACGTAAGAACCACCTTCTTCACTCACAAGGACTCTTAATATGCACTCTTTAATCTTCTGTCAAGAGCTGCTCTTCTAGGATTGCTCCTTCTGTTTTTATAGCAGCATTCAGTCCTTCTGTCTAGAACCACTACAAATGTTATACGTTACTGAGTGACACACTGGGTTAATCCCCCTCAACTGATGCACTCCACTCACTTTCTGCTACTATCCTACAGAAATTCACATACACTCCCAGGCACTTCTAGGATCACACAGGGTTAGCAACATACACAAACAACAGGGTTAGCAGCATACACAATCAACCATTCAGTTCTAACATACATTCCTATACACCATAGGAATTCTATACATTCCTATACACCATAGGAATTCACACACATATAGCATCGACACATTACTAACAACACTAGGCAGCTGTTATCACACATATCCTCAGCATCACCATATGCTCTTCAAGCTATCCGCCTGTTCTGCACACCACCTGTTCTTCCACCTGCTGTTATTATCACTCTATCTTTCTCTCCCCCTTTTTAGCCACAAATTAAGATCCAACTAATAAGTTAGCATAGATCAGAATGTTGTAACATTCCAATTGTTAGGGGAAAATTATACAAACTGCTCGTACAAAGCATCACAAATTCAGGTTGTCAAATAATTCCTACAGAGGCCTAATCAAAACAAAAAACCAGCATCACTTCTTCCTGTAATAACACATCAATCAGTAGTCTGAGCTACACTGTATGCTAAGACTTCAATCTTCTTTTTCAGCTGAGCCGGACCTATCCTCCTCAGTCTCTTCAGTGCTTTCTTCTCCATCATCAGTGCCTTCCTCTGAGTTGTCAGCAGCTTCTTCTGAGCCAACTTCTTGACCATTATCTTCCCTTGTACCATCATCATCAGTGAGTTCAGCATCCTTATCTTGCTCAAGAGATTTTAGCAATTTTTCAAGAGTTTGCTTCCTTGCATCCAGTTCCTTGCATGTTTCTTTAATTGTTGCCATCACTTCAACTTTTCTGGTTTTGGGACCCTTTTTGGATGTCACAGTGGGTGTCATGGCAATGTTTGGAACATGAGTTCCTTGAAACAACTTGTGATGGAACGCTAATGGAGTTTCTCTTTTGCTTGCTACATCACTGTTCTTGAGGATATTTGGATATTGTGCTAATATAATTCCACAAATGAGCGAAGGAAATACTATGGGTCCTTTTACACTATAGCTACCGACATGCTTCATAGTCTGATCAAAGATGTAAGTGCCATAATCCATTTTGGTCTTGGTCCCAACAACATAGATAACTCTCCCCAGGATAGTGGCCACTGACGATTTGTGATTAGTTGGCACCCAGTTTGCAGCACCAATCTTGTGCAGCACAGTATATTTCGCACTTAGTTTGCTGGCAACAAGCTTTCCTTTTGATGACCACTTTCTGACTTGATTTCTTTTTCATCCTTTTCTTCTTCTGAGTCATCAGCAGAGTTGAGACAAGAGCTATGCTTTTGCTCTTTTTCTCCACAGCCCGATGACACGTTCTCGTCTCAAAGGTTTGGAGAGAACCTATGAGTTCATCAACTTTCATGTTGTTGATGTCTTGTGCCTCTTCAATGGCAGTGACCTTCATGGAAAATCTTTTTGGCAATGATCTGAGAATTTTCCTCACTAGCTTTTCCTCAGCCATCTTCTCTCCTAAGGCACCTGATGTATTGGCTATTTCAAGTACATTCATTTAGAAATCATGTATTGCCTCTTACTCCTTCATTCTTAGGTTCTCAAACTTAGTGGTCATCATTTGCAGTCTTGACATTTTCACTTTAGAGGTTCCTTCATGTGTTGTTTTCAGTGTGTCCCAAACCTTTTTAGCCAGTTCACAATGGTTAAACAGTCTGAAAATGTTCTTGTCAATGCCATTAAACAAGGCATTCAAAGCTTTAGAGTCACCAAGAGCCAAAATCTCTTGCTCTTTGTTCCATTCCTCTTCAGGAATTAGCACAGATGCTCCATCCTTATCAGTCTTCACTGGATGTTCCCATCCCAAATTTGCAGCTCTCCAGGCCTTGTTGTCTAAGGATTTTAGGAATGCAATCATCCTAGGCTTCCAATAATCATAATTTGAACCATCCAGAATTGGTGGTCTATTTGTGAATCCTATGTATTTATCCATAGTACCAGAATTTATCTTCCCTAGATCTCACCCAGATATAACAGGCAGGGTGCCTGCTCTGACGCCAATTGAAATTCTGGCAAGCACACGATGGATGTTATCACGAATGTTATAACGTCCACTGTAACACAGACTATTGGAATAATAACAAAGCTGTAAAGGAAATCAGTAGATCACACCAGTAATTGTTCACCCAGTTCAGTGTCAACAACACTTACATCTGGAGGCTACCAAGCCAGGGAGGAAATTCACTATTAGTAGAATTAATTTAGAGTCAAACAACCAGTTTGCACTCCTCACTTAAAACCTACCCAATGACACTTCAACCTAGAGACACTCTAGACCTGAGTATACCCACTCACTCCCCCTCAATCACACCACAATGATATCAATACACAATTACAAAACAGTTATGGAGATACACTCCAAAACCACACCTTGATCCTGCTTCACAACTTTGATCAAGGGACACACACTCTTGCTTAATAGCTTTGAGTGACACAACAACCTAGAACCTACCTAACCAATGCAGCAGACAGTTGCTTGGTAAGCAAGTATTCCTAAGACTCAATTCACACGGGAAGAACACACTTTTTTCACTCACAATACTCACGTGAAGAACCACCTTCTTCACTCACAAGGACTCTTAATATGCACTCTCTAATCTTCTGTCAAGAGCTACTCTTCTAGGATTGCTCCTTCTGTTATTATAGCAGCATTCAGTCCTTGGGCCTGGGTGCACAAATTAGGTTTAACATACCAAACCCTATTCTTCAATCATCTACATGCTTGCCATTTAATTCAGGAACATTTTGATTCACTTTATGGCTTCTAAAATGTTTTCTGATTTTCATCTTGAGCTTCTAATCAATTTACTGATTGCTAGGTACCAGAAAAACTAATCTGCTCGCTGGATGTCATATGGTCAGAGTCATGACATTTTGTATGACATTCAACTTAACTAACATTTAGCTAAGTTAACTTACCTTGCACAATCCACATTATATATGTGCTACCATTAGTTATGACATACATACATACTCTAATGTTTTGCCATAAAATGCAGCCAATCAAGAGCACTTACACATAGAGTGCCCATCCCTGTACTAGTGCATCCTAGGAAGACCAACTCTGGCCGAGCTGACCGCCGTTCTATCCACGGTCCATCTGAAGATGAAGTACTATACGACCAGGGGTTGTGTCGTCACTCTTTATGGGGACATTGAAGTTGCGAGAAGATGCTTCGAAGTAGCAATAAAGTAGCAGAACTTGATCAATATGCCACCCAAGACTACCAATAAGCCAGCTCGATCCGAGGAGCGGAAGCTGTTGCCTCGCGTCAACTCAGTTGACCTCGACAACCACTTCACCATCTAATAGAAGCAGAACGAAGCAGCATCAAACACTTCCCCAACATCTGGTAACGACGGGGAACCTCTCCACCATATGCGACCCATTCCAGATGGCGAGTTCAAGCTCATTCTCCTCGGCAATGACTTGCACAAAGGCGTGAAGATCAACACGGGACTCCCCGACTTAGAAAGGAAGCAAATGAAAGCATGCCTAAGGGAAAATGCTGACTTGTTCGCATGGAGCACTGTAGAGATGCCCAAGATGAACCCACACGTTGCCTGCCATCAGCTGGCCATAGATCTTGCCGCTAGGGCCATAGTTCAATGTAGGCGTAGGCAGTCTTCTGAGAAAGCGGAGGCTGCTGAAAAATCTGTAAAAGACCTTGTTCTGGACTGGGCCTATGGATGACCCATGGTCAAGCAGGCCCAACCCAGTGGCTCATCGAGGACAACCTAATTCAAAGGCCAAATCCTCCATAGCCATTGGAGGCCATGTTCTCCACGTGCTCCTCACGCGAGAATACGTCACCAACTGAACCCACGCCTTTCGCGAGGTAGTTTTTCCCTCAGGAACGGGAAAATCTAATACGAAGTTTGTGGGGTAGTTGACCTAGGATGAATACCACATGCTGGTCTTCTCTAATTTCATGTAAGATCCTGGCAGTCATCCGCTGTGGGCCTAATGATCTAGCCCACAACAGATGACCTTTGACTCAACGCCGGGGGCACACTAAAAATACCCTCTTCCGCAGGAGGGTCCAATACTTTGAATTCATTCTCACTACTTTGTACTTGATCTTTCTCTTTTCACTCTTAACCTTACTTTGGAATTGAAGTGCCTTGCACGTACACGCCCTCTTCTTCTCCGTCACCGGCGAATTTGGAGTCCATGACATGTTGCTGGCCGCTGATTTAATCTCTGATCCCGATAAGATTAGTGGCACCATCTATGGGAAATCCTTTTCTCCCCCGTCTTTTCTTTCTCTGAAACCTAAAAACCAAAGCAAACTTTCAAAAACCTACCGATCATCATGGCCAATCAACACGTCGACGATAACGTTCATGAAACTGCCTTTAGTGCCTTCACTGTCGAAGGTGACCACAACAATGAGACGAACGTTGCTGAAGAGGGTGACCCTAGAGAAGGACTCATCACCTCTCCCTCCTCCGACAATGCGGCCTACAAATCCGTCCAACATTTCGAGAATCAGGGGGTTTTTCAACTAATTCCCATACCATCCAACGTCGGTCCTACGATGGTGGCCCTGTTTGCAGCACTCAACCAGACCAACTTCATGATTTTCTAGAAGAATGAACAGATTGGAATATTGGAGAAAGACCTCTGATCACGCTCTCCCCCACGGAAACATAGACGGTTTGAATCTCGTAGCCTGTCCCCGCAACGATAAGACACCCGTCCATGCTCTCCCCTATGACGAAACTGCCTTCAGTGCCTTCACTGCCACATCCTTTAGGTGTTACCCATTTAACTACTCTTTTCCCTTTGTATGTTCCCTTGTTGTGTCCCCAATTCCTGAATTTTTGGCATTTCACCATTTGAGTATTTATGGGCAAAGTATTTGTGTTTCTAGGCTCATCATTGTCTTTGTTACAATTCTTCTTTGGGCGAAGAATGACTTTCCTCATGACCAAATGGTTGATTGGCTCAAGTCCATCATTTGGCCATAGTTGTGAGCCATTTGTTGGCATGATCATATCACTATAAGCATCCATCAGAGTCGACCTCACATACATAAACAAATAATTCACACGAGTAAGCTAACATACAGAATATCGTGAAATACAATCATTTGCATTTATGATGTGTTGCCTATAATATGATGAAACATACTCTTCTAGATCCTTCTTATTATACCATATGCATGTGATAACATGAGAACATGATGCACATGTTGAATTTGACAACATGTTTTATATATATATATATATATATATATATATATATATATATATATATATATATATATATATATATATATATATATATATATATATATATATATATATATATATATATATATATATATATATATATATATAAAATGATACATATGTTGGATTTGAAATTTTGAAATCTCACGGAGACGACGTCGATGAAGAAAAATGAGAGCAATGTTAATGAAAAACCTCGATGAGTGAAACTGCACGAAATGGATGAAAAAAACACAAAAGAACTATTTCATAACGTACTAGTCTTATGGAGAAAACGAAGTGAATGAAGAAAAGGAATCATCCATTTCAATTCCTAGGGTTCATGTTTTGGGAAAAATACAATCCTGCTATGAGAACTAAATAAAATGAATTAATTCTTAAGTTTTTAAAATAAATTGTTCAAACCTTTACTTTTAAAAATAAGTGTTTAAGTTTAAAAAAAAACATTAACCTAAATAAAAATGAAAACTAAATGAGTTGAAAAAAAATAAAATTAATACTGACTTGACATTGACATGTCACCATTACCACTACTATGTCATTAAAAATTGCTCTCAAATTTTAATGAGACTAAAATCCTCAAATAAACATAATAAAGAGACTACATAAATCAATTTTTAAAATGGAGGACTAAAATCGAAAAAAAGGATAGTATGAGAATCAAAATTGCAATTAAATTTATATGATAAAAAGTTAGTTTCTTAAAATTTATTGATTGATCGGAGAAATAACATGCACAATATTTTTTCGTTAAAATTAAAAATATCTCATCTTTGTGAATGAATTAACTTCGAGGATAGATTGACTCACGTAAAACACTTTGTGGATCATGAGACGTGGCAGACTACTTTACCATATCGTGCTTGTGATAATTATTTTAAAAATTATTTTAAACTATCTAATCACCATTCTTTTTTTTTTATGGGTTAAATACATGCCCCATCCTCTTTGTTTGTTTTTTATTTGTTTTCATTTCTCAAAATAAAGAGTTTTCTTTGAAAATATTATTAACATATTGTTTAAAAGATTTATGACTAATACAATTTTTTTGAACTAGAATTCAAACTAATGCTATACAAAGTCTATATCAAACATTCAAATCTCTCAAAATTTGGTGCCATCATTTTAGATTGCAGAAGAATGTTCTATAACAATTGAGAATTTTTTAATGCACTCTATATATTACTAGTACACCACATGAAAATATTAAAATATCAAAATATCCCCGAATTTTTAAGATGCATCATCGGACGCACTTTATACACATACAACCCATGCCATTCTCAGTGACGTACTAGAAGTTGGATTTTTTTAATTCGGAGATGCATATTCATAATTTTTCCGTAGATGCATTTCCGTAATATAGCAACAGTATCAGAGACAGAAACTAAAAACTTGTATTTTGACAAAATAAAATTACCATTCATAAAATAAAATCACCATTACATAGATGATTTCAACATAAAGTGCAATATTACACTTCAATATTCAGGTGGACACTTTAACATCTTCATATTATCTTCGAGCGATCTTGAAATCTTCGCTTCCAACTCGAGCGAAACTTTTGTTTTGAAATGGAAAAATTTATTCCACATAACCCTTACATCTGCATCCGTCTTGAGCTCAAAGTTGCCAAACTCAATCTTCCATTCATTTTAAATCGACGATGAAAGGTACTCGAGCTTGAAATTTTTTTGACTCTCTCTATAAGGTAGAAGATTATGAACTTCATATTTCAAATATGTAAAATAGGTGTACTTGTTGAGATTAAACTTTCGCTCGAGTGTCGCGCTGGAGAAGGAGACATTTGCGACATACCAGATGATTTTATTTGTGACATTTGAGACATTTTCTGTTTGTGTGAAATAAAAAATAAGATCCCCTAAATTTATAGAAGTTCTAAATAAATGCGGACCACAAAAATTCTATTAAGCATCAATGCTGATTTCAGAGATACATCTCTGGTACCACCCTATCGTCTTATTCCGGAGATACATCTCTGAAATCTCTCCTAAAGAAGACATAATGAAATAGGAAGAAAACATAACCTAATTGATGACTTTGTTTGGCAAATGAACAAATGTTTTGGCAAAGATATAAAATGCATTAAAATATTAAGAAATTGTATATATTACACTTCGTTAATATTGAGACACAATTACATACACTTATTTGTTCGGTTAAACAAAAAGTTAAAACAAATGAAAGATTTGTCGTCGGCTAAATCTATGGGTGGTGCCATCTTTGAATTTTGTGCATTTGATTCTCTTTAAATGTTGCTCAAATTTTTAAACTCTTGCATCTTTTCCACAAAATGGTCCGGCCAAGTCTCGGCTTTTGTTGTTGAATGCGTTGCCCACTCCGGTGATGTAAGTGGTATGAGGCATCCCAATTTTAAGTAATCTTGAATAAAATTCCGTGATTTTGAAAGACACCAAATACACACAATATGATCTTTTGAATTTTGAGGTTGGACGGTGCATAATGGGAAAAAGGTTTCCAAAAAAACTGTACCGTATAAGATCAATACAAACTTTATCATATGCACATACTATGAGGTGACCCATTTCAGGGAAGCACATCAATTTGCCTCCGGTGCCGGTCCACTAAGGCATGGAGCAAGAGACTCATAAATTGCATCAAAGTTTTCTTTCTTTTCGTAAATTCGTGTGTATGATTCTTTATGAGTTCTCAACTCATGGATAAGTTGATGGCAAACAAGTGTATGATTATCTTCTCCTTTATTGAGTAAAGCCGAAACAACTCGATAATCACAATTACCATCATCCTCAACATTGACGATCCACTCACTATATTTATGAATAAAAAATGACATCTCCTCAATAAATGAAATATTTGGTGGAGGCGGCGAAAAAGGTGGTTTGCTATTGCGAGCTCCTTTGAAAACACTTTTTTTTTTGTGATTTTGAAGTTGGCGAGTTCGAAAAAACTTTGTCAACATATTCAAAATATGAAGGTGACCACGCCGTTGAATTGTCACTCAGTGTAGGCTTGAGCTTCTTCGGAGCACCTTTTATGTTCATCGGTTGAGAGGGTGGTTTCAAGTCGGTGGATTTAAGATAAGAAATCTTCCTCAATTGTTATTTGATGTGGAGTTTCATACTGTCACCAACGTTCAAAAATCTCTCTTGTATCACTTCTCATTTGGTCAAGATAGAGATATTTGATTTATCGTCATTCATGACACCATCATCATCAAACCTAAGCCTATTCAAGCGAGTGAAAACCTTATCTATTCTTATTGGGCTACCAAGTTTCACCATTTTTGCAATAACACAAGCACATGAGAGACCATATATTTTCACAATTGTGCATCCACACTGCGCTATCGAAGCCTACATTATCAACTCGTTTAACTTCGTGAAAAATATAATTTAAAATCATTCGAGATATCTTGCTGACCAACTGAGAATAAAGATTTTTGTCTTTAAATATATGTTCCAAAACTATGATGCTCCGATCAAATGATGTATGTATCTCATTATGCTGGTTTTGAATCATTTGGTTCACAGAGTCCCAATCTCTACACAAATCGCCCTTACTATTTCCCAACCAATTATTTAATGTAGTATGGATAGACTTAACTCGGTTTGTTGTTGTATTTCCAAGGTGTCTAACCTAATTGGTCCATGCACAAACAATTTTCTCCTTCACATGGTCAAGAATTGTGCTTTCAACATATTTCAACAAATTAGGATATTTCTCGCACACATTCCTGAAATGTATAAAAAACCCGACATATAACTCTTTAGTGGAAGAATTTACTATACCATTCTATGCATCTATTATTTTTTCCACAACCACGCCCGCCTTCACCATTTTCTATCTTCAGACATTATTTGTTTCGTCCGTATTGCGGGTTTAACCCGACTTCTCACATTCTTTGTTATGTGATACCTATAAAGTAATGCATAAGAAGTAGGAAATACCTTTATATCTGAATTCATCAACGCAGTATCGTGATCGATAACAATCACTTTAGGCATCTTTTCTCGATCCTTAATATTCTCCTCTTTTTCGCTCTCTAGAAATGCAAACTCGACAAAATATGTATTCTCAGTAGAGGTAACACCAACCATCTCTAATAATGAAAGTCTGTACTTGTTGTTCTTGTACGTTGAATCAATTATGAGCACAATAAGATGTTGAACAACTTGATGAAATCAGGATGAGTACAAAATATATCTCTAACGGTAACTCTATCCTCGCACGTTCGGTACGTAGACACATAACTGTTATCATCCAACAGTTTCAAGAGTTATTGTATTTCAATTTTACCCCTCCTCATCGCCTTGTTAGTTTGGTACCAAATATTGTACATTTGCTTGATATTTGAGATATTTTCGGGTCTTTTATGTTCCAAAGTTGCAAGTATATTTTTCGGTTGAACCAAATTCAATATCATGTCAGCAACACATTCCTTCTCTTCCGGCATGAGGCGACAATCAATTGGATGGTTGGCTAACTTTTCACATAAGTCATAGTTTTGTAAACCACATATGACATTAAATCTCCATTTATTGTTTGCCAACATATAACCACACAACTTAAAAGGACACTCATATTTTCTTGAAACAATGTCATCTCGTTTAAAATTCCGGAGAGGAGGTATACATTTCCCGTTTCTTTCGCACATCATTGTCACAAAAGCACATCTTATATCCGAACCATTATCGGAACTTACGATTACCACACCAAATCACAGTTTGGAGGCATCCGTACGAATCCATTGAATCATGTGATCACAAAATTCAAACTCTTGCCCATTTTAAAGTTGGTTGCCAACATCTTACGCCTTCACAACAACACATTTGACATTTAGAGACACAACATCTTTGGGGAAAATATCGGGGGTGCACCATATGCAATGAAAACAATTACAACAGAACAGTAAATAAGTGCTAATGCTGTAAACAAAGCTGAAAAAATAAAAACAAACAAATACGGAGATGCATTTCCTGATGAGTTCATACTCGTTCCAGAAATGTATCTTCGGATAAACACATGTTTTTTTAGACCGAAAACAAGATTAATGTGAGAAACGAGACCTGAAATAAATGATATTTACCTGTAATTCCAACTTCTTTTCCTCCATTTGATGTGATGAAATACAAGATTGAAGATTTGAAGTGAAGATGTGGATTAAGAATCGAAGAGTTTTTGGTGAGGGTTTGGAGTGAAAAACAAGTATGGCTGTGTGATTATGCAGTTCAATATTTTATCAAATTATTCTAGAGTTGTATCTAGGGCTGGCAATGAACCAAACCAACTCGAAGATAGTTCGGAATTCGACTCGACAATTAAATCGTTGAACTAGGTTCATGAACCAAATGAGTTGAGTATGAGCGAAAAATTAAGTTCGTTAACTAAATGAGCTGAACTTGAACTATACATAGTTCGACTCGTTAGGTTCATGAGTCAACTCGATTACATATGAAAAGAATTATACTGTCTTTAAGATTAGGTTTAAATATTTACTTCAAATCTTAGACAAATTTAATCTTCAATTTAGTAGTTTTTGAGTTAGACTCTCAAATGTATCTCTTGAAAGTTGTGTAGGTTTTGAATTAGTAGATTTCGAAGATAAAGTTAAATATCAATATGATAACTTTTATTTTATTTTAATATTTTATTTAAAAACTATATATTTATTTAAAATGTCAAATATACTAAAAAATATATATATTTTAAAAAATAGTTTTTAAGTTCGTGAACCATGTGAGCTGAACCTAATGAGATGAACCTAACGAGTCGAATCGAACTGTTCGTGAACTTATAACGAGTCGAGTTTGAGCTTAAAAAAAAGTTCGTGTCGAACTCGAACTCGAACTCGAATTCGAACAATTCTTAACGAGTCGAGCCGAGCTGAGGTGAGTTCGACTCGACTCGACTCATTTCCAGCCCTAGTTGTATCTCCGAAAATATCTAACATGCAAAGGTTACTGAAATTTCAAAATCCTGCCCCAAACCTCTGAAAATGCATCTTCGAAATGTCCATTGATCTGATCAGTTATCAATATATTTGTTGAAAATATCCGGAGATGCATCTTAAAAATATTTTTTAATATTCATCTATGGTAGCGTCATTTGGTGCGCCATAACGTTGGTACATAATGCGTCTAGAGATGCACTTTCGAAATCTAATGGACAATTTTGATTTTTTATAGAATATTTTCCCACCCTATTGGATGTCATAAGACATTCCATGGTTGAGTTCATTCCAAGACAAGAATGAGGTTGCTAGTGTTCTTATAAAGATAAATCCATTTTAAACTAGTTTTCTTTTATTGGTATCCCAATATGTATTCAACATATTATCATATGAGAGAAATACCTTAAACCTTTTACTATCAATTTTTTCTACCTCAGATTGCACAAGATACCTTGTGCTAAGCATTTCAATTTAGTTTTCCTATTTAAATTTCATTTGGTTTGTCTCAATTTAGGGCAGCTGCAATCAAACACTAATGAAAATTAAATTATATTGTGGTTAAAAGATTCCTTATATATTTGTGAAATGTACGTGCCTGATTTTTATTAGTGTTGAGTTAATTAATAACAATTCTTCAAAAGACAAACCTCACTTAATTTTAAAATTTTCAGTGCAACAATTTTATAAAATTATATTATATTATCCTTCTAAACTACTAGATGTTTGAGTAAAAAGTAAAAAATAGCATAAGCTTCCACAATGATAGTTTTCTTTTTTCGAAGAGTGATTAAGTCACACCACCACCACCACAATTCAGTTGTAAATTAACATTCTACCAATACAAGTTTTAACTTGTTTTTGTAAAGTGACTCAGCCATTATAACAACATTGTTGCATCCTTCTTCAAACCCCCCCACTAGTACATTTGAGCTGGTAGACTGAGAACCGAAGGCCGATTACAGGCATGGTTTGCCAAATCACCGGATTGGAATATTTGTTGCCCCCCACTAGTTTCGATCTATATCAGAACTGGCCGCGTGCACATGTGTGCGCTCTGTAGTAGAATCCTTGGGGGAAGATTTGGTTCGAGGCAAGAACCAGTGAACCCTTCAAACAAGTTTACTCATTAGGCATTCCTGGTTTCACTGACAGCAGATGCCAATAACAAGGGGATTGCAAGACCATAACCCAGTAAATGGAGTACTGGGTTCATATCATAAGCTTTTACAAGAGTTCTGCAATTCTGCAATGGAATAGTAAAGTAAATACGATAAATAAAAACAAGACAAGAATAGAAAAGGTAAAGGCAAGGATAGCTGAAAAACTGCCTTGCAATAATAAAACATTACCATAAAATGCTTCCAACATATTGCCAAGCAAAGCACACACAGAAGCATACGGATCCTTCGGTTGCCAAGGTGGAAACTAGATATTATGCCGCTGTGGTTTTTATTTAATAAAACTTTTCTAGAGTTTGAATCATGATCGTCTTCTTTCTTCCCTGAATACGCCAACACTCGTTCCCGGTAAATAGCTCTTTCAGCAGTCAGTGCACTAGTGACCAAAATTGCAGGCAAAACAACAAATAATATATGAGGAAGAACCAACACCAGAATATCCGGGGATCCAACAAACTCAAGCTTCCCCTTTCCATTAGAAGTCTCCAAAGCCCAACCCATATAGGTCATGTACACCATATTCTTTCCTTCGGTAAAAACTTGCCCCACAAACCATGGGAACAATATAAGATAGAATAGGTATCCTATCCAACCAAACCATAATGTATGAACCCTGCATAGTTCCTGGAGAATCCATAATACACCATTTACTAAGCCTTTATTGGCGATAAAGTTCTTGTAAGTATATATATTCTTTTGAAAAACAAGGAGAGCTTTAGGAACAAGAAGAAAGGAGAACATAAAACACAGAGAAGACCATAACATTGGGTAATATAAGGAGGCCCATTGACATCCCATGACATAAAACTCCTTCCAGCTCCAAGAAATCTTGAAGCTATGACCATTAATAGAAAATGGTCTTAATTCGGTCATAGTTGATCTACCCATGATGTCGTTTGATTCAATTTGAAGCCAAAATCTATTAGGAGAAGTATCCTCGAAGGCTTTGTAATTCCATGGAGCAAAATAGAGGTTCCCCTCATCAGCATGCTTGGTCATATCGGCTTCTAAAACTAATTCAAGATTTCCGGACCGTAAATCATAGGCCCTAGCGATAACAGACTCAAGTGGAGAAGCAGAAAATACCAAAGTCCGAATTGTCTCGTAAGATGAAGAAGCCGCTGATTGACATTCATAGTTATGATGGCATGAAGATGTCTGCATGAAGCGAGAGTCTAAAGGAAAAGTGGGCACTATAATTGCATGTTTGGCCCCTGACTTGAAATCAAGATCAACATATGAAACATGGCCTTTATCAATGGCTAAAATTCGAATGGCTGTACTCTTTCTCCAGTCACCCATCTCCCACTCCCAAAAGTCTTTTGGAAGGGATTTCAACGAACAATTTACAGTGCTTTCAAAAGAATTTTGATGTATGTTAAACTGAAAAAAATTCTGCAGGGATAAAAAGCGATTACTCAACTGATGGTGCCGTTTTAAGTTCTTGCCAAACCTAGAATGGAGATGCCCACACAAGTAGGCTGATATGGAATGATTTAGAAAAACATCTTTCAAGGTTCGTCCAGAACTAGAGGCTGCAGAAAATGAGAGTGGAAAATGCCCGAAGACTATTTTGGTGACTGGTTTTTCCGACCGAGAATCCCAGTGTGAAAGTTCCAAGTCCAAATCCTTTAGTAATTGATCCGTGGGATGCCCAAAAAGATTAGTTGGACCTCGTAAGCCAGTTGACATTGTGGTATCAATCCCAACAAAGAGATGTTTCCGCTCGTTGGTCTGTATGATACAACGCAAGTATGTGAAAATAAGAAAGGAGATAACATTAAGCAAATAATAATAACAAAACACATGTTTTCAAAATCAATTTGTCCAGGTGAAATTTTCTTAACTGACAAAAACGATTCAATGGTGAATCCAACATGAAACACATATTTTTATACTCTTTAATCTTTCATATTTTAGCAAACCAAATACACTTGACGATTATGTTGCTAGCATTGTTCTACTTTATACTTTGTTCTCAGAAATATCAGAAATTTCATAGAATGAGAGCTAACCTCAATGGTGACACTATTGACACTCCCATTTCTCCCCAATCGTCCATTAATACTGTATTTAGAAAAGAAATCAAAGGAACCACCAACTTCAGGAACACCAAAACTATCATGGTTTCCTCTTAGGTCATAAAACAGACTCTTGTGAAGTCCACTTCTCTGAATAACATCATCCATCACATTCCTGTACTCCACCCATTCATCCTCATTCTGCTTCATCGTTAGCAAATCCTTGCTTTTACCATCTGATAAACAAATAAATAGCATCCACAAAATCACCACAACACACACCCGAAGATTCAAATACTAAAATACTCAGACACTATTGAATCACCAATGAAAAGTGATGAATTGTACCTGTGAGGTCACCGGTGATGAGGACGAGGGAGGGGTTGATGACGGAAAGAGCGGGGCCGGCAAGGTTGGTGAAGTCTTTGGCTCTGTTAGGATGATGAACGCTGAAATGAAGATCGGAAAGCTGAACGATCCAAACCACTGAATCAGATTGTGCTTTTGACTCTATGACTGTTTCTCCACTGGAACAGTATATGGCGCACGCAAGGATGATGGTGGTGAGAAAGAGGTTCATGCTGATGCTGATGCAACTTGGGATATGATGATTTGATTTTGTATTGGAATTTGGAAAGGAAAGGTTAGTGAGTTCTTTTTGTGTTGATGATGTCGTGAAGACCATAGTACATTCGTGTATTATTATTATGTTCATGATCTCAACTTTAATTAATTCAATTTTCTTTATTAAAATAATTGTTAAATAGTATGTGTTTTTATTCAATTTTCTACCAAATGAAATTCGAGACTAGATAAAAATAAAAATAAACTTTTCATGTATATTTTTTTATGATTAATTCAATACTTTATTAAAATGAATTAACTATAATTTTACTTGTGAATTGAATTAACTATTTTTGTATATGATTAACTAGAAGATCTAGATTCGAAAAGGTTTTCGAATGGTTTTGCTTTATGTTGCGAGTCAATCATAATTTCTGATGTTTTACATAGTTGTGTAGAAGATTTAGGAGAAGGCTGCCAAATTTGGAGATAAGGTGTCGAGGATGATGAAGTCTATATTGAAGCAATTGAACGTTTGGAAAAGAGGAGTTAAGCAGGGTAAACTCAGAAGGATGTCAATAACAGTGATGATCAATGAGTATTTTATCCTTCAATATTCGAGAAAGTGGGAGTGCAATTAAGAGAAGATGCTTGCACCAATTAATTTCTACAGGTTTGTTTGATATCGTGTTGCTCTAGAAGACAAAAATTCAAAAGATGCAAGATGAGTTGGTTTTTTCTTTGTGGGGAGGCAGAAAGGTTGAATGGACAACTAAAGAATCTCAAGGAAGATCTGGAGGGTTGCTCATCATATGTAAGGAAAATATTTTTTCAGTTGAATTTCAGTTTGAAGGGGGAGGGGTTTGTTGGGATTAGTGTGTGTTGAATGGAGTTGTCTCTTTATTTGGTCAATGTGTATTCTTACTGTTTGACCGAAAATAAGCGGAATGCTAGGGTCAGCTTAACGAGTTCAAAAGAAAATGGTTTGGCAGTGAGTGGAGGAAGCCGAGCCTTCCCCTTCTGACAATCTAACCCAGGAAGACCATGATGTTAATGTCAACCTCGAAACTGCTGGTGAAGATAAGAACGAAGAATAACTTTTTGATTATCCATCTTGTAATGTAATGTTTCATGAATGTTGATGTTTTGTATTTGGGTTTTGATGTGTCCCATACTATGATGGTTTCATATTTTATTCCCCGTTTATGGGTTATCTTCATAATTGCTTTCTCCCAGACAGTTTTCTGTAGAGCCTGAAGTGTTTAAAAAAAAATTATAAACATGCATGAGTTAGTCATAAAATAGATGTCTCTGCTTTGATAAACTAAGTGGACCTTTCGTGCGACATATTAATATAATTAAGATAACTATTGATGATTAGATTTATATGCCCTATAACTTTGGATATGACAATCAGAATTTGACCTATGGTTTTACCTTATAACTCACCAATTCTTTTAATTAAGCCAGAGGTTTCAATTTGTTTAGCACAACCGCAACTGATTATTCCAGAGGAATATTAACATGGACAAAGGCATCTTATCTTAGCCCGACCGTAGCCGATTATGTCAGAGGTATATTAACATGGACTTTTGTTAGGCCATATGTATGTTAACTTAGCCCGACCGCAGCGGATTATGCTAGAGGCTTCAAGTTGTCTGAACTTCATTTAGGCCAGAGGTTTCAATTTACTTAGCCCGACCGCAACCGATTATGCCATAGGTATATTAACATGGACTTCGTTAGGCCAGAGGTATGTTAACTTAACCCGGCCGCAGCCGATTATGCCAGAGGCTTCAAGTTTCCTGGACTTCATTTATGCTAGAGGTTTCAATTTACATAGCCTGACCATAGCCGATTACGTCAGAGGTATATTAACATGGACTTTCATTAGGCCAGAGGTATGTTAACTTATCCCGACCGCAACCGATTATGCTAGATGCTTTAAGTTTCCTGTAATTCATTTAGGCTAGAGGTTTCAATTTACTTAGTCCGGTCGCACCCGATTGTGCCAGAGGTATATTAACATGAACTTTCGTCAGGCTAGAGGTATGTTAACTTAGTCTGGACGCAACCGATTATGCTTGAGGCTTCAATTTGTTTGGACTTCATTTAGGCTAGAGGTTTCAAATTACTTAGCCCAACCACAATCTATTACGCCAAAGATATATTAACATGGACTTTCGTTAGGCCAGAGGTATGTTAACTTAGCCCGATCGCAGCCGATTATGCTAGAGGTATATTAACATGGGCCTTTTCTTGGATCATGTCCTAGGATATGCTTTATAACGACATTTGGTTTAACTATGGATGCCTCATTAAAAACCATTGCCCTTGCAAGAGAAAATAGTGCATCCCTACAATTTTTATTCAACATACTGTTCGTCGTAAAAATTGGTGAACAACCGTTGGTCTTACAAATCGAAAAAGATTTGTTTTACTTGTAGGATCGACCATACAAATCCTAAGACATGTGCTAATTGATCTTAAATGAAATTTAGGACAATGATGAACACTTAGACATAGTTGATAATTAAATAACTTATTTCAAATGTAAATGGAATTGAACACGAAGGATTAAAGTTGAAAGACTGGTAAGAAATGTAAAAAGTAACTTGCATAAAGAAAGGATAAATTCTTAATGAAAAAGACTTATTGAATTGCATTGAAGTGTAAAAATGGTGTTACATCAACGTGCATTCTTACAAACTCGTTTGTCTACACACGGGTACTTGGAGTATATTGAAGAATTTGTACACAATTGAAAACACCCATATCCTAACACTAAGACTTATTATTTATACTAATCAAAAATAACTGCCATTAATGGCTAGCAAACTAAATCGAGATAAGTGGAGTTCTGCATGTCTTCGATTCCTAGAAGCGCTCCACGTGTCTTCTTTGAGAAATGGATAAGAATGAACCCTTTATTTGAATTCAAATCTTCTTGTTGAAATGCCTTTAGTAACAGCTCTGTCAAATCACATCTTCCAATTGCTAAGAAATATTTCTAAGTCTGTAAAATAGTTTCTCCTGGAAAAAGGACGCCTTCGACTCACATTCCAAAAATATGGCTCCGGTCGAAGTCATCTGATTCTCCAAAAAACTCTATTACTTTCTTTTCATCCAATT
The DNA here is from genome assembly GCA_963859935.3 of Lathyrus sativus. Taxonomy (NCBI): domain Eukaryota; kingdom Viridiplantae; phylum Streptophyta; class Magnoliopsida; order Fabales; family Fabaceae; genus Lathyrus; species Lathyrus sativus. Next base: position 524,959,317 of record OZ012737.1, on the reverse strand, counting down.
CAGGCGTCGAAATTTAGAGCCAACAAATTGCCCCCTAAAAATGTCATTTTTGACATCACGGAAGAGTAAGGCATTTGTTTGATAATGTCATTCGACGCCTTGAACAACTTTTGCATGCTTTTGATGCCTACTACTATTCCAAAAAACCCATGACGTCATGATTATCATAGCGGTTTCTGAAACATCTCATCAAAGCACGCCACAATATCTAGCCATCATCATATTTCCTAGACCCTAGGAAATCGTGCACTAGGCATTAACTATCCATGTTCCATCAAACGGCCCTGGTGGAACACGTGTCGCACTAACCATCATCTCTTTAATGCTGATTTGAAGTCCTTGAACTTCCACAAGCTTATAAATTGCTCTAAACTTAGCCATTTTAACTCTTACACTTCCCTAAAATCTTCAAGCATTTTTCTTCTCTCTTCACTTTCCAAACCTTCAAAAAATACCCAAATTTTCTTTAAACCTCAACAATGGCGTCTTCAACCACCAACATCAAAGACTCCAAGAAAGGCCACAAATCTAAATACCTGAAGAAGATCTCTCAGCTTCTTCCATTTGACACACTATCAGTGCCAAAGATGGTGGGAAATCAGCAGTTCATCTCTGAGCCGTTTGAAGAAGAAAAGAGGAAAATATATGAATCTCAGGTACTTATTCCCGTTACTGTTTCTGGTAAACGACATGCACTATGCGGTCCTTTACCTACTCTTAGTTTTGATCACAATAAATCTAGGGACTTTTCCCCTCTTACCACAAATCAAAACCCATAGGGCAAGCCAACAAATCTAGGGTTGAGAAAACTTCTTCTGATGCAGTAGTATTGAATAATATAGATTTAAGGTATATGAAAAATATCTTTAGAGTTTTTAGAGAAACCCCATCCTTCAAAGAATCTTGTGATTACATGAACTGGCTAGCAAAAATAGAAAAAGTTAAATCCCAAACTTGGAAGAACTTGGGAATTTACAACCTGATTATGCTATCGAAAACGGGTCTTGATTACTGTTCGACCATGTTGGTTTCTTCTTTGTATTTTTGGGATAGCACCCATTTTACCTTCCATCTCCCTTGTGGGATGATGACTCCCACACTCTTCGACATAGCCACTATCACAGGGCTCAAACCCACTGGAAACCTCTATGACCCAGACCTAGAATCTAACGACTCCATAGGTTTTGTATCTACTAAAGCCACATATTCTCACTTTATAATACACTACTTCGACAAAACAACTGATGATGTTTCCAATAGAGAACACATAGCCTTTTTGGCTGTATGGTTATCCTATTGTGTCTTCTGCTCAAAATCCCTCAAAGTAGCTAGAAGATATCTAACTCTGGCCACTTAACTTCACAAAGGCCATGATATCTCTCTAAGCGAAATGATATTAGGGAATATCTACGAATCTCTAAGTGAAGGAGTGGCCCAACTCAAAGATTTGGGAGAAAAAGGGAACCTTCTGATGTCTGGTCCCTTTTGGCTATTACAACTCTGGCTAAATGCATCATTCAAAGCCAGTCTCCCCAATAAAAACCAATAAATGAAACTGCTGAAGACATCAAGCATAGAAGAGTCAAAGGGACTCGCTTGGTCTAAATCACTCCTGCGAAGAAGGACAATACCTCAGGCCAACATTCTTTAGTTATGTCATGATGTTTTCCAAACGTCATGAGTTCACGTCGAACATGGCTCTATTTGTTGCAAGGAAGTATGGTCCCGAGTGGTTCACAAGATCCTTTCCAGCCCCAACCAAGGCTCAAGAAGCAGAGTCTTTACAGATCTGGGAGGCTTTTCTGATTCCAAGGTTGCTAACCCTTCGACTGAATCTGTCGAAGTCTCAAGTGGCTATGATTGCTTACCAACCAAACTTAGTTTTTTGACAGTTTGGGTTGGTCCAAGCTCTTCCCAAGTTTCTCTTTAAAAAGAAAGGCGCCCTTCTGCTTCATCATGTGAAGTATACTGAAAAGATGACTTCGACGCAGCTTGCGCGCTACACTAATAAGGCTCAACTCATCCCCACTAATTTCGAGTCGTATTTCCTTTGCACCTCATAATTCAACAACTGGTGGTCAACATATTATGCAGAGGAGTTCTTCGATGCTTCTTCCTTTACTCAAATTATTAACCAAGTATTCCTCTCTGTGCAGAAGAAGACAAAGAAAGGTATTTCGATACACATCAAAGAAATCCAAGCATTCTATAAGTACATTGAAACCGTTTAACGACCAAATGATCTTAGTCGAACTGTCCACGAGGCAACTGTTACACTAAAGGAAAAGTTTCTTAAGAAAATGGAGAGTTTACAACTCCCATTGTTCGTTCCTCCTAGGGAACGATACACAATGGCTTTCAACAAGTTCCCTCTCAAATTTCCTCAATTGCCAACTACTAACTTTGGAGTGGCCCTTGCCCCTCCATTTCTAGACTGGTTTATCTATGGGGATTTTATAAAAATCCTTCGTCAGCAGTCGAAATTGAAGGCTTAATGGGTTGCAACTAAGCATACTTTAGATAGTTTCAAAGGGCCTTTTCATATCGGTATCGAAGATGTTTGCATCGAGTCCGAAATTTATGAAGGTGTGGAATGAGAGGTTTTCGAACTAGATTTCTCTTATTCGATTTTTATCATCTTACTTGCAATGTCTTGTTTAAAGGCTTTCACATGAGGAGCTGGAATCCTCCAACTACTGCTTCGACTGACACTCAATCGACCAACCCTTCACACGAGGAGCTGGAATCCTTGAAAGTACAATGACCATTGGAGTACCTAAAAGCCATGCTCAGTTCCCAATACAACTTTGGTGACAAAAGCACTAGCACTTCGACCGCTCAGGGAATCTTCTGACTGGGAAAACTGACAGTGATTAGCTCATGCAGATAAAAGAAAACATCTTTGTAGTGGACTTATTCCAACTCTTAGAACAAGATGTTTTTGTCAGTTTTGGACTTAAGAAACTTCTGAAGCAAATCAATGTCTTAGAAGTTTCACCAAAAATGGCTGATGTTGTTATGGAACTGAGTACGCTAATCAACCTTGTTGCTGCTGATCTTAACCGCCTCAGAGCCTTTTCGAGCAACCTCACCACCAAAACTGGCAATCAAAAAGCTGCATGGGAGGCTGTCTCTGAGTCTACTAAAAAAGTTTTGACTCTCGAGAAACTTTCTGAGCAGAACAAGAAAGAAGTCGAAAATGCGACAAGAACATTGCAGAATGAGAGAGACAAAATATCATTTTGCAAAACAAAATCTCTCAAGCCAAGCAACGCAAGACTAACCTGCTTAGTTCTATCGAAGATGAGGTGGCGAAAGAGATCCAGACTGGCCTTCAACATCTTGAAAAAACTCAACAACTTAGGAAAGAGATCGAAACCCTCTCGACCAACAAAAATATTTACAAACGCCGCCTGATGCTCCAAAGGTCGAAGTACGAAAAGATGAAAGGCTATCTTCCCTTCTAAAGTTATCCTGTAGCATTTTTTTTCTTTTGTTAATCATGACTTTTGGCCCTTTGTGGCATTTCTCTGTAATGGATTAAGACATTTTGGAATATTTTTCTACCATATTATCTTTGCCCTTTTTTTCTCGTGATTGCTCTTTAGTTATTTTCATCTCTTGAAGTGCAGACTTATATTTTTTCAAATATTTCCCATTAACCTTCAAGATTCTTTTATCTTCGTATAACTCTTCAATCTCATATGCACCATTAGAAAAAACTTGTATGACTTGAAAAGGTCCTTCCCGTTTAGGGAACCACTTACCTAAGGCTCTATCTTTTTGATCCATAGGTAAAATTGAAGGTGAGATAATACTTAGAAGGGGGGGGGGGGGGGGGGGGGTTGAATAAGTATGAAAGATTAAGACTTTAAAAAATAATGACACAATTATTTTTATCCTGGTTCGTTTAAAACAACTACTCCAGTCCACCCTTCCTAGAGTGATTTGCCTTTCTCAACAAGGACTTAATCCACTATTTAATCAAACTGATTACAATAGTAACACCTAAGAACAACTGTTCTTAGTCTTCTCAAGAGCTACTGATTCCAACTGAATCCTCTTAAGGAAAACCTTTACAATAATTGTAAATCAAATACAAGAGTATTAATGCTTCTATAAAGCTTTTATCACAACAGTGATTTTTCTCTTAAGTTTAAGTACAAGAAATTCTAAGAAGAATATGAAAGAATGAGAGCTTAGAATAATATGATTTATTTTCAGCAAATTGTGTAACTGAAGAATGTTGTGGAGTCTTCCTTTTATAGGCAACTGATCCAAGGATGCTGAGCGTTGAAAAGAGAGTCCCAAAAAGGTCTGAGCCTTTTTGTCTTCACATCAAGTGACCTTTCCTAGAAGTAGATAGCACAGAAAAATCCTTTTTGTCTGTGTTATTGTGTCTAGCACAAATGAGGAAAAAGACGTTGATTTACTCCAACAGATATAATCTTGAATATTTCTTCTTCAGTTTTCAGCAAGTTCTTCAGAATCTGATTGAGTCAGAGTCTTCTAATGATGTTCAGAACTTTGCTATATCAGAGTCTTCTGCAGCATGTGTGCTTTCAGCGTGTTGATCATCAGAGCATATTTGACACAGAACTTCAGTACTTGGCAGCGTTAGTACTTTCAGAAACTTCTGTAGAATTATGCTTTGAGAAACTCTTCAAACAATATTCTTCTTTGCTTCAGATGCTTCAGCTTCAGATGCTTCTGCTTCAGAATGTTCTGGAGCTTCTTGCTTCAGATCCTTCTGGAGACTACGCTCAGGATCTTCTGTAAACAGCAATCAGAATCTTCTAATGAATGCATCTGGCGCTTCAGAGTCAGGATAACTTCTTGTATACAATTCAGATTTTCTTCTAGAGAGTTAATTTCATTTCAATCTGCAGTAAAACTCTCAAACAAATTTTAGAGTGTATAATTCTTAAATATAAAATTTCCTAACAGTTATCATCAAAACAAAGAGTTATTATTAAGAACCAATCTGTGTTCTAACAAAAATTACTTTCCAAACCAATTCTTATGGCGATAACATCTTGACCTTGACTCTCTTATTATAAGATTTATCTACTCTTTTCTTCTGCCTTTTTAAAAATTCCAAGGCATTAAGTCTTTCTTCATCCAAATCAGCCAACTCATCCAACATCATGTTCCAGTAGGATTCTGATGGAATCTCATGGTGCCTTTAGATCCTTGTTGACTGTAAGTAAATTTCCACTGGCAATACTACATCATGGCAAAATATTAATCGAAACGGAGTTGCATTAGTCGATTCTTTGGGAGAAGTTCGACATGCCCAGAGCACTTGATCCAAAGTCTTGTGCCAATTTCTAGGCTTCTTCCCCACATGCTTCTTAATTAGACTAATCACTATTTTGTTCGCTGCTTCAACCTGACCATTAGCCTGAGCGTAATAGGGCGTAGAAGTTAACAATTTGAAACCGATTTCTTTGGAAAATTCTTGCATCTTTCGACCAGTAAAAACTTATCCTTGAACTGTTATAATGGTCTCTAGGACTCCAAATCTATAAATAATATGTTTTTTTTTATGAATTCGATTACGTCTTCTTGGTCGAAATTTGGAAAAGGTATAACTTATATCCATTTTATAAAATAGTCAATACCTACCAAAGTGTACCTTTTATTTTTTGATGACGTTGGTCGAATTTCTCCAACTAAATCCAAAGCCCAACCCTTAAAGGGCCATGGTTTGACTATGAAATGTAACTCACTCGCAGGAACATGTTTTATACCTGCATGCACTTGGCACTCTTGACACCCTTTAGCGAATTCGATACAATCTTTTAACATGGTGGGCCAACACATGCCTTGTTGAAATAACAACCATTTCATCTCGTGGCCTACCTGGTGTACCCCACATGCCCACTGTGGATAGTCGAAAGGACTAAATATTCCTATGATTCACTAAGGCATTTAATTAAAACTCTCTCAGGAGTCTTTTTAAATAACTCATTCCCCAAAAGAACATAACTTAAAGCATGATACTTGATTTCTCGCTATGTGGATGCCGTTGGATTTTGCAGATACTCCACTATCGGTTTCCTCCAATCTTCATCCGTCAAGTTGTCTATTGCAAAGATTTTGAAATTCTCTTTATCAATATACCCTAGTTTTGTCGTTTCCAAATCTGTTGGGGACAATCTGACGGACACAACTCTTCCTCTGACTTCGATTGCATTTGGAGAGGTTTTGTTTCAATAAGAAGAATGGACGAGAGGTTGAGAGAAGTCTTGATCGGCAGCGGCGAAATAGGTTAGAAATGACGGCGGCGCTGAAGAGGAGGAAGGCTAGGGTTTCGTTTTGGGCAAAAATGAAGAAGATGATGATCATCTGTGAGACTCCTTGGACGGTTAGTGGGCTTCGGCCCATTTGTTTAATTTTTGAATCTTACCCCCGTGTCCATTATACGTCCCCCCATGCTGGCTATTTGATTGTGTTGTAGTTGGGCCAAGTCCAACCTTATTTTTCTGGACTGTACCCCCATCCTGCTGTTACACCCTCTTGTTGATTCTCTTAATTTTTTTTTGTAAATACATTTACATTATGCAGTATATTTTGTATGTATATACTTTAATTTTTTCTTAGAAAATTCATATTATAATATTTCTTTTCGAATATATGCATATATTTTTGTATAGAATTCTATATTATATATTCAATTTTTAATATTTCTTTAGAAACTTATTTTTCCTATTAGAGGTTTATTTTTCCATTTTAGAAGTTGAATTCAATTTCCATTTGTTATTGGACTTTTCCCTCATCATTTTCATTTTGTAGGTCGATGACGACACTTCCGTAAACCGTTATTAATCGACTTGTTGATGGATAATGTAGGATCCGAGACCACTTATTTCTCTCCTCATTTTTATTCTTCCTCTGATTTTATTTTGACTTTCTTCTAGTTTGGTCCGTGTGACACGATTCAATTGGAGAATGATTCGCAATATCATTTCTCTATCTTGTCTTTGACACGGATATCAATACGCTACCTCTTAGAGTTTGACTTCATTTATAAGTTGAATCACGACGGTTTAGCGTTACATTGGTCCTGATTCGGGTTTGAAACATCATCATCAAGGATCAAAGGAGAATATCTTGGAAAGGAAGTTTGCACGCAAAAGTCAAGAGTCAACGGAACCACCCCGTTCGGTAACATTGCTTTTATTTCATTTCTTTTATGCAACCGTTGAGTGTTGTGAGTAGGGATGGCAAAAATATCCATACCCGCGGATATCCGTGGATAAAATCTGCCACGGATATGGGGCTGGTAGCTTAATGGATATCCATGGATAAAATAAATGGATATTTAAATACCCGTTTGTTAATGGATATGGATATGCGTTTAATGATATCCATACCCGCGGATATCCATATTCGTTTATAAATTATAAAAATTATTTAAATATCATTAGTTTATTATACTTTATCTTTGCATCTTCTAAAACCTTTCACTTTTCATTCAAATTCTATTTGTCATTTCATATTTAAACTCTTCGATACTTCATACCTCACTTCATCAATTTCACAGTCCAACCAACTAATATCGTCATTCCTTTGTCGAACTAGTGTCTCCATTCCTACTCCTCTGTCGTCTGATCTTCCATCATTCCTCTGTCGAATCTTTTGTATGAATGTTATGTGATAATAAATTTTTGTGTCTTTAAAATAAGTTAAAAATAATTTTCTCAAAAAATAATTTTTATAAAAAAGTATTATCCATGGATATCTGTAAATATCTGTGGATACCATAAAACTCGTGGATTACCCGCGTAACAGATATCCACATGGATATGGGGAGGATATGGATATCATATTTATCTAACGGGGCAGATACGAATATCATAGTATCTGCCCCCATGGATATCCATTTACATCCCTAGTTGTGAGCTGTAGAGTTAGATACGTGGGACATGATGAGTGGGTGGCTGCCTCTCACTCGTCTAGAGTGTTTAACGTATGTCCTTTGGACAATATGCGACGCATTCGCTCCTACGTCTTAGAACTTGGTGCGTGCGTCCCGATCCGAATTTTTCTCTCGCTTCCTGGCGATTGAGACCCTTTTCTCTCGCGTCCCGGCGATTGAGCTCCCTTCTCTTGCCCCCGTGCAATCAAGACCGTTTTTACGTAGTTGCCCGAACTACGTTTTCTATGATTTCTCATACCGGATGAGAATACGTAGGCACGAGACGATGATGTCTCGGCAAGCAACTATTCCCCATCTTTCACCCGTAGTTAGCCGAACCACGTTGACTCTGACTTTCCCATTGCACAAAGAAATATGTAGGCACAAAGCGGAGATGCTCTGCCGAGTCACTTTTCTTTTCTTTTGTCCCTGAGACCTTTAGTTAGATAGATAAACACACCCTTTTAGATAGACAACCAAGCGTGGATCCCGTCAAGTACAACGGACGTGAGGGGTGTTAATACCTTCCCCTTGCATAACCGACTCCCGAACTCGAGATTTGGTTGCGATGACCAATCTTATCCCTTTTTCGCAGGTTTTCTCTGATCGTTTCCTTTCCCCTCGTTGGGATAAATAACGAACGGTGGCGACTCTTCTGTCATTGCCGGCACCTTTTTTCGCAGTAGCGACGGCTGGCGACTCTGCTGGGGACTCCAACAGTTCCCTATGCGAGTCAATCCTAGCGCTTGTTTGTTTATCTTTGGGTGTATGTATATATGTGTTATACTTTATTTTTCCCGCATTTATTTTCAGTATTATATATCATTATTGATGTGTTGTGGGGGAGGGATGTTCTATTGAGTGATAAGCCAGACCCAGGCTTGAGTACAAACCTAGCATTAGTAGTGGAAACTAGTGGGGGGCCTGTTTGCTTAGCAGACACAGTTCCCCATGAAATTCGCGCTCAAATGAGATTCTCTTTGATAATTTCCCTTCCGATCTGTCGGGATTTTGGATTTGAGAGTTGTCGACTCTGCGAACCGATCATTTGTGATTCAGCTAAGTGAGGCCTCTTCAGGAGATGATGATGCCAAACTAGAAATGGTGAAAGTATCATCATTTCTTGAAAGTCTGTGACGCTGATGAATGCATAGGATGCCGAACCTTATCAGTGGATAGGTCCATACTTGTGAGAGGGATTGGGTTATGCAGGAAACCTTGACTTTCAGATTACCCGGTTTTCTTCGTAGTATGAATCTATATTTTGAGTATCAGTGGTCCCTATTATCAGAGCTATGCTAGTGTTCTTGCCAAAGTGAAACGCCGGTTCTTCTTGATCTACAACACAACAATCTTGATCCCCTGTTTGCATTTTGCATTTTCATTTTGCATCTGCATCTCATTAACATGTATTTATGTTGTAGGTGTATATTTCCTCCCTGGATTCTAGTGATCTTGTTCATTATTTCTGACATGGAACCCTTGAAGAGGGCAGTGGCCTACAGGTTTCCGGCTCCAGATATCAGTCCTTTGTTGAGTTTGATTGCTATGGCCGATAAGAAGGTGATGGAAGACTTCAGGCAATCTTATGGGAGACTGTTGAGATGTGTCTTTAAACCTTCAGCATATGAGATCGGTGGTATCTATACTCTTCTACAATTTTATGACACGCAGCTGAGGTGTTTTGTCTTTCCTGATTATGTTTTGGCTCCTACTTTGGAGGAGTATTCGACATTGTTAGATGTGCCTATTCTGGATCAGATGCCATTCTTCCATACTGACGCTGAGCCTAATTTGGCTAAGCTCGCTGCTATTCTGCATCTGGATGCTTCAGAGTTAAAGGGGAAGATGATCAAAAGGCTTGAGATGTTTGGTTTTCCTTTGCCCCTTTTGGTGGAGAAAGCTCAGCAGTGTGCCAAGGACGGTTGTTGGATCGTATTTAGCGCCATTCTAGATCTCTGTATCTACGGTATTATATTATTCCCTAATCTTCCAAATTTCGTGGATACGGACGCTTTCTACTTATTGGCCTCAGGGAACCCAATACCTACACTGCTCGGTGACGTTTATCACTCGGTTCACTATAAGAATGAGAACCGAAGGGGGAAAATGTGTCTTGTTGTGTTCCCTTACTGTACAGGTGGTTTGCCAGTCATATACCCAAGACAGGTCCTTTTGTTACTTTTGCAGGTACGTCAGAGTGGCATGAACGTCTAATGGGTTTGTCAGCTGAGAACATCACTTGGTTTGATAGAAATATACTTGGTACATAAATCATCTATAACTGCAGCAGATTTCCTAACGTCCCTTTGGTCGGAAGGAAGGGGTGCATCAACTATAATCCGTCGTTGTTGGTTAGGCAGTTTGGATATGCATTGAGGGATCCTCTCAAGGAAGAAGAGGGACAAGAATCTATGTACCTCACCGGGCTGTTGGATAATGATACACTGGCCATACTTGAGTATGCTTGGAACAATATTCACAGGAGAGGGAAAGCATTGCTGGGAAAGAGTAATAGCCGAGCCTATTGTTCCAAGCGTGCTCAAGTCTGGCCAGTGTATCATTATTCAACAGCCCGGTGAGGTACAGAGATTCCTGTACCTCTTCTTCCTTGGGAGGATCCCTCAATGCATATCCAAACTGCCTAACCAACAACGACAGATTGTAGTTGATGCACCCCTTCCTTCCGACCAAAGGGACGTTAGGAAATCCGCTGCAGTTAAAGATGATTTATGTACCAAGTATATTTCTATCAAACCAAGTGATGTTCTCAGCTGACAAACCCATTAGACGTTCATGCCACTCTGACGTACCTGCAAAAGTAACAAAAGGACCTGTCTTGGGTATATGACTGGCAAACCACCTGTACAGTAAGGGAACACAACAAGATACATTTTCCCCCTTCGGTTCTCATTCTTATAGTGAACCGAGTGATAAACGTCACCGAGCAGTGTAGGTATTGGGTTCCCTGAGGCCAATAAGTAGAAAGCGTCTGTATCCACGAAATCTGGAAGATTAGGGATTAATATAATACTGTAGATACAGAGAGCTAGAATGACGCTAAATACGATCCAACAACCGTCCTTGGCACACTGCTGAGCTTTCTCCACCAAAAGGGGCAAAGGAAAACCAAACATCCCAAGCCTTTTGATCATCTTCCCCTCTAACTCTGAAGCATCCAGATGCAGAATAGCAGCGAGCTTAGCCAGATTAGGCTCAACGTCAGTATGGAAGAACGACATCTGATCCAGAATAGGCACATCTAACAATGCCGAATACTCCTCCAGAGTAGGAGCCAGAACATAATCAGGAAAGACAAAACACCTCAGCTGGGCATCATAAAATTGTAGAAGAGTATAGATACCACCGATCTCATATACTGAAGGTTTAAAGACACATCTCAACAGTCTCCCATAAGATTTCCTGAAGTCTTCCATCACCTTCTTATCGGCCATAGCAATCAAACTCAACAAAGGACTGATATCTGGAGCCAGAAACTTGTAGGCCACTGCCCTCTTCAAGGGTTCCATGTCAAAAATAATGAACAAGATCACTAGAATCCAGGGAGGAAATATACACCTACAACATAAATACATGTTAATGAGATGCAGATGCAAAATGAAAATGCAAAATGCAAACAGGGGATCAAGATTGCTGTGTTGTAGATCGAGAAGAACCGGCGCTTCACTTTGGCAAGAACACTAGCATAGCTCTGATAATAGGGACCACTGATACCCAGAATACAGATTCATACTACGAAGAAAACCGGGTAATCTGAAAGTCAAGGTTTCCTGCATAACCCAATCCCTCTCACAAGTATGGACCTATCCACTAATAAGGTTCAGCATCCTATGCGTTCATCAGCGTCACAGACTTTCAAGAAATGATGATACGTTCACCATTTCGAGTTTGGCATCATCATATCCTGAAGAAGCCTCACTTAGCTGAATCACAAATGATCGGTCCCTAGAGTCGACAACTCTCAAATCCAAAATCCCGATAGATCCTAAGGATCGGAAGGGAAATCATCAAAGAGAATCTCGTCTGAGCGCAAATTTCATGGGGAAATGTGTCTGCTAAGCAAACTTCCCCCCACTAGTCTCCACTATTAATGCTAGGTTTGTACTCAATCCTGGGTCTGGCTTATCACTTAATAGAACATCCCTCCCCCACAGCACAACAATAATGATATATAATGTTGAAAATAAATGCGAAAAAAATAAAGTATAACACGTATATACATACACCCAAAGATAAACAAACAAGCGCTAGGATTGACTCGCATAGGAAACCGTTGGAGTCCCTAGCAGAGTCGCTAGCTGTCGCTACTGCGAAAAAAGGTGCCGGCAATGACAGAAGAGTCGCCACCGTTCATTATTTATCCCGACGAGGGGAAAGTAAATGCGGTGGAAATAGGATATCAAACTATTAATTAGTTTGAATCACAATTCTTAATTCACAACCGACTTTGATTTATCCGAAGGAAAAGGTCAAAAGAAGGAAACCCTATTTTTGCATCGTAAGCACAATGCGGGGAGAGACCTAGGTAAGGGGTTATTTAAGCTTAGGGAAGGTACTAGCACCCTAAACTTCTGTAGTACTCTACAAGAACCTTTTGTTTATTTTTGCTATTTTTACTTTATTATTCGCTTTAGGGTATATACAAAGGGTTAAAAGTTAAAGAAAAGACCTAAGGGGTTATTTCTAAGTTTACTCGGCAAGACATCGCATCTTGTGCCTACATATCCTGACGGGGTTATAATCAGAGTAATTGTAGTTCCCCTCGAGCGGGAGGTTAGAAACGTCTTGATTGTGGTCAAGGTTTCAATGGGGAGTAAACGTATCTTAAGGACACGCTTACGTGGAGTCTTGAAACTCCGATTTCTACGTTGAACTTGTTAATTGAAATTTAGGGTTAAATTAGGGATTCCACGGCGGGAAACCCTAAAATAGAGTACGACGACTCTTTGACCTAATGCTAGGGTAAAGGACATTTTTGTCCACGATGGGATGCCTAGGTGAATCAGGGTTTGAAAAAGTCAAAGATTAGGGTTATTGATTCGACGGTCAAACGACTATACCTAATCCTTCAGAGGGTGAATTTACGATAAATAAAGTAGTGAAAAATTAACGATTGGAAACGTTGAGATAATATACAAATGATAATGGAATGAATAATGTAAAATAAATGTACAAAAATAAAAGAGTTAGTAAGCAATGGATAAACGAGAGTGAAGGTCAGGAAGGGTAAAGTGGACTGCTGCAAGTTTTGAGACGATGAGAAATTTATGTAGTTAGAAAAAAATTAGAATTTGGAATTAGGGTTCTTAGTGAGATTTAGAAAAAGTTTTTAAAAAAAGTTAAATTTGAAAGAAAAATTTGAAAAGGACAATAAAATAATACAAAATAAAAGTTAGAAATTTTAATGAAAAAAAATTAGAGGTTTTGATTTAAAAAACAATGTTAGAGTTTAATTTTAAAAAAAAGTGTGTTAGAATTTTAATCTTTTTTATAAAAAAAGGTAGAGTGCTGGAATTATTTTAAAAAATTACTTTGACTTGTAAAAGGGATGATTTTAGATATAAAGATGTTAATTTTAATAAAAAAGGTTAGAACTTTTAATTTTTAAAGAAAGGTTAATTTCAAAAGGAGATCTTGCCTTTATTTTTTTTAAAAAAAATGTTATTTATATTTTAATTAACTAGTTTTAGTTTAAGAAAAAGTTTAGAAAAAATTTTAAGTTTAAATGTTAGTGTGTTTGTTAGAAAAAATAATAGAAATAGTGGTAACCAAAACAACAAAAATAAAAGAAAAAGAAAAAGAAAAAATAACAAAACGGGTCGGGCTGGGTCACAACCCACCAGACCCGACCCACACGGCAGGATATAAAAAGGTTGGGCTGAACATTTTAGGGTTTTAACCCTAACATGCAGCGGCGGCGGCGTACTCTCCCGGGAGAGCTCTCTGCTGAGTTTCCTTCTTCATTCTTCTTGACCCTTCCTTCTCCATTCTTCTGTTCCTGAAACGAGAAAAAAGGCAAATACAATTCGTCCTCGGTGACATACGGATGAGGATTTTCGACGGTGGTGGACGGTGGTTTCGTTATGGCCGACGACGAGTTATTCCATACTTAGAGGCCTTGCGGTTGTTCATATGACGACGATGAGATTCTTGCTGGTGTTTGTGGAATTTCGGCCTTGGTTTGGTGTTTTCATTTTTTGTTTGGTTTTGGGTTTCTGGCCAGTGATGATTTATTCTGAGGCCTTTGGCTTGATTGTTGTCCTCCGTTTTGAGTGAATGGTGATGATGAGGATTAGGCTTGAGTTTGAGTCTGCGACTTTGATTTGCTGATGGGGTTTTTTATGGATGATTTTGGTGATGAGCTTGGTTTCTGTTCTTGTTCGCGACCGTGGATCCCCCTCGTTAGGGTTTCTCTGCTTCTGCTTTATACTGTGTTTCAATCTTTTTCATTATTCGTTTTTGGGCCTGATTGCATTATTTTTTTTATGAAGATCGGAGGATTTGATTTGATTTTGCAGATTTGATTTGTTGGATCTTAATCTCATTACGGATCTGATTACGATTTTGGATCTGTTGGATTTGGCTATTTTGATGATTTTCTTATTTCTGATGATGGAAAAAAATGGATCCGGATCTGATTCTGAATCCATATGATTTACTTGATAGAACTGGATTGATTTGGATCTGATGTTTTTTTTTGCTTAAGGAAAAGTTTGGTTGAAAAAATCACTTTTCTCCAAAAGCTCTTTTTCAGAATAAGTGCTTCTCCAAATAATCACTTCTAAAAATAATCACTTTTTCTCTTTCTCGGGATGCCTCGGAAAATAAGAACAGAATCTTCCGGTTTTAGTCCGAGGTCGGGACTATGAGTCGGGAGTCGGCTTCGACTTTGTCGTTGCCCTCCCGACGTACCCGATGATGAATAACTGAGGGTATCGGAACAAAATATTTTCTAACGTTAACATCCCTTTTTTGCTCTGTTTTTTTGTTTGTCTGTTGTGCAGGTAAGAAAATCGAGTCGTGAAGAATTAGTCGGCGTGAAGTATCGAGCATGAAGACCGATCCTAAAAAAATAGGACTTTAGGAAAAAAATGTAATTTAATTCCTTTGTAAATTGTAAAAAAAATAATTATGAATAAAATTCTCATTATTTTTCTTCAAAATACTTGTCTGATTATTCTTCCACTATTATATCACAAATCAGGTGAAATTCTTTAAACCAAAGCATCCGATTAAATCCACATGATTGATTACCTCTGAATAAACTCAACTGATTAAAATTTAACCGATTAAACTTTAAACAAGCGGACTAAATTCCCCATGTAAATTCAATACGAATAAATCCCAAAATGAATATCCGAAATCAACTATGTCATTCCAGCACGTGCTGCTTCACCCAAAACTGACATAACATTCAATTCCATTCAAATATTTCCACAAATTAACTTGTGCCTGGTGATAGAAGCGGTACCGGCCTTGAATGAAGTAAAACAGGAAAAAGTAGAGAAATCCGATTAACAGCAAGACAGAACTAAACTCCGCACTAAAAATTCAATTTGTGTCTCTGATAACTAAATCCAATGTCTTGAACTCATTCGGCCAAAAATTACAATCAAACAGGTATAGTAACTCTAGACTCGGGTCGAAACTTCCACTCTTCTCTTTCGAAAATTGACTGGCAGATAGCAGAAGAAACAGAAAAATAGGTGTCTGTTAAAATAAATTCCGCAGACGGAAATCTCGCACCGCTTTGAACCAAACCACGGACAATACAATCAGCCCTAAAAATTCGAATCATTCTCAACCCAAAACACGGAGCTCAGAAATGAAAACCCTAATTGCTCGATGGATTCCTGACACTGACTATTCTTCCTAAACCGCCAGCAAACAACGAATCAATGACCATTTCGCCCCTCAACAGTTACAGTGCACCTGATGTGATTCTCCTGCAAAAACAACAGACTATGCAACCCGTTAGTGGTTAGTTAAATGTAATGCAAAAATGAGATGTGATGCAACATGAATCGACTAATCAAAGGGTAAAATTTGGGGTATTACAGAAACGATTAGAGAAAACCTGCGAAAACAGGATAAGATTGGTCATCGCAACCAAATCTCGGGTTCGGGAGTCGGTTATGCAAGGGAAAGGTATTAGCACCCCTCACGTCCGTTGTACTCGACAGGATCCACGCTTGGTTGTCTATCTAAAAGGGTGTGTTTATCTATCTAACTAAAGGTCCCAGGGACAAAAGAAAAGAAAAGTGACTCGGCAGAGCATCGCCGCTCTGTGCCTACGTATTCCCTCGTGCAATGGGAAAGTCAGAGTCAACGTAGTTCGGCTAACTACGGGTGAAAGGTGGGGAAAGGTTGCTCGTCGAGACATCTTCGTCTCGTGCCTATGTATTCTCATCCGGTATGAGAAATCAGAGAAAACATAGTTCGAACAATTAGAACACCGGTTGGTTCAAATGTTTTTTTACCCGAGTAGGGTTAACAACTAGTTCTAGCAGTTAGGCGTATGCAACTCGACCTTTGGAGACTTAGGCGTTACCTGTTTGCGGTAGAACTAAGAGTTAACGAAACTCTTTTTATGAAAAGGTTTTCCATTATTAAGGGTCCCAAAGGACAAAATAAAGTTTGATCATTTGTTTTTCAAGTCTTTTAAGGAGAAGTGTTTTGAATTGTTTGTAATTCATGTTGCACTAAAGACTATGACTTAGGAGCGAATGTGTCGCATATCGTCCTAAGGAAGTATACTAAACACTCTAAGCAATTGAGAGATAGCCCCCCAATCACCATTTCCCAAGTACTTAAGGCTCTTAGCGTACAACATTCATTAGCCTTTATTAAGTGTTTTAGATTTGTTTTGAGATGAGAAGAGAGAGAGAGAGGACAAACTAAAGGGAAACTAGTTCAAAACCTAGTAGTTGTCATGCAAGATGAACCTATAGTTGGGGTTAAAGGGAAATCCTACTTAATGTTCTCATACATGGTTTGAAACCTAGTGTCTATCACAATCATCCTTAAACAAGGAGATTGGAAGTCCTAAGGGAGCATGGTAAGAAAAGAGAAGAAGAGAACATGATATAAAACATGAGATAAGAATGAATGCATATGCTATGCAATACACAAGAAAAGGGAGGAAAAAGTGTGGGGTGAACACCTCCACAAGCATATCTCAACCTTTATTAATGCATAAGGGAAGAAAAGAAGGATAAAAGCTTACAACATTCACACATCAATTCTAATGCACAAAACACACCAAGTGAAAAGGAAAGGAGGAAATGATTGAATGAAATGACGGGAGGCAAAGTGGGAACCTAAGGAACTCACAAGGGCACTCAACCAATCATACCATATTCAATATGCAAACAAAACACACCAAGAGTCCTCAAAGGCTCACTACCTATGGCATGTTTTAAGTCCCTCCTAAGGAGGGACTACGCTTCCATGAGTAGGAACTTAAAGTCCTAGGACAGAAGTAGAGATGAAGGGAAAGTGAACACAAAAGGAATGAAACAAAACATGTAAAAGAATGCAAGTGGTTCATGTTAAGAGATGGGAAACATTCACATATGTACACAAGAAACCCTAAACAGAAAGGCCTAAAAGATGCATAAACTTGAACAAGTTGCAAACCAAATTAGGACCTAAAATTAAACATACAAACACCTCATTATGCCTATAATATGAATACCCCAAAATTAGAGGCTCAAACAATGCACACAAACTAATTAGAACACAAACTAGCTCATGTATTAGGGTAAACATCACACAAGGATGACCTAAAATTGAAAATACACTAAAAATAGCAAACACATCCAAAAAATGCCAAACAAAATCCTAGGGGACCCTTCTGGTATTAGGAACCAGGGGTCAAAAGTATGGAGACTAAGTCCAAACAACACTATGCAAACAGAAATGAAATCCAAAGGAATACCCTAAAAGCAAGGGCGAATCGAGGGTCCTAAAAATCAAACTAAAACCCTAACCAATTGTCAATAAAACCAGGGGCAAAAATGAGTAAAAAACAATCAACATGTCAAGAATATGATGAAGAACAATCAGCTACTAACATGAAAATTTCATCAAGAAATAAAATCAAATACATGAGACATGCAATTTCAATCCAATTAAAATTCCTCAAAAGTAAAAAACATGATTTAATTGGAAAATAACCTAAAAAATTAATTGAAATTTTTTAAAAATCACCTAACATCCTAAAATATGTAAAAAAGTATTTTTTGGGATTTTTTATCATTAATTGAGGCGTTTTATTTGGATTAAAACTCAAACAGTAAAATAAAATGGAAAGAAAATAAAGAAGAGAAAATAGAAAAAGTAGTGTGGCAATTAGCAATTTATTTCAGTTATTATCAGTGGGCCCATTGTGGAGGGGGTGCAAATAGGAGAGAAGGCCCATGATCTAAACTCAAAGCTGGGTGAGTGAAACTCACCGTTTCACTAAACAACGTGGCAAGTCAAAGAGTCAAAACGAGGATCAGATGAGATCGTGGCCGTTGGTTTGGGATATGTCAAAAGGTCAGAGGGTGAGATGGCTTCCACATAGGCGCCTGAGGGGAAATAACCAGACAACGGTCAAAGGATTTCTGGTCATCTTCTCCGGTCGGTTCGCCGGAGAAGAAGGATCAAGACCTAAATAAAACGCAAAATTCTTGAGTCTAAACTCATCCTCTACTCACATACATAAAGAATCTAATCCTAGTTTTCATTTTTGGCTTATAATTAGGGCAATACGAAGCACATCAGTTTCAAGCAATATCCAAGAATCATCAAGAACATTTATCAAACCAATCCAAAAATGGCCTATGATAATAGGGCTTCAAGAATACATGAAAATGACGCATGATTGATGCATGATCAGGGAGAAATCGTGAATGGAAACTTACCTAACGGAGTGCCTCCGTTGGGCCTTGATTTGTGGATGAAACTTGTGGAAAACCAACCAGAAATCTTCAATAAACTTCAATGGAGCTTGCTATGGCCTTTAATTGGATTGAATTGCCTTGGTTCTTGATTTCACTCTTCCACTTTTTCCTTCACTCGTGCAACTGAATTCCCTCTCAATCTTGATCCAAATTCCCTTCTGAAGCTTTGTACATGATCTAGAAACTATATACTTTGGATCTGAATGCTTATGGAGGCCCAATTGTGGCCTGTTAAGGTCAATTGAAAAAACCCAATTTGAGTTTGAAGCTTTGAAAATGCACGCATGAAACTGCTCCAATGGCTCTGAAATTGGTTCATACACCTTGCTTGTGCTTCCTTACGATCAGAGAGATGAGATTAATCCCTTGAAAGGATCTTGTAGTTGATTTTGGATGTGTGACTTCTTCTTGAAGTAACCATGGATTTGATGGAAAATTGCGATCTAAACGCAGCGGAAAACAAAACAATTTCCTTTAGTGATCCTTACGAATGAGCATGGTCAGTGATAGAATCATTACCTCTTTGTGGCGATTCAGATATTTGATGCAGCGATCACAAGCATTGATGAAGTGCAACACCTCTACTCAGTCCACACGAACAGCTTCCGGTCACAGTGCTAGCTGCTTACGAACGGAATTATTTGAGTGAGAAAAGAGAATCAAAAACGAAATTGCATCAAGTGAAAGCTTCATCACAAGGGTTCCTTTTATAGACTCTCTTGTGGGCTACAGGCTAAAAACCCAATTCACATGATCCATAATAATATTATATATTATTATAATAACTATTATTATAATAAATATATTTATTTTATTATTATATTATCCGAATTTCTATTTTTCACTTAAGTGCACCGTACCTTACGGTGTTCCTTTGATTTCTCTATCTCTCATCAAATTGTCCTTATGTGTGTGACCCTGTAGGATTTCGTAACGTTGGTAATTATATTAAATTATATATTTAACATAATAAACAGTAAGCGGTATCTAGCAACACATCACTGCTACCCAAGTCACGAAAATGTCATGTGATCTGACAAAACCTTTTTCGTGATAATATATGTTTGTACAATTACCCTTTTTTGCCCCTATGTCTATATTGAACACAAGGCATACACTGTGTCATCCTTGTCCAGTTCAATATTGGGCCCTTAGACATTTCTCCTGTTATGCAGGATTGGCAAATTCCATCTAGGACACTCATGTCCCTCAGCATGCTTCGTGGAGTGCCCATCAACTGTCTTTATGATCATCCAGTTACGGATAATGTTTGATCAGCAATAAAGCACCCGACTCTACATCTAGGGTCCATAGTGGTTTCAGGTCGAAGGGTGGTAATACACCATTATCACCATGAGAATAACTTATGACACTTTGCATAACATACTATGTAGTATTCTCATAGCGGGTCAATCCGGTATAAATATTACTCCTAATATTTATACCTATGTCAAGACTTGATAACTCTTTATCCATGATCCATGAGATGTGATCATCAGTCTATCTTCATAATAGTCTCAATGCTTTTAATGTTATCCCACTTTGCAATAAAGCTTGACTACGAATATTTTAAGAATAATGTCTTTATGTTTAATGGGATCTCATGATTAAGTCACACTTAACATTTCATTAAACAGACTAACTATTCTAGGGACTTTATTATTCTGAAAGACAAACATAATAAAGAAATGCCTTTTATTATTAAACGAATAATCCGATACAAGTACCAAAAAGTATTGGCCTCTAGGGCTTACACCAACAGGATTTGCATATGAAAATGACCTCAAAACTTACTTCTAATTTTGGCATTGTGTTTAGTATATTCAAGGCACTCAAAAAATGCACAAACTTATCATTATATGGTGCAAAATGAATTTAATCCAACTATGGCTTTTAAGTACTTTTTCCATGAGATTTTCTTCACCATACTTCACATACAAATCAAATCCATGACAAGTGATGGTTTAGTTATGAAATTGAGATCATTTGGTGCAAGTTTGATGTTGGATAAAGTTCCATTTGAAGTATGCAAAGTTGTGAAATGGAACTATAACCAAAAAGACCTATAATCAAAGTTTCCCAAAATACCCCTGCCTTGCAAGCTTCATATCTTGAGCTCTATAAATCAGATGCAGTACTTCTAGTACTTTTTTGGAAAGCTAATATCATAAGGAAAAACTTTCATTTTTGGGTCAAAGTGAGGAGAAAAATCCTTCTAGGTCAAAAATGTATTGGGAGTTGGTTGACTTTTGTTGACCAAAATCACATTCATCTGAGGACCCATAACTTGTCAGCCTTATAACTTGAGTTCTAAAAACCCAATGGATGAGTTCTAGTACTCAAAAGAAATATAGAAACATGATCTACAAGTTTCATGTTGGAGTCAAGATGAGATAAAACTTTTATCTTGAGATATGTGGTCTTGAAGTTAGGCACTAAATATGGGATTTTACACTGACAAGCTTAGAAACCCTAGCTTAGCAACTTCTCACACTCTTGATTCTTCTAAAATTTGTCTTGAAACAACATCTTAGATGTTTCAACATAACTCTCTGTGATCATGATTGTTGCACCCTAAAATTTGCTCAACCTTATTCCTTGGTTTATGTTTCAATGTCATTAGCATTTTGCATATAGAGTCATGTATATAGACTAACCATCTGCATAGCATAGCATAACAAGTCATTCAACAGGGGACCAATCATTATTCTCATCTCTAGAAGCCTATCAAGAGGTTATTATCCTAATTCAATCCCATTCAAGTCATCAGGAAAGAATTTGAAAGCAAAGAGTTCAGCAGATCAAGCCTTGAGTCCATCTCCTAGCTAAGGGTATCTGAGGGTCAACAAGAGGGTTGTGAGCTGTGAGTTGAAGGCATGGAGAGTATCTAGACATTATGAGAGACTTAGAAAGTCATTTGGAGAAGGAGACAAGTCATTGAGGAGAGCACAAGAGCTATAGCTGAAGGCAGTCAACTAGGGTTTCATCTGGGTCAACCCTAGGTCAACCCTAGGTCAATTGACTGATTTAAGGGGCATTCAAGTCTAGTGGAGAGATGTGGGGTTCATCATTGGACATATAAAGAAGGATATGGAGATATGCCAAGGAGAATTCAAGAGAAATCAAGGAGAAGAGGAGTTTCTAAATTAGGGTTTCTGTGTAAAATCCCCTAGTTTAGGTCAGATTTCCAAGCAAGATAAGTCAAAATGCAAGCTTCAAATGGCTTCTTGGCCAACATGAAACTTGTAGAGGATCTCAAGACCTTTAATTTGAGTGGTGGAAGACATCAAGGAGATTTATAGAACTCAAGTTATGGTCCTTGCAAGTTACAGGTCATCTGAGGTATCTGAAATTTTGTCTGTGAAAGTGACTTGACTTCCAAGAAATTTTTACCCCTCAAGGAGATTTCAAATGAATTCTTGGTCAACATAAGAATTGTTCCTCATTGTCTTAGCTTTCTAGAATGGTATGGTATGCCTTCATATGATGTGTGGAACTCAACTTATGGTCTTGGCAAGCAAAGGGTATTTTGGGCATTTGTGAATTACAGGTCATTTTAACCTATGTCCAAAACTCATACAAGGAGGCCTCAAATGGAAAAACTTACAACATAAAACTTGCTCCAAATGTGATTTTAAGTCTAGAAAGAAGGTCACAAATTGTTGGAAAAGCTCATAACATGAAGTTGCATGATTGGTCTAAATTTGAACTAAAATGGCTTATAATTTGAATAAAGTCAAAGTGGAAAATGGTTTGGGAGATTTATAAGTCCAAATGGAGACTTCCAATATATGATTTCGAATGGAAAAGACATTCTAAAGACAATGGTTCAAGCACTTTTTTGAGTTTAGTGGAAGATTTCAAAGTTATCCTTGGTTACTTGCATTTTAAGAAACATAGCCAAAATGGATCAAAGTTGGAAGGCAAGGGAAATTGTAAGATGGATCTAGAAAGTTCATTTGAGCCCTATATAAACATGAAATGAAGATTGATCAAGGGTTGGATTCATTTTTCACCAAAATCTCACAAATTCTCTCATTCTTTCTCATTGCAATTTCACTTCAATCTCACAAAATCTTCATCAATTTTCATCAACATTGATCCTCCTGCATTCAATCATCATCCTGGATCAGAATTGAATCAAAGATTTGGTGGTTAGAGCTCAATTTTGTGCACTTTCATCAAGAACACACAAATTGCAATTTCCATTGGACAGCAAGATCCAAGCCAAGTTTCATCCAAATATTGCAAACAGAATCAAGTACATCAAGAATGGATCAAGATTGAAGCATACAAGAGCCTGGATCCACGTGATTTCTCAGCCTCCATTAAAGCTTGCTCAAGGTGCAAATCCTTCTAACTTATTCAATCTAGGGAGATTTAGGTAGTTTTACTAGTATATTCATGGTCTATGATGTTAGGAGGTTAGTTTAGATGAATTTGAGGCTGAATAGAGACAATTCATAGCAGGTGCACCAAACTGTTTGGATCAAGAACTCGTAGGATCTTGCATGATAACCTTAGCTTGTTAGTTTAGGATGATCACCATTATGCATAGAGTAGATTAGTATAGGTTTGGTTGAGAATTGTTGTGATGCATCTCAGTGTATTTTCATGGAGCCAGAAATTGTTGCGCTCGGGTTTATTGATTGGTTGAGTTTCAAAACAATCTAATGCCATAGACGTGTAGAGGGAGAGATTCTGAGTGTTTTTCATGTTTGCATCGTGTTGATTCATGGACTGTAGAGTGAGAACAGATTGGTGGAAGTTGGTTCGTGCATGAACATTCATGGAGTATAAACCCTAATTCTCATGATCTAGTGAAGAAGACGAAATCTGGACTGTCCATTTCATGTTGGACTTTTGACCTGAGGAGCCATCGTGTGGCTGGAATTCAAGCTGATTTTTGGAGGGAGAGTGGTGCCCTAAACGCACCGTTTCATTAATTGAAACGGGTGGGCCTGAGTGCTGAGTGATATCCCCACCCCCCAGTGCCAAGCCCAACTTCATTTGAACGTGGAAACCCTTCTATTCTCACCCCCTGCGCCTTTTTTTATTTTTCATTGTTGCTGAGTGGTTCTGGGCCTAATGCCAAAGTGCTACGCGCACCCCACCTCTGCTTGGCCCATCCTGATTTTAACTGAGCGTGTCTTCTATTCTAACCCCCCTCTCTCACTTTAATTCAATCTAGTTTTTTTAATTCATTTTAATTTTTATGCATTTTCCAAAATTCATAATAAATAGATAAAAAATCATTTTTAATCCATTCTTTTTGCATCATTTTCATTAGAATGTGTAGAAAATTGTAGAAAAATAAAATTGCATTTTTATTTTTATTTGATATTTTTTCCATATTTTCTAAATAAATGACATTTTAAATAGTTTCATTTCATGCATGATTTTATTAATTTTTGTTCTATTAGATGCTTTCATATTTTTTGTTCATTCTTTTTAGGTTGTTTAGATGAGATATTGAACTTGTAGAAACAATTTAGTTCCCATTTTTAGGAATTAATTTTAGGTGATTAATGTAGGCTTGAACAACATAAACAAATTAGGGTTTTTTAGGTGATGACTTAGGAAGTTTGATTCTTTCCCTCAGGACTTAGGGTTTGACTAGTTTAGTTATGGGACTATAGGGGCTATGGGTAGTTATTAGATCCCTTAGAAAAGTCAGGATTCCCCTACTGCTATTAATGCTCTCTGTGTATGTCTGATTGACTGGTGTGGTGTGCCCTCTGGGGATTATTGCTTGCTTGCTTGGGTATTGGGATTGTCTGGGGACTTGGGAGAGCTGAAGACTTGAGGAGATGAAGACCATTGGAGATCCAGAGATTAAAGATCAACTGCCAGAGTTGGAGAGGAGGTTCTTGCTAGCAGCTGCTGAGGAGACTAGGGTTTAGGAGCTAGGCAGAGCTCTAGATTAGAAAGCTTGTTTCTCAAACATGGAATGCCTTGTCTGCATCCATCCTTTCTCAATGATTCAAAGTCTCTTTCAAATATCCACCTCCTTCCTTTGGAAGGATCAGTGAATATATTTGAAAGATAGAACTTTTGAGAGGAAACTTTCTGTTTAATGTTAACAGTTGATGAACCACCCTTGGTAGGTAATTAACTGTCTAACATTCATTCACTTCACTCTTGTGACTGATTCCTCATCTGGGAGGTTTGAGCATGAAGAAAAGCCATTGCAGATGGAAGATAGATGATCAAAGCCCTTGCCTGAAGGTCATGTAGATGGATATTGATGCTTGTTGAAGCCTGTAGCTGATTGGAGATTACTTGAAGTCAGATGTTGAGTCAGAGCTGCTGATGCTGTTTCTTTTGCTGTTGTATTTCAGTTCCTGATGTATTGATTGGTTTTCTGGACTGTATTGTTTGCTGTTTACCCTGCTGGGTTGAAAGTGAAGCCTGTTCACTTTTGCCTATTGTTTTCTAGGTTCGAGGTTGAGTGGGACTCCCTTGCCTCGCTTGTACTGTTGCATCCATGCATTTTACTGTTTTACTGTATATACCTGTTATTGTTTCTGTTTCTGCCTATCCCGTAGGATCTCTGTTTCTCTCTGTGCAAGAGAGGAGCATGATAGACACTAGGTCTTAACCCATGCATGATAACATTAGGTTAGTTTGTTTCCCTTCGCAACCGTAGGGTAGAGTTCTGGCTCTTCTTTCTAAAAACAAATAGAAAAACACATAAAGATTTCAAACACAATAAAAGACACTTCTTCCGTAAAAGAATGTGAACTCATCAAGACGTCATTTTTGTCCGCTTGGACTGTTAATCAGAAAACCTTTTTCAGAAGGAATAAAATCAACCAAGACAGACTTGTGTCGTACGTGGCCCGAACTACGTTTGCTCTGATCTTTCATGCCGTGTGAAAGTACGTAGGCATAGGATGCGATATCCTAGCGAGCAACCTTCCCCTCCTTTCCCGTAGGTAGGCGAACTACGTTGACTCTGATTTCTCGTTCCAGACGGGAATACGTAGGCATAAAGTGCGATACTTTGCCGAGTCATTTTTATTTTCATTTTATTTTCTTTTTAACCCCAGACCTTTAGCGTAGATAGAATAACAATCCATACCCGAAAACAAGCGTGGATCCCGTCGAGTACGACGCACGTGAGGGGTGCTAATACCTTCCCCTTGCGTAACCGACTCCCGAATCCAGGTTTTGGTTGCGATGACCATTCCTTTTCCCGTGTTGTGCGAGGTTTACTCTGAGCGTTTCCTTTCCCTCCCGTGGGATAAATAACGCACTGTGGCGACTCTTCTGTCAGCCGGCGCCGATTTTCGCAGTAGCGACAGCTGGCGACTCTGCTGGGGATCCAACGTCCCCTG
This sequence comes from Lathyrus sativus, assembly GCA_963859935.3. NCBI lineage: Eukaryota > Viridiplantae > Streptophyta > Magnoliopsida > Fabales > Fabaceae > Lathyrus > Lathyrus sativus. The sequence continues at coordinate 524,933,083 of OZ012737.1, read as the reverse complement.
GCTGCTAAGGACTGCGATAGTTCTTATGCATTTGGGATCCAACGTCCCTTAAGAGAGTCAATCCTAGCGCTTGTTTTCCCGTCGAGGATTTTGTATGGAGTTATTGTATATTTCTAACTTTGTATTGTCAGCTTTGTATATTGATTATTATTGCTGTATTTGGGGTGTGACGGGTGTTCTGATATTGAGTGAGAAGCCGGACCTGGGCTTGAGTGCACCTAGAATTAGCGTAGAAAGTAGTGGGCGCGTGCCGGCTTTGCTTGCATTAGTGTCTCATGAAATCTACACTCGGACGAGGTTCTTCTGGTTGGCTTCTTTTTCTACCCTTTGGGTCGAAGGGGTTGTTGGTCAGCTGAATTGTCGACTCCGGGAACCGATCATTTGGAAGTTGGCTGAGTGAGGCCTCTTCAGGAATTGATGATGCCACTCCTTCTGGGAATCGTATCATCAACCCTGAAAGTCTGTGACGCCGACGACCGCATAGGATGCCGTACCATTGTCAGTTATAGGGCCACCCACCTGTGAGGGGATTTGGGGTTATGCAGGTAACCAGACCTTCAGATACCGGTTATTTCTTGATCAGAGATCCTGGTTATTTATGGAGAGTTATGAGGTCTATCAGAGACCATTTGGAGATGTGTTCTGAGGTCTGTCAGAGACCAGTAGGAGAGTCTTGAGGTCTGTCAGAGACCAATTGGAGATATGATGTGAGGTCTACCAGAGACCAATGGGAGTTATGGTTTGAGGTCTGTCAGAGACCAGTATTGGAGCTTTGTGTTAGGTCTATCTGAGACCAGGGTTTGATGACTTCTGGATGGTCTATCTGAGACCTTTCTTGATTGGGTTTAGGCTATTCAGCTGCAGCTTTGGTCCCTGTTGCATGTTACTTGCATTGCATTGCCTGCATATTCATTACCATTTGCATTTCACTAACGTGTGTCTGTGCTGCAGGTGCATTTGCATTTCCCTAGTTCTAGTGCCCGGACTTCTGAGTATTGACTATGGCTAGTTTGAGGAAGACAGTTGCGTATAAGCTGCCTTCACCTGATATTACTTCTTTGCTTGGTCTGATATCTCTTGCCGATGAGGAGGTTAGGAGAAGCTTCAGAAGGAGTCATGGAAGATTACTGAGATTAGTCTGTAAGCCCACTGCTGATGAGATGAACGGGCTATACACCTTGATGCAGTTCTATGACCCCGCATTGAGATGTTTTACTTTTGCTGACTTCATTTTAGGACCTACCATTGAGGAGTATGTGGAGTTTACCGAGCTTCCTGTGCAGAACAAGGTTCCCTTTATTCACTCTGCTGCCGAGCCCAAGTTGGAGGAATTAGCCAAAGCCTTGCATATGGACGCTGCAGATCTGTTATTGACTTCTTGGCTTGGGGTTTCAGGTTTCTCTCTTGATTTCTTAGTTGTCAAAGCTCGAGAGTACGCCAAGAACGGTTGTTGGGTGGTTTTCAATGCTATTCTGGCCCTATGCATTTATGGAATTGTGCTGTTTCCTAACTTGCCCAACTTTGTGGACCTGGACGCTTTCTATCTGTTTGCTGCAGGCAACCCAGTGCCCACGTTGATCGGAGACTTCTACCACTCACTGCACTATAAGAATGAAAACCGAAGGGGAAAAGTTGTTTACTGTTGTGCTCCTCTACTGAATATGTGGTTCAAAAGTCATCTCCCCATGAAGGGACCATTTGTAGACAGTGCAACCTCAGCCAGTTGGTCAGAACGCCTGATGAGGCTATCTTCCGAAGACGTTGTATGGTTTGATCGAGATTTGTTGGGATCCGACCTCATCTTCAGCTGTTCTGGGTACCCTAATGTACCGCTGATAGGAAGAAAAGGGTGTATTAACTACAACCCATCTCTGTTCGTCCGTCAGTTTGGGTATGCGCTGAAGAATCCACCTCAGGAGGAAGAAGTACAGGAATCTCTGTACTTCACCGGAGACGTGAAAGGGGAGTTATTAGCCAAGTTGCAACATGCCTGGACGCGTATTAACCGCAAAGGGAAGCCACTGTTAGGTAAGAACGATTGCCAGGCTTATGAACCTTATAGAGTTTGGATTCAGGAGAGGGCTAGTCAGTTGAGGATGCCGTTTCCAGATGCACCAATTCTTGTTCCCGTTCCGGTAGCAGAGCCGACTACCGTTTCTAGGGAAGTCTATGAGCAAGTTGTGAGAGAAAAAGAAGCCTTGATGAAGATTAATGAAGGGTTAGAGCAAGAGTTAGCCCAGGCACGCAGCGAGAAGAACAAGGCCGTATATGCTTTCCAGCAACAGATCGAGCTAGTAAACAGGTTAGGGGCTGAGTTGACTGAGGAAAAGAAAAAGCGTGAACGTCTGGGGCAAGAGTTCAGAAGTTCCCATGACATGCTGGAAGCCAAAAAGAAGGCGCTCGACGCAGCACACCGAGAGATATCTTCTTGCAATAAGACTTGGAACGCTACACTCACCAACAATAAGAAGAGGGAAGATAAGCTGAAGCAGCAAATTTCCGACCTCGAAGAGAAGTTGAAGTCTAGCATCAAGAAGTGCGAGGAGGAAGTGATGACCCGGTATAGTGTCCAGCATGCACTGAACAAGGCAATCAAATCCAGAGATGAAGCAGTGTCTCAGAAGCGAAAGCTAGAAGATTGCTTCGGAGAAGCAACATGGGAAGAAACTGCTGAAGATGTACGCCGTGTCCTTAAGAGGAGAAACCAGCTTGTTGAAGGGCTGCTTGATCGACCAAGCCATCCGGAGACCAAGAAGTTGATCGAAGAGTATCAGACTTTTGGGAGGATTTGATCATTTCATGTAGTAACTTGTATGCTTTATTTGCATAGTGCTGACCATCACCAGGATTGTTGGTTGAGGTCATGCCTTCTTTGTACTCTCAGTGATTTTGTACCCTGGGCTTATTGATTCTCCCTGCAATATATGAGGCTTTCTATGATTCAGCTCCGATATTC